>CM063513.1:27544738-28794738 GCA_032199755.1 Ambrosia artemisiifolia
CATATGCTCCCAATTTCATAGAAAATCATCCTAATGATTCATTTAAGTCAGATACATATCAAACACATGGAAACAAACACGTTTTAATATCAAAAATCTCATCTTTGCATAATAACATAACATAGAACAAGCATGAAGGTGTGGGTTTGTTTATAATCTGTTTTTAACAAGTTTTCAAAGACACAAACACTTAGAAAACAGGTCTGGACTTTTAGGGAGCAAAACATTATCATTAACAAGGTTTAGGAAGATGAACACACCTTAGATTTTAGCAAAGAAAGGTGTAAGATCTTGCAAAGGTGGTTTCTTGATCAAAAACGTGTTACAGAGGTTGGATATAGTGTGTAATGGCTTTGGGGTGTGCTAGGGTTTCTAAAATGATGTTTTGCAACACAAGGGTGGTATTTATAGGCGTTTCTAGTCGTCAGGGCTGCAACAGGCGAGTAGGAAGCTGTAGCACGCGATTAGGACACCTAATCGCCCCTATGCAGGCGATTAGGCCACATAGCAGGCGATTAGGGCTCCTAATCGCCCCCTATGTTGGGCTAATCGCCCCCTGCAGCCTCAAACTGGTTTTCGCGTGTTAAACACTATTTTAACACATATAAGCACGTATTCACATACCGACAAGTCACATAGAGATTATAAACACATAATTCATGAAAACAGACACGTTCACACTCGTTCACCAATTCCCGGGACTCGAGACTTGTGTGTGTTAAACCCCAATGATGCATGACTCGACTCGACTGACCCTGTCATGTGTAATGTATGCACGACTCGCTAAGGTAGACTTACTGAGTTTTCAAAAAGTTAATTACCGGAGTTTGCCGGGTGTCACATCATCATATATATATAATCTTTAAAGACATAAAAAACTAAAAACATAAATAAATACAATAAAACTATAAACATCAAAATACATAGCTAGTTAAAGGAATTAATAAACTTAAGCTTCAATTCCATTGAAGCTTCAAGTTGTGCATGTAGATCTTTCAATTTCCCCAAAAAATCTACGTC
Source organism: Ambrosia artemisiifolia (assembly GCA_032199755.1). Lineage (NCBI taxonomy): Eukaryota > Viridiplantae > Streptophyta > Magnoliopsida > Asterales > Asteraceae > Ambrosia > Ambrosia artemisiifolia. Next base: position 27,545,759 of record CM063513.1, read on the forward strand.
TCTACTCCCGGCTTCTGAATTGTACAACAACGCCAAATCACGAACAACAGTTGAAGGCATAGACTTCAAAATCCTTTGCACATCATCTCGCTCAAACGTGCCCAAGTGCAAACTTTCAAAACAAATCTTCAAATCTCTTGTAGTCTTCAAATCTTGATAGTATTGTTCTCTAATTTGACTAACAACAAATTCAATAATTTCATGTTCTTGGTTATTAGTTAGGGCAGCCATTGATGCTATTGATGAAGACTGGAATGTAAATGTTAAGATGGTTTATTATGAAATTCATGATTTGTTTACTAATTTATACATCTAAAACGCGTGAAAATGAAAAGTCATAGCGTAATATAGTTATTATACTTGGGTTAACGTGTTAAACGAAAACTTTTGTTATAACGATCATTATTTAATTTAAAAACGCTTAGAGTATCTGAACAGTGTATACAACTTGGGAAACGAACAGACAAAATAATAAATTATCAGTTGTGCAAATCGAAGATTTCAAAAATTATATCAAATATCGAGTGAAATTAATTATTTTTTTTGTTTCAAGATAGATAAATAAATAATTCTTACAACTGCGAGGCGGGTAAACGGGCTACAACTTACTACTGAAGTTAAAAAAACATAAAAAATCCAACTGTTATACGCTGTTGATAAAAACCAAATTAAAGAGATGAAAATACTGTTAAAAATTGTATTTCGTAACGTCTGTTTCTTCAGAATACCAGTTAAAAATACTGATCAAATGTTTATCAATTGAAGTTATTACAATCACGGAAACATAAATCTACACAGAAATTAAAGCGCTGTTTAGATAACACATATTAAAAAAAGGATGGGAAATATGAACATGTGATGTTTTACGGTATTCAGATTATAAATAACTGTTTAACTTATGTCTTATGTAAATTGAAAATGAAAACCTTGTTTAAGTTCGTTTCGAAAATATTTGTTGTAAAAACAGATATTAGTAACAAACAATAAATCTTAATTTGAAAGGAAATTTCATAACACTGTTTAATCAAATCTTTTAGACGTCATCAAAAATTTATGGGAAACATCAGTTAACGATTCAACCCTATTATTACAATTCCATAATTTGAGTTATACATTGAATTTAACAGAAATAAATACAAAAAAGAAGACTTATAAAATAACAAATACAAACATTTCTAAAAAGTACTCTAATAACAACAGAATTACAATATGTGACTTTACAAACTACATAAAAATACAACAAAGCATAAAAAAGCCTACTAACAACCAAACCCTAAAGAACGATCTTTGTTCCCAGCATCATCCAAAAAAAGCAAAAGCAAAAACAATGGAAAGCAGTACACGACAGTACGTCGTATCAAAATATCAGCATGATGCAACAACCCCTATCATGGAAAATAAGTAGGGAATGTATATATGTAATAATGAATTGATGTTTTCCTTTGATTGGAAGAATCATCAGAAAACATCAATTCGAAGTTGTTAACCAACTAACTGTTGGTAACATATTTTCCTTTGATTGAAAGAATCTTTAGTAAAATTTGTGAAAACAAATTTGAAAGTAATATCATAATGCATATTGGATGGAGAGATGTAAAGTGAGAATGGAGAAATGAAAATTGACAATTCATCCCCTTTTATAGACTGAAATATAATAACTATTCATAAAAATTGTTTTTCAACTTTATTAGTTGGATTTCAAGTAAATATAATCTTGGAAGTTATTTTTGAAAATTTTAATTTATTTCTTATAGAATGAAAGACAATTGCAACACAACAATAATAATAAAATAATAAAGTAATTTCAAAATCCTAATCAATATTTTTGGGACATTTTATAACATCTGTTGATATGTGTAATAAATGATGAATTACGTTACATTACAATTAAAAGAACTCTTGAAATTTATTTTATTTTTATTTAACAATCAAATTTTTCTAAGAAACACAAATACTATTCAGTAAAATTTGTACAAACATGAACATGTCATGTTTTACATTTTTTATTATATAATAAGTGTTTAACTTCTGTTTTATCTAAATTTACGGCAAAAGTTTTTTTGTTTTTTGTTATATAAGTGAGCAAAGATAATAAATATAAATACAAAATTAATGTACATGGATTATTAATTTTATTTTAATTGAAAAATATTGAATTGTTAAACTTTAGTATATTTGCGACATACAAATAAACAAATACCAAGTTAATACTTTTAAGATCATCAATATTGAATTTGTACACCAGTCACTCATTTTCAATCCTTTGGACGTTATAAAAGTTAAACATCTCCTAGTTGCAAACCTATAACATTAGAATATAAGACTGTTATTTATATTATTAAAATTAAATGCAAATTATACGTTAGTAGTTTAATCATATTATTTATATCTTTCTAGACATCTGTACGACAAAAACAGATTTTACAAAGGCCTGATAAATGTGACAACTCGGGTAATTCTCTCTCTTGGTTTCTATCTTTTGTCTGTTTCTTTTGTTCATACTCTTGGTACTTGCATAATTTTCAGGACGAAAATTCTTTTAACGTGGGGATGATGTGACACCCGGCAAATTCAGGTTAACAACGTCGTCTAGATTAAAGTCTACCTTAGCGAGTCACGCGTATTCTGTACTTAACTGGGTTAGTTGAGTCGGGTTATGGTTCGGGAACTGTTATGTGAGTCTAGGGAATCATTAGATGTTGGCCTAGAGGATCGTTAGATGTCAGTCATTAACCAAGTGTACAAGGGGTGACGATTCGGAGAATCGTCAAAGCATAGGGAACATGCAAGTCTCGAGTCCCGGGAATTGGTGAACGAGTGTGAATGTGTTTATTTGCAAGTGTTATGTGTTTACAATCATTATGTGACTTGTCGGTATGTGAAAATGTGTTAACATATGTTAAAACGGGGTTTAACGCGCAAAATACTTGGAACCATACCCTGTAGGCGATTAGGGTGAGCTAATCACCTACAGGGTGGCGATTAGCTCTCCCCAGGTGGCGAGTAGCTCACCCAAGGTGGCGATTAGGGGGCTAATCGCCTAAGGGGGTGGCGATTAGCAACCCTAATCGCCTGCAACTGGAGCCTAATCGCCTGCAACGTGGGTTTCGACTAAAAACGACTATAAATACAATATTTGACCTCCTAACCATCATAACATCAACCCTAGTCGCCCCACAACTCGTCCCAACACCCACACAACCTCTGGAACACGATTTTGGATCAAACAACTTGATTTCAAGCCTATTTCATCAATCAATCATAATCTTAAGGTGTGGTTTTCATCCATGCAATCTTTTCTAACGTTTTTATTGAATCCCTAATGGTCCAGACCTGTTCATAAACACTTGTGTCTTCTGTAAATCGTTAATAATCGTTATTGTATGGATTCTAGATGTTATGCATGTTGTATGTGTATGTTTTAATTAAAAGATAGGATTTTTGAGATTCATGAAGGGTTGTTAACATGATATTAGGGTAGTTACTGATTTATGATGATGGTTTGATGTGGTAATCTGATTGATTGTTCATTAGGTTATGTTTATGCATGTTAATGTGATGATTACATGATACTTGTGTTATGTTTTAGAAACGCGGTTGCATCCAGGGCTGCTAGAACAAGGTTAAACGATGTATTTTGATCTAAACATGTTTGGGATACTTGTTTGATTGATATTGGAGGTTTACACACGTTCTAGGGTTGATTTGGAGTGTTAAACGCGCGAAAAACCGAAACTGATGTGCAGGTGGCGATTAGCAGACCTAATCGCCTAAGAGATAGGCGATTATACCAGGGTGGGCTAATCGCCTACCCCTTAGGCAATTAGGGGCTAATCGCCTACTATGATGTGTTTTTGCATGCTGCATGACCCTAATCGCCTGATAAGTTCTGAAATGCATGTCACATGACCCTAATCGCCTACAAACTCAAAAATTAGCATACCACATGACCCTAATCGCCTACTGTATAGGCGATTAGCATTCCTAATCGCCTGTTGACCAACGTAATTGCTAGTTGACTTTTCCTAATCGCCTGAACTGCTGCAGTAAGTGTATTTTAGCATTTCGAGACCCGATTTGACACCTAGGAACATGCTAGGAACCCCGTAACATGTCTAATAACTCGGTAACATGTGTTCGGGTCAATGATGTGTTAATTGAACTATGTGCTAGAACTTGCTGGGCTTTAACGTATGTTAAGTGTGACTGCATGATTATGTGTTTGTGAATACTAGTGTAACACGGGAAGCCTCGGGTCACCAATGGGATGTCGAGTCTTGTACATTTGGTCAGGTTAACAGTAAACGTGTTGTCAAACAAACTTGGTTATGGTCTGGACATCTAGGGACTAACTAACCTACGGGTTATTAGTCTAAGTACTTGTAACTGTCACATGTTAGGTCGCCGCTTTACGGGGCTAGCATAGCTTGTTGACTTATTCTGTTATCTGAAGTAACGCAACCTAAGGTGAGTTTACGGCCCCACTTTACTTGGTTTTCACTTTTTGGGGGAGAAAACATGTGTTAAACAACTATTTGGTAACAACTGTCATACTATGGGTTTTCAAACGGTTTACTATACGATCTTTGGAAGTCCCGGGGGGAACCATGAATGTGCTGGTTTGCACAACAGGGAAATGTGAATATCGCTATTGGGAGTGACCAACCCCACCCGTCGGCATGGAGCGCCGGGCGGGTGCATATTGTCTCAAACAGGAACAGGTTTACTATTCGGGCACAACATCTGGTTTGCGAGTTAGTAATGGTTTTCCAATCGTAGTAGTAATGGAACATGCGCCTAGCTAGCGTACTTGGTTTACAATTGTTATAGTATGGACAGGGTGAACTTGGAACTTTGATTACAAACCTGTAAACTCACCAGCATATTTGTGCTGACGTAAATTCTTACATGTTTTCTCAGGTCGCTAAGGTAGCAAAATGGAACTAGGGCGCACGCGTCTGCACGGCGTCTAGTTAGAGTTGCATGGTTTTTGAACATTAAACATTTGGTTTTATTTTGTTATGTAACGACATTTAGCTTCCGCTGATGTTTGAGATTTTTGAACTATGTTTTTTTTGAAATTCATTTAGTATTGTTTATTGTGATCATTGACTTGGATCCTGGTTTGTCATGCGCCTCGCGGTAAAACTCCGCAAGTGGATTTTGAGGGTGTGACAGATTGGTATCAGAGCCAATGGTTATAGTGAACTAGGACTGCATGTAGAGTCTAGTCTATAACTGAGTCGCACACACTAGATGATCACATGGTACTAAACTTTATACTGGGTTACTAATAGACTTGTCGGGGTGTCTCTAAATCATTTTACCCTTCTGTGTTACATCATCCATCCTCTCATACTGGGTTACTTGCTTACTAGACAGTGCGGTACATTGGGGTTAACTGTATACTCTTGAGATTGGTCCAAGGCTCGGACATCTCCCTTTTCTACCCCAATCGAAACCCTTGTCACGAACTATCGTAGTATTACGGGGTATAGCTAAGAGTCTATGTCCGGTGATTTGAACTTTGAACTAGGAGAACACTTGGAGGACCATGTAGAGCGGTTTATCATTTTGGGTGCACACAAAATCATAAACCGAAATGCATGAAAACCCTAGTGAGCTCTGGGTTCGAATGGATAGTCCTGGGTTGGATCTAGCTTTGATCTTGTGAACGCTGGTGATTATCATTGGCTGTGAAACTAAATTTTCTCGTCCTTTTTGCCAGAATCATGTCTGGAGCACGAGGAGGACGTGGAGGTGGCCACGCTAGTGGGCGTGGTAATGGTGGTCGTGGGGGTGTGAACCTCACGCAGGATGACTTGAATAACTTGCTGCAGGCTGCCTTTCAGCTAGGGCAAAATGGTGGTAAGTTGATCTAACCACTTCTGTCTCATCGGTGAACTTCGTTTACATTTCCCGTGGTTTTCTTACGTGTTTCTTTACAGGTGGTCATGTTAATCCACCACCACCACCCATGTGCACCTACAAAATGTTTCGGGACTGCAAGCCCCATGAGTTTTCGGGTACTGAGGGTGCAGTAGGTTTACTCAGGTGGTTAGAAAAAGTGGAGTCTGTTTTCCTGATATGTAACTGTCTCCCAGAGGATCGAGTCAAGTATTCTGCTGGGTTACTCCAGGATGTTGCGTTGACCTGGTGGAACGATATCACCCAGACTATGGGTATAGGGGAGGCTTATGCTATGCCTTGGGAGAACTTTGTGCAACTACTGAAGCGGGAGTACTGTCCCAGGGAGGAGATTCAAAAGCTGGAACACGAGGTGTGGAACCTCAAAATGTCTGGATCGGAAATTGAGAAGTATACTGTGAGGCGGAACGAGTTGGCCGTACTTTGTCCTGATCTACATGTGCCGGAATATAGGAGGATTGAACATTATATCTCGGGTCTTGTGCCAGAAATCGCAGGGTTGGTAGCTGCGGGGAATCTTCCTACCTACCCGGATGTGGTCCGATCTGCTCATAGGATGACTAACCTGAAGGTGAGTGAGGGTATCTTGCCTGCCAAAGGTTCAACTGTTAAGGCTCCTGAGAGCAACAAGCGTAAGTGGGAAAGTGAGGTGAAGAGTTCTACTCCAGCACCAACTCAGCAGGGGAAAAGGTTTGATAGTGGGGGTTCGTCTTCGTCGGGTTCTAAGCCAAGTGGTGGTTACGCAGGAAAGTTACCAAAGTGCAATAAGTGTGGACGCCATCATCAAGGGGGTTGTGACAATAATCATTGCCATCGCTGTCAGAGGTTGGGGCATTTTGCCAAAGACTGTAGGGTGACTATTCCATCGACTCAGGCCCCAACTACTACTCCGACTTCTGCTACTCAGGGGACTTCGGGCAAGCAGGGATGTTTTCACTGTGGGGAAACTGGGCATTACAAGAAGGAGTGCCCAAAGCTGAAACAGGGAGGGAACGGGAATGGTAATGGGAATGGAAATGGTAACAACGGGGGCGGAAACAGGAATGCACGCGCCTTCGTTATTGGGACTGCAGAGGCAAGACAGGACCCTGACACAGTTACTGGTACGTTTCTTCTCAACGATCGCTCTGTTAGTGTTTTATTTGATTCTGGTGCCGATAAGAGTTTCATATCTGTGGGAGTTAGTCGTTTGCTAGACGTAGTACCTGTACCTCTAGAGGCTAAATATATTATAGAATTGGCGGACGGTAAGAAGATAGAAGCTACTTGCATTCTTCGGGAGTGTCACATAGAGTTGTCGGGTTTGTCTTTTCCTATCGACCTTATGCCGGTACCTTTGGGTAGTTTTGACGTGGTTATAGGCATGGATTGGTTGTCTCTGTATCGCGCTGAGATCGTTTGTTACGACAAGGTCATCCGGATTCCTCTCCCTGATGGAGAATTTCTTTCTGTGTACGGGGACAAGAGCGGTGCTCCGCTAAGTCTCATCTCTAGCATGAAAGCCCTTAAGTATCTTCGGAAGGGTTATTCGGCTGTTCTGGCACTTTTATCTGTTTCCTCTACCAGCGAGAAGAAGATTGACGATATCCCGGTTGTACGTGAGTTTTCTGATGTCTTTCCTGATGATTTATCTGGTCTTCCTCCCCATCGTCAAGTTGAGTTCGGTATTGATCTTGTACCTGGCGCTGCTCCTATTGCTCGGGCCCCCTACCGTCTTGCACCTCCCGAGATGCAAGAATTGTCTAACCAGTTACAAGAACTCTTGGATAAGGGTTTCATCAGACCTAGTTCTTCCCCTTGGGGAGCCCCGATTTTGTTTGTTAAGAAGAAGGATGGCAGTTTTCGACTGTGCGTGGACTATAGAGAATTGAACAAGGTGACTATCAAGAATCGTTATCCTCTTCCTCGTATTGATGACCTATTTGACCAACTCCAGGGTTCTAGCTACTATTCCAAGATTGATCTAAGGTCCGGTTATCACCAGTTGCGCGTGAGGGAAGCTGATGTTGCTAAAACTGCCTTTCGTACACGTTATGGCCATTTCGAGTTCTTGGTCATGCCTTTTGGTCTCACTAACGCACCGGCGGTTTTCATGGATTTGATGAACCGCGTTTGTAAACCGTATCTTGACAAATTTGTCATCGTGTTTATTGATGACATTCTAATCTATTCCAAGAACGAGACCGAACATGGGGAACATCTACGGTTAGTTTTGGAACTCTTACGACGAGAACAACTGTACGCCAAGTTCTCGAAGTGCGATTTTTGGCTACGCGAAGTCCAATTCCTAGGGCATGTAGTCAATGAACTGGGAATTCATGTCGATCCAGCTAAGATCGAAGCGATCAAGGACTGGGGAGCACCAAAGACGCCAACTGAGGTGCGGCAATTCCTAGGCCTTGCGGGCTATTATCGTCGTTTCATAAAGGGGTTCTCGAAGGTCGCTCAACCCCTCACCACTCTTACCCAGAAGGATAGAAAATTCGACTGGGGTGAACCACAAGAGTCGGCATTTCAAAAACTGAAGACTAAGCTTTGTTCTGCTCCTATTTTGTCCTTGCCTGAAGGCACTGATGATTTCGTTGTTTACTGTGATGCTTCTATTCATGGTCTTGGTTGCGTGTTGATGCAACGCGAGAAAGTGATTGCGTATGCTTCTCGTCAACTCAAGGTGCACGAGAGGAACTACACTACCCATGACATGGAATTGGGTGCGGTGGTGTTCGTGTTGAAAATTTGGAGGCATTACTTGTACGGTACCAAATGCACCATCTACACCGATCACAAGAGTCTCCAGCACATTTTTGACCAACAACACCTGAACATACGACAGCGCCGTTGGGTTGAACTTCTGAACGACTATGATTGCACCATCAAGTATCATCCTGGCAAGGCGAATGTTGTAGCAGACGCCTTGAGCAGGAAGGAAACACCAAACCCTCGTCGCGTTCGGGCGTTGCAACTCACGATCCATTCCTCTCTGCCTGATCAACTCCGTTCTGCTCAGTTAGAAGCCTTGAAGGAGGAAAACCTTAAGGCTGAAACTATGCACGGTGCCGACAAGCACCTCGAGCAAAGGCCTGATGGCCTGCGCTACTTCGCAGAACGCATCTGGGTTCCTTTATTCGGGGGACTTCGGGAGCTGGTTCTTGATGAAGCTCACAAGTCTCGGTATTCCATTCATCCTGGTTCAGACAAGATGTACCAGGATCTAAAAATACTGTACTGGTGGCCAAACATGAGGGCGGATATAGCCTCATACGTGAGTAAGTGCTTGACCTGTGCTAAGGTCAAAGTGGAATACCAGAAACGGTCGGGTCTATTGCAACAACCTGAAGTTCCAGAGTGGAAATGGGAACGGATTACGATGGACTTTGTCACACAACTACCCAAGTCACCGAGTGGGAATGATAAGATATGGGTGATTGTTGATCGGTTGACAAAATCAGCCCATTTTCTCGCTATTAAGGAGACCGACACCATGGATCGGTTGGCTCGTGTATATTTGAAAGAAGTTGTCTCTAAGCATGGGGTACCAGTTTCTATTATCTCGGATCGTGACTCCCATTTTACTTCGCATTTCTGGAAGTCTTTGCATAAGGCTTTGGGTACCCGGTTAGACATGAGTACAGCTTACCATCCACAAACTGACGGTCAGAGTGAACGTACAATTCAAACTCTAGAAGACATGCTGCAGGCATGTGTGATCGATTTTGGCAAGGGTTGGGAAGCTCACTTACCGTTAGTAGAATTCTCTTACAACAACAGTTACCACACGAGCATCAAGGCAGCTCCGTTCGAGGCATTATACGGACGGAAATGCCGGTCACCTCTTTGTTGGGCTGAAGTGGGTGAGAGTCAACTCACTGGGCCTGAACTAGTGTACGAAACTTCTGAGAAAATCGTACAGATTCGTAACCGATTGGCAGCGGCACGGGACCGACAGAAGAGCTATGCTGATCATCGCCGTAAGCCATTGGAGTTTCAAGTTGGTGACAGAGTACTTCTAAAGGTTTCACCGTGGAAGGGCGTCATACGCTTTGGGAAGCGTGGCAAACTTAACCCGTGGTATGTCGGTCCATTTACGATCCTGGAACGGATCGGACCGGTGGCATATCGACTTGATTTACCGACGGAGCTCGGTAACGTACACAACGTCTTCCACGTGTCTAACCTGAAGAAGTGTCTGACTGACAAGTCTCTCATTGTTCCACTAGAAGAGATCAAGGTCGATGATCGTCTTCGGATAGTGGAGGAACCTGTCGAGATCCTTGATTACAAGATTCGCAGTCTACGTCACAGCAAGATTCGCATTGTTAAGGTTCGATGGAACTCGAACCGGGGACCGGAATACACTTGGGAACGCGAGCATCAGATGAAGTCTAAGTATCCTCATCTCTTTCCTAAAGAGGCATTCGAATCGAGACACGTTACCACTGCAACGGAATGAATCTCGGGGCGAGATTCCTTTTAACGTGGGGATGATGTGACAACTCGGGTAATTCTCTCTCTTGGTTTCTATCTTTTGTCTGTTTCTTTTGTTCATACTCTTGGTACTTGCATAATTTTCGGGACGAAAATTCTTTTAACGTGGGGATGATGTGACACCCAGCAAATTCAGGTTAACAACGTCGTCTAGATTAAAGTCTACCTTAGCGAGTCACGCGTATTCTGTACTTAACTGGGTTAGTTGAGTCGGGTTATGGTTCGGGAACTGTTATGTGAGTCTAGGGAATCATTAGATGTTGGCCTAGAGGATCGTTAGATGTCAGTCATTAACCAAGTGTACAAGGGGTGACGATTCGGAGAATCGCCAAAGCATAGGGAACATGCAAGTCTCGAGTCCCGGGAATTGGTGAACGAGTGTGAATGTGTTTATTTGCAAGTGTTATGTGTTTACAATCATTATGTGACTTGTCGGTATGTGAAAATGTGTTAACATATGTTAAAACGGGGTTTAACGCGCAAAATACTTGGAACCATACCCTGTAGGCGATTAGGGTGAGCTAATCACCTACAGGGTGGCGATTAGCTCTCCCCAGGTGGCGAGTAGCTCACCCAAGGTGGCGATTAGGGGGCTAATCGCCTAAGGGGGGTGGCGATTAGCAATCCTAATCGCCTGCAACTGGAGCCTAATCGCCTGCAACGTGGGTTTCGCATAAAAACGACTATAAATACAATATTTGACCTCCTAAACATCATAACATCAACCCTAGTCGCCCCACAACTCGTCCCAACACCCACACAACCTCTGGAACACGATTTTGGATCAAACAACTTGATTTCAAGCCTATTTCATCAATCAATCATAATCTTAAGGTGTGGTTTTCATCCATGCAATCTTTTCTAACGTTTTTATTGAATCCCTAATGGTCCAGACCTGTTCATAAACACTTGTGTCTTCTGTAAATCGTTAATAATCGTTATTGTATGGATTCTAGATGTTATGCATGTTGTATGTGTATGTTTTAATTAAAAGATAGGATTTTTGAGATTCATGAAGGGTTGTTAACATGATATTAGGGTAGTTACTGATTTATGATGATGGTTTGATGTGGTAATCTGATTGATTGTTCATTAGGTTATGTTTATGCATGTTAATGTGATGATTACATGATACTTGTGTTATGTTTTAGAAACGCGGTTGCATCCAGGGCTGCTAGAACAAGGTTAAACGATGTATTTTGATCTAAACATGTTTGGGATACTTGTTTGATTGATATTGGAGGTTTACACACGTTCTAGGGTTGATTTGGAGTGTTAAACGCGCGAAAAACCGAAACTGATGTGCAGGTGGCGATTAGCAGACCTAATCGCCTAAGAGATAGGCGATTAGCAGGCTAATCGCCTACCAGGGTGGGCTAATCGCCTACCCCTTAGGCAATTAGGGGCTAATCGCCTACTATGATGTGTTTTTGCATGCTGCATGACCCTAATCGCCTGATAAGTTCTGAAATGCATGTCACATGACCCTAATCGCCTACAAACTCAAAAATTAGCATACCACATGACCCTAATCGCCTACTGTATAGGCGATTAGCATTCCTAATTGCCTGTTGACCAACGTAATTGCTAGTTGACTTTTCCTAATCGCCTGAACTGCTGCAGTAAGTGTATTTTAGCATTCCGAGACCCGATTTGACACCTAGGAACATGCTAGGAACCCCGTAACATGTCTAATAACTCGGTAACATGTGTTCGGGTCAATGATGTGTTAATTGAACTATGTGCTAGAACTTGCTGGGCTTTGACGTATGTTAAGTGTGACTGCATGATTATGTGTTTGTGAATACTAGTGTAACACGGGAAGCCTCGGGTCACCAATGGGATGTCGAGTCTTGTACATTTGGTCAGGTTAACAGTAAACGTGTTGTCAAACAAACTTGGTTATGGTCTGGACATCTAGGGACTAACTAACCTACGGGTTATTAGTCTAAGTACTTGTAACTGTCATATGTTAGGTCGCCGCTTTACGGGGCTAGCATAGCTTGTTGACTTATTCTGTTATCTGAAGTAACACAACCTAAGGTGAGTTTACGGCCCCACTTTACTTGGTTTTCACTTTTTGGGGGAGAAAACATGTGTTAAACAACTATTTGGTAACAACTGTCATACTATGAGTTTTCAAACGGTTTACTATACGATCTTTGGAAGTCCCGGGGGGAACCATGAATGTGCTGGTTTGCACAACGGGGAAATGTGAATAGCGCTATTGGGAGTGACCAACCCCACCCGTCGGCATGGAGCGCCGGGCGGGTGCATATTGTCTCAAACAGGAACAGGTTTACTATTCGGGCACAACATCTGGTTTGCGAGTTAGTAATGGTTTTCCAATCGTAGTAGTAATGGAACATGCGCCTAGCTAGCGTACTTGGTTTACAATTGTTATAGTATGGACAGGGTGAACTTGGAACTTTGATTACAAACCTGTAAACTCACCAGCATTTTTGTGCTGACGTAAACTCTTACATGTTTTCTCAGGTCGCTAAGGTAGCAAAATGGAACTAGGGCGCACGCGTCTGCACGGCGTCTAGTTAGAGTTGCATGGTTTTTGAACATTAAACATTTGGTTTTATTTTGTTATGTAACGACATTTAGCTTCCGCTGATGTTTGAGATTTTTGAACTATGTTTTTTTTTGAAATTCATTTAGTATTGTTTATTGTGATCATTGACTTGGATCCTGGTTTGTCATGCGCCTCGCGGTAAAACTCCGCTAGTGGATTTTGAGGGTGTGACAATAAAATAATTAACACTGTTACGTATGGTCAAATCATACGTCAGTAGTTTAAATATCTGCTGACGTTTATAATCACTTTTGACGTAAATATCATTTTTAAACATTTACATTACGTAACATAAAAACATGTTATCCTCTGAAAATGACCAAACCACTGTACAACAGACAGCCCTTGAAATTCTTATTAAGTCTTTCAAAAAGAATCTTTTGAAGAAGAAACAATAAGAAACTTATGTGGAATGCTTACATCTCTACTTGTTACGGATGTAAGAAAAAACGGCAAAACCATGATAGACATGGTTGAAATTCCGGAATCAATTGAACGAAATCTAGCTCTACAATATCTACCGGATCAAATCGAACTAAATGACGACATTTCCAAGAAGATGAAAGGCATTACTGATAATATTATTTCCATCAGCAACTCAGCAAGGAAAGGAAGCAACGTCGTGAAGAAATTATCAAGAATCATCAATAGTAAACAACTGTGATTTGATTATGTAATATTACAATTTTCAACTGAAGGATTATGTAACCAGATTTTTAAAACAGATTTTGTAAAATCTAACTTCTAATCAATATCTAACGAAATAAGTCTTTTCAAATTAATAATTACAAACAGTTGACACAGCCCTAAAAGACTTTAATGGCAAGTGTGAAGATGAATGATCTAGATCAAAACATAACATAAATTTACACATTATTCTTTTTATATTAATTAAACAATTAAAAATATTGTTCTTATAAATGATTTGAAGTCTTTTGTTGTTCCTATAACTTTTTTTTTTTGAAAAGAGCATTTCATTAACAAAAGGAACTCAACAGAACCTTAACACAAAACCGATACAACCTCAATCCAACGGATACATTGTTCTTATAACTTTATAATATGAAAATATATTTTATAGGAACAAAATTCTAAAAAAAATATCAGCATTTCTTACAAATGATTTAAGACTTTTATTGTTCCTATAACTTTAAAAAGATGAAAATATATTTTATAACAATAAAATTGTACAATAATATCAGCATTTGTTACAAATTATTTGAAGTCTTTTATTGTTACTATAACTTTAAAAGATGCAAATATATTTTATAGCAATAAAATTCTACAAAAATATCATCATTTCTTATGAATGATTTGAAGTCTTTTAATGTTCCTATAACTTTAATAGTTTTTATTAGTATTACCATTATACGTAGTAATTAGTTTCAACATCCTAATAATAAAGTTTCATATACAAATCTATTCTAAATTAAAATTAATAAAATACTTGATCACTTGTAAACAGATGTTGACAAACAACTGTGATCCATTACAAATATACAGTGAAAAAGAATAATATAACAATATTTCTAAAACACACTTTCTAATAAATATCTAACAAAATAAGTATAAATTTAAATTAAACCAGTCTTTTCAAATTCATATTTAGTAACAGTTGGTACAGCTCTAAAAATTTTTGATGGCCAATGCACAGAAGAACGATCTAGATGCAACCTGACAGAAAATACACCAGCAATTAATGGTAGATGTACTTATTTTTATTATTATTAAACAACAAAAAAAGCTAACCATAAAAAATCTTAAAAAACTAAGACATATTTTATTTTATAGATATAAAAACTCTTTAAAAAATCACAACTATTAAAATGAGTAATAATAATTTTTATTCACAATGTAATATAAATTAAATGATTAGTATGAATATAATAATTAGTTTAAAATTACATAGCAATAAATTAAATATATTTTATGACTTGTGAACAGATGTTGAGAAACTACTGTGATACATTAGAATTATCCACTGAAGAATAATATACCCACATTTTTAAACAGACTTTGTAACGAATATCAAACCAAATAACAATAAAATTAAATTAAACCAGTCTTTTCAACTTCAAAATTAGTAACAGTCGCTACAGCCCTAAAAACTCTTTGGTGGCTAATGCACAGATGAATGATTAGATGCAATCTGACAGAAAATACAGCAGCAATTAATGCTAAATGTACTTATTTTTACTATTCTTTAACAACAAAAAAAGGTTACCATAAAAAGTCTTCAAAAATTAACATATATTTTATATATATAAAAATTCTACAATAATATTAGGGTCTATAAAAATTCTACAATAATATTTCTACAATAATATTTCCTTGAAAAACTTTAATTGTTTAATTAATATAAAAATAATAATGTGTAAATTTATGTTATCTTTTTATCTAGATCTTTCATCTCTACAGTGACCATCAAAGACATTTAGGCCTGTGCGGACCAGTTAATAATAATGGTCAGAAGTTTAATAACTGCATCTGTTATAAGAAAGGAAAATATAAATCTACAGACGGATTAAAGCTCTGTTGAGATAACGCAGTATAAATCTACATACGGGTTAAAGCTGTGTTGAATAACACATAAAACATAATACTGATCACATGTTAAATAACTGAAACTAATACAACGATGCCAACATAAATCTACAAACAAATTAATACTCCCTTTAGATAACACATATTAAAACAAAAGCAGAAGTTTATTTAGTAGAAGTTTTAAAACACTGTATAATAAAACAGATGTAAATTCAACTGTTTAGATAATTTTCCCACTGAAACAACTCTTTAAATTGTTTATTTTTTAAAATACAAATTTCAATGCGAATACAAAAACTATTTAACAATATTTGTAGAAATAAGAAGATATAATGTGTTACGTTATTCATATTATAAATAACTGTTTGTCTTATGTAAAGTCAAAATGTAAAGGTTGTTTAACTTAGTTTGCTAAATAGACCTTGTCACTAACAATATTTATCTAAAATGCTTACCTAATAACCGTCAATCAAAATTTATTAAAGATCTGGTAATTTTTAATTAAATTAATTTTAAAATTAAATTTAAATTACGTTGTTACATTTATAAATTATTACTCTTACGTTTAACTGAAAATTACACCAAGTTCAAAATTATAATCATTAACTTTAGAATTCACGCCAATGAAACTGTTACAATGACAAGAAGAAAATGAACAGACATATTTTATAGATATAAAAACTCTTTAAAAAAATCACAACTATTAAAATGAGTAATAATAATTTTTATTCACAATGTAATATAAATTGAATTATTAGTATGAATATAATAATTAGATTAAAATTACGTAGTAACAAACTTTCATATTTAAACCTATTGTAAGTTGAAAGATATACAAAATTTGACAATTTGCCAACCGATGTTTTCAAACAACTGTGATCCATTAGAATTTTCAACTGAACGATGATGTAACCAGATATGTAAAGCAGAATTTGTAAAACATAACTTGTAATTAATACCTAACGACATGAGTATTTTCAAATTCCGAATTACAAATAGTCGACGCAGCGCTAAAAGTCTTTGATGCCCACTCTGGAGACGAAGGATCTAGATGAAAAACATAACATAAATCTACACATTATTCTTTTTATATTAGTTAAACAAATAAAAATATTATTCTTACAAAAGATTTGAAGTCCTAAAAACTGTGATACATTACATAAATCTACACATTATTCTTTTTATATTAGTAATTAGTTTAAACGTCCTAATAATAAAGTTTCATATACAAATCTATTCTAAGTTAAATTAATAAAATATTTTATGACTTGTGAACAGATGTTGAGAAACAACTGTGATACATTAGAATTATCCACTGAAGAATAATATACCCACATTTTTAAACAGACTTTGTAACGAATATCAAACCAAATAACAATAAAATTAAATTAAACCAGTCTTTTCAACTTCAAAATTAGTAACAGTCGTTACAGCCCTAAAAACTCTTTGGTGGCTAATGCACAGATGAATGATTAGATGCAATCTGACAGAAAATACAGCAGCAATTAATGATAAATGTACTTATTTTTACTATCCTTTAACAACAAAAAAAGGTTACCATAAAAAGTCTTCAAAAATTAACATATATTTTATATATATAAAAATTCTACAATAATATTAGGGTCTATAAAAATTCTGCAATAATATTTCTACAATAATATTTCCTTGAAAAACTTTAATTGTTTAATTAATATAAAAATAATAATGTGTAAATTTATGTTATATTTTTATCTAAATCTTTCATCTCTACACTACCGCGGCTGAGAATGGATCAATTATTAAATCTTGGATGGAAATTTCTTTTACCTATTTCTCTAGGTAATCTATTATTAACAACTTCTTCCCAACTTTTTTCACTGTAAAAAAATACTTCTATATTCACGACTTGTCTCAAACAAGAGAAAAAAAAAAGTATCTTATTTTTTATAGATATTCACGATATGTTTCCTATGGTAACTAAGTTCATGAATTATGGCCATCAAAGACATTTAGGCCTGTGTGGAACAGTTAATAATAATGGTCTGAAGTTTAATAACTGGATCTGTTATAAGAAAGGAAAATATAAATCTATAGAAGGATTAAAGCTCTGTTGAGATAACGCAGTATAAATCTACATACGGGCTAAAGCTGTGTTGAATAACATAAATTTAATACTGATCACATGTTAAATAACTGAAACTATTACCACAACACCAACATAAATCTACAAACAAGTTAATACTCCCTTCAGATAACACATATTAAATCAAAGGCAGGAGTTTATTTAGCAGAATTTTTAAAACACTATGTTCAAAACACTGTTGAATAAAACAGATGTAAATTCAACTGTTTAGATAATTTTCCCATTGAAACAACTCTTCAAATTGTTTATTTTTTAAAATACAAATTTCAATGCAAATACAGAAACTATTTAACAATATTTGTAGAAATAAGAAGATATAATGTTTTACGTTATTCATATTATAAATAAATGTTTGTCTTATGTAAAGTCAAAATGTAAAGGTTGTTTAACTTAGTTTGCTAAGTAGACCTTGTCACTAACAATATTTATCTAAAATGCTTACCTAATAACTGTCAATCAAAATTTATTAACGATCTGGTAATTTTTATTTAAACTAATTTTAAAATTAAATTTAAATTACGTTGTTACATTTATAAATTATTACTCTTACGTTTAACTGAAAATTACACCAAGTTCAAAATTATAATCATTAACTTTGGAATTCACGCCAATGAAACTATTACAATGACAAGAAGAAAATGAACAGACAAATGAAAATAACTGCTGTACAAACAGATATTAGAAACAAACAATTAAATTTTAACGTTCAACAGAAATTTCATTACACTGTCTATCAAAATATGTTGAGTAATCAACAACTTTGTGAAACAGCAGTTATACGATTCAACCATATTTTTACAATTTCATAATTTCAATTAAACATTAAATTTAACAAAAATAAATACAAAATGGAAGACTTATAAAAGATTAAATACAAATATCTCTAAAAAAACTACTTTCATGTGACACCCGGCAAACTCCGGTTATTAATTTTTGAAAACTCAGTAAGTCTACCTTAGCGAGTCGTGCATACATTACACATGACAAGGTCAGTCGAGTCGAGTCGTGCATCATTGGAGTTTTAACACACACAAGTCTCGAGTCCCGGGAATTGGTGAACGAGTGTGAACGTGTTTGTTTTCATGAATTATATGTTTATAATCATTATGTGACTTGTCGGTATGTGAAGACGTGTTAACATATGTTAAAATAGGGTTTAACGCGCCAAAAACCCAATCCCAGACCCTGCAGGCGATTAGGCCACCCGAGGGAACCCTAATCGCCTATATGAGGGCGATTGGGGGACCTTAAGGGGCGATTAGGGAGACCTTAAGGGGCGATTGGGGCTAATCACTAGTAGTTACTAGCGATTAGCAGACCTAATCTCCTATAACACCTGCAGAATCGCCCATACTGCACCTGACGACTAGAAACGCCTATAAATACCACCCTTGACCTCTAAAACACCATTTGTGCAACCCTAGCCGTCCCATAACCTATCCCAACTCACAAACACCCTTTGGAACTCGTTTTTACATCAAAACATCCATTTCCAAGCTTTACCCATTATTTTCTCCTAAATCCAAGGTGTGTTCTTCATCCCCAAACCTTTATATGATTATGTTTTGTTCCCTAAAAGTCCAGACCTAGTTTCTAAATGTTTTTGTCCTTGAAAATCCATTAAAAACCGTTTTTAAACAAACCCAAACCCTTATGCATGTTATATGTGTTGTATGTGATTAAAGGTAGGATTTTTATGATTGAAACATGATTGTTCTTGTGTTGTTAAGGTGTTTATAGCTGTTATGAGTTAGTATGATGATGTGCTAGGGGTTTGGAGGTCCATGGTTGTGTATTGTTGATGTTTGGTATTTTGACCCATTTGAATGGTTTTGAATGATTAAGGATGTTATGAGGTGTGTTGTTGACTATAAGATGTTAGGGTTTGCTTTAGGATGATGCTAGAGCAGTAGGATACTATCGGACAACGTTGTTACGTGATGAAATCTGGATATTTGCTATTTAGGGCAAGTTTGTGCATGTTGATGTGATGTTTACATGTTAAGCTTACTATTTTGGGAGACGCTCGCATTCGGGACTGTTAGAATGATGATAACTTAGGGGTTTTGCTTGAAATATGTTTGTTAATGTGTTATGATTGATATTGGGTGTTTACACATGTTTTGGATCTGATTTGGAGGGTTAAACGCGCGAAAAAGGCGGAACAGAACAGCATAGGCGATTAGGAATCCCCAATCGCCTATGCTGAAGGCGATTGGCCCCTAATCACATGCTCTATAGGCGATTAGGGAGCCTAATCGCCTTCCCACCATGCCATTGTGATCCTAATCACTAGTTAACTTCTGATAGCATGTCTTATGACTCCTAATCACTAGTTAACTTCTGAAAACATGTCTTATGACTCCTAATCACTAGTTAACTTCTGAATAGCATGTCTTATGACTCCTAATCACTAGTTAACTTCTGAATAGCATGTCTTATGACTCCTAATCACCAGTTGACTTTTCCTAATCACCAGTTGACTTTTCTTAATCACTAGTTAACTTTTCCTAATCACGTGTAATGATAATGTAACTGTGATTTAGCATTCCGAGACCCGATTTGACACCTAGGAACATGCTAGGAACCCCGTAACATGCCTAGTAACATAGTAACACGTGTTTGGACTTATTTAAACTTTAACACGTGTTAAGTACTGGTTGCATGATTTGTATGTGTTAGTGTATGAGATGAACACGTGGGATGTCGGGTCACCAATGGGATGTCGAGTCTTGTCTCATGTAGTCTGGTTGTCGGTCAAACGCGTTTTTCAAACACATAATGGTCATGGACTAGACATTAGGGACTAAGGAACCCGACGGGTTATTAGTCTAACTTGACACATATCTTATGATAGGTCGCCACTAGTTGGGGCTATCATATCACATAAACGGTTTACTCATTAACGGAAGACGCAACCTAAGGTGAGTTCACGGCCCCACATTTTACGGTTTATGTTTTCGGGGGAGAAACATGCTTAAACTCTTTTATGACACTTTTTCATGTTATACTATGGCTCTCATCTTATTACTATACGGTTCATCAAAAGTCCCTTAGAAACCACTAACATGGGGATATGGCGGGGAAATGTGGATAGCGCTATTGGGAACTGACAAGCCCCACTCGACGGCTGGAGGCCGGGCGGGTGCATATTGTCTCTAAAAACACAAGGCCTACCGGTGATGACAGTAGTCCATAGGAATTAAGGGTCACAGAAATGGCATAGTCAGCAATGGTTTCACCCGTAGTAGTAATATTACCGGACGCCTAGCTAGCGTTCTCATAAGCATAGTAGTAACAGCAACGGTAATGGTTTTCAAAGGATTGCTTTAAACGTTTAAACAAAACATGTGAACTCACCAGCATTATATGTTGACTCTTTTAGCATGTTTTCTCAGGTCGCTAAGGTAGCAGCTGTCAGCTAGGCGCACGGAGTCGCACTGGAGTCGTACTCGCGTCTAGGGTCACTCATGCATGTCTCTTTATGTTAAAATTTGAACTTATGTCTTTATTTACTCACGATTTGTAAACATTAAATGTTTCCGCACTTTCAGATGTTGGTTTGAATCGTATGCGTGGTTTTTATTTACGTATGTTTTTACATTTAGACGTCGTTTATTGTGACTGTTGACTTGGATCCTGGTGTGTCACACGCCTCGCGGTAGAACTCCGGAAGGTGGAAATTTGAGGGTGTGACAAATTGGTATCAGAGCCAATGGTTATAGTGAACTAGGACTGCATGTAGAGTCTAGACTATAGCCGAGTCTCACACACTAGACGGTCACATACTTTTGAGTCGTGTCCTTTGATAAACATACTAACCTTGTCGGGGTGTCGGTATCCTTACCACACAGTGTCATATTATCTATCTCATTCTTGGTTATTCCTAGTTTCATTTTATCTTCTCCTTCGGATTTGCGGCCGAAGGAACTCGTTGTTGATCTTTTGAGTTGGCTGTCTCTTTCTAAGATGTGGGTACCGGGTGACTTGAGATTCGAGCTCGGGGCACGCCTTGAGGACCATGTAGAGCAATTTATCATTTCGGGTGCACACGAAATCATAAGTTGAAATGCATGGAAGACTAGGTGGATCTCGTGTTGGGATTAATGGTCACATTTGGACCCGATCCTAGACTTTTCGTATTCTCTTGGTTTAGTGTTGGTGATGGGTCTGAGTGTTTGTTTCTTGTCTTTCTCAGAAGATGTCTGGACGCACTGGAGGACGAACTGGGGGACGACGTGGAGGCCGCACTGGCAGGGGTAGAGGTGGTGGTAACATCACCTTGACGTACGATGAACTCAGTGAGATGATGCAGCAACAGTTGGGCGTTGCGTTGGCTGCCTTCCAGACTGCCCAGCAGACTTTTATGGGTGCTGCCACTCCTCCGGTTCAGGCGAGAGTTTCCTATAAGCGGTTTAAGGATTGTCAGCCCCTCAGCTTCCAAGGTACGGAGGGAGCTGTGGAGTTGCTTAGGTGGTTGGAGAAGACTGAGTCGGTGTTTGCTTTATGTGAGACTCCAGCAGCGGATTGGGTGAAGTTTGCTTCGGGGACTTTTGTAGGACCCGCCCTGACGTGGTGGAACTGCGTCACTCAGACACTTGGTCTCGGGGAGGCCAACGCCATGCCTTGGGTGGATTTCGTGTGTAGGTTGAAGGCCGAGTACTGTCCGCGAGAGGAGATCAAGAGGTTGGAACAGGAATACGGGAATCTCAAGATGGTGGGTTCTAAGGTTGAGGAGTACACAATCAGGCACAACGAGTTAGCTGTGATGTGTCCAGGTTTATCAACACCAGAGTACAGGAGGATAGAGCAGTATCTTGCGGGTTTGGTGCCAGAGATTGGTGGGTTGGTGTCTGCGAGGGATCCTACTACCATGTCTGAGGCTGTGCGGTCGGCTACCAAGATGACCAACTTGAAGATTACTGAGGGTATCTTGCCTCCTAGAGGCTCTGCTGTGAATGCGCCGGTGGATAACAAGAGGAAGTGGGAGAGTGTGGAGAAGAGTTCAACTGTGGTTCAGCGACAGCCGGCAAAGAAGAAGGCTGAAGCTTCAGGGTCAGTGTCAGATCAGAAACAGGGAGGCTATGCTGGAAAGAGCCCTAAGTGTGGACGGTGTGGTTTTCATCATTATGGTACTTGTGATAGTTTTCGTTGTGAGCGTTGTCAGCGGACGGGGCATCTTGCGAAGGATTGTAGGGTCAACCTTTCGTCCAGGCCGACTCAAGCTGCTGCTACTACTACCCCTGCTCCACAGGGGAACCACGGTTGCTATCATTGTGGAGAAGCAGGGCACTTCAAGCGAAGCTGCCCAAAGTTGAACCAAGGGGGCACAGGGACTGCAGGGAAGGATGGAGACAACGAAGGCGGTGGTCGGGTTACTCATGCTCGTGCTTATGTGATCGGTGCTAGGGAGAACCAGGAGGACCCAGACACTGTTACCCGTACGTACTCTCTCTTATCTCTTGTTACACTTTGGTTTTACTTTTATCCGCATCATTGTGCAATCGTATCGTTGGATGTTTCTTTTGGTTTTGGTCGCTGTTTCTCATTCTTTAGGTCGATGAGGGTCCTTTGGGGATGCTACTTGGACGGTACCAGTGGGTTAGTTATACCGATCATAGTAGTCTTCAGTAGGCCTTCGATCGGGGTGGGTCTCTTGTCTTGTATTCACATTTGGGAAAGTGGTTTCCCGGTTGTTACTATCACATTTTGGTTCACGACCTTCACTTCGTTGTATTTTGGGGAAACGTTACTTGGGCACACATAAAGGTCGACACTCATCATTGTTGAAACCGAAAGAATCTCGGGACGAGATTCCTTTCAACAGGGGGATGATGTGACGACCTGGAAAATTTTTCTTCTCATTTGTGTCTCTCTCTTTGACTTCGGGAAATTTTCGGGACGAAAATTCTTTCAACAGGGGGATGATGTGACAACCGGCAAACTCCGGTTATTAATTTTTGAAAACTCAGTAAGTCTACCTTAGCGAGTCGTGCATACATTACACATGACAAGGTCAGTCGAGTCGAGTCGTGCATCATTGGAGTTTTAACAGAGTGTTTAAAATACTGTTAACTGAAACAGATGTAAAATCAATTGTTGTAGAACAAAAGTAAATTTCAAAACTGAAATCCATAACTAACGATTTTTCCAATATATATTTAAAAAAAAATTACTATATATGTGAGAATATATATATATATATATATATTGTTGGGACAAAGAGGATTGAAGAAACCACCTTTTGATAACCTTAGTCCAATTCATATCTGCCTAAGTATAGAACTGCTGAAGAACAAATGAAGAAGTACTGAAGAACAAACACCAAAGTACTGAAGAGTAAACTCATCAGAAGTTCTGAAGTCTAACCAGACATTTCACTGAAGAACTGCTGAAGACAAACTGCTCATTAGCAGTTTGTCACTCATCAGCACTTTACCTCAGAAGCTTCTAACCGACTGAAGATCAGCAATTTTAGTTTTATTATTATATTGTTTTGTTAAAGTCTTGATTACAAGTTTCGATGTAAAGACTTCTGTAACCTTATCTTTTAGCCGAAATATCTTAGGTTACTTCAGACAATGGTTTAGTCCATTGGTCTATAAATAGATGAGTTTGTTCATCTATTTCAAGATGTGATTTTGTGTAATTCCTTTGATATAAATTGAAATCCTTCGGCTTTAAACTTATAATTCCATTTCACATCTGAGAAACATAAATTGTTCTTACTGCTTTACACTTAACTGTATTTATTGTTTCTCATTTATTGTTCAGTCAAGGGGGAGTAATAACTCCTCATCAAAGTGATCTTTTAGACCTTTGAACACTTGTCTTTCCGCTGCTTAATAACTCATATATAAATCTGATAACACATAAGTGTTCATAAAACTAAGCCACTGATCCAACAATTGGTATCAGAGCACTGGTTAATCTGAGCAAAATCAATCTAACAAATTGAGATTCAGACACAGGCTCAATATTGATATTCAATAAAGGATAAAAGGCTCACTTTTTAATCCATCACTTTAAAGAAGTATTGACAAATCCAAACTTCTTAAAAATGGACCCCTATAATACTGGATCTGCCAACAAACCTCCTATGTTAGTCAGAAATGAATATAACATATAGTCTAAAAGGTTGGCACATACTATTTCCCAAACAAACACTGGATGTTGGAGGTCTGTAGTTTTTGGACCTCACAAACCAGTTGTAAGTGATCCAGAGGGAAAGACTGAAAGACCAAAAGATCCAAAAGAATACACGGAGGAAGATTTCCAAAAATTTGAGCTTGATGCAAAAGCTTTCTCCATGTTGGCTATGGCTCTCCCAAACGAAATATATGCTGGCCTTTTACATTGTGAAAGTGCCAAAGAGCTGTGGGATTGCCTAAAAGAGCAGTTTGCAGGAACTGCTGAGGTGATAGCCAACATTAGAGAAATATTGGCTCAACAATATGAAACTTTTACTTACAT
The DNA here is from genome assembly GCA_032199755.1 of Ambrosia artemisiifolia. NCBI lineage: Eukaryota > Viridiplantae > Streptophyta > Magnoliopsida > Asterales > Asteraceae > Ambrosia > Ambrosia artemisiifolia. Next base: position 27,570,892 of record CM063513.1, read on the forward strand.
AGAAGGAGAAACTTTAACTCAACAGTTTGAAAGATTTTCTTCACTTATTTCTGAGTTAAAAATTAATAATCAGATCTATTCAAATGAATCTATGTTACATAGATTTTTAAGATCTCTACCTTCTAAATGGGAAACCTAATCTATAGTCCTCAGAACAAGTTCAGATTTTAACACCTTAAACCTAACTAGGTTACATGGTAAATTGTTAACTTTTGAAAGAGAAATTAATCAAAAGAAGAAGTTACAAGAATCTGGTAAAACTACTGATGACTATACTCCGGGTAGCACAGCCTTATTAGGACAAGACTCACCATCCTGTTCTAATAATTTTGGTTCTTTTGACCACATTGACATAACAGCTGGGATCTCATCAGATGGATCTTTCCCAGCTTATGACAATGAAGAACTGAGTCAAACTGCTGACAACATGTGTTTCATCATGGATGATTTAAAATATTTTAGCAGTGATGACTTAGAAGAAATGGAAATATTGCACCAACTGGCCTTGTTAAGCTTAAAAACTAACAAATTTTATAAAAGGTCAGGAAGGAAATTTCCAGGACTAAACAACTCAACAAAAGTTGGTTTTGACAAATCTAAACTTAGATGTCATAAGTGTCAAAAGTTGGGACACTTTGCTAGAGAATGTAGAAGCTCTAGCTATAACCAACCAATGTCTGGAAATCAATTTAACCCCTCATATAATAGGAATAATGGAACTCAAGGGAATGCTCATTTTGTACAGGCACAAGCTCCACATGTTCAATATGTGCCACAAGTACAATATGTTCAGATGCCTGCTTAACAACAACAGCAGCTCATGCCTCCTTTTCCAACTGCTCAACAACCTGCACAAACTCAACAACCCCCTCAGCAACAAAGCTTATTTACCTCAGGGTATGTTGACTGGAGCAGTCTTCCTTATGACACATCAGAATGCAGTCAGGATGCAGACAATAAGGTCTATGATGTCAACTGGGGAGAACCTGATAATGGCAGAAAGAACTTTGCCTTAATGGCTTTTGAAGGATACTCTTCAAATTCTGCTCTCACACAGGTATCACAACAATCTCTGTTAAAGCTTTGCACTAAATCTTGCAAAGAATCTTTTGCTTTAATTAGATAAACTAATGTGCATTTACAAGGCAAATCCATTGACATGGAAAGAAAATACACACAAATGAAGTGTGATTTGGAAAGAAAAATTGTTTGGAAAAACAAAGAAATTTCCAAACTGAATGATAAAGCCATTGAAACAGAAGCACAAATTAAAACAATGATAGACAGCCTAGGAAATGTCAGACAAGAGCTTGCTGACACCAAGGTTGATTGTGAAAAATGGGTTGAGTCTTGTAAAGGGTATCAAATGTTGCTTAACAAACAAACTGGAGCCAATGTTAAGTTTGGCATTGGATATACCCACACTGAATCACCAACAGATTTCACCCACAAAACTGATAATGATGGGAAGAAATTGATTCAAACTTCTGATATGGAGGAATGCACATCCTACCATCAGAACTTCCTCAACAAGGGAAGTACTGCAGAAGTTAAAACTACTGACAATAAGCCATCAGCAGTTTCAACTACATCAGGAGTTGAGACCCTGAAAACTGCTGATGACCTATCTCAAAAATCTGATTTTGTTAGTAAATTGCCTTCCAGCTCTCTTGATCTATCTAAAAAGAAAGAGAAGGCAAAAGCATGCGAAATATGTGGTCTATTTAACCACATAACTGAACTTTGCAGATATAGAAAGGTAAATCAGTTAAACAAACAAAGACAACAACTGATTGTGGGAAAACAGATAAAACAAGATTTTGAAAATACCTTTTTTCCCAACAAACAACAAACAACCAAAACCCTTTCTAAGAAGAGGCCTTTATCTCAACAAAGGTCATCCTCTCAAAGTTCAACTTCAGAAGTTTCACCTAACTCATCAGCAGTTTCACAAACTGCTGAAGTTAAAGATTTGATAAACCTGGTTAAACTTCTGATGACCAAAGTTGATGGTGGAAACCAAAAAGAACCCACCATTGTTCTTAATGACAAATCCATTGCCAAAAAGACATGGATTTCTAAAAATGGTCCACAACAAGCTGCACCTGTTCTCAAGAGCAAACCCAAAGCCAAACTGGCTTGGGTTGCCAAATCTAACTAATTTGCTATCTTGTGCAGAGGGTCTCCAGAGGTTTGAATAGCATATGGTATGTGGATAGTGGAGGCTCAATGCACATGACTGGATGCAGATACCTGATAAACAATTTTATCAGCCAAAGAGAAGGATCTGTGTCCTTTGGGAACAATGCCAAGAGATATGTGCTAGGATATGGCAATGTATCCTCAGGCAGAATGCAGTTTGACAAGGTCAATCTGGTTGAAAACCTTGAGTACAACTTGCTGAGTGTCTCACAAATGTGTGACAAAGGATATTCTTCCTTTTTCACCAAGACAGCATGCAAGATCATATCACCAGAAGGCCAGAAGTTGATAGAGAAGATTATTGAAGATCATAATTTGCTGATTGCCAAAAGGTGTGGCAATGTCTATGCAGTGGCCATTGAAAAAGACAAAGTATTGAACAAGACTGCATGTTTCTTCTCAAAGGCATCAACTTCAGAAAATGATCTCTGGCACAGGAGACTTGGCCATGTGAACTTTAAAACCATCAATAAAGTCACAAAAATGGGCTTGGTCAGAGGTCTACCTTTGAAGGAATATCAGTGCAAAGAACACTGTGTTTCCTGTCTTAAAGGTAAACAGCATAAGTCCTCCTATAAGTCTATTGAAGAATAAAAAACAACTGCATGTCTTCAACTACTCCATATGGACTTATTTGGACCAGTCAAGATTATGAGCCTTGGTAAGAAGAAGTACTGCTTGGTCATCATTGATGACTACTCAAGATTCACATGGGTCTTCTTCTTATATTCCAAGGATGAGGCAGCTGAAATCATCAAGTTCTTCATTCTACAAGTTGAGAAGCAATATTCTCTATCTGTCAAAGTCATCAGGAGTGACAATGGGACAGAGTTCAGGAACAAAACTCTGGATGAATTCTGTCTGTCTAAAGGGATTGTTAGACAGTTCAGCATTCCCAGAACTCCTGAACAAAATGGTGTGGTAGAAAGAAAGAACAGAACATTAATTGAAGCAGCCAGAACAATGTTAGCTGATTCAGGCCTACCTTTGTATTTTTGGGCTGAAGCAGTCAACACTGCATGTTATGTTCAGAATAGAGTTCTTATCAACAAGAGACATACCAAGACTGCCTATGAAATTCTTCATGGCATAAAGCCCCATTATCTCCTTCTTCAGGGCTTTTGGATGTCAATGTTATATCCTCAACATCAAAGACTCTATTTCTAAGTTTGCTGCAAAAGTTGATACAGGTTATTTTCTTGGTTATTCTTCTTTGAGAAAAGCTTACAAAGTTTTCAATTCAAGAACCAAGATAGTGGAAGAAACACTGAATGTCAAGTTCAATGAATCAAAACACACTCTTATTCCAGCAAATCCTGCTGAATTATTTGATCTTGACAAATTTTATTTCGAACCTGAGAAGACTGTTGAATCATCCAAACCTCCTCAAAATGGTTTTCAAGGATTTGAAGATGATAGTCCTGCGCCATGGACTCCAAACACAGTCAGAAGATCAACTATCAAACCTTCAGAAGTTTCAATAGCTTCAACTTCAGGAACTACTGATGAACATTTTGAAACTACTGATTCAGCTGAACCTAAAACTCCTGAAGTTCAAATAACAGCTGAACCAGATATTATCAATCTCAGTGGTTTATTTGAAGAACCTGTAGAGCCAATTTCCAGTACAGGTTTGCAACAACTGATTGAACACAAAGATCATCCATTGGATCAAATCATGGGTGGTATTGCATCAGGGGTACTCACAAGAAACCAGCTTTCCAACTTTTGCCTCTTCTCAGCATTCATTTCTCAGTTGGAACCAAAGAAGTATCAAGAAGCCCTCAAAGACAACAATTGGGTGCAAGCAATGCAAGAAGAATTGCTTCAATTCAAGAATCAACAGGTTTGGGAAATCTGTCCCTTACCTGAAAACAAGCAACCAATTGGAACAAGATGGGTCTTCAGAAACAAATCAGATGAAGCTGGTATGATCATCAAGAACAAAGCAAGACTAGTGGTACAAGGTTATTCCCAAGAGGAAGGAATTGATTATGATGAAACCTTTGCACCAGTTGCAAGACTTGAAGCTATCAGGTTATTTTTAGCTTATGCAATCTCCAACAACATTAAAGTTTATCAAATGGATGTCAAAAGTGCATTTTTGTATGGAAAAATAAAAGAGGAAGTGTATGTCTGTCAACCTCCAGGGTTTGAGGATCCTTCTCATCCTGATTGGGTTTACAGACTTGACAAAGCTCTTTATGGGCTAAAACAGGCTCCAAGAGCCTGGTATGAAACACTTTCCAACTTTTTACTGAAGAATCACTTCTCAAGGGGATCCATTGATAAAACTCTTTTCATAAAACATGTTGGAAATCATATCTTACTTGTTCAAATCTATGTTGATGATATCATATTTGGTTCAACAAACTCAAAACTGTGTGAAGAATTTAAGAAACTCATGCAATCAAAATTTGAAATGAGTACAATGGGAGAATTGCAGTACTTTTTGGGACTGCAAATCAAGCAACAGTCAAATGGAACATTTATACATCAATCAAAATATGTTAAAGAATTATTGAACAAATTTTCTTTACAAGACTGTAAAACATGTTCCACTCCCATGACACCAATCACACAAGTTGAACCAGATGATCAAGGGAAACACATTGATCAAACCATGTATAGATGTATGATAGGTTCTCTTTTGTATTTAACTGCTTCTAGACCAGATATCATGTTTTCAACTTGTGTCTGTGCTAGATACCAATCTGCACCAAGAGAATCACACCTAATTGCAGTCAAAAGAATCTTCAGATATCTGAAAGGAACTCCTACTTTAGGAATTTGGTATCCTGCTTCAAGCAATACCAAGTTAACTGCTTTTTCAGATAGTGACTATGCAGGGTGTAAGATGTCAAGAAAATCAACATCTGGTGGTTGTCAATTCTTAGGAAACTGTCTGGTGTCCTGGCAATCAAAGAAACAAACATATGTGGCAACTTCAACAGCTGAAGCTGAATACATTGCTGCTGCAAGCTGTACTTCACAGATACAATGGCTCCAATATCAATTGCTTGATTATGGAATCAAAGAGACCAAGACCCCACTTTTAGTAGACAGCAAATCTGCCATTAGCATCATTCAAAATCCTGTTCAGTTTTCAAAGACTAAACACATTGAAATCAGGTATCATTTCATAAGAGATTGCTATGAAAAAGGCAAGATTGAGGTGAAGCATGTCACAACAGCTAATCAAATAGCTGACATTTTCACCAAACCCCTTGATTCAACAACTTTTCAGAGGTTAGTATCCATGCTTGGGATGTTAAACTTAGAAGAAAGTCTGTAAGTGTTTCACTTTTTAGTTCTGCACATATTTTATTTTTCACTTACATACTTATCTGTCACAAACCTCTGAAGACCAAAAATTTGAGAAAGAGAAAGTACTGATGAACAATTTTTGAAAACTACTGATAAACATCAAAAATGGGATATTTTCAAAGTGGATATAACTACTGATGAAAATCAGAAGTTAGTATAGTGTTTTAAAAGTCATTTGCATCAGCAGTTGAAACTGCTGAAGAGATGACTAAAACCACTGATGAAGAAACCTTCTTTATCAGCAGTTTGACTAAAAAGGGTAAAACAGACTTTTCACTCATCAGAAGTTTGACCTAGTCGGTTAAAAACTTCTGATAAATACCCTTTTCAAACACTTATCCATTCAAAAAGCAAAATTCCCTCTCTCTCTCTCTCAAATCCAAAGCAAAACCCCTTCTCTAACCTAAAAATTACTGTTCGATCAAAAACAACCATGGCTCTCGTGTTAAAACAGGGACACAATCAAAGAGGCTACTTTGTTAAAGATGAAGCCTGATCCCAGTATGATGAGATGATTGATCTCATCATGAAATCCCAATATTATGAAGCTTTCACCATCGATCCACCCATTCATGAAGAAACTCTTAATGAGTTCTGGGCTAATTCAGAGACGGTGAAGGTGAATAATGAAGTGATCTCCCTCAAATCTTCCATAAAAGGGAAACTGATGGCCATCACACCAGAAACACTAAGCATCAGGCTTGGTTTGAAGGATTCTGAGGCACCTGAACATATTCCAAACTCAGACATTCATCTAACCATGACAGAGTGTGGTTATCAAGGTACTTTGGCACAAGCAACAGTTTATAAGAAATATTTTGACCCACAATATAAACTGTTATTTCATTATATTATTATGTGTCTAAGTCCAAAAACTGGGTCAATAGATCAGATGCCTTCTACTTTTCAACCTATTTTTCATTCCATCATAAATGAAACACCTTTTAAGGCATCACAATTATTTTTCAATGAACTGGTTTTGCATCATGAAAATGATAAAAAGAAATTTTTGTTGTATCCAAGATTTGTTATGCAATGCATAATAAAGGAGCTTGGAGAGGGAGTACTTGAGGGTGAACCAACTATTTTAAACCCATTAACTTCTCAAGTATTCTCTAGGCACAACAAACCAGCACTTGTGCTAGAAGATGACCAAGGGGAAGAACAACCCATCCCCAAGGAACCCACATCTTCCAAACCCAAAAAGAAAACCAAAAAGCCTAAACAACAAAAACCAAAACAAACCAAATCACTGAAAAAGAAAATTCAGGAAGTGGAGAAACCTGAAACTACTGATGTGCAATCTGCACTTGATAAGGAAGTGGCTGAAACATCCTCTCAGCACACTCCTTCTCCACCCACCAAAAGAAAACCAGTCACAGTTATTTTTCAAAGAAAGAAAATTAAGAAACCAATAACTGTTGACCCAGCCTTTGAAACTACTGAAACCAACCCTGAACCCATCCAAACTCCTGAACACCAACCCCTCAAAACTACTGAACCTGAACCTTCCCACACAACAATAGAAATTGCCCAACTTCTCTCAGGACTAAAAGGAACCCATTCACCACATGTCACTCCCCCAGCAACACATCAAATTGGGGAGATGCCTTCAGAAGTTGACATGAATGTGGATCCTATTAGCCCAACCCAGAGAGATGAGGATGAACAAGAGTTTATAAGCCCAAACATACAAACTTTTGATACTTTTGAGGCTGCTACTACTCACTTATCACCTAGTGGTGAACCTGAGGACAGTAGTAACATAGCTAAGACCTCAAACTTGGCAACTACTGATGAAGGCCTAAGGCCAGAAGTAGGAAAACCTCAGTACCAAGACAAAGAGGTTCATGAGACTACTAGTTTGGGACTAGCTCATGATATAACTGATCCTGCCCTCTCTGAGGACATTATCAGGGATTCAGATGATTCCATTAATTTGGTTGATGAATCAAACATTCCACAGAAAGAATTGACGGTTGATATTGAAGGTCCTGCATCTAAGGTATCCAAGCTCAAGAAGCTGGTCACCAAAGATCAGGTTAAAGACCACTTAGCCCAAAAATCCCCAAAAGTGGCATCTTTAGAGCAATCTGAGGATCACCCAAAAAGCACCCCTTCACCAAAACAACCTACCCAATTCCCTGGGCTCACAAGCATAGACTTGAACCAACTATGCAGCCCAGATGGTCCCCTGTACGAGGCACTCAAACAAATCATAACTGATCAACTCAAACCCTTCACAACTGCTTGGGAGTTAAAAGCTAACAATCAGTTTGGGTTGATCAACTCGAGACTTGCTAAGTTGAACAAGAAAATGGACCAAACACAAGATCAACTGGCAAGGTTGTCTGCTGCAACTTCTCACTCTATTAGGCTTCCAGAAGTGGATGAAGCCAAAAAGGGGGAGAAGATTAAGGAACCAACTACTGAAGTTGCTACACAAAGACAAACTCCTGATCCTGAAGCTGAAAGACCATCCCAAAGACCAGGAAAAGAAGTAGCACCAGAATTCAAATTGTCTAAGGCATCAGAGGAAACTGCTGATCCCATTTCTCAAACTACTGAAGACAATCCTTCAGCAGTTGTGACTCCATTTACCTCATCAGCAGTTTCACCTCCAAAACCAACATCAGAAGTTCCTAAGGCACCAGAAAGAGAACCTGCTCCCATTCCTTTGCCTACAACAACTTCAACAACTGTTTTGAACCCTACTCCCATCAACATGTCTAAAGATCTATTGGAGAAGAGTTTAAAAGAGGCTGCAAAGAAGGCAAAAGAAGACAGAGTATGGAACAGCCTAGAGACTAGAGATGATTTGAATTTTCAACAAAAGTTAGTTATGTATCAAGAAAAACTAGATGAGCTTGAGGCTGAAGAGAGAGCACTTGAAGCTGCTGCAGAAGAAGATAAAAGAGCACAGCTTATAGCATTCATCACAAAGAACTCCAAATCAAAACAAGTGGCTCTCAAAAGACTCTCAACACAAGAACTGACCAGAAGAGCTCAAATGCTATCAGATAGAATAGCAACAGAAGATGAGAGGAAAGCCAAAAGAGCTGAAGTGATAGAAGAAGTAGTGGCAAATGGCTATGGTTCAAAGGCCTCAGTCTCCAAATGGAAAGAACAAACTCTTTATGAGGCTTACAAGAAATTTAAGGCCAAGAAAGCTGCAGAGCCAGAGAGATTTGAAACTCCAGAAGTCCAAACAACTTCTATTATAAGGAGATCATCTGGTGCACTAAGGAAGCCAGCCACCAAGAGAAAAGCAGAGGGTGAACCCATTGTCAAGACTGACTTCAAGATGATACTCTTAGAAGGAGATCAGTTAGTACATGGTGATTTTGATGTTGAAGAGAAACCCCTCTTAACATAATTCAGAGACAAGGCTACTTATGCTTATCAGTTACAACAATCCATCCAAGAAAAGACACATACAAGGGTTGTTACGGAGCATCACCTACCCAACATGCCTATTCAAGGTAGTGCTGAACTTCAAGGTAGTCAAGAATCTTACCTGAGAGTCACTGAAATAGAAGACATTCCTCAATCAGGTCAACCTAAGGAAACAGGCTTGGTTTCCTATGCCTCTGACTTTGACAGGTCAAAGGTAAATATTATTAATTGGTCATTTACTGATTCCAACTCAGTACTTGTGACCAGGAGAGACCGTTCAAGTAAGGTCTACAAAAACTCAAAGGAGTTGAGTGTTTTATCGTCCAAAGACCTTCTTACCATTCAGCATTTAACACCTGAACTTGGTCCTCTCACTGAGCAACAAAGATGTACCCTTACTACCAAGATGACAGCAGAGATCTGGAGGATATTAGAAGGGAGAAAAGATGAACAATAAAGATTGGATAAGGTTTTGGCTTCATCAATCCAGGGGGAGATTGTTGGGACAAAGAGGATTGAAGAAACCACCTTTTGATAACCTTAGTCCAATTCATATCTACTGCTGAAGAACAAATGAAGAAGTACTGAAGAACAAACACCAAAGTACTGAAGAGTAAACTCATCAGAAGTTCTGAAGTCTAACCAGACATTTCACTGAAGAACTGCTGAAGACAAACTGCTCATTAGCAGTTTGTCACTCATCAGCACTTTACCTCAGAAGCTTCTAACCGACTGAAGATCAGCAGTTTTAGTTTTATTATTATATTGTTTTGTTAAAGTCTTGATTACAAGTTTCGATGTAAAGACTTCTGTAACCTTATCTTTTAGCCGAAATATCTTAGGTTACTTCAGACAATGGTTTAGTCCATTGGTCTATAAATAGATGAGTTTGTTCATCTATTTCAAGATGTGATTTTGTGTAATTCCTTTGATATAAATTGAAATCCTTCGGCTTTAAACTTATAATTCCATTTCACATCTGAGAAACATAAATTGTTCTTACTGCTTTACACTTAACTGTATTTATTGTTTCTCATTTATTGTTCAGTCGAGGGGGAGTAATAACTCCTCATCAAAGTGATCTTTTAGACCTTTGAACACTTGTCTTTCCGCTGCTTAATAACTCATATATAAATCTGATAACACATAAGTGTTCATAAAACTAAGCCACTGATCCAACAATATATATATATATATATATTATTTACCACACAACACTATTAATGATAAACAACGCTTTTAGTCAAATTTTGAAGTAATAATTTCTAATATGTTTTTGTAACATCGTTTTAAGAAATAATAACAGTGTGTTTTGCGGAAAATCTTAATTGTACAATACTGAAAAAACTATATACCAATAAAACTCTTCATTCGAATTCGAATTGCATAACATTACTTACAATATGAGGCTAAGCAAAGATACAAAATACAACATACAGCCAAAACAACAGAAAACGAAACATGGTTACAAAAATACAAAATAGAAGTACATTGAACAAAAGAAGAAACAATTACATTGAAAAGAAGTACAAGACAACGCCTACTATTTAAAGTTGATGCAGTTGTAAAAGCCTTAAATATTAAAAAGATCATCTGTCTTTTTCTTCTTCGTCAGCAAGACACCAACTTAGAAGTTATGATTTCCTTATTCCAATGCAAATATTGAAACCAAGAAACTTGAATTCCAAAAAAGAAGACAATCTCTTTCTTAGTCATCTTCCTGGCGCAAGAAAAATTCCTCATGATGGCCTCCTTTTATTGTATGAATGAAGAAAAACATGAATTCCAACTTTCTTACCAACGGATTGCTGGTAATCTATTTTGCTTTGATTGTAAGAATCTTTCGAAAATTTGTGCAAATGCAATTGATAGTAATATCATTACGAATATTGATTGAAGAGATGTATAAAGATGAAAAATGAAATATTGGAAGTTCCTCCCCTTTTATAGAACAAATAGATATACTAAGTATTCGTAAAGTTGGTTTTCAACTTTATCAGTTACATTTCAAGTAAACCTAAAGTTGGAACTTACTTTTGGGATTTTTTATTTATTTTGTATTTGAAGAAACACAATTCAACAAAAAAATAATAATAAAAAAATGTTAATAAAATATAACCTCAAAAATCGTAATAATAATTTTTTTTTCTTTTTATAACAAATTCAAAAGTAGTTAATTTATTGTAATTTATTTTTTTGAAAATTGTATTTTATTTTTATTTAAGAATCCAATTTTTTAATAAAACTAATGAATATTTATACAAAAAATAAAAATTTGATATTTTACATTTTTTGTATTATTATAAGTGTTAATTTCTGTTTAATCTAACTTTCTTTCTTTTTTTTGTTTTATAACCATGTGTTATACAAAACAGAATTTACAACTGGTACCTATTATCAAATGATACCACAATACTTTAATGCTGTAAACGCACTAGATGAAAAGCTATATTTACATGTGCATAATGTTGTAAACGCGCTAGATTTCCAAACTATATTTACATGTGCCAGCTGTAAAATGTATACACTTGCAATTTAATCGTCACTCCGCAAAGCGTATAATACATGTAGCATACCATGTTGTTGGGTCAGTGGTCTCTTATAACAGTTAAGTTTTAGAACACTTATGTGTTTGCAGTTATATCAAAGTTATTTGCACAGCGGAATGATAAATGTTTTAAGTTAAAGTATCACAACAGAAGTTATTACTCCCCCTTTACTATAGCAGTTAATGAGAATCAAAAGCAATTCAAAGTATAAAGCAGTAAGTGCAAGTATTGAATGATTCTTAGATATGAAATGGATAATAAGTTATAAAAGCTTTGAAGGATTTCAATTAAAATCAAGTGTAAATCACATGTCTAAAATAGTGAGATAAACTCATCTATTTATAGACGAGTACAAGCTGTTGTGCTAAGTAATACAACATTATAATAAGCTAAGATAATGTTTAAGATAATGCTTACAACAGGCTGTAGCATTGAAACTTGTTCAAAGACTTTAACAAAACAATATAATACTAAACTACTGAAGTGACTGAATCGGTTAGAAGCTTCTGTTGTGAAAGTACTGATGAGTGACAAACTACTGATGAGTAGAGTAGTTTGTCTTCAGTAGTTCTTCAGTGAAATGTCTGGTTAGACTTCAGAACTTCTGATGAGATAACTCTTCAGCACTTTGCTTTTTCTTCTTCAGAACTTCTTTCTTTACGCTTCAGCAGTTCTATACTTAGCAGAAATATGATTTGAACTTTGGCAACAAAAGTGGTTTCTTCAATCCTTTTTGTCCCTACACATGTTAAAAGTTATTTTCTATTCACACAATATATATGAACATTCAGCAACAGCAACTGTAATTTGTCAAAACAACCGTAATGAAAAAAGATATACCAACAAAACTCACCATTCCAATTATATAATTTTAATTACAATACCAGAATAAAAAAACATACAAAATACAAAATACAACCGAAACACCACAAAACGAAAAATGGTTACAAATATACAAAATAGAAGTGCTCATACAAAAAACTCAAATACGACAGCAAAAGAGAACTAATACAAACTAAAACATCTCTTCTATAAAACAAAAACAAAAATGCAAAACACAGCTGAAACAAAACAAAACAAAACAAAACCACAAGACTATAAGGTCGAAAAAAAAGAAAACATATACAATAATATGGCTCTAGGTAGCAGAAAAATTAGAGACATATTATTTAAATACAGACCCATCACATTTTGGACAGGCTTCCTTATTATAACAAGAGTAAATAGCCATTTTCGTCCCTGTGGTTTGTTCCAGTTTGCCACTCCAGTACAAAAGTTTTTTTTTTGCAATTCCTTACCTGTGGTTTGGATTTTTTTTGCCAAATTCGTCCTTTTGACTAACTCAGTTAAAAAATGTCGTTAGTGTCAGGGGTAGTGTTGTCTTTTCACAAACCTCAGGGACGAAATTGGCAATTAACTCAATTTTTTTTTACAGGTCACCAAAGTATGTATGTATCTATTTTTGTTTATACCGGGTCTTAAAAAGAACATACTGTATAGCGAAAATTTCCTTCCAATTTGAGCATTTAACAATTTTATATCTGCAGAATATACAAAGAAAGCAATGCCTAATTTCGGAGGATTTGGTATAAACAAAGTTGGATACATTCGTTGGTCTATAATGTAGTTTCAGTTTCAATAGTTGGGTGGCTTAATGAAAAAGCTAAAAAGTCAGGTAGACTCCTTCCATTTGGACCGTCTACCCGAGTGTATATATATTGTGTTTGGCATGTGTTTGAGATTAAGCAGAACCCACCCCATTCATAAGTAAATGGGTCGAAAACACCACCACTAAACAGAAGAAACAATTTCTTTTGTGAGTGTTTTGATGTAAAAAACCTGAAAATTGCAGCGAACATGGTATTCATAGCACCCAAACTTGAAAGATCTAGCTCCAAATCTTGGCCATCTTTTTCAACAGCCTGCACCCATGACTAATGTGTCAACACAAGCTAAGGAAAAAAAACAATTTGTAAAAGATCTATTTTATGGAATATCAATTCAACCTCAAAGCCAGCAGTGTCATATTGATGCCTTTTATCTGGATCAGATAATATATTATAGGAAAATGTTATCTCTGTAAACATATCACTCGCTATGGGGTCATTTGCATTCTTGTCAGGATGGTACCTATCGTAAATAGCAACATAAATTCATCTGGAAATGTCAAGAAATAAAGAAGCACTTTAATTTTTTGCATGTTAATATGCGCCTTTAAAGGGGAAAATTAAAATAAATGGAGCACGGTTTAATATCATCTTAAATACAAACTAACGAAACATTAAACTCAAACCGTTGTCTGCATAGGAAAACACTACTTGTTAATTTAACTTTAAAAAAAAAACTATCTTAATCTTGGACTCAAAGTTTTGCCAATGTGAGCATAAAATCGTAATTGAAACATATAATGCCTTAGTTTTGAGGAGTGTGGCTGTTTTTGATCCTTAAGGAACATGTAATACATAAGATGAAAAAAAAATTGAGTTAATTGCCAATTTCGTCCCTGAGGTGTAAAAAGACAACACTACCCCTGACACTAACGACATTTTTTAACTGAGTTAGTCAAAAGGACGAATTTGGCAAAAAAAATCCAAACCACAGGTAAGGAATTGCAAAAAAAAAAAACTTTTGTACTGGAGTGGCAAACTGGACCAAACCACAGGGACGAAAATGGCTATTAACTCTTATAACAAAATAGCTAATATTTTCCTTTGAATATAAGAATCTTCAGGCAACATCAATTCAGACTTCATTAGCAACCGGTTATTGCCAATATTTTTTTTTTCAAACCCACAATTTTAGAGAAGACTAAGGGTACGTAATTTAAATGAAATAACATTATATACTGAAGATATAGATGGTTGGTTTACTTGTGAATAGTATTAGAAGCTTGCAAACTGAAATGAACACATCTTCGCCTTTTATAGACTGGGAAAATAGATATATACATACTACAATTATTATTACATGACAGACTTTTTTAACCAATGACATAAACTTTACTCATACAACAAAAAATGAATAAAACATTTGATGACTTCACAACAGATGTTGATAAACAACTATAATAAATTAGAATTATCTACTGAAGGATAATACAACCTACATTTTTAAAACAGACTTTTTAATGAATATCAAACAAAATAACTATGAATTTAAATTACACCAGTCTTTTCAAATTCATAATTAGTAACAGTCGCTAGACCCCTAAAAGTCTTTGCTGGACAATCTACACCTGAACTATGTAAATGAAATATGATAGAAAATACAGCTGCAATTAATGCTAAATATACTTATTTTTAAAAACAAAAAAACGTTACCATTTTTATTCAAAATGTGTAATAATATTTTTTATTAATAATGTATTATGTTTTAAATTATTAATATAACTATTAGACCATGCGTAGTGGGGGGCTTTATATATAAAGCCCCCCTTCCTGATTGGTCCACGCGGCTGCTGAGTCAGCATGGAGAGAGAAACTGAAGAAATGGTGTAGTGGTGGGGCTTTATATATAAAGCCCCTGAATCTGATTGGGCCACGTGGAATTTTTTTTTTATTCTTTTGACTCAAAATAATTAAAATAAAAGGCAAATAAATATAAAAAAATTACAAATAATATTAAAAACACACAACTAATATTAATTAAATTCAAAAAAATACAAATAATATTAAAAAACACACAAATAAAAGGCAAATAAATATAAAAAAAATTACAAATAATATTAATTTTCATCTTCGCTTCCATCGTACTCTTCTTCTTCTTCATCATCACCTTCTTCTTCATCTTCGCCTTCACCCGATCTCGTTCGTAATACTGCCTACTTTGTTTTGGTATAGTGGTAGGCGCACTAGTTTGTTCCATATATCTCGATGCAAGCGCAAGCGCATTCGTAACCGCATCTTGCTCCAAGTCTTCGTCTGTCGAATCACCCTCGTCGGCTAGAAACTCTTTATAATATTCTCTCGCAACAGATGATGACGCGAGGGAACCCATTTTTTTTAACTAATGTTGTATTTTTGTGTTTAAATATATGTGTTTTGTGTGTGTATTGTATTTGTTGTGTGTTTTGTATATATAAACAAAAAAAAATAGCCGTTCAAAGATTAACACAACGGTCAAATGACCGTTATTTCTGGCCCCCCCCCTCCACGTGTCCTCTTTTTATTGGGTCAAGCTTCATCGTTCCAGCGTTATTAATATAACGCGTGCCCCGGTTTTGGCCCTATAGCGCCCCACTGTTTTGGTGTGGAGGCGCTATTTTTTAAAAAAGGGTTGGGTAGCGCCCCACTACGGTGGGTCTTATCATTATTTTCAAATTCATAATAATTACAAACGGTCCGCACAGCCCTAAAAGACATTGATAACAACCATAGAGATTAAGGATCTAGATGGAAAGATTACGTAAATTTACACATTATTATTTTTATATATTAATTAAACAATTAAAACTATTTTTTAAAGAAAGTATATTGAATATTTAGTTTCCAAAAAATATAAAATTTGATCATTGTAACTAATATTTTAAAGAAAGTAACTTGAATATTTACTTTCCACCCATTTAGATTATTATAACGATCTGTTTCATAATGTTTATCAACAACAATTCATAAACATGTATTAATATTTTTTATTAATAATGTCTAATAATATTTTTTATTTACAATGTATTATGTTTTAACTTATTAATATGAATATTATCATTAGTTTCAATTACATAGTAATAAACTTCATATTGAAACCTATTCTAACTTCAAAATTATGTGTAATTTGCCGACCTACCAACAGATGTTTTCTAACAACTGCAATACATTACAATTTTGAAGTAACCAGAATTTTAAAACAGACTCTGTAAAACTTAACTTGAAATCAATATCTAACCAAATAAGTATAAATTTAAATTAAATCAGTATTTCAAATTCATAATAATTACAACAGTCCGCACAACCTTAAAATTCTTTGATGGCGACTGTAGACATGAAAGATCTAGATGGAAAGTTAACATAAATTTACACATGATTATTTTTATGTTAGTTAAACGATTAAAACTATTGTCTTTAAATAATTTAAAGTCTTTTATTGTAAGCGTAATAATATTTTTTATTCACAATGTTTTATGTTTTAAATTATTAATATGAGTATTATCATTATTTTCAAATTCATAATAATTACAAACAGTCCGCACAGCCCTAAAAGTCTTTGATAACAACCGTAGAGATAAAGGATCTAGATGGAAAAATTACGTAAATTTAAACATTATTATTTTTATATATTAATTAAACAATTAAAACTATTTTTTAAAGAAAGTAAATTGAATATTTAGTTTCCAAAAAATATAAAATTTTATCATTGTAACTAATATTTTAAAGAAAGTAATTTGAATATTTACTTTCCACTCATTTAGATTATTATAACGATCTGTTTCATAATGTTTATCAACAACAATTCATTAACATGTATTAATATTTTTTATTGACAATGTTTTATGTTTTAAATTATTAATATGAGTATTATCATTATTTTCAAATTCATAATAATTACAAACAGTCCGCACAGCCCTAAAACTCTTTGATGGCCACCGTAGAGATGAAGGATCTAGATGGAAAGATTACGTAAATTTACAAATTATTAGTTTTATATATTAATTAAACAATTAAAACTATTGTATAAAGAAAGTAAATTGAATATTTAGTTTCCAAAAAATTAAAAATTTCATCATTGTAAATAATATTTTAAAGAAAGTAATTTGAATTAAATCAGTATTTCAAAATCATAATAATTACAACAGTCCGCACAACCCTAGGTTGTTGAGCTGTATAGTGATCATTATAGCGTTTTAGGGCTATTGACTTCCAGTAATAATCATTACCTTGAAATTCGAATTTCAAAGAGACTTTATACTTTTTAGTTAAATATTTGTCTGTCAAAACTGAATATGTATATATTTCTATTGATTGGTACAAATAAAAATTAACATATTTATTTACTGAAGGTATAGATTAACACATATCATCATCTATAAAACTTTTAATTTATGTTTTTATTGAAGACTTTATTATACTTTAGTGGGAAGATCTGTTTACTTTTCAACAGATCTTAAGAAAACATCTCAAACACAATTTCATGTTTATACTATAAAATATACTACAAAATATTTATGTCACACCACGATAACGGAGGAAACACATGGCATGGACGGGAAAGAGAAATGTTTCATAGCCAAGAGTAAACAAACACATAATTTAGAAAATAAACATTCATTAGACGGCGGAAAGTATTTTGTTTAGGTACATGTCCCAAAATATAGTTTTTAACAAAATAAGGATTTTCAACTATTTCCCAACCCCATAGGAAATATTAGTAAATCCCTAACAAAAGTCCGTCTCGTCTTTATTTCGCCCGCCCTAGCCATTTCACGCCTTCACATTCTTAGTTACCTGAAAGATATGTTAGGGAAAACGTCAATATATAAATATATTAGTGAGTTGCAGAGGTTTTGACACACAAATAAATTAACAATCATTTGTAAATAAGTGCGCATAACGAAATAAGAAATGTGCTACATATAACATTAGGGTAGCTAGTCCTAATACCGATGGATTCCCCATGAGCCCATAACCAAAACCAGACTATTTTACATTGCCCCGCAAGTTGTTTACATGGTAACAACTAATTTAGAATATCGTCGCACCCCACGGTCCTTCCGTGTTGATCGCTAATCAACCGGGGTGGGTCTCGTCAAGAACCAATAGTACTATTCCCATATTCTACGGCTACATCCCTTTGTATAAATGGTTACAGTTAACTGCGGAGACTTCACGTCCCATGTGACTTTAACGTTACCCACGTGCCCATCTTATGTACCATTTCATACTTTTACATGTTATCGCACATTTAGTTCTTTCTTACATATCTTTTCCCTAAGTTTAAAAAACAGTAAAACACAGAAGGGGCCGTGAAATCTCACCTCAAGCATGTCACGAATCAGAAAATAGTCTTTGCCAAGTCCAATGTGAGACCACCTACATGTGTCCTAATTTAATAAGGCACTGGTCTCAGAGTGCATGTCTTACTGGCAAGTTGTTTTTCCCCAACTCCCGACACCACGTTAACATATTCGGTTTAATTACGAATATACCCTAGTCTTAGGTCCGTTGGTGATGATTTATCCCGTTACAAGTTTCACTTAATCTTGTATTATAACCGTTGATATTAATTACCAAGTTAGTTGGTTTCATCATCGCGAACCTTGATCATTGCCCGTTTTCCTTACACGTCATGATCTTTAAACATATCTATATCTATACTATATTATAATGCATATTGAATGGGCAATATAGTCATTTTACCCCAATATCTTAAATACAAGTCCATAAGCCCAATGTACAACTCTTGAAGCTTATCAGATTTTCAACACCCCTAATTTTTTGAATTCCCGCCCATTATATACCCTAATTCCATTTCTCTGGTTCCTAATTTTCATCTCATTCTCTTTCCAATCTCCGCCTCTCTCAATCGTACTGTCTAGATTATTAAGGTGGAAGTGGAGATATTCTTCGTTGGCGACAAAGCGGTGATGGTGGTCGACTTCTGATGAGAGCAACTTTCATTTTCATGTTGGTAGGTTTTTGCTTTGCTTATTTTTTTTTTACTTTTATACTTCGTTAATTGGGGTTTATAACATTTGTTCGTCGAAAGTGATATAAGGGAACTAACATCTGTTCTTCAGATCGATTTAAGTTCTCTGTAAAACAGTGTCAAGCTTTATGTTGAGAGAGTCAACAATAAGGGGCTATACGTTATTGCCCAGAAAGAATCTTGGGGTACAAGCTTCTTAGAATGCTTCCTTCTAGGAGGTTTGTAATTTTTTTTTTCTATTCTAATTCTAATACTTTAAATGATGATACAAATAATCAGGTTCTCTACTTAACTATTTTTAGGGCTTGCTATGGTGTTCTAAGATCTGCTATTAAGAATAATGTAAAACTATGTGAGGTATGTAATTCTGATTATTATCTTTAGTTTTTCTTTTATGTAGAAAAAGGTTGTTATTATCTTGACCAATGTTTATTAATGTTAGGTGATTGTTTGTGGAAAACTTACAGCTCAGCAGTACATCGATTCTGTATGAGACACTTGCTTCTTACACAAGTAGCAATGAATAACTAAATTTGTGAAAGGATTCTACACGATGCTGGAAAGAATATGGCTTCTGGTAATGTGAGCCCTTGTTATTTGTTTTTATTGACTACCTACGTTTATTGTACCCAAACCCATATATTTGTTGTATTGTTATTGGTGATAAAACAATAATATTATTACAACTTTAATCACCAATTTTGTTTTTTCAACAAAGTGTTTAACTAGAAGGGAAACGGGTCAAAAGCCTTGGATATATAAAAACGAGCCAGTAATATGATTTGCAAACCTTCTTCATTATATTATGATTATTTGTTGTGGCAAAAAAGGTAATGGTTTGGTACAGCCATACAAGTCAAGACCGGTTTTATTTAAATCCTTTGCTCAACTATATTGATCCATTGACAATGTAGTCCTTATTCTACCCTCTTTTGGTAAACAAGCCTAAATTTACAGAAAACAGAAAGTAGCAGTTTACATTTTTTTTTTTATTTCTCATCATTAATATGAGTTTTATTGGCCCTTCAAAAAAAAATATGAGTTTTATTGGGTTAGGTTAGTGACTTTTATCTCTGCATACCGCATATGGTTCTCAGGTAATGGGTTTTCAAAAAACGCAAATTTGAAGGCAAAACCTTGTAACCAAATAGAAAAAAAACAAATGAAATGTCCTTAAATATTTCATGTGATTAGAGAAATATATGGTATTTAATTTCTAGATGACTATTAAATATGGAAGTAAAGGATAGTACGAACCATCTAGATGAAAAGCTGGCTTCTTTTATTGAATAAGCCAAAAGACTATAAACAATCAAGAGAGATAAAATTGGAACCATAAAATATGCAGCAAAAAAAGTACTCTCAACTTGAAGAACTGTACAAATATAACAATACATCAAACCCCCGTACAGGATAACTTAAAACGATACCATTCCTCCCAGTTCAGAAACCGTGCGTTTGGTCCATTCCTAAGCCACAAGCAAGCTAACTTCTTCTACCACCCTATCCACATTGGGCTGCTTCCGGCTGAAAACTAAGGCTGATGGGTGTGCAGACGCCCCCACCCCCCGTTCTCCAAATTTTCCCATGTCCAGGACATCAACACCACCCCCTACCCCGTCCCTCCTGTCTCTCTTGTAACATTTGGGACGCACCAATCAGCTACTTTCTTTTTTTTTTTTCTTTTTTTGAATTGAAAGTTGGGTTTTTTTTGGCCAATCAACATTTTAACAATTAATTAATAATAAAAGGGGGAAGGTTGTCTCCACACCCTTGGTATGTCTCAACTAAGAGAACATGAGAGCCATTCTAGGTGGCATCCTATGTGGCATTGAGACATGAACATTTTCATGTCTCCACACCCCATAGCCTAACTCATTACAGCCTTCCACAAGCACCAAATTGTGGTTTGAACTACTATGCATATATTAAGCTAACCATGCATCGAAAGCTAACCATGCATCGAACGTCAATTTGCTAAGAACTCGGTCAACTTTAACAGTCTCTTTATTCACTCAAAACATCTAACAAAATAAATTAAACCATTTCTGATTATGCCTGACCCATTAGCTAATGAACCTGCCCCATTGACCTGTCAATAAAACTCGATTAGCCAACCGAACTTTGTGTCAATATCATCTAGGGTATATTACAACTTTATATTTTTGGTTTTGTTTTTTCAGTTTCTACAACGAATACTAATATGTAATGCTCTTTTTAATACAATCAAGGCATCTGGAACACAATGACTGTACTTGAGAAGTGAACACAATGGATATTTATTTATCAAACATTTAGAATGTTATCGTGATTACATTCTATTTTAAACAGTCTCAAAATCCACAACCGGGTATACCCATTAACTATTTTGATTTACTTCAGTTGCAATATGTAGAAACAATAGAACTACAGAGCTGATATACCTTGAATTTATATCCATGGTCACTTTTATGTTGTGTTTTTACATTCTATTATCATATCTCAATATATTGAAAGTAACCAACTTCATAAAAACAGTGGGACTTCCTTGAACTAGATGTAGCAAAAAATATCTTCCAAAAAAATGTAGCAAAAAATATTATCGTTTGTTGCATTAACTTTTGTATGATGTTTAAATCCAATTCTTCCTACCATGGCCATAATAAGCATGGCAAAAAAGGCTCAAAATTGTTATAAAAAATGTTTTGATTAAACATGGCATGAATCTTCCGCCGCAAAGCTAACAAACCGAATTGTGAATTGTTTCTGCCGCGGCATCGCGCGGGTTTCCCACTAGTTTATCAATATGTATTTGCTAACTTGTATTAATATTCCGTTATATCTTCCGCCTCGACTCACTTTTATTATATATTTATTTCCCCATAAAAATAAATATACAAAGATCTTGTCGAACAAGATTCATTTCATGTTAAGTATTTATTTTTCACATAAGTATACATACACTTATAATAACATACTTAACTTATTTTATTTCTTACAAATTCTCCCATTTTACTTCCAACACTTAAGAAAGTGTTTATGTATATTTTTCACCCTTTATCATACTTACATATATTTTGTTCACAAAATATATACTTATTTTCTTACTTGTAATGATTAGTCCGTAATCGCCGCAATAACGTATACTCGTATCTTATAGGAAGTTATACTTGTATACTTATCCGTCCGATTTACTTTTTGTCCGATTTATACTTTGTTCGTTTTACACTTTTGTCCGATAGCTCGCCGCATTAACATACGTCCGCTTTCCCGATTTCTTAACTTATATATATATATATATATATATATATATATATATATATTGTAGGAAATCATACTTCTTGCCGGTTTACGCATTTTCCTACTTTTAAATACATATATATATATATATATATATATTAACTTGGATGTTTTATTTCTAAAAATTCTTACAACACTTGTACATCCCCATAAATGTAAAAGTGCATATTTTTATATAAAACATCCCAAGTCATTTAAGTTACCATTTTTCTTAGAATAACATTAGTGTTTATATTTTTCAACACTTGTAGCAACTTTATATTTTTATAAAAATATCATCTTCACAAAATAAAGTATTTTGTATAAGTTTCTTTACTTTACAAAAATACCCCTTTTGGATTCTAGCTTTTCATTATTAACCTTTACTTTCCAAAAATTACATTTTTCAACATGAAGTATCCAAAATCACATTTTACACCCATGGACTTTCCAAAGTTATTTTCCAAACCTCTAACTTTACAAAAGTCACATATCATTCCCAAGACTTATAAAAATGACAATTTCTACTAAAACTAGTAAACTTTAACATGTCAAAATTTACAATAAGTGTTCTTTTCACCATCCAACACTTTTATTAGTCGCATATGGTCATTTTAAGCCTACTAACATGTTTGATTTAAGTCTTGGAGTCCATTTGTTCATACTTGTATTTTTAAAGTCTACAACTTTATTTTTGTGATTTTAGCTTCATTGCATTTTGTTACAATTATTTCATGTTCAAGTGGTTCCATTAGTCATAATATAATGATCAAAACCAATTTTAGGTGTCTTAGGTGTTAGTTTATGTTTTTCATTCAAAACAACTTCTAAAAATACTAGAACATACAATATTTTTGTAACAAAATAACGTCACCAACCATCCTAAAACTTATGTTTGTAAACCTATTTGTAAGCATTTCATTTCATTTTTAGAAAACACACAAAACCTTGTTTAAAGATTTTGGTTAAAAGTACCCCAAAAACAACTCGCAAGTTAAGCACATAAATGAACAAAACTTAAACAATATGGGTTTTAAGAAACTTACTACTAGCACAAGGCTAGGGAAGTCACATAAACACTTGATTATGGAGGGGTTATGTGTGTCTTCCAAGGGTTATGCTCCAAGCACATGTACACACTTGATTTAGGTTAGGAATGAAGTGATTTTTGTGTGTTATTTGCTTGAAAAGGGAAGTGGGGGTGGGGTTTAAAAGTCACGGCAGCAGCAAATCAGGTTTTTGGGTTGGTTTTATGAAGAAAATGATGAGAGTTCAATGATATTTATGGTGTATTTTATGATTATAAAAATAAAATATCTTAAGCATATGCCTTAACACACTCATAATGTGCCTTACTTTAGCCAACATTAGGGTGGCTATGGAGGCTCCCATGGCGGGCCAAAAAGGTCCTGTGGGTCCCACCTCATGAGCCAAAAATATCTACCAAGTATTTAGTTAGATTCGAATTGGTTCGGTTAGGGTTTTTCGGGTTTTTGCGCATTCTTATTACGAATTATTCTGACATATAATTAGCTTTAAATTACCCTTAAACATAGCTTAGTTTAAGTATTGGTAAGTTATATAGGCTCTTACCGGGTGAAATTATATATTTTGCGCGCATCGGGTGCGATACGCGAACTTTATTCGCTACCGGGAGATTTTGATTTGGAGTTTTCATTAATAGTTTTGGGGTTCCAAAACACTTTATATTTCATAAAAAAGACCCTTTATTTTATATCCCGGGCACTCGGGATCGTTTTTTGTTATTTAATTATCGCTGGGTAATTACCAACGTCCGTTTCGAACTAGTTTATTCTTATGCGATTCCTTCACGCCTCTAATTAAACTAAGGCATTCCTATGCCATATATTGGACTCCGCTATTTTCCGAATACTCAATTATACTTAATTGATATTAATTCTTGCATAGAACAGTTAATTACATATATTAATTACGTACGGATTTACCTTAATTTTGCCGAACGTCACAATTTACAAAGATGTTTTGAACATATACAGATATTAAAGAAAACCAATAACAAAATGAAAATAATTCTTATACTAATCTTCGGAAAACTTGAAACTGACGCTGCTAATACATTCAAACCAACTTTTAATATAACATGTCTTTATACACGCACCAGTCTTGAACACATATTTGTTTCTTTCGCTGTAAAGAATCTCAAAAAAAGAAACCTTGAACAGAAAAAAAAAACATTCACGGTTATGCTACAACTACAACCCTTGAAAAAAAAGTTAACAAATAACAATTTCAACAAACATACCTGTTGATAAAAACATTAACCGGGAACCACAAAAGCGGAAGTAGACGCAGACGACTTCCTCAAAAGATAAGCATAGTGGCGTAAAAGCATAACTGCAATCTATAAAGACTCCCGAGTGCATAACCTAACGCCTCTATCTGTTAACGGTCAAATATTGACAGAAACACTAAATCAAGCATCACACAATTTAATCAAACACAGATGATAAACAGAAAAAGATTAACACGCATTAAACACTCGAATACATGGATTGAAAAAGGTAAACACATACCCCATTCTGAGTTTGACGCTGCCGATCTACAACCGTTGGTAATCGTATGACGCATATTTTCCTTTGATTGTAAGAATCTTCCAAAGTGGAACCTTTTTTAAGGTAAATAATCTTCCAAGTTCATGTCGAATCCTTCAACATGAACTTGAGTGTGAGAGAAGCATCTGTTACGGTTTAAAAATTATGCGAGAGATTTAATAATTGTCTGAGAGAAAAAGAGGGACACAATGCCTTTATATAGTTGTGTAACAGGGTGTCGAGTTTGAAATTTGAATTTCAATTTAGAGTTCAAATTTAAAACAAACATTCGTTCAAAACTCTGTTGAGGCAAGTGGGATTCTTACCGCTGTTCAGGCAAGTGGGTACGAAACAGCTGTTGTAAAATTTTATTTTAGTATATCTTTAAAAAATGTAAATTTATGGTAAGTTATTTTAGTTGTTTTATAATAATATCTCAAAAAAATATTTACATATACCATTAGTAACAATTACATAGTAATAAACTTCATATTGATGTTTTCAAACAACTGTCATCCATTAAATATTTTTTAGTTATATTTTTTATAATAGTGCAAAAAAATATTTACATCTGCATTAATTACAACCGTATTTTGCAAGTTTCAATCTAGGTTGTTGAGCTGTTTTCTGATCATTATAGGATTTTAGGGGTATTGACTTCCAGTAATAATCATTACCTTATAACTCAAATTTTAAAGAGACTTTATATTTTTTACTTATATATTTATTTATCAAAAATGAATATGTACATATTGATTGGTACAAATAAAAATCCACATATTTATTTACTGATGGTATAGATGAAGACTTATTACACCTCTAAAAAATTAACGTATTTATTTACACGTATAAATCGACACGTAGATTTATCAAAAAAAGCACAACTCTAAAAAATTAACATATAATTTGTACCAATAAAAATTCTACAAAAACATCATCATCTATAAAACGTGTAATTATAATTTTGAATGAAGACTTATTATACTTTAGTGGGAACATCTGTTTACCTATAAACAGGTCTTAAGAAAACATCTCAAACACAATTTCATGTTTATACTTTCAAGAACATACTACTGAATATACAAAAAACTAATAACAAAATGAAAATAATTCTTTTACTAATCTTCAAAAAACTTGAAGCTGACACCGCTAATACATTCAAATCAACTTTGAATATAACATGTCTTTATACATGCATAAGTCTTCAACACCTATTCCTTCCTTTCGCTGTCAAGAATGTCAAAAACACAAACTTTGAAGAGAAAAAAATACTCACAGTTATGCTCCAAATACAATGTTTGAAAAAAAAAGTTAAGAAATAAGAATTTCAACAAACATACCTGTTGATAAACACAACCGCGGGAACCACAAAAGCGGAAGTAGACGTATACGACTTTCTCAAAAGATAAGCGTAGTGGTGTAAAAGCATTATTGCAATCTGGAACGACTCTAGAGTGCCTAAAGCTACGTCTCTATCTGTTAACGGTCAAATATTGACAAACACGCTAAATCAAGCATCACGCAAATTAATCAAACACAAATGCTAAACAGAAAAAGATTAACACGCATTAAACACTCGAATACATGTCTTGAAAAAGGTAAAGACATACCCATCTTGAGTTTGACGCTGCCGATCTACATCCGCTGGTAAACGTATAATGGATATTTTCCTTTGATTGTAAGAATCTACCAAAGTGAAACCTTTTTCAACGTAAATAATCTGGTTGATTGTAAGAATCTACCAAAGTGAAACCTTTTTCAACGTAAATAATCTGGTTGGTGATTAAAGAGACAAAAGATTCAGGCTCACTGAAAAAATAAAACGGATAAATTTTATTGTTATTGATATGATCACTTAGAATTAGTTTACCTGATAGTCGATTCATTCAACATGAGCTTGGATGTGAGAGAAGCAGCTGTTAGGGTTTACAAATTATGGGAAAGATTTAATAATTGTCTAAGAGTAAAGGAGGGCCATGATGCCTTTATATAGCTGTGTAACGGGGTATCGAGTTTGAAATTTGAATTTCAGTTTGGAGCTCAAATTTAAAACCACCACTCGTTGAAAAGTCTGTTGAGGCAAGTGGGTACGAAACAGCTGTTTTGAGTATAAAACAGCGGTGCTTTATCGTGGCCCACGTATTATTTGTGAATATTTTAAGGGGGTTTGTGACGTCAGGTTTTGCATCACGCAGGCATTGGTGGCCTGCCTGATCTGCTGACACGTCAGCTTTCTGACGTCACTCACGACTCTCCTATTATTGAAAGTATAGATGGTTTAGATCGCCTGGTCCGGTGACCTTATACCAGGCTCGTCTCTCTATCACTATCATTTCTTACTTTGCATAGCTATAAACATTATTTATAACTAGTTGTATCAAATCACGCGCGTTGCGCGTTTTACAATCGAGATATAGATGAGGTGTTAATCAATCAATGAATTATACAATCGAGATTCCATTTTGGTTTTAAACGTTAAAAAAATAAAGAAATCTACACATAAGGTAACACATGAAATTTGTAACGAAATTAGATAAGATTATGTTATTTATATTAGTAGTATATAATATAATAAAAATTTTTGAATAAAATAATATGAATAAAATAATAGTATATAATATATTAATAGTATATAATATAATAAAGTTTTTAAATAAAATAATAGTATATAATATATTAATAATATATAATATAATAAAGTTTTTAAATAAAATAATAATATAAATAAAAAATTAATATTTTTACTATTCATTTGAGTTATTATTCAAATAAGTTGTATTATCAATATAGTATATATAATTATAGATCTCCTTTTAAACTTTAGTTAGTATAAAAGTTTGTTAATGGACCTTTTATCATGTGTATTATAATAAAGGATATGAGATATAATATGATATTGCAAAGATTTTATAAGCAACAACTTGAGAGGAGATAACATGAGTTAATATTGTACATGAAGGATTTAATCAAAGCTATTATATAACTATGTTATTATTCAGTATTAAAATGCAAATGTAACTTAAGAAAACTATATTAACATTTTTGTTGTTAACGAAGACATAATTTTTTCCCCCTCACATCATCGCTACCTTTTACAATAATTTTATGCAAATTATTTATTGAGACCCACATGCCATTTATTATTTTTTATAAATTTAATAAAACAAATAATATTTCATTTAGACTATAGGGAGTGGAGAGGGGGAGGGGGGGGGGCATAAAGTATCATATGACACTTGTGAGGTCCATGTTTGAAGGGTGAAAATTGTGAGAAGTGAAGGGGAGAGGGGTGTAGAGAATAATATTATATTATTAGTTTGTGTGTTAAATTTATTTAAAAAAAGAGGCCAATCAAAAAATTCAACTCATTCTCAAGCCATCCCTCCCCCCCCCCCTCCCCACGCCCATGAAGATTTCCCTGCCCAAGGGGCTCATTGTGACATGTCACCCTTGTCTTTCATCTAATTGACAATGATAGCCCTTCAAATATTTTCATTATAGCCCCTATAAGTTTCGTCGGTTTCAAAATTTACTTTAGAGTGAACTAAAAATTTATGATGGATCGGGTATACGTTTTTATCAAATGTGTATGTTGAAACGTCGTCCGGAATTGATATTATAAAAATTCCAAGTTTTATAAAGTTTAGAAACTTTTTGGTTAAACTAACTTAACTTGGTTAAGTTATTATATAGAAAAAGTTAACAAATCATAATAAAAACAAACCAGGTTAAATAGGAGGGACTAAAGCTGACAATACATGAAAGTTTAAAAAAATCCCTTCTCTCCTTCCCTATACCCGTTTTTACGGCAGGTGGATTCCGGCCTCCAGGAATCTTTTTTCGGCTAGCGTTAATCACTCCGTTTAGGCGTCTTTAAACCGTTTTTATTTCACCTTTTTAATTCTCCATCAGTTTCGAAAAATGGGGAATCAGTAGCATGCGTTTTAATAACAAGTTAATCAAGTTTTCAAGTTATAACCGTCGGCCATAATGAACCCATCAAAACCTTACGTTTTAAATCGAAATCTTATAAATACTTGACATCATTCGTTTTCTGCACCTCTACTCATTCTAAACCCACAAAGAAATCGTACAAATCGAGTCCAGAAAGCTATGAATCCGAGCTTCCTATTCTCGGTTTTTCCTCCTTCATTTCAATCGCAATCCTTTGTTGTAAGTCCAAATTATCATTGCCATTTTGTTTGTTATACACGTCCGACCATAAGCCCCTTATTACAGACGACTAATCGGCTTGTATTGGGTTTATTGAATCTAGGTTAGGGTTAGGGTTCTTGCTAGATAATATTGGGGAAGAAGATGAGTTTTACTTATTGTTTAAATATAATTCTGTTTTAATCAAGATAACAAAAGCATTGCTTGGTCTAGTGGTTGAGTCCCTTGTGGTTCTATTCCTCCCAACCTCCACATTTCTTTCTTTTTTTAATTTTTAGTTATTAATCATACTTTGATATTATAAACATTGATAAATGCATTTAACTTAGAATATTCATATTAAATTCATTTCTGGTCCAAAAATTATAAAAAGTTAGGTGTATCATCTTGACACCCTAAAGAAAATTACCACACTTTTACTTTTTGGGAAAATGTCTTATTTTTATATATTTATTGATTTAATTTTTTTAATCATATTTAATTGATTAAAAATTCATTTTTAATGATTTTAATTTCAAACTTTTGGGGAAATTATTTCTAATCATTATGAACTGAAATAAAAATTTTTGGATCAGAAAACCTTCATTTTTATTGATTTTCCTATTTTTAATCATTTAAACATGATTTAAATTCATTAAATCAGTTTTTAAATACAAAAATGGAGAAAGCTTATGAGAAAATTATTTCCATTGATTTACATCACGAAGTATCCAGTTTCTATAAAAATAATATTTTTGGATCATATCTTGTATTTTTAGTCTTGTTTACGTTTAGATAGACATAATTAAACATTTATTTATTTATACTATTTAACCTCTATTTTATAAATACTTTTTTTATAAAATAGAAATATTCTTATGTTTGAAAGTCTTATTTTTCATTTGTTGGATCATTGTGTAACTCATAATTATTTATTTTCAGTTATGATTATTGTATTTATTTACAATAATTAGTTAAAGTAATTAACTAAATTATTTTGTCTTAATTATTCAAACATATTTTTATCTAAATATTCAATTGGTGATAATTATATAACCTAAACCACACTTACAAACTTTGGTATATTATTTTTGATATACAACTTTTATATTAATTCGATTTATCATAAAAAGTCTATTTCCCCAAATCGACATAGCAAACCCTAATGCCTTTGAACCCTAGTTACCTTAGACCTTTAAGACATTTCATTTATTAGTATTCTTATACATTATAGGTAGAATTCTTCGGAATTCCCATTTCTTAACTCACGTCAGCTTAAGTTGGATTTTGATCGCTTTCGCAAACTGTGAGTATATCTTTCCCCTTTTTCATGTTTTACACTTTTGGGGTGACTCATGTACGCTTATCACTTCACTCACTTAATCATGTTTTATCATATATTCACAATCGCAATTCTTGTATGTGTTTTACTTGTTGATCGCTGATAGTGTGTACTTATGACCTTAATCATTAACCGCTGGGCGTAGGGGTGAGCAATGGTCCAAACCCGACCCGACCCGACCAAACCCGACCCGAACCGAGACCCGATCCTTACATAAAACAAGAACCGAATTCACACCCTAAGATTAGGTTCGGTCTTCGGTCCCTTCACACCCGGTTCTATCGATCCAGGATTCAATACCCGAACCCGATCTGCAACATCATATCCAACATCAAAAAACCTTCGATTCGTTACAATCAACATCAAAAAACCATCTATTCTGTTACGATTTGTCTTCTGAACCAACAAAATTTCAGGTTAGATTTATTTTTTGAACTTTTTATCTTGATTTTGGATGGTGATGGTTAATCTGCGTTGTTGTAACTTGTAACTTTGTATATTGTTGATTTTATATGGTGATGGTGTGTTGTTTGCTAATTAGTTGGGTTGATTGTATTTGATTGGTATGTACAATATGTTTGCACACCAAGTGTTCGATAGAATTTCTTAGTGAAAAACTAAAACATTTGTTGCATTTTTCTCTGAGGAGACTGTACCAATCAAGTGTTGGGTCAAGCAAAACATTGTTTTTGCAATTCAAAGCTCTTGCATGTAGAGTTGGCCTTCACTGTTGGAACAATATGCTTAGAAAATTTTCAAATATAATATCTGAAACATACGTCATATTTGCACAAACATCAACAAGCATATATGCTATTAGTGTTTAGTTACTTAGTGTTGGTGTTCATTTTTATGTAAAAGTAATAGTATTAGATACTTGTATTTTAATTCAATATGTAACATGAAAGATGGAGGCAATCCAATATAGGTTTCGAGAATTAGTTGATAAAATATTAAGAATCTAAGTTACTGCAGCCACATGGTTTTTTGACCCATTAACTCATTATGTTACTGCAGCAACATGGTTTTTTGATTGACCCATTAAGCTACTGCAGGTCTGCAGCAGCAGCCACAGGCTGATTACAAATGTATGACCACAGTTTAGTAATCAGCAACTGTTTCATTAAGGATTGATAATTTGTTAATTGATATCATCAGTTCAGAATATTATTGTTTCAGAATTGTTATTTAGGCCTAAGATTTGCCGCCTAATATATAGCAGGTCGTTATTTTATAATATTACTTCGGTCCATCGGTTTTTTCTCGGTATTCATGTGCTCCTGGACCGACCCGACCCGAGAACCGGCTGGAGTAATAATCCTGGACCGACTAAAGAACCTAAAAACCATACCCGGGTCGGTTATGGTGGATTTTCGGTTCGGTCCTCGGGTATTTTTCGGTCCGGCCCAATTCTGCTCACCCCTAGCTGGGCGGCCTAGCATAGCAATAAATAGTACTTGATTATTGTTATGTGTGAACAATTATTCTCGTCGCCTACTATGAGCGAATACTATATATATGTGACTCTTGATTCTATGAACGAAAGGTTTGATTTTGGGTAGCATTTGTACACAGCTTGAACACTAAATTGTAGACAGTATAACACGTGAATTGCGAAATTCTTTATCTACTATATGTATTCAAAACAGGGTATGCTCACCAATACATTTTGTATTGATAAAATTATTTTCGTACATGTTTCAGGTTATTTATGAGACGACTTTTTAGCTTTTGGAATTTGTACTTAGATGTTGAGTTTATTGTTTTTCAGTTTTAGTTCTCGCTTTAGAATTTTGTATCTTGTATTTTCTTTCAATGTAATAAACTATTCAATACAATATATTCCAATTTACACTTTAGTACCATGAGCTATTGAGCAATCGTCACTACGTGACACCTTGATGTTTCCGCCATCGGTTGGGGTGTTACACTCATGCCCATTTCACATTAGGTAGGGGTGGAAGTGCTTTCACGCCACTCCCCCCCCCACCCCACTCTTAAATAACATAATTAAAATAAATTAAAATTACATAAATAAATAAAACCAAAAATTTAAAAAAATTCATTTAAATAATACTAAAAAACTAACATAATACTAAAAAAAACTAATAAAACTTCAATTCATCGGTTGCATCAAAGTCGTCTTTGTCGTCATTCTCGTCTCCCTCTTCTTCGTCACCCTCGTGCGGAATATATCGAACCGACCATGCATGCTGCATCAAATCCGACGCTAAAGAGTTATGTGTATCCTCATTACGCACCTCATGCGAGTTGAGGATTCTTCCATCCATTGTCGCTTGTTGCAATTCCGTTGGTACGTCCGATATATAATTTTGACACATCGCCTTTCTTCGTCTTCTAGAATCATGTTATGCATGATTATACATGCATACATAGCATCTCTCATTTTTTCTTTGCTCCATGCACGGCAAGGATTTCGCAAATAATGCCAACACTGTTGAAGCACCCCAAAGCATCTTTCAATGTCCTTTGCGAAGACTCTTGCGCTTTCTTAAAATGTGCTCTTTTTTCATCGTACGGATTACTAAACGTCTTCACGATAATCGAATACTCAGGATATATTCTATCAGCCAAAAGTATCCGTATGGGTAGTAGTTTCTATTAGCATAAAAAGATGTCGTTGGTGTTCCATCAGAAATGAAATCTTCGAACAGGGGCGACTGGTGAAAAATGTTTATGTCATTGCATGACCCCGCGGCACCAAAGTAAGCCGACCAAACCCAAAGGTCTTGTGAAGCCAACACGTGAAGAATAACCGTTGGCTGTCCCTGGTCACCTTGTATGTGTTGACCTTGCCATGCCGTTGGACATTTATACCATGGCCAATGACGACAATCTATGCTCCCAATCGTTCCTGGTAAACCAAGTTCATTTGAATGAACCTCATATATCTTTTGTAGATCGTACAAGCATGGTCTTCTTAGGTAACGCGTACCGTACAAATGTATTATTCCTTTAAATAACATAAATAAATATAACTTTTATAAGAATAAATAACATAAATAAATGACATTAAACTAAGTAAAAAATAAATGCGATTGAATATAATTTTTATAAGAAAATGTAGTGTACATTGACAAAACTGCTCTAAGGTGTCGCGTGTCGTTTTCTGGGCCAACTTTAAGTACTTATCGTTAATGTCGGTGGTGTTCCCGTATGCAAGTATGCGTAGCGCTGAAGTACACTTTTGAATAACGGTAAATCCAAGCGCCCCTCTCGCATCCGTTTTTTGCTTAAAGTAATCGAACTCGTTTTGCAAATCTCCCGAAATGCGAAGAAATAAACGTTTGCTCATCCGAGAATGACGCCTAAAAATCCTTGGGTCCAGATAAGTTGGCTCTTCATCAAAGTAATATAAAATTAAATGAGTGTTTGCCTCCATGCGGTTGCGTTCCATATATTTTCTTCCCAAAGGACGTGGAAGATTACTAACATATATGTTTCATATACTTCGTTGCCAGCGCACAAGCACTTGTAACCACCTCTTGCTCGATCTCCTCGTCGGTTGAATCACCCGTATCACCTAAAAATTCTTTGTAATATTAATCCCGGGTGCCAGATGAGGATGTCGAGGAACTCATTTTTTTATAAAAATAAGTTGGTAATAAGCGCCAATAATTTTTTTAACGGAAATTTTTATAAATAGTTACATCAGAATGGCGAGCGTTTTTTATGTTTAATATTGCTATTCAAATATATTGCGTAATTTTTAAGTATGTGTTTTAGTCCATAAACGTTTTTGGTTCTTTTCAAACAATGATGTTTTAATTCTAACAAATAAATGATGTTTTTATTTACTATTATACCCTTTATCTTCATTATTATATACTACTAGTAGAAAGCCCGCGTAATGCGACGGGTGGATAGTTTACAAGCTTGTACGTTGTATGAACCCGCACTTCGTGATGGGAGTTGCCTGATTTCTTTGGTTGTTTAAGCGGTAGATTAAGCGAATAACTATACATATGTGAGAGTATATACACTTTTCAGTACATATACTTAATACTTTATGTATGATTCATTGATCATTGATATTTCAATACGTTAGTGTATAAAAGTGATCCTGGTGTCATTGTTCTTTAGATGCAGCCTTTGAGTAAAGAGGTTGTTTTTTTCATACAATGGTTTTTCAATATTAGGCTGGATAGTGTGGTTTGAAGCCCCTAGGGGCCCCATTGTGCCACATCAGCCCCACGTAGACAATGGCTCCATTCAATAACTACCAGAAGATGGAATAGCGCCCCTCTAATTATAAAAAAAGAGAAAAATGATAAAATATTTAATTGGGTGATGTAAAGGGGCCCACCAGATCAGCCATTAACGCTCGTTAATGTGACCACAATTGGTAAATGTTGCCCCCTCCCAAAATGGCGCTCAGGAAATAAGGAAGGGGCGCCATTTTTTATTTTTTTATGAAATGGCTGAGGTGGAAGGGCGTTATCCCTCTACACCAGCTAGCTTTAAGAGGTAGGACTGTCCATTCTTTTATTGCTAGTGATCTGCTAATGAATCACAAAATGATGAGTTTTGGACATTCTCTTATTGTCCAACTATAGCAGTGAATCGAGTTGGCGATGGTTGCGTGAATTGTCTCAGGTGTAGTGGGTGTTGCTGGACTTTCTGCAGATCATGAATGTGCAAGTAAAAACAGGAAGTTTAGTAATGAACATTATGACTTATAATTGGCAATTAAACATGAGTACCGAATATTATGGCTATGAATTGGCAAAAATTCGATTCCATATTTGTTATACATGGATTTAGTTTAAGAGCTTCGAGCTAAACATTTTATGTGAGGTAATCACTTTATTAAAACTTTTTGAAATAATTTAGGAAGATACTTACAAGCCTGCATATATAAGGGTACCACTTGGACAAATTATTACAAGTCAATTACTGAAATGTTAGCAAGAGCAGGAGCAAAAAAAATACCGTTACCATAATTTATCTTGCATCAATGCCCTATTGCAGTCTCGCTCTCAGTGGATTTTGTTACAATCTTCGTGTATACCTTCTGTACCATAAAATTAAAAAAATTAATTCATTAAACTAAACAAGAAACACATTATTAACAGAAAGTGATAAACAAACTAACTCAAATTGACTGATAAGGCTTCTCTATTTTCTGCACCAACTTATCTCAAATTAATGTCAAGAATTCTTCAAATAAGATCCATTACACAGTTATGGTTTTTTAAAAAAATGTTCCATTTTGACCCGTAGTTTAACAAGTTAATCAAAATTTATTTACATAAAACACATTAGTTACTTACCTATACAGTATGTCGCATGACTTAACAGATATGTTAACATAAAACATGTTCAAAAAAGTCAAACTTTATAAAATACAACATTAGACACTCGTATGACGATTAGTTTGTTCAAATCAGTATGTTTCTCATTGAAATTAATCTGCAACACTAAAATTGTTAAAAATAACATCATATATGCATTAATGTTAATATAAAAACATGTTAATATATTAGATTTATATATAATATTAGATTTTATATAAAATATGAAAACCATAACCTAAATAAGAACTAACCTTAGAAGCTTCATCGTTTGAAGTTAGATTCTGTTAGGATCTGAGAGTTTGATTTGTTAAGATTTGTTTAAGTATGATGAATATGAATGAATACTACGAATGAAAAGTGCAGCGGAATTATAACTATGCAATCTTAACAAAGAGAATAATTTCTTTCAAACAAGTACATTTCATTCGTAATCACAGATTGAAATTAAGTACAAGTTATTACAATTTCTCCCCCTCAGCTTGATCACTCAATAACTTTGTTTGTGCATAGAATTTGTAAGTGATGAATAGAACAGTACAGGCACGGTTCTATTTATAGACAAACCAAAGCACTGATGACCTAGGACTGACGTCACCTTAGATAGTGACAGCTAACTACCTTAACAACATAAAACATCTGCTATACTAAACTACTGTTACATTGAGTAAACCACTGATAGCTAAACAACTGATAAGGAACATCTGATAATCTTCAACATCTGCTGGAGCCTAAGTGTTGTTGGCTCCAGCAGACCTTTGGTCTTGATCAGCGTTTTGTCTTTATTCTTTGTCAGCACTTTGTTCATCAGTAGTTATCTTCAATAAGCAGCACTTTGATCAGCAGCACTTTAGTCATCAGTAATTTGTGTCATCAGTCTTTTGGGAGGAGAAATGTTTTATTAATGAATAGCACTTAGAATATTTTGGCTTTCAATCATCTGTTCTTTTCCAGGTCAGCAGATCCAACAATCTCCAACTAGAACAGATGATGCCAAAACTAGTCTTTATTCTTGATCTTTATTTCTCATCAGATT
The DNA here is from genome assembly GCA_032199755.1 of Ambrosia artemisiifolia. Classification (NCBI taxonomy): domain Eukaryota; kingdom Viridiplantae; phylum Streptophyta; class Magnoliopsida; order Asterales; family Asteraceae; genus Ambrosia; species Ambrosia artemisiifolia. The sequence continues at coordinate 27,607,680 of CM063513.1, forward strand.
CTCTCTAATCTGACCCTTCAATTGAAGTTCAAAGTCAAAGGAGTAGAGATCATCAGCTTCCCTTTCAAGTTCCAAACTCATAAGATCCATGAGGTAATGTGCACTCAGACCATATGCTCATCCATGGAGAGTTTTTGGATCTTTCCATTAGACCTGAGCAGTGTCAATTCATGGGTGGCTTTGTCAACCTTCCATTTTAGAATTTTTGAGTCTGATGGATTTTTGGGTTGCAAATTTATTGATGATGAGTTAGGTGATGGAGGTCTCCCAATGATTCTTCTGAATTCTTCACTAATGGGATCAGAGAAGTACTTGACCTGATTAAAGATTCCCTCTTTCACATATGTATCAGCAAACTTCTTTTGATCTTCTTCAGACATCTCTGTTTGCTTTTTAATTTGTCTTCTGGCAGCAACATTGATGTCTGTTGAAGGAAGTAATGCTTCAAATGAAAGGCTTTGATGGGATTTTGTTTGCTCATCTTCAGGGTAAGTTGGTTTTGGTAGAAGTGTTGGATAAGTCTTTCTCCTTTCTTCAAGCTTTTTACAAGTTTTCACCAACCTCAGTTCAGACCATCTGGCTATGTTTTTCATCTCACCATAGTCAGCATCAACCAGTTCAACCCTCATTCTTCTGAGCTTCAAAAGTCTGACAGGGTCTTTGCCATTCCTGAAATCTGGCACATCAGCCTTTTGATTATGTTTCTTCAACTCTTCAATTCTTTGCAATTCTTCTTTAAGGGCTTGAATGGTCCAGCCTGTGAAATGTTTCCTCTGAGCTTTATAAGGTTTGGTGGCCATTATTTGATCAAGAAGAGACTCTCTAAAACTCCTTGCCATCTCACCACTGATAGGCTTGGAAGACATGGACTTGCTCAGGTCCTTGGCAAAATCTTCAATCCTTCTCAATTTGCAAGTTCTGCTGAATGGATGCCCTAAACAGTCCTATCATCCTTTCCTTTACACTTCTCTTTTATTATCAAGTCTGTCTGTTGAACCTTTTGCTTCAAGTATTCATCAAGGTTTTTAGGCTTTGGTAAGTTCAGGCTTGACAGAGATGGAAAGGATAGTTGTGTAGCATCCTCAGTATTATAGAAGGACTGAATTTCCCCCTTGATCATGTCAAGCTCAAGGGGATACTGAGCTTCTAATGGAAGATCAGATGTTGGTGATTTTATGGCGGTGATTTTTGAAGTGTGTGGTGAGAATGATTGGAGTAGAATGGCAGGAATGGGTTGAGTTGGTGGCGGTGTGGTGGCAATGTTTTCTTCTTGTATGACAAAGGTAGATTTTCTCTTCCTTTTGTATAAGATGGTAGGAGATGGTGGTGAATGTGGAATATTAACATCTGTTGCTACTTGTGTAGCACCAGCAGATGTTTGAGGTGGTGATGGAATGGGTGGTAAGGTCAAGGCTAAGGCTGTTGTGGTGGTTATGGATGTTGTGGTAGATGGTTTGGCAGTTGTTTTGGGTGTAGCAGCAACAGAAGTTTTTGATCATTGATGGAGGCTGCCTGACATGAGAAGCAGGCCTCTTTTTCCTTTTTGAGGTACCAACATTATCATTTTCTTGCTGTTCTTCTTCTTTCTTTTTGGAAAGATTCTCTGCTTTAGTTTGTAAAGTCTCAGCCCTGATCTTTTTAGCTTCAGCAATCTTTTCAGCCCTTACATTGGCTAATTCATCAACCTCTTTCGTCTTGGCTGCTTCAGCTTCAGCAGTGGTTTGGTCAGACTCTGGTACAGGCTCTGGAGCAGACTTTTCAGAAGAAGGTGGAGCCCCAAAAGGATTCAGCTTCTTTAGTCTGTCTCTACCACTCTCCGCCTTTTTGGCATCAGCTGCCGTGAATTCATCATCATCTTCATCTCTGAGTATAGTAGTGGGGGCAGAGCCAGAAGTCTTCAGCATATGATCTTTTATGGCTTTGATGTCTGCTTTTGTATCATTGAATCTAGCATCCACCATGTTCCTGATCACTTGCATGTAGGTCTCTTGTGTCTGATCAGCTAGTTTTCTATGAGCTATGATGATTGGGCGGATAGATTTCCATAACTCACTAGCTATCTCTTCTTTTGATGGTTGACTTTGGGTGAGTGTCACCAAGGTGTTCATAATGGTCTTGATATCACCTTTGATTTCAGACACAGAAGATTCAATGGCATCCACTCTTTCCGTCAATTCTTTGTATCTTAACCCATCACCCAAGTTAATGGGATCACCTGAGTTCCTACCAAAGGTGGTAGTTGTAACTGGTTCAGTCCTAGGAGGAGTATCCATAGGAAAGAAACCAGATGCCCCTTTTTCTTGGTACTGGGGACTTCCAACTGGAATGGAGGTCAATCTTGTTGCCTCAATAGTTGTTGCCTTCAAGGAAGTCTGATTGATGTAACCACTGTCCTGAAGTGAGACAATGGTCTCTACAACAGTAGTGGCTTCTTCACTTGAACTACCACATTGAGTTACATGTAACTCAAAGGGTGTGGCCTCCTCTGTTTGTGGGATGACCAATTGACTTTTCTCTGGACCAGTCACTTGTTGAGGTGTACTCTGAGTGATAGGTGGTTGAGAGGAACTGGTTGTGTCCAGAGTTTTGTCAATGGCCTCAAACAATGGTTGCATAGTTGGAGGAATTGATGGTGAGGGTTGTGGAGTGACAAGAATATTAGCCCTGGGAGATGGACTTATGAACAGATGTTCAAGTGAATCATCTGCCCCATGATGTGTGTCCCCTTGGCTTACAACATGATCCTTTTGAGAGGATACATGAGGAGTTTGGCTAGGCTGAGATTTTACCACTTTTTTAGAGGAAGTATCAACAGTGGTTGTTTGTTGCTCTTGTGTTGCAATTTGAATATTCTCTGGTATCTCATCCTCCAGAGTCACCTTTTTAGTTTGTTTCTTGGAGGGCTTAGTGGATGGAGTGTTCTTTTTAGTGGTGGCTGGTGTGGGTTTCACAACACTGGATGTAGTGCCATGATCACCAAGAGCAGTGGGCTTAGCAACATAGGTTTGCACAACAGTTGTTGTCTTAACCTTCTTTGCTTGTGTTTTTGAAGCTTTTGTTTTAACAGGCTTTTCTTGGTTAGGACCTAACATCCATGTAAAAGTTTCTTGAGATAGGCTATTCATTTGAAGGCCTTGTCCCTTTATGTAATCCTTTTTAGGTAAAAGCTTTTCTAGGATCACACTTAAAAGTCTTGGATACATCAAGAAAGCATTGTTTGACCCAGCATGAACCTCCTTCACATTATTCACCAAATCCAAAAATAGTGCTTGGGATAAGTTGTAATTAGTGTTTTTAAAATGGCATATCCCAAGTACTGGACTTTTAAAGAAATTTCGTTAAAAGAAGTTGTTTTGGGAGAGAGGCATACAAGCAGAGTGTGAAAGAAAAATTTCATGTTTGGGGAAAAAACTTTTTGAACATAGTTGCCCCAGTTAGTTGTCCCTCATACCCTCTCTCAATGAACTCTGGATGGAGTTCAGCTTTGTCAAAACTTTCTTTACCTGCCTGATCATTCAAGGAGAAGGTAGTGGATATGGTTTCAGGGGTGATGGCAACTTTAGTGTTGCCAATTTGAGAAACGATGGAGGTTGACTTTTTGTCAACAAACAAAACTTCAGCTTTCAACCAGAAAGCTTGAAGTGTGTCCTCGTAAATGAGTGAACTTGAAGTCAGGGCAGTTTTATACTTAGATGTATTTAAGGTATCAATGATGGTATGGAAATGTTGTTTTTCATCTGTTTTGGTCATATGGAAGATAGTTGTGAGGAGCTTTCAGTTGAAGATCCATTTTATGGATTATACTGAGAAAGTCAAAGGCTTTTTAATGGACGTTTTAGGTTGAAGAAAGCGGTTTTAGAATTTTGAATTCGATGAGACGGTGCAACAACTGCTGTGGAAAACAGGGGTTTATATAGTCTCAGGTGGAAACCGCTGATGTGGCCAAAATGCTGCTTTTGAGAGCATACATGGCAAACATCTGATGGAAGGACTGTTATGGTGGATGACAGTTGTTTATAACAGCTGTTTGACTTTAGTCAACAGATGTTTGTGAAAACAGTTGTTTCATCTGATCAGATGTTTGAAACAGATTTTTCAACCAGCAGTGGTTTAATGAATGAAACAGTGGTTGTGTTGTCTGACCAGATGTTTGAGCAGATTTTTCAACCTAAACTATTTTTAAGGATGAATTTTTTATTTTTCTAACAACTTTTTAATGCTTTTATTCATGAAAACATTTTTATTTTATTCCATGTTTAGCATACCAATCCGAGAGATCAGATCTGCAAAGGTAGATGTGTCTAAAGCTTTTGTCAACACATCTGCCAACTGATCCTCTGTTGGAACATGATGTAGAGAAATCAAACCTTTTTCATAGCTGTCACTGACAAAATGATGTCTGATGTCAATGTGTTTTGTTGTGGAATGGGAGACTGGATTTTTGATGATATTTTCAGCAGCTTGACTGTCCAACATAAGTGGAGTCCTCAAGGCAGTTATACCAAAATCCAGTAGCTGGTTTTGAAGCCACATAAGTTAGGTTGTACAGCTTGCAGCAGCAATGTATTCAGTTTTTGCAGTGGATGTTGAAACAGCTGCTTGCTTTTTGCTTTGCCAAGAAACCAAGGCATTGCCTAGGAACTGGCACCCTCCTCATGTAGACTTCCTTGTGGTTTGACAACCAGCCAAATCACTGTCTGAATAACCTGAAAGCTCAATGTTCCAATTAGCAGGGTACCAGATACCAAGTGTGGGAGCACCTTTTAGGTATCTGAATATCCTATTCACAGCAATAAGGTTAGACTTTCTAGGTGATGCCTGGTATCTTGCACAAACACAAGTGGCAAACATAATGTCTGGCCTAGATGCATTTAAGTACAATAAAGACCCAATCATGCATCTATAGTGTGTTTGGTCAACCAGTTCATCTTTATCATCAACAATGACTAACTTTGTGGTACTCATGGGTGTGCACATGGTTTATAATCATTCATGTCAAATTTTGTAAGTAAGTTTTTAACATACTTATTTTGATGAATAAAAGTTCCATTTTGCAGTTGCTTCACTTGGAAACCAAGGAAGCACTGTAGTTCACCCATGGCACTCATTTCAACCTCAGTTGTCATGAGTTCTCTAAACTCTTCACACATTTTGTTACATGTGGACCTAAAAATGATGTCATCCACATATATTTGAACAATCATTAAATCTGTTCCTTTCCATTTCAAAAATAAGGTTTTATCAATTTTACCTCTTGTAAAGCCAATGGATAAGAGAAAAGTGGAAAGAGTTTCATACCAGGCTCTTAGTGCTTGTTTCAGGCCATACAAAGCTTTGTTAAGCTTGTAGACATGATCAGGATGGAATGTGTCTTCAAAACCAGGTGGCTGACATACATAGACTTCCTCCTGAATTTTGACATAAAGGAAAGCACATTTGATGTCCATCTGATACACCTTGATGTTGTGGTTGACAGCAAAGGCTAGGAAAAGTCTGATATCTTACAACCTAGCTACATGAGCAAAGGTTTCATCATAATATATTCCTTCTTCTTGTCTGACGCCTTGAACCACAAGCCTGGTTTTATTCTTGACAACAATACCCCTTTCATCTGTTTTGTTCTTAAAGACCCATTTTGTGCCAATTGGACATACATCATTTGGCAATGGTACAAGTTTCCATACTTGTTGTCTTTTGAACTAAAGGAGCTCTTCTTGCATAGCTTCTACCCAACTGTTGTCTTTCAGTGCCTCTTGGTACTTGACAGGTTGAGTGAGAGATAGAAAACCAGCAAAAAGACAAATGTTTGAGGATTGACTTCTTCTGAGCACCCCTTCACTGATGTTGCCAATAATTTGATCAGGTGGATGAGCTCTTAGTAAGATTAGATCTCCCCTGTATGGAACTATGGCATTTTGAGGTGAAGGACAGAGGTTTGAGGTATCAGCTGTTGAAACATCTATTTGCACTTCTGTAGTGCCAATAGAGGTTTGAAATGGAAGTGGGGGAATAGGCCCAAGTGGTGTAGAAGTGGATGGACTTTTGTCAACAGAGAGTGGACTTTTGTCAGGAAATAGTGGATCAGTGGTTAAGCTTGATGAGGCAGTGGTTTGGGGGTAAGACTGGTCAACAGTGGTTGACTCAGCTGTGGCAGAGTTTTGAACATCTGCTTACCCTGAATCAGGATAAATTTTGCAGAAAGACTGTGGCATCACAATGTCATATCTGTAATCCTGTTGTGAAGATTGTAGAGTACCTGCATTGTTAGTTTTCACAGTGATATCTTCAAATTTGAATTTATCTAAGTCAAACAGTTCTGCGGGATTTGCTGGAATTTTCAATGATGAAAGCTCATTGAACTTTACATTCAGAGTTTCCTCTACTGTCCTAGTCCTTGTGTTAAACACTTTATAGGCCTTGGAAGTAGAAGAATATCCCGGAAAATATCCACAATCTACTTTGGCTGCAAATTTTGAAATGGAATCTTTTAGATTTAAGATGAAACATGGGCAGCCAAAGATTTTGAAAAATGATATTAATGGTTTGAGTTTGAACAGAACTTCATAAGCAGTCTTTTGATGCCTAGGGTTGATTAAAACTCTGTTTTGAACATAACAAGTAGTGTTTACACCTTCTGCCCAAAAGGACATAGTTAAACCAGAATCTGCTAGCATTGTTCTGGCAGGCTCAATGAGTATTCTATCTTTCCTTTCAACCACCCCATTTTGTTCTGGTGTTCTTGGAATGCTGTACTGCCTTACAATTCCTTTTGACACACAGAAATCATCTAACTCCTTATTCTTGAACTCTGTTCCATTATCACTTCTAAAGACTTTTATTGGCAAGTCATATTATTTCTCAACTTTGGTGACAAAGTCCTTCAAAATACCTGCAGTCTCATCCTTAGAGTGTAAAAAGTAAGTCCATGTAAACCTAGAAAAATCATCAACAATAAGAAGACAAAATCTCTTTTTTCCTAAGGCTCATGCAGGGCCAAACAAGTCCATATGCAACATTTGAAGACATTGACTTGTTTTGGACTCATTTGTAAGAGCTTTTATGTTGTTTTCCTTTTAGACAGGAAACACAATGCTCATCCCACTTAAATTCTTTTGGTGGTAAACCTCTCACAAGGTTTTGTTTGGAGAGTGAGTTGATAGTTTGAAGGTTGGTATGACCCAATCTCCTATGCCACAATTCTGTCTCTTTGGTTGAGGCAGCAGAGAACAGACAGACGTTTGCCATAGGATTATTCTTCAATATATCAACCACATACACATTGCCACTCCTATGAGCAACAAGCTATGCTTTACTCTCAACATTGATGGTGTTAATCTTTTCAACCACTTCTAGTCCTACAATCTTACATGTCTTCTAAGTGAAGAATGACCCATATTCTTTGTCACTCATTTGTGAAACACTAAGAAGATTAAATTTCAGATTGTCAATTAGATTAACATTTTCAAACTTAAGTCTCCCAGCTTGAACAGTCCCAGAACCCAACACTTTACCTTTTGAATCATTACCAAAGGATATATCACCCCCTCCATGAGCAAGAAAGTCCAGAAGAAGGGCTCTACATCCAGTCATGTGCCTGAAGCCTCCACTATCTACATACCATAAACTATCTAAGCATGCAGAAGCTCCATGCACATCAGTAAAGAATTAGTTTTGGTGAGTGTCTAAAGCCAAATTGGCTTTGGATGGGTTCTCAGACTTTTCAGCCTCAAGCTTAGGAGAATGATCAGTGGTTTGAACTAGTTTTTGAACTATGTTCAACAGCTGTTGTTGACCATTTGCCAGTGCTAGTATGTCAACACTTGGTCCAACAGATGTTTGATCATTTCCTATTAGATGTTGATAACCATGAGGATGTCTGTTCACTCTAGGTTTTGAAGGTCTTTTGGGCTCTTCATAAACATGTGGCAGACGATGACAAGGTGGTTGTCCATGTCCTCTTGGAAACCTGTTAGGAGATGGTGCATCTGTTACCTGAACATCTCGAGGAGCAGAGTTTTCATTCAGATTTTTGGTAACAGCTGTTTGGACTGGTTTAAAGGTTTGTTTGGGTTTTCCTTTTGAAGTACTAACCACTTGACTCTCTTGAGTTTTAGCCTTGCACTCTTTTATTTTTTCATCAAAATTTTTGAGATACAGACACTCTTTTGTTCTATGATTCTTTTTCTTACAGATTAAACATTCTTTGATTTTAGAATCACCTAAACTTGTTCCTTTGTTGATATCATATGCTTTTAGAAGAAAACAGTTTTTAGTAACATGATTCTTCTTTTCACAAAAATCACAAAACAAGTTGTCTTTTGATTTCCCTTTTCTTTCTTCTTTTCAACAGATGTTTGATCATCTGTTGGATGATCTTTTAAGGGAATGATCTTGGCCTGTGGTGCCTTTTTACCATCAGAGGTTTTGAAGGTCATTGGTTGGAAATTTTCAAGGATATCACACTCATCTGACCAGTTTGGTTTGAATTGATATTTTTCAATCGCATCAACTGAGGGTGAACCTTCAGGTTTTTCAAGAATGATTTTCTTGCCATTAGGTTCCGTGACCTTGATTTCCTGACCTTTAGAATTGGTTGGGATGATTTCAACCAACTATGGTTCCTTTTTGTCAGTGGTTTGTGAAACTTGAGCAGTGGTTTCATTAAAACCAAAACCAAATTTCACATGACTTTTAGACTGTTGGTTAACAATCATCTCAAAACCTTTTGATGATTCCACCCATTTTTGACATTCAACCTGGGTGGACTCAAGCTCCTGTTTACAACTTTGATATTTGGTTATCATAGTTTGGAGTTTGTCTTTGGTTATACTTGCTTCATGTTTTAAACTGCTAATTTCAGATTCCTTTTTAGTTAATTTTGATTTTAACTCCTTAGTGAGTTTTTCAAACTGAATTTCATCTTCCAAAATTTTCTCTCTAAAGTTTTCATTCACCTCTTTTATCTTTGCAAATTCTATGACACATTTTTCTAAACATAAGTCATTTAGGATTTGAGGTGATACCTTAGCAGCAGCCATCAAGGCACAATTACACTGGCAATCATAGTCATCAGTACCCCATGGGTCTGAGAGATTCACAACCTCCACTTCAGATTCTTCAGCTGAAACAACTTCATCAACAACATCATTAGTCACATTTTCAAACTTAGACACCACTTCCTCAGATTCAATCTCTTCAACAATTGTTTCTAGTGCCATGAAACAGAAATTTCCTGGTTCATTTTCAGATTTGGCAACTAGAGCAATGTTTTCATCTGTTAGTTCATCTGGTAAGCTGCTACAATCAACAAAGCCTTGTGTGAAAAAGCTCTGTTGGCTTTGCTGACTGGTCTCTGCAGGAGCAGAGGATGAAGTAGCAGCCATTGGCATTTGTGCCTGAGCAACAGGGGTTTGGACATAATGAATCTGGGGAACAATGGTTTGGACATATTGCACAGGAACAGTGGTTGAGGTCTGTGCAAAGTGAGCAGTGTTTTGCACATTTGGTCAAGGGGTATTTTGGGAAAACTGATAAGTGTTCGTCTAAGGCCTTTGGTTTGGATAGGTGATCATAGGTGTACCATTTTGACTCCTACATTCCCTAGCAAAGTGACACATTCTCTGACATTTATAACACTTAATCTTTGATTTATCCAACCCCACTTTTGACCCACCATGTAAACCTGGATACCTTCTGTCAGTTTTCTTATAGAAATTATTAATTCTAATACTGAGCAGGGCCAATTGATGCAGAATGTCCATTTCCTCTAAGTCCACAGGGTCAATGTATTAAAGGTCATTATACACAAAGTATGTGTTGTCAGATGCCTGGATATCACCACTTGCTGCAAAAGCATAATTGGGTGATGAGTAAGAATCAATGTTAAAACCAGTGGTTATATCAATGTAATGATCATAACCCTGATCCTTTCTACTACCAGGGTCAATGTATTGAAGATCATTATACCTAAGTGTGCAAGCTACCAATGCGGGGCTATTCAAACAAATGAGCAACAAAAGACACGCAATGTTAGTGACGTGCAAACAAATATAGATAGCTCAACAAGCAATCAGATGATCATCTTCTCTGCTTATGGGAACATAGATCTGAAGCTCTCATCATCTGATTGACATAATGATCATCTTCTCTGCTTATGGAAACATAGCTCTGATACCAAATTGTAAGTCCCAAAGTACTAGATCTTGTAAATGCTAGAGATTGTTATCACTTAGAAACACCTATTGATTAGGTGTTTTAAGTGATGAATCTTTGAAAATCTAAGATACTAGATAATCAATAGGTGTTTCTAAGTGATAACAATCTCTAGCACTTACAAGATCTAGTACGTTGGGACTTACACTTAACTGTGGAGTTCTCCTCTCATCCACTAACATTAAGACCCAAAACGCGTTGGTGATTTAAGAGGCATTGGATTACAAATGAACCAAGGATCTCTCTTGGCCACGACCGATGTGGGATTTTCCTGGGGTGTCACAAGCTCCACCCGTGCTTTTCCAAAACACATAATCTCTTTTTGAATAATCATTCCCAAACACCTCCTTAATCGAGTTTTTAGACTAAACAAACATACAAGTATATAAATTTACATAAACACATATAAACCTATATATACACACAACTTACATAAACGCATATTAAACTTACCAAATACATAACCATACAACGAAAAAGACTTAACAAAAATACTAAAAAACTTAACAAAAAGACATATTTTTATAACCATACACAAACAAATCTATAAATATTAAACAAAAAATAACTGTTAGCGGTGACTAACCTGTGACCGGGGACAGAATAGTGGAGGAGAACCGGGTGGTTCAGGAGATCGGTGCTTCCTTACAACTTATATTACAGTAAAATAAAATAAAAAACATTTTTAAGAAAAACATAAATAAAAAATATTTAAGAAAAATAGAAAAAAAAGTTTACCGTGGGTGGAGGAGGACCATGTGGTAACGGGGGTGGTGACCGACGGTGGTGGCCGGGAGTTGTGATAGGGGTAGTGACAAGGGGTGGTGACGGTGGTAATGACGGGCCGGGTGGTGACGGGGGGTGGTGACGGTGTTGTTGATAGCCATAATTTGGGGAGAAGACCGGGATATGAGCTAAAGGGATAAGATGAGGGAGAGAGAAATAACTGGGGAAGGAGATGAATTCCCGATTAAAGTGATTTTTAGGGCAATTGCGGCGACATATCGCCGCTATTGCCCATTGTACTTCCAAACCATGACCGTTAGATCAGTTATCTAATCAGCGGCCAAGATTTTGTCAAAAAAGGTTAGTCAGAGTTATGAGCAAGCAATAGCGACGACCCCAACTTTTTGTAGTGGCCACAAGTTAGATTTCTTCTCATTTTCTTTAGACAACAGACAAGTTGCAACACCAGAAGCATTCTCATCACTTATGTCCATAACATAAGTGTTATTCACTCTTGGTGCACGAATAATGATCCATTATTTTGGAATTTCAAAATCTGGTTTGAGCACTAAGAAATCTTTATGTGTAAAGTGCATCGAGTATTTGTTGTCGCACACTTGAGACACTTACATGAGTTTATGTCGGAGTTCTTCAACAAAATTCACCTTGTGCAAGGTAATCTTCTCATTTGTTACTGCACCTTCACTAGTTATAAAACCTCCATTATCTCCTGCGAAGTTGACATGTCCTCTTTTGAGTTTTATCAAATTTTTCATCAAATTAAAATTTCCTATCATATGCCAAGAATAGACACTATCAACATACCAAAGATTGACAGCCCTCTTCAGCTTCCCCGCAATCATAGACTGGATTGTCTGTCAGCTATTTGTGATGTTCGATTTATGGGGTTTCTAGATGGGGATAGTAGAAGAGTTGAGAATCGACAAAGAGGACGAGAAATAGGGGGATGGAGAAGGAGAGAGAGGGAGAGAGATGAAAGAGAACTTACAGTGTAGTTTACCGGCTGACCAAGGTTACCATTTAGCATAGTGGTGTACAGTAGAGGTGAAAACATGCAATATAGAATGAGCTAGTTAGTACACAAGTGGTTAGTCGAATCCCAACCAATATACATGTTAGGATCTGAGTTTGATTGTTTTGATTTGTTTAAATAAAAGATGAAATGAATGAAGTGAATATATATGGAAAGTGGAGCGGAATGATAAACTATAAATCAAAACAAGAGAATAATTGTTTTTAATCGAAAGCTTTCATTAATTGAAAGATTACAATATTACAAGTACTCCCCCTCAGCCTGATCACTCTATGATTGTTTGTCTGAGAGAATGTTTTGAGTGATGAATAGAACAGTACAATCACTGTTCTATTTATAGACAAATCTAAACCACTGATGATCTCAGCTGACGTCACCTAAGACAGCGACCTCTAACAGAATAACAACATAAAACATCTGTTAACTATAAACTACTGTTACATTGTAAAACACTGCTAAGGTAAACTGCTATTAAGGAAAACTCTGATTGTCTTGTATCATCTGTTGGATCCAAAGTGCTGTTGGCTCCAACAGACCTTTACTATTCAGTACTTTAATCAGCAATTGTTCTTCATAAGACCTTTAGTCAGCAGTTGTTTATCCAGCAGTCCTTTGCAGCAGCAGTTGTTTCCAACAGTTGTTCAGTGTAGCAGATGATAGGATCAACAGTCTTTGGGAAGAAGTATCTTGTAAATACTGTTTATTCAGGATCAACTGAGTAGTATATTTTGGCTTTCCAATCATCTGTTCTTCTCCAGGTCAGCAGACCCAACAATACATGATGTAATGCACAATACACCACCGGGTTACATTTAGCTATTTGAAGAAAAGAATCACTCCTCTTTCCTCCTCTATAGATGTGAACACCAAAAATAGGGGGTCATGTGACATTGGCTAACACTATGTGTTGTGGCTCAAGGTGAGCCCAAGTATTATCCTATCATATATTGCAAACTGAGCGTTGTCGTGACATTGGGTAAAGCCTCAATCCTGCTCACTGGATCCTCTTGTGACTCATGGTGAGCGATGACTTTTTTAAACAGTAATAAATAAAATAAAAAAAACATTACTATTTTACATAAAATTAAAAACCTTACATTAAATTAAAATGACGTTACATTAGATAAAAATAAAAACATAGTTCTAAAAATATAAAACCTAAGCTAATGTTGGGCATAATATTTGCCACGCCGAAATATGATGAAAAACATGCCCAACCTCAAAAAGATACTTAACGTGAGTAAATGCTATGAGCACGTCTTCTTCTCGTTGGGGAGTTCCCTTGATACTTTTTTATATGATTGTTCGAAATTTTTACACTTCGTTTTGAGATCCTTTACTTGTGGGAGATTGAATCATATGTACGTTGGGTTCTACAACAAGCTTACCAAACTCGACTAGCACTTTAGCTCATTGTGGTCCTCGAATTCGAACACCACGACTCGTCGATGCTCCATCGCCGTGCACTTGATTGTACACGATTATCAATGCGAGTTCGTCATCTTCAATCCATTGCACTATGATTTTGAATATGGCTGTAGAAGAAGAAATTGAAGTTGTTGTAAAAGTAGATGAAGAACTTGAAGTTGTTGTAGAAGTAGAAAAAGAAATTGAAATGCTAAATGGTATATATAAGGTAAAAGAGCCGTTAGCGGGCGCGAGGGCGGTGGCGTCTGCTCGCTCACTGAAAGTTTAACGTATGAGGATTGTGATGTTCGTGAGCCACGTGACTCTTTAGCTCACTCACGCATGGTCACTCGCGACGACAATGGTAAGTCTAATGATAATGTTGGTGACAAAGAGTGTAGTCTCCATTCTATTAGTTAGAAATACATTACCCTAAAGACATGACACCTTTTTGTCCCTTTTCCTCTCCCTTTCGGCAGTTTAAATAAAAAGAGAGTGGTATCTCATTTGGTTATCTAAGTGACCCATACATAAACTTTGGAAAGCAAAAATAAAAGTTCTTAACTAATAGAGCTTATTGGTGGACGTTTTTTTAGTGATATTGAGTTTTACTTGCAAACTATAAACATATTAGTAGTTGGTTCTAAAAAATAGTTATTTCGTATCACTAGCTCATCTTGACATGGTTGTGGCTAGCTCATCTTGAGCTTGTTGCTTTGGGTGGATACCTCTAAAGGAAGCATTGGTTTTCTACCAGTTTACCTAACATTTAGCAATCACTTCTTTTAACAAGAGACCCATGATGGGAGTCTTACAAATGTTTCAAATCGTTGTGTTCAACTCGATCTTTTTCAATTGCTCAAATTAAAACATAATTAAGAAACCGATTTAAAAATCCTATCAAATTTAACGTGAGTTAAATTATGGCATGCTTAAGACACACACACACACATATATATATATATATATATATATATATATATACATGATAGAATCTCTTACTTTTATTATTACATGGACATACAACAATCATCATATACCATAATAGTTTTACAAAAGATATTACTTGAAATTTAAAGTCCACCAGTTTCTTTACACCATCTCACGACCTAAAAAGTTTGATACGTCTTTGCGTAGCCATAAAAGCTATATGCGGCCATGATGGCAAAGAGGACACATATGATGGCATATCCAATCCAACTGAGTTCAGAGGGAACAAATAAAACCAGGACAAGGGAGAGCACCGCAAGTGTTATCGAGAAGGAAAAAGAAAATTTTATAAACATGTAACGGATAAGTGAGAAGTTTTCATTTTCAAAATGATAGTTTGTATAAAATAAAATCCGTGAAGTTGTTATGGCAATGGGTAAAGCAACAAGTGACATGATTATAAAGATACCATGACTTTCGAAAGGAGAGTGGTCTAGGCTTTGAAATTTCACTTGAATGAATCCTATCAATGATACATACATGATGAAAAAGGTCCCGGCATATATATGTTGTAACTTATTTGAATAATCAAATAACCTGCCATAAAACGCAAAACATAAACAACATATACAACACAAAACACAAAACTCAAAACTCAAAACATAAACACAAAGTGTGTTAATAACATCTAGTTTTCTGAACCATATATAGAAAAATAAAATATACTAAATAAACAACATAACATCATCTTTCGCCCATTTGATACAACATACCCGTTTTTGTTATTTATTGCAACTTGTTAATATGCTTTGTTAACATATGATTGAGATATTCCACTAAATGGTTAACAAACATATCTCACAGATATATATATAAAAATAAGCTAACTGAATTTCCTGAGGTCGATAAAAACTTCTTGTACATGGTATGGAGCCATATCACACTGAGCTAGATAAAAACTTAAGTTTTCTCATTGATTGATATTCAATTATATGAATAAATAAAGTGGTTTATCAATTGGTATTTTATCATAATTATTTGACTCATTAATAACTCTATGTTAATGTTTATTTTGTATAAATATATGGAATTTAGATAAAAGAGTAGGAGCTTGAAAAAAGATGTATAAAGAGAGTTAACATTATTAATGAATCTTATACAGAAAATGAAATTCAACTACCAACCTAGTAGTAAGGTTTTGACGTGTACTAAAAGTGGGAAACTGATCTGGAGATCTTCCAGTAAGGATAGTTGGATCATGGTCAATATTCTCCATTTGGAATGAAGTGCTTGTTTGGTAAAATGGTAAGTTTTGTAGATGTGTTTCTAGTAGTGAAAACCCGGGCTATTTGTAGCAAGAACGGACCCTTAATGACGAAAGAGCCCCTAGTCAATTTCACTCCATGGAACTTTAGTCAAACTTTACACATAATATGTCTTATGAAGCATTTCAATTCCTTTTCTTCCAATATATCAATATTACAATAAATGTCTCATGTCCAATATATCATTTCTTAGAGCCCCTAGTCAATTTCACTACATGTAACCCTGGTTGCAGAACTCGCTAGGCGTTACCAACTCAGTCGACTGAGGAGTTGCGAGTACTTGGCCTAGTAGGGCGAGTACTCGGGGTCAAATTGGCCTATGCGGGGAGTACTCGGAATATTCGGCCAACTCGGCTATACTCGGTAATCCACTCTGTAGCGAGTACTCGGCGAGTAATCGGTCAACTCGGACGACTTTTGCAGCTATGCATGGAACTTTAGTCAACTTTTACACATAATATGTATTAGAGCATTCACATCAGGTTCAAAGTAATTTTGTATAAGAAAACCTCATATTTTAGAATGAGGTTAAGAGTGGGTGTGAGTGAAGGTATGAGGAATGTACTGTTCATAAGTAGAGGTGTGAGTAGAGGTATAAAGAATCTACTATTCATAATTCACATCATGTTCCTCGTAATTTTGTAAAAGAAAACATCATATTTTAGGATGGGGTTAAGAGTGGGTGTGAGTGGAGGCATGAGGAATCTACTACTCATTGTTATATTTTTAGGGGAATACTGTTACCCTATATTTATTTTTTAATATATTTTGAAAATGCTTGTGAGTTGATAAGAGACAAAATGTAATGATAAAGATATATAAAAATAATATTTAATTGAAAATGAAAGAGAAAATATAATGATTTTTAATGTAATATGTGGTTGCGAGTAATTGTGTGTGAATGAGAATGAGGAACCTGATGTAAATGCTGTTATGTAGCATTTTCAATTCCTTTTCTACCTAATAAATGTCTCATGTCCGATGACCTAATCTTTCCCTTTCCTCTCTTTGTCTCTATCATTTCTTAGAGCCCCTAGTCAATTTCACCACATGGAAGTTTAGTAACTTTACACATAATATGTCTTATGCAGCATTTTGAAGTCCTTTATTTCTTCCATATATGAATATTACAATTAATGTCTCATGTCCGATGACCTAATATTTCCCTTCTCCTTTCTTTATCTCTATCATTTCTTATGTGGCTAGCTAGTTTTAACATTCTTTATAGATCACCTTTAAACTTTAATCTAAAAGTTCTCTTTGTTTTTAAGAAAAGAAGAAGAAGACAACAAAAATTTCTTAAATCTACCTTTTACTATAAGAAGTTGACGATAAAAAGATGTGAGATATAATATATTATTACGAAGTTTTATAAGCAACAATACGTAAGGAGATAAGATGAGTTGATCATATTGAACAGGAGCTTCTTATTTAATTTTATTATTTTTGGAACACAGAGCACCTAATGAAAACAACTGTACTCAGTAAATCACAGAAATAATAAATAGTAGAGCTAGGGTGAAATGTAGACAAATCTTATCTATGTACGCATAGGTAAGGCAATTGCCTTAAAAAATCTCCAGCTCAACATTAAACAGACTAAACTAAAATACAACAATAAAAAGCTACCAATAACAAAAGAAGTTGTCACATACTAACAGTTAAAAATAAAAACAAATATAACACTATAGAGCAATATATATATATATATATATATATATATGTGTGTGTGTGTGTCTGTATGTATATATACACACACATCTATATAGGGTAGGGTTCCTATACAAAGTGTATTTTTCGTACAAAGTGTGAGAAGTCTATATAGCCATTGTGTTTTAAATTTTAGGCATTATGTTTTATATTCTTTTGGCATGGTATTATATCAAAAAACACAAAACGTAACAATCTAAAACACTAATTAGTGTATTTCTCAACATGCAATCTAAAATACCATGCGAAGAGAGTAATTAGTGTATTTTAAATTTTATGTCTAGATTACATTTAATAGTGTTTTTCAATATAATACAATGCAAACGGAATCGAAAAATCATATATAGCCAAATTTAAAACACATGACTACATAGACTTCTCACACTTTGTACGAAAAATGCACTTTTTACAGGAACCTATATATATATATATATATAGGTAAAGGTTCGGGTACAAAGGCTATATTTCGTGAGAAGTGTGAGAAGGATTAAGAATTGATATGTAGACATCATATTTTGGATTTAAGTATGATGTTTTAGGTTGTTTTTGCTAGAAAAACACCAAATACAACAATTTAAAACACAATCCAATGTATTATAGCCAAAAAATTTAAAACATAGTTAAAACACACGACTAAAACACAGTGACGTAGAACACATGTTCTTGGCAATGTGTTTTATGTTTTTAAGCTTAAAATAAATTGTTTTGTGTTTTTAATTGTTATGTTTGTGTTATTTTAGCCTAAACAATCCAAAACATCTTGAACAAGTCCAAAAAATGATGCCTAAGACCATCCGGAGTGGGGGCGTGGAAAGGGCTTGAACACCGCCGCCAATGGGGCTTGAAGAGGGGCGGCAAGGGTATGGTGTGGAGAAGAGCTCTGGCGTGGGGCACCTACTTTATGTTTTTGAGAATCCGGTTATGAACCGAATTCATGGATCGATTAAGCGAAAAACAACTCGGTTTCAGACGGGAGGTTCGAGACGAGACAGAAACATATGAAAACAACGTCATCACAGATTCGTATTACTACAGAAACGGTTACAGACACTGTCATCAGTAGGATAAACATCTATCTCGAGGCCGGGGGAGGTCAGGCATGACCTCCCCCTTGAGAGCATTCTAAGCACAAACTCAAATCATCAAATGAAAACCAACACATAAGATTGCTATTTATAGTCCAAAGCGTAAGTCCACATTGGCCCTTAGAAGGAGGTCGAACCTGCAAGTTTTGCAGGTTCGCCCCTTGCAAGTGGTCGAACCAAGAGTTTATGTTTTGGTCTATATATACAAATGCATCAGATCCATAAAATGCCCTTATGGATCACCACAATCTCATGTAATACAATACAAGACTCAACCCTAGTCTATTCGACAGTGACGTCCACATAATAGTGCATCAACAATCTCCCCCTTGGACGTTGCTGGCGAATCCACAAATCTCTTGCACATCAACAGTCAAAATCACAGCTCTCTCCCTTAATACATGCACTATTGCATTGAGTTAGAAATACAATATCCTTCGTGAACCGACCACGTAATGCACTACGGACCCTTAGCATCAATACGCAGGAAGTCAGCTAGACCACGTATATCATTTGCGAAATCAGCAAGCCGCTGAATTACAACCAGATCACCTAGTTACGCCAATGTGAAGTCGACAATGTAATGCACTGCAGTCTCGTAGCATCAGTACCCAGGAATGTCATCTTGACCAAGTACATCATGCGCAATCCAACTATCCTGATAAGACCACTGCTAGAAGCATTCCATACTGACCGATCAGATATTCAACGTAACACGTAGGTACTACCACTAATTCACGTCTCATATCTGCACTTAACCTTTGCATCACCCTTCACACCAACTGGAGAAGTCTAACTGTCAGTACCCAATTAAACATCTCAAATTTGACTATGTGCAAAACAATCCACTCGGACACTGTATCTCTATGAAAATCTTCATCTGTGCTGACTGTGATTGCATTAATACATTCTTCTCT
This sequence comes from Ambrosia artemisiifolia, assembly GCA_032199755.1. Lineage (NCBI taxonomy): Eukaryota > Viridiplantae > Streptophyta > Magnoliopsida > Asterales > Asteraceae > Ambrosia > Ambrosia artemisiifolia. The sequence goes on from CM063513.1 coordinate 27,627,046, forward strand.
TTGAATGTTCTTGAGTAACTTCATCTGTTCAACAGAATACTAGCCGTAGACGAGTGGATCAAGCAATCAGAAGTTTTCAGCAGGAACTACCGGTACAATTGTGGACTTGAAATACTTCAGAAACTGAAGTTTTCTATAGGGCCAACAATAACCACCAACAGCTCTTGAAATTCTTCAGGACTGTAACCTTGAAACTTTCATTGAATCTACGTGCCACATGACTCCTACTAGGATCCCTCATTACTTTCAGGACTGTAACCACCAACGCCCGTCACTGGCTGTGGTTTCGTGAGATCAGCCTATCTCGTTGGCCTCCGTCTCTTCAAATCTTCAATTATATATTTTTTTTTGGTTTCTCTGTTTGAGGCTTTCAAAGGTTTGATGATGATATTCATTTATTTTATTTTATTTCTGTGTTTAGGAGTTATATATATATATATATATTCTGGACATTTTGCTCGGATTCATTTTAATATTCATATTTTTTTAGGTTTTACATCTACTATTCGTTAATTAATTTCTTTACTATTCGTTGATCTTTTTGGGCATTGTTTTGATTGCGATTCTAAATTATGTAATTCATTGGTTTGGGGATGTTTTTTAAGAGATAAACCTAATACAAATGGGAAATTGGAGTTTTAAATAATACTATAGGGCAATTTGATTCTCGATCATTAATGATTGTTTTTGGTACGAAATTGGTACTATAGGGAAATTGGGGTTTTTTGATAATACTACCCAAAACACCCATCCGAGCAGCTGCTGTTGTTGCAGCTTGTTTCCTGGTAACCATAGTCGCCGCCGCCACCAACCTAGATTAGGGTTTTCTGTCCACCACCGGCAGAACAATGATTAGGGTTTGTGTTTTTGATCTTATTGTGATTTTAGTGTTTTTGCACATTCCACGAGGTTATATTTTTGGGTTTTATTCTCATGTATTACTCTGTTTAGCTTCTTTTAATCATTTGAGATAATGTTTGAGGAAGGAAAGATTAGAGTAGAGAAGTTTGATAGGAAGAATTTTGGATGGTGGAAGATGCAAATTAAGGATTAGCTAACACAGAAGGAACTAGATGCTGCACTAGAATCTCCCCCCCAAAGACTATAACATTAGAATGGACATATCTTAACAAGAAGGCACCGTTAACAATCCGGCTTACTCTTTCCATGAATGTAGCTTATAATATTCTGGAACAAACCACAGCACGTGTGATTATAGAAGCATTGTCTAACATGTATGAGAAGCCATTCCTACAAACTAGGTGTTTCTGATACAGGAGTCAGTCAGCATCAGGATAAAAAAGGGAAGTTCGGTTACTAACCATATTAATTTGTTTAAAACACATTTGATAAGTTTGTCTTCTGTGAACTTTAAATCTTGGCTTGTTTATTGTTATCCTCATTACCTAACCGTTGGTCATGCACAATCTCATTAGTCACTGGGTTAGTTGAGACTCTCAGTTTTGGTAAAATTTGTGATTTGTTACTGAATGACGATTCCAAATGGTGGAACAATGGAGAAACAAGCGCATTGCTCAGTGTTGAAGGAAGATAGAGAAGCAATAACAGAGTAGGAAATAAGGGAAGGTTAAAGTCTACACATAGGAGCAAGTCAAAACCTACGAAGCCAAGAAAGGATATACAGTGTTGGAACAATAAAGAGTTTGGGCACTTCAAAAGTTAGTGCATAGAATCTCCTAGAGGGAAATAGGAGGTGAATGCTGCCACAGCCTCATATTCAGAGGATGCTCTTATTTGTTGTTTCAAAAGTTCTGTTGAAGAAGATGAAGAATCTACGAACTAGTAGCTTTGGTAAAGTTTGTTTGGCTAATAATCACATTCTTGATATTACAAAAACGCCAATGTGAACCATTTGGACCCTGAAGGATATTCGGGTCATTCCTAGTTTGAAGCGAAGGTTAATATCCATCGGTCAGCTTGATAATCAGGGATATAATGTCTATTTTGTTTAGGAACAATGGAGAGTTTTTAAGGATAGAATGGTAGTTGCTAGAGGCAAGAAGAAAGGTACTTTACACATGGTTGAAGTACCAACTAATGGTGTGAATACAATGTCTAGTGACCAGAGTCGATTAAAGTTATGGCATGAAAGACTTGGTACATGAGTGAAAAGAGGATGGAGATGCTTGTTACCAGGGGAAAATTTCCAGAATTGAACAAGGTCGATTTAGAGTTTTGTGATCCATGCATTCTATGGAAGAAAAGAATGTTACTTTTATGAAGACTACGAGAGCATCAAAAACTCAGAAGTTGGAGCTTATTCACTCAGACGTGTATGGACTGACATTAGTAGCTTCACTTGGAGGTTCTCGCTACTTTGTAACTTTGATAGATGATTCAACACGCAAGGTATGGGTTTACTTTCTTAAACATAATCTGAATTTTTCAATACTTTTAAGAAATAGTGTTGGATCAGTGGCCTCTTTTAAACAGTTTAAGAACACTTGTGTGTTTGCAGATTATATAAGAGTTAATGCACAGCGGAATAGTAAATGTTCTAAGGTTAATATATCACTTTTAACAGGAGTTATTACTCCCCCTTTACTGAGCAGCTAATGAGAATCAATAAACAGTTCAAGTATAAAGCAGTAAATACAAGTTATGATTCTCAGATGTGAAATGGATTATAAGTTTAAAAGCCTCGAAGTTTTTTCAATTAATTCAAAGTAAATCACATATCTAAAATAGATGAACAAGCTCATCTATTTATAGACAAACATACAAGACTGTTGTACTAAGTAATCTAAGATATTTAGCTAAGATATTATACTTAGGATAATGTTTACAATAGGCTTTACATTGAAACTTGATCCAAGACTTTAACAAAACAATATTAAACTAAACTTTTGAAGTCTGAGTCGGTTAGAAGCTTCTGATATGAAAGTACTGATGAGTGACAAACTACTGATGAGTAGTTTGTCTTCAGTAGTTCTTCAGTGAAATGTCTGGTTAGACTTCAGAACTTCTGATGCTTTAACTCTTCAGCACTTTGCTCTTTTCTTCTTCAGTACTTCTGTTTTCTTCTTCAGCAGTTTCTTCTATACTTAAGCAGAATATGATTTGGACTAAGGTTATCAAAAGGTGGTTTCTTCAATCCTCTTTGTCCCAACAATCTCCCCTGGATTGATGAAGCCAAAACCTTATCCAATCTTTATTGTTCTTGATTCTTTCTCTCTTCTAGTATCCTCCAGACTTCTGCTGTCATCTTGGTAGTAAGAGTGTTTTTTTGTTTCTCTGTGAGAGATCCTTGTTCAGGTGTGAGATGTTGAATGGTAAGAAGGTCCTTTGATGATAATACACTCAACTCCTTTGAGTTTTTGTAGACCTTAATTGAACGATCTCTCATGGTCACTAACACTGAGTTAGAATCAGTGAATGACCATTTGATGATATTTACCTTTGACCTGTCAAAGTCAAGGCATAGGAAACCAAGCCAGTTTCCTTAGGTTGTCCTGAGGATGATTGGGGAATGTCTTCAATTTTTGTGACTCTCAGGTGAGAATCCTTGCTACCTTGAAGGTCAACACCACCTTGGATAGGAATGTTGGGTAGGTGATGTGTTGTAACAACCTTGGTATGGGTTTTGTCTCTAATGGATTGTTGCAATTGATAAGCATATGTAGCAGGATCTCTAAATTGTGTTAGCAGGGGCTTCTCTTCTACATCAAAATCACCATGAACCAACTGATTTCCTTCCAAGAGTACCATCTTGAAATCAGTCTTCACAGTAGTCTCTTCTGCCTTTCTTTTTGTAGCTGGTTTTCTAAGTGCACCAGATGATCTCCTTATGATTGAAGTTTGTTGGGCTTCAGGAGTTTCAAATCTATCTGGATTTGCAGCTTTGCTGGCCTTAAACTTCTTGTAAGTTTCATATAAAGTTTCTTCTTTCCATCTTGAAACTGAGGCCTTTGAACGAAAGTCATTTGATACAAGTTCTTCTATTATCTCAGCCCTTCTAGCTTTTCTCTCCTTCTCTGTTGCCAACCTATCAGATATAAGTTGAGCTCTTCTTGTGAGTTCTTCAGTTGAGAGTCTATTCAGAGAGACTTGTTTTGCCTTGGAGTTCTTTGTTATCATATTGATCAGCTGTGCTCTCTTGTCTTCTTCAGCAGCAGCCTCAAGTGCTCTCTCTTCAGCTTCAAGCTCATCAAGCTTCTCTTGATACTTGATTAACTTCTCTTCATAGCTCAGATCATCTCTAGCTTCTAGGCTGTTCCAAACTTTGTCTTCCTTAGCCTTCTTTTGAGCCTCTTTCAAACTCTTCTCCAATAGTTCTTTTGACATTGAGATGGGAGTAGGGTTTAAAACAGTTATTGTAGTTGTTGTTGGCTTAGGAATAGAAGCTGGTTCTCTTTCAGTTGCCTTTGAAGACTGTCCTTGAATAGGTTTGGAAAATAAAACTTCTGAAGGGTTAATGGTCTTCACAACTACTGAAGGATTGTCTTCAGCAGTTTGAGAAATTTGTTCAGCAGTTTCTTCAGGTACCTTAGATGAACTGAACTCTTGAAGGATCTCCTTTCCTGGTCTTTTTGAAGTCTTTTCAGCATCAGGAGATTCTTCAACTAATGGTTCCTTAATCTTCTCCCCCCTTTTGGCTTCATCCACTTCTGGAAGCCTCAAAGAATGAGAAGTTGCAGCAGACAATGTTGCAAGCTGTTTTTGGGTCTCATCCATCTTCTTATTCAGCTCTGCAAGTCTAGAGTTTATCAACCCAAACTGATTGTTGGCCTTCAACTCCCAAGCAGTTGTAAAGGTTTTGAGTTGAGCAGTTAAGATTTGTGTCATCATCTGGAACAGGGGACCATCTGGGCTGCATAGTTGGTTCAAGTCTATGCTGGTGAGCCCAGGGAATTGGGTAGGCTGTTTTTGTGAAGGGGGTGTTTTGGGGTGATCTTAAGATTTTTCTGAAGATGCCACTTTTGGGGAAATAGGGCTTAAGTGGTCTTTAACCTGATATTTGGTGACCAGCTCTTTGAGCTTAGAGACCTCAGATTCAGGATCTTCATCAACAACCATCAATTCTTTTTGTGGAACTTGTGATTCATCATCCAAGCTAATGGATTCATCTGAATCCCTAATAGTGTCCTCAATGAGGGCAGTATCAGTTATATCATGAGCTAGCTCCAAACTAGTCTTCTCATGAACCTCTTTGTCTTGGAACTGAGGTTTTCCTACTTCAGGCAATAAGCCTTCATCAGTAGTTGCCAATTTTGAGGTCTTAGCAATGTTACTACTGTCCTCAGGTTCACCACTGGGTGATAAATGAGTAGTAGCAGCCTCAAAAGTACCAAGAGTTTCTAAGTTTGGGCTTAGATACTCTGGTCCATCCTCATCTCCCTGGTTAGGGCTAATAAGGTCCACATCCATGTCAAGTTCTGAAGGCATCTCCCCTGATTGATGTGTTGCTAGGGGAGTGACATGTGTTGGATGGGATCCTTTTAGCCCTGAGAAAAGTTGGGCTATTTCTATGGTTGTATGTGAAGGTTCAGGTTCAGTAGTTGTAATGGGTTGGTGTTCAGTAGTTGGTATAGGTTCAGGGTCAGTAGTTTGGAAGGATTGGTCAGTAGTTACAGTCTTTTAAGTCTTTTTCTTTGGAAAATGACTGTAACTGGTTTTCTTTTGGGTGGTGGAGATGGTGTGTGCTGAGAGGATGTTTCAGCCACATCCTTATCAAGTGCAGATTGCACATCAGTAGTTTCAGGGTTCTCCACTTCCTGAACTATTTGTTTCTTTGGTTTGGTAGGTTTTTGTTTGAGAGATTTAGGCTTTTTGGATTTCTTTTTGGGTTTTGAAGATGTGGGTTCCTCAGGGATGGGTTGTTCTTCCCTTTGGTCATCTTCTGGCACTGTGGCCGGTTTGTTGTGCCTTGAGAATACTTGGGAAGTTAATGGTTTTAAAATTTTTGACTCACCCATAAGTATTCCCTCTCCAAGTTCTTTTATTATGCACTACATAACAAACCTTGGGTATAACAAAAACCTTTTCTTTTGATTTTCATGATGTAAAACCAACTCATTAAAGAACAGTTTTGATGCCTTGAAAGGTGTTTCATTTATTATTGAATGAAAAATAGGTTGAAAAGTTGAAGGCATCTGATCATAAGATCCAGTTTTAGGACTTAAGCACATAATAATATAATGAAATAACAGTTTATATTGTGGATCAAAATATTTCTTATAAACTGTAGCCTGTGCTAAAGTACCTTGATAGCCACATTCTGTCATGGTAAGATGAATATCAGAATTTGAAACATGCTCTGGAGCATCAGAATCATTCAAACCAAGCCTTATGCTTAAAGTTTCTGGTGTTATGGCCATCAGTTTCCCTTGAATGGATGATTTGAGGGAAATCACTTCATTATTAATTGTCACCGCCTCTGCATGAGCCCAGAACTCATTGAGAGTTTCTTCATGTATTGGAGGATCAATGGTGAAAGCTTCATAATATTGGGATTTAACAACAAGATCAATGATCTCATTGTATTGGGACCAGGCATCATCTTTCTCGAAGTAGCCTCTTTGATTGTGTCCCTGTTTTAAAACGAGAGCCATGGTTTCTTGATCGAACAGTAAACTTAGGTTAGAGAGGGGGTTTTGGTTTTGATTTGACAGAGAAAGAGGGAATTTTTGCTTTTTGAATGGATAAGTGTTTGAAAAAGGTATTTATCAGAAGTTTTTAACCGACTAGGTCAAACTTCTGATGAGTGAAATGTCAGTTTTACCCTTTTTAATGAAACTACTGATGAAGAAGGTTTCTTCATCAGTGGTTTTCGTCATCTCTTCAGTAGTTTGAAACAGCTGATGAGAATGACTTTCAAAACACTTGAATAACTTTTGATTATCATCAGTAGTTACTTCTTTTCCAAAAATTTCCCATTTTGATGTTTTTCAAATTATCAGTAGTTTCTCTCTCTCAAAATTGTTCATCAGAGGTTTGTGACAGATAAGTGTGTAAGTGAAATAAAATATGTGCAGAACTAAAAAGTGAAAACACTTACAGACTTTCTTCTAAATTTAGCATCCCAAGCATGGATACTAAACTCTGAAATGTTGTTGAATCAAGGGGTTTGGTGAAAATATCAGCTATTTGATTAGCAGTTGTGACATGTTTCACCTCAATCTTGCCTTTTTCATAGCAATCTCTTATGAAATGATACCTGATTTCAATATGTTTAGTCTTTGAGAACTGAACAAGATTTTGAATGATGCTAATGGCAGATTTGCTGTCTACTAAGAGTGGAGTCTTGGTCTCTTTGATTCCATAATCAAGCAGTTGATATTGGAGCCATTGTATCTGTGAAGTACAGCTTGCAGCAGCAATATATTCAGCTTCAGCTGTTGAAGTTGCCACAGATGTTTGTTTCTTTGATTGCCAGGACACCAGACAGTTTCCCAAGAATTGACAACCACCAGATGTTGATTTTCTTGACATTTCGCACCCTGCATAGTCACTATCTGAAAAAGCTGTTAACTTGGTATTGCTTGAAGCAGGATACCAAATTCCTAAAGTAGGAGTTCCTTTCAGATATCTGAAGATTCTTTTGACTGCAATTAGGTGTGATTCTCTTGGTGCAGATTGGTATCTATCACAGACACAAGTTGAGAACATAATATCCGGTCTAGAAGCAGTTAAATATAGAAGAGAACCTATCATACATCTATACATGGTTTGATCAATTTGTTTCCCTTGATCATCTGGTTCAACTTGTGTGATTGGTGTCATGGGAGTGGAACATGATTTACAGTTGTAGATGCACTTTATGCGACTAATGTTTCGGATTGTAGTTTTAACATATGTTAGAGATTTATGGAGGGTCGAAGGTAGAAACAGGATGGGCGAAGGTGACTTGTAATGGTCGAAGGTAGAAAGCTAGAGGGCGAATGTGGGAAGCTGACAAGAAGATTGTATTATAGGGCGAATGTGGACAAAGTCCACATTCGTACTCCTAAATGGGGCGAACGTGCAGATCCTATAAATAGGTTTTGCTTGTTTTGTAAGTTAGACTAGTTGGTTATTGTGTGTGTGAAGGTCAGGTTATTGCTCTCTAGATTAAGGTTTTGGGAAAGTGTGTAGATCAACTTGTAATCACTTTATGTAATCATTTTAAGCAAGTTTATCTATAAAAATGATGTTTGAAAAGGTAATCCGTGTGTTGTGATTCGTGTATTATCATTTTGTTCAGTTCTAGGGTTTCCGCACCTGGAATTGTGACTTGTACGATCAGATTTCCTGTCTATTGCTAAAATTCTTCAATTACAACAGTCTTGTAAATAAAATTTGTTTAATAATTCTTTAACATATTTTGATTGATGTATAAATGTTCCATTTGATTGTTGCTTGATTTGCAATCCCAAAAAGTACTACAATTCTCCCATTGTACTCATTTCAAATTTTGATTGCATGAGTTTCTTAAAATCTTCACACAGTTTTGGATTTGTTGAACCAAATATGATATCATCAACATAAATTTGAACAAGTAAGACATGATCTCCAGCATGTTTTATGAAAAGAGTTTTATCAATGGATCCCCTTGAGAAGTGATTCTTAAGTAAAAAGTTTGAAAGTGTTTCATACCAGGCTCTTGGAGCCTGTTTTAGCCCATAAAGAGCTTTGTCAAGTCTGTAAACCCAGTCAGGATGAGAAGGATCCTCAAACCCTGGAGGTTGACAGACATACACTTCTTCTTTTATTTTTCCATACAAAAATGCACTCTTGACATCCATTTGATAAACTTTAATGTTGTTGGAAATTGCATAAGCTAAAAATAACCTGATAGCTTCAAGTCTTGCAACTGGTGCAAAGGTTTCATCATAGTCAATCCCTTCCTCTTGAGAATAACCTTGTACCACCAATCTTGCCTTATTCTTGATGATCATACCAGCTTCATCTGATTTGTTTCTGAAGACCCATCTTGTACCAATTGGTTGCTTGTTTGGAGGTAAGGGACAAATTTCCCAAACCTGTTGCTTCTTGAATTGAAGCAATTCTTCTTGCATGGCTTGCACCCAATTGTTATCTTTGAGGGCTTCTTGATATTTCTTTGGTTCCAACTGAGAAATGAATGCTGAGAAAAAGCAAAAGTTGGAAAGCTGGTTTCTTGTAAGTACCCCTGAAGCAATATCACCCATGATTTGATCCAATGGATGATCCTTGTGTTCAATCAGTTGTTGTAGACCTGTACTAGAGGATGGCTCTACTGTTTCTTCAAATAAACCACTGAGATTGATAATATCTGGTTCAGCTGTTGTTTGAGGTTCAGGAGTTTTAGGTTCAGCTGAATCAGTACTTTCAATTTGTTCATCAGTAGTTCCTGAAGTACAAGCTTTTGAAACTTCTGAAGGTTTAAAAGTTGATCTGCTGACTGTTTTTGGAGTCCATGCTGCAGGACTATCATCTTCAAATCCTTGAAAACCATTTTGAGGAGGTTTGGATGATTCAACAGTATTTTCAGGTCTGAAATGAAAATTGTCAAGATCAAATAATTCAGCAGGATTTGCTGGAATAAGAGTGTGTTTTGATTCATTGAACTTGACATTCAGTGTTTCTTCAACTATCTTGGTTCTTGAATTAAATACTTGACAAAATTACAGAAAACGTCCTTTATGTTTACCCAAAGTTGCAGGTTTAGTCCTTTAACTTTAAAAGTTGCAGGATACCTCCTTTATCGAAGTTTTTGTTGCAGGAAACATCCTTTACACTAACTCCGTTTGAAATTGTCGTTAGATGCCCCTCACATGCATTGCATGTGAGGGTATTTTGGTCAATTTGTATTTAAAGGACCTTTTCTGCAATTAAAACAAAAATAACAACATAACAATAAAGGAGGGACTAAACTTGTCAAAGTTTGGAAGTTTTTAAAACAAACTCATCCTGTCTCTCTCAGACTCGTTTTTTCCGGCGATGGTCGCCGCCGGCGACCACATTCCGGCCAAGTACTCCGACGAAGGTCAATTTGTAGTCTTGTTTGATTAAATAACGTTTTTATGAGTCGTTTAAAAATCTCGGTCGGTTACAACTTGAAGGCTCGATTAAAACATGATTTAAACATATTTAAACCCACTAATTGACTTGGAAAAACGGTTATACACAGTGGGGAAAAGTTTAAACGTTAATAATCAGCTTTAAAAACCGCCTTTTGACCTTCGTCGGAGTACTTGGCCGGAATGTGGTCGCCGGCGGCGACCATCGCCGGAAAAACGAGTCTGAGAGAGAGAGGATGAGTTTGTTTTAAAAACTTCCAAACTTTGACAAGTTTAGTCCCTCCTTTATTGTTATGTTGTTATTTTTGTTTTAATTGCAGAAAATGTCCTTTAAATACAAATTGACGAAAATACCCTCACATGCTTGGCATGTGAGGGTAACTTAACAGGATAATTTAATACCGTTAGTGGTAAAGGTCGTTTTATGCAACCAAAAGTTCATTAAAGGATGTTTCCTGCAACAAAAACTTCGATAAAGGAGGTATCCTGCAACTTTTAAAGTTAAAGGACTAAACCTACAACTTTGGGTAAACATAAAGGACGTTTTCTGTAATTTTGTCTAAATACTTTGTAAGCTTTTCTCAAAGGATTGTAACCAAGAAAATAACCTGTATCAACTTTAGCAGCAAATTTTGAGATAGAGTCTTTGATGTTGAGGATAAAACATTGACATCCAAAAGCCCTGAAGAAGGAGATAAGGGGCTTTATGCCATGAAGAATTTCATAGGCAGTCTTGGTATGTCTTTTGTTGATAAGAACTCTATTCTGAACATAACAAGCTGTGTTGACTGCTTCAGCCCAAAAATACAAAGGTAGGCCTGAATCAGCTAACATTGTTCTGGCTGCTTCTATTAAAGTTCTGTTCTTCCTTTCTACCACACCATTTTGTTCAGGAGTTCTGGGAATACTGAATTGTCTAACAATCCCTTTAGACAAACAGAATTCATCCAGAGTTTTGTTCCTGAACTCTGTCCCATTGTCACTCCTGATGACTTTGACAGAAAGAGAATATTGCTTCTCAACTTGTAGAATGAAGAACTTGATGATTTCAGCTGCCTCATCCTTGGAATATAAGAAGAAGACCCATGTGAATCTTGAGTAGTCATCAATGATGACCAAGCAGTACTTCTTCTTACCAAGGCTCATAATCTTGACTGGTCCAAATAAGTCCATATGGAGTAGTTGAAGACATGCAGTTGTTTTTTATTCTTCAATAGACTTATAGGAGGACTTATGTTGTTTACCTTTAAGACAGGAAACACAGTGTTCTTTACACTGGTATTCCTTCAAAGGTAGACCTCTGACCAAGCCCATTTTAGTGACTTTATTGATGGTTTTAAAGTTCACATGGCCAAGTCTCCTGTGCCAGAGATCATTTTCTGAAGTTGGTGCCTTTGAGAAGAAACAGGCAGTGTTGTTCAATACTTTGTCTTTCTCAATGTCCACTGCATAGACATTGCCACATCTTTTGGCAATCAGCAAAGTATGATCTTCAATGATCTTCTCTATCAACTTCTGGCCTTCTGGTGATATGATCTTACATGCTGTCTTTGTGAAAAAGGAAGAATATCCTTTATCACACATTTGAGAAACACTCAGCAAGTTGTACTCAAGGTTTTCAACAAGATTGACCTTGTCAAACTGCATTTTTCCTGAGGATACATTGCCATATCCTAGCACATATCCCTTGGCATTGTTCCCAAAGGACACAGATCCTTCTCTTTGACTGATAAAATTGTTTATCAGGTATCTGCATCCAGTCATGTGCATTGAGCCTCCACTATCAACATACCATATGCTATTCAAACCTCTAGAGACCCTCTGCACAAAATAGCAAATTAGTTAGATTTGGCAACCCAAGCCAGTTTGGCTTTGGGTTTGCTCTTGAGAACAGGTGCAGCTTGTTGAGGACCAATTTTAGAAATCCATGTCTTTTTGGCAATGGATTTGTCATTAAGAACAATGGTGGGTTCTTTTTGGTGACCACCATCAACTTTGGTCATCAGAAGTTTAACCAGATTTATCAAATCTTTAACTTCAGTAGTTTGTGAAACTACTGATGGGTTAGGTATAACTTTTGAAGATGAACTTTGAGAAGAAGACTTTTGTTGAGATAAAAACTTCTTCTGAGAAAGGTTTTTATTTGATTGTTGTTTGTTGGGAAAGAAAGTGTTTTCAAAGTCTTGTTTTATTTGTTTTCCCACAATCAATTGTTGACTTTTCTTATTTAACTGATTTGCCTTTCTGTATCTACAAAGTTCAGTTACGTGGTTAAACAGACCACATATTTCACATGCTTTTGCCTTCTCTTTCCTTTTAGGTGAAGCAAGAGAGTTGGAAGGCAATTTACTGACAATATCAGTATTTTGAAATAGGTCATCAGCAGTTTTCAGGGTCTCAACTCCTGATGTAGATGAAACTACTGATGGCTTATTGTCAGTTGTTTTAACTTCTGCAGTACTTTCCTTTTTGAGAAAGTTCTGATGGTAGGATGTGCATTCCTCCATATCAGAAGTTTGAATCAATTTCATCCCATCATTATCAGTTTTGTGGGTGAAATCTGTTGGTGATTCAGTGTGGGTATACCCTATGCCAAACTTAACATTTGCTGCAGTTTGTTTGTTAAGCAGCATTTGGTACCCTTTACAAGACTCAACCCATTTTTCACAGTCAACCTTAGTGTCAGCAAGCTCTTTTCTGACATTTCCTAGGTTGTCTATCATTGTTTTAATTTGTGCCTGGGTTTCTATGGATTTATCAGTCAATTTAGAAATTTCTTTATTTTTCAAAGCAATTTTTCTTTCTAAATCACACTTCATTTGGGTGTATTTTCTCTCCATATCATTTGTTTTGCCTTGTAAATACACATTGGTTTCCCTTATTAAAGCAAAAGATTCTTTGCAAGATTTTGAGCAAAGCTTTAATAGAGATTGTTGTGATACCTGAGTGAGTGCAGAATTGGAGGAATATCCCTCAAAAGCCATTAAGGCAAAGTTCTTTCTGTCATTGTCAGGTTCTCCCCAGTTGACATCATAGACTTTGTTGTCTGCATCCTGACTGCATTCAGATGTGTCAAAAGGAAGACTGCTCCAGTCAACATACCCTGATGTAAATAAGCTTTGTTGTTGAGCAGTTGGAAAAGGAGGCATCTGCTGTTGTTGAGCAGGCATTTGAACATATTGCACTTGTGGCACATATTGAACTTGTGGAGCTTGTGCCTGTACAAAATGAGCACTCCCTTTAGTTCCATTATTCCTATTATAAGAGGGGTTAAATTGATTTCCAGACATAGGTTGGTTGTAGCTAGAGCTTCTACACTCTCTAGAAAAGTGTCCCAACTTTTGACACTTATGACATCTCAGTTTAGATTTGTCAAAACCAACTTTTGTTGAGTTGTTAAGTCCTGGAAATTTCCTTCCTGACCTTTTGTAAAATTTCTTAGTTTTAATGCTTAACAAGGCCAGTTGGTGTAAAATATCCATTTCTTCTAAGTCATCACTGCTAAAATATTTTAAATCATCCATGATGAAACACATGTTATCAGCAGTTTGACTTAGGTCTTCATTGTCATAAGCTGGGAAAGATCCATCTGATGAGATCCCAGCAGTTATGTCAATGTGGTCAAAAGATCCAAAATTATTAGAACAGGATTGTGAGTCATGTCCTAATAAGGTTGTGCTACCTGGAGTATAGTCATCAGCAGTTTTACCAGATTCTTGTAACTTTTTCTTTTGATTGATTTCTCTTTCAAAAGTTAGTAATTTTCCATGTAACCTAATTAGGTTCAAGGTGTTAAAATCTGAACTTGATCTGAGGACTATAGAATAAGTTTCCCATTTTGAAGGTAAAGACCTTAAAAATCTATGTAACATAGATGCATTTGAATAGGTCTGATTGTTAATTTTTAACTCAGAGATGAGTGAAGAAAATCTTTCAAACTGTTGTGTTAAAGTTTCACCATCTATGTGAGTAAAAGTTTCATATTGTTGAGCCAGGATTTCTCTAGTGTTGGCTATCACCTCTTCAGTTCCTGCAAACTATTCTTTTAGGCAATCCCACAGTTCTTTGGCACTTTCACAGTGTAAAAGTCCAGCATAAATTTCATTTGGGAGAGCCATAGCCAACATAGAAAAAGCTTTTGCATCTAGCTCAAAGTTTTGGAAATCTTCTTCAGTGTAGTCTTTTGGGTCTTTTGGTCTCTTAGTTTTTCCTTCTGGATCAGTAACAACTAGTTTGTGAGGTCCAAATATTACAGACCTCCAACAACCAATGTTGGTCTGAGAAATTGTATGTGCCAACCTCCTTTGCCAGATGTTATATTCATTTCTGACTAACATAGGAGGTTTATTGGCAGATCCAGTATTATAAGGGTCCATTTTTAAAAAGTTTGGATTTGTCAATACTTCTTTAAAGTGATGGAATAAAAAGTGAACCTTTTAATCCTTTATTGGATATCAATAAGAGCCTGTGTCTGATTCTCAATTTGTTAGATTGATATTTGATCAGATTAACCAGCGCTTTGATACCAATTGTTGGATCAGTGGCCTCTTTTAAACAGTTTAAGAACACTTATGTGTTTGCAGATTATATAAGAGTTATTGCACAGCGGAATAGTAAATGTTCTAAGGTTAATATATCACTTTTAACAGGAGTTATTACTCCCCCTTTACTAAGCAGTTAATGAGAATCAATAAACAGTTCAAGTATAAAGCAGTAAATACAAGTTATGATTCTCAGATGTGAAATGGATTATAAGTTTAAAAGCCTCGAAGGTTTTTCAATTAATTCAAAGTAAATCACATATCTAAAATAGATGAACAAGCTCATCTATTTATAGAAAAACATACAAGACTGATGTACTAAGTAATCTAAGATATTTAGCTAAGATATTATACTTAGGATAATGTTTACAACAGGCTTTACATTGAAACTTGATCCAAGACTTTAACAAAACAATATTAAACTAAACTACTGAAGTCTGAGTCGGTTAGAAGCTTCTGATATGAAAGTACTGATGAGTGACAAACTAGTGATGAGTAGTTTGTCTTCAGTAGTTCTTCAGTGAAATGTCTGGTTAGACTTCAGAACTTCTGATGCTTTAACTCTTGAGCACTTTGCTCTTTTCTTCTTCAGTACTTCTGTTTTCTTCTTCAGCAGTTTCTTCTATACTTAAGCAGAATATGATTTGGACTAAGGTTATCAAAAGGTGGTTTCTTCAATCCTTTATGTCCCAACAAATAGAAATCTACCATTGAACTTGAAACTTTGATAAATAATTCAACAATCCCTCCACTGGTAAGACGGTGAAGAATGTGATGTGGCCGTCGACTAGAATGATGAGTCTATTCCACTTTCACGAAGATTTCTAGACAGAACATTGAATAATTTTAAGTTCTAGAGTTAGATTCTAGTTCTAGTGAGGCTGTAATTGTTTGTGAAGACAGCGAGTTTAGATTTGCAGATCCTGAAGACTTGATAGCATTTGGGAAAGAACACATTTACGTGTTGGCCTAGAATCAAATTCAGTGTGATCTTTGCTATAAAACATGTGTGATGTACACTATTTCCGTGGCACCAATAATCAACCTAAAGTTGTTGTCAAGAGAACTGGGCCTAATAGAGACAAGTATCCTGGAAAAAAATGTATGATAGCATAAACCTAGGGGATACTGTAGGGTCAAAGTTAAAGGTTTATGCATCATATTAATGGTTTATGGTTTATGGTTTTGTGGTTAGATTTGAGAACCCGTTCTTGGATATGTATAGTGTTTGGAAACAATTTTCCCGAAACTGGTTCGGGATTGAAGTTCACCAAAACCGGTTCAGGCTGCATTCATTTGTCAAATGGGGGACCGATGAGGGACTATAGTTTCAAATAAGAACCGAGATCAATTTGGAATATATCGGTTCAGGACCGAATTGGTTAGAGTCAGTTTTACCAGTTTTGTTCTAGGAACCGGTTTTTGTTCATCTCTATGTGAGGGTGGGTGGTAGGAGGTGGTAGTGGGGTGAGAGAAGAAAACAGTTGAAATATAGAAAGAAAATAGTAAATATAAATTAGGTTTTAAATTTTATTTTTGTTTTATTTTTAAAATAACTAGTGGTAATCGAGGCGGCGCGTTGCACCTAGGTTAAACCGGAATCTAATTATGTGTATGTAACGTACAACAGTGGAAGGACGGCGCAATTTCTTTTAGTATTACAATATCCTTTCTTTTAATTTTCCAGTGTCTATGTTACTGGTGTATAAGTTGCAAAAATATTGGTTTTCGGATCTGATGTAGCGAACCAATAATTAACGGAGTTGAATAGTAACTTGTCGGCCTTGAATAGTTACTTGACGGAGTTGGATAGTAGTTGACAGACTTGAGTTAAGTTGAGTAGTAACATGACAGAATTGAGTAGTACCTAACGGAGTTGAGTAAAGAAAATTTCAAAAATAGAGTTAAATAGTAACTTAACGGAGGAAAAAACGGAGTTGCGGGAAAAAATAAATTAAAAGAAACAGAGTAAATAGTAACTTGACGGAGTTCAATAGTAACGTCGTTAGGCTAACGGAGTTGAATAGTAGCCTAACGGAGTTGAGTAGTAACCTAACGGCGTTGAGTGGAGTTGAATAGTAACTTGACGGCCTTGAATAGTAAATTGACGGAGCTGGATAGTAGTTGACGGAGTTGAATTGACTTAAGTTGTACTATGACGGAATTGAGTAGTAGCCTAATGGAGTTGAGTAAAGAAAATTTAAAAAAAACATAGCCAAATAGTAACTTAACAGGGAATAAACGGAGTTGCGGAATTTTTTTTAAAAAACCAGAGTAAATAGTAACTTGACGGAGTTAAATACTTAACGCAGTTGAATAGTAACTCCGTTAAGCTAACGGAGTTGAACAGTAGCCTAACGGAGTTGAGTAGTAACCTAACGGCATTGAGTGGAATAGAGTAGTAACTTGACGGGCTTGAATAGTAACTTTACTGAATGGGATAGTAGTTGACGGAGTTGAGTTGAGTAGTAACATGACGGAATTGAGTAGTAGCCTAACAGAGTTGAGTGAAAAAAAATTAAAAAAAATAAAGTTAAATAATAACTTAACAGAGAAAAAAAACGGATTTAGGAAAAAAAAATTAAAAAACCAGAATAAATAGCAACTTAACGGAGTTAAATAGAGAGACAATCTTTCATGAGAGAGGGACGAGCGAGTGAGAGATTGGGAAAAAAAGAGGTAGGCCTTCTGAGCGGTCATTTAGGGGCCTTGTTAGCGAGCCATCATTCTTCCCTAAGCTGCCAGAGTCCGATCGAAGCGAGCAAGAGATAGAGGAATCATCGCTCATAGATGTGAATTGAGAAACCGCCGTCTTCGTCAGCTAACAACCACCAACGTCTCTCCTCCGAGTAAATAACCACTGATTCTTACGTGTTCAGATCATGATCTCTGAAAAAAAAAGGAGATACGGCCGACGTAGAGGGTTTCAAACCGTAGCCCACCTGGTGTGGTAGTGCTTATAAAAGGGAAGAGGTGGAGGTAGCAGTGGTGGACACGTAGCGATGATGTGTTGTGCTAGTGGTCGAGAGGTTGACAGGTGTTGTGCAAAAGGTGAGCTGTTGCAGTAGAAGCCATCCAGAATACCCTTGGTTTATTATTTAATCACAAACATACCCTCCATTATTGTTCATCAAGTTTCAAATTAATATATAATGTAGCGAACCAATAACTAACGGAGTTGAATAGTAACTTGTCGGCCTTGAATAGTTACTTGACGGAGTTGGATAGTAGTTGACAGACTTGAGTTAAGTTGAGTAGTAACATGACAGAATTGAGTAGTACCTAACGGAGTTGAGTAAAGAAAATTTCAAAAACAGAGTTAAATAGTAACTTAACGGAGGAAAAAACGGAGTTGCGGGAAAAAATAAATTAAAAGAACAGAGTAAATAGTAACTTGACGGAGTTCAATAGTAACGTCGTTAGGCTAACGGAGTTGAATAGTAGCCTGACAGAGTTGAGTAGTAACCTAACGGCGTTGAGTGGAGTTGAATAGTAACTTGACGGCCTTGAATAGTAAATTGACGGAGCTGGATAGTAGTTGACGGAGTTGAATTGACTTAAGTTGTACTATGACGGAATTGAGTAGTAGCCTAACGGAGTTGAGTAAAGAAAATTTAAAAAAAAACATAGCTAAATAGTAACTTAACAGGGAATAAACGGAGTAGCGGAAATTTTTTTAAATAACCAGAGTAAATAGTAACTTGACGGAGTTAAATACTTAACGCAGTTGAATAGTAACTCCGTTAAGCTAACGGAGTTGAACAGTAGCCTAACGGAGTTGAGTAGTAACCTAACGGCATTGAGTGGAATTGAGTGGTAACTTGACGGGCTTGAATAGTAACTTTACTGAGTGGGATAGTAGTTGACGGAGTTGAGTTGAGTAGTAACATGACGGAATTGAGTAGTAGCCTAACAAAGTTGAGTGAAAAAAATTAAAAAAAATAAAGTTAAATAATAACTTAACAGAGAAAAAAAACGGATTTAGGAAAAAAATTAAAAAAGCAGAATAAATAGCAACTTAACGGAGTTAAATAGTAACCTAACGGAGTTGAATAGTAACTCTGTTAAGCTAAATAACAACCTAACTTAGTTAAATAGTAACTTAACGGAGTTGAATAGTAACTCCGTTAGTACTATTCATGAGAGTCTGAAAACTAATATATAGGTAATTTTCAATTAATATGTTTATGATTAAACTATCCTTATGTGCTACGACTTAACCCAAAATTTTGACGTCCGTTAATTGAAAGTAAGTGAAGTGTAACATTCTCTAGACATAGAGTACGTCTTTTGATATTTTAGAAGTTAAACACATCCACTAAAAAATGAGCACATGTCAAACCTTTAGCTTACCAAATTACCTTTGAGTGTAAAACAGTAAATTAATAATGTTTAAGATCAAACTTAGTGGAGAGTCAGGGTGAGATCGTGTTAAAACCCGAGCGAAACTGGAAATTCTTGAAATAACCGTGACAGAGTGGGTTGATCTTGGGTTTGCATATTGGTTTGGTTGGTTGGTTTAATTTCTGACTAGGTTGGAAAGAATTGCTTGGGCCACACGGTCCATACTTCAGACTATTAAACAAGCTTGTTGGGCCACAAAAGGCAATAAAAAGTAGTTGTGACACTCTAGTTAGTATAAGTTCTCTTTGTTTGATAAAGAGGTTGTTGGGTTATAAGTATACACGGACCCATTCAAGAAATAGATGGTGACAAAAAACATACCTCTTAATAACACACATTCAATAATACAATAATTGTTAGTAATTAGTTTAAAGACAAAAGATCAAATACAAACAATTTTTTCGTACGAACTGTACGAATCAAAGGAAAAACACGCGGGCCGTATATAACTAGAGTAATTATATATAACTAGAGTAATTATATAATTACTCTAGTTATATAGCTAGAGTATAACTAGAGTAATTATATAATTACTCTAGTTATACACGACCCCGCGTGTTTTTTCCTTTGATTCGTACAGTTCGTACGAAAAAGCTATTTGTACGTAAACCTAACCCTTAGTTTAAATTAGTTCCAATTCCAAACAATGAAATACTACTATAAAAACTATACCAACTAAGTTCTCATCGATAACAACTATTGGTATGATTACGGGAGGATGTGACGTAGACAGAACAATATATCCATCCTAAAAAATAGACTTCTTCTAAGGAGACCCTCCACTTCAAAACCCTATTTGCACAGGACAAGTAGATTAAAAGAATGGAGTTCTTCACATAGTATCAAAACAAGAAAAAGAACTAAACTAAACTACTAACAATATAGTTGTAAGTTAAGAGAAAATAAGGTGGATTGGAAGAAATGATAAGGTCTTCAAAAACGCTAATAAGTCCACGCCTATGCTGATGGAGGAAATCAAGACCGACTCCTTTTGGTGGTTAGTCAAGAGGGCGAAAATATCGGACACGGATAAAACAAAATGGTGGGACTTTACTATTTTCGACAACGGATAAGCGCATAGTGCAAGGGTGGAAGGATTAGGGAGATTTATGCTTTCTCTTTTTTAAATGTTTTAGTATTGGTATGTATTCGGGTGGTCGTTTTGTACTTGTATTGTATCGTT
The DNA here is from genome assembly GCA_032199755.1 of Ambrosia artemisiifolia. Classification (NCBI taxonomy): domain Eukaryota; kingdom Viridiplantae; phylum Streptophyta; class Magnoliopsida; order Asterales; family Asteraceae; genus Ambrosia; species Ambrosia artemisiifolia. The sequence continues at coordinate 27,647,175 of CM063513.1, forward strand.
GTTTTGATGATTGATGAATGAAAGGCTCCGTTTAATTGTTCAAAAAAAATATTATAGAGACAGGTTATGCAAAAGGCCATTAAAAAAACAGGTAAAGTGAAACCTCTAAGACAAGGCTAAGACAAATTTGTACTCTCATCTAAAAGTCATAAACTTTAATCTTAAGTCTCCATGAAACCGTATCTTCGACCATGTCCTTTGGAAAGTGCAAGTCTAGCACATTGTGTGTAATCCGTTAATTCCAAATCAATTTCGATATGCCTCTACCTCTGATCCCCTTAAGAGTGATGGCTTTCTTTGATTCAAGTATCCAACCCAAACAATTAAAAACTAATCACAAACAACCATATACTAAACAGTTAAATCAAGCTTTAAGAACTCAATCTTCCAAATAACTAAAAATCGCATGATAACTAAGTTTTATAGTATAGTTAGCCAAAAAAATCACTTTCCTTTTTTCCCTTTTCTTCCTGCTTTACTTATGTTTCTTTTAACAGGAATTCACACTTAATGTGGTGCTTAATCTACCAAAGATATGTTGATTTAAAAACCCATTAATCACCATACCATTAAACAAGTTCTGGAAATACATTCTCATTGGCATACCATAAAAGTCTAATTAGTTGATGCAAATACACTGGAGAGCATTAGATCTAAATACTGATAGCAAAATAGTTACAACTTTTGATAGCCAAATGGCATGCAATCCTAAAGAATATCATATTCTAATATTTCTTTAAGTAGATGAAAATAATCAAACCAGTTAATATTAATTTCCTTCGAATCAATGCTGTTTGTTGCTCTTGAAAAAGGGCAATGGGAGTTTCTCTAGAGCCGCCATGATTTCATTGCCTGCTTTTTCACCATAAGCATCCACCAAACCTTCATTCCTCTCATACAACAATGGTGCACTAAGCATCAGCACAAACACTGATCCATTCACATATATAAACGAGTCAGTTTGGGTTATGTAGTTACTCCATCGGGTCGAATCAGGACAAACACTTATCCTTGACCCACTCATGCACCCATTTCGCAACCTTAAGTTTAACGAATCAATAAACACAAATACGCACTACAACTCAGCATTAAGAGATGTGAAAGAAATTAACTCACGGATATACACAAGGGTCAAAAACTTGAACCAACCACCGATGACTGAGACCACCCACAGGGTGAAAATTACCTGCATGCCCACAAGTTGTTTTTGCTGTTACAAGGAGTAAAAATATTCAATACACTCATGTGATGAATTCTAACTAGGAAGATACATACACTCATAAATCTTTTGAAGTCCCTCCCAGTAGTCATTTCCCTCAAGTATAAGCACACCCTATTGATCTTATCCATCGCAAGGAGGGCAATACAATCACACATTTCTTGGGACAATCTAATGTCAGGAAACTTTGGAGGAGACCTATCAAAATTAAAGGTTAGTATGTTCACATGACAATAAAGTCACTAGAAAAGTATTACATAATCAAGAAAAAAGAAAATTTTTGTTTATAGACATTCATATATTCAAAACAAGATGTTATAAGTGGTATGCTAGATGTGGAATTATAGATATAAAGGTAATCAACTCACCTGTTTACAAAGGAAGACAGATTGGACCACAGGAATAATATGGCCAGAGTAAGTATCAAAAAGTGGCACAAAAATGGAAGAAGATGGTAGCCTATCCTCTCAAACAGAAGCCATATGACAGTTGCAGAAACAAAAATGGCACCAGACAGTTGCTTTTGTCTCCATAGTAATATATCAGCAGCTGAAAACATAATCGAGCATAAAACAAAGAAATCATGCGAACATAATCGCATATTTTCACTTTATACGATTAATAAGATACAACTGTGGACCCTTCTTCCATGATCAGTGAAGTGAAATGGAGATATTGGTACCAAAAATGCTAATAGTATAATCAGATTAACCAATATGACCTTATGTGAACTTAATTGAGATATTGGTAAATTATCTTCCATTTTTAATTTCCACCAAATGCTATCATAAAACCAGACATAATCGGTTTAAAAATTAAAACAAATACATGAAACATACTCAATGATATTTGTAAAACCGTAATATTTATGCATGCCATGCATTCAACAGGATCAAATAATGTTAGCAAATAAACGACATGATTCGATCAGAATTTACGAACAAATCGATGAACCTTACTTTTGCCGGAACCAAGAGCAGCGTGAAGAGGTTTCTGCCGACCAAACAAATGTCTCTTTCTTGAAACCGATTTGTTCTCCTCATTTTTCTCCGGAATAACCTTTGGTTCGGCCGATAACTCTTCGATCTTCTTCTCCGTTGCCGCCATTATCTTGTCTTCGACGGCCGCATCTGACATATTTCGCTACACACATGTAAAATCACGTTCATTGTTACGTAAATATTGCAAATTGTATTAGTATAAAAGATGAATTTTCACATATTGTTGTTGTTTACCGTATCTTCAATTCAGAATGTGTTATGGTGTTCGATGACTGATCGTTTTATTTTCCGACGAACAGGAAATTATTGACGGAGGAATTGAATAGAGAGGAAAATGTGGAAACTAACTCCATAATAATACGATGTATGTTAACCATAAACGTAACCAAATAATACGGAGTTAGTTTTACGGTAGCTATATGTTTAGCTCCTTGAATTTTGTGTTTGTGTCACTAGCAGTCCCTAAACTTTGAATTCAGAAACGAAAACTATATTTTGAACATATGAACTTTTAGAAGTAAATCGTGAAAATATATATAGATGAACGTTTAGTTGTTTATTTAAATTTGGATTAAATGCAAGCAAATGCTAATATGCTATCATGGAGTTCTTCGACTTTTGTGACAAAGCTTACCGAACACCTGGTTTACGCAAAATGACTTGGGGCGGTTGATTAGTTCTTGTTGGTACGGGCTACTTTCTCATATGACAGTTTGCATCTTTCACTTCAACGATAATTACATGATATTTTACAACTAGTTGATTACCCCGGCATATTTTACAACTAATTGAAAAATCTAATAAGACTTAATAAAAAATGATAAAAGAAGAAAACTTGGTAAAAGCATCATTAAGATACGGACCTTGATCGGTTTTATCTGCTTCTACACATGAATCACCATGCGTCTTCTAATATTCATCCATCACCTAATCAACATGTGCAAAACAAATTTATTGTATGACCAATTAAAAAGCATATAAAACCATTTAACGGGTGTTAAAACTTAAAATACAATCTATTATATACATGACATGACCTTTCTTAAGACGACTTGTATTAGAAAACCTGCAAGTTTTCATATTGTAATAATTATACAGCAATCAAAATCAGTACCTTAGCTATCCATTGTGTTGATAACTTAACGTTTATACAGCCAGGGCCAGCCACAGAGCACGATTCTATCACGTCAGATGCTGGGAGATTTTGCATGATTGCCTACATGTTATAAAGAGCATATAAAACCATTTAACTGGTGTTAAAACTTAAAATACAATCTATTATATACATGGCATGACCGTGAAACAACGCTCAAGTTTCGTCAAGGCGTGGCTAACCAACAAAGACAACATTGCATATGAGGTGCAAACAACAACAACTGAATCGAAAGAACAAAGAAGACCATATCGTTACCTTAAGCGAAATCTGAGTTCAAATCACGGATACCGGCGTATGAGAGAAATTCCGGTTCCGTCAGCTTCCTTTAATCACAACACCAACACACCCACAATTAATAAAAAATAAAATCAAATTAAAGTTTATTAATTCAAATAAAAGTCAACATGGAATAACATACCTAAGCGACTTGATTAAAGATCCACAAGAAACAACACGATTGTCAATTAATGATTACCAAACCAAACCCTCTCTAATAGATCCCAATTTTAGAACTCTCGGAAATTGAAAGATAAAGAACAAAGATGCAAATAACATTCAACCGTTTACAATCAATCAATAAAACAAGTAGCAAAAAAAAATCAAATACTTAGATTGCTAGATCCGAACAAATAATAAACCTAAGTCAAATAATTCTACAATAATTTATTATTATTATTATTATTATTATTATTAAATCCAAATGTATAGGATGTTTTTATAATAAGGAATGATATCGTATGAAAAATAAAAGATTTTGAAACTTAAAATATATAAAAAGAGCATTGATGAATGAATAATTTGTGATATAAATCTATTTATTTTAAATTCCCACAAGAAGCCACGTGGCACATTCAAAGGGGGGGAGGAGGCCACTAATGAATGTCACGTCATCAAACATCAATTCTTTTATATGTTTTTTATAGATTTATAGATTTATTAATTATAGATTATAGATTATAGATTATAGATGTGTTGGTCTTAGTCTTTGTTGTCTATTTGCTACACTTGAATGACAACTCTCTCTACTTTATTGTGTTTCTCGTCTCTCAAGAATCCATTTGTATATAGGAGAGTCTTGGTGCTTAGAGTATGATCTTGTCTTATTCGTTCAGAGATAGCATATGCGGTTAGTAAGATTTCATAGTTTCTTCAGTATTACAACATACTCATCTTTACTTGATCACTGTTAAGCGTGTTCTTTGGTATCTTAGAGCATCCACAATAGTTTTTAGAGTGTCACATGGCAACAGCCCACCTATCACAACTTTTCTCACTTGCCTCACTCACAACCCCTTAAAAACATCACTTCTCTCTCCTCTCAAGTGTTTTTGTCCAAGAACCGAACCTCATGTTCTCTCTTCCACATCATCCCCTAGCTCTCCGATTCACATCACCCTTTCTTTCCTCAAAAACATCCGTAAAAACACATATCATTGTGAGTGTTGTTACGGAAATCATATCTACACATTGATTCACAATTCTAGACCCTTTAGCATCACTGAATATGCTTATGGAGTATGGGGATGTTGACTGACTCACTATGATAGGCGTTCTACTACCATTGGGTGAATTTATACCCAACCTCATTAGCTGGAGTACCAAAAAACAACATAAATACATAATATTACTTGATCGAGTACAAAATCAGAGTATAATGCTCTTGCTCATATACCATTGCTAAGGGTGGATGGGGAGGTCATCACCCCATCACTCATCATTACTATCACACCCATTCAGATTGTGCCATGTCACACCCCAACCCAGCTAGGGCTGACGTGTCACTCTTACAGATATCAAATTCAAAAAACCAATCCATAACATTAAAACGAAAAGATCCTAATTACCATTTATTACATTGTAGCACTAAAATTAATGAATACTGCTTGTTCAACTTCTTCTTTTAACACTCTTCACTGAGTTCCTAAAACCCCATATTACCTGCGAAGCAAATAAGACAACACAACAAAAGGAAATACGGCTGAGCCAAAAATTGCTCAGTAACGGAGGAATCAACAGTACAAGTAAATTTAACGCAGCGGAAAAGCAAGACATAATAGAACTGAGACCGAAGTGAACATACGAAAGGGAATACGAAAACCGAACTAACACTATTCAAACTCGAAACCAAACTTTTATATCGAAACAACTGACGAACATAATCCGACGCAAAACCTGATACCTAACCGGAACATAATCAGACACCTACCGAAGCATATAAGAACAATATCAGAAACTTATCAGAACAGATACAAACATCAAACTACGTGACTATTCATAACAATAAATTAAGTCACGAAAAACGGAAGCACCCACGAGCCAAAACAAACTTACAAACTGGTACATAGCTAGCTAGTCCATGCACCTATGAGATGGTGAGCGTGACGTACACCCATTATTCCAATATCCACAAAACATAAACATATATCAGAAGTCATAAACAGATCTAGGATATATCCATACGCCTCCAAGGGACCATGTTAGAGACGCCGTGATTTTGATTACGCACTGTCACGGAAAGTGTTCATGTCGCTGACGCCCCAACGACAAGTCAAAACAAACTGCTCGGGTGACAGAGTACAAAAGCTAAGGCCATGTAAATAATTACAGGCAAACTAAAAATGACACTAACTAGAACATGCGACCATGAGTACAAGTCAGAGGTATGGCATGCTATGACACACTAACAAACAAACTGACAAATACACACTGATCCAAATAATGAACCCAATACGAACCGATGATACGTATAAAATGATGACAAACAAACTCTAAACATAGACATAAGTCCGTACTACAAAGTAACGGATATGAATTTTATACTATCATGATACGACTAACGAACCCAGACACATGGAAGGAAATGAAAGTTATACTATGATTAAAAGAAAACAGAATCCGTACCTTATAGCAATATAGCAAAGCAAGACAAGTCGTCTTCAACAAATACACAAACCTATATTTTAATTATAGTCTAAGTAAGATACATCAAACTTGGATTACATAATCGCTAATTCGTTGAATTAGTGACATCCGGTGACAGTCGCTTCAAAATTCTAATATTACTAGTAGGAATGCCCGCGCGTTGCTGCGGGTGCATATGTTTGTCGCCTCTTAGTTGTTGTTCAGTTTTGTGGTGTGTGTATGGTGTTTGTGGGTGATTCCTTATGACGACGAATGGTTTATGGGTAGGATGTGGGTTCTGACGAGATGGAATGAAGGTGAGTAATTAAGTGTTAGTATTGTGTTCTTTTGAAAGTGTAGAAATCTAAAAAAATATATCAAAATGGCCTCGAATTAAACAAATATGCAATTGTATTATTATTGGCATGCTTTATTCTTGGAGTTAAAGAATAAAAAAAATCAACTGATGTGATGAATGTGTGTGGTAAGTGTAAGACGTACACGGTTGGGTGTAATGTCTTATTGATTTTATACATAACAAAGTTAAGTTAAAAGTGTAGTACGATGTGGTTGGTTCGGATGTTGCTGAAAGGAAGAAGTGAGGGAACGTAGGTTGTTGAGTAATATATGTAAAAAAATGATATTACTATACAAGTGTTTGTACGGGGAAAGGCAAATTATTGCAATTGTCCAAGTATGAGTTAATAGAAAAAAAGAAAGTCTTGGATGTTTATAGGAAATCTAATAATGGGATTATTATTATTATTATTATTATTATTATTATTATTATTATTATTATTATTATTTTTGGTTGTTGTGGCTTGGTCATATGATTAATCAAGTAATACATAAAAGATTAGACAATCAATCATCCATGTCATTCAAAGGGGATAAAAAAGTAGAACCTATATTTAGGACGACAATTGCAAAGTATGCCCCTAACAACAAAGTAGCCTTAAGCCAATAACCAAGATCTGTCTACAACCCATGGGTTCAAGTCCTATAAAGCCCAGCAAACATCCATTTGTTTGATCCATGCAAACAAAGATTTGATGATATCCTCCCTAATTTTTTAGTAGACTTTTTTACCTTTCTGAATATTTTGGCATTCCTCTCCAACTATAAACACCAAAACGTAGTGTATGACAATATCTAAATAACCATACCTATAATGATCATTACAAACTCATCTGCGTGTCTGGATATTAATAAATATGATATTCTCAAATACTATACCTATATCCATAGGCGGGTTCTCTTTTGTAATCGTTGTCGACCCTTTGATATTTAAATGGACCGCTAACTGAAATCATGGACGCATGTTGTGTACTTAAAATTAAAGCCATACCTTTCATCATATAATCAACTAACCAAGGCCTTATTTCTTTGATCATTACTCTTTGTTACAAACATCAGCATGAATGAAGATAAATGCCTGCATTTCAAGTTAGTGATTTAGATGCATAAAACAAACGCCTTTAACCATTTATGTAAATATTAGCTATAGTTGATGACTATAATGAACATCAAATGTTGCAATACAAATTAGTGGCGCTTGCCAAAACATACACTTTGACATGTTGGATATATTTTTATGTTACATTATTTAAAAAAAAGTCCAATGCATGCAATGAGTACAGGATTTGACTTTCAATTTGGTTATATACTAATACAATTGACAAATTCTTGTCTGGTCACACAGGTCAAATTGGGTAATGGGTTTGGTCAAAGTGGTCAAAACGGGTCGGTCATATTGATATATGACAGGTGAAAACAGAGCAAGTTACCCAATTTGACCAATACAAATATTTACCCATTTTGACTCACTACCCTAACTGCCCGATCCGTCACTTTACTTGTGAATGGGTTGATTCGGTTGTGTTTTACATCAAACGGGTTAGGAGTTGGCCAAAGTACACTTTTAGTGCATAGAATCTTCCAAATCGTTTGATTAAAAAATTAGAGTAACTTTGAAATAATAGCATCTTCAATAATCATATACACAGCTAGTTATTCATTAAATAATTGGTAACGGCTCTGCAACCTAGGCAATCCTGTTTTGACACGTACAAAATTTACCCATTTTGACCCGTTACACATCCAGACCAACCCACCCCTAGAACGACAAAACAGAATATACACAAAGAGCAAGAATGAAACATAAAGGCTTTTTTGGATGTTACAACCATCTTAAGCATGGATCTGCCATAACAACTCATATATGCCTAATCCTAGCCCGAAGTTCTTTTTTTTCTCAAAAATCGAGCCAAACTTGCCAAACAACTGCCACTGTGCATCTATTTTTTTTTTGGTAGTAAATACCCTCTCAGGCATCTGATTATGTGGTTTGTGAAGCATTTCGAAATAATATTTTATTGACCAAATTATCACAGTTAAGTAACTGATTTTGAGTAGTTAATATTACTTAAATCACTTTCAAAACAAATATCCAAAAATACCTATAATCATTCAGGCTAAGATATAAGAAGAACAGATTTATCGGGGTTGCCTGGTTTGTTAGCTCATCAATTTGATCTTTAACTTCATCATCATCAAGAACATCATCTATGGCATTTAACATCATCTAACTCACCTTAAAGATTGAAGACAAAATAATTTTAAGATAATTTATTTAGAACACTTGTTAGTTCCATATCCATCGTGGAAATGAGAACTTAGTTAAATGGAATTAATAATTAGCCCTAAAAAGACTTCATTTGTGGAACCGGTGTTTAATGGCAAATGATCCATGTAAATATATATAAAAAAGACTTTTTGTGATTTACATGATACCAAAAATAATAAATGCTAATAAACCTTTTTGAATTATAAATCGGTATTTAGGATGGTATCGTTTAAGTAGATTGTTTTTTTCTTGCCTTTGTGAAGTCCCTTGAGAAGATCATTGCATGAAGGTCCCATATTATCATGAAACTGCAACCTTAATTAATAAAAAAATAACCCTGTGATTATAGTTACCACGGTTTAGTTAAAGAGATCCAAAGCTTAACTAATGAAAAGTTATTGAAATTTATTGGATGTTATGAAGGAGGTTACATGTGAAGAGAGATATAAAGTGTGTATTACTAACATATACAATGTGCATTACATGTTGTACACAAGGGGCATAAAAGGAAGAAAAGTGGTAAAGTTTAGAGAATTACACTTGTGACTTTTAAGTTGCCATCTTAACTTTGACATTTTGGACCTTTTTACCCATGGCTCCTCCTTTATAATGTATTATAGATTATAGATTATAGATTATAGATTATAGATTATAGATTATAGATTATAGATAATTTGTATTTAAATGTAATAAAGTCTTAGTTAATAATATGGAATAATTATTACCTCTCGGTTTCAAATCTTGATATCAGTTCTAAAAGAAATTTTAATTTTAATTAACTGAACTTGTATGTATATGCTAATTCATGAAATATATTATGGTGTACTTGTGTTTATATACATACAGTAAGCATACATAGTAAAAAAAGAAGTAAATAGATAATAATAATTTTTCTTTTACTAAGTAAAATTCTAACCTCTTGCGGTCATATTTAGACGTATGATCGAATAATACTAACACTTGAACAAACTTTTAAGAGTTCCATAAAAATGAGAATGTTCTCTCTATGAATATTATACATTTATGTTTCAAAGTCACCGGACAAATCAGAACTTATGCTCATAACAAACAGATGCATACAGAGAGTTTAGAGTTAATACCTTACTAGCGGAATCAAAAACAAATAGGAGAATGTCGCAAGAGCGCTGAAAACGAATGCGTTTCAGTGGCTGATTGTTGTCGGAAAAACTCGAGTGACCGGACAAAATGATGGCGGACCTAGGTGGGACGGCGGAAAACAGAACTAGAAATGGTGGTGTGAGGTGTGTGCGCGGTGGTGACGGGACCGAAAGTAACGAACAAGTCGGTCGGTTGAGGTGACTGTGAGGCGTGGTCGAAGGTTTAAAAGAGTTAACAAGCGGAGTTAACAATAATCACTTCCAAATTATTCGGCCGATTTGTTTGAAGGGATTAGGATCGGAGCTTCAACTTGTTTGTGATATGCATGAAGGAAACTTAAACCTCAATTTGAAAGCCAAGAGAAAGGATAACATAATTTATTATTATCACTTGTTTGTATTGTTTAGTCAACTTTAGTAACCAGATTTTTTTTTATCATATACTCTTTATTATTATTATTATTATTATTATTATTATTATTATTATTATTATTATTATTATTATTATTATTATTATTATTTCAATTTTCGGGTGTGACATGCCACCTCATTCTATCACATTCCATCACTAAACCCATGTGGCGGTGTTCACATTCCATCACATTTCTGCACTAAACTTTTTTTTTTTAAAAAAAATAAACTAAAAACTTTACATATATAGTTTTTAGTCAATATATAAATACATATATAGTCCAACCGATCTAGTCCAATATCGATATTATAAGTCACGCATTTTAGTCACTATTACCAATCGTCCGATATAATATATAGTTACCGTTTATTATTATTATTCGGTTCGCTCGCGATTCAAAACTCTTTTATGAATATCAATGTATTTATTTATATATATATAATATCAACAACAATAATACAAATACAAATACGAATTAAGGTATACCGATTCGTACGCGCGTAACCCGAAGCCACCTCGAACTACGTGTAGACCGGAACCGAAGTTTGACCACCTTTGACCGCGTGTTGACCGAGGCTTGACCATCTAGATCTGACCCGAACAAGACCCGTACCGAACCCGATCTCGTACCGAATCTGACCCGAACACCAAAACCACCAACTTTGACCCGAACTTAGATCTAGCCCGAATGCAAACTCGAGGCCAGCTGTCGCGCGACTCGAACCCAACACCAAAACTGACCCATTCCTTTACCCGAGCCTAACCCACTGACCCGAGACCAAAACGAACACGAACTTGACTTGACCCGAGTGACCCGAACCACCAACAATCCACCTGACTCGGGCCAGACCCAACCTGAACCCACCACCAGACCACCACGAACTCGCACCAAAAACGACCAGATCGGCCTCAACCGGACCACAACAACCACCTCAGACCTGTCACCAAGAACCATAACCAAAAACCAAACCAGACCAGATCTGGTCCGTCCGACCTAAGACCCGGCCTGAACACCACCACTGGTTCTGCCCTCTTCGAGCTCCAACAACCTCACGCCGCCTCCTTGAACCACCACCATCACCGGCTAGAAACCATCAACAACAACAACTATAATCGGAACACCTACCTGGACCAACACCTACCCCAAATCAGCTCCGAACCAAACCCCAGCCTTTGAACCACATGCAGCCACAAATCGGACCACCTGTGCCGCCGCCTTGCTTCTGCCCCATTTTGGGGCTGTCTGAACCACCACGCCGCCGCCGCCATCTCCATGGTGGTCCGCCGACTCTGTTACAAAGAGCAGGAGGAGAGAGGAACGAGGGTGAGGGGTAGAGAGAGAGTAGAGAGAGAGAACCCGAGAGAGAGAGAGAGAGAGAGAGAGAGAGGGAGTTCTAGAGAGAGAGAGTGTGTTGGTTTTTCAAGAGAGAGAGAGAGAGGTTAGGGTTTGTGTTGGGTGAAAATGAGAAGAAGAAGAATAAGATGATTATATACCTAGGGTTTGTTGGTAGGTGACTTGTACCGCGTATCGAACCCGTATAAACGTAAAACGTCCCGGTTTCTATTCTAGGCCCACTAATTAATTATAAAAAGTAGTAGTTTTTGTTCGAAATACAAAAGCGAGCATAAATATAATTATTTTCGATGTCCGACGCGTGTTTTCAGAACACGCGTTTAAATCGCGTTAATTTAATCGGTCGCAGTTTCGATTGTAAAAACGGTCAGTAGTCTTCCGAAACTTAATAATTAGCAATATTTGAAATAAATATTTATTTTTAAATCATAAAAATCACGTCAGTGTATCGGAATTTGCCGTGTGTCACATAAATGGACATTGTTGGAGGATATTTATGTCGTTCAGTGAACCGGGGGGCCAAAAAATCCATGCCAAAACCAAAGATCTTGCGAAGCAATGGCTTCTAGCATGATCGTAGGGTATTGATGATCGCCTTGCATATATTGTCCTCGTAATTCCCTAGGACATGCTCGCCACACTAAATGAGTGCAGTCAATGCTACCGATCATGCTGGGAAGGTGATTTCTTTCTTCGTGTGCCTCATACAAACATGCAATGTCGTGGCTTGTTGGTCTTCGTAAATACTCAGCCCCGTATAACTTAATGACAGCAATGCAAAAAAATTGTAAACTTTCGCGTGATGTCCTCTCAGACATACATAAATACTCATCGTATTCGTCTGGAGGATTACCGGTTGCGAATTGTTTCACTGCTGAAGATACTTTTTGCATGGGCGTAAAACTCTTTCTAAACCGACCGTCCATGCTCTCTCTGAACCATGCGAAGTTTGCTTCAACATCTGCTACAATTTTTAGAAATAGACGCCTCGACATGCGATACCGTTGTTTAAACTGTGCGTCGGTGTATTTTGGTACTTCGGCAAAGTAGTCATTTATTAACCGCGCATTGCCTCCCTTGCGATCACTTGTCACGTATCGTTTCTTAGATGTTGCTGTGTCTTCCTCTGCCCGCCGTGCAAGGTCCGTCAGAAACTCAAGGCTACTATCGCTTGAGTGTAAGATCGGGTGGACCTCGAGCGGGGGAACGATTACTTGAATATCTTCTACGTCAATATCAGACATTTTTTTAGAAGTATTGATTAAGATTTCTATGTTTTTGATTCAAAACTGTGAGAATGAATTGTGTTTTTATAAACCTAAAGATTAAAACGGTCACAAAATATGACCGTTTGAAAGTCAAAAACATTTAATAAACATTAAAACGGTCAAAAATGGAATAAAAATTACCTAAACGTTTGCACCGTCCCACACTACCAGCCCGTTAGATGGAACCAGAAATTGGTTCACAGGACCCCTACCAACACGGGTGACAGCGGTGTTACCGTGCTGGTAGTGGGGTACCCGTGCCCAATTCTGGTAGCGCCCCGTCCCCCCTTATACATTAACACAATAGTAACTCAAAGAAATGTAAAATGATGTTTGATACATAGTCTGACTAAAATCAAAGATATTTGATCATTTTAAAATACTGAGGCTGGTGGTGAAAAGACATACAACACTACAACACTATAACAGAGCAATGTACTGTCTCGTAAAAAGTAAATAAATAGTAAAATATTTAGAAGAGCTATTTAGATTAAATATTTAAATATTTTCATTCACCCATCATCATCTTCCCCTTATCCTTCTCTCTATGTTTCAGACACATCGGAGATCTCCGTCGCATGCCGGAAAACTTAGAAACCACCACCTCACTTTTCTCTTTTAATTTTTAATCTTTAAAGAAACGGTCCCCAAATAAAGGAACGGCAGCAGAAACGTCGTTTGACTTCTCGAAGCGGTCAAGAATCGGCCTAGAAACGTTTCCCTCCGTCCCCGTACACGTTTCCGTCCCCTGCAAGTTTCGGGGATGTGGTACGGCACCTCCTTGCCGTTTCCGTGTATCAGAGTGACAAACGCGTACAAAACACTCCTTATTTTCGCTTGATCAATCAAACTGAAAACCCACAAATAAAATAGAAGATTATTAGTACCCGGAAACGAACTAACGGTTGTTGATCGTTAAAAAATAGAAAGAAAGAAACTTTGTTAAATACTCTGATTTGTGTCTTCAAAATCATTAAAGAAGACATAATCTGAAATCCAGAAACAAATTTGATTTTTTATACACACAACTAGATGTATTAAATTACGCGCGTTGCACGTTTTACAATCAAGATTCAAACGAAGTGTTAGTTATCATCGATATAAACAAAGTATGATACAAGAACACTCCACTTCATTTATAAACGACAAAAATCTACGCATAACATAACACATGTAATTTGTTTTGTTTTGCTATAGCCAGACGCGCCATTCTTCTAGCGATGTGTTGATCTTAGGCGATGTCCCCGGAATGCGGTTCGCATATCAACATTTTTATCGTTTTGAACACTTGAACTGCATGCAGCCTTTATAACCAGTATAGGTTTTTTAAGTCTTGAATATCATGTACCATGTTGTTTCCGCACCAACAATAAAATCAAAGCAACAATGTAGGAGGCATACATATCCCCATAATCCCAAACATTCATGAGCGTAAATATAAGCTCGATGTATGCAAAGAACAAACACAGATAGAGATGCAAGATTCTGGACTCATGGTATTTGTCCTCATTCTTCTTGCCTGCACACATCAAGTTAAGAATGCCAATATCATTTTAAGTCTATAGAATGCCAATATCATTTTAAGTCTATAGTATATTCTACTTTTTACACACATGTATAAATACAATCTCCAAAGAAAACGCGGATTTATCCATTCATAAGAAAGGAAACCAACAAACAAAAATAACGTATACCCAAAGACACCAATCTAAAAACATCAATCTATGAACATAGGATTCATTATAAAAAAAGCATAGTAATTGAGCAGCAAAGAAACATATAAAACCCAATCTGAAAACCTTTCCATTGATTCATGTATTGTATTACTATTCCACGTGCATGTGTTTTTCCATTTAGTGTTGCACAAATCATGCAAACACATTCTATGTCACATCTCAACCCACAATTAATTAGTCAAAAAGCCAAGAACCTGTGCAGGCCATATCTGGGATTTTTTGGGGATTTTTTTGTTATTTTATATTATGTAAAAGAATTTCTTTAGAGTAACGCGCACATACCTCAGAAGAAATGAGACAACCAGAGGTCTGAAGTCTAATGAGCTAAATCATCTTTCCTTCCTTTCGTCACATCTCCCTTTAGATCATCTAAGGTTTCAGCTTTCAAAATTGGACTTGTATCCTGACCCGTACTCTACCATATGCAGCCAACCCCAATTTACAAAGCCATTAGTATTTATTATTTACTAACTATAAAAAAGGCAATCTATAAGTAAAGTTCAAAGCCATTATCCAAGTTTTATGATGGTTAGCAAAGAATGGGAAAAAAGAAGAAGAAGAAGAAACACGCACACCAAAGACAACACTTTTGGTTGGGAAAACACACTTTAGTGAACCATCCGAAAGCAAACTAAAGTGCAAAACCTAGAAATCGAAACTGAATCAATCTGAGCAAGTCAGCATCAACTACAAAAAAGCATATAAAATGTAACTTTAAGAAGAACAAAATTTTTCTACGCATAGATATGACAAAATGAACAGGCATAAAATTAGGTTCGAGTTAACCAAGTAACTTCTGATACGGGTCGATTTGGTAAACCTGTGATGCTTTTGTTTGAAAATATATTTTTCTTTTATATATATCGATAGCGTGGAATTCCGTTAAAATAGTCAATAGAAAGAAAGAATCAAATGGAAATCATCTCTAGTCACATTTGGGTACTCAAATGTTTGCCTTTTCTTTTTTACTTTGTGCTCATATTCGTATTGGTTTTAAAAATTATTTAAGTAACATAACAGCAAGTGTAACTCATGGAATTCCATTATAACATAAGTGAATCCAAAAATCAAATTTCAAAAAAACGTGTCCAAATGAAGAAAAGAATGAAAGTTTACATCAGCTACACATTTTGGTGAACTAATGTTTGGTCTTTTAGTATTATGCCTATATTCATAACTGAAGTAAACAACATAACAATTTGTGGACCAAATTCAAGTCATGAAACCCTCACATGCGAAATTATAGAAGATCCCCTTTAAAATCAAACAATTCCATCGAATTCTCTACCATCGTTACCATTTGACGCTCCTATGAATCCGGAATAAGGCACTGTTCCATATGACGAATGAAGGGAAAATCTACAAAGACAAAGTTGGCATAAGTCATAAATTGAAAGATTACACTGATAAGATAACTAAAGATCATAATCGGAACCATGACGACCGGAGTAAATGACTGGTAGTAAACAATTTGGAAAAATGAAAATAAAAATGCACCTTCTTTGATCTTTTGGAAGGGCTTCAAAGAATGACTAACATGCCTTGTTTAATTTCTGCAAAAAAAAAAATAATAATAATAATAATAAATAATAATAATTTACTTTACATCCATACAATGTAGAATATAAAGAAAATGGAACAGGTTCCCAATTCTACATAACCATATCACCAACAATAAAATCTATGTTAATTAGAAAAATACAGAAACAAGATTACAGTGTCATACAATGACAATATAAAAACTAATAGGCGAAGACATAAAGCACACATGATTGATCAGTTCAAAGATATATGACTGAATTAAAATTAAAAAAGTATTGGTACTGGATGTCGTTCTAGGTTATTGCACCTGAGTCGACGGAAGAATGTGACGGAGACCCGTGTGACGAACACACGAGTAACCGACACGCGTATGACGGTTTTGATGGTGACCACGGTGGTGTCGTCGGTTGCGCGGCGGTGGAGGAGGGAATAGCAAAGGCGATCGATAAAGTGAGCAACAAATGTTGTAACCGGAAAAAGACTACCAAGAAGTAGTTGTTGAAGCATGAAGATAAACGTGCCGGTTAAGGTGTCGTAGACTTGTTTGGATGTTTAGGGGCTGTTTAATGGGGTTATGGGCTTTGGAGGTGACAGTGTTGATTGCAATTGATGGTGATGTAAACCGATGTAAACCGGAGGTGGTGTGCGGTGGTGCGTCACAATGATAGATGCGGTGGTGTTGCCGGTGGTTAGAGAGGTGGTTGGCAATGGTTGTGTTGCTTTCTCTCTCTAAAAAGAGTGCAATGTCAGTATGAGTGTTATATTTGAGAAGGAAGATACATAAGTGAGACACGTATGTGTGAAAACGGGGATGAGGCAACAACCGCCAGAATGGCCAATTAAAGTCCACCAACGATACCAAACACTGGTTTGTAATGACCAGAATATCCATCAAAGACAAACAGAATTACAATTCTACCACAAAAACACTATTTTGAAAAAAGAAGAAACGAAAAGCCACTATCCGGTCTCGAACTAACAACCCAACTATTAGAAAAACAACCCCTAAACCACTACACCAACACACAATTTTCTGTTTACAAATGAAACCACCTTTATTTATTATTAAGCCGTGGGAAAAAAATAAATAAATCACTGTTCAAATGGAAAGGGTTATTAATATTATGTAATTTATGAAAGTGAAAGAAAGAAAGTTTGTTGAATAAAATAATATCAATTATAAAATAAAAAATCATATTTAAAACAAAAGAAGTTGTATCACAACCGTGATGTGTATCACACTTTAATTGCATCGCGACCGTGATATGCTAGGATGGCCTGGTGTTTCGCGGTATCACAACGATTACGGGGTTGCCATCATGGACCACCCCGTCCTCCCTAAGCGTAGATGGATTACATTTGTTCTTCATGAGTTACATATTAATCATCTCAGTCCGCTTATTTGTGGTCAATTTGTCCATAAATCATGTTACTACATCGTTAAGCTTGAGGACTAGTGCGCTATATCAAAGTTATATAATGTATGCTCGACGTGCTGACTTTTTGTCACTTTTCTGTGCAGTGGCGCAGCATTGTTAGGGCGGGGAGGGGCGGCCGCCCCCCCGGATTTTCGCGCAGAAGTTCCGATTATATAGTATCCATATAGAAAATTTTGAAAATATAGGGTTTCGACCCCCGAAACTGGTTTTTGACCCCCCGAAACTAGTGACTTCCGACCCCCCGAACCTTCGGGTCAAGCTTCGCCACTGTTTCTGTGGACTAACAACTATTGTTAAATAGAGATCCAATGTTTAGCCTATAATTAATGGAGATGTAGACTAACATGAAAAAAAAAATATCTCTATGTAAATCTCAGGAATAGCAACGCTATTTGTAAGAAGGTCGGTGAAAGGTGGGATGGTTGCAAACCTTACCTCTACCCCTAGAGAAGTTACTTTTAGAAAGACATTTTATGACATAAATACACTTGTAGGTTCGAAGTATATTGTTTTTATTTTTCCGAAGAGGATGGGAGTTAAGGGTGATCATGAACGCACTTGATCTCAACATAATGTATGGTTTCCTCTTAATTATGAACGTTTTATGCCCGTATTTGACTAGCATATGATTTCAGGCATTGAATATAATTGATGCTAGATTTATATGCGTTTAAGAATGGTCATTGTCAATATAAACCGATTGTTCATAGCTTTCTGTGTATACACATGATGGTGTTCATCTTGAACAATGAATCTCTTGGTTTAGTTACTGCTACTGCTTGATTGCGTGCGAAAAAAGCCATATCATACGGCTTCATTTGCAGTTAATCCTGCAATGTCTTTGAGTGGTGTCCAAACGAATTTTCTCCTGAAAATTTTGCCGTAGTTTAAATACAAAGCTATCTAACAGAATTTGAAAGAAAACCAAACTAAAAATCGATTCTAAATCATGCAGCCACGGACTAAAATAATATGTAGGCAGAACAAATTTTATGTATTTAAAAGTGACAACTCCAATCTAGTTATTGTTTCTATAGTTATTATTAGTCTAGGTCCTTTACCCAAACCAACTGACCCAGCTCTATTTACAACCCAGAAGGATGACTGTTTAAGCTAACCGTTTTATGGTCAAATTCTCAGCAATCAACTATGGGACTACAACGCAGACCAGTGGGGACGGGACAGGTTAGTAAGGGTTACAGAGCACATGATAGGTGTATGCGAAGAAATTGCTAAAAGTAATGTACCAATTGCCACATTCCGCGATCACCCTAACTTTGGGCCTGAGTGTAGGAAGTAGTGCAAGAAACTGAAGTTCTGCTTTCGAAAGAACCTGCAGCAACAAAAACAATTAACAGGGTCTTTTCAGACAAGTTGGATAACGGGTCAGAACTAGTTTTGACGAGTCAACAACAAAGCTATTCTAGATGTGTTGACTTGACACATCCTATCCGATCTATTCTTTCTCAAATAAATGTGCTAATATAATTGCCAAAGAATATTATCTTGTAGATGATCTAACTTTTTACATAAAACGATTCATTGTATCCATTAAAAATACATACCAAGTGAATTTGACATTTTGACCCATTATAGATAAAACGTATTGCACAATTTGTGTTCGAACCTTGGCTTCGAGTATCCAGACCACCAGACCTTTAGCATCAGGTGGAAGCAAAGATAGGCGATAATCAACCTCCGGTGGAAAATACCATCGCGCAATTGGCTGCTTTCCTATATGAGCCTGCATTCCATATATAGAGTTTTACTTTTTACATTAAAATCTTTGAAACAAATCAAATGAAAATATTATGCAAAACCAAAAACTCACAGGACAAACTGGATGCAACTTGGTTAATGTGGTCTCAGGGTCACCTAGACCGCGAGCCGATAAGTCCAAGAACTTATACCCTTGGTACCTAAGCCTGTTAAGATACCTGCCCTCATAACCACCTTCATGAGGAGAATATATGGCAATTGCTTTGTGTTCTTCAACATCCTCTAGCCATTTTCCAAGATCAGGCTTTAAAAGATCCCCTCCAACGAAATCCGAAAATTCGCGGGCACATTTTATAGCTCCTTTGTGGTACTTAGTTTGTGTCAATGTTCCCTTCTTTGTAGTTGAAACTGTGGTTGTTACTAGAGGGTTGTGGTGGCGGTTAAAGGTCTGTGAAGAAGGTAGAAGGGATGAATGGTAAGAGCAGGCTGTGGTTGCCATTGTCTGAAATTGGTGTGAGGATGGAAATATTTGGCATTTTGGAAAACATGTGAAAATTAGTGGATTGATGAGGGTGGTGTTCTATGGTGGGAAAACAAGATAAGGGTGCTTGTCTGGTTTTAAATTGCTTATTTGATTTTCCATTTCTGTCCTTCTATCTAGACTCGAAAAATAAAATAAAGTTACTAAGAATAAACTACTAGTTTTTTTTTTTTTTTTTGAACGGCAAATTTCTACTCCTTGTGGGACTTGAACCCATGACCTCTCCCTTAGGTGTTTCTAGAAGCATTGCTTCTACCATTGGGCCACCAACCCCAATGGCGAATAAACTATTAGTTAAGGTTAAGATTAAATACACAATAATTTCGTTAGTATAATAGATAGATACACATTGTACAACCATAAAATGATTGTAAATTAGTCATTCAAACATTTCACACTTAATACCTAATTTTAATTGCACTTTAATTTCGTTAACTTTACTTAACTTTTGATTATTTAAATTAATGTTAAACTTTTTCCTCTTATTTTAAACAAACTACTATCTTAATTTTAAATAATCATATTTTTTCATACGTTGATACTCTAGACAAATATATCATAGAAATGAGCACTTTATTATCCTTAATTTTAGTATAATAATGCTATTTTTTTAATTTAAAAAAAATTATATGCAATGTAATTAACAATATCTATGAGTGAGCAATAACTAAACCGTTAACTGAAACCGAACCAAAACACATACAAAACAAAATTACTCAAAACCCGATTAACTTAAAATCGATTATCGTTTTTTTTACCCTTAGTTTACCAAAATCACTCAAACTGAAACCGAATTATTCACATATTCATAGCATTGTGCGTGTACAAGCTAGGGAACACAAACAAAGAAAATGGTTCATTGTTGGGTTCGCTTATTAGCCTCAATCAAAACAGAAATCGACATTATCGGTTAACCGTTCTTATTAACTAACCGGTTAATTGGTTTAGTTTATTTGTTTAAATTGTCGTTTTTAGTTCGGTTGAATAATTTTGGTTATAATAAAAACTAAACTGTTACTAATTTGTTTGCTTAGAAGTACATGAAATGGATATATAAAAGCTAAAAATATATGAGTATATGAATGGTCAAGTTTCTGTTTGGTTATTTTTGTTAACTTAGTGTAGATAATGTCGATATGAGGTTATTTTTAACAAACTACTCTCTTATTTTAAACAAACTACTCTCTTAATTTTAAATAATCTTATTTTTTTCATACGTTGATACTCTAGAGAAATATATCATAGAAATGAGCATTTTATTATCTTTAATTTTAGTATAGTAATGCTATTTTTTTAATTTAAAAAAAATTATATGCAATGTAATTAACAATATCTATGAGTGAGCAATAACTAAACCGTTAACTGAAACCGAACCAAAACACATACAAAACAAAATTACCCAAAACCCGATTAACTTAAAATCGATTATCGTTTTTTTGTACCCTTAGTTTACCAAAATCACTCAAACTGAAACCGAATTATTCACATATTCATAGCATTGTGCGTGTACAAGCTAGGGAACACAAACAAAGAAAATGGTTCATTGTTGGGTTCGCTTATTAGCCTCAATCAAAACAGAAATCGACATTATCGGTTAACCGTTCTTATTAACTAACCGGTTAATTGGTTTAGTTTATTTGGTTAAATTGTCGTTTTTAGTTCGGTTGAATAATTTTGGTTATAATAAAAACTAAACTGTTACTAATTTGTTTGCTTAGAAGTACATGAAATGGATGTATAAAAGCTAAAAATATATGAGTATATGAATGGTCAAGTTTCTGTTTGGTTATTTTTGTTAACTTAGTGTAGATAATGTCGATATGAGGTTAACTCGGTTTTTGGTTGGTTTCGGTTTGGTTTCGAATATTTTTTGTTCTAATTCGCCTAAGAGTTTAGTTATTGTTCACCCCTAGATATTGTTAATCACGTAACGATTCGTGGGGATAGTTAGCTTAAAATAAGAGAAAAAGTGTAACTATTTATAAATAAACAAAAGTTGAGTAAAGTTGACGGAATTAAAGTGTAATCAAAATGAGGGGATTAAAGTGTAATTGATGTTTGAAAGACTAACTTACCCTCAATTTTGGATTGTACGTTATGCATTAAACTTTAAAAAAACTTTTAGGGTTTATTTGGTACAGGGTAATGGAATGAACGAGTGAATGGAATGGACATGGTAATGGAATTGACCAGGTAATGAAATGCATCATTACCATTTCATGTCTTATTTGGTTGCCATGTGAGAATGAAATAAATCATTATCTGAGATTGTCGGGTGTCAGAGTGTACTTATGGCATATAAAAACTCGTGCTCTTATAAGCTAACCATTAACTCCACAAGTAGTGATTAGCCCATTTGTGGAGTGAAAACACACACCCTTTGTAGTTGATCCTCGTCTATCAAACTTCATTCAAGGTCGGTATGGTCTTTATACTTGATCTTGGTGTTAAGCCAAACTTTAGTTTTGTGACTTAGTTAAATGGTATATGTGCTAACTTTGGCGTGAACCTAGGATTGGTGAACCTGCGTTACGAATAAACGGTCTCTATTTATTCCTATTATTATATTGTCGCACAATTAATAAAGGTCAAACACTTTTTGGTAAATTAATTAATTCAAGTAAAGGATGAGCCGACTCGAAAGGAGACGAGGCCTTTGCCATGTCAAGTTGTGACTTACTAATCGCTACGGCTTTTAGTAAGTCATTAACAAAAGAAACAGGTAGTTGAATGTCTATATCGCAACTTTGCGTGATGAATTTCTCATAGGTGAGAGCTCGCATCTGTGGGTAATAAATGTTTCATGGTTAAAAAGTGAGCTACCGAGGTAGGGAGACCTTCATAATAACCTCAAGAACATAAATCGTCTAAAGATTAAAGAGGAAGGCTTGGTTTTTAAATACATCACTTAACTACTATTTACTAGTATTTCATGCCAAGTGATTTCTAATCTCCAAGCAACATTGTGTTTGAGCATTGATTATTCTCTAGGCTACACATTTTTTTTTTTGAATTATATACTCCAAAAACAACTAAACTTATATTTGGTAACTTAAAATTGATTAGTAAAATTCATGTCTTTGGGTCTGATGCTCGGTACTTGCATAAAAAGTTATACTATACACGATAGGTTTAGGTTTCCTATTGTGTAGGTTTTAGTTAATTAAGCAACTATCATTTCTTATAAATTTAAAACTATGATAACATTTTGGTAAAAAAAAAAAACCCACTTTTTCTTTGGCTATAACATTAAGTTTTTGACGCCATTGAATTAGTTTTAACTTACTAAAACCAGCACATCAGTAATCAAATTCTATTATCTTATAATTTTTTATAGACAAAACTACAGAAATTAACCTTTATGTTTGGCCAAAATTGTAAGTTCCAACCTTTATGTTTCATTTGCACTGAAAACAACATTTACCTATTAATTTTACTATAGGTTCCAACCTTTGTGCCTAACTCGGTTAATTATCTTGGTTAAGTCCCTCACGTGCATATCACGTAAGGGTATTTTTGTCATTTTCCTTATCTCATTTAAAACATCTAAATCAAACCCCTCTTTAAAAGCTGATACAACCATTAAAAACCCTAACATTTTCCAAACCTCAATCATACAGAATGTCGATGGTATATTGTAGATGTGGGAGTCCGGCAACGATAAAAATATCATGGACCAGTAAAACCCCAGGTCGTCGGTTTTATTCATGTCCAAGGAAAGGCTCACAACGTTAAGGTTTCCTTGGATGGCTTAACCCGAATTTGTGTAAACGGACTGAATGTGCAGAGTTGCAGAAAGCAAAGACTGAACTAGAAGATGATGTTATCAAGCTTGAAGCTTTAAATCAAGTTTTATTGGATAGGATGAAAACCAGTGAAGATAGGTCTAAGAAGAGGATGAGAAAGTTGACTTTAAGTTGGGTGTTTTTTTTGTTCTGGTTGTTTGTTATCAAGTTAGTCTAATTGTGGTGCTTAATGTTGGTATCAATTTAGTTTGTAATGCACAATGTGCATCTTGTTTGTAATGGTTTGTGAACCTATGTAATGTACTTATGGTAATGAAATGTAATGGATGGATTATGACAAAAATCAATGGTCATGCATGTTGTTTTAAAAGGTTAATACTACCATACACATAAGTGTAGACAACAAAAGACATAGAACTTACCATACATCAAAAGTCATAACTATACATTAGTGTTTAGATGATTGATACAACCATACACATAAAAGTTTAGACAAGTAAACAAGAAAAGACATAAGTTTCAAAACACAAACAAAACAACTAAAACAATTTGCAGCAGCAGCCTTGAACTTGAAGTAGCACCCTTACACCTTCTTCTTTCCTTTGACATGTGTTTTTTTTTTTTTTTTTTGGGGGGGGGGGGGGGGGGGCTGTACATTGTTTCTGGTTCCTTAACCATTTACAACAGCAACCTTGCACTTTACAGGTGTTTTGGTCTACACATTCTTCCCGTTCTTACCCCCTGCTTTGTTTTCCTTCTTCTGCACATTGCTATTGGTTCCTTCAACTTTTTAACACCCTGCCTTATTATCCTTCTTTTGTTTTCCCTTGCTCTTGACAGTTTCATCTCTAGGTCCAGTACAAGTCCTGCTGTTATGCCCCTTGCCCTTGCACTTGTTGCATCTACCTTGAACATTCTTTTTAAACAACTTTCCACCCATGTGCATATCATCATCATCCTCAAAATCACCCCTAGTTCTTTTCTTTTTTGGTCTACCCACTGGTTTGTGATAGATTGGTGGTGTAAGGGTTGTTGCACCTTTGATGGTATCCATAAAGACTGGCCATTAATGGAAAATATCTTGAACTGGTAGTCTTGCTTCCAAGTCTCTAAATGGTAAACTGGATGCACCCAAGATTCTGGTATCCCAACCTTTTGACCAAAACTTTGCATTTTCCAAATTGTGGCCACTGCATGTGAGGAGGGCATTCCTGTGACTTCCCACCTTCTGCAAGTACAATTTTTGCTTCCCATATCTACAACACATTTCCACTTACCTGGTCCAGCAACCTCAAAATGATCCCTTCCATTCCAGCTGACTCTATACTGTGCATAATTCTTCTTAATTTCATCAGACATAGTTGTGAAATATGGTGTCAAAGGGTCCATTACATTTGTCAATAACTTGCAACACATTGACAATTCTTCTCATTAGATATTCCCTTATGTACTCCAGGACTGTAATGATTGGTTTATCTCTACCTTCTACCAGCTTTCCATTCAAGACCTCACACATATTATTTAACAATACATTAGAAAGAGCTTTTCCTGGCAATTCAATATGACAAATTTAGTGACTTCTACAGACCAATGTTCAATACTAAAACATATTCAACTATAGTAATGTATTTACCCGAGAAGTGAGACCTTGACCAGTGCTTAGGGTCTCTCTTTATAACCAGAGATATGTAGAAGAATTCATTCTCTTCAACTCCTCCATTGTCTTTTCAAAATAAATAACTATTGAGCGTCTTGCAAGCTTCCACATAATTTCTTTATAGGCCTTAGCTCTGAAAGTTAGTTTCATGTTTTCATATATGTGCCTAACACAAAACCTTTGTTAAACACATGGAAAAAGCCTTGAAACAGCTTCAAGAATTCTCTTAAACATAAGACAAACATTAATACATTTCATTTATAAAGTAAAATAATGAAACAACCTTTACAAATCATTTCTAACCTTTTGTCTGTCACTCATAAAAGTAAACCTTGAATTACTTCCAAGCTGTAAATCATCACCAATGTTCTCTAGGAACCGTGTCTAAGAGTGTATGTTTTCAGCTTCAACAATAGCATATGCCAAAGGGTATAGGCCATTGTTATTGTCAATTCCCACAGCAGTAAGCAGTTGACCAGGATAAGGTTCTTTCAAGAATACACCATCTAGTCCTAGTATGTAACACCACCCACTTGGCCAGGGCTAACATCTCACCATTACAGAAATCAGAACAAAGCAAAATCTCAAAATTATTAAATAAATGATTTACAATGACAAACAAATTATCTAATTAAATGATTTATTGCAAAGTCAAATTAAAATTGCCCAAAATCTCTAGCTTGAAAATCTAAGTAATTGATTTTACTCCCTTCACACATCCCATGATCCTAAATAGTACATGCCAAATTAAAAGAAAAAAAAACAACAAAAGAAAATACGGCTGAGCCAAAAATTGCTCAGTAACGGAAAGAACAATAGTAATATAGTGAGGGGGAAAATGGTAAGGCATCGGAAGTAACGATGTCAAATGGCAGCGGAAGCAATGCGGTTAAAGTACATATGTGCATAATGAAATTCTAAATGGGATAACCATACGAATTCAACTGATACAAAACAAATATATTTATCCGACAACAAATGCAAATAAATATTTGAAACAAATATAGTCAAATAAGTCGTATGGTAAGGAGTAATACCTATTGAGCACAAAACCGAACAGAACAGATGGTGTACATAGACCCACCGGCCTATTGTGCATAATGTGAGCAGTATGTGGACACACACCATCACTCACCAAATCAAAACAAAAAAAAATCCTAAGACAGATCCATACGCCTCTTCTAATTTCATATCACCTAACACACCAATATAATTTAAGAGACGCCATTTACCAGTCACACCGTCTCGGAGGTGCTACTCCATTGATGCACCGGTAGAATCAACCTACCAGAGGCTTCAAATTGCCTGGGTGTTGGAGTTTTGATACAATATGTCACAATTAAATGTCTATATAAAATGTCTAATGCAATATTCTCATTCGTCACAAATAATGGACCATGCGATAATGAGTACGATTCCAATAATTATATCGCATGCATAATAAGTTCACATTCAAAATCTCAAGGAACGCAATGAATATTCAAAAGTCAAATGAATCGAATCAATATACAAATAGTTTTATACTAAAAGTCAAAGGTTAATGAAACCGTACCTTAATGATGAGTCATGAAACTTAACAATAGATTCCACTCAGACCTTACAAAACCTCAGCTTGGGATATTTTCCATGAGATGGGAAATGAAAATGATTAGCCCCACACGAAGTTTGTGAATAAGTGATTGTCTGATAATGAGCAAGTAATATCCGTCTTTCTGCTAAAGAGGATGTATTGAACTCATAATTCATTAGATACTTTTTATGAATGTCAACTAAGTGTCGTAAGTAAATTGCTCCCGGTTGTTCAATCATTTGATAACCAGAGTCATTCTTTGATAAATGATCACTATGAGTCAGACTCAAGAAAATTTGATCAATCCTTTTTTCTGTCGTTAAGGTGGAGAACTGAACCAAGAATTCTCATCATTAATCGAATCACTGTTTGCAACCCAGGATTCTATTTTATCATCAATCCAGTCCCCGTTCACGTTTTTTCTTTTTCTTATCAATGAATAGATCTCTTTACTTGTATGACTTAGATGTCTCGTATTTCTCGAAAAAGTGATTCGATTGATGGGATTTGGTATGATACTTATGAGATCGATGATATCGATGAGATTGATATTCAAATATTTCTTCTTAGAGCGTATTGATTTGACCCCATAAGCGGGACCACCACCCAATAGCATGTGGCCACCTAGAGAATCTCCTAATTGTTTCAGAGCAACTAGAAAGAGATTCTTTGAATTCGGTTCAGATGTAGGATACCAATCCAGAATTTTTCGCAACTCAATCATAGATGATGGAATCATCAAAGATTTGACCTTTTCAAACTCTGCCTGTAACTCACTAGAGGCCCCGAAAACAAAGAGAAGATGTGTACAAACGAGATATGCAGCAACAAGAAGAAGGAAAAGGATTGCATAGAGGAACTCCCGAAGCCAATCAAATGTCGCCAAGACTTGCCGAGTCGCCGAAAGGTCTTAATCCCGTGTTGGTGGCACTTGGCAGCGATAGTGGTTGTAGAACAAAAATTGAAGTGTTGCGGAGAGATACAAATGTGATCAAGTTAAAATAAATTTAATCTAGCTTGGCAGTAGCATTCAAATACTCGGTTCGTGAGGTAACTCAAGAAGTCACGATTAAGTTCACTTGATTTGAGGACGGTTACAAAATCAATAGAGGGTTGTTTTAAATTCTGATCTCCAAAAGTAACTGATCTTGTAAAGACATCTTATTATATCTCCATATTTAATTATATTAAACTTTTATAATAAATTCTGAATTCATTTTAATCCTTACCAACGTTTATATGTTAACATCAATATGTTTTGAACATTATTTCATATCATTAAGATACATTTATTTAAGCATCAAACTAATATGAAATATATCTTTTATCTATCAAAGAAATAACAACTAATTAAATTATTATTATTATTATTATTTTACAAAAAGAATTTAAGGTGTTACAATATTATCCCCCAAAAGAAAAATTGTGTCCTCTAAATTGTTAAGTATTAATAATGAATAAATGCATAAGTAACATAAATGGGTCAGACTTTAGATTTCATATTTTCATAAACACACATCTCATATGATTCGAAATAGGTCTAAATAATGTAACTCGACTATAAACACAGAAGCATAAGTTTCAAATATAGGTCCAAATAAAGAAACTCGGTTATGTCTTTTAGCAGAAACATCCAAAAGGAACAAACTGTAAGCGAGTAACCAAAACAGAGGAAGAAAAACACAAATTAAAATGATAAATGATTCACTACGAAACACTTTGACATCAAAGACATCTTATTCCCATAATATCTTGATCATGCATAGTTAAAACTACCGTTATTTGTCAACGCGAAGACTCCTCCACCAATACTACGAGGTGCATTAATCTCACTAGTGATCTCGTTGCGTCGGAGCCTTGGGTTCTTACATGTGGCATCCGGTAACCAAGCATACATTTTTACATTGGCTTCACTATTTACTTGCTGAATTTCGGGACAAAATTCTTTTCAACTTGGGGATGATGTGACACCCCGCATTTTCATGTTTTTACTTTAACTAAACTCTAGTTAACTTTTACTTACATTCACAACATTTCACCTAACTAGGGTTAGTTAGGTGAGTCACACGTTGCACATTTATAGGTTAATAACTGCATGAAACGGTAACTTGGAGAATTACCGGACTACGTACATGAGTATCAAACCTCGAACGTTGGTGAAATAACAAATAAATAACTGGGAAATGATTGTTTGATATTATTTGCAATTATGTGCTTGTGTGGAATTAATTGTGAAGTAATATGCAATTATGTGTATTTAATTGAAACTCATCACCGAGCTCGTAACCGACACCCCACAATCTGGCAAGGTAGTTCGGTCATAAAATATTCGGTCGGTTAGTGGTGGTGTTAGTTTAGAGGTTTAAAACCCAAATAACAAGCAAACAAATAAAAGAAAAATAAAATAAGGGCGCCGAGCACCATGAGGAGCAGGGGTTCACCCCTCATGGTACGTGAGGATACCTGACATGCCGAGCACCATGAGGAGAAGGGGCTCACCCATCATGGTACGTGAGGGGGTACCTGACGAGCTTAAGTCGGTTTAGAGCTCTATAAAAGGAATTTTAACCCTCTTTTTCATAATCATGATCATATTTTCGAAACCCTATCCCCTACTCAAAAAACTAAACCCCAAACACCTGCTAAGGCTCAAGAACATCATTCGGGAAGAGATTTCATTACTCGGTTGTGTTGTTTGAAGAGCATAAGGGAGTCTGTAACACGTCCTTATTTGTGAAGTTTGGATTTAGGTTGCAACCTAAGGTGAGTTTCACTACTCTTTTTCTCAAAAGCATGTGTCTCGGGTTTAGAGACAACACTAATTCCTGGATGGGAATTACTTACTTTTCTAGTCCAGTTTGGGACTACATTTTATCCCGGGTTTTGGGATACATGGATTCATGGGGTGAATCGGGGTTTTACTAGTTTCACAACTTTTGTCCTTCATGAACTAAACGACACACACTATCACTTAAGTCCTACCTTTATACTGAATGAGTTGCCGAGTTGGCAAGCGGGTTACTAGTTAATAATGCTATTAGGTTTAAGAAACCTCACACCGTGCTGCGAGCCGGGCGTGAACTGTGACTTAACACATTATCATTGTTGATATTCAATGATGGGAGGCTCTTTTGCTCACTGTTGTGAGTGCACGTTGCTTAGCAGTTCGGTATTACATGTGTTTAGTTATCATGAGTGGGTTAGCTACCCCTGACATATGCTGAACTAGTGGTTACATGGTTTTGGAAACTTACGCACTTACTTATTCATTTACTGTACTTTGTGAACTCACCAACTTTATGTTGACACACGCTCGCATGCTTTTGCAGGTCTCTAGGTACGGAGCACGTTAGGGCATGCATCATTGTGTCATGGGATAATTGAACATTGTTAAATTATAAATTGCTTTTCATTCATTCGGTTTTATCTTGGGCGCGTTGTTTTGCGCATGGTTTTAAAATAGCTATGTTTGGTTTATGCTTCCGCAACTTATCTAAACTTTTTGGTTAAACGCTAAACTTGATTTTTGAAAACAAACTAAATGGTTTGGGCTTTTAGAGTCATTCTTATGACTTATGTCTATGGGATCATGGTATGTCAAGGGCCTCGCGGTATATACCCCGCACTGGAAATTTGAGGGTCTGACATTACACTCCTTGGCCTGATGTTCGATTTTTCCACATCGGAAACATGCTCCTGTCATCCTGTGACTTGTTCCCTTGTGCGTCTTCCCACAATGTTGGCATGCCATAGGTTAACCATCGTTGTTTGTTCCTCCTTGGTTAGGTGGCTGATACCATTGCTTCTGGTGGTTCTAATTACTAGGGTTGTGGTTAAAACTGACCTTTTTGTTTCCTAAAGACGATCGTTGAGTATTCAGAGTATAATTATTATCCTCACAACCTCTTTTCCGGTTTTTTCCAGCGGATGTCACCTGTTCTGCCATTTCAAGTATCTGAACTGCATCAGCAACCTCAATAATGTTATTAAACGTAGTCATCACAATTAATTTTCTGACCCTTTCGCACACTGCCCACTTGAATTTAGTAGCTTGCATTTGTGGGGTTCCCGTAGCATTTGTGGGGTTCCCGCAGCATCCCCATGAAAACTAGCTAGCCTAGTGAAACGAGCCATGAATTCTCTCATCGATTCATCATCTCTTTGCGCGATTGTTGCATAGTCATGAAGATACTTCTCCTGATGTGTGACACCAGTCAACGATTCAGGTCAACATCCGTACACGTCTTACTTATTACTGTCATTTCATGTGCATAATTAGACATTTTTTTACACACGTTATACGCCCCTCCCATTCCACTAAAGCCTAAGTTATTATAGAAATGAAATACATCATCCATTTATGCATACAACACCCAGACTATACAAGACAATTGGCGTTGAATGTTAAACCGTGTTGGACCAATTACACCCGATAACTCCTGATTATAACTGAGACGTCAAACATAAACAGTACGCATGTAATAACCAAATCTAGACTTACACCTGCATGAACAATACCATAATCTGGTTTCTTTATCCTTGTCTTCATCCAGTTGTGTCTGACTCTGTCGGATATCTTCACAAATCAACTGAAAACCCAAAGCCTTTCATATCCAATCTCCCCCTCAATGTAAGTCTATCCAAATTACTTCTAGATCCACCATAATCTGCAACTTCCCTCCTTGAAGAATTACGCCTGATTAATAAAGGGCCAAAGTAACCGACATATGATAAGGTTCAATCTTCAACTAATCAGCAACAAATGATCAGCTTCATTACTTAGATACTTCGACAAAAACTAACAAACATGCTCAGTAATCTTCAATATCAGTTTTCAATCTTGATTCGAAACACCTAATCCTTAATCATCCGCCATGACCAGTAACTAGGTAGACCATTTGTCACTCGGAATCTTGAATAGAAAACGTAAGAACAAAATCATGCCAAACTAATTACCATGATCTTCTTTACTCGAGCATTCGCGAAATATTTAGAGAACAATAGAATAATTCTTATCTCCCCCTTTTTCTCAGCAAAAATTCACTGAAATCTTCTTACTAATACTTCCAATCAATGTCCTGTGCAAAAAAACTCAACTCTGACTCTAAAGTATCACCCGAAGATTTAAAACGTGTTCACTTTCGGTTTCTGCCATTCACAACTTTTAGATATTCATCCAAACAGGTATGTAAAACATACTGGAATACCTGACCCACGGTTGTTCACACATAAGGCCTTGAGATAAAGCTAGAACTCCTTGCCCGAACAACTCTTCTATTCTGATAACTTTCTGATGTGTTGCAAAACACATCTCTTTTCCTATGTATTTTGTATATTATTTGGTCATGTTTTTATTCGTTTCGTGTCGTTTTATTATATATTTATTAGTTTTGTTGTTTTATAGGTGTTCGTGGAAAATGAGCTAAAAACAAAAGAATTTTAATCGAGACACGAACAGTGGAGAGCACGCGTTTGCGGACGTTGGAGCATAAATAAGGAACTTTGGTCAACCCACAAACACCCGAGTCAAGCGAGCATGGCGTTAAAACAATAATAATTATTATAATAATAATAATATAAAAAGAAAAAAAAGAAAAACAAAACTTGATTGGGCTCGTGGCCCAAGTCAAGTCCACAAAGAAGGTCACGAGGATTAAGACGGCAATTATTTAGGTCGGTGGATATTATTTTTTGGGAGGATCACATTATACGAATTTCGATTGGAATACAATAACAGCCGCCAAAGGAGCGGACTACGACAGCAGCTTCGAATTGGTTTTCAGAGGTTAATTGAAGGTGACGAAGGCAATGGTTCAAGAGTGAAGCTACAGGTTCAATCACTGCAAGTTTTAATTTTTATATTTATTTACTTTGTGTCTATGAATATCGAGATCATGACTTTGCATATTTTTGAACCTTTGTTTTTATTGTTTTTCATTACGATGAGTAGCTAAACCTTGAACTACTACCTAGGTCTTATATGATGACTGCATGTTAATTTAATACTTTCGGTTTATGGTTAGTTTGAATGGTTAATGTTTTGGTAACGATTTGGTTGGTGTTTCTTATGATGTGTGTGCGTACTTAAGTCTAATTTATTATTTTTGAGAGTTCCATAATCGTCTTAGTGAATGTCTTTCATGTTTGGATGATTATTAGGGTTACCTGCTTGGTGCTTGTAGCTTAGTTTGTGGTTTTGGATCCGAAAGCCATAGGAACTTGATAAGAGAATTTAGAGGACTTAAGTATTCTTCCATTCTTGAGACCGGGAGGTGATGGAATGTTGGGTTGTCTAGAGCTTTAGGTGTTAGGTTTTGGGTGAGACCGGGAGGTGATCCTATCCTAGTTGTCTTTAGTTTCTTGCAATTCCAAGTCATAGTTAACCCAATTAAGTTACTCCTTTACATCTTCGGGTGTATTGTGATTAGAGAGACCGGGAGGTGATCGAGTCATTAGAGTACCTTTACATTCTTAGTGGGGTGAGACCGGGAGGTGATCCGAGCTAGATAACCAGTGTTTTATTCTAGGATTCTTTGTGGTGTGTTGGTGAGACCGGGAGGAGATCTAGCACGTCTTAGAGTTTCTTAAGTTATCTTTAGAATCTGGTATCCATTCAATTTTCCATTACGATAGTTGTGAGTTTGCATGTAGGATTCTTAACCTAGATAGTTGCCTTCCTATCCTGATATTTTCCTCAGTTATCATTGCTGTCTGTTTATCTTATTTTATTTACTTTATTTATTTTATTTATTTAAAAAAAACAAAAACCATTTTAAACCATTTATTTTAAGTCTTAGTCGAGTCTAGTTTTGTTTTCTAGTTGTGTCCTGTGGGTTCGATACTCGGACTTACTTAGTCTGTACTGCATTGATAGGTACACTTGCCTGTCGTGTGGTCTAGTTTAGTTGAGTCTGTTTTATATTACTAGGTGTCTAGTTTAGTTTATATTTATAGACCATACATAGCACATCAAGTTTTTGGCGCCGTTGCCGGGGACACTTGGCGATTGCGAAACTAGCTTTGATTAGGACTTCACTGATTAATTGGTCTTATTTATGTCTTTTTCATTTTTAGTGTGACTAGAGAGTTTCTTTTAGCGTGCTTGTGTGTTGAGTCAGTTCTTGTTTTATTTTCCGTGTGCTTGTGTGTCTTTTTGTTTTTGTGTTTCATTCTATTTTTTTTCTTTATATATCTGGTGCCCGTGATCGTGTTTGTTTTAGTGTTTGAATGCAGTGATGGCAGAAAGAAAGACTACGGCATGCCACTCATGGGAGACGGCTAGTGATTACATGGGCAAAGAGTACACGCCACGATTCAGATTTGGCTCAGGTAAGTCAAGAATTAGGTGGCCCGACCCGTTTGAATTTTTCAAACGTCTTTCTAACTTCACCAGTTGTTTCTTGATGAACAATGGTGAACGAAAAGAATTAAACGGGTTGGATATGGGACTGATAAAATATAATCCACCTAATTGAAACTGTGTGAAAACATAGTTGTAGAGTTTGTATTATTTTTGTTTTTATTTTCTTTTATTTTTTTGTTTTAGATTATTATAATCGTTTTTTTTAGTCTTTTCGCGGGTTGTCGTGTTTGCTTAGGCAAGTAAAATTATATCATGAGCGGATCCCAAATTTATTTATATATTTATATGATTGGGATTTTTGGTGGAGGTCTGGGTAATAAATTTTTTTTTCTTCTACAATAAATTTTATTAACTTTTTGTGAAAAACGGTTCTTCGCGTTATGCGAAGAGCCTGGGCTGACCTGTTCATCTCACGTGAACAGTAATTACCCCGGAAAGTTATATTTTATTTGCTCGCGACACGTGTTGAGATCACCAGTGTCCTTCACGTTGCGCGAGTTGATTAGATAAAAAAATATATTTTTCACCCTAATTTCTTCCACCACCGTTCATAGCCATTTTACAACATATTTTACCATCACCCACCACATTCCACCATCTTGCCTTCCAAGTACGTTCCCTGCATTTTTGTATATTGAGTCGTTGAGTCTGTACATTTTTTTAGAGTCTTTTATTTTATTTTTGAGTCAGTTTTCTCTTAACCCACTTTAGGGGTATCTTCCCTTTAAGTGTGGGGATGATGGAGAGAGTCAGTTTTGAGTCATTGGTATGTCTAATATATTGAATTGCAGGTTTGGATCTAGCCACCCGTACTCAATCTCCATTCGGGTGGGGACGACCCAGCAACCATTGAGGCAACCATTTGTTTTTATATTTTCTTCTTAGTTTTTATCTGTCAGGTTTGAGTCAAAGGCCGCGAATGAAATGCTATACGGCCTGGTTTGGAAGGACAACTTCAGAGTGCTTGCAGCTACGTTGCTTATAATCAGGGGAGTCTGTTCCTTTTTTTTGTATTTTTTTTTATTTCTACTTTATTTTTTTTCCTACTTTCACATTGAGGACAATGTGTCGTTCAAGTGTGGGGATGGAAACTTCGTTTTTATGTTTAGGTAGTTTGAGTCATAAATTAAAAAAAAAATCCAAAAAAATTGAAAAAATTAAAAAAATGTCCCTGATCTTCTGTGCAATTTATATGGAAAATGATAGTAAAATTGGGATTTTTGGTTTTCAAAATATTATATATATGAGAATAAAAATAGATTGAAAGCGTGTTTGCTTAAGATGTGTCGGTAGGCCCAGCTAGCTTTGAAAGGTCCCAGGATTGCTCCTAATATACCTTAATAAATCATGATATCTTGTGGGTTCTCATCTTAGGAGAAATGGTAGAACTGAAACCGCTGATAGTAATTAGAGGTACCACTGTAGGTTGAAAGCCCATATGTATTATTAATTAAATGGCACACTTGATCCTTTTTATGAGAATAAATTCGGTGAAAAGTGGCGCAAAAAAAAAAAAATCCACATGTCCATCAATTGAGCTAGACCAAAAAAAAAAACGAAAGCCTCTGATCGAAACTCCCTCGAGATCAGGTTGAAAAGAAAAATACCGAAGCTCATGCTGTCGCTCTTGGGGATGGTGACTCTGATTGAGACAACCTCTGGGTTAGGTAAGAAAAAAAAAAGAAAAAAAAAATATATCTAAGCTCATACACTTCATCCATCATCCATCATAAATTTAATTTCTAATACATTAGGGAGTTTAGTTTGCAGTGGTTGGTAAATCTATATGGTTTAACCTTTGCTTCGAAAGCTTGAGGTGGGATTAGGTGAAGCTGGATATCTTGAGTGTGAGACCCATAGATTGATTGTAATAATATGAACTTAATTTGCTTTACATGATTGGGGCCTGATTAGCTGGTGGTTGGGTTTAGGTGGACAACAATACCGACAGTTTTGGTTGATGCGTGATTAGATCTTAATTAATGAACCTAAGAGTTTTTGAAACCATGAGTCCTGATTATGATTCCATTGCAGTCTTTTTCGGGGACGAAAAAGGTTTAAGTGTGGGGATGTTTGATGTGTTGCAAAACACATCTCTTTTCCTATGTATTTTGTATATTATTTGGTCATGTTTTTATTCGTTTCGTGTCGTTTTATTATATATTTATTAGTTTTGTTGTTTTATAGGTGTTCGTGGAAAATGAGCTAAAAACAAAAGAATTTTAATCGAGACACGAACAGTGGAGAGCACGCGTTTGCGGACGTTGGAGCATAAATAAGGAACTTTGGTCAACCCACAAACACCCGAGTCAAGCGAGCATGGCGTTAAAACAATAATAATTATTATAATAATAATAATATAAAAAGAAAAAAAAGAAAAACAAAACTTGATTGGGCTCGTGGCCCAAGTCAAGTCCACAAAGAAGGTCACGAGGATTAAGACGGCAATTATTTAGGTCGGTGGATATTATTTTTTGGGAGGATCACATTATACGAATTTCGATTGGAATACAATAACAGCCGCCAAAGGAGCGGACTACGACAGCAGCTTCGAATTGGTTTTCAGAGGTTAATTGAAGGTGACGAAGGCAATGGTTCAAGAGTGAAGCTACAGGTTCAATCACTGCAAGTTTTAATTTTTATATTTATTTACTTTGTGTCTATGAATATCGAGATCATGACTTTGCATATTTTTGAACCTTTGTTTTTATTGTTTTTCATTACGATGAGTAGCTAAACCTTGAACTACTACCTAGGTCTTATATGATGACTGCATGTTAATTTAATACTTTCGGTTTATGGTTAGTTTGAATGGTTAATGTTTTGGTAACGATTTGGTTGGTGTTTCTTATGATGTGTGTGCGTACTTAAGTCTAATTTATTATTTTTGAGAGTTCCATAATCGTCTTAGTGAATGTCTTTCATGTTTGGATGATTATTAGGGTTACCTGCTTGGTGCTTGTAGCTTAGTTTGTGGTTTTGGATCCGAAAGCCATAGGAACTTGATAAGAGAATTTAGAGGACTTAAGTATTCTTCCATTCTTGAGACCGGGAGGTGATGGAATGTTGGGTTGTCTAGAGCTTTAGGTGTTAGGTTTTGGGTGAGACCGGGAGGTGATCCTATCCTAGTTGTCTTTAGTTTCTTGCAATTCCAAGTCATAGTTAACCCAATTAAGTTACTCCTTTACATCTTCGGGTGTATTGTGATTAGAGAGACCGGGAGGTGATCGAGTCATTAGAGTACCTTTACATTCTTAGTGGGGTGAGACCGGGAGGTGATCCGAGCTAGATAACCAGTGTTTTATTCTAGGATTCTTTGTGGTGTGTTGGTGAGACCGGGAGGAGATCTAGCACGTCTTAGAGTTTCTTAAGTTATCTTTAGAATCTGGTATCCATTCAATTTTCCATTACGATAGTTGTGAGTTTGCATGTAGGATTCTTAACCTAGATAGTTGCCTTCCTATCCTGATATTTTCCTCAGTTATCATTGCTGTCTGTTTATCTTATTTTATTTACTTTATTTATTTTATTTATTTAAAAAAAACAAAAACCATTTTAAACCATTTATTTTAAGTCTTAGTCGAGTCTAGTTTTGTTTTCTAGTTGTGTCCTGTGGGTTCGATACTCGGACTTACTTAGTCTGTACTGCATTGATAGGTACACTTGCCTGTCGTGTGGTCTAGTTTAGTTGAGTCTGTTTTATATTACTAGGTGTCTAGTTTAGTTTATATTTATAGACCATACATAGCACATCACTTTCTGATAAACGATGCAAACCGGTTAAAATTTTTTGGAAAAGTATTATCACCAAACATTTTCTCTAAGAACATCTCCTTATTCTAATCACCCAAAAAAACATTTCGTGCAATAATTTTTTTTTAGATTCCAGACTTTTTTTTGTCCTTGCAGTTAGACGAACTCATCTGTGCAGACCAATCTGACCAGTTCACCTCTTATAATCTTCTACGATCCAAAAGAAGATGCTAAACAAAGAAGATGCTTAACGAAGATTCTTTTAAGAAGATGCTTATCAAAGATGCTCCTACAAACGAAGATACCCACAAGCAAAGATATCCATTAGCGAAGATGCTCAAAAACGAAGATACCTAACTAACGAAGATGCCACCAAAACGAAGATAGCCAACTTCGTTATATACTTAACTTCATTTCTAACTTCGTTTTTCTGTCTAATACGAACCCTATTCGAATCTTTTAGCCAAATTCAACAGAAGACCTTCAGATTTGGTCAAAAATCACATAGAAAACTGTAGGAACTTCTAGTAAAACATAAACTGCATCAGATCCAATAGTTTTTAACATCCCCAATGAGTTTTAGCGGAATTAAAACCTACATATTATGGAACAAGACTAGCCGAAACATGGATATATATATATACATATACATACATACATATATATGACATAAGTGCACATATACACACACCTGGATGGACATTAATCTATTATAATTACTTTGTCTTTCATGATAATCAACTTACACTATAAAGAGACGTTGTCATAAACACACAAACACTTAGATGATGATTATATCTCAAATTGGAAGGATCTTCCCTTGTTCTATTCTTATTTGGCCGAGCACATCAAGACAAGCACCACTAGTCCTTTTCAACTCTATGACAACTCCTAGTTATAGCCTTTTGGTAACTTACACAATGACACTACAAATCCCCAAGCATGATTATGGACAAAAACAAAGATGATTCCTTGGAACCAACTCTTGGCCGATCCAAATCAAACCCAATCTCACTAGTCATTTTCACTATAATCTCATCAAATCTTACACTATTATGGACTAACCACATCACACTTCAAATGCCAAAAAGGAAGACCTACCAAATTTAGTTAAAAACCAACATTCCCACCTCCTTTTTCCTTTTGGCCGATTAGGACAAACCACGACCATCATTGTCATGCAAAGGCTTTGGCCATAATAATAAACATATGTTAGGAAGTGCCAAACTCATATTAAAATCTGTTTAACACCACTACACAACATAACATATGTTAAACCTTCGAGTTTCCCGTAAACATCCACACATGTTAGATTGG
Source organism: Ambrosia artemisiifolia (assembly GCA_032199755.1). Classification (NCBI taxonomy): domain Eukaryota; kingdom Viridiplantae; phylum Streptophyta; class Magnoliopsida; order Asterales; family Asteraceae; genus Ambrosia; species Ambrosia artemisiifolia. The sequence goes on from CM063513.1 coordinate 27,686,613, forward strand.
GGAATAATATATTACCTATGATAATGTGTGGGGGCCGTTTATTTAACTATAGATACGTTTTTACAATAAAATGCCCGGGATTCTAGAAATCGTACATTTTACAAAGTACATATGAAACAAATATTAATTGTCACGTGCACAAAATATGGCCCACATAAAACTGACTCAAGGGTCCACAAGTCGGGTGAACAACTTATATGATAAACAACAAGACCGTACAACTTACTGTGTCCTTGATAATCATAGGGTACCATTTGTTGGGACAGTAGCTATTCCACTTTTCCGCTTTACCGGACCTTATCCTCAGTCACCAGGTGAGTTTCATGGCCCCATTGATACATATGCTACATCTTTTTTAGTACATTTCCTTTTGATGTGTTATTCTATCATGACTACTATGTGGAACATGAGACATTCGAATCATGAGCTCATCAGTCCTCGTACTTACATATACACTATAACCATTAGCTATCAAAACCATGGAACACTTTAATAGATCTATTGGGTTGACACCCCTAATCTTGGTTAGTCGCTCTAACCGATTACATACAGTAGAATGTTAGTATTCTACTATACATACGTTGTCTTTATTATACAATGCGCGAGGCACCACAGTCAAGAGGTTTGGTTATGGGACTCATGGTTTGCACAGTAATCATTCACTTAGCTAGCCTATGATTGGTCATACACGAATTTCACGAGCACTTTACATAGTACATTAAAACCTGTGTACTCACCGACATTATGTTGACAAATCTTTTATGCATGTTTTCATGTAATTAATCATGCGGGGCGGAGAATTGAGGGAAGGGTTTGAGCTTGCACCCTATGGTACCATCATTGATTGGGTTATGTCAGTCATGATTTGTCGTGGTATTTGAATTATTCAATTTCAGACAATATCTCATTTTCAGACAATGTTATGTTATTTTAATAACTTATGACAATGTTTATCTTTTGATGGTATCTAACTAAATTATATCCTGTGTTGCTCGAACCTTGTGCTTGAAAACCTTTCGAATCATATCCCGGTGTTTCTTCCTAGGTGGGGTGTGAAATGATGAGAGGCTAGAAAATACTGTTGATAGAAGATCTCCTTAAAATCATTCCATGAAAGAGTAGCAGCAAAGGAATCTCCTCCATGTGCATGTTTGACTCCTATTCACCAAGTCTGTGCATCATCCTCCATCTTATATGATGCCAATCTCAACTTGTAACGATCTTCAACTCCAATAACCTCAAAGATCTTTTCAACATGTATGATCCAATTACAAGCATCCATTAGGTCTGGCGCAGAGCTAAAAGTCCTCGGCTTCTGCTCTTGAAATCTTGCCAACTAAACATGTACCCCACTTCTCGGATTACCAGTGCTATTCTCAGCTTCAGGGTGCTATTCTCATCATATGATCAAAATCATCATCATTTTTTTGAAATCCTAACGTCTACCCCACCTCACTAATTAATATTTTTTTAACTATATATGGTTTCTATGGAAAAGAACCAAAGCTACATCGATTGTTTATTTATTTATTTATTTTTTGTAAGAGGCATCTACAATAAAAGACGATTCAATGATGATGACAAGTGTATTAGCCCAACTTAACCGTGTCAGGATCAGTCTATTTTGTCTCTCATGGATTGCACATCCGGAAACTCACAGATATGTTTCACCCGAAGAAATGCCCGCCCAGGTTAAACGCGTCCTGAGTTGGTCTCCGACGGGTTGCTCATCCAGAAACTCTACGGCATTGTATCCGCCCAACAAGTTGCTTGCCCAGGCAGATATGGGACATACACAAGTTTGGGTGGAAAAAGATTTAACACATGTTTTACCCATTACCCCATAGGTTTATTTTGGGAAAAAGATTTTGTTAGGATCTGAGTTTTGGTTTGTTTTGATTTGTTTGATTAAGTATGAAAGATGAACGAAATATAAATGGAAAGTGCAGCGGAATAAACTATAAATCAAAACATGGAGAATAATTGTTTTTAACCGAAAGCTTTCATTAATTGAAAGATTACAATTGTACAACTAAAACTCCCCCTCAGCCTGATCACTCAGAGAATGTTTGTCTGAAAGAGAATGACGAGTGATGAATAGAACAGTACAAGTACTGTTCTATTTATAGACAGACTCAAAACTCTGATGATCAGTTGCTGACGTCACCTAGATAGTGACCTCTAACTGTCTAAGAAACTCTAACATCTGCTAAGCTATAACTACTGTTACATTGAAACTACTGACAATACAAAACTCTGTTAACTAAAACTCTGATGTCTTCTTATCATCTGTTGAACCAAAGTGCTGTTGGTTCAACAGACCTTTGTTCTTCAGTTCTTTGATCAGCAGTTGTTCTTCATCAGACTTTTAACCTTCAGACTTTGTTCATCAGACCTTTCATCAACAGCAGTTATCTCTAACAGTTGATTCAAGCAGCAGTAGTTAGGAATCAACAGATCTTTGGAGGAAGCTTTATTGTAACAACTGTTCTTTATTCAAGGATCAAACACTTAGTATATTTTGGCTTTTAATCATCTGTTCTTCTCCAGGTCAGCAGACCCAACAATCTCCCCCTAGAACAGATGATGCCAAAACTCTGCTTTATTCTTGATCTTTATTCCTCATCAGACTTTCTCTTATTTGCCCTTTAAGTTGTAATTCAAAGCTCAGAGAGAAGAGGTCTTCAGCATCTCTTTCCAGTGTCAAGTTCAGAAGGGTCTGGAGATATTCAGCACTTAGGCCAGGTGCATCATCCATACTTAACTTCTGAACACTACCATCTGATCTGAGCAATGTCAATTCATGGGTCTCTTTGTCAGACTTCCATTTTAGAATTTTAGAATCAGAGGAGTGACTGGGATGCATCTTTATTTTAGATGAGTTAGGTGATGGAGGCCTGCCAATGAGTTCCCTGAGCCTGTCTGACACAGGATCAGTGAAAGATCTGATTTGGTTTAAGATACCCTCTTTTACATAAGTATCAGTAAACTGTCTTGTTTCTTCTTCTGTCATTTCCTTCTGCTTCTTGAATTGTCTTCTAGCAGCAATGGTAAGATCAGAAGTATCCAGCAAACTGTCTAATGTTAAGGCTTGTGAAGGTTGCTTAGGTGCATCATCATAGACTGGTTTTCTTGGTAGTTAGGATTGGTCTTTCTTTCTTGTTCCAATTTCTTGTATGTTTCAATCAACCTGATCTCAGACCATCTAGCAACAGATTTCATTTCTCCATACTTGGCAGCTACAAGCTCTTGTCTCATTCTCTTGAACTTCAAGGCTCTAGCTTGATCTCTCCCTTTACTGAAGTCAGGGGCAGAGGCCTTAGTAGGAGGATCCTTGGCCATGCTCTCAATTCTTATGAGTTCTTCCCTGAGAGCATGTGTGGTCCAGCCTGTGAATTGATTCTTGGTTGCTTTGTAAGGCTTGGTTGCCAAGATCTGTTCTAGTAGTGAATCCCTAACCTCCATTTCCAAATCTCTGCTGAGAGGCATGGAAGACATGGAATTGCTCAGGGTCTTAGCATAGTCTTCAATCCTTCGAACTTTGCTAAGTTCTGCTGAATGGATGCCCTGAGCAGTCCTGTCATCCTTCCCTTTACATTTCTCTTTGATGACAACATCAGCCTGTTCACTCTTGAATTTAAGATAAGTGTCAATGTTGAGTGGAACTATGAAGCCTTTAAGAGATGGGAAGGTTCTGTCTGATGGCTGATCAGTATTATAGAAAGATTGAAGTTCCCCCTTGATTAAATCCAACTCAAGGGGATACTTCTCAGCCAATGGGGTGATGGTTGGTGGTGGTCTATGGATCTGAATTGTGAAGTGTGTGGTGAGAAAGATGAGAGTGGAATGGCATTGACTGGTGTGGATTGTGAGCTTGGGGTGTTAGGTGGTGTGGTGTGGATGTTTTCATCTTGTATAACAAAGGTGGATTTCCTTTTTCTGCTATACAAGATTTTAGGTGAAGGTGAAGAGGTGGCAGTGGATTGGTTAACATCTGTTGGTCCTTGTGCAGAACCAGCAGTTGTTTGGGTTTTTGGTTGTGTTGTGTCAGGTTTGGTTGTTGTTTGAGTTGTGACTGGTTTAGTGGTTGATGGTGTGGTGATTGGTTTGGTTACTGGTTTGGGTGGAACAGATGTTTTGGTTGCAGTTGTTTTGGTTTCAGTGGTTTTGGTAGCAGAGGTTGTGGTGGCAGTGGTTTTGGGAGCAGTGGTTGTGACAACAGGTGTTTCAGCAGCAGAGGTTTCAGTAGATAGTTTGGAAGGTGGTTTCCTTGTGTGTTTGGCTGGCATTTTCTTTCTTTTGGAAGTATTCACATATTCCACTTCTTGCTGTTGTTCCTTTTTCAGCTGCACCAACAACTCTGCTTTAGCTTCCAAAGTATCAGCCCTTTTCATTTTATCCTGAGCAGCTTTGTCAGCCTTTTCATTGGCTGAAGTGTCAACTTCTTTTGCCTTGGTTGCTTGAACTGGTTCAGTAACAGGGATTTGAACACTTGGTTGCTGTGATTGTGGAGTTGATTTTGGTGACTCTGGTTTGTCAACAGCTGGCTTACCCTTTTGTGAGGGTGGTGCACCAAATGGATTTAGCTTTGGTAGCCTATCTCTGCCACTCTCCCCCTTTTTGGCATCATCAGCTGTAAACTCATTGTCATTTTTATCTCTGAGAATGGTGGTAGGGGCAGAGCCAGTAGTCTTCAGCAGGTGTTCCTTGATCACCTTGATGTCAGCCTTTGTGTCATTGAATCTGGCATCCACCATGTTTCTGATCAAGGTCATGTATGTTTCTTGGGTCTGATCTGCCAATTTTCTGTGAGCTATGATGATGGGTGAAACTGATTTCCATAGCTCACTGGCAATGTCAGATGTTGATGGTTGACTCTTGGTAAAGTTACTCAATGTCTCCAATATTGACTTGACATCAGTTTTGATGTCAGCAACAGAGGATTCAAGGTTTTGAACCTTAACCGTCAATTCTTGTAGTTTTGATTCATCACCTAAGTTAATAGGATCATCTGAATCCCTACCAGAGGTAGTTTTAGCCGGTTCAGTTCTAGGAGGTGAATCCATAGAATGAGAACCTGCTGCCCCTTTTTCTTGGTACTGGGGACTTCCAACGGATTTTGGGGACACAATGGTGGCCTCATCAGTTGTTGCCTTCAAGGAAGTCTTATCAATGGAATCACTGTCCTGTTGTGAGACAGTGGTCTCAACAGCAGTAGTGACTGCTTCTCTTGAAACCTCATCAGAAGTAACATTGACTTCTGGGAGTATAACCTCCTCTTCTGTTTGTGGGATAGCTAATTGACTTTTCTCAGTCCCAGTCACTGGTGGAGGTGTACTCTCTGTGACAGGTGAATGAAAGGAACATGGGTTGTCCTGAGTTTTGTCAATAGCTTCAAACAGAGGTTGCATGGTTTGTGGGACATGTGGTGGTGATGTAGGTGGAGTAAGAAGCTGATTAGCCCTGGGAGATGGACTTGTAAACATATGGTCAAGTGACTCATATGCCTTAGTATGAGGTTCCCTTTGGCTTACAACAAGATCCTTTTGTGAGGATTCTTGAGGAGTTTGCTTGGGTTGAGATATCTCCAACTGTTGTGAGGAAGTAACAACAGTTGTTTCATGTTGCTTTGGTGATGCAACAGGGTTAGCTTCTGGTATCTCATCTTCCAGAAGTCCCTTTTTGGGTTGAGAGGTGGTTTTTGATGATGGACGTTTTCTTTTGGTGGCTGGTGTGGGTTTCACAGCACTGGATGAAGTGCCATGATCACTAGGAGCAGTGGGCTAACCAACAGAGGTTTCAACAATAGTTGTTGTCTTTGTCCTCTTTGGTTGTGTTTTGGAAACTTTTGTCACTTTTGACACTTTTTCTTGGGTTGAAGAACCCAGCATTCTAGTGAAAGTTTCATCTGTTAAACTTTTCATTTTAAAAGACTCTCCCTTTTGAAAATCATTTTCTGGTAAAATCTTTTGTAGAATTACACTTAGGATTCTAGGGTAGAGTAGAAAAGCATTATTTGAGCCAGATTTTATGGCTTTCACATTTGAGACCAAGTCTAAGAACAATCCCCGAGACAGATTGAAGTCAGAGTCTGACAACATTGCATATCCCAAGTATTGTATCCTCAATGGGATTTCATTGAAAGATGTAGTCTTGGCTGAGGCACAGAGAAGAAGGGTATGGAAGAAAAATTTCATGACTGGAGGAAAAAACTTTTTATATAAGGTTGATCCAGTCATCTGTCCATCATACCCCCTTTCTTGGAACTCAGTGTGAAGCTCTGTTTTAGGAAAAGTTTCCTTACCTGACAAGTAGTTCAATGAGAAGGTAGTGGATATGATTTCAGGGGTTATGGTGATACTGGTGGCTCCAATTTTAGAAATTATGGAAGTGGGCTTTTTGTCTTGATACAAGACTTCAGCACTTGCCCAGAATTCTTGGAGTGTTTCCAGATAAATGGGAGCATCAGCAATGAGGATATTTTTGTATTTTGAGTTATTTATTATGTCGATGGTGGAATGAAATGGAGTGTTATCTTCGGTTTTAACCAAATATGGAAGGAAATTATGGGTGGCTTTTGTTAGGAGATCCATTTTAATGGATTTTGATTATGAAAGTACTGAACTTTGGATGGAATGTTTTGAGGAAGACAAAGGCGGTTTTCAGTATTTTGAATACAATGAGACAGTAAAACTGCTGTTGGGGGAAAAACAGGGTTTTATAGGCTCTGGTGAAACCGCTGATGTAGCAAAACTCTGCTTTTGAGAGCAGACGTGGCAAACATCTGATGGTTGAAACATCTGGTGGCATACAGCTGTTTTGTTAAACATCTGTTGCCAATCTCTGTTGTTTTGACCAAAAGACTGATGGAAAACAGTTGTTTTATCTGATCAGATGTTTGAAACAGATTTTTCAACCAACAGTGGTTGTTTTATCTGATCAGATGTTTGAAACAGATTTTTCAACTATCAGTGGTTTGGATGAAACAGTGGTTGTTTTATCTCATCAGTGGTTTTAAAACAGATTTTTCAACCAAGGTGTCATTTAAGCAAAATTTGATTTTTCTGAAAACATTTTAATGTTTTTATTGAAAACATTTTTGGTGTTTTAATCCATGTTTAACATTCCAATTCGAGAGATCAGATTTGTGAAGGTAGATGTGTCTAAAGCTTTTGTCAACACATCTGCCAGCTGATCCTCTGTTGGAACATGGTGCAGAGAAATCAAACCTTTTTCATAGCTATCTCTGACAAAGTGATGTCTGATGTGTTGAATGAGAAACTGGATTCTTGATGATATTTTCAGCAGCTTGGCTATCCAACATGAGTGGAGTCCTTAGTGCAGTTATCCCAAAATCCAGTAGTTGATTTTGAAGCCACATGCGTTGGGCTGTACAGCTTGCAGCAGCAATGTATTCAGCCTCAGCTGTGGATGTTGAAACAGCTGCTTGCTTTTTGCTTTGCCATGAGACTAAGGCATTCCCTAGAAACTGGCACCCTCCACAGGTGGACTTCCTTGTGGTATGGCAGCCAGCAAAGTCACTATCTGAATAACCTGAAAGCTCAATGTTTCCATTAGCAGGATACCAGATACCAAGTGTGGAGCACCTTTTAGGTATCTGAATATCCTTTTTACAGCAATAAGGTTAGACTTTCTAGGAGAAGCCTGGGATCTAGCACACACACAGGTTGCAAACATAATGTCTGGCCTGGATGTTGTTAAGTACAATAAAGACCCAATCATGTATCTATAGTGTGTCTGATCAACCAGTTCATCCTTTTCATCAATAGTGAGTGGCTTGACAGTGCTCATGGGTGTACTACATGGCTTACAATCATTCATCTCAAATTTTGTTAACAAGTTTTTCACATACTTGTTTTGATGAATGAATGTGCCATTTTGCAGTTGCTTTACTTGGAGACCAAGAAAACACTGAAGTTCACCCATAGCACTCATTTCAAACTCAGCTGTCATGAGCTCCCGAAACTCCTCACACATTTTATTACATGTGGATCCAAAAATGATGTCATCCACATATATTTGAACAATCATTAAATCTTTTCCTTTCAATTTTAAAAACAAGGTTTTATCAATTTTACCTCTTGTGAAACCAATGGATAAGAGAAAAGTAGAGAGAGTTTCATACCAGGCTCTTGGTGCTTGTTTCAGTCCATACAGTGCTTTGTTAAGCTTGTAGACATGATCAGGATGGAATGTGTCTTCAAAACCAGGTGGTTGACATACATAGACCTCCTCCTGAATTTTGCCATATAGGAAGGCACATTTGATGTCCATCTGATACACCTTGATATTGTGGTTGACAGCAAAGGCTAGGAAAAGTCTGATAGCTTCTAACCTTGCTACAGGAGCAAAGGTTTCATCATAGTCAATTCCTTCTTCTTGTCTGAAGCCCTGAACCACTAACCTGGCCTTATTCTTGACAACTATACCCCTTTCATCAGTTTTGTTTTTGAAGACCCATTTTGTGCCAATTGGACAAACATCCTTAGGCAGTGGTACAAGTTCCCATACTTGTTGTCTTTTAAACTGAAGGAGTTCTTCTTGCATGGCTTCTACCCAACTGTTGTCTTTCAGTACCTCTTGGTACTTGACAGGTTGTGAAAAGGATAGAAAACCTGCAAAAAGACAGATATTTGAAGATTGCCTCCTTGTGAGCACACCTTCTCTGATGTTGCCAATGATTTGATCTGGTGGATGAGCTCTTAGGTAGATTAGATCTCCCTGATATGGTATGATGGCATTTTGTGGTGAAGGACAGAGGTTTGGAGACTCTGTTGACATAACATCTGTTGGCACTTTTGAATGGGTCCAAGTGGTGTAAAGTTGGACTGACTTTTGTCAACAGTTGTTTGACTTTTGTCCACAGATGATTGAGCAGTGGATTGGCTGGGTGAATCAGTGGTTTGGAGATAGGACTGGCCAACAGTGGCTGACTCAGCTATGACAGAGTTTTGACAGTTGTTTTGAACTCCTGCTTCCTCTGATGCAGGATAGACTTTGTAGTGATCTGGAATCACAACATCTATTCTATAGTCTTGTTGTGGGGATTGTGGAGTACCTGCAGGGTTAGTTTTGACAGTAATATCTTCAAATTTGAAATTGTCTAAGTCAAACAACTCAGCAGGGTTTGCTGGGATTTTCAAAGATGAAAGTTCATTGAACTTCACATTCAGAGTTTCTTCTATTGTCTTGGTCCTTGTGTTAAACACTTTATAGGCCTTAGCAGTAGAAGAATACCCCAGAAAATATCCACAATCTACTTTGGCTGCAAATTTTGAAATGGAATCTTTAAGATTTAAAATGAAACATGGGCAGCCAAAGACTTTGAAAAATGATATCAATGGTTTGATTTTAAACAGAATTTCATAAGCAGTCTTTTGATGTCTAGGGTTGATTAAAACTCTGTTTTGAACATAGCAAGCAGTGTTTACAGCTTCTGCCCAAAAGGACAGGGGCAAACCAGAATCTGCTAGCATTGTTCTTGCAGCCTCAATGAGAGTCCTGTTCTTCCTTTCAACCACCCCATTCTGCTCTGGTGTTCTTGGGATACTGTACTGCCTTACAATCCCTTTTGACACACAGAAATCATCCAACTCCTTATTTTTAAACTCTGTTCCATTGTCACTTCTAAAGATTTTTACTGGCAAGTCATATTGTTTTTCAACTTTGGTGACAAAGTCCTTCAAAATACCTGCAGTCTCATCCTTAGAGTGTAAAAAATAAGTCCATGTAAACCTAGAAAAATCATCAACTATGACAAGACAAAATCTTTTTCTTCTTAGACTCATGATTTTTACAGGGCCAAACAGGTCCATGTGCAACAATTGTAAACACTGACTAGTTTTGGACTCATCAATTGATTTGTAAGAGCTTTTATGTTGTTTACCTTTTAGACAGGAAACACAATGCTCATCACATTTAAATTCTTTTGATGGCAAACCTCTGACAAGGTTTTGTTTGGAGAGTGAGTTGATAGTTTGAAGGTTGGTGTGACCAAGTCTCCTATGCCACAATTCTGTCTCTTTGGTAGAGGCAGCTGAGAACAGACAGACATTTGCCATAGGGTTATCCTTTAACATATCAACTACATACACATTGCCACTTCTGTGAGCAACAAGTTGTGCTTTGCTCTCAGCAATGATGGTGTTAATCTTTTCAACAGCCTCTGGGCCAACAATCTTACAAGTTTGCTTAGTGAAGAATGACCCAAATCCTTTGTCACTCATTTGAGACACACTAAGTAGATTAAATTTTAGATTGTCTATCAGATTAACATTTTCAAACTTAAGCCTCCCTGCTTTGACAGTTCCAGAACCCAACACTTTACCTTTAGAATCATTACCAAAGGATATATCACCCCCTCCATGTGCAAGAAAGTCCAGAAGAAGGGCTCTACATCCAGTCATGTGCCTGGAGCCTCCACTATCTACATACCATAAACTGTCTAAACAAGCAGAAGCTCCCTGCACATCAGTAAGGATTTTAGTTTTGGTGAGTGTCCAAAGCCAAATTGGCTTTGGATGGGTCCTTAGCTATCTCAGCCTTAAGTTGTGGAGAAAGATCAGTGGTTTGAACTAGCTTTTGAACTAGGTTCAACAGCTGCAGTTGACCATTTGCCAGTGCTTGTATGTCAACACTTGGTCCAGCAGAGGTTTGATCATTTCCTATCAGATGCTGAAAACCATGAGGGTGTCTGTTCACTTTTGGTTTTGAAGGCCTTTTGGGCTCTTCATAAACATGTGGCAGACGATGACAAGTGGGTTGTCCATATCCTCTTGATAACCTGTTAGTAGGTGGAACATCTGCTACCTGAACATCTCTGGGAGCAGAGTTTTTGTTCAGACTTTTGGTAACAGATGTTTGGACTGGTTCAAAAGTCTGTTTGGGTTTTCCTTTTGAAGTACTCACCACTTGACTTTCAAGAGTTTTAGCCTTATACTCTTTTATCTTTTCATCAAAATTTTTGAGATATAAGCACTCTTTTGTTTTGTGATTCTTTTTCTTGCAGATTGAACATTCTTTAGTTTTAGAATCATTTAAGCTTGTTGTTTTGTTGATGTCATATGCTTTTAGAAGAAAACAGTTTTTGGTGACATGGTTCTTCTTTTCACAAAAATCACAAAACAAGTTGTTCTTGGCTTTCCCTTTTTCTTTCTTCTTTTCAACAGATGTTTCATCATCTGTTGGAAGATTTACCAAAGGGATTACTTTGGCCTGTGGTGCCATTTTACCATCAGGGGTTTTGAAGGTCATTGGTTTGAAATTTTCAAGGACTTCACACTCATCTGACCATGTTGGTTTGAATTGATATTTCTCAATTTCATCAAAGGAGGGTGTACCTTCCAACTTTTCAAGAATGATTTTCTTGCCATTGGGTTCAGTAACCTTGATTTCTTGACCTTTTGAATTTGTAGGGATGACTTCAACCAACTGTGGTTCCTTTTTGTCAGTGGTTTGTGAAGTTTGATCAGTGGTTTGAAAACCAAACCCAAATTTCACATGACTTTTAGATTGTTGTTTGACAATCATCTCAAAACCTTTAGATGATTCCACCCATTTCTTACATTCAACTTGGGTGGACTCAAGCTCCTTTTTACAACTATGATATTTTGTTATCATAGTCTGAAGCTGGTCTTTGGTTATGCTTGCTTCATGTTTTAAACTGCTGATTTCAGACTCTTTTTCAGTTATTTTTGATTTTAACTCTTTAGTGAGTTTTTCAAACTGAATTTCATAATCCAAAATTTTCTTTCTAAAGTTTTCATTCACCTCTTTTATCTTGGCAAATGCCACAATACATTTGTCTGAGCATAAGTCATTTAAGATTTGAGGAGATACCTTAGCAGCAGCCATCAAGGCACAGTTACACTGGCAGTCACAATCATCACTACCTCAGGGGTCTGAGAGATTCACAACCTCCACTTCAGATTCTTCAGCTGAAACAACTTCACCAACAACACTATCAGTCACATTTTCAGACAAAGACACCACATCCTCAGAATCAGTTTCTTCAACAATTGTTTCTAGATCCATAAAACAAAAATCCTTTTCAGAGTTGGCAACTAGAGCAATGTTGTCATCTGTTATCTCATCTGGTAGACTGCTCCAATCAACAAAGCCCTGAGTAAAGAAACTCTGTTGACTTGGTTGACTGGTCTCTGCAGGAGCAGAGGGTGGAGTAACAGTCATTGGCACTGGTGCCTGAGTAACAGGTGTTTGGACATAGTGATACTGAGGAACAGTGGTTTGGACATAATGCACAGGAACAGTGGTTTGGGTTTGTGCAAAGTGAGCAGTGTTTTGCACATTAGGTACATTAGGGATGGTTTGATAAGTGTTGGTCTGTGGTCTTTGGTTTGGATAGGTAATCATAGGAACTCCATTTTGACTCCTACATTCCCTAGCAAAATGACCCATTCTGTGACACTTGTAACACTTTATCTTTGATTTATCCAACCCAACCTTTGACCCACCATGTAAACCTGGGTACCTCCTGCCAGTTTTCTTATAGAAGTTGTTGGTTCTAATACTGAGCAGGGCAACCTGATGTAAGATGTCCATCTCTTCTAAGTCCAAAGGGTCAATATATTGCAAGTCATTGTACACAAAAGATGAATTATCAGAAGCCTGGATATCACCACTGGCTGTGAAGGCACAGTTGTTTGGTGATGAGTAAGAATCATTATTGAAACCAGTGGTTATGTCAATGTAATGATCATAACTCTGATCCTTACTACTTCCAGAACCATCATCCTGACCCAACAATGCAGTATTACCAAATACATAGTCATCTGACACTTTGCCAAAGTCCCGGAGCTTCTTTTTCTGGTTAAGCTCCCTTTCATAAGTCAGGAGCTTACCATGAAGCTGGGTCAGGGTTAGGTTTTTGAATCCGATAGAGTTTCTCATAACTATGGCTATAGTGTCCCATTTGTCCTGAAGTGATCTAAGAAACCTATGATTCAGTGTTGAATTAGGAAAAGTTAGACCAACCAGTTTAAGTTCACTAATTAGACAGTTAAACCTTTCAAACTGTTGTGTTAACGACTCCCCTTTTATGTGACTAAACGTTTCATATTGTTGGTTAAGTATTTCACGGTTGTTTTCAATCACATCATCAGTTCCCCCGAATTGCTCTTTAAGAGCATCCCACAATTCTTTAGCACTATTGCAGTGCAAGAGTCCGGCATAGATATCATTCGGCAGTGCCATGGCTACTATGCTGAAAGCCTTGGCATCTAGCTCGATTTTTTGAAAATCTTGCTCTGAGTAGTTCTCAACACTCTTTGGTACTTGGATCTTTGGATCCTCGGCACTCGGTACCATTGGAACATGTGGTCCAAATACTACCGATTTCCAGCACCCTGTGTTCTGTTGTGCTAACACATGAGCCACCCGACGCTGCCATATGTTGTATTCTGACCTGACAAGCATCGGAGGCTTGTTGTGTGTGCCAGTGTTGTGTGGATCTTGATTGAGTGAAGTCATTCTTTTGGTTTTTCAAAAACAAAGTGTGTTTACTAACTGTTGAAACGAAAATAAACTATTACTCTGTTTTAACCCGACAAACAAACGATATCAATGATTATGAGCTGATCTGTGTATTAAACTGATTGATTAGATCAGATATAATTGACCAAGCACTGATACCAATTGTTAGGATCTGAGTTTTGGTTTGTTTTGATTTGTTTGATTAAGTATGAAAGATGAACGAAATATAAATGGAAAGTGCAGCGGAATAAACTATAAATCAAAACATGGAGAATAATTGTTTTTAACCGAAAGCTTTCATTAATTGAAAGATTACAATTGTACAACTAAAACTCCCCCTCAGCCAGATCACTCAGAGAATGTTTGTCTGAAAGAGAATGACGAGTGATGAATAGAACAGTACAAGTACTGTTCTATTTATAGACAGACTCAAAACTCTGATGATCAGTTGCTGACGTCACCTAGATAGTGACCTCTAACTGTCTAACAAACTCTAACATCTGCTAAGCTATAACTACTGTTACATTGAAACTACTGACAATACAAAACTCTGTTAACTAAAACTCTGATGTCTTCTTATCATCTGTTGAACCAAAGTGCTGTTGGTTCAACAGACCTTTGTTCTTCAGTTCTTTGATCAGCAGTTGTTCTTCATCAGACTTTTAACCTTCAGACTTTGTTCATCAGACCTTTTAATCAACAGCAGTTATCTCTAACAGTTGATTCAAGCAGCAGTAGTTAGGAATCAAAAGATCTTTGGAGGAAGCTTTATTGTAACAACTGTTCTTTATTCAAGGATCAAACACTTAGTATATTTTGGCTTTTAATCATGTGTTCTTCTCCAGGTCAGCAGACCCAACAGATTTTTCGACAGGAAAGAGCCTAAAGCTCTGATACCATAATTGTAACACCCCAACTTGGCTAGAGCTAATGTGTCACCATTATAGAAATTAGAACAAAGCAAAATCCCAAAATTATTAAATAAATGATTTAGAATGAAAACAAATGATTTATTACAAAGTCAATTAAAATTCCCCAAAATCTCTAGCTTGAAAATCTAAGTAATTGACTTTACTCTCTTCACACATTAAATGATCCCAAATAGTACATGCCAAATAAACAAAAGAAAAAAAACAACAAAAGAAAATACAGCTGAGCCAAAAATTGCTTAGTAATATAAAGAACAATAGTAATATCGTGAGGGCGGAAAAAAATGGTAAGGCATCAGAAGTAACGATGTCAAATGGCAGCGAAAGCAATGCGGCTAAAGTACATATGTGCATAATGAACTTCTAAACGGGATAACCATACGAATTCAAGTGATACAAAACAAACATATTTATTTGACAACAAATGCAATAAACTATTCGAAACAAATATAGTCAAATAAGTGGTATGGAAAGGAGTAATACCCATTGAGCACAAAACAGAACAAAACAGATGGTGTACATAGCCTCGTTGGCCTATTGTACATAACGTGAGCTGTATGTGGGCACACACCATCACTCACCAAATCAAAACAAAACAAATAATCCTAGGATCGATCCATACGCCTCTTATAATTTCATTTCACCCAACACACCAATATAATTTAAGAGACGTCGTTAACCATTCTTACCATCACGGAAGGTGCTACGCCATTGATGCCCTAATGACGCACCAACGGAATCAACCTACCGGAGGCTTCAAATTGCTCGGGTGTCGAAGTCAAAATAAATTTTTGATACAATATGTCACAATTAAATGTCTATATAAAATGTCTTATGCAATATTCTCATTCGTCACAAAAAATGGAAAATGCGATAATGAGTACGATTCCAATAATTATATCACATGCATAATAAGTTCACAAGGCAAATCTCAAGGAACGCAACGAATATTCAAAGGTCAAATGAATCGAATCGATAAACAAATAGTTTTATACTAAAAGTCGAAGGTTAACGAATTCGTACCTTAATGATGAGTCGTGAAACTTAGCAATAGATTCCACTCAGACGTTACAAAACCTCAGTTTGGGATTACAGCAGCCAATCGAATGTCGCCAATACTTGCCGAGTCGCCGGAAGGTCTTAGTCCCGTGTTGGTGGCACTCAGCAACAATAGTGGTTGTAGAACAAAAATTGAAGTGTTGCGGAGATAGAAATGTGATCAAGCTAGAATAAATTTAATCTAGCTTGACAGTGGCATTAAAATACTCGGTTCGTGAGGTTACTCAAGATGTCATGATTAAGTCCACTTGATTTGAGGACAGTTACAAAATTAATAGTGGGCTGCTTCAAATTCTAATCTCCAAAAGTAACTGATCTTGTAAACACTTCTTATTATATCCTATTTAATTCAATTAACATCCATATTTAATTATATTAAACTTTTACAATAAATTCTGAATTCATTTTGATCCTTACCAATGTTTATACGTTAACATCATTATGTGTAGAACTTTATTTCATATCAGTAAGCTACATTTGTTTAAGCTTCAAACTAATATGAAATATATGTTTTATCTATCAAAGAAATAATAACTAATTAAATTTTATTATTATTATTATTTTACGAAAACATTTAAGGTGTTACATTGTAGATCATTACCAACTGCTTTAAACCCATCCTTTAAAGATCCCAAGCAAACATAGACTCTCATAAATTGCCTTGTTGTAGAGTTTGGATCTGCAACAGGTTCAACATCTAGCTTAACAGTGGATTCTGGGTTTGTTCTAAGAAGTTCCTCAAGGTAATCCCTAAAGCACACTATATTGAGCACTATAATCTCCAGGCATCAGTCTTTGTGCTTTAGCTCTTGCCCTATAAGCTTTCATTATGTAAATACTTACCTCATACTTTCTCTGAAACTGTTCTTGTACTACCTTGACTGAATGTTTGGATTTTCTTCAATCAATTCAACGAGCTGATCTTAAGCTAAAAATGTTGAAGTACAAGCTGTGATACATCTGCTTTGTAGACATTTAGGATGCTCAATAAATGTTTTCACCATCCAAGTTTCTAACTCATTGTCTTTAGATACCAACAAAACCCAAGGGCAAGTTGTGTCTACAGGATTCTTCTTTTTGCCCTTGTCCCTTTTATGTTTTACAGGTACAGTCCCTTCAACGTTCTTACTTTTCTGTTTACTACCCAAATCTTCAAGTTATGTTTTATTAGGCTCTTTACCTTTTCTATCTTTTATTTTTGTATTGTTTTCAGGATGTTTTTCAGTATCAATTGTTTTCCCACTTTTTTAGCATTTTTGACTTACCTCAGCTAATCCTAAATTTCCAAAACACAAAACCATAATCCTATCACCCTCATCCTTAACTATTTTTAATTGTCTCCTTGATTCAATTGTGAGTTTTTTAATCAGCTTCTTCACCTCTACCTTGCTGTCAAACATTTGACCTAAAAAGAACTTTCCATCATCAGTATAAGCCTTTCTAAGCTTCCTTAGTTTTTTTCTTCCTAATCTTGCTAATGTTTTCATCATCACTAGCACTATATATCAAAGTTGTCATTATCAAGCACATTTTATCCATTATCGTCTATTTCATGCACAGGTTCATCTACCCCACATCAACATGAAATCTAAAGTTCCTCATATCTACCTCATCCTCCATCATAACATTGTCTTCATCTACAATAAAATCATTGTCACTATCATCTTCCTCACTATGTTCACTCTCACTATGTTTATCATCACTGCAGCCTTCATCAATGAATTCATCATCATTAAAGTCATCAAAACTGTATTGAGTATTAAACTTAGCATCAATAACATCATCTTTCACATTAGGCCCATCATTAACATCTATGAAAGGGTTTAAATCTTCAATCATATGATCAATATCTCCAACATGTATCTCATTAAAATTAGTACTATCTTGTAGCTGAGAACTGTTACTCAATTTAACCACATATTCTGGATCACCTTCAGGTTGATCAATATCTCCACTTGATTCTTTAGTCTAACATAATGCAAGTCCCTTTGGTTTCTTTCTTTGATTCCTAATCAACCATGCCTCTAACTCACTAAGTTTTTCGATGACGACACTTGATTGTGTTTGTGAGTACTGAAAGATGTTTGAGTTCCCATGCTCCATATAAACTTCAGTTAGTCTAGTTTGATCCATTTCCACAAGTTATCTTACATGATTGTCAGTAAGCAAAGGGTGGATCCCATTATTTAAATCAGTACCAGGTACTCTAAAATGGAAATAATGAGAAACATCATCATTGTATCCTAACTTTCGCCTAATCAGTCCCAGTTCATGCAAACTAAATATGTTGTAGTCCAACAAATCAACCATGCTTAACTGCCTATTTTTATACCTTCTGCCTGGAAAATCAGTGAAATACGTAGTAACCTCCATGATATAGATTGATCGAAAATAGGGTTGGATACAATTCCGCATTGTAAATCAGTTTAAGGTTAGAAAAAAAAAACAAATTTATCATCTATGAAGATAAGTGTTTGATAAATACCCCAAACTTTGATGATATCGTAGTCATCATCATCATTTTGTATATGAAATCTTTCTGCTCGTGCTCCATCGTCATCCATTTTATTATTCTTACTAGGTTCGATTGAATGAATAGTACTTGGGGCAACTATGGGTTTGTAATGAATGGAGGGTGTTGATTCAGATGTTTTAGAGGAAATAGGGAAAATGACAAAAATACCCTCACATGATATGCATGTGAGGGGACTTAACCAAGATTACTAACTGAGTTAGTCACAAAGGTTGGAACCTTTAGTAAAATCAATAGGTAAAAGGTTGTTTTCAGTGCAAATGAAACATAAAGGTTGGAACCTGCTATTTTGGCCAAACATAAAGGTTGATTTCTGTAATTTTGTCTTTTTATAAGATAAGAGTTTTACTTAATATCTTTAGGGTTTGTTTGGTATTGGGTAAGAGAATGAAAAGGATGAAGTCATGGAATGGACAAGGTAATGGAACGGATCATTACCATTCCATGTCTTGTTTAGTTCCCATGTGGGAATGAAACAAAACACTACTTTGTGTTGTTTGCTACGAAGGAAAAGACGAAGGAATAAAATCGGTTGGTGAGTGGTGGTAGTGTGTGGTGGTTAGTAGCGGTGATTGTGGGTGGTGGCGTTGGTGGTGATGGTGGGTGGGTGAAGGTGTAGCTTTTTTAGAAACGATTGGTTTTGATCTGTTCTGCTCTAAATGAAAACATAACTCACATTTACTGTTTCATTTAAAGTAAAAAAAAACTAATTAGAAACTTGTATATTACATAGGTTATAATATTTGTGTTGTTTTTTTTATTTATTATTAGGTTAGAAAATTTAATATTATATGAGGTGTGATCAATAAAACATTAAATGATTTTTAATAAGTGAAAATATAAAAAGAATTGGTTAAGAAAATAAATAATAAATAACAAAGATAAACGAGAAATTATAATTTAATAATATTATTTCATATAAGAGAGAATTGAGATAATCATAAATTTTTTATTTATTATATTATAAATATAAAGATAAAAATTACAAATTAATAAATACTTGGTTATTTATAACCTAAAACTTTTGGCTAGAAAGAAGATTTAGGACAGAAAAGAAAGAGAGAGAAAAGAGATAATTTTATTTTGTGTTCCCAAAGGAAAGGAAAAGAAAATAAATTTTTATGTGTCCCTGAGTTGAAAGGAATGGATAAGAAAAGTTTAATTTTACAATAATGTCATTGTTGGTTGTTATATTAGATTAAATATAATGGTAAAATAATTTCATTTTGTGTTCCCAAAGGAAAGGAAAATAAAATAAAATTTTTATGTGTCCCTGAGTTGAAAGGAATGATAAGAAAAGTTTAATTTTACAATAATGTCATTGTTGGTTGTTATATTAGATTAAATATAATGGTAAAATAATAAATGATAGTAAGACATTTTAATTAATAATTTTTCCTTCCTTTCGGTTCCTTCCATTTTGAAAGGAAAGTTTTAAACAATAATTTTTCTTCAACTTCATTCCATTCTTTCCACTCCTTTCCTTTGATGAAACTCCGGAACATACTTGTTTTTCACTTTCATTTCAATTCCTTCACTTTCTTTTTAGTTCGTTCTTTTAATGAAACTTTGAACACACAGTTTAAGAGGGTTTTGGAAAAGGGGAGAGTAAATTTCTTTCAAATAAATGGGTATGATGCTTATTTTTAGAAAAAGTAAAATAATTTATAATTTTAACTTCACTTAACGAAAATGATCAAATGTGTGAACCGCATGTGTAATTTTTTTTAATGACTAAACATTCAATATAAACAACATATATTTAGTAACTTTTTTGTTTATGCTCACTGATTTAAACGATTTAAAACATTTTATATGTCGAGGAGTTACAAAACACGTCTGACTAGCCAAATTTTCAAGCAATGACGCTACGATTTGTCGCAGTATCAATAAATCACCGTCCATGTGACATGTCACATGTTCCATGTAGCGGTTTTCACGAAATAAAAACACGCAATTTATATCTCGATTAAAAAACTTCTCATAAGCGAAAAAGTTACAATTTGGGGATTCCCCAAACCCCTAGTTCAACTCCTCACGACGGAGAAGATACATCGATCTTTCAAATTGAGTGCCCTAATATACACCCTCGGGTAAGTTACATTTCGATTTACCTTAAATGCATATTATCTATTTCTATTTTATTGTTCGTAATCAATTTCGAATTTCCTAACTTAAATTGTTCAAGTATCTTTCAATAATCAATAATAATTATTTCTACATTCATTAGGAACCTCTTATTATGTCGATTAGGCCGGTTAATGTTGATTGTTATCAGTTTAACCAAGATTTCTTGGTCGGTAATAAACATGAAGTTCTCTTCTCAATTAACTAAAATCTTCTATCAAATTAACCATTTGATGTAGATCAGATGGTTTGTCTGTGGTTGAACAAGGGGTCTTGGGTTCGATACCACGGCCCAGCGTTTTCTTTTCGCCGTTCAAAAAAAAAAATCTTCTATCAAATTCATGATTTTCTAAAAAACGCCCATGCTTATATTAAATAGCACACTTTTTATATAAATTCTTTTTACAAATTACAATGATCGGAAGTTCTATGGACCCCAATTGGACTAAGAGTGTCAATTTCTCATAGCCATTTGTTACTTACTATTTTGAGGACTATTTTGAAAATATGATTTACATGCATTAATTTAATAGTATTATTGCTTTTTCCATTTTATAAATAATTTGTTCTTCATGTGGCCAAATCTATACTTTATGTTTGCTTTTCATCGCATTTATTGTTATTTGATATGAGTATGCATTTTGTAAATTCTATCATTAATTAATTTTAACCAGTTATTATCATTACTCTATGTGGATGTAAACCTCAATCCTTAAAATTATTTATAGTAAAAGTATAACTTAGAACAAAGTTGTTTTTATAGGTTCATATAGTGGAAAAATAATGATATAAAATATTTAACAAATGTTATTGAAGAAACACGGATCCTAGATTGTCGGGTTAGCGCTAATCTTGGTAGTGATTCCACAGGGTTTTGATAAAGAAGTATGTTTATAAAACGTGATGGGTCTTGGGACAAGACCAATGATGTTTAGAGACAACAAGTTAGAAGAGCCGAGCCTCTAAATGTTTGAAAAAAAAACAAAGGTTGGAAAAGTACGACGTGCTCGTAGTCTTTTCTGTGAAAGTGTTCGTAAATATCGGATGCCAATAAAAGGAGAAGAAGCTCTCCTTTTATAGTACCTCGATATACGACTTTTTCAACCCGTCCTCTACCCTTGATGGGGCCCGGCCCAGGTAGAGGTGTTTCTAGGTTTCCGGCCCAAGTCCCTAGGCCCAATAGTGCAAGTGGTTTTGATAAAAAAGAGGGGAAAGGGGAGATGTTACCGTTCTGATGTAAATACACGTGGCGTCCATTAATTGAACACTGGTGGGCGGCGGACGCGTGGCGTCCGCCTAGTGGTTGTATTAGGGCGGTGAGTAATCATCTCTTTCTAGAAGGAACTGAGACAAGTTGAAGGGTTGCAAAAGTCTTTAACGAAGATATCTTGGCTGGGAGGCTGCCACATTATCGTCCTTTCTGTTTGTCAGGACATGCGCAGCCATTGATTGGCTAGGAAGTCTGACGGGCAGCCTGCAGCGTCAGGAACAGTTGCCTGGGGTAGGAGTGTGTGTCTCGAGGCTGCCCCATAAGATATCTTTGTAATCGTGTTGGTGAAGCTTTGTCTCTCTTGCTGAAGAAGCTTCACAGTGTGTCAGTCCCGCTGACGTAGAACGGGCGGACAGGTCTGTATCATCCGTTGGATGGACGCTAGTCTATGCGCCGATGTAGAACGGGCGGGTAAGGCTGCGTCATCGGTTAGATGGACGTTAGTAAGTGCGTTGTCGTAAAACGGGCGGGTCGAGCTGCGTCATCTGTTAGATGGGCAATAGTCACTTCGTTTTATATAAAGGAGGCACATTGGTTTTAGGTTGTGATATGGTATTTTGCTGACGCTTTGATACCATATCCCTACAGTTATGAAGAATAAAATTTTGTCTTAATAAAAAAAAGTTAACTACTTACAGTGAAATTAATAATGATAAAGATGAAAGGCAGCTTGATTGATAAAGTTAAGAGTGATAAATGGGTAGTGTTCTTTGATCAACAAGTCAAATCAAATATAAATTAAAAGTTTCGGCGTAAAACCGAACACAAGACGTACACAAGTCAAATCCAATTACTATTAAGCTATAAAATTCAAAGGTAATTATTCTTTTTATCTTCTAAAAATGGGTATAAAATACCAAATCGTTTCAATCCACGAATCTACCAAGTCAACCAAACATAACTTGTTTAGCATTATCTCCCGATATGAAACCTGAACTTACAAAAAAAGAAAAACAATAAAAAAGAAAGAATGAAATAGCATCATTTTTTTCAACAATATCAAAATCCCGCTCGCTCAGGTAAACTCAATTGGCAAAGGTCATTCACGTTCTTAAACACAGATGACCCTAGGGTTACCTTATAAAGGTAATTATTCGTTTAAGTAAAGTATAGGTTGGGATGGAACAATTTCTTTTAGTACAGATTCGGAAATTGGGGCTTTAGGCATAGGGTTGGTAATGGGTCGTGTTTCGGTATTCCAATCCCATACCTAATTATTAAAGTCCATCTCAAACTCATCGGGTATTTTTTGTGAGTAATTAACCATCTGGTTTTTGGTATACTCTATACTTTTTAGTTTATTAAAAATACCTGTCAGGTATACCGGACCTAAAACCCGTAGGGTATCAATCGCAAATATTAATCATTCATGGACGAACAAAAAACATAGCTTTAAGCAATGGCGTGGTTAAGTTAACTCAGTAAGACATTTATAAATTTACGATTATTACTTGATTCTTTAGTTATAAATTTAGAGGGTGGTTTGGGATTGCTTATCTAACTCCAAAAGTGTGTTTGTGAAAAGTGTTCATTGACTTATGGCTTTTTGGAAAAGAGTTTTTAAAAAAGTGTTTGGATTAACTTTTATAGTGGGAAAAGCCAATAAGTCAATATGTTGTTTTAAAAAAAAAAGTTTTTAGCATAGCTTATTAGTGTAACATGACCAAAGGTCACGATTTCTGACTTTGTAAAAACAACTTTTTAACTTATATCAAAAAGCCAACACCAAAAGTGTTGTGTTAGACAAACAGCTTATTGGCTTTTTGAATAAACCAATAAGTTAATTAGCACTTTTTGAACGTAATCCCAAACACCCTCTTATCTGAAAATTGTAAAATTCATCAATAATCTAGAAATGGATTCATTGCAAACAAAAATGAAACAATAATTGAAAAATACAAAATAAGTAAAACTTGATCTGGATGGTTTATTTGCAACTAGGAAATACAAATTTTAGTAAACATAAAATCCAGCATATCTATGGAATCATTGATTTCAATTAGGGTTAGATATAGGAATGGCAAAAACAAAAAACAAAAAAAAATCTTAGCCCGACGAGTATACCTGAAACCCGAAGTATTTGGGATGAGTATACCCGATACCCGACGGGTTTGAGATTGGAAACAAATATTTCACGGGTATAGTATTAGGTGATACCCAACCCGATTACCAGAAACTAAATACATGTTTACCCGAAACATATACTCACAAATTTTTAAGTTTTATATATATATATTCTTAACTATTTTTTTAGTAGTGTTTCATTTAATAGATTTATAGTTTGAAAAATAAACTTTTCATTTGAAATTTATATTTTAATGTCATTATTATTTATATTTATATGCTATGAACTATTAAAATATTTTGTGAGATACATATTATAATATATATTTATATTTTAAATATTTTAAAGATTATTATGGTGATTGGTGAGGATGATACGTATATTATTTATTACAATTTAATATATTACTGTATAAATTTCTAAAACATAAAACCATTAAGAAAGTAAAAGTATATATACATGCAAATTCCAACGGATATACCCGATACCCGTGGGGATGCTCTACACCCGACGGGTAATACCCGACAAATCCCTGACGAGTATGAAATGAGATTTTATAACCGGGTATGGGTATGATATTTGCCAAAGCCGACCCATACCTGACTCGTTGCCATCCAAGTTAAATTTTCATTTACAAATTGAATTTGAAAAGTACGAGTCATGGGATGTATAATACTTTTAAAATCTTATTTTTACTTATCTTGAAATAAATTAATACTTAAGTAAAATAATAATAAAAAAGAAAATTATGTTGGGTCACTCTGGTATATAATCGGGTAAACGAGACTATGTTTTCAGGTTATCGAGCTTATTACAAATCTAAGACCCGTCCTAAACAGAAAATTTTTTTTAAAAGTCATCTGAAACTCTATTGGGACAGATAATACAGTCCCAAATGTTTAGGTTTTGTGCTTCTCATAGAGTTCGGATTTCATTGTCATCCCTATTTGGGCCAGTTATTTTTTCAAGCCGTATATAAAATTAACCTCATTTAGAGTGTTGAAGTATTTTAAAATTCTTAATTAGTTTAAGAAAAAATAAAATTCTACGAAGTGGAAGAATTAATTTTATTAAATTTTATTATTATTAGAATAGATACTAAACCGCTATAGTTAGTGACTTGAGCCTTACCCCTTGTTAGAACTTACATCTCTTAATAATTTAGCCAACATGAGACTTTTTAACGCTATTGGTGGCAACAATGTAAATGGTGATGTAACTATTGTGGTTGTGTCCATGTGTGTGGGTGGGGGAATTACTCGAAGCACATATTCTACACGTTATTTAGGAACACTAAAAACTTATACTACTAATGAGTGTCAGTAGTTTAGTTTTAAAATAAGTGATTATCAAGGAAATGTTTGTAGAATTTATGTTATTAATTTTATTTTTTTTGTTACATAGATAAACCAATGTCAGATGATGAAGGTTTTAAGAGGAAGAGTACTCGTATGGCAGCAATCGAAGCTGCAAAGAGGATCAAGAAGAACGCTGAGTACAACGCACAAAGGCAACCACTTTACCGAGATGAAACAGTCACAAAATCAGATGCCACGACAAGGGGTAACAACAAACAAAGACAGAGAGGAGATAAACAAATGAAAGAGGAACAAGTTGATGACACTAGAGAGGTATCTTTTATTTCTCTCTTAAGATACCACTAATACCAGTTTGGCTTTTAAATAAATATATTTGAATTCAAATATGTGCTTGATTAATTTGTCATAGGTATTATATAAGGACTTTAGTTTTAAAAAATAATACAGTTAACATTTAAGTGCATATAAAATTATATAAATACATACACACTAGCAGACAAATCAGTTCATCTTTTGGTTTAAAGATCTTAATGTTCCTACTATTATCAAGTCGTCAAGCTTGTTTATTCTTAGTATTCTTGTTAGGGAAATTAAATTTTAATAATCTAAACTATGACTTATTAGCTAGTAATAACCATGCTTATGATATGACCAGTGATACTTTCGTTACCTAAGAATAGTCACAATGCATCATCAATTCATCATCATAGATTTATACTATGATGATTGCGCTATCAGAAATTCAGAATTGCCCTTCTAACATAAGTAAAAGTTGAGAGCGTCACTGATCAAACTTCAAATACAGATTATTATCGGCCCGTGTGTGATAGTTTGAACTGCTAAAATCTATTTTCCCTTGTTTGAGTAATTTACACAGATATTAGTATCTTCATATTGTCAATTTGGTTATTCCTTTTGAAAAACCGATATGGTCCCAACATTTTAACCTAATATAGACCGTTGGTGTTCCCTTAACTAACATAAAAAAATGATATTAGATTAATATGAATTTTTGTTTTGTCTTTTTAACTTAAAGATTTATAAAAACCCTCCCACTCCACCCCATCCTAGTAAAAAAGAGTGAAACTTTTTTTTTAGAACATTGAGAACTTATGATCGGCCTATTCTCCAAATCTTTTTCTACAGACCGTGTCATTGATATCGAGATGAAGCACTTCCAAAACTTATGACACAACCCTTGAAAATCGTCAAAGACGAGGTGAAGATGTTACCCTATGACAAAAGGTTGGGACAATCTCTATCTCTATAAAGGCCATGCACATTATATGGGCATAACATAAGGATCAATTACTTAATTAACTCATATTTTCTATTATACAACACAAATGAATCAATAACATAAGTGCCCATCAAAGTCATGTTCACCGATAGACATATTTCACTAATAATCATCCTTGGCGACTCAACCTTGAAACACTTTTCCCACCATTACCATTTGCCTTCCACCCCCCCCTTCTCGTCACCTCTCTCTATGTCACCTTCCGTATCACACTACCAATAAAACTTGTTATCAATTAAATGTGCCACAATCTTAAGGAATTCAAATCACATATACTACATAATCCGAATCCACGCTAGTCATCATTTTCTTTAGATTTTCTAATCCAAATGTTCCAACCTTTTAGAATAAAGAATCCAGTAGTAGGACATGACGAAGGTACATAGTGCAACAAGTATAGAAAACACCAAAATTAGATTAAAAATCTGTTTATAAGACAAAAAGTTGATGGACTTATTCACAAAGAAAAAAAGGGTCTTTCATTTTGTCTAACTGAAAGACAATTAATCCAGACGTCCCCCCCCCCCCCCCCCCCCCCCCCCTCACAGTCATCTTAGCTAGCGTCTGTTTGCACGAGCGTGACCCTTTCTCTTCTCAACATCAGGTATCGCAAGCTCCACGCAAGTGACGAATGCCCTCCAGGGAACTAACTAAATGGGTGATTGCACATAAGCACAAATTTGTATAGATGGCATCATTTTGTCTATCGTGTGTTTGAATGGAGCAAGACAAGTGGATACAATCTTTTAAAACGGAAAATTCAAAGACTAGTATAATAAAATGAAAAAAACTAAAAACAAATTGTGTTTTTTAAAAAAAAAAAAAAAAAATCTAGGTACTATGTTATGTGATATGATATTAGTCAAATTACGTTATATAGCATAAAGCATAGTGTTATGTTATATGTTATGTTATATTATATTACACCTTATACATTATATTACATCATTAAGTATTATAATTTGTTTTTAGTATGTTTGATATTTATTATTTGTTCATTATAATTTTTTTATGATAAAAGTAAGTTTGAAAAACTTAATATAATTTATGAATATATTTTTAGTGACATATCTATAATTTAAGTATTTTTTTTTTCACTTCATGGAATCTATTATTGTTATTACTATTCTCTTAATTATTATTATGTTGTTATTAACCTTATAAATTATTATCCGAATTACAATAACCAGGGGTTATCGTTGGTGCTTCGCCGCGGTTCAAAATGTAGATAAATTTAAGTAAATTGTGAGCGTGTCGATAAAAAAATCTCTTGACAGTACATTCAAAAGTCAAGGAAAAGTTACGTCATTTTATACCAATACCAAGTTATTCGAACATATATAAAGATAAACACGACGGCCACACATTCCTGTGTGTTGGTTTAAAAGTAGATAAAAACACGTCGCAACCAAGTGGTTTTAAAAAAAAAAGCTTAAAACAACCTATCGATTTTAAAACAATGTTACAAAATCCACTTCGAACGTAGATAAAAATAACTTGCTTGGAGCATTGGTATAAAAAAGAAATCCATGTAAAAATCACTTAAATAAAACTCGTTAAAACTCAATGTGATAAGTTTATTGAAGTTCAGGATAAGGTAAATCGATTAAAGAAAAAAATCAACCAACAAAACTGTAAGAAATGTAAAAAAATAAATAATAAACTAAAATGTTGGAGAAATTTATTAAACTTTAAGTGCGTATGAAATACTTATTAAATAAAAAAGAAAAAAAAACAACAGTAACAACAAAAAAATGGTAGGCTAAAGATATGAAAATTTTCATTTAATAGTTACATGACAGCAATCATTTATTGCATATTACAAATTATAAAATTATTATTTTTATGAAACATATATAACAAATAAAATGATATGACCAATTTTATATCTTCCTTCTATTCAAGCAAGAATTTTATTGTCTCTAACTTAAGATGGTGCAGGTTTCATCTGATAACATCTCAAAGAGTTCAGATCCTACTAAAAGCGATGACATGCCTAAAAAACGGCGAGGGCGCCCCCCTAAACCAAGATTAACAAAATGTCAGTCGCGGCACAGTAGAAATGCGAAACACAAAGATCCTAAACCTGAAGAAGCTGATTATGGTAAGATATTTGTTTTTGCTAGTTTCTTTTGATCTTTTTAAAATGTGTAACAACTTTGTATTTATGACTATATATGCAGATGTTAATCAAAGACGTGAATCTTACAATAGCTTTCTTCCAAATAATGATCCAATACTTGCATTAATCCTTCCCGGCCCAAAACAACTCCATCTTGTAAGTTATACAAGCCCATTGAATATAATGTATAAAAACACATAAAGGATAATATACAAGCCGACAAGCGTCCACCAAAGTAATTTGTAAAAATTACAAGTCAAAAATACTTCAAATATAAAACATTAAGTACTTTTCTAAATCTTATATAATCGTAATAATAATTGTCCTAGAGATATTGTGAAGTTAAGTGGCGTGCTCCATAACTAAAAGCTTGAGAGTTCAAATCTTATAAAATCAAGTTTGTGATGTATTTATTCTAGAAAATCTAGAATTGTTTTCAAATAAAAATCTATAATTGTAATAATCTAAAGTTTCTAACAACTTCCAAATCTATATATTTATATTTTTAAGAATATATGTTAAATTAATATGTTCAGATTCAAAGTGGGAAAACGAGTTTGGTAAGGATGAGAGGTATCACCCA
Source organism: Ambrosia artemisiifolia (assembly GCA_032199755.1). Lineage (NCBI taxonomy): Eukaryota > Viridiplantae > Streptophyta > Magnoliopsida > Asterales > Asteraceae > Ambrosia > Ambrosia artemisiifolia. Next base: position 27,715,432 of record CM063513.1, read on the forward strand.
ATACCTTACCCGTTTCCAACCCTCAAGTTTTTTGTAAACAGTCACATACCCAGTATACTTGAATACCCATACTTAATTATGTGTTGGGTTTTCATGTTACTACATTATGTTAGGGTTCATTTGCCATTTCTATTAAGGGTGAACCGAAAACCGAGCTATTCAAGATTAACCATTATGACCAAACCATATAAAAATCCAACGGTTCGATTTTGTATTTTATTGAAACGGAAATTTACAGTTTGGTTTTGTATTTTGTGAGAAACCAAACTGTAAATATGTTTATTTTTACATGTTCGTTATTGAATTTACTGTTTGTAGTTTTTTTTTGTTAACTAGTTTTAAGAAATTAACAAATGGTGCTGCCCTATACATTTAGGTCAATCAATAAATTAGCTCTATTCGTCAGTTTTGGGACACTTTTTTACCTCAAAATTAATTAATACTAAAAAAAAAAAACCATTGTGGAAACCAAAAATGGAATCCGAAACCGATTCGTTTTTTTTTTGTTTGGTTTGAGCCCATAACAACCGACCCAATAAGAACATTTCCTATAGTCTACACATATTAATAATTGAATAGTGACTTTTTTCATGGTTCATATTTTATAATTGGATTAGATGACCAAGATATAGTTAAACTAACAAAACCATAATAACTGAACACTAGAAAAGAACAAAGACAGGTAACTAAGTATTCATAGCAAATGATTGCATATTATTCATATTTTGAAATAACAAAAAAATATTGTCTTTATACAGGGAGATGGAGGTATTAGCTACAAAGAAAGTCTGATGAGTTTCACCAAGGGTCTTGGTCCAACAGCACAAAAGGTAGCTCTTCGTATGCTTCAACGACAAGGACCGACCCACCAGGCGCGCCACCAGCCCAAACCATTGTCTAAGTCACCAGACGCTCTGAGGCAACCACAAGTATTGGATTTAAATTCCATGAATGATTCATTAAAAAATACCATAACAAACCGAACCACTCGACCACTGTTCAGTATTGGAGACTCTAATGCAGCCGCAAGTACTAATTACAAAGGAAAAAATATCGTGATTGATGATGGCAAAAGCGCGCGCAACAAATGGGATGTTGTTGATAAATTAGAGCGCTTACTTGGTAAGCAAAAAGGTGGTGTTAAAATTGGCAGCAGTGGCTCATTAGATAATAAAAGTTTTGGTAACAAGAATCTTGATTATGCCCAAGTAGGTAACCAAAGGACCATCAGCCAAACTGGCTCACTTTGGTCAAATTATAACGCGAATATTATGAATCAAAATGTTAAGAAGATTTCTGGGATTCAAGATATTAGTGGCCAAAAGGAAGTGTCTAGGAATGCAAGTAATGTTATACCAAATGCAAGTGTACTTTATCCTTCAACAAACGTGTCGCGCTCTGGGAACATGTCTAACTCAAGTTTGGGGCTTGATGGTGAGGTTGGCCCATTCTCATGGGTTCTACAGCCACCAATGCATAGTCCTACACCGGTACCACCACCTGCAACCGCTATTAGTAGAGTTGTAAATGATGGTTTCTGGATAGATCCAGAATTTCAGCTTGCATTGGCTCTTGACAAGAACATGAAAGATAAAGAATCAAATGTTCGGTCCCAAAATCTGTGGGCACCTAGCCAAACAAACCAGTTTCTTCATGCACATCCACATGGACCCGTTCGTCAGCAGCCACAAGACCGGTTAGTGACGCCAATGCAACAAAATTTCTGGTCTCAGATGGCAATGTCAGCGGCTAACCCCGAGCAACACGCGTTACCATTTGGTGCCCAACAGGGTTCTAGGTTTCAGATGGGGAATAAGCTGCAGCATCCACCACCAGGTATTTGAGATGGAGTGGTTAACTTTCTAAATCAAAATACTTGGTATTTGTTGCAAGTAAACTATTTTTCTGGTCAAAACACTTATTAAGAATGAGCTATTTGGATAAATAATGTTTAGCAATATTTGTCCAAATTGCTTATTCAAGTTATCTGTTATGTTTTATATTAAGTGTTTTCACTAGAATAATGGTTTATTTGTGAAGAAAAACACGTAATGGTTTTGAAAGTTAATCACTTTTAAATAAGTAGTAAAGATGGGAAGAAACATGTATCTTCTCGGATGTTAAAGTTTTAGTTGTGTTTTCTTGTTGAATGTTGAACATGTTGGTTGTGTTTTCTTTTTGAATGTTGAACATGTTTATTTTTTAGGTTGTGTTTTGTTGTTGGATGTTGAACATGTTTGTGTTTAATTAAGTAGTGTTTTCGTGTTGAATGTTGAACATGTTTGTGCTTAGACAATGTTTTAATTTTTCAATGAGAAATGCTTATTATCTACTAGCAGGATGCACGATGCGGTGGAAACACATACACTTTTAAGGGTGTGCATGGTTCTATTCTGTTCGGTTATTTAGTCTCCACCGAAACCAAAGTCATCGGTTAATCGATCTTATTAACCAATTGGTTAATTTGTTCAGTTTATTTTGTGTGATTGTCGGTTTTAGTTCAATTCAATTAATTTTTGTTAATAAACAAAACCGAACTTTGGCTAAATATTTTGCTTAGAAATACATGAAACGGGTATAAATAGATGAAATGTAGGTATAAAATCTAAGAATATATGAATTGTCCAGTTTCGGAGTGGTTAATTTCGGTTAACTAAGCGTACGAAAAAACGGTAATCAAATTTAAGTTAATTCAGTTTTTTGTTAATTCAATTTTCAATTAGTTTGATTAGGTTTCGTCTGTTTTCAGTTATTGCTCACTAATCAAATGTCGAGGGTCCGGTCAAAGATAGTATTTATAAGTGCTCCTTAATACCCTTAATTATATGGTAAGAAGGGTGTCAAACCATAAAGAGTTTGTGATTGGTGATTTCAAGCTTAGTCGAATAAATGTGTCACTTACGAAGGGGCTATTCTTTTATATGAGGTGAATCGCGAAGTGATTCAAAGGAGTATATTCAATTTTGTTATTATAAAAATGATTAATTAGAATAAGTTGTGAACAATATTGTAAAAGTAATCACACCCGGGTTTTAGATTAATCAACAATTATAGTCATTTCACACAAATGATTTGATCAAGTTGAGAATTCTAATAATTTATTGAGTTCGTGAAAAAGCTAATCATTAATCTTAGACATCAACATTCATCAATCAACAACACAAGAATACGTTATATAAATCAAGATCAATCCCACATAAACCCTAACACAATTCAAAATCGAAAGCAATTATCCATTCACAATGTTTAGGATGCAAGGAAATCATTAACAGCCATGAATTACTAACAATACTAACAAGTAATTTGTATCAATCTTACAATCAAAAGATTGCCTAAATGTTTCTATCAAACCAATATGCAAATAAAACCCTAGATTAACTTACAATCTTCACCCGGGGATATTTTGGAGAATTAGCCAAGCATAATGTTGGAAATTGTTGGGAATCGCGTCACCCGTTCGGGTCAAACCCGAACCTGTTAGATCCAGTTAGTTATAAAATCTCTCTCTCTCTCTATATATATATATATATATATATATATATATATAGGGGAGGGATAAAATGAAAACCCTCCCCACTTAAGAAAATCCATGAAACCCTTAATCTAACCATCCATTATTCTGATTAAGGGTTAGGATTGCATTTTACTTTTGATGAAAAGTTTGAATACTTATTTGGATGTTAAAGGGCAAACTTGTCCAAGAATTTAAAAGTCTCCTCTCTCCTCCTCTCCCTCCTCTCTCCTCATAGATTCATGTTTTACTCTAAAAAAATTCAATTTTTAAAAACAAACTCCCTGTTACCAACCAGGTTTCAAGCTTCAAGCAACAGATATTTTTTGTTACATGTTTAAGCCTCACAGTAACAAATATAAATTATAAGCCAAAACGTATGTTTTTTCGTTGCAAGACCTGTAACATATGATAATTTATAACCCAAACAACAAAAACATATGATAAATTGTAACCAAAACATATAATAAATTATAACCCAAACAACAAAAACATACGAGTTTAAAGAAAAACATATGTTTTTAAATGAAAAAAACAAAGCTTCTTATACTGATCATCACCACCAATGTTCAAATCACTAGGTGCAACACCAGTGTCATCCACCTCATCCCCGCCACTCAAGAAAATCAACAAAAAATAATCACCAAATCTGGTTCACCATAACCTCCACCGAAGAATCACCTATAAAACATCGAACAAAAAAAACCAAAATAGATCATTATTCTTCACGCCATCTGCTCACTATATATTATTATTAATTGAATGAAAAACAAGAATGGGGAAATTTATGTGCTAAATGACAACAAGCTGACAAAAAAAAAGAGTTATTCTTCTTGATTATAAGCCATTGGTTTTCAAAAGGACATAAGCCTTCTATTTCCATTAAACCTCGATATCAAGCCATAGATATGAAGATCTTCTAGAAAAACATGTAAAATAAAAAATAAAATAAACACCTAAATTTCCCCCCAAAAAATGAAAGCTTATTTACCTGGACAGACAGCTTCATCGACGATTTGTCTCTCTAAGAAATATTAGGCTTTTTTTATGGCTTCTGCACATTTATAGAAAGAAAAGAGATGTGGGTTTCAGATCTGTTGTCATCAAGAGGGTGGCTGATGGTGGTTGTATGCAGATTTGTCGCCAACGTCTAACTCATCACCAACCTCAAAAAGCCCTAGTGCTCATCCGTCATCAGAGCTTTAAACCACGATGTACCACAATCTTAGAGAAAAGAAAGAAAGCCAAGGAATGATGATGGAAATATAGAGATGGACATCTAAGTAGAAAGAAAGAAAGGGAGTTAACATATGAAAATAAAGAGAGAGGAATAGAGACATGGATCTAGTGATGCAGGGAGAAAGAGGTGGATATATGAAATTAAAAAGAATTAACCTGACATATTGCAGAATAATATGAAGTACCAAAAATGCCCTTAAGGTCCAAAGTCAGATATCAGACGTGGCATGATCTAGAACCATTAGATGGGGTTTAGTGAGTTTGCACAACTCTAAGGAGTTTTCAAATTATAATTGGCCTATATATATATATATATATATATATATATATATATATATATATAGGTTTAGGTTCCTGTACAAAAGCCAAAATGTGTGAGAAGGGTGAGAAGGCTCCTGGATGTGACAAGTGTCCAATATCATTTTCTTAGATTAGGGTTATTTTTGTCTTTTAACTAAACATATAATTAAACAAATTCCTTAATTTTCGTTTGCATTTATTGAGACGTATTTCTTTTTTTTTTAACTTGTTCATTCATGCATATCATCAACATCCTAATTCCAATCTTTGAGTTTCTTAAGATTTAGAATCGATTCAAAGGTAACCTTCGATTCAAAAATTATTTTGATATCTTTTTCTTTTTTATACTCTAGTGTTTTATCGAAATATGCTATAGTGTTGAAGGTATAACATACCTTTTGCGTTTTTTTGTATGAAGTTTTACTCATACAAAATATGGTTTTATATGAACACTGGTGTTTTATTGAAACACATATGTTGATTATTTTGTTAATTAAGCTACGTTTTATGGTGTTTTTAATGAAATAAAATGTGGTATCGATATGCATGGTGTTTTACTGATGTACATAAGTTTGAAGATAAAACACACTGATATGAATATAAAACAAAACCCTTCAAAGAATATCATAATAAATAAAACATAATGATATGGATAGGTTACAGTAAAACATAACTGTCAATAACATGTTTACACTAAGAACACCATATTATCCATTGTATTTGCCCTAAAATATATCAACTAAATACAACCTACATGTATTTTAATATAAAACACCATACCGTAATACAAACCTTTCAGACGTAAAACACCTTGACTTGAAAATAAAACACATTGATATGGTGTAGGAAACTAGAGAAATGGTTGAACACTTGTAACCAATTGTGTATGTATGTCCACTGTATATTGATAAAAGTTTTTGCTTCTTTCTTTCTCCAAATAACTTAAAAGAGTAAAGACACACATCACATTCATCACTGCTTACCTTACCCTGTATGTACTCTTCTATTCAACTCCTTTATCTACACCACTCATCATGACTAAAAAATATAAAGAACAAGAAACAAACAAGAAAGAGAAAGAAAATGAGTGCAGGAACAAATAAAATCGTGTGAGAGAGAGAAAGAGAGAGAGAGTAATAAAGGAATTATTGTAGAAAAAGAAGGAGAAAATGGTGGAGAGAGTTTAATAAAATGGTGATTTTACTCATATACCCTTAAAACATCTAATTAATTAATTTAATTATAACACTAATTACAAATTTGCCATCCATTTAATCTCAACCATCCATCTATAGATCTAATGGTCCAAAACACTTCTTATCCTTCTCACAAAAAACACTCTTTGTACAAGAACCCTACCATATATATATATATATATATATATATATATATATAGTGTTAGGTTATTTTCAGAAGGGTGTTTTAGTGTGAGAAGTGCGAGAAGAAATCTAAATCCTACTTTTTATTAGTAATAGTTCATATATTTTTGAAGTTTTTACTTTTTTTATATCATTGTTTATGTTATATATACAAAAACTTATTAAACTAATGCAATCAAATGTGTTTTTTAAGGTTTAAACATTTTCCTACACATGTGTTATATAATGCGTAGGTAATGTTCTTACACAAATTTTGTACATGTGTAGGTTATATAAATTAATGAAATTTGCTTCATATATTTGTTTAATTTTCTAGATAGATCAATAAACAACACATTTCAACAATTTTTTTATGTTTTTATTTTTTTAAAAGTAATAAAAATGAATTATTAATCTTCTTCTCGCACTTCTCGCATTAAAACCTCTTCTGAAATGAACCATCCCCTATATATATATATATATATAGGGTAGGGATCCTAAGAGAACCAACCCCTATTTGAGAACTGAGAGAACCATTCTGGGCCACACATTTCATATAAAGGCAAAAAAAAAAAAAAAATTTTTTTTTTTTTTTTTTTTTTTGCTTTAATCGCACATTTTTAGGCAAGGAAAAATTTTTTTTTTTTATTTTTTTTGAATTTTTTTTCATTTATACATATGTGTATATGTCAATTATACATATGTGTATATAGCAATTATACATATGTGTATATAGCATTTTTCAGCTATACATATGTGTATATTTCAGTTATACATATGTGTATATTCCATTATACATATGTGTATAATGCAATTATACACATATGTATACTGAAAAAAAAATACAAAAAAAATAAAAAAAAAAATTTCTTACATATAAAGCAGCGATTTTTGCAAAAAAAAAAAAAAAAAAAAAAAAAAAAAAAAAATTGCCTTAGAGAAATGTGTGGCACAGAATGGTTCTCTCAGTTCTCAATTTGGAGAAAGGTTCTCATTTGAACCAAATCCTATATATATATATATATATATATATATATGGGTGATTAAATAATAAGAAAGTTAATATGAGAATAAAAAGAACAAATAACATAATGGTAAAAATTAAACACTTTAACTCTTCTTACATTAATTATTATGTCTCTAATTAATTAGTCATTAACATTTTATCTTACACATTATCAAAATGTGTCCTACACATATCAAAATTCATCCTACACATATAGAAAATTATCATATGTTTATCCTACACATATCGAGATTATCTTACGTTTATCCTACACATATAAAAGTTCATCCTACTCGAATCCTACACATATCGAAAGTATCATTCTCTTTAAATTAGGTTTGGTTTGAAAATGTATAACTTAAACAATAATTATGAGTTTCATTTATTTAACTAGTTTAGGGAGTTACAAAAAACAAATAACTTATTTAACATTAAATACAATTATTATATGGAAAATTCCTATTGTTTAATATATGTTCTTTTTCATCTTACAACATATTTTATTCTCATTTAAACTCTTCACTATATATATATATATATATATATATATATATATATATATATATATATAGAGGATCCTGTAGGAAAATGGTTTTATGTATGAAGTGTAGGAAAGAGTTATGGCCCTTGGATCAAATATTGAGATTAAGGGCATTGTAGACTTTATGTACCATTTTTTAAATCTCCTAATCCCACTTTTTTAGCAAATATTTATGGCTAATTATGAAGAACCCAAATAACTAAATATTCATTGTTTTCATATGATTCATAATGTTATATTAATTTATTCAATTTCTTACTCTCCCCAAATAACTGAAGATTATCATCCCATTTTTTTGGTTCTTTAATAAAACACTTATGACGTTTAATCAATATCGAACACTGACCTAACAAAGCCTTATAGAAAACACTTCTGATGTTAGAGTTTTATAACAAACAAACACTGTTGAAATGTTTTAATCTACAAGAACAACTACACCTAATATGCATAAACATTTTATAAAACACTTCTGATGTTTAATCCATATCGAACAATGAACTAACAAAGCCTTTATATAAAACACTTCTGATGTTACAATCTTATAACAAACAAAACATTGTTGAAATGTTTTAATCCACAGCAATAACAACCCCTAATATACATAAACATTTATAAAACACCTCTGATGTTTAATCCATATCAAACAATGAACTAACAAAGCACTGTATAAAACACTTATGATGTTACAATCTTATAACAAACAAAACACTGTTGAAATGTTTTAATCCACAACTACACCTAATATACATAAACATTAATAAAACGCTTCTTATGTCACTACAAGAAATTTAGGTATTTACCCACACATAGTATGTGTAGGAAAAAACATATAATGTGTTAGTAGTTACATTTACCTACACATAAATTAAGTGTTATCATGTGTAGACTCGGCACTGTAGATATAGATTATTGTCACACCCTCAAAATCCACTTGCGGAGTTTTACCGCGAGGCGCATGACAAACCAGGATCCAAGTCAATGATCACAATAAACAATACTAAATGAATTTCAAAAACATAGTTTAAAAATCCCAAACATCAGCGGAAGCTAAATGTCGTTACATAAACAAAATAAAACCAAATGTTTAATGTTCAAAACCATGCGACTCTAACTAGACGCCGTGCAGACGCGTGCGCCCTAGTTCCACTTTGCTACCTTAGCGACCTGAGAAAACATGTAAGAGTTTACGTCAGCACAAAAATGCTGGTGAGTTTACAGGTTTGTAATCAAAGTTCCAAGTATAACCTGTCCATACTATAACAATTGTAAACCAAGTACGCTAGCTAGGCGCATGTACCATTACTACTACGATTGGAAAACCATTACTAACTCGCAAACCAGATGTTGTGCCCGAATAGTAAACCTGTTCCTGTTTGAGACAATATGCACCCGCCCGGCGCTCCATGCCGACGGGTGGGGTTGGTCACTCCCAATAGCGCTATTCACATTTCCCCGTTGTGCAAACCAGCACATTCATGGTTTCCCCCCGGGACTTCCAAAGATCGTATAGTAAACCGTTTGAAAACCCATAGTATGACAGTTGTTACCAAATAGTTGTTTAACACATGTTTTCTCCCCCGAAAACGAAAACCAAGTAAAGTGGGGCCGTAAACTCACCTTAGGTTGCGTTAACTTCAGATAATAGAATAGTTCAACAAGCTATGCTAGTCCCGTAAAACAGCGACCTAACATATGACAGTTACAAGTACTTAGACTAATAACCCTTAGGTTAGTTAGTCCCTAGATGTCCAGACCATAACCAAGTTCGTTTGAAAACACCGTGACTGTTTAACCGACCCAAAGTACAAGACTCGACATCCCATTGGTGACCCGAGACTCCCCGTGTTATGTTTACGCTCCAAAACATACAATCACGCAAGTACACTTAACATACGTTAACACACAACAAGTTATAGCACATAGTTCACGTATCACCGAAATACATCCAAGTATATGTTACCAAGTTATTAGACATGTTACGGGGTTCCTAGCATGTTCCTAGGTGTCAAAACGGGTCTCGGAATGCTAAAATATACATACAGCAGCAGTACAGGCGATTAGGAAAAGTCAACTAGCAATTACGTTGGTCAACAGGCAATTATGAATGCTAATCGCCTACAGTGTAGGCGATTAGGGTCATGTGACATGCAAATTTTTGAGTTTGCATGCAATTAGGGTCATGTGACATGCATTTCAGAACTTATCAGGCGATTAGGGTCATGCAGCATGCAAAAACACAACATAGCAGGCGATTAGCCCCTAATTGCATGCACATCAGGCGATTAGCCCCTCATAGCAGGCGATTAGCTTGCTAATCGCCTAACCCTTAGGCGATTAGCCTTGCTAATCGCATGCTACCCAGTTTTTCCGATTTTTCGCGCGTTTAACACTCCAAATCAAATCCAGAACGTGTGTAACTACCCCATATCATCCCAATAACTATTCTAAACATGTTTAAACCAAAATCCTTCGTTTAACCTCGTATAATCAGTCCTGCATGAAATCAAGTAATCCAAACACCATACACATAGCATGCAATCATCATACTAACATGCATAACAATAACCCTAATAATCAATTACTGAGATTCCTATCATCATAATATCAATATCAATACTGATCTATCATAATAACATAGCAAATCTTCATCATGAATCATAAAAACCCTAGCTTTTTAATCATACACACTCATAATACATGCATATTAGTTATAATCCGATTAACAACCCTTATTGACGATTTTCAGAAAGCTTTTTCGTTTAACAACAGGTCTGGACCCTTAGGGATTGATTAAAAACGTTTATAAAGGGTTATGGATGAAAATCAAACCTTAGAATTATGAAAGTATGATGATTCAAGCTTGAAACCTTGAGTTTTGATCAAAAATCGCCTTCCAGAGGTTGTTTATGTGTTGGGGCGGTTTATGGGACGACTAGGGTTTGTATAATGAAGTTTAGGAGGTTAAGTATGGTATTTATAGTCGTTTTTAGTCGTCACTTACGTTGCAGGCGATTAGGCCTCAGTTGCAGGCGATTAGGGCTGCTAATCGCCACCCCCTTAGGCGATTAGCCCCCTAATCGCCTAGAAGGAAGGCTACTCGCCACCTGATGTGGCCTACTCGCCACCTGGGGTGAGCTAATCGCCACCCTACAGGTGATTAGCTCACCCTAATCGCCTGTAGTGTCCCGTTTCAAGTATTTTGCGCGTTAAACCCCGTTTTAACATATGTTAACACATTTTCACATACCGACAAGTCACATAATGATTGTAAACACATAACACTTGTAAATATACACATTCACACTCGTTCACCAATTCCCGAGACTCGAGACTTGCATGTTCCCTATGCTTTGACGATTCTCCTAATCGTCACCCCTTGTACACTTGGTTAAGGACTGACATCTAACGATCCTCTAGGCCAACATCTAATGATTCCCTAGACTCATATAACAGTTCCCGAACCATAACCCGACTCAACTAACCCAGTTAAGTACAGAATACGCGTGACTCGCTAAGGTAGACTTTAATTTAGACGATGTTGTTAACTTGAATTTGCCGGGTGTCACATCATCCCCACGTTAAAAGAATTTTCGTCCCGAAAATTATGTAAGTACCAAGAGTATGAACAAAAGAAACAGACAAAAATAGAAACCAAGAGAGAGAATTACCCGAGTTGTCACATCATCCCCACGTTAAAAGGAATCTCGCCCCGAGATTCATTCCGTTGCAGTGGTAACGTGTCTCGACTCGAATGCCTCTTTAGGAAAAAGATGAGGATACTTAGACTTCATCTGATCCTCGCGTTCCCAAGTGTATTCCGGTCCCCGGTTCGAGTTCCATCGAACCTTAACAATACGAATCTTACTGTGACGCAGACTGCGAATCTTGTAATCAAGGATCTCGACAGGTTCCTCCACTATCCGAAGACGATCATCAACCTTGATCTCTTCTAGTGGAACAATGAGAGACTCGTCAGTCAGACACTTCTTCAGGTTAGATACGTGGAAGACGTTATGTACGTTACCGAGCTCCGTCGGTAAATCAAGTCGATATGCCACCGGTCCGATCCGTTCCAGGATCGTAAATGGACCGACATACCGCGGGTTAAGTTTGCCACGCTTCCCAAAGCGTATGACGCCCTTCCACGGTGAAACCTTTAGAAGCACTTTGTCACCAACTTGAAACTCCAATGGCTTACGGCGATGATCAGCATAGCTCTTCTGTCGATCCCGTGCCGCCGCCAATCGATTACGAATCTGTACGATCTTCTCAGAAGTCTCGTACACCAGTTCTGGCCCAGTGAGCTGACTCTCACCCACTTCGGCCCAACAGAGAGGAGACCTGCATTTCCGTCCGTACAATGCCTCGAACGGAGCTGCTTTGATGCTCGTATGATAACTGTTGTTGTAAGAGAATTCTACTAACGGTAAGTGAGCTTCCCAACCTTTGCCAAAATCGATCACACATGCCCGCAGCATATCTTCTAGAGTTTGAATTGTACGCTCACTCTGACCGTCAGTTTGTGGGTGGTAAGCTGTACTCATGTCTAGTTGGGTACCCAAAGCCTTGTGCAAAGACTTCCAGAAGTGAGAAGTAAAATGAGAATCACGATCCGAAATAATAGAAACTGGTACCCCATACTTAGAGACAACTTCTTTCAGATATAAACGAGCCAACCGATCCATGGTGTCGGTCTCCTTAATAGCAAGGAAATGGGCTGATTTCGTCAAACGGTCGACAATCACCCATATCTTATCATTCCCGCTCGGTGACTTAGGTAGCTGTGTGACAAAGTCCATTGTAATCCGTTCCCATTTCCACTCTGGAATTTCGGGTTGTTGCAATAGACCCGACGGTTTCTGGTATTCCACCTTGACCTTAGCACAGGTCAAGCACTTACTCACGTATGAGGCTATATCCGCCCTCATGTTTGGCCACCAGTACAGTATTTTTAGATCCTGGTACATCTTGTCTGAACCAGGATGAATGGAATACTGAGACTTGTGAGCTTCATCAAGAACCAGCTCCCGAAGTCCCCCGAATAAAGGAACCCAGACGCGTTCTGCGAAGTAGCGCAGGCCATCAGGCCTTTGCTCGAGGTGTTTGTCGGCACCGTGCATAGTTTCAGCCTTAAGGTTTTCCTCCTTCAAGGCTTCTAACTGAGCCGAACGGAGTTGATCAGGCAGAGAGGAATGGATTGTGAGTTGCAACGCCCGAACGCGACGAGGGTTTGTCGATTCTTTCCTGCTCAAGGCGTCTGCCACAACATTCGCCTTGCCAGGATGGTACTTAATGGCACAGTCATAGTCGTTCAGGAGTTCAACCCAACGGCGCTGTCGTATGTTCAGGTGCTGTTGGTCAAAAATGTGCTAGAGACTCTTGTGATCGGTGTAGATGGTGCATTTGGTACCGTACAAGTAATGCCTCCAAATTTTCAACGCGAACACCACCGCACCCAATTCTAAATCGTGGGTAGTGTAGTTCCTCTCGTGCACTTTGAGTTGACGGGAAGCGTACGCAATCACCTTCTCGCGTTGCATCAACACGCAACCGAGACCATGAATAGAAGCATCACAGTAAACAACGAAATCTTCAGTGCCCTCAGGCAAGGACAAGATAGGAGCAGAACAAAGCTTAGCCTTCAGTTTTTGGAACGCTGACTCCTGTGGTTCACCCCAGTCGAACTTTCTATCCTTCTGAGTGAGAGTGGTGAGGGGTTGAGCGACCTTCGAGAACCCCTTAATGAAACGACGATAATAACCCGCAAGGCCTAGGAATTGCCGCACCTCAGTTGGCGTCTTCGGTGCTTCCCAGTCCTTGATCGCTTCGATCTTAGCTGGATCGACATGGATTCCCAGTTCATTGACCACATGCCCTAGGAATTGGACTTCGCGTAACCAGAAATCGCACTTCGAGAACTTGGCGTACAGTTGTTCTCGTCGTAAGAGTTCCAAAACTAACCGTAGATGTTCCCCATGTTCGGTCTCGTTCTTGGAATAGATCAGAATGTCATCAATAAACACGATGACGAACTTGTCAAGATACGGTTTACAAACGCGGTTCATCAAATCCATGAAAACCGCCGGTGCGTTAGTGAGACCAAAAGGCATGACCAAGAACTCGAAATGGCCATAACGTGTACGAAAGGCTGTCTTAGCAACATCAGCTTCCCTTACGCGCAACTGGTGATAACCGGACCTGAGATCAATCTTGGAATAATAGCTAGAACCCTGGAGTTGGTCAAATAGGTCATCAATACGAGGAAGAGGATAACGATTCTTGATAGTCACCTTGTTCAATTCTCTATAATCCACACACAGTCGAAAACTGCCATCCTTCTTCTTAACAAACAAAATCGGGGCTCCCCAAGGGGAAGAACTAGGTCTGATGAAACCCTTATCCAAGAGTTCCTGTAACTGGTTAGACAATTCTTGCATCTCAGGAGGTGCAAGACGGTAGGGGGCCCGAGCAATAGGAGCAGCGCCAGGTACAAGATCAATACCGAACTCAACCTGACGATGGGGAGGAAGACCAGATAAATCATCAGGAAAGACATCAGAAAACTCGCGTACAACCGGAATATCGTCGATCTTCTTCTCGCTGGTAGTGGAAACAGATAAAAGTGCTAGAACAGCCGAATAACCCTTCCGAAGATACTTAAGGGCTTTCATGCTAGAGATGAGACTTAGCGGAGCACCGCTCTTGTCCCCGTACACAGAAAGAAATTCTCCATCAGGGAGAGGAATCCGGATGACCTTGTCGTAACAAACGATTTCAGCGCGATACAGCGACAACCAATCCATGCCTATAACCACGTCAAAACTACCCAAAGATACCGGCATAAGGTCGATAGGAAAAGACAAACCCGACAACTCTATGTGACATTCCCGAAGAACGCAAGTAGCTTCTATCTTCTTACCGTCAGCCAATTCTATAATATATTTAGCCTCTAAAGGAACAGGTACTACATCTAGCAAACGACTAACTTCCACAGATATGAAACTTTTATCGGCGCCAGAGTCAAATAAAACACTAACAGAGCGATCGTTGAGAAGAAACGTACCAGTGACTGTGTCAGGGTCCTGTCTTGCCTCTGCAGTCCCAATAACGAAGGCACGTGCGTTCCTGTTTCCGCCCCCGTTGTTACCATTTCCATTCCCATTACCATTCCCGTTCCCTCCCTGTTTCAGTTTTGGACACTCCTTCTTGTAATGCCCCGTTTCCCCACAGTGAAAACATCCCTGTTTACCCGCAGTCCCCTGAGTAGTAGAAGTCGGAGTAGTAGTTGGGGCCTGAGTCGATGGAAGAGTCGCCCTACAGTCTTTGGCAAAATGCCCCAACTTCTGGCAGCGATGGCAACGATTGTTGTCACAATTCCCATGATGATGGCGTCCACACTTATTGCATTTCGGTAACTTCCCTACATAACCACCACTTGGCTTAGAACCCGATGAAGACGAACCCCCACTATCAAACCTTTTCCCCTGTTGAGCTGGTGCTGGTGTAGAACTCTTCACATCATTATCCCACTTTCGTTTGTTGCTCTCTGGAGCCTTAGCAGTTGAACCTTTGGCAGGCAAGATACCCTCACTCACCTTCAAGTTAGTCATCCTATGAGCAGATCGGACCACCTCCGCGTAGGTAGGAAGATTCCCCGCAGCCACCAACCCTGCGATTTCTGGCACAAGACCCGAGATATAATGCTCAATCCTCCTATATTCCGGCACATGCAGATCAGGACAAAGTACAGCCAACTCGTTCCGCCTCACAGTATACTTCTCGATTTCTGACCCAGACATTTTGAGGTTCCACACCTCGTGTTCCAGCTTTTGAATCTCCTCCCTGGGACAGTACTCCCTCTTCAGCAGTTGCACAAAGTTCTCCCAAGGCATAGCATAAGCCTCCCCTATACCCATAGTCTGGGTGATATCGTTCCACCAGGTCAACGCAACATCCTGGAGCAACCCAGCAGAATACTTGACTCGATCCTCAGGGAGACAGTTACACATCAGGAAAACAGACTCCACTTTCTCCAACCACCTGAGCAAACCTACTGCACCCTCAGTACCCGAGAACTCATGGGGCTTGCAGTCCCGAAACATTTTGTAGGTGCACATGGGTGGTGGTGGTGGATTAACATGACCACCTGTAAAGAAACACGTAAGAAAACCACGGGAAATGTAAACAAAGTTCACCGATGAGATAGAAGTGGTTAGGTCAACTTACCGCCATTTTGCCCTAGCTGGAAGGCAGCCTGCAGCAAGTTGTTCAAGTCATCCTGCGTGAGGTTCACACCCCCACGACCACCATTTCCACGCCCACCATTGCGACCACCTCCACGTCCTCCTCGTGCTCCAGACATGATTCTGGCAAAAAGGACGAGAAAATTTAGTTTCACAGCCAATGATAAACACTAGCGTTTACAAGATCAAAGCTAGATCCAACCCAGGACTATCCATTCGAACCCAGAGCTCACTAGGGCTTTCATGCATTTCGGTTTATGATTTTGTGTGCACCCAAAATGATAAACCGCTCTACATGGTCCTCCCAGTGTTCTCCTAGTTCAAAGTTCAAATCACCGGACATAGATTCTTAGCTATACACCGTAATACTACGGTAGTTCATGACAAGGGTTTCTATTGGGGTAGGAAGGGAGATGTCCGAGTCTTGGACCAATCTCAAGAGTATACGGTTAACCCCAATGTACCACACTGTCTAGTAAGCAAGTAACCCAGTAAAAGAGAATGGATGATGTAACACAGAAGGGTAAGATGATTTAGAGACACCCCGACAAGTCTATAAGTAACCCAGTATAAAGTTTAGTACCATGTGATCATCTAGTGTGTGCGACTCAGTTATAGACTAGACTCTACATGCAGTCCTAGTTCACTATAACCATTGGCTCTGATACCAATCTGTCACACCCTCAAAATCCACTTGCGGAGTTTTACCGCGAGGCGCATGACAAACCAGGATCCAAGTCAATGATCACAATAAACAATACTAAATGAATTTCAAAAACATAGTTTAAAAATCCCAAACATCAGCGGAAGCTAAATGTCGTTACATAAACAAAATAAAACCAAATGTTTAATGTTCAAAACCATGCGACTCTAACTAGACGCCGTGCAGACGCGTGCGCCCTAGTTCCACTTTGCTACCTTAGCGACCTGAGAAAACATGTAAGAGTTTACGTCAGCACAAAAATGCTGGTGAGTTTACAGGTTTGTAATCAAAGTTCCAAGTATAACCTGTCCATACTATAACAATTGTAAACCAAGTACGCTAGCTAGGCGCATGTACCATTACTACTACGATTGGAAAACCATTACTAACTCGCAAACCAGATGTTGTGCCCGAATAGTAAACCTGTTCCTGTTTGAGACAATATGCACCCGCCCGGCGCTCCATGCCGACGGGTGGGGTTGGTCACTCCCAATAGCGCTATTCACATTTCCCCGTTGTGCAAACCAGCACATTCATGGTTTCCCCCCGGGACTTCCAAAGATCGTATAGTAAACCGTTTGAAAACCCATAGTATGACAGTTGTTACCAAATAGTTGTTTAACACATGTTTTCTCCCCCGAAAACGAAAACCAAGTAAAGTGGGGCCGTAAACTCACCTTAGGTTGCGTTAACTTCAGATAATAGAATAGTTCAACAAGCTATGCTAGTCCCGTAAAACAGCGACCTAACATATGACAGTTACAAGTACTTAGACTAATAACCCTTAGGTTAGTTAGTCCCTAGATGTCCAGACCATAACCAAGTTCGTTTGAAAACACCGTGACTGTTTAACCGACCCAAAGTACAAGACTCGACATCCCATTGGTGACCCGAGACTCCCCGTGTTATGTTTACGCTCCAAAACATACAATCACGCAAGTACACTTAACATACGTTAACACACAACAAGTTATAGCACATAGTTCACGTATCACCGAAATACATCCAAGTATATGTTACCAAGTTATTAGACATGTTACGGGGTTCCTAGCATGTTCCTAGGTGTCAAAACGGGTCTCGGAATGCTAAAATATACATACAGCAGCAGTACAGGCGATTAGGAAAAGTCAACTAGCAATTACGTTGGTCAACAGGCAATTATGAATGCTAATCGCCTACAGTGTAGGCGATTAGGGTCATGTGACATGCAAATTTTTGAGTTTGCATGCAATTAGGGTCATGTGACATGCATTTCAGAACTTATCAGGCGATTAGGGTCATGCAGCATGCAAAAACACAACATAGCAGGCGATTAGCCCCTAATTGCATGCACATCAGGCGATTAGCCCCTCATAGCAGGCGATTAGCTTGCTAATCGCCTAACCCTTAGGCGATTAGCCTTGCTAATCGCATGCTACCCAGTTTTTCCGATTTTTCGCGCGTTTAACACTCCAAATCAAATCCAGAACGTGTGTAACTACCCCATATCATCCCAATAACTATTCTAAACATGTTTAAACCAAAATCCTTCGTTTAACCTCGTATAATCAGTCCTGCATGAAATCAAGTAATCCAAACACCATACACATAGCATGCAATCATCATACTAACATGCATAACAATAACCCTAATAATCAATTACTGAGGTTCCTATCATCATAATATCAATATCAATACTGATCTATCATAATAACATAGCAAATCTTCATCATGAATCATAAAAACCCTAGCTTTTTAATCATACACACTCATAATACATGCATATTAGTTATAATCCGATTAACAACCCTTATTGACGATTTTCAGAAAGCTTTTTCGTTTAACAACAGGTCTGGACCCTTAGGGATTGATTAAAAACGTTTATAAAGGGTTATGGATGAAAATCAAACCTTAGAATTATGAAAGTATGATGATTCAAGCTTGAAACCTTGAGTTTTGATCAAAAATCGCCTTCCAGAGGTTGTTTATGTGTTGGGGCGGTTTATGGGACGACTAGGGTTTGTATAATGAAGTTTAGGAGGTTAAGTATGGTATTTATAGTCGTTTTTAGTCGTCACTTACGTTGCAGGCGATTAGGCCTCAGTTGCAGGCGATTAGGGCTGCTAATCGCCACCCCCTTAGGCGATTAGCCCCCTAATCGCCTAGAAGGAAGGCTACTCGCCACCTGATGTGGCCTACTCGCCACCTGGGGTGAGCTAATCGCCACCCTACAGGTGATTAGCTCACCCTAATCGCCTGTAGTGTCCCGTTCCAAGTATTTTGCGCGTTAAACCCCGTTTTAACATATGTTAACACATTTTCACATACCGACAAGTCACATAATGATTGTAAACACATAACACTTGTAAATATACACATTCACACTCGTTCACCAATTCCCGGGACTCGAGACTTGCATGTTCCCTATGCTTTGACGATTCTCCTAATCGTCACCCCTTGTACACTTGGTTAAGGACTGACATCTAACGATCCTCTAGGCCAACATCTAATGATTCCCTAGACTCATATAACAGTTCCCGAACCATAACCCGACTCAACTAACCCAGTTAAGTACAGAATACGCGTGACTCGCTAAGGTAGACTTTAATTTAGACGATGTTGTTAACTTGAATTTGCCGGGTGTCACAATTATTACCTACACATTTATTATGTGTAGGTATATAGCAAGATTTACCTACACATATATGTGTGGCTAAAAGTAATATATATGTGTTGGTAGAAATATAGAAACTTGTTAGATTGACGTATGACGTGGCAGCTGACATGGCATCCAACGTGGCAGCTAATTATGTGTAGGTAAATATAAAAGATGTGTAGGTGTTGATCTTAACATGTGTACGCATTGATCATAACATGTGTAGGCATTGATCTTAATTGATGTGTTGGTAAAAACATTTAAATATGTAGATAATAACCACAATTTATTTAAATAATAATTTTTAAATGTATACAAACAAATACAAAAATAGTTATAGAAACATACATGACCAAATTAACATTCTTAATCAAAACATAAGTGTTCAAACAACCAAAAAAACAAAGCAGATATTGACCATATGTTACTAACGGGTTATATAAAATTACTAAACGACATCACTCATCGATCCTTTCATCACCCTCTAGAGTATCATATTGAGATTGTTCAGATGTGCTTGATGGAGGAGGCATGATATTATTCTCAATCAGTGCTTGTTCGATAATTGCACATTTACTTGTCACTGTTTGAAATGCATAGACCAGCTCATCATAAGTAGGAAGCTTTGCTTTTTTAGTTGTACCCATTGTGTTATCAACAATAATTGGATCACGTCCCTACCCATGCAAACGAATAAAGCTTCGTCCAAGTATATTCCCAATAATTGACTTGTCGCTCATTCATTTCACGGTATGCTGGTTTCTCAACTTCATCATTTCTTCCTTTTAGGGAAAAAAAAGAAAACAAATACAATAAATTAACTGTTTACCAAATAATGAATACTTGGCGGTAGAAAAGAAAAGGTAAACTTACATATATTGCAGCCGCGTTTTTAGATATTCAACCTTTTTCCACATCCCAATGTGTAAGCCGGCAAGTCTCAAGTTGACCGGATGAAGAATCCAAATCCAAACCACGCTCAATGTGATAGCGTATTGTACTCTTCGAAGCGTTTCTACTATCAAGTTTTCGTTTTGCACATGCCATAACTCTCTTTTTTGCAATTTCCTTCAAGGACATAGAACCAAATAATACATAATAGATTAGATCAAATTCGATAATGAATAATAACAAGAAAGTTGAGCGTTATATTGATATTAGTTCCATTGGGATTTTCAATGGATGGGAGAGACTCATGAATCACTGCCTTATGCCTGGTCAAAGAACGCTAAAGACAGAAACAAATATTATTATTATTATTATTATTAACTAAGTAAAACTGCCTATGAACAGAGAATTAATACATGAGGACTTACATAAACTTGTTCATAAAAGGTCCATAAGAAATATCCCCTGCAAAAAAAGAAAATATTACCACACAATAAAAATAATAATCAATAACATGTAGGACGTAGCAATAATATTTCCTAGTTCCTACCATGATGGCATGTACTGTAAAATTCTTTCAATTAGTACTGCATGTTGTCATGCTCCTGGGAGAAAGTTCCACGTTCTCCCAAATGAAGTTGAAGAAGTTTAAGAGCATAGAAACTGAATTACTACTAACCTAAAGTCAACAAGAAGAAGTTTGACTCAAATTCAATGTTAATATCAATTCTAAATTAAAATTCTTGATAATTAAACACAAAGGGGGCAAAACAGTAAGAATTTAAAAAATTCAAATGATTAATTATACGAAAAAAAAAACTGAATTAAAACTACTAACCTGAGTTAATGATTCAATAGCCATCTTTAAGCCACCAATTGATTAAGTCTTCAATACCCAGATGAAAAGTTTCAATCTTTATAACAAATTCTTAAAACCTATTGAATATTGATTCAGTTAATAAATCAAAGAAATATGAACTACTAATAAAATTTTCAATACCAAAATAAAAAGTTTCAATCTTTATAACAACAGATTCCAGTCCACAAATACTTAAGCGAGACAAAATTCGAGTTATAAAAAATAAAAAATAGGGTTACCTTTTGCAAGGGGAGTGGAGGAAATGAGATGTGCGAACTTCCGTCCCCAAAAAACTGTGTCCCCTCTTTTTGATGCTGCCGTCAAAATAAATAATCCTCAAATTATCTCCACCTCTATTTTCCCCGTGCTTTAGGAAACTCCATGGGCCGAAATAAACCCAAGTTAGTGGAGCCCACTTTTCACTTTTGTTTCTTTCAATCTTTCATTTAATAATAACGATTATTATTATGATTATTATTATTATTAATTCCATGTTTGCTCTCAAGTATACGCGACTTGATCATTTTCCTTCGTATTAAGCTCATATCTCACGAACACCAATAAAACACATGTACACTAATAAGACCGACTAAAAGTACAAAATAAAAGACTAAAATATA
This sequence comes from Ambrosia artemisiifolia, assembly GCA_032199755.1. NCBI lineage: Eukaryota > Viridiplantae > Streptophyta > Magnoliopsida > Asterales > Asteraceae > Ambrosia > Ambrosia artemisiifolia. The sequence continues at coordinate 27,737,335 of CM063513.1, forward strand.
TACAAAAACTAACATATTAACAAGGTGTGTTCACTAACACATCAAGAAGCCATTTTAATGGCATAGGAAAAGTGCTACTAAAAGTTTATATTATTGGTATAAAAAGCTAAATGCCACTAAAGGTATGCTAAGAAAATATGACATATGCAACCATTAAAACATATAATTAGTGGCACAAAAACTTAGAAACATGTGTCAGACATTTTTTTGTAGTGTATTTATTTGGCACGTCATTTAAAAAAATTATTATTTTTTATATGTAACCAATATCTACACATGATATACATTTTAAGCATGTGTAGGTATTTATTTTGCCACGTTATTATCAGAAACTAAAATAAGAATTATCTACATATTTGTTTAAATATATTATGTGTTGGTATACATAATCATTTACCTACACATATATTAGTTGTTTACATATTTGTTGATAATTTACCTACACATAACAAAATTTTGCCGTATGTGTAGGTAGTTAGATGTTTAATTGATGTCAATTTTGGGAGGAAATTTTCCCACCAACTCCAATGTGTAGGTAAAACGTATTACCAACATTTATTAAGTGTTAGTTGTTATTTGACATAAATCATCAACAATTACCCACACATGTACAAAAATGTGTAGATATTTACTCACACATTTACATGTGTAGGTAAGTTATGTGTGGGTAAACACCCCAAATTCTTGTAGTGTGTTAAATCCATATAGAACAATGAACTAACAAAAGCGTTATATAAAACACTTCTCATGTTACAATTTTATAACCAACAAAACACTGTTGAAATATTTTAATCCACAATAACTACAATTTTATAACTTGTAATCGTCGATGATTATGGGATGAAAGAGGGACTATTAATGAGAAGAGAGAGAGAGAGAGACTAATAATGAGAAGAGAGAGAGAGACTAATAATGAGAAGAGAGAGAGAGGACCGTGATTTATGGAAAGCATTTAAATTGTTTCTAGAAAATTAACACAAAATGACATTCATACCCTCATTTAAAACACTTAGGGTATGTTTGGCAAAACTAGCTGGTAGCTGGAAGCTACAAGCTGGTAGCTGCAAGCTGTTAGCTGGAAGCTGGTAGCTGGAAGCTTTTTAAATATATTTTGATGTTTGGCAGAGTAGCTGGAGCTTTTAATAAAATGTATAAAATGACCAAAATGGGCATAATTAAAAGCTTGTAAAGAAGGTTTTTATTTAATGGGTAGTTGTGTCATTTACTAATTAAAAGCTTGTAGCTAGTAGAGCTTTTTCTTAAAAGCTAGTACTAGTAGCTTTTCACTATAGAGCTTTTTCTATAACCTAAAAGCTTCCAACTCCTTCAACCAAACAAGGCTTTTTATTGAGTAGGAGCTTTTTCTTAAAAGCTTGAAGCTTGAAGCTTCTAAAAGCTCTTAAAAGCTCCTTGCCAAGCATACCCTTAATGAGGATCCTACTCTTAATTTCTATAATACATTAAATTGATTTTAAACATATCCAAACTTTTAATCTCAACCATCCATTTTTAAATCCAATGGTTGAAAACACTTCCTACACAAAATCATTTTCCTACAGGAACCCTACCCTATATATATATGGTTTACACAAAAATATTAATAACCATTATTAATTAACCAGAAGTGTGTTTATCAAAAAAATATATATTTGCATTACCGATACGCAGTCTCATCCAGTGATCAGAATACAATAACATGACAAACAATATATACACAACCATATGGTGTTTTGGAAAACTACATTAACGAAAACACAAAAGAAACCGCACGAGGGATCTAAGAACGCTTTGCTTGTTACCCAAAATCACCAAACATTGAGATCACCCAAAACACCCAGTGTAGATTCCAATCTATCACAAGACACCCAAAGAACACGGCACGCGGCCCGACACGGCCTCAAGAACTCAGGGCCACTTAAGGGGTGGTGCAGGAGGGTATTGGCCAAAGGGAGTGGGAATGCCTAGGGTGGCAGTAGTTATGGTTGTTGGTTGTGGCGTGTTGTTTTTATTTAAACACTTTTGATTATGGAGGCTATCAATTAGGTTAGGGTTTAAGGATAAAACTTGTACATTATGTTTTATAATCAAATAAGAAAACACACATTATTGTTTACCCATTAAACGACAAGCACCATTGATGTGCCGAGAAATTGATATGTTTTCACACATAATTATCACATATCTTATACTCAAAATCTTGCTTTTATCTCCGTTTTATCATGATTTATCTTTCTTTGTTGATAATTGCAGGATCAGAGGTCCGGTGTTGAAAAGAAGTGGAAAATCGCACAAATCGGCACTAAACGGATGAAGAACTGAAGACTTCGAAGCTCTGCCAGATATGGCACGGCCGTGCAACTGTCCCGGGTCAACAAGTCAACATTTCCAAGTCAAAAGAGGTCAAAATCAGCATTTTAAAGTGTGCAAGGGCGCGCCCCACTGTATGGCACTGCCGTGCTTTACTCCAGCGTGTTCCCCAGGGCTTAAGCCGACCAAAACTGACAGCAAGGGTACAAAAGAAGCTGAGCACGGGCGTGCTTAATACCTCAGGGGACATTCTGCGCGAAAGGACTCTGCAACAGTACCTGCTGTCGAGCGTGGGCGTGCCAAACATTGAGCACGAGCGTGCTGCCCCTGATTTGCCTATAAATAGAGGCCCCCACCCCTCATTTTGAGCATCCCTTCACCCATCCATTCCACCCAAGTCTCTCACTCATTTTAGCCATCTTGGGGGTCTAGTAAGTGACCCCTGGAGCTTGGGATCACTCTATAAATACTACTTGAGTGAGAGCTTGGGAGAGATCACTATAAATCATCCAAAAACCCTCTCTAATCCTCAAAACAACCACCACTATGTGTTCTTCCAACACCCAATCTAGAGTGCATGTTGTAATGCCAATCTTTGGCTAGGATATTAGAGTGTTGCTAGGGTGAAGACTTTCTTGGTATGAATTATATAGTTTTTATTTATTAAAGTGGTGTTGTGTTCTTGTTTAATTCTTTTTACTTAAAACTTTGTTTGATGAATTAACTAACTAATTAGTTAATCTTTGGTCTTGTGGGTGTTTTGATAGAAAGTGGAGGGACTTATGAGTGTACCCATTGTATGTAATACCCATGCACTTGTAAGCTAACCTTAACTCCACGTGTAGAGATTAGCCCATTTGTGGGTAGAAATACACACACTTTGTGGCTGAGCAATGTGAGCGGCCGCTCACTCTAAGTGAGCGGCCGCTCACCCTTCCAGATCTTTTCAGAGACCTTCTAGAAGGCCTACGTCACTGCACGGACGACTTTTTGACATTTTGGACATGTGAACGACCGCTCACTGAGAGTGAGCGGCCGCCCACTCTTCCCAGATTGTATAAAACAGGGCAACAGACTCTGTTAACTTTGTTGGGTAATTTCTGGAGCTAAAGAACTGCTGTGAAGGCGAGGAACAACTTCGGGAAGTCATCCGATTCATCTATCATCATCCAATCCATCACATTTGCATTTTTATGGTTTGATCTATAAACTTATAACTTATTCAAATCTGATTTTGTATGTTCAAATGTGATGTTTATGTATTAGATTGCAGCCTACGGATAAAAACTAGTAATCTTTAGTAATAGAAACAATCGTTTGTATGTTTAAATCATGTTTTGTATGAAATTGGCGTTTTTCATGTTGAATCTTGATGATCATAGTGCAACCTTGTTTCATTTTTGTTGGATTTGTATTCATGTTTGAATGACTTTGATGATTATCTGGTGTGTTAGTCGGATACATGTTGAAAACCCATCCATTTAATCGATCGGTAGTAGACTAGTTAACTTGTTAATAAGTTTACACCATGAAAACTGTAACCTGGTATTGGTTTGGTTAAAGTCAGTCGAATAATGATTAGAAATGCTTATCGACACGTAAAAGGGTTTAAAAAGCTTAATGGTGTTGTTACTGATCTTTGACACGGTTGATGATCTTTGCTAGTTATTTTGGTTAAAATGGCGATCTTAGTAGATTTGCGTTCAATGTTGGTAAAATGGAATAGGTTGTGGAATGCTCTACTTTATGCTAGTCTCAGTGGTTGTGTTGTGTATTCGGTACTGCTTTCCTTGATTAGTGAGGTTAGAAAACTCTTAACAGATGACTAACTTATCTTTAGAAGATTTGCATGAGATCATGTCACCTTTGGAGAATGTTGTTGCAACTCCATCTTAAGCATATGTGCGCACTTGAACACACCTTTAAGTAATTACTATTAATCCGTCCGAAGAACAGTTAGATCCCGAAGCAACACTTCTTTTAGTATTGATTTATACTCTGGTCATTCTCGCTCTATCTCTATTCTTTTATCTTTTATTTTTATTAAAAACAACTTAAAGCTGAGTAGTGGAAGTCGTGCTTTTGGGTTCGATACTCGGTACTTGCTAGAAATCTATACTACGCTCGATAGGTACACTTACCTATCGTGTGGGTTTAGAATAATTCGCAATTATCGTTTTATTTTATAAATTTAAAACTTGACAAAGTGTTTAATCTTAAAAGTTTTGACTTAAAGATCTTTTTGGACAAGTGTTTGGCGTATCCGTCGGGGACTTGTTTCCTTTAAAATAAAAGTAATTTAAGTCATTTAGAACCTTTAATCCACACGACATCAAGTTTTTGGCGCCGATGTCGGGGACACGACGTATTCCATAGAAAGGTTTTAAGCTGCTAGTTACTAATTGTTTTGCCAGTTGTTTTTATAGCTTTGCAGGTTGGATCATCGAGTTGTTGAAGGTGGTTGCTTCTTTCAACAAGGATGTGACTATTGTGGCAGACCTCCTTTTCCACACAGTTGCGAAGACTATTTATTTTGTATTCTCCCGTGTAGCTATTGTGGTGGACCTTCTTATCCCCATAAATGCGAAGAATACATCTCTCCGTGTCTCACCACTTTTAAGTCTTACCCTTGTGAACCTTCACCATATTCACCCCCACCTGAACCTCCTCCACCTTACCCTCCTACGAACCACCTAACTTGTCACCATTTCCATACTCTCATATACCACCACCTTTTGATTCTTCATCTTTTTCACCTTTAGAAGAAAAATACCCCCCCCCCTGTAAATTCACTGCCATTTTTACCATCACTAAATCCTTTCTCCGAGTCCAAACCTGAACCTATCATCGACTTGGGGAAGTTTGTCAAAAATCTCGAGATAGTCAAAAACTATATTTTGAAAAGATATGCAATGGAGGATGAAGCGAGAGTAAGGGCATTGGAAGTACAACAAGAAGAAGTGGGTGCAAACAAGGTTGAAGAAAACATGGGCGGAAGTGGAGTGATGAACGAAGAGGTGCAAGAAGGGAGGAAAGAATCAGATTGCGGCAACTCAGAAAAGGAAGTGGTAATATCTCTGTTGCCACTGTTCACGAGTGATAGCCCCTTGTGGTAATGGCTGAACTTGTTCACGACTCCTAGGGTAAAGCGAATCACTCGGAGTATCATTTCACTAGGAAGAAGTGGCGTTATTTCGGCAAGCCACTTGTGGCATGTCGGGGTGACCGACTTCTTCACTACTTACACATAGTGAAGTTTGATCCAGGAAACTTCAAGTGGTGGTGGCGCGACTCATCATCACCTCTAGCATGTTTCCTTATCAATCCCAAAATCTTAAATTGTGGGATTGAACTTGGTTAAAGTAGTATTTCCGGGGCTAGCCCGATGAAGAATAAGTTGAGAGGTTGGTGCATATGGTAAGAAAAGCAATCGAGGACCCTCAGGTATGATCGTTCAATTTTATTTTCTAACCGTCAGGTATGCCCTCTCGGCACTAGGACTTAGTAGTTTATTATTAGTAGTTTTTGTGTTTTTCTTAGTTTGTATTTAGCTATATATTCATGCCAAGTGATCTCTCTCAAAGGAAGCATTCGTGTGGAGGCAGCTGCAGGGACCGACTGCACGCGGACCGCTGGAGAACAAAAAGGGGAGATACTTGTTCCTTTTGACTTGCCCACTTTTTCTTTGCACACACATATTACAAATATTAATTTAAACAACTGTGTAAAAGAATTAAGTGTGAGGTGTTTAAAATTTTTGTAAAATTTAAAACACCTCAAAGCTATCAGCAAACTGTAACTAAAAAGGCAAAGTTTTTAAAAGAGTTTTTGGAAACAAAAATATTTCAAACCCTTTAAGTTCGCCCAACGATTTTGCGGGAGATTAGGGAAGTTTTTGGTAGTCAAACGAACCGTCTAAGGTGTTCCCGATTCCTTAAATAACCCCTACCCCTACATGTGAGTATTATTGAGCCTTATCCAGCACACCATTATATACATACTAGACATGCTCGTTCGTTTGTCCTGAGAGATATTCCCCGTTGGCACGACGCGATTAGAACTTGTGTGACTTATGCGCTGCAAGACCACATCAGAGGGGAGTGTGTGAAAATGATCTAGGCACCTAGGACTTACCCATTTCGTTATCATTGGCCTTCCATATATTTTCCCCACCCCTAGCCAGCCATCTTTGAGCCTTAACCTTTTTCATTTCCTTACATCCATTTAGCCCCTGGCATGAAGAAACCAGGGAAATGTTGAGGTGTTGAAGAAGCTCTTTAGCGATTTGGGAACTTTGGAGCATAGGTCACACGTCAAGAATTCAGAATCGAGACCATGAAGAGGCTACAAGAGAAAGCCATCAAAAGAGCATACCAAGTGTCAGTAATCATCTAGCAAGCATCATGTGAAATTTGTGTTCTTGTTAAAAAAAAGTATGTTTGAATGAAGATGTTGCAGAAATAAAGGAATCGAGAGAACTTCATAAGAAATGTTTTGCACAGCTTTCTAGAAAGACCAAGTGATCGACCCAGCCTAGTGGAGGCTATTAGGCGCCCCTCGCGTCGAACGATTCACAAGAGTAGGCCACAATCGAGCTACAAAGTCCAATGAGAGATCAGCAAAGCAAACTTAGAATATCGCCGAGATTCCGATAAACACCTCAAGTACCAAACCTGAAGTTGGTCATGGTGGTAGACTCCATTCCTACCCTATTTTCCACTGTCCCACTAAAACAACCCTTAAAGTGTGCAAGGGCGTGCCCCACTGTATGCCACTACCGTGCTTTACTCCAGCGTGTTCCCCAAGGCTTAAGCCGACCAAAACTGACAGCAAGGGTACAAAAGAAGCTGAGCACGGCGGTGCTTAATACCTCAGGGGACATTCTACGCGAAAGCACTCTGCAACAGTACCGGCTGTCAAGCGTGGGCGTGCCAAACATTTAGCAAGGGCATGCTGCCCCTGATTTTCCTATAAATAGAGGCCTCCACTACTCATTTTGATCATCCCTTCACCCATCCATTCGACACGAGTCTCTCACTCATTTCAGCCATCTTGGGGGTCTAGCAAGTGACCCTTGGAGCTTGGGATCACTCCATAAACACTACTTGAGTGAGAGCTTGGGAGAGATCACTATAAATCATCCAAAAACCCTCTCTAGTCCTCAAAACAACCACCACTATGTGTTCTTCCAACACCCAATCTAGAGTGCATGTTGTAATGCCAATCTTTAGCTAGGATATTAGAGTGTTGCTAGGGTGAAGACTTTCTTGGTATGAATTATATAGTTTTTATTTGTTAAAGTGGTGTTGCGTTCTTGTTTAATTCTTTTTACTTAAAACTTTGTTTTATGAATTAACAAACTAATTACTTAGTCTTTGGTCTTGTGAGTGTTTTCATAGAAAGTGGAGGGACTTATGAGTGTACCCATGGTGTGTAACAACCCATGCACTTGTAAGCTAACCTTAACTCCACATGTAGCGATTAGCCCATTTGTGGGTAGAAATACACACACTTTGTGGCTTAATCCTCGGCTATCAAAATCTCACTTAGGGTCGGTACGGTCTTTATACTCGGTCCTAGTGATAAGTCAAGACTTAATTTTGCGACTTGGCTTCATTGTCTATGTGAAATCCTTGGCGCAAGTTAAGAATTGATGAACCCGTGTTGAAAGAAAACGGTCTTTATTTTCTTTCATCATTATACTGCCGCACAATTAATGATAGACCACTTACTTTTTAAAAAGGCTAGTTAATTCTAGTAGGAGATGCACGTATTCTGGTTAGTCACGACTCTTCTATGATGTCAAGTGGCAGCTTGTTCGGTCATGCTCCGGCCACCGGCAAGTTGTCCAAAAAAGTTTTAAATAATTAGATGTCTTTATCGCAACACTAGGTGGTGGATTCTTCGGGGTTGGGTTAACACAGTCTCGAGTAGTTTGTCACTCATTGTTGAGAGGTGAGCTTATCGGTTCGGGAGACCCTCAATTAAATAACAAGAACACAGCTGGTTTTACGAAAACAGTCACCTCTGGTGAATGCTGTTGCAACTACATGTTAAGCATAAGTGTGCACTTGTACACACCACTAAGTAATTACTATTAATCCGTCCCAAGAACTGTTGGATCCCGAAGCAGCACTTCTTTTGGTATTGATTTATACTCTGGTCATTCTCGCTCTCTCTCTCTCTTTTCTTTTATCTTTTATTTTTATTAAAAACAACTTAAAGCTGAGTAGGGGAAGTCGTGTCTTTGGGTTCGATACTCGGTACTTGCTGGAAATCTATACTACGCTCGATAGGTACACTTGGCTATCATGTGAGTTTAGAATAATTCACAATTATCATTTTATTTTATAAATTTAAAACTTGACAAAGTGTTTTAACTTAAAAGTTTTGACTTAAAGATCTTTTTGGACAAGTGTTTGGCGTATCCGTCGGGGACTTGTTTCCTTTAAAATAAAAGTAATTTGAGTCATTTAGAACCTTTAATCCACACGACATCAACCATAAATATTAACCAATCTATAATTATCGTCCAATGAGAATTATCAATCACCTTTTAACATCGAGTAACATTTATTCAATAACGTTGTAATTACTCTACAACAATTGTTATATCGTTCAACCCTTTAAACGATCTAATTAATTAATCTGATTAATTAATCCACTTCCCAATCAATTGTTTCTTTAAACAATCATCACCGATTATTCGTATAATTCTTTTCGATAAATTTTCGCTAAATACTTATTTCTCGGTCGAAGTTAATTGTGATTAATAATATTTAGAGAGAATTACACAGATTGTCCTTTAGTTATACATGAAATTGCATCCTATGTCCTTTTTTCGAATTTTTAACTCATTATGTCCTTTGTTTTATACAGTTGTTACATCCTATGTCCTTTAAGCCAAACCCAGTTAAAAATCTTGGTTAAGTAGGTCACATGCCCCTCACGTGAGGGGCAAATCTGTCAATTCACATTAAAGGACAAATTGTATTATAATAATAATAATAATAATAATAATAATAATAATAACACACTGAATTCTGATAAAACTTTAGAGAGAGAGAGAGAGAGAGAAGAATACCTAGAGAGAGGAGAGGAGCCGAGAAAGGAGGAGGAGCCGGAGGGACTCCCACCACCGCCGACGGTGGTTCTCCGGTGGTCGAACCCCACCCCCACAGCGTTACTGTTTATTAGAGAAGAGGAGAGAGAAGCAGAGGATTAGAAGGAGAGAGAGAGAGAGAGAGACGAAGCAGGGCGGTGACAGAGTGATTCCGACGCCTGTGGATTCAGAAGCAGGAAGGTGCAGAGGTGACCGACGACGCCTGTGGATTCCGACGAACTAGGTAAAACCCCCTTTTCTTGCTTCAGACTACCTGTGTAATTCCGACGACGCCTGTGATTCCGACGACGCCGGATGACGGTGATGGTGGCAGGGGGGACGGCGGTGGTTTTTTGGTGGTGGGTGTTTGACGGTCGTTGATGGTGGTCGTTGAGAGTGTTTTGCAGAGGAGGGGGCTGTGGTGTTGACGAAGGTGGGTTTCAGAGGTGGTTTGGGGTGGTTGTTGTGGGTGTTTTGCAGAGGGGTTTGGGGTGGTTGTTGTGGGTGTTTTGCAGAGGGGTTTGGGGTGGTTGTTGTGGGGGTTTGGGGTGGATCTGATGAGGGGTTCGAATGGTGGTTCGATTGGTGGTTTGGTGGATCTAAATGAGGGGTTTGGTGGTGGTTGATGGTTCGACGGTGGGGAGGTGGTGGTGGTCCGGCGATGGTTCGACGGTGGGGAGGTGGTGGTGGTCATCATGTTTGAGAGAATTACACAAATTATTATTATTATTATTATTATTATTATTATTATTATTATTATTATTATTATTATTATTATTATTAGAGAGAATTACACATATTATCCTTTAATTATACATGAAACTACACAGATTGTCCTTCATTGAGGGTGAAAAGACAGGTTTGCCCCTCACGTGAGGGGCATGTGACCTACTTAACCAAGATTTTTAACTGGGTTTGGCTTAAAGGACATAGGATGTAACAACTGTATAAAACAAAGGACATAAGGAGTTAAAAATTCGAAAAAAGGACATAGGATGCAATTTCATGTATAACTAAAGGACAATCTGTGTAATTCTCTCTAATATTTAACAATTAAATATTATTTCTATGTTCGCAATCCAAAGTGTAACTCTTTGGATCGTACTTTGATAGTTTCATTATTAATCGATAATTGGACACCATCATCAACAGAATTAATCTTCAAGTCCTTAATTTTCAGTGTTGGTTCTTCAATTGGATGATTGAATCGCTCAAGAAAGATCCAAACTACCTCTAAGAAGTTGCCAATATTGATTATATTCAAATTGTGGTGAAATTCCCGTCATTAATGGGTTAAAATATGAATTGGACCTGGAAAATCTGGAAGTGTAACTGCAATGGCGTAGCCTACGCCAATTTTGCCATCGACAACGCCATCCTAAATTTGCCTATGCCAAATGCTACTTATTGACGTCAATTTTGGGTGGATGTCGACGCGAATGGCGTCGTTGGTGACGCCAAATCTTCTAAGTCGTCCAATTTTTACTCCGTTTGCTTATTCAATCTTTCAAACACGTCTCGAAACTTCGTAAACTCCAAAAATGTACCGTAAGCTTGTCAATGCCTATAAAACATAAACTATATCAAAGTAGTGCAAGATAATAATCAAATTCCCATGGTTTCATGAATTTAAACATGAATAACTAATGACTTTCAACCACCTATCACTCATCCTTAGATATTGGTAATCATGTAACACATGTGTGCTTTTAAACTAAAATAAGAATAGTGCTTACTCTAACTAAAGAAAAATAAAATGCTCGTTTTATGATGTATATTTGTTGAAAAGTATTAACCTATTAAAGAATTAGGGTAGTTTAAAAATCGTGGGGTAGTTGACTTAAAATAAGAAGAAAAAATTTAACTATTATTTCAATTAGTATCATTTTAGTAAAGTCGAGAGAATTAAAGTGTAATTAAGATGATAGTATTAAAGTGTAAAAGTGTTTGAAGACTCACCCTCATTTTTGGGGTCGTACTTTATGCATTAAAAAAAAGTTCTTAAATTTTGGGTATCTTATACCTTGTGAAATCATTATATATTGTATAGATGGTAGGAATAAATAAATAAAAAATTAGAACAAGTGGCCAACTTTGTCCCTGAGATTTGGTCAATATTGTTAGATCCATCCAAAAAAATAATTTTTGACACCAAAGCCACTAAGGTTAGAAATCTAGTGCTAAATCCATCCAATTTGCTAACTCTGTTAAATACCAACGTTAAATCAGGGACATTTTAGTCATTTCCTGTTTTCGTCAAGTCTAAAATGAATACTAACACAGTAGAAATTCTCCGCTATGTGATCTAAGAATGCCTATAAAGTATTGTAGTTAGTGCTACCGCCAAATTAACACGGGTGAAACCGGGTTACATGATCCGCCTACTTACCATCTTTGTTAGGTTTAAATATTTTGTCTTCGGAGTAGTTAGATAACAAGCTGGTCATATATGCTCCACTCATATTATTTTCCTTTAAGTGCGGATGTCATACATGCTCCATTTGAATTGTAACTATTGTTAGATGTGTGTTCTTTAACTATCAATTCTTGATGAAGCAAATCTAGTAAAAAAACGCAGTTGGCAATGGTGTCCAATTATGGATTATTTAATGCGACTATCAAAGTACGATCCAAAAAGTTACACTTTGGACTGCGAAAAAAGGAATAATATTTAATTGTCAAATATTATTAATCATAACTAACTTCATTGTGGAATGAATATTAAGAGAAACAATTATTCAGGAAGTGGATAAATTATTTAAAATAAATAATTAGATCGTGTTAAGCGTTTAACGATAGAATAATTATTATTAGATAATAAGTGAAAATGGCTTCGAATAATTAAATACTCGTTATTTGATATTAACGGTGATTAGATAATTATTGTTGGACAATAATTATAGGCGCGCACTTTATAAATGGTTTTTATCGTTTAAAGGGTTAAATGATAATTTTTTTTATAATAATAAAACATAAAGTTATATATTTATAAAAAAGTTAATTCTATAGAAGGTGAAGAATAATTAACATGTAATTGTTGAAGGATTAAACTTAACGGTCAAGCCATAAGTTTAGGGATTGGAGTGAAACATTGATTATTATATAATCATCATAATCTCTAAATCCTACTAGCCTAATCATAACAATTACCACCAAAGGATTAATCAAAACACCACAACTTCACCAACACCGTCGACCCCACCTTCGCTGACTACTCCGCCGTCAGCCACCACCACACGCCACACCTCCTCTTACATCCCCACCATAAGGTGGGTCAAGCCCTATGCGCCAGCTCCTTTCGGCCACAAATCACTGCCTCCCTGATTAGATCGGGTATTTGGGTATTTGGGTGATTGAAAAAATTGAATCTTGAAGTTGGTGATTGGGCTATCTAGAGAAGCCGTTCATTGATTCATCATGTGAACTTTTGATTTTTGTCAAAGGTAGTAAATCTAAACCACCTATGGTTGTGGATTATAATATTGTTTGCTTGATTTATAGTTAGATCACAGGAACGGGAATGGATTCAGTTTTTATTAAATATATTGTTAATACGCTTCCACCTAAAATATATTAATAAAGTGTTATTAATATTTTTAAGACAAAATTACACAGATGGTTCCAGTGGTTTTCATGTAATAACGCCTTAAGGTACTAATCAACTTTTTTAACTTCTTTAGGGCCCGTGGTTTAGATTTCGTACAAAAGTGGGTATTAAGGATAACTGTCGTTAAATATTAACTGAACCCACCCTCACGTGCAAGTCACGTGAGGGTATAATGGTCATTCCACAATTTATTTCATCTTTTAAAATAAATCGACCCCTCATGTTCATCAGTCTCCTGCTTCCATAATCCAACGTCGACACCCTATCATGGTGCATCCAATCACCCAATATGGAGGTATGCTTTTATTCATGTAATTCATCCATTGTGTATTCTTTTCAGTAATACAGTTCATGCTAAATTGCTAGTTTTTAATTTGTTGACATTTATATACTACTAGTAGTAGTATCGGCTTGCATCTAGACGGAAACTAAAAGAAGCCATCTACTCAGCAATGTTTGATATGAATGTTCCTTCAGTTTGTGCAGTCAGCCAGGTCTGCATCTACGTTTTGTTAGATTATGAAATGGTCTCCATATGTCCTCAGTTTTACATGGTAAGATAATGTACAAAGTGCGCGTAAAAGTTGTGCCAGTTGGAGCTTTGAAGCTTATTGGATACCTCAGGGAGTAAATGCAACAGAGAAATCAACATTTTTCTTCGTTATACACAGTGAGAACGTTGAAAGAGGTACCTACATTTTTATCAATTGTTGAAGTGAGCTTAAGCTTGAACTCGATAGTGATTTCACCGCGTTGTTTCATAAGATTTGACCAAATTTTCGCCCTTTATCATGAGATTTAAATCAAGTTCACCTGTGTTTGAAAAAAATAAGTCATCTTACCAAATTCAAGCTCTTTATCAGGAGCTTTTACTAAGTGACATGGTTTATTTAGAATGCTCATTCTTATTTGGTTTATTTGAAAATGGTAACCTTTGCTCAATAAGCTATAAGGCATGTTGAAAATTTGGTTCATTTGAAATAAATACCCTAACCCAAAAAAAAAGTGTGACCATCTTGTACCTTTCTTGTTTAAATTGTGGAATGACCATTATACCCTCATGTGACTTGCACTTGAGGGTGAGTTCGGTTAGTATTTAACACCAGTTATCCTTAATACCCACTTTCGTTACAAAATCTAAACCATGGACCCTAAAGAAGTTTAAAAAGTTGCTTAGTACCTTAAGGCGTTATCACATGAAAACCACAGGCACCATCCGTGTAATTTTGTCTACTTTTAATAAATATATGTAAAATAGAGATTTTATAATAAACCGAATAGACGGATATGGGTCGTGTGGTTTGACCCGATATTTTATTCTGCCTCTAGATAACGCTCTATTCAGTGTCTGATTTACCTTGTAAACAGGGTTCGAATCAGCGCATGGTTTAACCTCTAAATGGGGTCGGGGTCAGTATGCGGTTTAATCTCCGAATGGATTTCAAAACAGTATACAGTTGATTTTCAATGAAGATTCAAGTTTGTATGAGGTCTAATCTTTAAACAAGATTTAAGTCAGTATGCAGTTTAACCTCCAATTGATAATTTAGCCATTGTATAATTTAATCTCCAAATGATAATTTAGTCAGTATATAGTTTACCTTTTTGAATGGGAATCGAGGCGGTTTACTGTTTAATTTCTGAATGAGAATTGAGTCGGTATACGGTTTGTTATCTTCAAATGAGAACTGAGTCAGTATACAATTTAATTTTTAGAATGTAGATTATGCCGGTGTACGGTTTATTCCCCAAATGAGATTTAAGTCGGTTTACGGTTTAACTTTGGAATGAGAATTGAAATGGTATACAGTTTTATCTCCAAACGAGATTTAAGTCGGTGTGCAGTTTTATCTCCGAATGAGATTTAGGCTTGTATACAGTTCCATCTTGGAATGAGATTTTATTCAGTATACAGTTTAGTCTCCAAATGAGTTCCGAATTTATTCATGATTTAACCTCCGAATAAAGTTTAAATCGGGTTATTATTTGGCTTTCGGTTAAGATATAATTTGATTCACCGTCGAACCTTTGGTTTAGGTTCGAGTTAATTCATGGTTTAACCTTTGGTTAAGGTCTAGCCTGATTTACAGTCTAACTCTCAGTTAAGATTCAAATTTTGCTACTGTCACTCCCTCAAATTTCCACCTGCGGTGGTTTACCGCGAGGCGCGTCACATACCACGATCCAAGTCAACGGTCACAATAAACGACAACTATAAGATAAGAAACCAACATATCAAACCAAACCAAACAGTTTTAAAGTTTACACAATCCAAAACAAACACAGTGGAAGCAAGTTAAAGTTTACGACCCATAATCCAAAAGTAAGTAGTTCAAAACATGAAAAAAATGTGTGACCATGCAAGACACACGAGACTCGGTGCGACTAGTCTCCCTGCTACCTTAGCGACCTGAGAAAATATGCAATGTTAGTTAACACATACAGTGCTGGTGAGTCACAGAGTTTTAAGTTTGCAAAAATAAGTAAGTTCGCAAAAGCAGACCCAACACTCCTTACATCTATACCTGATGCTAGCTAGACATCGTTACATGATACTAAAGTATCGTGAACAACTGTTGAATGTTAGAATGCCCCAATACCTGCCACCGGACATCACCAGGTCTCGTAAGTTAGATAGGACAAATATGTATGGTTGTTCATGAGCCGAATCAAAGCCGAGCTAGGGCAAGCTCGCGCTCGGCTTGGTTATAAAAAGAGCCTACTCAGCTCGGCTCGGATTTGAAACCGAGATGAAAATCATGCTCGAGCTCGGCTTGGTTTTAAACTGAGCCGGCTTGGCTCGGCTTGGTTTGGCTCGAATTTTAAAAGAAAAAGGAAAAAATCGCTTTCAAAATTCAATAGTCTAAAACATTATTCAATAGTTAAAAATACCACATTTAAAATAAGTTCAACCTAATACATTACAAGCTAAAATCAAGTTCAAGCAAATACAAGATAAGTCTCAAATTTCAACGGTTTCCAATATAAGTTCACCAGCATACGAATTAACCCCCTAAATATGCAATAAATGTCTTATTGAACTCCTAAATACTGACAATTGATGATTAACCTTTACAATTAGTGTTTACAATGAAATAAACCAGTTTAGGAACTTTCCAGAAACCAGAGAGAATACACACACAATACTCTAAACCAAATGACCAAAAACTAACTCCAAAATAAAACTTAACCTTTATATACTACTGCACATTCGACCCCTCGTCTAGGTCGAATGTGAGCTTCGACCTTCTCCATAGCTCGAATCAAACTATCCCTTCAATAAAGCTTCCTTCGACCATAACTATCTTCCTTCGACCTTCAGAATACCTTCCGTCGACCTCACGATCTAACATAATACTACCAAAACGCTACAATGACAATCCAAAAGCAATAAGTCACATTCCGTGCACTTACAAACTCCCCCTTGACTATTTCTTGGATTGTAGACATTCATGATCCATTACTTTGTTCATCAGTTTGATTCGGAGAATCTTTTTCTGCTGTTTGCTCATCTCCGGTTCTAGTTTGCGTTTCGTTGAACTTTTCTTCACTTCATTCACTTTCACATATCTTCCAAATTTCTTCTCAAAGTCACACCCCTCGTTGACATCCCAGGCAAAAAAGAAACAAAAAACTCTATGATATTTCATTGCTTGCTTTCTATCCTTCTCTTCAAAGTAAATCGGATTGTAATAAAGCATGATGATGTCTTCATATGAACAATTAATGATCCACATTGGGTCAAAAATGTGTATCTTCTTGAACTCTTCTCTTTTGTCCTTCAACAAGATGATAGCTTCAGCCGTTCTCCAATCATAGTACCATATCACAAACTCTTTGCT
Source organism: Ambrosia artemisiifolia (assembly GCA_032199755.1). Lineage (NCBI taxonomy): Eukaryota > Viridiplantae > Streptophyta > Magnoliopsida > Asterales > Asteraceae > Ambrosia > Ambrosia artemisiifolia. The sequence continues at coordinate 27,754,193 of CM063513.1, forward strand.
AAAATGCTGTTGAATAGGCATCAATGGAATCCGTTTCATCACAACTGAATGTTTGTACTTCAAAGTAACCTTATTTCTTCCAGTAACCGGATCAATCTCTTTATGCACTTTCCTCTTTGGATACTGAGGCATGAACATCTTCCACTTCGTTCGACTCTCCCAAGACATTTTGTCTGCGAACCATCCGACAACATCATTATGTGGAGAAGCACCGCTCATTGTGAATCTACAGATATCTCTCACAGCCCAGTACGACAGGGTTTTAATATCATGGAATCTGTAGAAGTACATAATTCCCTTCTCCCATTTCACCCCTATACACTTCAGCTGCCTAAGATACTTCCAACCTAAGGCTCTTCCTTTAAACAATTGGTTATGATATATGTAAAAACCTCCTTGCACTTCCATCTTGGGTCTATTTGCATCTTTCTCTTTCAACTTCTTCATCAAATCCTTCAAATCATCTGACTGCTGAATGTTTGGTTTCTGATTGGGGTCATTCTCAAATACTTCATTAATAAACTTCTTACTCTTCTTTTCAGCAAGTTTCTCAGCTTCAGTAAGAGTTTCTTCATTAATTTCAGGTATCACCACATTCTCTTTGTCTTTAAAGTACTCAGGATATTCTTCATGAGTAATATCCTCAATCTCAATTTCTTCAAACTGAGGAGTTTTTTTATCACCAGAATGTGTACCTGCATCTTTTTCTGGAATATTAGGAATCTCTTTCTCATTCATTGTATCTTCTAGAGACTACCCGATCTGCTTTGCCAACCCTTCCAAAATCTCTTTAGATACAACAACAGATACTTCACCATCCTCTAGATCAGGATCATTATATTCCAGCTCATACTTCATATCATCAGACTCAAAAATCTCTGGAAATCTTCCAGTCAACTCAATTGTCCAAACATTTTGCTTCAACATCTGACGATACAAGTTCTTATCGTCATCTGACAAAGATCTAATCTTTTTCGTCCAGAAAATGCTATCATCATCAACGTTTTCACCAGGTGTTTTCTTCGAACTTGATTCACCTGTGTCACCTTTATCAGTCTCTCTCTTCTCATAGCTATATTTTCCAGCATCTTGATCATCATCATCTTCATCAGAACTCTCATCATCATCATCTTTATCATCTTTCTTACTACTACTTTTATCACCAGCATCATCATCATCTGAAGAATCATCATCAAATTCATCTTCTTCACCTTCCTCATCATCAGAATTCTCATAATCAACTTTCTGTTTATCATCCTCCTTATCCTCTTCCTCTGTACCCTTCAGCTGTGGAGCTTTTGAGTATAATTCATCAGGTAACTTCTTCATTTCTTTATTATCAGCTTTGATCTTCGTTTTTTCAAGCTGCAAGTACTTGATTCTTCTTGTGTTTCTCTTACCACGAGCTAACAACATCTTATTTTCTTCTTGAAGCTCATCCAACTTTGCTTCCAATTCCTCTTGATTAGCTTTAGAGGTTAGAACAATCTGCAACATTGTCTGTTCATTCTTTTTCATCTTGTTTATCTCTTCTTGTTGCTTGTTGAAGGCTTTCATAACATTTGCTATCCGAAGATTTACTGCTTCCATCACTTCACTAGAAACAGCAGCCAGTGGTGTTGATGATTCAGCAACTGGTGTTGTAACAAGTTTTGTCTTCTTTTGGAACTGTTGTAACACATTTTCCAACTGGTGGACTTTGCTCCTGATTTATTCAAACTATCAATCTCACCAAGCACAGTGGCCTTGTGTTTAGTGGACTTGACAGTTTCATTTCCTGAATCCCATTCTTCATCATCCTGAGTTTCTTTAGAATCAATAGACTCTTCATCAACCAACATCTTTTTAGCTTTTCATTTATTCTTTACAACTTTCTGCTTCTTTGGTTCATCTTCAACAACTTTTGCTTTTCCTTTCCTAGACTTAGCGCCTTTATTGATCACTTGACGCTTTCTTTTAGCATCTGGGTCAACAGGGAATAAAGGATTATCATTATCAGAATTACTATCATCACTCCTTGCTTTGTCTTGACCTGGATCCTTGTAATTTGGATTAATCAAATGTCCAAACAAGTTCTTAAATGGGGGCTTTTCATTTTCGGGAACATCTTTGTAACCTTTCATCCTGCTCAAGGTACTAAGATTCATATGACTTTGATAAACTAACTGCTTTGGATCCTTCTTCAAGTTAGGATACTTTTGATCAAATATCATCTGCATAAACCTTGGGTACATAAGAAACTTATTAGTCTTCAAACCTTTTAGCACTTCCATCATGTGCTCAAATATCATTCCAGTCACATTAAATGGCTTGTTCAAGATCAAAGCAACAACCAGAGAACTCAAGCTCTTCCTCAGCACATCATAACCTCCTCTAACTGGTCCAAATACATGCAGAGTTACATGTAGTAGATACTTAAAGTGAGGACACAGCTTTGCTTTATGAAGCGATCCATCAGTAATTGGATCATTATTTTCATTTTGAGGAAACACTTCCTCTGCTCAATCCAGGATAGTGCTGTGGGATCTGTTAGAGAATCTCTCAGCTGTAAAGCATCTCTGATGTCGTCTTCAGTAACCAATACAAACTTTCCCTGAATAGAACTCTGAATAGCTGATTTATCATCCCAAAACGTAACTACAGCTTTCTCCCAGAAAATCAACATGGTAATCCTTGTAAATAGTCTTTGTGGTAGCAAGAGCGTAGATAACCCTGCTTCTTTGTAATAAATTCATAATTCCAGCAAATTCAACATGTTATTTCAATTCGCCAATAAATGCACAACAATTGTGTACAGGCTCGAATAATAACTCTTTGGGTTCTGCTGGTTTCTCTTGTACTTGTACTTCATGCTCAGGGTTTTGTTGCTCAGCCATTTTAATCTGCAAAACAATAAACATGACAATTTATCAAAATCAGACAAAATTTTAAATTTGGACAAAAACTTTCTTCATTGGACCCAAACGGGGGTTCAAATGAGGAAACTTAGTGGTTTGAATGTGAGAAACTGGTGAACAAATAATTCATTCGACCTTAAAATGTACATTCGACCTCAAACAGTTTCCTTCGACCTCATAAAGTCTCAATCGACGTCTTAAAGGTTCATTCGACCCTGGTAAACTGGTCGAACATAACTGTTTGATTTTTGAAATGTCCAAATCATGATCCAAACATGATAAACATCACATTCTTGTTTGTTATGATCCTAATATGGGCGATTAACTTGTTTCAACAATCAATTTAATTTATTAACCTATTATCAATAGTTTTTACCCAAAATCTAGGGTTTATAATATTCAAACAATCAATTTGATTTAATAACAGGTTTAAACACTTGATTTTGGTTCATTCTCCCCCTAAAACCATCGATAATAGTGTGTCACTGATCAATTGATGTTTAAACAGATTTAAAAAGGTCAAATTAAAGGTTCTAGGGTTTAAAACTTTAATCAATGATTTCGTCTTGATTATGAAGCCATTACCTGTGAAAATTATATGAAAAGGATCAGAATGTATCAAGGAACAAGATAGTATAATGAGAAAAAACAAAATCAACAAGGTCTGGTCACAGAGAAAATTTTTGAAAATTTTGATAAGGTTCGAATGAGGCTGATATGATATATATAGGTTCCACATTCGACCCTGTGATCGCTCGAAGGAACAATAGATGGTTCAAATGAAACAAAACATTCAAATACTCTCATGCAACCTCAATATAAGGTTTGAATGAAGACACAAACTTACCTTCGACCCACCGAAGGGGCGAATGTGAATTTGGATTTTTGAAAAATTTACCAAATCTCAAATTTGAATCCCGTTTATCAATTTTAAACCTTCAAACACTCATCATTTACCAATTATATGACATAAAACTCAAATTAGTATGTCAAACATAAGAAAATGACCATCAATCACCATCGGTTATCAAGAATAACACAGAAATGTAAAAATTTTGGATTTTCTAAAAATCTTTTTGAGTTTTTGTATATTTTGCAGAAAATGAAAAATTTTAAATGCAGAAATGTAAACATAAAGCAGTAAACATTTTGTGATTTCCGGTAAGAGGATCATATCAGTTATTGAGAAATCTGATCACACCGTTGATCTTTATTATTTATTATCAGTAAAGACAATGTGTGATTCGGCAATTGCTGATATTGTTATCCACATAAGCTCACATGCAGACTCTTATGCAGTGCTTTAAAATGATACGCAATTAGGTGTATTAAAACTCACAGGCTTATTGTTCCCACACACACGACATACTCCCGTATCAAGGAATTTGCACAAAGCTTCGTCGTAACGCGTGATTATGCCAAATGTTATCCGTTATAGTACAAGATACGAAGCACAGAGGCGTACAGGTCAGCAAACTAATGCTACAGAGTAACATGTGCATACGTACCAAGTTGAGGCTGATATCATGTAACATCCCAAATTCTTCGTTTTTAAATAAAACGAATAGATGGACTAATATTTTTATGGAATGAGGAAAAAAAAAAAAAAGACGAAGTGTGGCGCATGAATTCTTGTTTAATGGCTCAATGGACTTTTAGCAAGGGTTTGTACGTGGCTTAAAATTTGCTTCCTTTTGATTTAAGTATCTATATATACAAAGTTTAAATGTTATATTTAGGCAGGCAGGCATTCATTCATTAAGTAATGATACAAGAGACGGTAACGATTTGATGAACCTTTGAGGGGCCATTTTGTAATTTAAAAAGTTGATGATGTTACTACTTGGTATATGACATAGTTGAAGGTCTTGTATGTAACTTTGATAGTCATCCTTTCCTATAAACCCTACCATTGTATCCTGCCGACGTCTACCGATCATCTAGTATCTTTGTCACACATAAGAACGCAAAAGTGAGATGGTGACGACCTATTATACAAACCGATAACCAAGGGTGCAGGATCTTGTGACCAAGCGTCTTTGATAAGAAGCTTCTTGCTAGAACATTATACAAATTACTAGCCATCTTGTTCCTCTAAACCCTAAAGCCATCGCCGCCAACTAGAAGCTTTTCTTTTCTTTTATTTTTGAAATGCGACCATGGGATTTCTAGCATCATCGAGTACTTTTATCAACTCCAAGCGTAATCTAGGCCACGCTCGTGTTACCGGATTGAAACTGGGTTCTAGGCCAAGGTGACTTTCGGTTTGGACACGATGTGGAGTAGAGCCAGCGACGACAACACGTATACTCATTTTCTTATTTATGGTTTAGGGTGAGTACGTGTATATTAATGTCTACTGGAATGCTACAGCCACCGGTTCACCGTGTCGTAGGGTCTAACCAATTGGTGTCTCGGTTTGATGTTGGTTTCGGTTTAGGTTTGAGAGAGGAGTGCTCGGTAAAACGATGAAGAACTCGTGGCTTGGGCTAATGGTGATGGTGGCATGTTGTGTGAGGTGATCTCCGGCGGTTATCTGTACGTATGGATGGTGTGTATGCATAATAACAATTTCGATTGAACCTACAAATCCAAAGTCAAAGACAGTCCTTAATCGTTAGTCCGACTTCACAGTCTTGGAGGTAATCGTTATCTACTAAATGATTGTTTTATATTAATTGTTCTACAATATTGATTCTATTGGTACGTGCATGCAAGAGAAATGGAATTGTCCATAGATATGTTGGTGAAGCAGATGAACATTTATGGTGATGGGTACGTAGTTGGTGATTATTGTTGCATGGGGTTGTGTGGTGTAGATAAATTAAGATTATAGTAATGTTGGAGTGATAAGGATGGTTTTTATAAGTTGGATTTGTGTGTAATTTTATGGTTACAAAATTCTATATGGATTATGCATGAATGGTGGTGATGGACGAGCATGGGAACCGGTGCTGGTTTCCCGGTTTGAATGGGTTTGGGGTGACCTGATTTGATGAGGCACGAGGCAGAGTACCGTATGTTGTTTTTCTGATGTTTCTGATGTGGTTTAATCTGAGAAGAAGTATGCGGTTGTATGGTTTGTGGTTTTTGGAGGGAAAGAAAAGAGAGAGAGAGGGAAACAAACTTGTTTCATAAACAAATAAGTTCGACAAATACAACTGACAATGTGCAGCCCTATTTATACTTACTGAACAGGTTTGTTTCCAAGGGACACAACCGTTCAACTATCATAACTGCTATTAACTGCTGTGTAACACACCCTTTCCTGATCTATTATTAAACTATAGTCTATACAATAATATTTACATAAAGGACACTTATTTACAACATATACACATCGGATCTTTTTCTGTTTTGATTGCAGAGATTATATCCAACATTTTCCCCCTTAATCTTTGCATTCAAAACAGTCTTGTGCAGCCTTCAGTTTCTGCTTCGCTTCTTCGGTGGGAGATACTTGTCTTCGGGCTGTTTGCCTTTGTTCTTGGTAGTGCTACTGCTTTCTCCCACTTCTATTGCTAGTTCCCTTCCTTTATATTTCAAATGGTACCACTCTAGCATTTCTAGATATAACACATAAATCATTCTTAGATCTTTCACAATCGGGTCGTCTTGGGTGAGTATTGGTCCTTCCTTTCCATATCCCAACATCATAGCAACTATCGGCCAATTTGACTCTCCACAAACTTTGTTATATCCTCCCATTTTCTGCACAATCATATATAGATCTAGAGTGTTGACCGGATAACCATTGATGTCGATTGGTGGCATCTCCACTCGAACCTTGGATTGTAGAAACTCTTTTACAAACCATTTGACTATCCTTTCAAACTCTATTTGGAACTTGTCTTTGTGTTCTTCTACCTTGGTTGCAATATGGATTAGATCCATGAATACTAGGCAATCATTGATGGTAGACACTTCGGTTGGGTACATGACTTTTCCTCTTTCCATAAACTCATTCTCATCATCTTTTGGTATGGCGAATGACTCGAAATGTCGATACATAGATGCCTTCTCAATATCTTCATGTGTGAGGCCTTTGTATGGATCATTCCTGTCCATTTCGGGTTCCTTTCCCTTGTTTCTGTGCGCATCAGACGCGCATCTTGTCTGGTCTGAATTATTTTTCTTACTCGGACACATAAGAGGATGATGATCCCCTCCTTTACATAACCAACACTTATCCTTTTTGTCTTTGATTTCTGCCCTCTGATTGTTTGGTTGGGTGATGTGACAAACATCCCCATCAAACTCTATTTCGTAGCCACTTTGGGTTAATCTTTCGACACTACGGATGTTCTTCCTTAATGTTGGAACATAATACACGTTTTTGACTTTGTGCATTTGTCCACCACTAAAGATGAGAACGGATCCTTTACCCCTAAAATACTCTCTAGGATATCCTTGCGGACACCCTTCTATCCCATATGAATTACTTAACACCATGAACAAATCTTTCTTACCACAACCATGTTCTTTACGGGTTAGACTAGCATACCATATATCTTCCCACCCTTGCAAGTCAGTGCCTTTGATTAAGAATTCTGTTTTGCCGATTCGTTTTGGGCAGTCCCTTCTATAGTGGAAGGGTTCTTGACAATAACTACAACACATGCCCTTAGGATAATCGGAAAAGGCTTTCTTTTTCTTAACTTGCCTGTTAAACTCTTCCTGCGCAGCCCTTTTCTTCTCGGGCAGACTGCCTTTCGAACCAATTCTGGAATTTTCGGACCCTTTGTGCATCAAATCTTCTGTGGCCCTCTGATCTTCCTGATCTGCCACGGTTGTTCTCTCTTGACTCACTCGGCCATTGAACAACGAAGGAAACATTGGGGAATCATCGCACCCATCTCTTGTTTCACGGTGATACACGTCTTCTAAGTCGAAAATACCATACGTCTTTGATCGAGGCTCGTAACTCTTGTACAAATAACCGCCGTTTCTTAGATGTTCTTGTTCTTTCTGCAATAGATAATTTCTTGATGCATCCATAAACGGGGAACGGTATAGGCTGTCTTTTCTGCCGAGATTCTGATCATCATGATCAGATACTTTTTCTTTGCCACGGGTCTTTGGATTTGGCTCTGATGCCATGTTGTTTTTCTGATGTTTCTGATGTGGTTTAATCTGAGAAGAAGTATGCGGTTGTATGGTTTGTGGTTTTTGGAGGGAAAGAAAAGAGAGAGAGAGGGAAACAAACTTGTTTCATAAACAAATAAGTTCGACAAATACAACTGACAATGTGCAGCCCTATTTATACTTACTGAACAGGTTTGTTTCCAAGGGACACAACCGTTCAACTATCATAACTGCTATTAACTGCTGTGTAACACACCCTTTCCTGATCTATTATTAAACTATAGTCTATACAATAATATTTACATAAAGGACACTTATTTACAACATATACACATCGGATCTTTTTCTGTTTTGATTGCAGAGATTATATCCAACACCGTATGGGGTTTGATTATGTAAAATTGACGCGATGAGCTATGATTTATATATACCGAATTAGCTAGTAAACCCAAGTAACTCGGTTACAAGTTTCATTTGAGGCGTAGTTCGAGATGGTTAGCTCGCGGGTTTGGAAGCTTCGCAACCGGTGAATTCTTGCGCCCACTCTTTTAGTTATTGTTCTTCTAAATATTTTTGGGCTGACGTGCATGCTAAACTAGCAAGATTATTTTTATGAAGTCACAAAATATTTTTATAAAGTTATAAATATTTTTGTGAACTCATATATATTATTTTGGCATTAAGCGTAAGTAGGCGGAATGCGCCTAATGTGTCATTATATGGCTTGAGTTATATATGTTATTATATATATAAATAGACGGTTGTCTTGATTAGAGTGTGGCTTAAGTTTTTATTTAATAAGTGGAATGCGCTTAATGTCTTGGCCACGTATTAGAAACCTTGCTTGTTAGATCGGGACTTGCCTTGAGTTATACTTGTTAGGTTAAATGTGTTACTATATATTTACATATTATATATATAAACTGTGTATGACGGTTGCCTTATATTATAAATTGAGGTATGATTGTTTTACAATGTGTCTGCTCTGATTTATAGTTATGGTTTGAGTCTTAGTAGGCGATATGCGCTTATGTAGACTTGTTGTAGTTTTGTGACAAATAGGCGGAATGCGCTTATTGTAGATTTAAGGTAAAGTCTTATGTTAAGTAGGCGGGTTGCGCTTATTCTAGACTATACATTTTTGCTTAGGGAACAAATTGGCGGTTTGCGCTTATTGTTAACTCTTAGGTTGAAGTATTTTGTTAATTCTTAAATTGAAAAATTACTTGTCTATATAAATTTATAAAACTTGAACTCACTCAGCGTAGCTGACTTTTGCATACACGTTAGATTGATTTCAGGTCTGTTGATGAATAAAAGGGACGCCTTGGCATGCAGTGGAGCTACTTGGTTGCGGTTGACATTTCAAATAAGAAGGCGTCAAAGGGATTTTGCTCGAACGTCATCTATATTATTTCTAATATTCTAGTTTGTTTTATAATTACTGTTTTGACCCGTTTCGGGAAACCCATGTTGGGAAACTTAAAAACTTCTTCTAATATTCCGCCGCGTATTTTCTGAAATAAAAATAAGATTTCTTTTGAATTGTTAACAAGGTTTTAGCCTTTGAATGCCAACTGTTTGACCTGTCGGTTTTGAGGGTCTTACATATCAATCATGATTTTCATCATAGATATGATACGATGCATTAAATGATCTTTGATCATTATGATACATTAAGTTCCTCAATTTGGTAACTTTAGGATTTGGCATATTAGCTCTTTTAGCAAATATCTTGATTGAATCTAGATCCGTAAATAAATATGACAAAAGATCAATCAAGATACCCCGGATAACAATTAACATAACGTCCCGAAACCTCAGATTTTAGCAAACCTATCAAACGAAATTACGATACCAAGACCATATGCCCACGAGGTGTTCAGCCACTAGCGAGTAATTCGTTATGTTTGTATCACTAAGGCACGTAGTAATAAGTCTACGAAGCCTACCAGCACATCACACAAAATCAACACACGTCTTATTTAGCACTTCAATTCTTTAGCATGTGTCAGATCCCCACTTATTTACTATCATTTCCTCTTTTTCTCCTGAAAAATCATTTTGGGTTTTTGTAATTTTTATTGCTTTTTGGATTTTTTAATGTTTTTGGTTTTTCAGAAAATAAAGACTCCCCCTGAAATGAAAAACATATTTTTGGGGTTTTGATTTTCTGAAAAACAATAAAAACTAAAACTTAAAAATGTGATAATCCGAGGTGACGATTAGTCTTGTTTTTCCTTAATACCATTAGATCTTAGCAAAAATTCGAATCTTGATTTGTCAAAAGCTTTGGTAAAAAGATCAGTTCTTTGATAGTCAGTGTGGATTTTGACCATATCAATCAGCCCTTTAGCATAGCAATCACGTATAAAGTGATACTTAATTCGGATGTGTTTAGCCTTAGAGTGATTGACTGTGTCTTTAGTGAGTGCTATGGCAGCTTCATTGTCACAATGAATTGGGGTTTTAAGATATTGCAAACCGTAGTCACGCATCTACTGTTGAATCCACAAAACCTGTGAACAGCAACTCGAGGCTTCCACGTATTCGGCTTCACAAGTAGATAGTGCAACTGTTGTCTGCTTTTTGCATTGCCAGGTGACAAGCCTACTCCCAAAGAATCGACATCCGGCCGTTGTGGATTTGCTGTCTTTATCACAACCGCCAAAATCTGCATCACTAAAAGCAAGAAAGTCAAAATTATCATCATTAAGTTACCACAGTCCACGCAAGGGACAACCCTCTAGATATCTCAGGAATCGTTTGACAGCTGTAAGGTGACTCTGTTTTGGCTTCGATTGGAATCTAGCATAGAGACATGTTGCAAAGATTATGTCTGGACGAGATGCAGTCAGATACATCAAAGATCCAATGATGGCTCTATACGTGAAGGGATCTGTAAGCTCCCCCTTAGCATCAACTCCAATCCCGTGATTAGGTTGAATTGGGGTATCCATAGGCTTTGTATTTTCCATCTGGAACCGGCTCAAGACTTCAGATACGTATTTCGTTTGGTGAATGAAGATGCCCATTGGCAATTGATCCACCTGCAAGCCTAGGAAAAACTGCATTTCCTTCATTGCGCTCATATCGAACTTTTCTTGCATGACTCGTTTGAATTCTCTGCATAAAAGCTCATTAGTAGAACCGAAAATAATGTCATCAACATATATCTGAACAAGAAGCAAGTCACCCTCTGTTCTTTTTGTGAACATGGAATAGTCTACCAAACCTCGTTTGAATCCCTTTGAAAGTAGGTTCGTACTCAGCTCCTCATACCTATGTCGTGGAGCTTGGTGCAAACCATAAAGCGTTTTGTTGAATATATAGACCTTATCCCGGTGGATAGGATCTTCAAAGCCTGGTGGTTGACCAACGTATACCTCTTCCTTGACCACACCGTACATAAAGGTGCTCTTTACATCCATCTGATACACCTTGAACTTCTTGTAGGAAGCATACGCTAGAAAATACGAATTGCTTCTATACGCGCAACGGGTGCACAGACTTCATTGTAATCTATTCCTTCCGTTTGACTAAATCCCTGAACCACCAATCGAGCTTTTTTCTGACAATAACACCTCGATCATCCTTTTTGCACTTGAAAACCCACTTCGTGCCAATTTTCTTCCGATCTGGTGGTAAATCTGTTAGCGTCCAGACTCCCAGTTTTTGAAACTGTAATAATTCCTCTTGCATTTCTTCAACCCACGCATCGTCTTGTAAAGCATCCTTGTATGTCCGCGGCTCCACCTGCGAAACATAACAAGCAAAAGACCAATCATTTTGACAACCAGATTTTTGTATTTTAGCATAAAGGGCTAGGGCTCCAATATTATCATGTGAAGTTGCACGTCGGAGTTGTCCTCTAGTCATAACACTGCTGTCGGGATCACCAATAACTTGCTTAAGTGGATGAATTTGATGAATCCGAGATTCCGGATGATCAGGAACTTGAACTCCAGTTTGAGTAGTCAAATTCTCTGCCATATCCAGATTATTACCCGTATTAGACGAAGATGCAACATCTGGATTTGGGTTCACTGGTGGTGTCTCCGTAGCATGATCTAAGATAGCTTCACTGAAAACTTCATCATCGTCTTCCGATTCTGATGAATCAAGAGTAGTAGAAGCTTCTTGGAAAGTCTCTTCTTCATTAGCAGGAACATTGGTATCATTAGAAACTGCTGGAGGAGTTACGGTGATCGGACGCACCAACGGTGAAGTCACTGCGTTCTCACACTCGTAATATAGACATAATATAGCCTCTTCAACCAAGATATCTAGATTGAATGACTCAAAGAAATCTTTATAGTCAGACATCCAATCAGGGCCACTTCCTTGAACATTTTGAGTGTAGTGTTACACTTCCACGTTCGCCTCCATCAGAGAATTTTTGAACTCCGTCCCGTTGTCACTACGAATTCGTTTGATCTTTAAGCCGTAGATGTTTTCTTACCGGGTGAACAAAACCTTCAGATTATTAAACGTCTCACTTTTGTGTTGCATGCACATCACCCATGAGAATCTTGAGTAGTCATCTATAACCACAAGACAGTAAAGCTCTCCACAATGACTCTTACGCTTAACAGGTCCGAAAAGATCCATATGCAAACGTTCAAGTGGCAATTCTACAGAGTTTACTTTCTTCGGTTTGTGGGACTGTTTGTGCGGTTTACCTTTCTTACAACTCACACATTTTTTTCATTCAAATAAAAATGCTTCACATTAACCCCTTCTACAAGCCCGTTCTTCACCAAATGATTCATCTTCCTCAGGTGAATGTGTCCCATCCTTCTGTGCCACATAATCTATTCTTTTTCTATAGCTTTGGATAGAAAACATGTGACTTGGCCCTGGGTTGTCATAGCCTTGCTCATGTCAAGAATGTACAGATTGTTCACTCTTGGAGCTTTTGACATGATCCACTCTTTTGGAATGACGAAACAGGGTTTAAGAATGTAGCAAGATTTATCATCAAAGTGAATAGAAAAGTGTTTGTCACAAATCTGACTGACACTCAACAGATTATAATCAATTCGCTTCACATAAGAAATTATCTCAAAACTCACGATTCCGTTACTAACACTTCCTTCCATTGTTATGTAACCTCCTTTGTTTCCCCCAAACGCCACATATCCACCATTAATGTTCTTAATGTTAAATAGTAACGTTAAATCTCCGGTCATGTGCCCAGAAGCTCCACTGTCGACAATCCAAAGAATGCTAACAGGGCCAGTTGGAGCTCCCTGCACACATCACAAACAAAGTTAGTTTTTAATAGGGACCCAAGCCTGTTTGGTCTTGGGTCTTTGAATGTTAGACTTCAAAGAATCACTCTCACAAACACTTGGTTTCGAATCAACCTTTTTCTGGTCATTCAAGCCTTTCATACTTTCAGTTTTGACATTGGCAGTTGAAGTAGAAGCACCTGGAGAACTTGATGGTGTCCAAGATTGTTCAGAACATTTGAGAATCCTAATCTGAGATTTTTGACCCCCAGTAGGTTTCTTTGTATCGTTCGAGAAAGTGACTTTCTTGGTAACCTTATCTGATTTAACAGACACAGGTCCAACCGATGATTTCACAGCAGGTTTTGGAAAAACCTTTTGCTTATCATTAGTCGTGTTCACCATTGGTTTCTTCAGTTTCTTCTCCATGGCAATTCGGTTTCTGTTATCATAGACAATTGGTCTGTCTTCCCTTTTGTTATAAAATTGATTTTGGTTATAAAATTGTTGTCTTTGTGGGAAAAATTGTTGTTGTCTTTGAGATCTAAATCGTTGCCTTTAAGGAACAAATTATCTTTGTGAACCATTTTGGCTATGATCATTAACCGAATTCCTAAAATTCTGCCTGTACTCAGCTTCGTGCCTTTTGTGTCTAACATATAGGCAGTGAGCAAGTAAATGCCCTCTCTCCCCACATTTAAAAATGCACGGTATTCTTCAAAGACTTTCTTTGAATTTGGTTTTGCGAATGAATTGACCGGGTATTGATCATCAACACACTTACGTCTTAAACTCATTAGAGCGGGCTCCTTTGAGTAAGCCGGTTCAATAAATCCGTTAACCTTTTCTTTTGGTTTAATGAATTCAGTGACATGAACCTTTGGTTCCTTAGAGTTATCACAATACAATTTCTTTAAAAGTTCAGGAGGAATATCCTTGGTCCTTTCATGCTTAGGAATCCAAATGGTACTCTACTGCCAAATTTTCTCAATCTTTGAATAATTGGCAAATTGTATTGGATATTCTTCATCACAGCTTATCTTATAGGATCCTTCCATCCGATAGAAAACCTTCACTGGTTTGTCAACTGAACCATTTTTATCATTCTTCTTTACTAACTGATTCATTTTCTGTGCATTTTTCTGAGGATGTGGAACCTGAGAAGGTGATCTTGGTTCATTTGTTATAATGTGATTTTCCAAATGAATATCACCTCCTTTCTTAGGTTCCTCATTTTCAGTATCTGAATCATCAGTTTCAACCACTACTCCCTCATCATTCAATCCAAGTATCAGACTCACATCGGAATGTGGATCTCCAACACTAGAAGTGTTAGATTCATTGTTCGATGCGGAATCCGATTTCACTAAACTTTCCGGTGTTACTGAATTCAAGTTGTGATTTTCAAATAACACTAGAGAAGGAACAGATTTATAGTTTGCACTATTGGTTTGTGATGGTTCCTCAATGATGTGGTCCACAACATAAGCCACATGTTTATAACTCTCTAGCTTTTTGTTGACTTTTTCAGCAAAACACTTTATGGTAGCCATTTCTAATTTTGTTTCCTCAAGTTCATTGATGTAATTGTTAATGGCTGTTTGTTTTAAAGAAAGAGTTTTCTTTAATTCTGAAATGTCCTTTTTATACCCTTCAAGTTTTTTGTTAAAATCATGTGCATCCTTACGATAAGATTGAATGTTGATTCTAGCACTCTCAAGTTGAACCTTGAGTTTCTAGTTTTCCTCAGTCAATCTATCACAAGTACCAAAATATTTATCACTACACATGTAAGTAGTAGAGTCAGAACTTACCGATTTAGGCGGATCTGTCATGGCCATCAGTGCAAAGTGAGCCTCCTTCCCAGCAAATAACTTAGAATAATCGATCTTCATGAAAGCATCATCTACTATGCACGATTTCTTCGTCATCCAGAAGTATGCTTCGGCTAGCAATTAATCAATTTCATCATCTAACGTATTAACACTCGCCTCCGAATCAGCTTCACTCTCAGAGTCAGAATAGACAGATTCAGGTTCATCATAGATATCAACAATGGAGTCAATAATAGTCCCTGAAACCTTCTCAGCATTTGTGTCTTCAACTTTCTCAGCAACAACAACTTGAACTTCATTAACCATATCCTCAATCACAACATCAGATACTTTCTCAGATTCCAAAACATCTTCATCTATCACCGACTCATGTAAAACCATCTCCTTAGCAAGACATGCCACATTCCCACTTGTAATTTCCTCAACTCCCAATTGCATTGCAGTCCAATCATAACCTTCATCCTTCTGAATCACCAAAGCCTGATTCTGATTCTCATTTTGAGGTTGGCTGTTTGGTGTAGAAATAGGAATAATGGTTCTGGTTGGGTTAGATGTAGTTTGGGTTTGGATTTGGTTGGCTGTAGATGTTTGTCCAGATGAGGTATTTTGAGAGGTGTTTTGTTGGTTTTGGTAATTGTATTGTTGTGGATAGTTGTTGTTTTGGCATTGATAGGTGTTGGATCAGTGGCCTCTATTAAGAACACTTATGTGTATCAGATTTATGTAAGAGTTAATGAGCAGCAGAATAATAAGTGTTTAAAGATTAAAAGATCACTTTTAAGAGGAGTTATTACTCCCCCTTGACTGAGTAGTAAATGAGAAACAATAAAACAGTTCACGTATAAAGCAGTAAATGCAGTTTATGTTTCTCAGATGTGAAATGGATTATAAGTTCAAAGCCCGAAGGATTTCAATTTAAATCAAAGGAATTACAAAATATCACATGTCTAAAATAGATGAACAAACTCATCTATTTATAGACCAACATACTAAACTGTTGTCTGAAGTAATCTAAGATATTTAACAAAGATATTATGCTAAGATAAGCTTACAACAGCCTGTACATTGAAACTTGAAATCAAGACTTTAACAAAACAATATAATAATAAACTGCTGATGTCTTCAGTCGGTTAGAAGCTTCTGATGACAAAGTGCTGATGAGTGACAAACTGCTGATGAGTAGTTTGTCTTCAGTAGTTCTTCAGTATAGTGTCTGGTTAGACTTCAGAACTTCTGATGAGTTACTCTTCAGTACTTTGTGATTTTGTTCTTCAGTACTTCTTCTTTCTTCTTCAGCAGTTGTTTCCATACTTAAGCAGAATATGAATTTGGACTAAGGTTATCAAAAGGTGGTTTCTTCAATCCTCTTTGTCCCAACAATAGGTAACACGGTTTTGTGATTATCGGTTCTGATAATTGGAATTAAATGGGTTTCTGTTACCTTGCTGCATCAATTGAGTACACTCTCTCTTGAAATGACCTCGAGTACCATAGTTGAAACAAGTTACCTTAGCTTTGTTGAAGCCATAGGTAGTATTTGGTGAGGTAGCAAGATCAGTTCTGCCAGTCTTCTCGATAAACTCCGTAGCTCTTCTCATCATGCTTGCAAAAGCCCATTGAATATCTATCAGTTCCAACTCTTCTTTATCTATCTGGGCATAGTCTTCATTAGTCAGATTGTTGTTGCCTATCTGAATTGCCACTAGTCCATTATATGAAGCGACCATTGCTGAGACTAAAGCAATGTGTTGTTGTGCCACTTCTACAGTTACGTTGTTCAAGTTTGAAGTTTCCAACACAATTGGACTTTGGCTTGAAGGTGCTTGTGTCATTGAAGGATAATGTTGTTGTTGAGGTGTGTTCATAGATGATGTATAATAAGTAGCAGACATCTATGGCTGAGTTGGAATGTAAGAGTTTGTTGTGTAAGAAGTTGGTGTGTAGGTTAGTCCTGGTGCAAGATAATTGATTGGGTTTCTCGGTGGTTCAACAACATTTGAAACACAAGCTATATGTGGTGCAACATTCCCACCCACGGATAAACTAGACATAGAGGCAGATGATCAAGCATGATACAACTCCGGGTTCTGTGGAAACTGTGCTCGTTTAGCTTTTGTCTTCTCCTCCATCTCTTTGTTCTCCAACTTTTGAATAAACTCATTGATAGTCCAATACTGATATGCATCCTTTTCTTTCAAGACTTCAACATGTTGACTCCAATACGGAGGCAACGAGTCAGCAAACTTGTCCACCAATTCTGACATTGGAATCTTGATATCATAGTTTGACAACTTGGTTAACAAATGACAATATCTTGGAAAAGGTTCTTTTAGAGTTTCATTCCCAACATAACTGAAACTTTCAAACTCTTTCTTCAACTCTTCCATTCTGAGTCTTCTGGTCTTCTCGTTTCCATCATGCCTGTTCTTCAGAATATCCCAGAGTTGCTTTGATACACGATCCAAATTTATGCAATAAATCTATAGTCAACGCCTGAGATAGTTGTGAAAAGGCTTTCTTCTCAACAGCAAACCTTTTCTTCTCGTCTTCTTTCAACTCTTCAAGTGGAATCTGGATATCAGTATTCTCAAGACATGGAGCAACGTATCCCTTTACTATCATTTGCCAAGCTTCACTTCCTTCCAATCCCATGCCCTCTAGATGAATCTTAAACTTCTTTTGCCACTGATTATAATCTGTCATGTCCAACAACTTAGGAGGACGATTCCCACTTCCTAATGATAAATCATTGATTAATGTGGTAATCGCATTTGTCGTCTGAGATTGCACCACTGCTGTTGCAACGCCCCAAAAGTCATTCACTTGAGGTTGTGGAGGTTGAGTAACAGGTGGTGGTGTTGAACTTGTCATGGCAATGTAGTTGATCGGTTGAGATGACTGTGTGTTCGTCTTCTGAGAAGCCACTGCCCACGGATTCATCGGAACGTGCTGTTGTTGTGTTGTTGTAGGTTTAGGTGTCATTGGAAATCCCCAAATGTTGTCCATGATGCTCGGAATGTAATCACTTTGAAAAATTTCCAAAAACTGAAGTAGGTTCGACCTCTGAAACAATAATGTGGGTTCGAATGTAGAAAAGACCTTGGTTTGACCCCTGTATCAGACTCGAAAGAGAAAAGGTAACACACTAGACTCCTTTGACCTAGACAAAAACCACTTTCGACCTCCCGTATGGTCGAATGAAAACAAACTGGTTGAATAAACAAACAACACACTTGAAAACTTTTGATTCGACCTAAAATCACCCAGATTCGACCTAAAAACACTGATTTGACCCAAAAACTCACACGTTTAACCCAATTCTCTCTGGTTCGACCCGACCCATTTGAAAAACGGTTATTCTTCAAAAATCAGTTAATTTGATCCAAGTTTTTCAAAAGTTTACGGATTTTGATGATCTTAATCAGGTTTTGCTTCGGATTTGATGGAGATCAACTTTAATGAATAAAAATTTGGATTTTATCCGTGAAATCTAGTCTAGATCAATCAATTTCCATCAAAACTCAAAGTTCTTGCAAAACAGAAAAATTTTAGGTGATTTTGGATCAAAGTCTGTTCGAAATCCATCAAATTGCAATTGTATGATCGAGATAAGGTCTGATACCACTTTGTAGAGGATCGGTTTTGACAAAAACGATTAGTTGATCATACAAGTTGAACAATCTAGGTGCGGAAACCCTAGATCGTATGCAAAATGATATAAATCAAATCAGAAACACAATCGAATCCTTTTAGTAAAAATTTCATTCATAAACATTGATGATTAACCTTTACAATTAGTATTTGCAATGAAATAAATCAGTTTAGGAACTTTCTAGAAACGAGAGAGAACACACACACAATACTCTAAACCAAATGACCAAAAAGTAACTCCAAAATAAAACTTAACCTTTATATACTATTGCACATTCGACCCCTCGTCTAGGTCGAATGTGAGCTTCGACCTTCTCCATAGCTCGAATCAAACTATCTCTTCAATAAAGATTCCTTCGACCATAACTATCTTCCTTTGACCTCACGATCTAACATAATACTACCAAAATGCTACAATGACAATCCAAAAGCAATAAATCACATTCCGTGCACTTACAAAATGTAACATGTTTCTCATCATTTTTAACATTTTTATAGTATATTATATCTATAGATTAAAAATTATAATTATCCGAGCCAAACCAAGCCAACTCGGCTCGTTACAAACTAAGCCGAGCTAGGCTCACTTTTTAACCGATCCAAGCCGGCTCGGCTCAATTTCAAACCGAGCCATATCGAGCGAGCTTTTTTTGAGCTAAATCCGAGCGAGTTCGAGCGAGCTCCGAGCCATGAGCTTTTTGGACAGCCCTACAAATATGCACTCGTCCGACCTCCAGTCGACCTGAGTGGGGCCTGTCGGGCCCAATAAATCTATTCATACTTTCCCCGCTATGTATCCACATATTAATGGTTCACAGGTTAGGAGGACTTTAATGATGTAATGTCACCTAGTACCCATGTCATATAATGTATCTATTGGTCTAAAAGTTAGTAAAGTTTGTACCGAATGTTTCTCCCCCAAATATGAAAACAGTAAAATGTGGGGTTGTGACACTCACCTTAGGTTGCGTCTTCATAGAATAGAATATACGACAATGAACTGATAGTCCCTAATACCAGCGACCTATCATAAAGTAAGTGTAAGTGATTTGACTATTAACCCATAGGTTAACTAGTTCCCGATTGTCCAGATCATGACTATGTATGTTTGAAAACGTGTTTGAATGTTGACCTGACACACAAGACAGACTCGACATCCCGTTGGTGACCCGCCAGATCAGTTGATCAAGTATACATAGTTTACATACAAGAAATGCACATAAAACACTTAGTTTATACCAAAGTTTCATTTCGACAGTCGAAGGTTCGAATGAAAAATATTAAATTTGGTTCGTGCCTATTTATGGATCGAATGGAAATCCATCCATTTAGTTCGACCCTTTGATGGGTCGAATGGGGTTTTGGTTCGACCCTACTCCTGCTGAAGCAGTTAAACGGACAAAATCCCATCAAATCTGGTCGAAACCTAAATGAAATGCGACAAATCACAACAGTCAACTTTATCTATTCTATCCTCAAGTAACCCTACCATTTACACTCATAAATCCGTCCATTTTACATAACAATTTACAACTTACCCAAAATAGCAAATTATGGAAATGTCACATCAATTGCATGAAAACTTTACCTAAATTGGAAGCTACCAAAATAACCTTATGTATAGATCAACAAGCACAGATTCACATGCATTAAAGAATCCCTAATCATCTCATCATCATCATCATGAACAAACCCTAAATCTAGCATAAAATCCTCAAAATGGGTGAAAATCCATCAAACATTAGTTAGAAATCAAAATACACATACATCATGTTCCAAATTAGTCATAAATCATCTATACAACATCTACACATCATTCAATTATATATATTAATAAAAACTCAACATGAATAGTAACAATTGTTACTACATTTTCATCACAATTGTTACTACATTTTCATCAATATCTTAGTCATTCAACATAACGTGTCACCTTCTTCTTATACTTTGGTTTAATCTGCCACTTATCCTTCAAATTCACACCCACGTGTATCCCCAAACATTTACATCCCCACGTGTAGCCTTCCCCACCTGCCATATTTCATTTTCCTTTGCTACCTACTCTCTCTTCCTTTCCCTCTCTTTAAATCATCTACTGTCTCTCCAGCTCTTTCTCTCTCTAAAATTTCATAATCTCCATGTCCCTTCTATAATCTAGAGAGAGGGAAGAGGGAATGGTGAAGATATTCCGATGGCTATTCGTCAATCGGCCTACAGGCGGTGGTGATTACCCCGACTTCACCTGATTGAGGTTTTGTTACCTGTCTCTTCTGTTTCTTTGTTAGGGTTTGTTTCTATTTTTCACCTTATTTTGGATCTAAATATATTATGTTTATTTATCTGACATTCTTCAGATCTGAAAAGAAGTGGCCAGTGGTTTTCAAATCTGAGAAGAAGTTATTCAAATCGGAAAATATGTGAGTGGCGGTGGTGGTGAAGTGTGAAGTGACGATGATTGAGTGGTGGTGATGGTTCTGCACTCGAACATGTAACAACTGCCGATGCCGCTTTTAACTCATCTAGATTACAAGCTTCATAACAAAGCCCAGAAACGAAATCCAAAAAAAGGAAACAAATGATGCAAATACAGGAACAAAAATTTGAAACCTTGCGGCATGATTATCAGGAAAAATAGATTTTGAATATATGAGAGTTTTGCTTAATTTTTTTCTTGGAATGGTGGGTCTTTTCATCTGAAATTGCGAAAAACATTGTACGATGTGTGTGTATATCAGTATATGTTTGGTAAAATGGTAGTGCTTGGTTTAGGGGAAATTGAGGGGGGTAATCAATAGTGGTAGTCTTGAAAGTTCTTTCCTTTCTGAGTAATAAATATTATTATTAGGATAAGAATTAGAATAGAACAAGAGCTTTAATGTGTTTGTTTTATCTGTTGTAAAATCAAAAGGTTGGAGAGATTCTTTTTAAACAAGTAAGATTTGTTTACTTTTAATGTTTCGAATTTTCCAATTTAGCTTTTAGTTTGTGGCTAAAATAATGATATTGCAACTGCACATATTTCTATTTTGACATTTTTTTCAAGTGTGATGGTCTCTAGATCTGCTTTGAACACCACTTTTAACGTGACCTCACTGGTGACCGGTTGAGTGGAGGTAAGCAACGGGTTTAGACAAAAAAAAGCAATGAAGCAACAGGTGGAGATAAGCAATGTGTTTTTCTAAGTTTTAACGTACCATTTTGAAAATCAACTATTCTATAACATAGTTTTGGAACTATCATGTCAGTCTTTAGAACAAATTTGAATTCGTACACCCTCTATTTCGATTTATACTTTGTCATTGTCCTTTAAATACTCACAAATTTCATTTCCATTTCCACTCATGGATATCTATAAACTTAATATCATCTTTACGGGAAGTGAATTAAAACTAAACTAAGGAAAATATAATTACAACCTCCTGTAATGGTATGCACCGATTTTCATCGATAATGATCAAAAGCCCGCACGCAGCGAAGCGCGCGGGAATCCACCTAGTAACATATAACACATAAACAATCCTCCAACCTCATTAACATTTTGGGTTTTTATAAGAAAACTCATTGTTCATGTATAGATCTAGTTTAGAAAGATGTTAGTGTTGGATTTATATGTACGGTCTCGATAACTTAACGTTACTAACTGAGCTGTGACCCGTAAGAGTTACACCTTGGACAACGAACATATAATCCAATTAACTAGATTAACTGGTAATCACGAACAATTAGCGAAATAAACAATTTTTATTATTTATACTAATTAAAAATAATATGACGTTTATTGGTTACGGGTTTCGGGATTTATATCACGTCTTGCACTTGATCTAGGTGTATTGGATTTAGGGAGCCGATAAAGATTAAACAAGTGATTAGATAATGATCAACCTTATTATTTATATTATAATTAACTTCATCATTATCTAATAAGAGGTTATGATTATCTAATAACAACTTCCTAACCATTATATAATAATAATAATAGCACAAAACATTCATATATATATATATATATATATATATATTTGTTGTCACACATACAGTTATTATTATTAAATCCCACGTAAAACCAATTCACCCACAATACATATATTAGGCGTAAAACAAATTTATTTGTTTTTCTTCTGTTTCCGCCCGGTAATTAAAGGAGTTGTTGCCGCCCCTATATCCGGCACCACCACCTAACCGCGAGGCCATACCTGTCATGTTTCGTGTTCGTGTTCTAGCTCTAGTTTGTTGTATCTCGGTGTCTCAAACGGTTAATTATTAACCACTCAGGTATATCTATCTCATTGGTAGGTTAATAATATTTAGTACCGTGTTTGTATGTTTTGTAACCAGATCCTGTTCGGTTAGTTTTGGTGTTAATATTTTATAAATATTCCGTTGCGTTTGTTAATTATATGTTTAATTAATAACAAATATATCAAACCTATTTTCATAAAAAGTAAAGTTGACACCACTGAATCCCAACCGTGGTATCAGAGCCTTGGTTACAACACACAAATCGGATCTGGTCTTTTAACCAGTTATAGATCTCAAACTTTATATTATTTAAAGTTTCAGATCTAAATAATTTTTTGGGCAACATAATATTTTGGTCAATGTTTTATTTATTTTATTTGACCAAAAGATTGCCCGATTTATGTTGATTGTGTAAAATATGTAAATCTGGCCCCACCTTGTTGTTGAATATTTTATATTTATTTCAGTTTTGGTTTTATGGTTTTTGGCCCACTTTGTTGGGTCAAAGTTGTAATAGATTAGGGTTTTTTATTTTTTATAT
Source organism: Ambrosia artemisiifolia (assembly GCA_032199755.1). Lineage (NCBI taxonomy): Eukaryota > Viridiplantae > Streptophyta > Magnoliopsida > Asterales > Asteraceae > Ambrosia > Ambrosia artemisiifolia. Next base: position 27,777,675 of record CM063513.1, read on the forward strand.
ATTTTTGTAAATATTAATTGTTGAAGACCCGAAGACAAAACTGAAGACAAAGACAGGAGTCATGAAGTCAGTGGGAGTCACTCAAAACAAGAAGATGCACTCAAGTCCAAGTCCATCCTTGTGGTTGTTTATATGTTGTGACCCCGTTTGGTCTGGCTAAAAGGCTCTAGCAAGATTAAACAATTTTGTTTTTGGCCATATGATTTACATATTTATCTGCTATTGTGGTTGCTTTATTTTATAAATTGTTATAACATACCAACCTAATACCAAACCTTTTAAAAAGAAGTTTTTAAAATATTGACACAATCAAATAAAACAAGTTCTAAACTTATTTTTACAACTTGTGAAAATTTATCATAAAACAAATAGTTTGTTTTTAAAATAAATAATAACTACTAGAGTTTTTGAAATTTAAACAAATTTTCACTTTCTAAAACCTCACAACTTAATAGTTTTAACTATTAACTTTAATTGGTTATTCAAGTCGCGACAAACTTAGTTTTAATAGCTTATTTAAATTAAGTGTCCCGAGTGATGAAAGGGTTAATTATACTGTCATGAATATTATATAGTAAAACTGGCTTTTAAGACCCTATTCGGTAAACTCTAAGATAAAATCACATATTTAAAATCAACTAGCATCACCTACCCTATAACTTTTTATATTTGTTTTAAATTTAAAACAAAGCACAAAAATAAAACTAAAAGTTTTAATTGCATGAGAAATGGGTAATGACTTGTGAAATAATCCACAACACACTAACCTAATCGGCAACATACTACCATAAAAATATTTTTTTTACTGATGTCGAAGGAGTGACGACGGAGTTACCGTGTGACATTCAAACCACGCCCCTTGCCATGTAGTGCCCCACCCTCTATAAAACATTCTATATTAACAGGCAATAATAAATAATATAATTCTTTCAAATTATAAAATATCATATTTATTTAAATTGTGCTTTAAGAGCAACTATGATTCTATTACCCCGTGCTTTGTGGCGGGAGCTCCTGTTGCGTTGGGGGTTTGGTGGACGTTAAAGATCGCGCGTCACTGTGGGAGCTCTTGTTGTGTGGAAGGTTTCGTGGACATAAAAGATAATACTAAGTGACTATTATTCTCGCGTGGGTTTCAAAAAAATACCCGCGGATAAAAGCTAAAAGTTTGGTGGTCAAATCGGAAGTAAAGAAAGTACATAAGTTAGTAAGAAAGTTAGTGGCCAAAGTTGGGTGGTCAAAATTTGAAATTCTAAAAACTAAAAGTTTGGTGGTCAAAGTTAGAAATCCTAAAAGCTAAAAGTTTGACGGTTAAAGTTTGGTGGTCAAATTGTAAGAAAATAAAGCACATAAGTTAATAAGAAAGTTAGTGGCCAAAGTTGGGTTGTTAGAGTTTGAAATCCTAAAAGCTAAAAGTTTGGTGGTCAAATTAGAAGAAAATAAAGTTAAGCTAAAAGTTAGTGAGCAAAATTTTAAATCCTAAAAGCCAAAAGTTTGGTGGTAAAATTGAAAGAAAATAAAGTTAACCTAAAAGTTAATGGTAGAAAATAAAGTTAACATAAAAGTTGATAGCCAATATATATATATATATATATATATATATATATATATATATATATATATATATATATATATATATATAGGCTAAAGGTAGGGAGAAAACCCAAAAATTTGAGAAAACCCAAGCAAACCCAATAAGTGGACCACATTCTTCCACATCACCCCTAAACTTTAATATTTGTTTATTAAGCCAAGGTTATTTTAGTAATTTACCCCCCTTCACCACATATATAAAGATTTCTTTCTCTCTCCCATTTCAAAATTTCCTTTCCCTCCCCTTATCCTCTCCCCTCATCTCTGCTTTTTTTTTTTTTGAAGCTTCAACCACCAACACCATCATCTTCATATCTAACCTCCATAATCGTGATTTCCAAACTCGAACAACACCCTCGTAACGTCGTCAGCATCATTTAACAGCAACCTCCATCAACGTCATCTCCAACACCGTCGCAGAAGGCCACCGGAGAAGACCACCGGAGAAGACCACCGGAGAAGACAACCGGAGAGAGTACCAGGTGTTTTTCAGTGGCTGAATCTTATTTCCATCTTTTTATCTCCTTCCATGTTGCTTTTTATGTTTGATTTTTTTATTAGGTTGTAATCAAAATCTTTGTTTGTTGAATCTTATTTCAGTGGCTGAATCTTTTTTCCATCTGATTTCTATATGTTTTTGTTTGTTGAATCACTTCTGTTTTTGATAGAAACACAATTGTGATTTTTTATTTTTTGAAAAATGCCCCCTTTTTGGTAAAAAAATTTTCTGATAAATTATAGAAATCAAGTCTAGACTTTTTATTAATCTTTTTTTGTAATTGATGATTATGGAAAACCACTAATCTATACATATAATAAAGGAGTAACTAGGGGTGAGGTGTCACCATTCTAGGGTGTCCACCTCAGCATTTTCCAACCCATTTAACTTGGGTATGGTTTCTAAAACCCGATCCATAACCCGTCTGCAGTACCCGTTTACCCGCATATAAAGTCTTCTCTTTTTAGGTTTGTGAAGATCTAATATAACTTTTCATTCATCATTCATACTCCTTCAACACAAACCCTAACCGCACATCATCTCCAGCGATTCAACCTTCATTCTCATTTTAAGCATCTAATATAACAATCCATTCAACCTTCATTCTCATTTGACATAAACCCTAACTGCAGGCATCTTCATCGATTTCTATTGTATCATCACAGAAACACGAAAGGCACACTATATCATCATTCTCATTCACATTTTAATTAAAATCTAAAGTCCATATCCAACCTTTATAATCGACATCAGGTACTTTCTTATCTATCGCGCCGCATCTATATCATCATTCTTCGATTAAACCTTTCGGATTTAGGTATTCAAAAACCCTAAATCTAATTATATGTCAAGCGCTGTTTTTATCTGTTTTAAAAGGCAAGATCTTTTATTGTGTTTATCACAATATCTGTTTTTTCTGATTAAATGGCAAGATCTTTTTTTTGTTTATTACAAAATCTGGTTTAATGTGTTATTGTTATGAACTGGATTATTTATTTTAAACAATCGTCAATGTATTATGGGTTTGTGATTTCCGGTTTTTAAACAATTTCAGATCTGTTGCCTTTGTTAATATTTTAGGGTTTATTTCTTGGGTATGGTTCTATTAAAACATATGTTTTCCGTATGAAGGTTCTTCAGATCTGTTGTTGAATAGCTGTTATCGTAGACTAAGAATACATGTTATGGTTTGGTGCTTTGTGATTCGGGTTTTGTACTACTGTTTTGTCCTGAGTTTCACACTTATAATTCGATAATAATATACAACATTCAGAATACTGTATTTATAAGCTTCTATTTGTCACCCCAGAGAAAGTGACAAAGTGAGCCTTATTATCTTTCATAGCGTATTAGCGTTTATGCCTGCGTATTTAACTTATTACTGGCATATTGTTTATAGGTTGGAAGGTGCATGGAATTTGGCATACCAACGCAGATTCTTTTTGTCATGTTCTCCCAGGTACTGGTAGTTCCGTTTAATATGATTAATTAAGTTACATTTAACTTGAAGCCTCCAAGTTATGGATTCAATTGGAGTCAAGTTATTGATTAAAGTTCAAATTTTATGATAAAACTTTGAGAAACATGTTACTTTTAAACATATAAACTCATTTTATTTTCAATCTGATTTTTTCAGGAAGTTGCGGAAAGTCTCACTTGACACATATGAATGAACTAGAGAAATGAAGAAAACTTTAGCGGATTAATACTATATTTGAAATGTGTCATCGTGAATAAGATAATGTTTTTAAATTTTCATCAAAATTGAAATAAGTCATATGGGTAAAAATGGGTTGAAAGTCATACAAATTCAGACGTATTTGTAAAAACTGTTTACAATCATATTTAGTTGGTCTGCTGTTATTTAAGTTTGTGTGCTTGAGTAGTTGATTAGGTTGATCTGTATATTATTGTTTATAGATTGATAATAATATTTTATTTTGTTTATACATGATTACGGATATGTATAGTCATATAAGTGAGAGATCTGGACAGAAGTTTCGACTGGTTGTTGATGATGTTTATGAGATTATTATGGAGGTGCATACATTATGTTAGTGGATGGAGTTGCCTGAAAAAATTGATAGATAAAGGGTTGGTTGAGTAGGTTAATTGCATGGTGTTACTAACTTCAATATGCTAATAATGTGGGTTTTGAGTATGCAGATGGAGCTGATATGGACTTTGGTGACATCGACTTCTTTGTAAGTACAGCATTACCTAGCCTTGCAAGTGATTTGTAACAACTTCAATGCAGTGGTAATGGTCGTCTTTTGCGGTCAAAGAATGAAGTGTTGAATTTTCTCGAAACAGGTGATATTCTCTAAAATGGAATCTTTTTCAGTTTTATTATGACTCATCAATGGCTATACTGATCAGTGGTTATCATTGTTATAGTTGCTCATGGTGATATTCTCAACCATGCAATTATTAATTTATTTTTCTGTTATAAGTAGCATAAATAAATTATGCTGACATAGATAAGAATGTTATAGGTTGTAAGAGGTGGGAGAAGGGTTGAAACAGCGATGAAGCAGCAGCTGCAGCTGTGACGACAGAAACGCTGAAACAACGCTGTCAAACAGTGTCTGGCCAACATCTGTCAGTAGCAGCATGTGTGAGTTAAAATGGCAACCTCTGATCAAGTAAGCCACTCTTGTAAGGATCTGAAAAACTGAATTTGATCAAGTAAACCACTGTTGTAAAGATCTGAAAAACTGTTATAACCACTGATGAGTGGCAAGCTCTGAAGGAGCAAACCACTTATCAGTAGTTATGACTCATCAGTAGTTATAATCTGATCAGTGGTTATAACAGTTCTTGCATCAGCAGTTAACTACTGCTTCATCAGTAGGCTTTATCTTTATCAAGGATTACCGCCTCTAATGTTTCTTTATCAAGTACATTAGTTCATAACTTCATTTTCGATTTGTTTTCTATTTGTCAACTAAATGTGGTTGTTATGACTATCCTGTGGTTTATTATTTTGTTTGTTGTTCAATCATCTAGGCAAGTTCAATCAGTTCTATCTAAGCATAAATTAGTTTCATGATCCAGGTTTATAATAATATTATTATTTTGTTGTTGATTCAGGACAAAGGAGAATTGACTATTACTCCAATGTTACATGATGCAACTGCTGTGGTAATTCCGTACTTTTGATCTGTTTTAGTAAAAAAGTTATATATGTTGTTAATTACTTTGATATATATGTAAAAATTTAACTCTGTTTATTTAAATTAGACTTATGTAGACTTATTCATCGTGTATATGTAGATGGAGACTGACCGGAATTTTTCGCTAAAAAGCTTATGCTTAGATAGAACTGATTGATGACGGTTGGAGCAGGTATATCGGTTTCTGATCGGAAGCTAAATGTTGATGACGATCAACGATGCTGGTGAGAGGCCGGACACCGAACCATATTTTTTACACACTAATTATATATTAAAACTACATTATATATCTGATTATTGAGGTATTATTTTGTATGTTGACAGGCCAAACGGACCCTGCTGATGAAACAAGAAACGGAAACCAAATCAAATGCTTACTGGCTTGGGTTGATAGCCCATTTGCAGGCTGCTTCTGTCCATAGGAAGGTAATAAGGGAACAGTCAAATGTGTGGACTGGTGAAAGTGGCTCGAAATTTATTTTGAACGCTTTAAACCTTCTAAATCATTTATTTCAACATGTTGGATTATATTTAAAACAATGTAGTTTCTGTAGCCATATTTTTTTACACACTAATTATATATCAAAACTATATTATTGAGGTATTATTTTGTATGTTGACAAGTCAAACGGACCCTGCTGATGAAACATGAAACGGAAACTAAATCAAATGTTTACTGGCTTGGGATGATAGTCCATTTGCAGGCTGCTTCTGTCCATATGAAGGTAATATTAGCCTAAATAGACAATTTTTTTTAAAATTTGCTTATTGGACCATTGTACCCCTTTAGAGTCAAAACATGCGGAGTAGTTCTGTTTTTGGTTGCTTTCTTACTGTTTATGGCATGTATTTTTCAGGATATTTCATGCATCAAATATTTGACAATGCTATATGAAACCGCCACCATTGAGGATGTATACCTGACATATGAACAATTGAAAATCGATGTTCAATCGCTGTATTGCTGCATCGGCATTGCTGGTGCTCAGGCTACTGAGGAAATTTCAGGTGAAAGCAATAAGATAATTTAAGAAAACGATGCAGTTTAATTAGCGGTGTGAATTTGTGACATGACATGCAATTCATGGGTTTGGGCTTAGTCTAAGTAAACAAGTTTGAGTCTAACCCACGAACATGTTTAGCTAAAAGGGTCATGTTCGGACGGGTTCACAACAGATGACATTAAAGTGAATCAAATTGATTAGCTCATATCCGATAATTGAAGTGACTTTAACTTGGCTGTGATTTAAGTAAATAAAGTTGCATTAGTTGACCGGAATGTGGAAAATAGTGTTTAGACGTGCCTATGTTGTTTGATATGAAAATAGTGTTTGGCATAGCATGACCAATACTTGTGACTAACTGACTATATTCTTTGTGGCTACAGCTTCAAACTTGCCAAAGATGACAGCTGGTTCTGCATTGATCGCATGGATTGGTGCCGTATTGGCAAGCTCGGGAATGCTACTATTCTACCGGTGTAGTAGGTATGGTTTTTGACCTTTGTTGTCTCATTAGTTCTGAATTGCAGCTGTGCATAGTTGAGTAATTATCTTTGCTTAAACAAAGTGGTTAGATATATATTGAAAGACATGCTGGATAAATTTAGTTAACTTACCTAAACATCAACTGCTTGATCATGGTGTATGATCGTTGACATTAGTAAACAGAATGTTCAACTTTAGAATCCGATCAGTTGGTTTGAATTATCTATTTTTTGGCCATATTATATACCACTGTTGTGCTGTATAATTGTTAAAAAAATATATATATACAGATACTTTACACATTAAAACTAATAAATCTTATACGTTTGTTTGTCATGTTACAGATTTAACTACTATTATACAACACATGCGTGTATGTATTTTATAAATTGTCACTTAAATGTACAAATTTTACTATTCTATTATTTTAAATGCTTCATCCTAAGTATATCAATGTTCGAATATTAGTTTATATAGATGATTCATAAACTTGACGAAATTCGCTAATATTTTTTGTATTTGCTTATCAGAAGTGTACTTTTTATTATTTCTATAAGGACAAATCTTAACATAAGTTATAAACTATGTTTGATTTATACAAGGTCAACCAGGGCATAAGTTGCTTACAATACCGAATACTAAGTTGAAAAAAAAAACAAAAAATATAAAACATACGGTAATGGTAGATATATTTAAATGGATATCAAAATTTGTAACCAAGATAGATTGATTGTTTTACAATTCCGTTATTTCAAACTAATACATCAATGCGTTATATGTTCAACATATTATAAAAGTGTTCCGAGTTTAGAAACATATAGTTGTCATATATATATATTTTACATCTTAAAATTTAAAAATGTTATACTGTAAGTTGTTAAATAACATAGTAACTAATAATATAGAACAAAAACTTATATTTATGTTTTAAAATGTCATTAAACATCATGTAATACGTTTTTTTATTTGACCTGGGGTTCTGCCATGTGTAAAAACGAGTCTCTAATCTAGCTATATATATATATATATATATTAGATTACGATATACATTTTTTATTAACAATATACAATAATTTATAGTTGTGCATAAATATGTACAGATACTTTACACATTACTGTTAATGTAGTAATTCGTGTTTTTTTTGTTTTGCTATGATTATAAAGAATATGTTGTTGCCTTCTCTTAGTAATGTAAATAACTTTACTTACTTTTATTAGTATTAATTAAATATAAAAACTCTACTATTGTATTATTTGAAATTGGTCATCATGTTATGTTATTGCATAGATTTCTAATGAAGTACAACAATGTTTGATTGTTTAAGTCAAAGCTGTTAAATTCTTATCGAGTAGTGTTTTATCTCTTTATTTGTATAGGTGTATGTATATTATACAATGGAATGTAATACATGTTAGATGGTTTGTCATTTTAGTTGTAGATGCCCCCGGTGTACACATTTTGTTGATATTGGTCATTACAAACTCATATGTGTAGTTTCTATTGAATGATATTGGTTACAATGATTTGCCATTAAATTGCTTAACCGATTTAGCCATTACAAACTGATATATGTAGTTGCTTAACTAATATGGGTTAAACCGATTTGCCATTAAATTGCTTAACTGTTTTGACCATTACTGATTTGTGTAGTTGGTTAATTGATATGGATCAAACTGATTTGCCATTAAATTGCTTAAATGAGGTGCCCATTACAAACTGATAAAAGTTGTTGACTTTTTAATGTAAAAATGCATAAGTCAGTTTGACAAATTAAAATGGTTGGCTGATATGACCATTTAACTAAAGAATTCAAAAAGAAGAGCATGGGGGTGGCTTTTGGGTGATGCAGTTTGATTAATTCATATGTGTATTTTTATAATAAATGGATACTTTGCAGAATGTTGGTGTAGCACTAAATATGCATTGGTTAAATATTAATGAATGATAATCCTTGCTATATGTAATTTACCATGGTTAACAGTTTGTTTTTCAAAGTTGTTAGTTTGACTTTAAAGGTCAAAATGTATATTTCTTTTTGAAGTTATTTTTTTCCCTGAATCTATGGTTGTTTATATGTACCCATATGGGTTTTATGGTGTGTATTCTATTTTGTTCTTAATACATTGTAACTTATTAGTGAGTTTTAATTTTGTATGAAGGTTGTTTCAATGTTTAAGCAACGCAAGGGATTATTAAAGAAAATATAATATTCTCTGCATATATAAACAAAAACATTCAGGCATTCGATGTTAATTATTAGTAAAAATAATGAGACAAATATGGTAGCGATTCAAATTAAAGACGTTATGTTTTTTTTCAAGCTTATCATGACTACAACAATACTAGAGTTGGAATTAGTTAGCAGTAATGTAGACTAGATCATTGTATTACTAGACCAATTCTTCTATCCGTCTTTCAAGTTCTTACCTTCACATGATATTATGTGGCCGATTTTAATAGTCGTTTGAGCATTTGCCGTTTTTAATAACTTCACTCTTGAAACAAAAAAACCAGTTTATAATAATGATTAATTTGTTAAAATTGGTTAACAAAGGTTACCGTTATCACTTGCAAGCTAACATTGACTTATTTAAAGTCAAATAGTTTATAAGTTAGTTACACATATCTGTAAGTATGTTATAACCTGCCAGGTAATGTTATGTTAGATGGTTTGTCATTTCACTTGGGGATGTACCGTGGTGTATGGTTAGCATCTGTTGGTTTTGAGCAGTCGAATGGAAATGATCGTTACAACATTAAAGGTATGTCTTCCTTTGCTGCGGACTAGGAACTGAACTCTCGTGATGCAATGCATTTTCTCTTTTTCAATAAGAAAGGTCTCTTCAAGCTATCTCATGTTGTAAAGGCTGATGATCGTTAGGTTTGTTTTGTGGTTGGTACTTTTGGTTGGATGACAAACTTAGATCTTTTAGTGTTTAAAATGATGAACTGTTATTAGTTAACTACTTATCCACGTTTTTACTTTGTGACTTAGTAATTCGTGGTTTTTGGTTTATCTATATGTATAAACACACTATGATTTTTGGTTGCTTTTCTAATGTAATTAATCTTATTTATAATTTTGATTTATCTTTGCTATGACATTTGCTGCAGCTGCTACTTTTCTGCAGTTCTTGCATACCAAAATGTCATGTTTTTTATCATAAAAGTCATTAGAAAAGATAATACAGTTTCCAGGTTTTTGGCATAGGCAATTGACACCCCGGATGATTTGCTGCATATGAATACTCATATTATTCACCTCATTTTGTATCCTAAGTCGTTACATATGTGCAGCTGGTTTTGCAGCCATCAAAATCTTTCTTATGCGGCAGTTGTGAAATATCCGTTATGAGTTTTCGTGGTCGTTTTTATGTTCACATTTGATAGTTATGTAAAACTTAGGTTAAGAACTCGCAACCTAAATTTGACTTATATAAAGTCAAACAGTAAATATCTTCGTATCATATGCGTATATGTACATTATTAGTTATAACATTACCTTGGGGATCCACCGTGTGTCAACACGGGTCTCTAACCTAGTATAATATAAAGTCATTTAGGTTTAGAATTATTGTAAAATAATAGTAAATTTTCTGAGTGTAATCGAAGACATATCTTTGTATAATTTTTGTGTTTAGCTAGACTGTTACGTGTGTAGCATATCAAACTCTGTTCTCTGTTCACTGCAGATTATATAAGTGTTGTCTCTGTTTTTCCTGTTACACATGTAATACTCGTGTGTTCTTGTACCATGCCTGTCTTTTTTTTTTTCCCTTTTATCATGTATGAGTTTTTTTATGTTATGTATGTCTTATTTACAGAAAAAATGCCCCTTGTTTGAAAAATCCCCTCTTTTTGTTAAATTCTTTTTCAGATATATTATAATAATCAACTTTAGGCTTTTAATTATCTTTTTTTTGTAATTGAAACCATTGAAAAAGATTTTTTTTTTTGGATTATTGATTATGGAAAAACACTAATATAATATAAAGTCATTTAGGTTTATATCTCTTTGGACCCTAGCATCTAGAATTTAGCTTAAGTTTTGGTTTCTTTATCGTCTATACTTTCTTATAATCTTTGTGTTTAGTTAGACTGTTCCGTGTGTAGCATAACTTTTTTTCAAAAATATATTATGATTTCTGTGTTTTAGCATATCAAACTCTGTTCTCTGTTCACTGCAGATTAGATAAGTGTTGTTTTCTCACGTATGAGTTTAACAAAATGTTACCTATGTCTGTGTTTTCTGCTATAGTCTTTTTCTATAACTAAAGACACAAAAAGGATAGAAACTTGTTTCCAGAATGAATTTCCAGAACGTTGTAATTTGTGTTTTCTCTGTTAGTTTTTTTTTCAGTGTGTTCTTCTGTTTTAAGGTCGGGTGTTACGTGTGTAGCGTATCTGTTTTGTAGTCAAAGTTTGCTTTTTATACCAGCAAAAAATGGATGCTGGGTGCAGACTACAGCAGGTTGTATGTGTTTCCAGAAAAAAAACCTGTTACACATGTAACAATCGTGTTTTCCCACCTTTAGTTATACATTATTTTTTTTTGCTTTTTGCATGTGTTAGTTTTTTTTGTTACCTATATTTTATTAACAGAAAATAGTTTTTTTTCCCTGTTTCATATTTCTAATGTCAACACTTACTCTTCTATAACATACGTTACAGGTCCTGTTTTTTGTCAAACCATGGATTCCAACCCCAACACTCCGCCTTCGGAGGTTTTTGAGGGCTGTCACCATCTTATCCCAATTGTACACGACCCACCTCAAACTGAACCAGACATTGCTCCTGTTGCAGCCGAACCTGAACCACCCCCACCGATAGATTTGGTCATCCCTCCTGTTGCAGCCGAACATGACCCCCCCCCCCCCCCCCCCCCGCGTTGCCCCGGACATTCCGCCATTACAACCGGTTATACCCGTACTCCAGGCGGACGATTGGTTTGAAAGTGACGAGGATTTTGATTGGAATGCGGCCTTTGATTACGCCTTCCCCGAAGAATATCCGCCACCAGAAGAGTATATGACACCGGAGGATGATGTGGATGATGTAAATCACACACCTGAATGGGCGGTTGGTTACGAATCAGACCCAGGGGCTGAATATGAAGAACCATATGAACCTAAACTTAACAAACCCGTGCTGCCGTTCACGTATCCGGGAGGTGAGCGTATTAGGGCTGAATGGGAGGGTATAGGTTATACTGAGGAACAGTGGGCTTTTTATGCAAAGTATGGTTATCGGATGCCGTCAGCTACTGTTGGTTGTAGTGCGGGTTGTCGGGGTTATTGCATGCATGGGCGGGGTATGAATATTTAATTGTATGTTTTGTTGTTGATACAGTTTCACTGTAATATATTTCTTGACTATTATCTTTTAGGCGGATGAACAATATGATGTATCGCTTTTTTTATTAGTATGTTTTCTGCAAGTTTTTTGTAATGTAATGCAATGTAGTACTACTTTAACAAAAATGATATCGGCTGTTGAATCTTAACATATGTTACCAACCCAGAACAGTTTCATTGTAATATAATTTTCATGTTACAGGCTGAATCTTAAAGGTACTGAATATTAAAAGTACTGAATATCAAAAAATAACCATATGGACCTTTCGTTACGTATGCAACAACTCTGGTGCTGGTACAGTAAAACCAAAACAAACATGTTGTAATAAAAAAATTAACAAGTTAGGATTTTTCTAAATTCATATAAAACTATCGTGACGGATTTTACGTACGTAACAACACTGGTGCTGGAACAATTTTTATGAATATGTGAATCTGATTGATGAATAAAATAGTTTTTTAATAAACTAAAATTCTGATTTTTGTCAACAAAAAAGTGAGAGAGAGAATGTTGGAAAGAGAACATTGGTGAGAGAAAGAGAGGGTGAGAGGTATGATTGATTTGATGAAGAGAGAAGAAGGTGTAAATTACCTTTCTATCCTTTTTTGTCATGTTGTACACATATAATATTAAGTTTTAATCATGACCATTGATCAACTTGAATGGATGGTTTGGATGAAGTTTACTAGGTTTTCTCAACTTTTTGTGGTTTCCATTTTAACCATCCCCTATATATATATATATATATATATTAAGGCCATGTTTGGGATTCCTTATTTTACCTCCTTATAATTTATCTCCTTAATCAAGAAGGAGATAAGGAGAAAATAATGTTTGGGTAATGGGTTGAAAAGGAGTTTTTGTGGGTTGAAAAGGAGATAAGTTATAAGTAAGGATTTGAGACTTTTGGGATTAAGGAGATAAGGAAGTGAAAAAGGAAATAAGGTGATAAGGAGAAGTTTAGCCAAACATGGCCTAAAACAAAGACACTGTAGAAGTGTCTTTGTTTTAATAGATATATATAATAGTCTATGCCATCCTATTATAAGGAATACTTGGAGCATAATGCGAACCATAAGAGTTGGGAGCCACAGCACCACACTTGATGTCTAGTTTATCCTCCAAGGTGCAAGGGTTTCGTAGACACATCCGGCCCTTCCACACGTATCTAATTTTAGGGCGACTATTACTTTTTCCCTCTTGGCATGCCACAACGGCCTTGGGAGTGAAAGTGGGCATAGATGAGGCTAAACGTATCAATGCTTAGACAATCGTTGTCATAGCAGGCCTCATACTCGAGAGTTGTGCATTTTTCATTATTGACACTCGTTGTCTGTCTGCCTAACCACTTACTAATGTTGTATGCCACAACTGCCTTTAGTAATTGATATAATCAGATTCTCATTCCCTATAATTACTGTAAATGGGTCATTAATTAATACGGAAATTAAACATCGATAATACTAATTAAAAATTATTTTGCTTATTTAACAGATGGCTAATGAAAACAACTCCCCATTTGCTCTCAAGTCTATACTTGAGAAAGAAAAACTAAATGACACCAACTTTCTCGAATGGCACCGCAATCTGAGAATAGTTCTCAAGATGGCAAAGAAGCTCTACGTTCTAGATGGCCCAGTCCCCAACGAGCCTGAAAATAACACTGTTGCTGCTCGTAGGGCACTGGAAAAGCATAACGAGGATGCCATTGAGGTAGCCTGCCTTATGCAAGCCACTATGTCTCCTGATCTCCATAAGAACATGGAAGACAAGAATGCATTTGACATGATCGAGCAACTTAAGGACATGTTCTAGAAACAAGCCCGACAAGAACGCTATGACACCATGAAACAACTCGTAAGTTGTAAAATGCAAGAGGGCTCATCTGTTAGTGCTCATGTGCTTAAGATGAAAGGGTACATTGACCAACTCAACAAACTTGGTTATCCCCTACAAAATGAAATGGCAGCGGATTTCATCTTGAACTCTCTCCCCAGCTCTTACGACCAATTCATTATGAATTTCAATATAAATGCATGGGAAAATACAGTGACTGAGCTTCATGGAATGCTCAAAACGGCTGAGATGAATATACCTAAAAAAACTAATCAAGTTCTGATGGTCAAATCTGCTGGTGTCAAAAAGCCCAACAACAAGAAAAGGGGTTATAATGGCAAAGGCAAGAAGAAAGTTAATGTTGCTGCCAAACCTGCCACCAACAATAACAAGCAAGTTGCAAAAGCACCACCTCCTGAAGAGCGTCAGTGTTATGAATGCAACAAGATGGGGCACTGGAAACGTAACTGCCTTGATTATCTGGCTAAGCTGAAATTGAACAAGGCTAACGGAGTTGGCACTTCTTCAGGTATTTTTATTTATGTTATTGAACTTTTTACTGTTTCTAGCAACACGTGGGTTTTTGATACCGGATGTGGTTACCACGTCATTAATGTCTTGCAGAAGCCTGAAAAGTGGAAGAATCTGAAACAAGGCGACATGGAGCTCATCGTTGGTGATGGGAAGAGAGTACAAGTTCTTGCAACGGGAACGTATCATCTTTCATGTCCTTCTGGCCTTGTAGTTACTCTAAGTAATTGTTTGTTTGCACCTGGTTTGACCAAAAACATTATTTCGGTTTCTTTATTCTTTGAACAAGGTTTTAAGTACATTTTTAATGGTATTGGTATTTCTACTTACTTGAATGATGTATTTTATTTTGAGGCTAAACCTCGAAATGGTATTTATGAGATAGATCTTCAAACAGACAATAACATGTATAATCTTTCTAAACGTAACAAAGCTGGTAGTATTGAAACATTTCTATGGCATTGTAGACTTGGCCATATAAGCAAGTCACGCATAAAATGGCTCCAATCCGAGGGGATCCTTGAATCCACTGGACAGGACTCCTTTAATGATTGCGAGTATTGCTTAGCTGGGAAACTCACCAAAGATCCCTTCACCCATGTTGGTGAACGAGCCAATGGTCTACTAGGACTCATACATACTGATGTATGTGGACCTTTTAAAACCATGACTAGAAATCATGAAAGATTTTTCATCACATTTATCAACGATTATAGTCGATATGCTTATGTCTATCTCATGAAGCATAAGCATGAAACTTTTGACAGGTTCAAAGAGTTTCAAAACGAAGTTGAAAACCAGCTCAGTAGAACAATAAAGATACTTAGATCAGATAGAGGTGGAGAATACCTCAACTTAGAGTTCCTCAATCATCTAAAAGAGCGTGGAATAATTTCACAGCCCACTCCACATGGCACACCCTAGCTTAATGGCGTGAGTGAGAGGAGAAATCAAACCCTACTTAATATGGTTCGATCGATGATGTGTAGGACTAACTTGCCTCACTCATTTTGGGGTCATGCACTTATAACCGCCGCCCGCCTAGTCAATCTGGCTCCGACTAAGAAGGTAAACAAAACTCCATATGAGATATGACATAGGCGTAAACCCAATTTGGAATACCTAAGAGCATGGGGATCTAATGCTTATATCACTAGCGATTCTGATGATAAGATCAATCCTCGAGGCGAAAAAGTTATTTTCATCGGATTACATAACAAAAGGGGATATCTTTTCTACCATCCTGATGCAAATACTATTTCGATCAAAAGGAATGAAAAGTTTCTCGAGGAAGAACTTCTTAATCGTGGAATTGGAAACAATGTTGTGGATCTTGAAGAAATTCGAGAACCACAAACAACCGTTGATGAAGTCGGAACGTCTGATCAAAAAGAAATTGTTGCTGATGAATCAGACATAAACAGAAGCGTTCGTAGAAGTAGCAGGACTCGAAAAGAGCCTGACGGATACCTTTGGCATCTTGATGGTTTTGAAGTCTTGATAATAGCTGAGTCTAATGACGAACCTGCTAACTACAAATCTGCTATCTCAGATTCTGAATCTGCGAAATGGATGGAAGCCATGAACGCTGAGATGCAATCTATGCGTGAAAATCAAGTCTCGGACTTGGTTGAGCTACCTCCCGAATCTCGGGCAATAGGGAGCAAATGGGTTTTCAAGCAGAAAACCGACATGCATGGAAATATATACACCTATAAAGCACGGCTAGTTGCCAAAGGTTTCACTCAAACTCAGGGTATTGACTATGATGAGACCTTCTCGCCCGTTGCTATGATCAAATCGATCAGGATATTGCTTGCCATAGTCGCGTACTATGACTACGAGATATGGCAAATGGATGTCAAAACCGCTTTTCTTAATGGACATCTCTCTGAATATGTTTATATGGTTCAGCCTGAAGGTTTTATTGATCCAAAATATCCTAATAGGGTGTGCAAACTGCATAAGTCCATTTATGGACTTAAACAGGCATCTCGTAGCTAGAATCTTTGCTTTGACAAAAGATCAAAGAATTTGGTTTTCTCAAAAATGAAGATGAGCCTTGTGTTTACATAAAGGATAGTGGGAGTACTCTATCATTCCTCATTCTGGATATGGATGATATACTGATAATTGGAAACAACATCCCTATGCTTAACGAAGTTAAAAACTATTTGGGAACTTGTTTCGCAATGAAAGATCTTGGAGAAGCAGCTTACATTCTAGGAATCAAGATCTATAGGGATAGATCTAAGCGGCTTCTAGGGCTAAGTCAAAGTACATACATAGACAAAATGATGACACGCTTTATGATGGAAAACTCCAAGAAAGGAGGTGTTCCTATGACTAAAGGTATTGTCTTGAACAAATCGCAATCTCCTTCAACGGACATTGATATTTAGCAAATGGAAGCAATTCCATATGCTTCTACGATTGGTTCTATCATGTGTGATACGTTATGCACTAGACCTGATGTCTCGTATGCTTTGAGCATGACTAGCCATTATCAGCAAAGTCCTGGCATAGCCCATTGGACTGCATTCAAGAACATTCTAAAGTATCTGAGAAGAACTAAAGATATGTTCTTAGTATTTGGAGGAGTGGAAGAAGAGCTCACTGTAAGATGTTACACTGATGCCAGTTTTCAAAGTGACCGAGATGATTCTCGCTCACAATCAGGTTTTGTATTCACTCTGAATGGAGGAGCTATCTCATGGAAAAGTTCCAAACAAAGTGTTATGGTGGATTTAATCACCGAATCTGAGTATATAGCCGCATCAGATGCCGCAAAGGAAGCTGATTGGATGAAGAAATTCGTAGCCGACCTCGATGTGGTTCCAAGTATTCGGAAACCCATCGATATATTTTGTGATGACACAGGTGCTATAGCTCAAGCCAAAGAGCCCAGATCTCATCACAAGGCCAAGCACATTCTAAGAAAATTCCACTATATACGGGAAATTGTGGAACGTGGAGACATAGTGATAAGCAAAGTAAACACAGATCAAAAACCTAGCAAACCCGTTTACTAAGCCCATGACTCAGGATAAGCATGATCAGCACAGGGATGCTATTGGGCTTAAATTAGCTAGCCATATGTTTTGATTTAGTATTTGGATGTACGAACATTTAAACAGTTATACTTTTGAATTCGTTTTATTTACTAGTTAAATATAATTCTAAATCTTATAACTGTGTTCGATTTTAATACGTTTAATCCATGAATATTATATTCTAAATTTTCCATAGTCGATCAGATTCGTGGGAGCGACTCTGAATTAAGACTATTCAGAATTTGGACTCAAGTAGTTAACTCCAAGTTCACAGACCTCATTGTGAATGACGTTGGATGTAACTCGCATCAAATCATCTTCATGGATCTTAGTCATAAGATGTTTTGATATTGGTATATTCATTTAGTATCCTCTGACCTGAGATGCATACTAGAACTTTCATTTACCAAGGATTATTCTTTGATTACTGTCAACCGTTGTCGCGTAACTTCCAGTCATAAAGGCTTTAATTAGGAATAGTTCTGAAGTTCAGTGGGAGTTATATGTAATCGATAAGGGATTCTGTACTCTTACATGATATGTAATAGGTAGACATCGTGGCGCCCTCGTTGATTTAAACTGGTGAAGTGTAAGGCCTTACCCAAACTAACTGTGTGTTTGATTGGACCACTATGAATCTTGATCGAGAACAGTAATAATTGAACACCATATGAGAATGAACTTAATCCACGTCTCATTGATTCAATTGATGTCTTTTACGGAAGGGATGAATGACAACGATTGCCATAAGTCTATTGTCTTGTCAAAAATAAGATGTTTTGGTTATTGACTTTAAAGTGTTATACCTTGTTGGGGGCAGCCATGTGCAGCTAGAGCACCGCTGACTGTCTGCGTTGAGGATTTTATCGAAGGCCGTCCAAGGGGGAGATTGTTGGATTTATATGTACGGTCTCGATAACTTAACGCTACTAATTGAGTTGTGACCCGTAAGAGTTACACCTTGGGCAACAAACATATAATCCACTTAACTAGATTAACCGGTAATCACGAACAATTAGCGAAGTAAATGGTTTTTATTATTTATACAAATTATAAATAATATGTGGTTTATTGGTTACGGGTTTTCGGCTTTACATCACGTCTTGGACTTGATCTAGGTGTATTGGATTTAGGGACCCGATAGAGATTAAACAAGTGATTAGATAATGATCAACCTTATTATTTATATTATAATTAACTTCATCATTATCTAATAAGAGGTTATGATTATTTAATAACAACTTCCTAATCATTATATAATAATAATAATAGCACAAAACATTCGTATATATATTTGTTGTTACTCATACAGTTATTATTATTAAATCCCACGTAAAACCAATTCACCCACAATACATATATTAGGCGTAAAACAATTTTATTTGTTTTTCGTCTCTTTCCGTCCGGCCATTAAAGGAGTTGCTGTCGCCCCTATATCCGGCACCACCACCTAACCGCGAGCCCATACCTGTCATGTTTCGTGTTCGTGTTCTAGCTCTAGTTCGTTGTAACTCGATGTCTCAAACAGTTAATTATTAACCGCTCAGGTATATCTATCTCATTGGTAGGTTAATAATATTTAGTACTGTGTTTATATGTTTTGTAACCAGATCCTATTCGGTTAGTTTTGGTGTTAAAATTTTATAAATATTTCGTTGCGTTTGTTAATTATATGTTTAATTAATAACAAATATATCAAACCCGTTTTGATAAAAGTAAAGTTGACACCACTGAATCCCATTTAGATTAGATCTGGACACTTAGGGTTTATCAAAAATGTATGAAATTGGATTAAAAAAAGCTTTAGATGATGAACACACCTTGAATCTTCAGTTGTTTTGATTATAGAATGTGTTTTAGCTTCAGGATCTTTAAAACAAGGGTAAAAACACCTTTCTACAGGTTTGGGGTTGAGAGAGAGCACTTGGAGGCGAGTTATGGTTGTGAAATGATGAAAATGAGGCAAAGTGTTATATTTATACCCAGTTCCCGTTCGCACCCTCAAAAGGTCAAACAAAATCATTTTGGTTTCATTTGACCTTATAAATTTTCATTCGACCCTTCTATAGGTCGAATGGAAAACCCAGATTCCTTGTTTGATCCTTCGATTCACAATCTTGCCCTTTTAACATATGTTAACACATCTAATCACATAAACATGCATTTTAACATATGTTAACACACCTAATCACATAGACATGCATTCAAAAGTTGCACATCATGCATAAGGCATCTAATACTTGATAACTCAATCTAATTATGTAATTTCACCAACAACAGGACTCAAGAATTTTGTGTGTGTTTCCCCCAATGGTTCCCCGAACCATTGAACCCTGGACAATAAGTACGTGTAAATCAACTCCCGATGATTCCTTGAATCATCGAACCGACTCAAGTTAAGTATTTTAAATAGATGTTTTGCTTCCCGATGATTCCCCGAATCATCGAACCAACTCAACTAACCCAGTTAAGTGCGTTAAATAGATGGTTTTGCTAAGGTAGACTTATATGTTTGTAAAAAGTATTAACATGAGTTTGTCGGGTGTCACATCATTCCCTTGTTCAACAGTAGCAGGTGCAGATTTTGGCGATCTTTTAAGAAACAAATGAGGATACTTAGACTTCATCTGATCCTCCCGTTCCCACGTGAACTCCGGTCCACGATTTGAATTCCAACAAGCTTTAACAATGCAGATCTTACTCCGACGAATGCTACGAATCTTATAATCTAGAATTTCAACTAGTTCTTCCACGATACGCAGACGATCATCAACCTTGATCTCTTCGAGAGGAACAATGAGAGATTCATCAGCCGGACACTTCTTAAGGTTAGAAACATAAAAGACATTATGAACACTACTGAGTTCAGCTGGCAAGTCAAGTTTGTATGCCACCAGTCCAATCCGTTCCTGGATTTTGAACGGTCTGACATAACGAGGATTTAGTTTGCCACGCTTCCCTAAGCGTATAACGCCCTTCCATGGAGAAACTTTTAAGAGAACCCTGTCACCAACCTGGAATTCCAAAGGTTTGCGACGACGATCAGTATAGCTCTTCTGACGATCCCGAGCTGCTGCCATATGATTACGAATCTGTACAATCTTCTCGGAAGTCTCTTACACAAGCTCCAAACCAGTGAGTTGACTCTCACCCACTTCATCCCAACAAATAGGAGACCGACATTTCCGCCCGTAAAGAGCCTTGAACGGAGCTGCGTTAATGCTTGTATGGTAGCTGTTGTTGTAAGAGAACTCCACCAATGATAGACGACTCTCCCAACCTTTGCCAAAATCGATAAAACATGCCCGAAGCATATCTTCTAGCAGTTGGATTATCCGCTCACTTTGACCATTAGTTTGCGGATGATAAGTCGTACTCATATACAACTGAGTACCCAATGCTTTATGCAAAGCCTTCCAGAAATTCGAAGTGAAACGAGAATCACGATGAGGCTTAGCGGTTTCCTTTCCTGCTTAAGGCGTCTGCTACAACATTCGCCTTACCAAGATGGTATTTAATAGCACAATCATAATCATTAAGAAGTTTGACCCAACAACGTTGTCACATGTTCAACTCCTTCTGATCAAAGATATGCTGAAGACTCTTGTGATCAGTATGAATGGTGCATTTGGTACCGTACAAGTAATGTCTTTAGATCTTTAGAGCAAAAACAACGGCATCCAGTTCCAAATCTTGGGTGGTATAATTCTTCTTATGCACTTTAAGCAGACGAGAAGCATACACAATAACCTTCTTGCGTTTCATCAACACAAAACCGAGACCTAAGCTAGAAGCATCACAATAAACAACAAAATCATTCGTGCCCTCAGGCAAGGACAAGATAGGCGCAGAACAGAGTTTAAACTTCACAATCTGAAACACCGATTCTTGCGAATCACCCCAGTTAAACTTCTTGTCTTTCTGGGTAAGAGGGGTGAGGGGTTGAGCAATCTTCGAAAATCCCTCAATAAAACGACGATAATAACCTACGAGACCCATGAATTGCCACACCTCAGTTAGCGTCTTTGGTGCTTCCCAGCCTTTGATGGATTCTATCTTAGCTGGATCGACATGGATTCCTTTTTCAATGACCACATGCCTAAGTAATTGAACTTTCCGCAACCAAGAATCACATTTCGAGAACTTAGCATAAAGCTGCTCTCGTCTCAAGAGTTCCAAGACTAGACACAAGTGTTCCTCGTGGTCCTCGCTCTTGGAATAGATCAGAATATCATCAATAAACACAATGACAAATTTATCAAGATAAGGCTTGCAAACACGGTTCATCAAATCCATGATTACCACTGGCGCATTGGTGAGACCAAAAGGCATGACCAAGAATTCAAAATGGCCATAGCGAGTTCGAAAGGCAGTTTTCGGAATATCGGCTTCCTACACTCTCAATTGATGGTACCCGGACCTCAAATCAATATTCGAATAAAGCTAGAACCCTGAAGCTGATCGAACAAATCATCAATACGAGGGAGAGGATAACGGTTCTTGATTGTCACATTGTTCAGCTAACGGTAATCAATGGACATGTGAAGGCTTCCATCTTTCATCTTAACAATTAAAATAGGGGCTCCCCATGGGGAAGAACTAGGTCGAATAAAACCTTTCTCTAGTAACTCCTGCAACTGGTTACATAGTTCATGCATCTCGGGAGGTTCGGGACGATTAGGAGCTTGAGCAATAGGGGCTGCACTCGGCACAAGATCAATGTACAATGCATTAATAGGCATTGGATTACATATGAACCAAAGATCTCTCTTGGCCAAGGACGATGTGGGATTTGCCTAGGGTGTCACATAGACTTAGTGTGACTCCAGTGCGCCTAGTATCACTGCTACCTTAGCGACGTGAAAAAACATGCAATGTTAGTCAACACATACAGTGCTGGTGAGTCACGGAGTTTTAAGTTTGCAAAAGTAAGTTAGTTCGCAAAACCAGACCCAACAATCTTTACATCTATACCTAATGCTAGCTAGACATCATTAGATGATACTAAAGTCTCATGAACCACTGCTGAACGTTAGAATGCCTCAATACCCGCCACCGGACATCACCCGGTGTCTGACCTCTAGTCGTCTCGAGTGGGTCTTGCCGAGCCCAATAGATCTATTCACACTTTCCCCGCTATGTATCCACATATTAATGGTTCACAAGTTAGGAGGACTTTAATGTCGCTAAGGTAGCAGCGACACCCTAGGCAAATCCCCCATCAGACGTGGCCAGGAGAGATCGTTGGTTCATATGTAATCCAATGCCTCTTAAATCACCAACGCGTTTTGGGGCTTAATTTTAGTAGATGATAGGAGAACTCCACAATTAAGCATGCTCAGGTGGGAGCAGCACCAGGATGGGTGACCACCTGGGAAGTCTCCAACAAGGCAACCAAAAACAAATCCTTAAGATCTGGGGCAAAGCGGACAATATTGGTGGTGAGAGGGACTGGATGTTACAGATGGTATCAGAGCCACTCTTGTGTCGTTCGGGATGGTGGGTGCATACCTCATCTGGGACGATGAGACTCAAACAGGTGGTGAATGTGACACCCTAGGAAAATCCCACATCGACCGTGGCCAGGAGAGATCATTGGTTCATATGTAATCCAATGCGTCTTAAATCACCAACGCGTTTGGGGCTTAATGTTAGTGGATGTGAGAAGAACCCCACAGTTAAGCGTGCTCAGGTGGGAGTAGCACTAAGATGGGTGACCTCCTAGGAAGTCACCACCGGGGCAACCAAAAACAAATCTATGAGCTCTGGATAGGCAAAGCGGACAATATTGGTGGTGAGAGGGGCCGGATGTTATAGTTACGGTTTCACCTTCGGCTAAGGTCCGATTTGATTTACGTTTTATTCTTTAGGTAAGGTTCAGATTTAGTTATGGTTTGTCCTTCATTTAAGATCCAATTTGATTAACAGGTTAACCTTAGAATAAGGTTTTAGTTAATTTGCGGTTTAACCTTCCGATAAGGTTCTATTCAATATGCGGTATAACCTTTGAATAAGGTTCAGATTCGTTTTAAGACTTAGCCTTCAACTAAGGTTTTATTCTATATGCGGTTTAACCTTCTAATAAGGTTCATAGTGGTTTACAGTTTAACCTTCGGTTAAGGTTCAGAATGGTTTACAATTTATCCTTTGGTTATGGTTCAGATTAATTATACTTTTACCTTCGGTTAAGGTTCAAAATGATTTACAGTTTAACCTTCGGTTAAGGTCCAGCTTTATGACAATTTAACCTTTGGTTAAGGTTCAGGATGATTTACAGTTTAACCTTCGGTTAAGGTCCAGATTTATTACAGTTTAACCTTCAGTTAAGGTTCAGAATGATTTATAGTATAACCCTTGGTTAAGGTTCAGATTTGTTATAGTTTTCACTAGATTGTATCGAATATACAATCGTAGTGTTGCGTTACTGTTTTCACTAGATTTGTGACACCCGTCGAAATCACAGGTCATGACTGTACACTCCCTTACACGTATACATTGTGCATGGTATTACATTTCATCTATTGCATCACAATGGGGCCGTACAGGGTTCCAACAAATCAACCCCGAGGCATGTAGTCTAGCAGTAGACATACTAGTTAATACAAAGTCCCAGTTAGTCGAATAATTCATGCTAGATTATAGGAAATCCATGAAAAACCCTAGTTGTGGGAATCCATGCAATTGAACATAAGGTTCCAAATTTGTTGCCACGACAAGAACAAAAACAAAAAATGCTCAAAAACGATATATCACCTGACGTATTATCCATGGAAAACTAGTAAAAACCACGAACAATGTGCCCACATGTAACTCTAAAATTCGATCCATATAGACTTGTGTGGGTAGTAGCATCAAACAAATACACCACCATTCACATATGCATACATACGGCTACACACATATGTGATTATACTTAAATAAACTAATGTTCTATGTGCACATATGTATACACATCGGCACATAAGACACACACAAGGCCTATACATATATGTATATGTACACGGGTATACACACATATCAACATATGTTTGGAAATTGACTAACTATCATCTACACACACACACACAATTAATCGCATACACACACACATGTCCACACACCTCTCAAACTTCACACCATGACACCCTATTTCCCAAGACTTACACCTAAATGCCAACAATCTCACTATGTCAAACCTTTCACCATGTTTGGATAACCAAAACTAGCTTCGTTCTTTCCTTAGATATCGGCCAAGTCAACTCATACATAAACAACCATGGAACACCCCATGTCATGCTCAGAAACACCAAGACTACTTCCCAATTTGGCAAGCCCCTTTATGATCACTAGGATCCATGATGCTTGACTTCCAAAAGATCTCCATGTCCATTCCCTAGGCCAAAGTTTCGGTCCTTACATTCCCAAGAAACCAAGTGTATTGTTTTGGACTCACTATCAACCTACCTACATACACCACCCGCATACATATATATATACATACATACACTCACAACATACTCACCATTCCTACCACATCTCACAAACATCTAGACTCTTATACCAACATAGAAACAACATAAAACACTTACCAATCCAAGGCATGTTGACTTACCACAAAAACCATGCCCCTTCCCCATGAATGTCAGTCGAGAACACCCCTACACAACCCAACAAGCTTCAAAGTCAACCCATTTCACCTAAAGGGACACTAGTACCTTGCACTCCATGAAAATGAAGCATTGACTTGCCATAAATGTGAACCAATCATCCATGATCACCTCTCACCCCTCTCGGCCATACAAAGGGACACAAGAGTCAAGAGAAACACACCACATGATAACCAAAACTCACTAACACTTTGAAACCATCCTTTTCCCTTGTATACCTATCGGCTGAGAACAAGCAAGCCCAAGGGACCCTTAGCCGATCAAAAACCATCAACCTTTACCAACAACACCTAGGAGTCACATTGTGGGGAGAACTATCTTGTTTTTCTTTGTTTCTCTCGGCTACACACACAAGGTAAAAGAACCGAACCATTTTCCTCTTTTCACAATATTTAGATCACATGTATGGTTCACCCGAACACCACACACTCGAATATAATACCCTACCCCATGTATGTTAGATAAAACCAACTTAAACACTCAAGTTTTATGTTAAAAGTTTAATATATAAACTTATGTACACACACATACGTATACGTATACGAATACATACACCCTAGATCAAGTATATGGACATATACATACACGAGGATGTATACGTGTATGTATGGGGTCACGACCCGGGCCAAGCTAAGGAAATTACACCTAATTTTATAACATACACCATTGATAGATTTATAAATATGTGTTAACAGTCACAAAAAAACATGTGTTAATAAGCTTTACACAAGAGTTCTTGTGGAAACTAGGTTAAACACTAAAAATAGGTTTGTTAACACAGGAAAATCCATAAGCATGTCATTTTTATACAAAACCATCGAAATGTATGTCCATAGCGCACTTAAATATACATTAACAAACAAACAGTCTTCTTCTTGCAGACTTCAGACCTTTGGTCCACCTCTTCTCCTGCAAATGTCTGCAGATGTGGTCTGCAGACTACAGACCTTTTACTTCTTCAAAAACAGACAGCACCTAACACACTCAAACCTGATTCGACCCTGAACTGAGACGGATTCGACCCCACGTAAGGTAGAATGAAACAATTTTGGTCGGATGAAGCAACACAACACTCTGAATGATAAACAAACACAGGTTCGACCCTAAAACTCACTTGGTTCGACCTAAAAACACTTGATTCGACCTAAAAACCACACTGGTTCGACCAAAACACCACTGGTTCGACCTGACCCATTTCAAAATCATTTTTTCTTCAAAAATCACTCAATTTGATCTGAATTTTTCAAAAGTTGATGGATTTCAATGATTTTTAGCCTGTTTTGCTTCGGATTCGTAGGAGATTAATTTTTGTGAAAGAATTTTTGATTTTATCCGTAAAAACAGTTGAAATCAATCAATCTCCATGTTCATGCAAACCAGATAAAATTTTGATGATTTTGAGTAAAAATATGATGAAAAACTATCAAATTGCAATTGTGTGATTGAGTAAAGCTCTAATACCAATTTGTAAAGGATCGGTTTTATAGAAAACAAATAATTTATCACATAAGTAGAACAATCCAGGTGCGGAAACCCTAGATCGTATGCAATATGATAATCAATCAATCAGAACACGATAATATCCATTTTCATAATCATTTCATTAATAATCAAATGTTGTTTTAACATTAAAGACCTTGATTACAATGAAAAAGCCTATCACAGAACTCTCTAGACACTTTCTGGAAACACACACTAAATGACACCAATAACTAACTTTCAACAAACTTAACCTATTTATAAACACTGGACATTCGACCCATGCATAGGTTGAATGAGCTCCTTCGACCATTACGAAGCTCGAACCAACATAATAAACTAACAAAATCTTCGTTCGACCCCATATAAATCTCATTCGACCCCACGATGGGTCGAATGGCCCTTGTAATCTCCCATTCTTCAACATTTAACACTGTTTATTGTATAATCCAAAGCGATAGCCACCTAATGTATCTACACAACCTTCTCTATCTAAGGCTCACTATTCGGTGCTCTACTTGCTGGAACTAGCCTAGGTTGCTCCCTACTAGGAGCCTCCATCTCTTTCCTCATCTACCTTCTCCTCTACCTCACTTTCTACCTGCTTACTAACTTTCTCTGCCCCTCTACCACTACGAGTGGTGAATGCTTTTAGTTGGGCGGCTGGGTTGGGCTGAGTACTACCCAAGAACTAGCTTTGGGGCCGCTATTCCAATTGCCTAGGAATATCACCAACAGTACGCTGAAGGCCCAAGAATGCAGAGTGGTGATCTTCATGACTTGTATAAACCTGAATCACCACTCAGAATAAGACATTCCAAGCTGGAGAACTGGTATCTTTTGATGAGTTCCAATGACCAATTCCATTGGTTTGTCCCCTTGGGCAGCAATAAGCAATTGGTTAGCATTAAGTCCATTCATATTAGCTTGATTAACGATTTGATCCATTTCTGAAAACAAAACCTAAAATTATTAGAACAGTTTTAATTTAAAGCAAACTTAACAGTCCAATAAGGTGTCAATGTTCAGTCCAATAGGTCCACGAGTGAGTCCAAAAGTTCAACAGTCCAATAAGTCAATGAACCCAATTGATCAATTGGATAACAGATCTTGCTTCGAATGCTGCTTAGGTTCGAAAACAAATTGTAAGTCAGACACAGGATCAGGTTGGACACAAATTAGGTTAGACACAGGCTTGGGTCGGACACATGGTTGGGTCGGACACAAGATTGGGTCGGAAACAGGCTTGGATCGGACACAGTTTATGGTCGGACACAAATGGTGAGGTCAGACACAGCTTTAGGATTCGGAAACAATTTCTTGGTCGGTCATAGCTTTAGGATTCAGAAACAATTTCTTGGTCGGACACAAGGTGTGAACTCGAACAGAAGCTTTTCACTAGGAAACTAAGCTCTGGTTGGACACTCCTGTCTTTGGAAACAGTATTTATTTCTTTTTCAAAATGCTTTTATGGAAACCTTCAACAAGTTAGTAACAGAATATCCACAAACTATGGAAACCATAATTTTTTAAAAAAATTTCGAAATTTTCTCAATTTTTTAAAAAAATTTCGAAATTTTCTCAATTTTTTAAAAAAATTTCGAAATTTTCTCAATTTTTTTCAATCTTTTACGAAATTTTCGTAAAACAACATTTCCAAAATAATTGAGATTTTGACTAACACCCTTTCTTTTCAAAAAACGATCAAACACAAAAAAAATTTAGAGAATCAAATGATGTTCTTCGTGTTCTTAATTGAACCGAACCCAATAATGTTTCAAACTTAATATGTTACCACACAATGAAACCCGAAACAATTTGAACCTGCATAATATTGATAAGTGGCAAAATACGAACCATAAACATAATAAAAATCAAATCGGATGCAGGAACTAAAAGAAAAAAACAACCTTTTTCTTTGATTTCACAGGAAGACTTCTTTGTAATTGTTCGTTTTGATTCCTAACCGAACCTTCGAAAGACTTCTTAGGATCTGATACCAATCATAAGTCCAAGATCTCCCAAGGTATCAAATAAACACTCAATTGTGTGCAGAAAACAAGATTAAATGTAGAAAAAAAAAGAAGAAACTTAAAACTGAAAGATTGTATTTATCAAAAGTGAACACGAGTTATAAGACTTGTCTGGTACACCAAGTGGCCGATTACAAAGAGAGCAAAACACAAAATAACTAGCAGCCTTCTAATAATGTGCAACCTCCCTATTTATACTACATAGGGGCGGTTCACAATACATGGGCCTAATTGGCCGAAACCCACTGACCAAATAACTAGACCAAGCCAAAAACAGTTAATAGACCAAGACAAATGCAAACCTCTAAATATATAACCCAACATAAAGCGCTGTTTACACACTGATTTGCCTCTTTTTCCATCCGGACTCCTTTAACACAAAAAATACTAAACAAAAACAAAAACATATATAAACGACACACACTGACCCGATAAAAATGCAAAATATGTACCAGTAATCGATGTATTTTGCCATACATCAGAAGAGGTCCATCTGAACCATCTTTATCATTTTCTCATCATTATCCAATTACTTACAATGATAAGTCTAGTTGAGCCAAGACCACTATGGCCTGGGTCGGTAGCGCTAACTAAATTGGTGAATGTTTGTGCTGCAGTAGCTTCTAAGAGGACTGTTTAGCCGTTGGGTGGTTGACAGTGGAGCTTCTGATCACATGACGGGAAACTTGACACTTCTTGAAACATCAAACCGATTAAAGGAGCATATGTCAATTTCTTGGGTGATAAAGGTGGTTTATATTAATAGTGAAGGCATAGTATCAATTGGAAGAATAAGTATTGATAAAGTGCAATACATTGAGCGGCTTGGGCAAATCTTCTCAGCATGTCACAAACCTATGATAAGAAGTTTATTGTGCATTTCAATAACAGTGAACGTTTGGTGCTGAAATCGGGATTCAAGATTCCAAATGAATGGGTGCTGATATGGGCGAAGAGGAAGAGAAACCTATATGAGTTGAACATGAGTGTTGCCCAGTCTATAGAACCTAATACACACACATATTTGCTGGCCAAAGCTTCCAAAAAATAGCCGATATCATGGCATCAAATAATGGGACACATTCACTTCCATAAAACGAACTACTTACTCAAAACCGGTGTCTGGTGTACCTAATCAATCTTTCAGTATCAATGATTATTGCATATCGTGTAAGAAAGGGAAGCAGGCTAAGAAATTTCACAAGACAAAACTCAATAATTCAATGGTGATACCTCTTGAAAGACTTCACATGGATCTTTTTGGTCATGCGAACAGAAGAAGCTTTGGAGGTCACTTATGTAGTTTAGTCATTACCAGTTACTATTCAAGATTTTCTTGGGAATTCTTTCTCGCAAAAAAAGATGGACTCCGGATTTGGTGAAGAATATGACTACTCAAGTTGAAACCTTATACAAGCTAAAAGTTCGTAGAATCTAAAGTGACAACGGTACTTCATTCAAGAATCAAGAAATGGATGCCTATTGCATGAAAAATGGTATTCTACACAAGTTCAGTGCCCTGTATGTTCCGCAACATAATGGTCGCAAGAAAGAACGGAATTTTGATAAAGGTTGTAAGGACCATGCTGACTGATTCCAATCTACCGATCACATTATAGGCTAAAGCCATTGCTAATACTTGTTAAATATTAAACAGGGTCCTTACAGTTAAGAAGAATAACAAAACATCATATGAGCTTCTAAATAACCATAAACCTAATCTTGAATTTTTAGAACCATTTGGTGCTTCGTGTACCCTGTTGCTTTCTAATGACAAGTTTGTGCCTAAGATTGTGGATGGGATTTTCCCCAGATATACCACTCCTATGAAACATGTATTTAATAAAGCAACTGGTAGAATCGAGGAATCATATCACGTTGATGTTCAACGATATACCAATTTTCCAGTCAATACAGGACCAAATTGGTTATTTGATTATCAAAGTTTGTTTGATTCATTTGTTTTCTTGAATTGTCTGTAGATACAGATGCTGCACTATACTATTAACATACCATGGGTGAAGGAACTACTCATCCTAACAGGCCACTCATCCTAACAGACCAGTGGTAAAACTGGTAATTAGCAATGTTGTTCTACTTCCAAATGTTGTAGATGTTTTGAGTTCATCTAATGTCCAAAATAAAACTGCTGACGACTCAGTGGAGAGTATAGTATATGACCCAGAAGACTTAAGTGAAGATGATGAAGAAAATCTCGGAATGCCAAAAATCTAGAAAATTTTTTAGCTCAATCTTCTGCTCCTACGTCATCAGCAATCCTAAGATTCAATCTTGTAATAATTTTTATAACAATGTCAATGTCTCTGAAAGAACATACTCTTAGGATTCATGACATCCACCAAAGAGAAAATGTTATGGGTAGCTCATCAAGTCTGTGCAAACAAGAAATCAGGTTGCCCAAGGCTCATCATCATGTCTTTATGAAAAATTTAAAGAATCTGGTATTCAAAGCACAGTTTAACACACTTGTTTTGTTTCTAAAGTTGAACCATCAAATCATACAACAGCACTGAAAGATCCTTCTTGGGTGGAAGCTATGCAAGAAGAAATGCTACAATTCCAGAAGTTAGGAGTGTGGCGTCTTGTTGACCTTCCACCAAACACAAAGAGAGCTGGAAGCCATTGGGTTTACAAATGCAAGAATGATGATCGACGGCAATTTGAAGTGTACGCTCCCGTGGAACGACTAGTGGCAATTTGAATTTTCCTAGACTATGCACCTTATCGTAACTTTAAAGTACACCATATGGATGTGAAAAGTGTCTTCTTATATGGGAAAGTGATACATGACGTGTATGTAGGTCAATCTTCAGGTTTCGAAGGTCCAAGTTTCTCGAAAAAGGTTTACAAGTTGGATAAGACCCTCTGTGGCATGCATCAAGCCCTGCGTGGTTGGTATGAAAATCTATCCACTTATTTACTGGAAACTCAAGGCAAAGTTGAATCTACACTATTTGTGAAATATAAAGGTAGTTATCAGGTTCTGGTTCAGATCTACGTGGATGATAACGTTTTCGATTCGACAGATGAAGCCATATGCGAAGACTTCAAGTAGGTTATTAAAGCTAGGTTTTAGATGACCATGATGGGTGAACTACAGTTCTTCTTGGGAATGCAAGTCCAACAATCTGACTCCAGGATCTTTATCCACGAAAACAAATATGTTGGAGTCATCTTGATCCGATTTAAGATAGACGATCCTGCATCTTATGCCACTCCGTTACCGTTGAATCATGGAATTTCTCCCAATAAGAAAGGCCAATCTGTAGATCCCACGCTTTATCGTGTCATGATTAGTAGTATCATGTACTTGACAACTTCTCGTCCAGATTTCATGCTTCCCGTATGTCTTATGCCCAGATATCAAGCAAAGCCAAAGGTTTCCCATGTGATTGTAGTGAAGTGGATACTTCGTTATCTTAAAGGACATCCATCAATCGGTTTATGGTATCCTAAGGATTATGGGAGTTGTTAGACGACGCTAGATCCACAACCGCTGGATGTCAATTCTTGGGTAAACGTCTTGTCTCTTGGAAGTGTAAAAAGCAAACCTCTACGGCCATATCAATTGCTAAAATATAATAAGTGTCAGCATTGAGCTGTTACGCTAAGCTGTTATGGATCTGAAGTTGCATGGTATGAAATAATAGTATACTCTTATTTAAGTGGTGTGTTCGAGATGCGCACTACCGCATAACTACAAAAACGATTCGTGTTTTTAATGTTATTTTGAGGGTCTTCCTTGTCCGGTAAACTCACCTCTCAACAGTGAGGGGTAGATTGACCAATATTATGTTCACCCAACCCTAGATAACCAACCACCCAAAGTTGTGATATCGACATTTAACTACTATTTTCTTTTATGGATAACTTGTCGGCGGCCGGAGCATGGCCGAGCAAGCTACCATTTGACATCATAGCGGAGTTGTAGCGGGTCCGCTCACGCTCATCCCTACTAGAATTAATTAAGTTTTCAAAAAGGATTGGCCTATTACTAATTGTGCGGCAATATAGTAATGGAAGAAAATAAAGACTGTTTTCTCGCAACGCGGGTTCACCAATTCTTGGGTTACCAAAGCTATCACATAGACCATGAAGCTAAGTCACATAACCAAGTCTCGGCTTATCACTAGGACCAAGTATAAAGACCGTACCGACCCTAAGTGAGAATTGATAACCGAGGATTAAGCCACAAAGTGTGATTGTTTCCAAACACAAATGGGCCAATCTCTAGACGCGGAGTTAAGGTTAGCTAAGAAGTGCGCGGGTTTTTACACTCCATGGTTACACTTATAAGTCCCTCCACTTTCTATAAAAACACCCACAAGACCAAATACTAGGTGATTAATTAGTTAATTCATCAAACAAAGAAGTAGTAGGAAAAATTGTTAAGAACACAAAACACCACTTTAAACATAAATAAACTATTTATTTCATACCAAGTTCCATCATCACCCTATAAACACCAAGAGAAATCTAGCCTAGCATGGTTGATACAACAATCTCACAATGTTGGTTTTGTGTACAAAACATGGTGAGGGTTGTATGGACATTTCTAGTGGTTTTGGGTGATTTCGGTTTGTTTCTCTCTCAAATGTGATATTTATGGAGTGATCCCAAGCTCCAAAGGACACCTACAAGTCCTAGAGATCGCTGATACTTTGTGTGGAAGGTGGAGAATTTGGTGGTTTAAGGGGTAGGATGGGATGCCAAAGTGAGGAGCGGAGCTCACTATTTATAGGCAAATCAGGAGGTGCACGCCCATGCTTCAAGAAGTGGCACACCCATGCTCGACAGCTGGCACTATTGCAGAGTCCTTTCGTGTAGAAATTGTTCATCTGCAGCTCTCGCACGCCCGTACATGTCCGTTCGTGCAACCGTCTTGTCAGTTCTAGTTTGCTACAACCTTGGAGAACATGCACTTGAAGTGCACGATCGTGCACCATGGTGGGCACACCCGTGCAGGCCGGTAAAGTTGACTTTTTGCCTCCTGTTGACTTGGAAATGTTGGCTTGTTGACCCGAGACAGGTGCACGGCCGTGATGCATCTGCAACAGCTCTCAAAGTCTTCAATTCCTTTGCCTCCTGTTGACTTGGAAATGTTGACTTGTTGACCCGAGACAGGTGCACGGCCGTGGTGCATCTGCAACAGCTCTCAAAGTCTTCAATTCCTTGCTTTTTTGCCGTTTTTTCACATCTATTCACCTCTCGACCTCAAATCCTGCAATTATCAACAAAGAAAGATAAATCATGATAAAACTAAGATAAAAGCATGATTTTTGGGTGAAAATGGTTAAAAATGTGTGTGTAAAATGTGTGCAATTCCCGGCACATCACAACACCTCACACTTAAGCTTTTGCGTGTCCTGAAGCAAACTGAACCTTAGGCAATTTTTATGAGATAAAAATTGTAAGTTTTACTCGATGTGTCGAGCTCAACTTACCTCCTAAGTGTCACACTTAATAATCCTCGGGATTTCGGGCTCGGTTTGTGGTAAGACTACTTAAACACTCCTAAAATGTCCTAATTCCTTCTCCTCACTAACTCTCGTTTACTCGGGTTTCATTTGGGGGTGAACACTTATATTCTAACCAATGGCAAGCACGAATCATAGGCTCGTGTGTAAATCACAACTCCACCACTTTTGTTGAGGTAATGTGTGTGAATAAAAAGGACTTTAAATGGGTTAGTTGAGTGAAAAGTTGATGAATAGGGTAGGAATGGAGTCTACCACCATAACAACCTTCGGGTTGAGTGTCTGAGATGCTATCGAAATCTTGTAAATCTTCCAAGTTGGCTTTGGTGGTCTTTCTTTGGTCTTAATAGCTCGACTTTCACCTACTCTTGTGAACCGTTAGGCGCATGCCGCCTAAAAGCCTCCACTGGGCTGGATTGATCATTTGGTCTTCCGAAAGTGTTGCAAAACCTTTTCTTTGAAGTTTTATTGATTCCTTTAGTTCAGCAGCATCATTATTACACACCTTTTTTCACGAGTATAAACTGTTTACACTTGATGCTTTGCTGGATGATTATTGACACTTGGTATGCTCTTCTTGATGGCCCTTCTTTTGTTGCCAATTCTTCACAATCGAGATTCGAGATCTTTGATGTGCAGCTTATGCTCCTAAGTCCAAAATTTCCACAGAGCTTCCTTAAGACTTCAACACTTCTCTGGTTTTGTCATGGCGGGTGCTAAATGGATGAAAGGAAATGAAAAAGGCTAAGGCTCGGGATGGGCGGCTAGGAGTGGGGAAAATATACGGAAGGCCAATGGTAACGGAACGGGTAAGTCCTAGGTGCCTAAATCATTTTCACACACTCACCTCTAATGTGGTCTTATAATGCATAAGTCACACAAGTTATAATCGTATCATGCCAAAGGAGAATATCTCTCATAAACAAACGAACAAGCATGTAATATATATATATAGTGGTATGCTCGATAAGGCTCAAATTACTCACATGTAGGGGGTAAGGGTAAATCAAGGAATCGGGAAAACTCTAGATGGTTCTTTTGACTACCAAAACCTCTCTAATCTCCCGCAAGATTGGTGGGCGGACTCAAAGGGTTTGAAAATATTTTTGTTTCCAAAAACACTTTAAATTTTTTTCCTTTTGGTTACGGTTTGATGACTTTATTGAGGTGTTTCAAATTTGCAAAATTATAAACACCTCACACTTAGTTCTTTTAGCACAATTTTAAATTAAATTTCCCATGATATGTGTGTGTAAAGAGAATAAGTGGACTAGTCAAAAGGAACAAGTATCCCCCCCTTTTTGTTCTCCAATGGTCTGCGTGCGGTCAATCCCCGTAGTTGTCTTAACACGAATGTTTTCTCGAGAGAAACCACTTGGCATGAACTACAATAGTTTATCAGTAACGAAAAGAAAAACAAAATAAAATAAAAGACAAGCTATTGGGTCCTAATGCCAAGAGGCCATACCAGGATCCCCTTAGCCATAAGTTATAAGAACGACTCTAAATGCCCAAACCATTTAGTTCATTTTCAAAAATATTAGTTTAACATTCAATCGAAAAGTTTAGATAATTGCGGAAGCGTAAACAAACATAAACCGTATAAATCCATGCGCAAAACAAGATGCAAAAAACCAAAGTAATGTTAAGTAGATCAAAATAAGTTTAGTGATGTTCAAAATCCCCATGACACAAATGATGAATGCCCTAACATGCTCCAAACCTAGTGACCTGCAAAAGCATGCTAGCGTGTGTCAACATAAAGTTGGTGAGTTCACAGTTAAAGTAAGCAAAAGTAAAATTTCCAAAAGTAACGAACCACCAGAAGTTCATTTGCCTTAGTCCTAGTGTCTATCAACATTAGTAAAAGGTGGTCAATAATTCACACCAGTGCCTCCAGCACATCAGATGTGAGGCTGCTGCACAACCTAATAGCACTACTAACTAATAATATGTTCGCCTCCAGCAATTAACCCGGTATAAATTAAGGACTTTAAGTGACAGAGTTTCTTGTTTAGTTAACAAAGGACAAAATTTGTGAAGCTAGTAAAACCAGATTCACCCAAGGGAATCAAAGTAGTCCCAAACCAGGAACTAAAAAGTTATGTAATTTCAAACAAAAAATTTAGTTGTCTCAAAACTGGAGATGCATGCTTTTGAGAAAAGAGTAGTGAAATTCACCTTAGGTTGCGTTTGCTAAAAAATCCAAATCCACCAGTAATAGAAACCCGCTAACGACTCCCTATTATACATGTCACTCTATAAGTACATGTGTATAACCAACACACAACAAGACCCGTTTATCCAAGACATCCAATGATGCAAAAATGTTTATGTGACACTAATGTTTCTACATGCAACAAGTGACCCTACGAACCTGTTGGTGAATATTATGTTTACACGTCATCACACACTACATATAAGTTACGCACAAGTTTACACATATGTACTAGTCACATACAAGGTCAATAAAACCACCAAATAAGCTCAGATGCACTACTTCCATAATCTGCGTTTTCAGGGCAGATTATGAGTCGTCAAAATGAATTTTTGAAAAATACTTATTCAACATATTAGACTGTCAAAATTTTACTGAACATCTCTAAATATTCAGCCTATATGTCACTATTTTTATTTATGAAAAATCATTTATCACAGCTAGGTTCTGAAAATGTTTAAGTTATGTCAGTTTTCGAAAAAAATTCTTAAAAACCATTGATTCATTCAAACAGGATAAATCCACTAGGAAAAGATAGAAAACTCATATATCTAGTTACTGACCAAATTTCATGATCTAAATCTTTGTAAAACTCAAGTTATGGCATTTTAAAGTCGACCCAAGTTTCAAGTCCGAAAATCATATTTGACCTTTGTTTTTATAAAATCACAAAAACGTATCAAACGGTATCGAAAACAAACAAACTTACACATTCTGCAAAGCTAAAATCATAAGCTACATGCTAGAACAAAGTAACAATAAAAAAGCACTTTAAGACCAAGTTACAAGTCGATACATACAATATGTCCACTTTTAAACATGTCAAAATCTCTTAGTTAACGAACCCTAGATTCATAATATCGCCTAATCAAGATCATAAACACATAATACTACATGTTCACAACATCCATCAGATCTAACATGCAAGATTTATCATTAATATCAATCTCTATAAACCCTAGATCATCAATAATCATCAACATGCAAGTTACATGCAACATACATAATAATAAAACACCAACACATTATTTAACATGTTTAATCTTTATAAAACTCATGTTTTAGTTATTTATGTTTCACATCAGATCTGGACAAACAAGTTTTGTCGTTTTAAAACACGATTAACAAGATAAAAAAACATTATGGAATCAAACACGATCAAGCTTCTGGAATGGTGTTCTTGAGCCAAACCAGGTGTTTGAGATGTAACATTTTTGTACATGGGGTTTGTGGAAGAATTAGGGTTGTTGTTATGATAAAAAGTGGGTTAAAACATGTTTACACAGTGATTAAACCAACTTTACACATCTGACGTTGCGGTCGACCGCAGCGGAGAAGGCTTTCTCCCCGCGCTTCGTGACGCATCCAATTTTCAGAATTTAATATTTTAATCCTCGCGGACCGTGGAGGATTGACCTATCCCTCTGCGCTCCACGAGGGAAGTTTTTGTAAGAATTTTTGTTTTTTGTTTTGTTTTTAAACTTTGGGTCCTGGTCCGTCCCATCCCGGCTACCGACCCGGTCATGTTTAATCATGTAAATTCACATAGTTACATATCAGCACATTATTTTAAATACGTACAATCACAGTAGTGATATTTCACAGTTTCACTAATGTTCGGTGTCAAGACTCGTGAATATAGTCTGGTAATTCTCTGAATTACCGTTTATGCAGTTATTAACATATAACTATGTATAGTGCGACTCACTTAACTAACCCTAGTCAAGTAAAATGCTATAAACGTAAGTACAAGTAAACTAGAGTTTAGTTAAAGTGTGAACCTGAAAATGTGGGGTATCACATCATCGCCACCCCTCCCTCCTCTCTTTATCCTTTTCTTTTTCAGTTCTAACACCCCACATATCACATCCACCTTTGTCACTACAATACACCATCACAAGAAACCATCAACTTTGGTTGATTAATCAAGTTGAAGTCTAGTCACATTATAGAAGGTTACACCTTAATGAAAGACTAATCACCATTTTAGTAAGATTCCTTAACCCTAGGATTTGTAGAAGTCGAATTACCATATATATATATATAGGGGATGGTTATCTTGAGAACGCTAAATATCGCGAGAACCGTGAGAACAAATGAGAAAACCAATCAAAATCATTTTTTTCCAATACAAACCTAATTATAATCAAAATACAACATTAAAAAACGAATTTTCTTTCCAAATAATTCATCTTTTCTTGCAAAAACACTTTCAAATTAACTTTTTACACATGTGTAAATTAAACAGTTTACACATGTACAAACAGTAAATTTACACATGTGTAAAAACAATTTATTTTCGTATACGTTTAAATTTTTACGCGTAAATTGTGTTTTTGGGATTATATTTTAGTAATAAAGATAAGTGTAAAAAGAAAATTTTGATTTGAATGGTTTTAGATGGCGTTCTCGCAGTTCGCGCGAAATATAGGTGTTCTCAAATTAACTTTCCCCTATATATATATATATATATATATATATATATTTCTCTCTCTCTCTCTCTCGGCTCTATGTAAACCACCACTGCCACCCCATGTTCCATCTCCATCAAATCTAACTAAAGATCATTATGTTGAGCAAGTCAATTGTTATGTCATGGTTAACTCAAGAGACTAAACATTAAAATAGGAAGGTTCCTATGTCACTTGAAACCATAAGAGTTGACCTTCCCAAATTGCAAATACCTCCCTCAATTTTGATTCTATATAACCGAAACCACCACCATTCCTACACTACACCACCTTCACAAAACTAAATAAGGTATAACTCTCCCAAACCCCTCTCCACAAATAGCCCTATCACCACCACATGACACATCCCTTTTAACCATTAAACCACCCTTTCAAAGCTAGGAGATCCATCCCAAGGAGCTCCGAGAAGTTTGTAAGTGTATGCACGAGACAAGACCTCTAGCTCTGCTCTTTTCTTTCATATCGGCTACCCTACCCCTTGTCTTCACAAGTGGTACAAAAACTCAACTCTAACTTGTTTATTTCTTATACACGAGAGATTTTGATGTTCACCCAGGATAATACGTTTGCATTAAAACCCAAAAATCTAGTTTACAAATTAAAAGAAAATGTTGACGGAAAAATATGTATGTATGTGTGTGCATGTGTTTATATATATATATATATATTAGATATGTGTGCGTGTGTTTGTATGTATATATATTAGATATGTATGTGTGTGTGTGTGTTTGTCTATATATATATATATTAGATATGTATGCGTGTGTGTGTGTTGGATATGTATGAGTAACATGAATAGGAAACGTATGTACAACTAAGTGTAGGTGAACTAAACTTATCAAGCAATGACATCACAAACATATGAGGTGGTCACCTAATCGTATGTTAATAGCTATAAATATTGTGAAGTATAAGCTTTAACAATTCTTGCCATTATGGAAATCTAAGTATATTTTCTAAAAATATTTCACGCTAGATTCTAAACTATAAAAGTCACCAACGACCCACCAAGTTAACACATTTCATAAACAAAACACTTTTAACTAGTTACGTAAGTTGGGTGAACAACTTGTATGATGAACAATCGAATTTAGACCTAATTTTGTCCATCCTAAATAGGACGTATCGGTTGGGTTCATAGTATAACGGACTTACATTGCTAGCTTTCGTACGGACTTGAGGTGAGTTTCACGGCCCATTTTTACTGTTTTCATCCTTGGGGAAAAGCATGCAATATTTATTATGTCTACTATGTTTAGAAATGATTTCATTTAGACCTTATGTGAACATGAGACAATATGTTTAGACATCTCATAAAGCCCTTATGTTATTTACTTTACTATAACATTAGCTATAGACTTAGTCATGGAACACTTGAACAGATTTATTGGGTTGACACCCCACTCTTGATCAGTCACTCTACACCGGACAAAAACGACAAAAGAGTGCTAGTATGTTGGGTCAAAGAGGATTGATAAGAATTTTTGACCTTAGTCTACTATCCTCTCTGCAACTTTTGGTTAAGTATAAGAAGTGCTGAAGAAGAAGAAGAAGATACAAGTACTGATGAAGAGCTGAAGCTAAGACAAAGTGCTGAAGAGTAAAGTTCTGAAGATGAACCAGACAAATATCTGAAGAACAACTACTGAAGAGCAACCTCTGAAGGATTACTCAATAGCAGTTTTAGTAAAAGCTTGCCACCGCCCTAATCTTGAGCAGTTTATATTATAACTGTATCTAATGGATATTTTGTACAAGTACCAATGCTACAGCCTGTTTTAGTATTATACTATTAATCTTATATTTCATATGTACGTTTTGTAGTCTATAAATAGGAGGGTTCATACCTTCTATTTATTAACCTTGGAATATACAAACTTTGAATCAGGGATCCATTGACCATTATATGAGAATTATCTGAATATATGCAACTGTTTTGATTCTCATATTCACTTATTGCACTTTAGTTAATCATTTGAGGGGGAGCATTTACTGATGTTAAAAGTGAACTGTTAACTTAGAAAATTTATTATTCCGCTGCTCTTTGCTTTGATTAAACTGTTCTAAAAGAGACTGTGACAACAAACTTGATCCCACAATTGGTATTAGAGCTCTGGTTTATATGATCAAATATCAATCTAACAAATTGAGAATCAGACACAGGCTCTTATTGATATTCAATAAAAGGATAAAAGTTCACTTTACTCAATCCATCACTTTAAGAAGTTGTTAATCAATCAATATTCTTAAAAAAATGGATCCTCATAATACTGGATCTGCAAATAAGCCTCCCATTCTAGTGAGAAATGAATTCAATATCTGGCAAAGAAGGATGACACATACTTTATCACAACAAAACACTGGTTGTTGGAAGTCTGTCATGTATGGACCCCATAAACCAGTGACTTCAGATCTAGAAACTAAAGTGGAGAAAATAAAAGAACCAAAAGACTACATAGATGAAGATTTCCTAAAACTTGAGCTAGATGCTAAAGCTTTTTCAATGTTGGCAATGGCTCTCCCAAATGAAATTTAAGCTGGACTTTTACATTGTGAGAGTGCAAAAGAACTTTGGGATTGTCTAAAAGAACAGTTTGGAGGAACTGATGAGGTAATTGTCAACACCAGAGAGATCTTAGCTCATCAATATGAAACTTTTACTCATGTTAATGGATAAAATTTAACACGACAATTTGAAAGATTTTCTTCACTAATATCTGAGTTAAAACTATATGGTCAGTCCTACTCAAATCCATCTATGTTACATAGATTTTTAAGGTCTTTACCTGAAAAATGGAAAACTTACTCAATAGTCCTCAGGTCAAATGCAAATTTTGATTCCCTGTCACTTACAAAATTACATGGGAAATTGCTAACTTTTGAAAGAGAAATAAACCAAAAGAAAAAGCTTACAAAATTCTGGCAAAACTGATGATGACTATGTTCCTGGTAGTACAGCTCTTTTGGGACAAGACTCACCATCTTGTTGTAATGACTTTGGCTCTTTTGACCATATTGACATCACAGCTGGGATCTCATCAAAAAGATCATATCCAGCTTTTGACAATATTGAAACTCAAACTACTGATAACATGTGCTTCATTCTTGATGATTTAAAAAAATTCAGTAGTGATGATTTAGAAGAAATGGATATTTTGCACCAACTTGTCATGTTAAGCATAAAAACAAACAAATTTTACAAAAGGTCGGGTAGAAAATTTCCCGGTTTAAACAATCAAACAAAAGTTGGTTTTGACAAATCTAAACTTAGATGTCATAAGTGTCAAAAATTGTGACAGTTTGCTAGAGAGTGTAGAAGCTCTAGCTACAACCAACCACAATCTGGAAATCAACCAAGTTCCAGTCATAACAGAAATCAAGGATCACAGGGAAGTGCACATTTTGTACAGCCACAAGCTCCACAAATCCAATTTGTGCCACAAGTACAATATGTTCAACAACAGGTCCAACAACAAATGCCTTCCATTGCTGCTCAACCTCCACAACCCAAGCAACAAAGTCTGTTTACAACAGGGTATGTTGATTGAAGCAGCCTTCCATATGATACATCAGAATGCAGTTAAGATGCTAACAACAAGATCTTTGACATCAACTGGGGAGAACCTGATAATGGCAGAAAGAACTTTGCCTTGATGGCTTTTAAGGGATCTTCCTCTAACTCTCCATTATCATAGGTTTCTAAAGAATCTCTTTTAAAGCTTTGTTCACACTCTTGCAAATAAGCTTTTGCTTTAATAAGAGAAACTAATGTGCATCTACAAGGCAAGGCTAATGACTCAGAAAGAAAATTTAGCCAAATGAAATGTGATTTAGAAAGAAAACTTGCTTCAAAAACAAAATAAATTTCTAAATTGACAAATAATGCTATTGAAACCCAAGCACAAATAATAATCATGATAGAAAACCTAGGAAATGTCATAAAAGAGCTTGCTGACACCAAGGTTGATTGTGAAAATTGGATTGAGTCTTGTAGAGGTTATCAGATGCTTCTTAACAAACAAACTGCATCAAATGTTAAGTTTGGCATTGGGTATAACCACACTAAATCACCAACTGATTTCATTCCCAAAACTGCTTATGCTGATGGGAGTGAAATGATTCAAAAAGAAACTTTTGAATTTAAAGAAAGCACATTTTTTCATCAGAGCTTTCTCACCATTTTAAATAAGAGCTCTTCAGAAGTTCAAAACTCTGATATTCAACTTTCAGTAGTTGCATCTACATCAGGAGTTGAGTCCCTGAAAACTACTGAAGACACAATTCAAAATACTAAAAATATTAGAGAAATGCCTTCCAAAACTCCTAAAAACATTAAAAAGAAAGGAAAGGCAAAAACATGTGAAGTATGTGGTCTGTTTAACACATAACAGAATTTTGCAGATATAGGAAAGCTCAAAATTTTAACAAGAAAATTTTACAACTAGTTGTGTGAAAACAAATCAAACAAGATTTTGAGAATACCTTTGTTCCCAGCAAACAACATCCAAACAAAACCTTTTCTCAGAAAAAGACTAAAACTCAACATCATCCTCTTTCACAAAATTCTTCAGAAGTTAGGCCCAGACCATCAGCAGTTTCACAAACTACTGAGGTTAACAATTTGATAAAGATGGTCAAACTTCTGATGACCAAAGTTGATGGTGAACCTCAAAAGGTTACCAACATTTCTCCTAAAAGCAAATCCATGCCAAAAATGACATGGACTCCTAAAAATGGTCCTAAAGAAACTAATACTCTTCCTGTTCTCAAGAGTAAACCTAAAGCCAAAACGGCTTGGGTTCCTAAAACTAACTAATCTACTCTTTGTGCAGAGGGTCTCCAGAGGTCTTAGTAGCATATGATATGTTGATAGTGGAGGCTCAATGCACATGACAGGATGCAGATACCTGATCAACAATTTTATCAGTCAAAGAAAATGATCAATGTCCTTTAGGAACAATGCCAAGGGATATGTGCTTGGTTATGGTGATGTATCCTCTAGGAATGTACAGTTTGAGAAGGTCAATCTGGTTGAAAATCTGGAATACAACTTGCTGAGTGTACCTCAAATCTGTGATAAAAGATATTCTTCCTTTTTCACCAAAACTGCTTGCAAGATCATTTCACCAGAAGGCCAAAAGTTGATTGAGAAGATTATTGATGATTATACTTTGCTAGAAGCCAAAAGATGTGGTAAGTCTATGTTGTAGATACTGAAAAACACAAAGTATTGAACAACACTGCCCGTTTTTTCTCAAAGGCATCAACTTCTGAAACAGACCATTGGCATAGGAGACTTAGCCATGTGAACTTTAAAACCATAAATAAAGTCACAAAAATGGGCTTGGTCAGAGGTCTACCCTAGAAGGAATATCAGTGTAAAGAACATTGTGTTTCCTGTCTTAAGGGAAAACAGTAAGTCCTCCTATAAGTCCATTGAAGAATCCAAAACAACTGCATGTCTTCAACTACTCCATATGGACTTATTTGGACAAGTCAAGATAATGAGCCTTGGTAAGAAGAAGTATTGCTTGGTTATCATTGATGACTACTCAAGATTCACATGGGTCTTCTTCTTATTTTCCAAGGATGAGGCAGCTGAAATGATCAAATTCTTCATTCTACAAGTAGAAAAGCAATATTCTCTCTCTGTCAAAGTCATCAGAAGTGACAATGGGGCAGAATTCAGGAACAAAACTCTGGATGAATTTTGCTTGTCTAAAGGGTTTGTTTGACAGTTCAGCATTCCCATAACTCCTGAATAAAATGGTGTTGTAGAAAGGAAGAATAGGACACTTATTG
Organism: Ambrosia artemisiifolia; assembly: GCA_032199755.1. Lineage (NCBI taxonomy): Eukaryota > Viridiplantae > Streptophyta > Magnoliopsida > Asterales > Asteraceae > Ambrosia > Ambrosia artemisiifolia. The sequence goes on from CM063513.1 coordinate 27,822,353, forward strand.
AAGTAGCAAGAACCATGTTAGTTGATTCTGGCCTACCACTTTATTTCTGGGTAGAAGCAGTCAACACAGCATGTTATGTTCAAAACAGGGTCCTTATCAACAAAAGACACTCCAAAACTGCTTATGAAGTCCTTCATGGCATTAAGCCTCTTATCTCCTTTTTCAAGGCTTTTGGATGTCAATGTTTTATTCTAAACATTAAGGATTCTATCTCAAAGTTTGCTGCAAAAGTTGATTCAGGTTACTTTCTTGGTTATTCTTCAACAAGGAAAGCTTTCAAAGTGTTCAATTCCAGAACCAAGACAGTAGAAGAAACACAAAATGTCAAGTTCAATGTGTCATCTCATGCAATTATCCCAGCACATCCTGCTGAACTCTTTGACCTTGATAGTTTTAACTTTGGACCTGACAAGACTGTTACCATTTCATCCAAACCCACTTATTATGGTGATTAAGGGTTTGATGATGGTCCTCCTTCATGTACACAAATACAGTCTGCAAATCAACTCCAAAAACAAAAACTGCTGATTCAGTAGTTCAAACTACTGAAGATATTCCTCAAACTTCTAAAGAAGCTCCACAAACTCCTGATTCAGAAGTTATTGACATTGGCAGTTTATTTGAAGTCACAGCAAAGCTTATAGTTCAAGATCAACTGATTGAGCATAAAGATCATCCTTTAGAACAAATTCTTGGTAATATAGCCTCAGGGGTAGTAACAAGAAACTAGCTTTCCAACTTCTGCTTTTACACTGCCTTCATTTCACAGTTGGAACCCAAGAAATACCAAGAAGCCCTCAAAGACAACAATTGGGTGGAAGCTATGCAGGATGAGTTGCTGCAATTCAAGAAGCAACAGGTTTGGGAAATTTGTCCCTTGCCTCCTAACAAGCTACCAATTGGCACAAGATAGGTATTCAGAAACAAACAAGATAAAGCTAGTGTGATTATTAAGAACAAGGAAAGAATGGTGGTACAAGGTTTTTTTCAAGAAGAAGGAATTGATTATGATGAAACCTTTGCACCAGTAGCAAGGCTTGAAGCCATCAGGTTATTTTGGCTTATGCAATTTCCAACAAAATAAAAGTTTTTCAAATAGATGTTAAAAGTGCATTTTTATATGGAAAAATAAAAGAGGAAGTGTATGTTTGTCAACCACCTGGGTTTGAGGATCCTTCTCATCCTCATTGGGTGTACAAACTGGACAAGGCTCTATATGGGCTAAAATAAGCTCTAAGATCTTGGTACGACACACTTTCCACATTTTTACTGAAAAATCACTTCACAAGAGGTTCCATTGATAAAACTCTTTTCATAAAGCATGTTGGAAATCACATCCTTATTGTTCAAATTTATGTTGATATCGTATTTGGTTCAACAAACACAAAACTGTGTGATGATTTTAAGAAACTCATGCAATCAAAATTTGAGATGAGTACCATGGGAGAACTGCAGTACTTTCTAGGACTGCAGATCAAACAACAAACAAATGGAACTTTTATAGATCAATCAAAATATGTTAAAGAATTATTGAACAAATTTTCTTTGAAAGACTGTAATTCATGTTCCACTCCCATGAGCCTAACTACACAGGTTGAACCTAATGATCAAGGAAAACAGGTTGACCAAACCATGTATAGATGTATGATTGGCTCCCTACTTTATCTAACTGCTTTTAGACTAGATATTATGTTTTCAACATGTGTTTGTGCTAGATATCAATCAGCTCCAAGGGAATCACACCTCATTGCAGTTAAAAGTATTTTTAGATATCTGAAAGGAACTCCTACATTAGGGATTTGGTACCCTGCTACCAGTAGTACCAAACTAACAGCTTTTTCAGATAGTGACTATGCAGGGTGTAAAATGTCAAGAAAATCAACATCTGGTGGATGTCAAATCATAGGAAACTGTCTGGTGTCCTAGCAATCAAAGAAGCAAACTTTTGTGGCAACATCAACTGCTGAAGCAGAATATCTTCTAGCTACAGGTTGTACATCACAAATCCAATGGCTTCAAAATCAACTTCTTGATTATGGAATCAAAGAGACCAAGACTCCACTATTGATAGACAGTACCTCAGCTATTAACATCATTCAAAATCCTGTCCAATTTTCAAAGACAAAGCATATTGAAATTAGGTATCGCTTCATCAGAGATTGCTATGAAAAAGGCAAAATTGAGGTAAAATATATGTCAACATCTAATCAAATAGCTGATGTGTTCACAAAACCTCTTGACTCATCAACATTTCAGAGGATAGTATCCATGCTAGGGATGCTTAACTTTGAGTAAAATCCGTAAGTGTTTACATTTTTCTATACATATTTTACTTTCACTTACTTATTTTACATATGTCTCAAAACCTCTGAAAACCAAAAGAGAGAAACTACTGATGTACAAAAACATCAGATTGGGAATATTTTCTAAAAAAGTGTAACTACTGATAATCAAAAAGCATCAGAAGTTACATTGGGAGTCTTAATCTGATTTCTCATCAGTTGTTGATAACTACTGAAGAGAAAATGGGTAACTACTGATGAACAAATCTGTTTCATCAAAAGTTTGGTCAATAAAGGTAAATCAGACCTTTCCCATCAGAAGTTTGACCTAAGGCAGTTATAAACTTCTAAAAACCCCTCTTTTCATACTTATCGTTTCAAAGACAAACATTCCCTCTCTCTGAAACCCTCTGAAACCTAAAATTACTGTTCAATCAAAACATCCATGGCTCTCGTACTAAAACAGGGACACAATCAAAGAGGCTACTTCACGAAGGATAAATCCTGGTCCCAATATGACGAAATCATTGATTTGGTCATAAAATCAAATTATTACACAGCATTCACTGTAGACCCACCAATCCACACTGAAATTCTCAAATAGTTATGGGCAAACGCTGTTGCTGTCACTGTAGATGACAAGGTTATATCCCTTAAGACGACGATCAAAGGGAAGACTATGGAAATCACACCTGAAACTCTGGGCATAAGACTAGGTCAAAATGATGCTCAAGCCCTAGAACATATTTCCCATGGAACTGTCTAGTTAACCATGACAGAGTGTGGTTACCAAGGTACTCTATCACATGCTACTGTTTACATAAGATTTGTTGATGCACCATATAAATTGTTGTTTCACTATATTATCATGTGTTAGAGTCCTAAAATTGGCTCTTATGATCAAATGCCCTCTACTTTACAACAAATTTTCCATTCCATTGTGAATGAAACTCCTTTCAGGGCATCATCATACTTTTTCAATGAATTAGTGTTGCATCACCAAAATGATAAAAAGATTTTTTTTTTTTGCTTTACCCAAGGTTCTTGATGCATTGTATTATAAAGGAACTTGGTGAAGAGGTGCTTGTGGGAAAAGTTTAAAACTAAACCCTTTAACCTCACAAGTATTCTCTAGGCATAACAACCGACTTCCATGCCAGAAGATGACCAAGGGGAACAAGAAACAGTCCCCATGGAAACCACGTCTTCTAAACCAATTTCCCCAAAGACCAAAAAGCCAAAGAAGCAAAATTCCAAACCCACCAATCCAAAAAGAAAAGCACCTCAAGACGTTGAGATGCCTGAGGATGCTAATGTGCAATCTGCACTTGAAAAGGTGTAACTGAAACTTCCTCTCAGTTACATCCATCTCCACCATCACCAAAAAGAGCCAAAACTATTTCTATCCAGTTTTCAAGGAAGAAATCTAAAAAGACCAAAACTTCTAAACCTCTTCCTAAAACTACTGAACCCATTGAAACTACTAAACCCATTGAAACTACTGATCCCAAATCTACTGAACCTGAACACTCATCAACACACAACGGTAGAAATTGCACACTTTCTCTCTGGGCTGAAAGAAAATATCCCATCAGTTAGTGGCATTCCCCAATCACCAGATCAAATAGGGGAAGAAACTTCTGATAAAGCCATTGATAAGGATATTATCAGTCCTAACCCAAGAGATGAGGAAGGACCAAAGTCTCATAGCCCAATATTTAAGACTTTAGGTACAAATGAGGCTGCCACTACTCTCCTACCATCCCTTGATGGATCAGAGGCCAGTGGTAACATATCTAAGACCTCTTTTATGGCAACTGCTGATGAAGGCCTTGAGCATGAGGCATGAAATCCCCAGAACCAAGAAAAGGGGTTCATGAGGCTACTAGGTTGGGCCTAGCTCATGATGAAACTGATGATGCTCTCATCAGGGATTCAGATGATTCCATTAATTTGGATGATGATTCAAATATCAAGGATTTGCCGGCTGATTGTGAAGGTCCTGAATCCAATGACTCTAAACTCAAAGAGTTAGTCATGAGGATCAGGTTAAAGACCAGTTAAACCCACATTCCTTAAAAGTGGCATCCCCATTTTTTACTAAGGATCACCTAAAAACACCCCCTTATCACTCACAAAAGCCTACCCAAACATCTTTCACTGGTGCTAGCATAGACCTGAACCAGCTATGCAGCCCAGAAGGTCCTTTATACCACATGGTACATCAACTCCTTTCTACTCATCTCCAAACATTCACCACTGCCATGGAACTCAAAAACAGAACACAAATGGAAATGATCAACAATGCCATAGACCATAATCTGGGAGAGTTGGCAAGAAAAGTTGAAGACAATAGAAGACAACTTGAACATCTAACTGGTGTTGCCCCTCCTGCTCCTTAGTTTCCTGAAATTGATGAATCCAAAAAGGGGAAGAAAGGTAAGTTACCTGAGAAGATAGACCTTGAACATAGCAAAAAGGCTCATGAAGCTCAAAAACTTAAGAAGGCCAACAAGAGATCTCAACAAACCAAACAAGAAGAAGCTTTCAAATAAAGACATTTAGATCAAGAAGCTTCTGATAGACTCCTTAGAGAACAAGCTTAAAACGCTTCCCAAGACAAAGACACAACTGCTGATAAGCAACTTAAAACTTCTGAAGACAATCCTTCAATAGTTGCTTCTATGAAACAACCATCAGTAGTTGCAACTCAAACTTCAAAACCAACATCTTTTGAAACCACAAGTCCAACTGTCTAAACTCAAACTGACCATCTAATTACCTCTAGTAGTTTTAAACCCTGAACCACTTGCCTTCAATTCAGAAGAATTAGCAAAGAAACTTAAGGAAGTGAAGAGAAAAGCAAAAGAAAATGAGTTGTGGGAAAAGATTGATGATAGGGAAGACTTGGGATATGAAGCCAAGATGAAATTATAAGAAGAAGAGCTAAATGAGCTAGAGAGAGCAGGAGAAGAACAAATCCAAATTGCTGAAGAAGACAAGAGGCAACAACTGATGAATTGGATTGCCAAAAACAACAAAGCAAAGAAACACTCTCTTAGGGGTCTCTCAACTTCAGAAATTGAACACAGAGCAAGATTGATCTCAGATAGACAAACCACTGAAAAAGAAAGGAAGTTGAAGAGAACCCAAATCATAGATGAATTGGCAGCTAATGACAATGGCACAAAGGATCAATTATCAAAATGGAAGGAAGCTGACTTGAATGATACATACAAGAGATTCAAGGCCTTGCAAAAATCAAATCCTGGAAAATTTAAACCATCAGAAGTTTCCCAAACTTCTGATCCTGTAAGAAGGTCAACGACAAAGCCTACTGCCAAGAAACAGAAGAGATCAGAGGAACAAGTGAAAGCAGATTTCAATATGGTTTTATTAGAAGGCAATACCATTGTTGAAGAAGACTTCATATGGGAAGAAAAGCATCTGATCACACAATATAGGGATCCAACTACATTTGCATATCAACTGACCCAAACCATAACTAAACAAAAACAAACCAAGTTGATCACTGAACATCACATTCCCATTCCAAGTGATACTCCTGGTGTTGTACAAGTAGAACGTAGAAGAAGATCCAACTTGATACTTGCTGAAATAGAAGACCAACCTCAATCATCAAGTGCGAACCAAGAACAGGGTATTACACCCTACAAAATGGACTTTGATAAGTCCAAGTCCAAGATAGTGAAATGGTCCTTCACCCATAAATCAAATTCCATTGTTCTTGAAAGAAAAGACTGTTTTTACAAAGTTTTACATCACAAGAATGAACTGAACAAGCTATCAGATGATGATCTACTAACTGTTCAGTTTCTTGAACCATAGTAGGGACCACTTCTCACTAGTCAACAAGTCAGGGAACTCAAGATATCAATGGTAAAAGAAATATGGAGAATCCTTGACTACAGAAGAAGAGGAAGTTATAAATAAAGATTAGATGAGGTTTTGGCTTCATCAATCCAAGGGGAGATTCTTGGGTCAAAGAGGATTGATAAGCATTTTTGACCTTATTCTAATATCCTCTCTGCAATCTTTGGTTAAGTATAACAAGTGCTGAAGAAAAAGATACAAGTACTAATGAAGAGCAGAAGCTAAGACAAAGTGCTAAAGAGTAAAGTTCTGAAGATGAACCAGACAAACATTTGAAGAACAACTACTGAAGAGCAACCTCTGCATGATTACTCATCAGCAGTTTTCTACTCATCAGCAGTTCTAGTATAAGCTTCCCACCGCCCTAATCTTCAGCAGTTTATATTATAATTGTATTTAATAGATATTTTGTACAAGTACCGATGCTACAGCCTGTTGTAGTATTATACTATTAATATTATACTTCTTATGTATGTTTTGTAATCTATAAATAGGAGGGTTCATACCTTCTATTTATTAACCTTGGAATATACAAACTTTGAATCAGAAATCCATTGTCCATTATATGAGAATTATCTGAATATATACAACTGTTTTATCATTAAATGTTTGGATTCTCATATTCACTTATTGCACTTTAGTTAATCGTTTGAGGGGGAGCATTTACTGATATTAAAACTGAACTGTTAACTTAGAACATTTATTATTCCGCTGCTCATTTACTTTGATTAAACTATTCTAAAAGAGACTGTGACAACAAACTTGATCCCACATAGTATTTCACATATGATGATACATTGTCTTTATTGTACGATGTGCGAGGCACAACTCATCAAGGTTTGTATTATAATTGTATTTAATAGATATTTTGTACAAGTACCAATGCTACAGCCTGTTGTAGTATTATACTATTAATCTTATACTTCTTATGTATGTTTTGTAGTTTATAAATACGAGGGTTCATACATTCTATTTATTAACCTTGGAATATACAGACTTTGAATCAGAAATCCATTGTCCATTATATGAGAATTATCCGAATATATACAACTGTTTTATCATTAAATGTTTTGATTCTCATATTCATTTATTGCACTTTAGTTAATCATTTGAGGGGGAGCATTTATTGGTATTAAAACGGAACTGTTAATTTAGAACATTTATTATTTCACTGCTCATTTACTTTGATTAAACTGTTCTAAAAGAGTTTGAGATAACAAACTTGATCCCACATAGTATTTCACATATGATGATACATTATCTTTATTGTACGATATGCGAGGCACAACTCATCAAGGTTTGTATTATAATTGTATTTAATAGATATTTTGTACAAGTACCAATGCTACAGCCTGTTGTAGTATTATACTATTAATCTTATACTTCTTATGTATGTTTTGTAGTCTATAAATAGAAGGGTTCATACCTTCTATTTATTAACCTTGGAATATACAGACTTTGAATCAGAAATCCATTGTCCATTATATGAGAATTATCTGAATATATACAACTACTTTATCATTAAATGTTTTGATTCTCATATTCACTTATTGTACTTTAGTTAATCATTTGAGGGGGAGCATTTACTGATATTAAAACTGAACTATTAACTTAGAACATTTATTATTTCACTGCTCATTTACTTTGATTAAACTGTTCTAAAAGAGTCTGTGATAACAAACTTGATCCCACATAGTATTTCACATATGATGATACATTGTCTTTATTGTACGATGTGCGAGGCACAACTCATCAAGGTTTGGTTAGGGACTCATGGTTGGTCACATTTTCTCATTGTCTAGATAGGCATTGATTGGTCACTCACGAATTTCATTAACGTTACATTTTACTAGTCTTTCAAACATGTGAGCTCACCGAATTTATGTTGACAATATTTAATGCATGTTTTTTAGGTAAGTAAATTGTTATGAGCTGGAACTTTAAGTTTTAGGCATGCATTCACTGGATACCGCTTTTGAGAGATTTTCCATTTAATTCTCTATCATGATGAGATTTAGATGAAAAATCCTAACTTCTAAAACAATTTATATTTTGGGGAAGTAAAACATTAACATATTGGTATCCAAAATTTGTTTCTTCTTTGAATGTTTGCTTGATATGTGCTTGAAAACCATTCGTGTGACATCTTGTGATTCCGCCTTGGCAGGGCGTGACAGTGGAAGATTGCTGCAGTGGATGCAAGGTTTTGAAGATATCTAGCTATGTCCAAGGGAGAGTCTGTTAGTGCATCCTTCGGCATGTCCATAGCTTAGATATCGGTTTAGCTTCTCTTATTTACATTTTGGGTGTAATCGTGTGGCATTTCCGGTGTTTATGCGTCGTTCTGTATTGTAATGTTTAGTTCCAGGCGTAGGAGAGTCCTACGTCTGGACAGTATAAGGCGTATGAGTCCCATGCCTAGAAGCTTCCAGGATAAATAGGTGCCTTGTGTTTTGTAAACTTAACTCTTGCTCAAAACTTTTGCTCATTTTGTCTAATACATATCAAAGTGCTACCCGTTTGTGATTTGATTTGTGTGTGTGATTTATTGTCTATCTTTTATACTTATCTCTGACATCTAACAACAAACCAATCTATTGATTCCGCCTTCGGATCGGTCACGTGTGTCGTATATCGAATTCTTGTCCAAATCACGATCCTACACTTTTGTTTGAACAATGTGTTTCTTTTTCCTTGTATTGAAAGAGAAATTTAATTTGAATATTTAATGATATTTCAATTTAGTACCTTAAACTTTTAAACAATTATCTTGTTTCCCTCTGATGTTTTTGTCATCTGTTAGGGTGTGGCAATAATCCCTATCCTATACACACATGTTTAGCATAGAATGAATAGTGTTGCCTCACATATAAAACATTATATACATAGGTGGTATGTAAAGTTTAGGTTTTATTGTATTTGTTTTTTTTATTTAGGCTACACGGTGTGGTGACATAGAAAAGAGATGTGGGGCCCTTTCGCACCAACCGACCACCTCGTGGTCAGCATGAAACAGGGCATGGGGCAAGTTATGGGCTGATATGGCAACTCATGGTTGGTTGTTGAAAAACAGTCGTTAGAAAACGACTCAACGACTCTTTCTAAAAAAACATTTAAAACATATAATCTAATTAGTGTGTATATATACACAACATTTGGCTTATTTTTTTTAGCACGTATCTCTTTTTTCCACTTCTCTTTATAGAAAAATCTAAATATATTAAAAAAATCGAAATAAATCTCAACCGTGAGTATGACCTAAACCACCCATTTGGTCGAGGCAACTCCCTAAATCCTAGTTCCCCTCAAAACCGAAACCTATGCGCAACTTATATCTGCAAACAAATTTTCAAAACCCAAGCATCTGCCTGTCTCAATATCAACTTCACAACCTCCTGCAATCTCATTTTACGTTTCTACATGCGACTTTGTACCCGAAACCCAACCAAAAAATGTCGATGAACCGTCGGGTAAAAAAATAAAGAAGAGAAGTCATAGAAAGAAAACCGAGGAGGAGAATAAAACCGTTGAAAGGGCCCCTCTAAGATGGGTTGAGGTGGTAGAAATCGCTTTGGTGATGTCCTAGATATTCATATTCGAAAACCCGGAGATAGGTAAAAATCAAAACAAAAATGTTTTTTTTTTTTTGGAATAGAGTAAACGTCATGTATCACGAAGAGATGAACCAAGAGATTTACCGGGAAACTGATAGCATCTCGTCAAAGGGCATAAAATAAATACCGACATGATGGCCTATAACGGTCACAACCATAATTGCAAGAATTCACCAATAAGTGGTGAAAACGAAGCCATTTTCTTGTCCAAGGCCCTTATAATGTATCAAGGTAAAAACAAACATAACCCTTTTCAAATTTATGCATTGTTTGGAATTGGTGCGCCACTCGACCAAATGTGTGAACGTACACTTGCGAGCATTTCGTCCAAACGGATTAAAACAAGCTCACCTTCTTGCTCTTTTGCAAGCGATGCTAGTAACGGCATTAATCTAAGCGATGATTATGTCGAGTTTGAAGCAGGTCGCCAGCCGGTAGAGACCGTTCAAAGAAGACGACATCGAAATCATTTAGTGTGAGTATCGATTAGAACAATCATTTATCTGATATCAATCAAAATTGGAATACGTTCACTCAGCTTCAAAAACAAAATATTGAGGAAAAAACCTCTGAGCCACTTTTGAAAAAACAAATGACTATAAAACAAGAGAAAGACGTAGTTAAAGAAAGACGACAAGATATGAAATTCCTCGCAATGAAAATCGATCACCTCAAAAGACCGAATCGAAAAATGTACAAAGAGATGAAAGCACAAATAAGGCAGAAATATAATATATATGCTAACTTTTTATTTATGCTTTTAATGTAGTTGTTTAATCTACATATTTTTTTTATTTAATTTTTTCGTTTATATAAAATGACATATAAAAATACTAATAATTAAACCGTGACTTGGCAGGCATCAGCCCACCGTCCATGTCATCACCACCCCGTGCATTTTTTATTTTTATTATTTATTTTTTTTGCTTGAAGGACAATTCTACAAAAGTGAGGTGGATGTTATATGTTAGTCTATGCTTCCCTCTAGGAGACTAGGACATGACCACACCGCGTGGTCTTAGAGCATTCATATCTCATCCCCATTTTTATTCACCGAAAATTACTATGTTTTCTCTCCTTTTTAATTAAATAATACTTTTTATACCTTTATCATTATTATTTTTCTCTCATTCACTTTCAAAAATTTTAAAATAAATGAGGTGAACAATGTTCCCCCCATTTGAAAATAATGGTAAAAAAATGTTACCGTTTCATATAAAATAAATTCAAACAATCAAAAAAGTATTAAAATAAATACTTAAATTCGACCGTTGCATTTAATAATCAGTGTTATCTGTCCGTTAAAAAGAACCATCAACTGGTTCACGGGATCACTACCAGCATGGATGACGACGGTGTTACCGTGCTGGTAATGAGATACCCGTGTTTAATTTGGGTGACGCCCCATCCGCCATTAATTAAAATTTTCTATAATTACATGACAGGCTGTGACAAAACACATAAAGAGACATCAGAGTCAGATAAAAAATGAGTGAACTGTAGAATGAAGTATGCAGTCATCATACTCTGCTCTTTTATTGGAAAAGAACTTTTGGAAGTGACGAGGGTATTTTTGACCATTCCACCCACAATACCACTGTTCTTCTCTTTAGGATTCAATGGCACTTCTACTGTTTCTGACTTAGCCTCATTTCCTAGATTGCCTTCTCATAACCCCTTTTTTTTACCATTTTATTACGCTACCTCCACTTTACCTAAATTAGTACACTAAAAAAATATTTAGCTGTGGCGTTCAAAAAAAGTACATTAAAATATTTCATATGTACGTTTATAATTTTGTTGTCTTTATTTTGAAAGCCTATGAACGTATACATTTTTGAAGACGGTATTTTTTAGTCATACTTTATAAAGTTATATTTATAAAGTTATTAAATTTGCTAATATTTTTCACGGACTTTATTTTCAAATGTTTGACAATTACAAACTTGAATAGTAAACGAAAACACCGATTGTATTATACTTGGTAGAAGCTTATGTCTCTTAGAAGGAATGTTCTATGTTCAAGTTTAGTCAATGGAGTATTCGTTGTAAATATAGTGGGGTTAACATTAGCCGTTAAAAAGAAGTAAGCGAACACAAAGTGAAATTCGAAAATAAATATGCATAACCAAAGTAGATACATATAGGGGGTGTGCAACAGTTCAGAACCGGACCAAACCAATCCGAACCGAAACCGTTAAATGATATATATTTGAACCTGTACCGGACCGTATAATATTCTTCCGATTCGGTTCGGGACCGAGTTAAACGATTCTTGCTGAAACCAATTGTCAATTAAATCCTAAAATTAACAAATAAATAAATAACGACTTTAATAAACAATTAAATATATGAAGGACCTTTTATTTTTTTAGAAGTGCAGGAAACCAACATAATATAATTTTGAGTTTTTTACACTACGAATAATATGTAACACACATTACTAATGTTACATTACATCATTGCACAATTAACGTTATGAGCCAACCCGCGCATCTCATAAATGATTTATAATTCGATCAGAACTCATAATTCAACATGTTTGTTAAATATTATTTAGTTAACATGACTTGAAAAATATTAATTTTTTTAAAGACTAAAACGTGAAATAAAAATGTAGATGGTTAGTTTATAGAGCATTTGGAAAATCCCATTAAATTAATAAGGTTTTTAAATAAAATATTTAAAGTTTAAACCTAACCCGGTTTTAACGGTTTTTAAATGGACCGGTGGTTTCAAACCGAACCGAAACAGGAACCGGTTTTACTAAAATTTAAGAACCGAGCCCTATATACAAGAATATGGTTCAGATCTTGTGATTCGGTATCAGTTCCACAGTTATGACGGTTCAAACCCGTAAATTGCTTAGTCCTATATACATACATATCGTATTAGGTCTTAGATTGCTAGAATAATGTTAGTGTCTACTTACTGAGGTAATTAAACCTTGTAACAAATTCATTTATAAAAAGAAAAAAGATGTCATTTAAAGTAAATTTCATATTCTTCAAAAATGTAATAAGTAGAATCAACGAAAATAATACGTGTAACCAATCAAATTTCTAACATTGTACGTTTTAAGTTGATTAGCGTTTATTTATTTTTTTATTTCAACAATAACTAAGTTATGAAAAAAATCATAATCATAAGGCTGAGAAAAAGTGTACCAAAGCAAAGCATATGAACCAATATATTATCATCTACAACCACTCGTTTTCTGATGTAGTAGTATGGATGTTCAATGATAGATGACTTGAGGTCTAATGGTCACAAGTTCGAGCTTTGCACGTTACCAGGTTTTATCGATTATTCACCGTCAAGCTTTCGGGCGGGTGATTGGTTGGGTTCTACCTGGATTGATGGACCTGGAGGACCGGGTGCCTCGTGGGTATCCTGAATTGGTCATACAAAAATTCCTACGGAAACCGTGACGACTTTGTTGGCCTTTAAAAAATAGTATCATCTACAATTTCCACTAAAGCTACATGAGTGCTCGCTAATCGGCCAGGTGTTGGACGTTACCAGGCTCTGTAGATATGGAGGACTTTCTGACGGTGGCAAACCTTAGGGACGTCTCTGTCAAATATGTGTCTTGGATGCATGTTCTGTTAACTTTCATGACATCCTCCGATGCGAAAGAGTTTTTGTCCAATAATGAAGATATGTGGAGGACCTGGTTCCAAGAGTTGTGGAGGTGGGATGGACAGAGCCTACCGTTGGAACGTGTGGTCTGGTTAAAGGTCATGGGTGTTCCTCTTCATCTGTGGGACAAAGAAGTATTGGATAAGGTCGCTGGGGGTGTTCGGTCCAATTGTTCATGGCTCTTCTGCAAGTGCCAGGGACGACAACTTCTCCTTCGAGTCCGTTGTCGTGCTTCTTAACAATGGTAAAAGAATCTCTGAAGTGTTGGAGATTAACTGGAGGAATGAAAGATTCGACGTATGGGTTGAAGAAATGGATGAAAAATGGTGTCCCGATTTTACCTTGGTTAAGGATTTGGGTGTCAAGCCAGTCGTTGATCAGGAGCCGCTGCCGGAAAAATCATGTCATAAGGAGAATGTTAATCATGCTGACGATACTCATGAGGAGGGGGAGATTATTCCTGATAATATTGAGGACGCACCGGTACAAGTTCCGGTGACTTCACCGGCGCTGGTTAATCAGAAGTCGGCGGGACAGGAGGTTAACGAAGAGTCGCTGCATTGGGATGATGATTTTTTAATAAAGGACGCTACTCCCGATGTTGATTGCATGCATGTGGAACCGACTTCTCAAACTTCATTTAATGCAGCCACTCCAGGTGGGCCAGGAGTGGATAACCTTGATTTGGGCGATGCTGGGCTTGTTTTGGATAGAGAGTATATTGGGCCTGTCCTAAATAAAGTGGGGGTTGGGCTGGACAAAAATATTTCTCGTAAAAGGCAAAGAAGGAACAGTGGACCTGGTGATGATTTGTTCGACCTTAACTCCCCTCCAATCCCTGGTAATACAACTTTCTGCAAACTTTATTCAACTCAGGGGGTAGCAGTGGAGGCAGAGCTACAAGACCCTTAAGATCCAAAAGGCGGCCTAATCCGGCACCGGTTGATCTGGCCGATATTCCGGTACCTCCTTCTTTCGCTCCCAGTGAACAAGTTGTTGCTGTTGCGGAGGGTGGCCCAATCGATGGGGGAATCGGCGGTGAGGAGGCTCACATTGCTGTCAGTCATGAGGCAACCGAAACTACGAAAGTGGGGTCGGCTTTGGGCATCTGTTTGGATGAATTCTTGCTGGATGTGGCAAAGTCGATTCGCAATGAAGGAGAGGTTAGTCTTGCCCAATGAAGCTATTAACCTTTAATGTTAGGGGGATTGGGGATGACCGAAAGGTTGCCTCAGTGGGTGATGCGATCAGGGACATAAACCAAACTTTGTTGCGATTCAAGAGACCATGCTGTGTGACGGTGCGAAAGTCCAAGTGCTGAAAATTTGGGGTAAAGGTAAGGTGGAGTGGGAGTGGGTTAACTCGGAAGGCAGATCTGGCGGACTGGTTTGCTGCTGGGACCCGTCCTTTTTTAGTAAAACAAGTGTGTTCAGGAACCAGAATCTCCTTGTAATTTCCGGTTTTTTTGATCCAAACGGGGGTGCAGATAAATTTCGGGAATGTTTATGCGCCCCGGAATTTAACGCTGAAGAAGGAGTTATGGGGACTTATCACTAACAAAATTAGTACATTGCAGGGATTGTGGGTCTTGTTGGGCAATTTTAACGCTACAACAAAATGAAGCTAATGCAACCTCACTAAAAGGTTGCATTAGGCCTAATGGAACCTTTTATCTAGAGCTGCATTAGGTGAAGTTGCATTAGACCTAATGCAACCTTTTTTTTAGCTAATGCAACCTTTTTTTTAAGATAATGCAACCTTTTTAAAAGGGTTGCTTCTAAAGAGTTGTATTACCCGGAGGAAAGGATGTATACGGAATTTGTACCTGGTTGTGCTCTTGCTTTCAATGAGTTTATTGAGGAAAATGAGCTGATGGAATATCCTATGGGTGGAAGAAAGTTTACACGTGTTGCCGGTTAGGGGGATAAGTTAAGCAAGATCGATAGGTTCTTGGTTTCTCTGGAGTTCTGGGATCGGTGGCCGGAGGCCTCGGTTACGGCGCTTCCAAGAGTTACCTCTAACCATAGTCACGTGGTGTTATCTACCAATTCGGCAAATTTCGGGTCGACTCCTTTTCGTTTTTATATCTCCTGCCATATGAAGGGGGGTATTGAGCAGGTGGTTAACTCGGCAATTCAAGGTCTCTCGTTCGTTGGCCCCCCGGATCTGTGTTTAGCGAATAAGTTAAAGAAAATTAAGGTAGCCCTGAAGACGTGGATGTTCTTACAGAGAGATGCGAGATGCGCTTCTAAGAAAGACCTTGAAAAGAAGATTATTGACTATGACGGCCTTATGGAGGACAGGTTGTTGACTGAATTGGAGATCAAAGACTGGGGAGAGATTAAACAAAAGCTGGCTGATTTGAATCTTGACATTGCTCTTGATTTGAAGCAGAAAGCTCGTGTCAAGTGGACTGTTGAAGGCGACGAGAACACGGCGTTTTTCCATGGTATGATCAATTCTAATTTGGGTACTAACCGTATTAATGGCATTCAGGTTGGAAATGATTGGGTGACTGAGCTGTCACACCCTCAAATTCCACATGCGGGGTTTTACCGCGAGGCGCGTGACACGCCAGGATCCAAGTCAACGGTCACAATAAACAACACTATATGATAAAATACGTAAAATAAAAACATTAAGTTTCATAATATAAACCAACAGCAGAAGCTTTTTAAAATCTTGATTACAACTTAAACAACGTGACTAAAGTCTGAAATTACTGAAAACATGAAACTAGAATCCTAGACGCCAAGTGAGACTCCGTGCGCCTAAGTCCGATGCTGCTACCTTAACGACCTGAGAAAAACATGCTAAAAACGTCAACATATAATGCTGGTGAGTTCACAGGTTTTTGTGAAAAGCAACTTAGTTAGTTTCAAAGAATATTCCAAAGTAGACCAAACCATAAGTAAACCGACCAAAAGAATACTACTCAAAGAATGCCAACCAAAATGAATACCTGTCGCTACTACGATTGGAAAACCATTACTGGACTTGAATACATGAATACAAGAATACAAGAATATACCTGCCCGAATACAAGAATACAAGAATACTCTAAGAGACAACATGCACCCGTCCGACCTCCAGTCGACGAGTGGGGCCGGTCACGCCCAAATAGATCTATCCATATTTCCCCCGTTGTGCAACCACCGCACATTCATGGTTTTCCCCGGGACTTTAACAAATCGTATAGCAACCCAAAAGAATACCCCAATACATAAAGAATTCAAGAATACCAGTAAGTAATACTGTATTGTAACCAACGACTACCTTATAAGTTTTACCAATATGAATACTTAGTAAATCATAGGTTTTATGAATACCAAAATGTAGTTTGACACATCTTTTATGAAAACGTAAGTTGACACACGTTTAAAGAATACAAGTAGACAGCATGTTTTCTCCCCCGAAAGCAAAACCAGTAAGAAGTGGGGCCGTGAACTCACCTTAGATTGCGTTCTTCTTAATAAACCACAGACAATGCAAATGACAGCCCTAGTATCGGCAACCTATCATCGAATGCATATGAGTACCCGAACCATTGACCCGCAGGTCAAATAGTCCCCAAGTGTCCAGACCATGACCAAGTACGTTTTGAAAACACGTTTGACTGTTACTTTGGCCACACATACAAGACCCGACGTCCCATTGGTGACCCGACGACTCACGTGTTAGCTAAGAATGAGAAATCATGCAATCACAAGCAAACATGCACCTAATACGCATAACAGTTCACCAAAGTCAACATATAGTTCATATATCGCATATACGAGTCCACACGTGTATTACCGGGTTATCGGACATTCCACAAGGTTCCTAGCATGTTCCTAGGTGTCATTTCATGTTCGGGATGTCAAACTATGCTTAAATCAGCTAATCACGGGATTAGACATTAATCATGCAATTAGGAAAGTCAACTAGCAATTAGGATGGTCAAACAGGCAATTAGGAAAGTCAACTAGCAATTAGGATGGTCAAACAGGCAATTAGCAAAGTCAACTAGCAATTAGTATGGTCAAGCATGCAATTAGGAGGCTAATTGCCTGATACTTCAGGCGATTAGGGGCCTACTCGCCCCCAAATCCTCCCTACTCGCCCCTGCATCAGGCGATTAGGATTCCTAATCGCCTGCTGCAGTTGTGTAACGGGTTTTCGCGCGTTTAACCCTCCAAATCAGATCCGAAACATGTGTAAACACCCAATATCAATCATAACACATTAACAAACATATTTCAAGCAAAACCCCTAAGTTATCATCATTCTAACAGTCCCGAATGCAAGCGTTTTCCCAAAATAGCATATTCATCATGTAAACATCACATCATCATGTAAAACTTACCCTAAATAGCAAATACTCAGATTTCATCACATAACAACGTCATCTAAACCTTTCCTACTGTTCTAGCATCATCCTAGAGCAAACCCTAATCCTCTAGAATCATCAAAACATATTAAATCACACTAAGTCTCCCAAAATCACCCAAACGGGTCAAAATATCAAATATCATCAAAACACAACTATATGCTCCCAAATTCATAGACAAACATCCTAATGATTCATTTAAGTCAGAAACATATCAAACACATGGAAACAAACACGTTTTAATATAAAAAATCTCATCTTTGCATGATAACATAACATAGAACAAGCATGAAGGTGTGGGTTTGTTTATAATCTGTTTTTAACAAGTTTTCAAAGACACAAATACTTAGAAACCAGGTCTGGACCTCTAGGGAGTAAAACTTTATCATTAACAAGGTTTAAGAAGATGAACAAACCTTAGATTTTAGCAAAGATTGGTGTAAGATCTTGTAAAGGTGGTTTCTTGATCAAAAACGAGTTACAGAGGTTGGGTATAGTGTGTAATGGCTTTGGGGTGTGCTAGGGTTTCTAAAATGATGTTTTGCAACACAAGGGTGGTATTTATAGGCGTTTCTAGTCGTCAGGGCTGCAGCAGGTGAGTAGGAATCTGCAGCACGCCATTAGGGCACCTAATCGCCCCCTATGCAGGCGATTAGGCCACATAGCAGGCGATTAGGGCTCCTAATCGCCCCCTATGTTGGGCTAATCGCCCCCTGCAGCCTCAAACCGGTTTTTCGCGCGTTAAACACTATTTTAACACATATAAGCACGTATTCACATACCGACAAGTCACATAAAGATTATAAACACATAATACATGAAAACAAACACGTTCACACCTGTTCACCAATTCCCGGGACTCGAGACTTGCGTGTGTGCGTTAAATCCCGGTGATTCTACAAATCACCAATCCTTGAACACACGCTTATGGACCGACTCCCAATGACCCCAAGGACCATTGTAATGACTCCCGATGATTCCCGGAACCATCCCCAAGACTCAACTGACTCAGTCAGACTCCCAATGATTCCCTGAATCACTGTAACGACTCCCGATGGTTCATAGAACCATCAACACACGCATGACTCGCTAAGGTAGACTTATTGATTCCTTAAGGATTGTTAACCGAAGTTTGTCGGGTGTCACATCATCCCCCTGTTAAAAGAATTTTCGTCCCGAAAATTGCCCGTAACAGAAAAGGAAACGAAGAGAAAAGAAAAAATTTTCCGGTTGCCATTAACCGTATTAATGGCATTCAGGTTGGAAATGATTGGGTGACTGAGCCTACTAGATTGAAGGCGGAAGCAAGGCGTTTCTTTGCAAACAAGTTCAGGGAACCCATGCCTAACCGTCCCTCTTTCACTTGTCCAAACTTGAAGCAATTATCTCAAGTTGAAGCCGATTCACTTATCATCCCGTTCTCGGAAGGTGAGGTCAAGAATGCTATTTGGGACTGTGGCAGTGACAAGGCACCCGGGCCGGACGGGTTCACTTTTGGTTTCATGAAGCGTTTCTGGGATCTGTTAAAGACGGACATTATGGGTGTGGTGGAGGCTTTTTATGAACATGGGTCGATTAGTAGAGGGTGTGGGTCCTCTTTTATAGCCTTCATTGCTAAAAAAGTGGATCCGCAATCCTTCAACGATTTTCGGCCAATCAGTTTATTGGGCGTTATCTCTAAGATCATCTCCAAAGTTCTTGCGAACCGTTTGAAGATGGTAATCAGCTCGGTTATCTCCGAGTTTCAGTCCGGTTTTTTGGCCTCAAGGAACATTTTGGACGGTCCCCTCATTGTGAATGAGTTCATTTCGTGGGCAAAAAAGATACACCAGAAGGCGTTTATTCTCAAGATTGACATGGAAAAGGCTTATGATACTATCAGTTGGTCGTTTATCTTGGAGGTCCTTCAACAAATGGGCTTTCCATGTAGGTGGAACAAGTGGATCCATGGGATTCTTGAGTCGGTGCGAGCCTCGGTTCTGGTCAACGGCTCACCGACTTGGGAATTTCAATGCTTTAGGGGGGTAAGACAAGGCGATCCTATCTCGCCGTTCATCTTCATTATTGCCGTGGAAGCGCTTACGTCCTTTATTCTAAAAGCAAAAGAGTTGGGTTTAATACGCGAGGTTAGTTTGCCAAATGACGGACCAACCTTAACCCACCTTATGTATGCGGATGATATTGTGTGTTATGGGTGAATGGGGGACTGATGACGTAAGGAACGTGGTTCGGTTGATGAGATGCTTTCATATGATTTTGGGTCTTAAAATGAATCATCAAAAAACCCACCTCTACGGTGTGGGTGTTTCTGCGGCTGAACTGGAGTCCACGGCTGGCTTAATAAAGTGTAAACCGGGTTCGTTTCCGTGCAAGTACCTGGGCCTACCGGTGGGAGTTAGCATGACCCAAACCAGATTTTGGAATGACATTGTCGATTGCTTCAAAAGTAGGATATCAATGTGGAAGACAAGAAAGTTGTCTTTCGGGGGGCAGGTATGTTCTTCTCAAGGTTGTTTTGGACAGCCTTCCCCTTTACTTTTTCTCTTTATACAGAGCAACAAAATCGGTGTTAGATAAATTGGAAGGCATTAGAAGACGGTTTTTTTAGGGCGGTGACGAAGACAAGGCAAAGACGAACTGGATAGCGTGGGAAAGGGTAATTGGGCCGATTCAAAAAGGGGGGTTGGGCTTGGGATCTTTGAAAATGATGAATGAAAGTTTGATCGTGAAAGGGTGGTGGAGATTTAAACAAGAAAAGGATGCGCTTTGGAACAAAGTCATTCGTGCAGTCCATTGCAATCCGAATGGGTGGTCTTACTTGCCAATTAAAAACGGTATATCGGGTGCTTGGAGTACAATAAATAAAGTAGGTAATGATCTTGGGGACCTAAATGTTGATGTCAGAAGCATTATAAAAGGCAAACTTGGCAATGGTGAAAGTATCCGTTTTTGGGTGTATTGGTGGATTGGGGAGTGCCCTCTCATGTTGAAGTATCCAGCCCTTTTTGCCATTGAAAGACGGAAAAATGTGACTGTTAACATCAGACTGCAGGGCTGGGAATGGCGTCGGCAGCCATCCGATGGTCAGGAAGTGCAGCAGCTTTCTTTCTGTTCGGACCTAATCGCCGTTGCTGTTGTGGGGCATGGTTTGGACACTTGGGAGTGGTCGGCCAGTACAGATGGCCTGTTCTCCGTCGCTGATTGCAGGAAGATCTTGAACCAGTTTGCAGCCCCATTCTATCCCTTCGAGTGGACTAAAGGTGTTCCTAGGAAAGTTAGTATTTTTTGGTTGGAGGGCGATCCAAGGCAGGTTGCCGACTTTGGTTGGCTTAAAGAAACGCAACATTCTGCACGGGAAGCCGTTGTGCAGACTGTGCGGGGATGCGGACGAAGATGCGAACCACTTATTCACCTCTTGTATGACAGCATCCGTTGTTTGGCAGAAAGTGAGCTCGTGGACTGGAATCCAGCCGATTTACGCGTTTACCGTCAAAGACTTGTTGGAGCTTCATGACCATTCCAATTCAAGAAAGGGGATACGAAGTACGCTTAAATTAATTATATTGGCTGGGTGTTGGGCGATTTGGAAAGCACGAAATGATCTCATTTTTAACGGAAATGGGGATTTTTGGTGAAATACAAGCCATGACCTTTACATGGGTCAAACATAAACTGAAGCAGTCAAGGTGGTCTTGGGAAAGTTGGATAGATTTTAATTGGGAAGTAGTTGGATAAACTGTTTTGGTCTGTATGGTTGTATTCGGTGATGATCTTGTATGTTGTTGCTAGCATCTTGCTTGGCTCAACTTGTAAATATTGTTTGGTGATGAATAAAATGGAAGTTTGCCGATAAAAAAGTAAAAATATTAAAATAACATGCATTTTTTTTGAGAAATTGATAAAAATGCACAATGCACGTAAATGCATACGTGGCTACGGTTTCACATACCGCATGAAGGGATAGGGAGCCTAATCCAGGCGGAAGAGGCATCCCTATCCCCATAACTCAGCTTCCCCGCGCCAGTCAGTGGCGCGAGGAACCAACGGCGCGCAACCAGCAGTATATGCAGGGAGGCGCGCAAGAATAACAACTGATAAGCAATAGCATCACCTGATAAGTGCGTACCATCACACGCGGAATCTTCCCTTGACAACCATCGTACAAAGTACAGAAGACAACAAAAGGAAGATTCACAAAGATTACTGACAGTGTACGCGCCAATAGGAAAGCTACAGGTGGCAAAAGTGGTCCAACAACTACAAGACAAGGACAGCAGCATGGCTGCAGCCATGCTTCCACCATACCAACGTCTACAGTGACAGCAGGCATACCTTGCTGCTGTCAGGAGCATGGTCAACGACTGACAGGTGTGCCGTCTGCCAACCACAGAGCGCCACGTGTCTGCCTCGAGCAACAACCATGCTGCCTGGATGACGTCATGAACAGTACACCTGTTCTCCCGCCAATTCCAGGGGAAACCTTGGGCTTGGGCCCAGACCAAGCCCAATAAAGAATGGTTATTCGTGGGCCTTTCGATCAAGCCCACGAGTTCTCCTATAAATACAAGGATACCTCTCCTTGCTAAGGGATCCGAAAATAGTTATTGGCAGCCTAGAATACTCTCACTTGTAACCTTTGTATTCATTCATCAATAATAATATCGGCTACTTACAGTGGACGTAGGTCATTACTCGACCGAACCACTTACATCTTGTGTTCGTATTTACTTTCACCACACACACACTTGCTTCATTATCAAACGGGTTTGACCTTACGGTTTGGGTAAAGGATTAACCCTGACGGACTTAGGTATTAACCCCACGTAGATTATACGTAATCTCCGTGATACCTATTGTTTCTTCATTGGCGCCATCCAACGGTTAGAACCGCTCTTTTACTCATCTTTTCAACCCACCCATGGCTGAACCCAACCCTAATACTGCTGCCGTAAACCGTTCCGGGGAAGGGGACACCCAGCTCCCGGAAAATCAAACAACACCACCCACAGTCGTCAAGAAACCCACTTCCAGGCTTCAAAGCCAAGAAGTTGAGGTTCGGGACGCCAACTCTGACGACGACAGCAGTGCTAACTCTGAGGAGGACCTTGACCAATGGCTCCTCCGTCAGAATACGAAAAACGCTGCAATTTACCAGCGTAAGCTCCTGCAACAAGCAAAGAAAAAGGGCAAAGCCCTTACTTATGACACCCCATCCAAAAAGGGGAAAGACCCAGCTGTCTCGGGTGCTGGTCGTAGCGGGGAACTCGGCGGTGACGCCAGAGTTCGGGGCTACGCAAAGCAACGGACAGAGCCTGATGGCTACGAATCCTCTAGTAGTGATTCAGGCTACAAAGGGAAGAAAAGCGATCATCGCTCGCGCCACAATAACGAGGATGATGACTTGGTCAAGCCATTTAGACCAAAGGCTTTCGCCGAAAAGTCAAAATTTGTCGCTCGTATAGCGACAGCAACAATACCAAGAAAAGCAAAACTACCTAGCAGCATCGGCAGATACGATGGCCTGCGTGATCCAGATGACCACGTGCACGACTTTGAGTGCGCGGGAATGTCGGTAGACTGGCCCGTACAGGTTTGGTGCCATTTATTCGCGCAAACTCTGACGGGCGCAGCCAGGGTCTGGTTCGATAACCTCCCTGCAGGGAGTGTTAAAGACTTTGACGACCTCACCGACAAATTCACCAATCACTTCTCGCATTTGCGCAAGCATAAGAAAGACAAGGCGCACATCCTGTTGTGCCGCCGAAACGACAATGAATCCATTGAGGACTTTATTGTTCGATTCAACAAAGAGGCCCTGCTAATAGGGTGCGGGGAAGAACTCACAAGGGCAGCGTTCGTACATAACGTACGCAGCCCAGAGTTAATGAAATGCCTCACAGGCAAAGATGGCATACCGGAGTCCTGGGATGAGCTCATCCACTCCGCCAAGATATATGCCTCGTCTGAGAAATCCTTCAATCAGACACACAATTTCCAGCACCACCATAATAATAATAAAAATAAAAACAAATCAGTCTGGAGCCGCATCTCCGGCGCCGCGGATGAGGGAAAGTATTCCCCAGCCGGGGACGCCAGACAAATGATCAGTCCCAAACAAACGCGGGACCAGCGCGGTCATTCAAAGAAAAACTATGACTGGACCCCGCTGACAAAGACACCATCTCAGGTCCTGAAGACTGAACAGGTCACGTTGAAGGCCGCCCCTCCCCTGGCCAAGCGCAGGAACGTAGACCGCAGCAAATTCTGTGAGTACCACAACGACTACGGTCACCTCACAGATAACTGCTACACCCTAAAGATGGAAATCGAAACCGCGCTGAAATCAGGACAACTCGGCCATCTGGTTAAGAACGTGCACCGCACAGGCAAGAATCAAACAGGTGACGAGAATCAAGATGAAGGATCACGAAAGAAGATTCGCGACCTGAATACTGACGCTGCCACATTGATTCCTCGTCACCACTGCAACATGACAAAGAAGGGCAAAAGCGCCTACCAAGGAAAGCGCGCCCGAGCGCCACCACCAAGCGATTCATGGAAAGAGGCTGACGTCCTCATGCCAAAGATTAGAGGCGGCGCCTCATGCACAGCCCCTCTTGTCATCACCGCTATCTTTGGGCACTATCGCACGCGATATATGTTCCTAGATGGCGGCAGCAGTACTGATATCATGTATGAGCAATGCTTTCAACAACTAGACCCGGAAGACAAAGCAAAGCTCGTCCCAGTCAACGAGCCCATCTCCGGCTTCATCCACGAAACCATCATGCCGCGGGGTATGCTGTCCATGCCAGTAACATGGTCTGACGGCACCCACGAGCGCACGGAGATATGTGATTTTATGGTTCTACCGGCTAACTCCAACCATGACATTCTTCTTGGACGGGAAGGCATCGCACGCTTTAACGCTAATGCTTCAACGGCGCATGCGATGGTAGGATTCCCAACCAAGACAGGTATTGCTTTCATCAGAGGCAACAAAGACTGCCACACCACAGAAACCGCCAAACCGTCAAAAATGGTGAAAACTGACACCCGCGCCGAGCCGGAAAAATGGGTTCTCAACCCTAAATTTCCGGAGCAAACGGTGACCATCGGCCATGAAATCTCCGAGGCCATTCGAAATCACTTAAAGCAGCTCCTAATCAGTAATATCGATGTATTCGCGTGGCAACCAGCTGACATGGTTGGGGTCCCGCGCGACATAGCGGAACATAGACTCAACGTCTACCGCTCAGTGGAACCTATAGTGCAAAAGAAGCGCAGCATGGGCCCGGAGAAAACAAAGGCCATGAACGAACAAGTCACCGAGCTGCTCAACGCGGGTATACTTCGCCCAATCAGGTACCAGACATGGGTAGCTAACCCAGTCATGGTAGCCAAGGCAAACGGCGGGTGGCGCATGTGTGTCGATTATAAGGATATCAACAAAGCATGTCCAAAGGATTGCTATCCTCTGCCAGAAATCGACCTAAAAGTGGATTCTTTAGCCCCATACCGCTTCAAGTGCTTCTTAGACGCGTACAAGGGCTATCATCAAATCCAAATGGCAAAGGAGGATGAAGACAAAACGGCATTCCGCACAGACGCTGGCATTTTCTGTTACACAAAAATGCCATTCGGTCTGAAAAACGCGGGCGCTACATACCAGCGCCTCATGGACAC
Source organism: Ambrosia artemisiifolia (assembly GCA_032199755.1). Lineage (NCBI taxonomy): Eukaryota > Viridiplantae > Streptophyta > Magnoliopsida > Asterales > Asteraceae > Ambrosia > Ambrosia artemisiifolia. The sequence goes on from CM063513.1 coordinate 27,847,840, forward strand.
TGCCTTCATCAACGAAATCGGCGTGCGGCTTGAAGTGTACGTCGACGATCTCGTAATCAAAAGCAAGGATGAAAGCGACATGCTTAAGGATATCCAGCAAACGTTCGCACAGTTGCGCAAAGTGCGCATGAAGCTCAACCCAAGCAAGTGCTCCTTCGGGATGGAAGAAGGCAAATTTCTAGGGGTAATCGTAACGCGCGATGGGTTCCGCGCTAATCCAGAAAAAGTACAAGCCATAGAAAGAATGCCTTCACCCGCTTCCGTCAAGGAGGTACAAACGCTCATGGGCCGCCTCGTGGCCCTCAACCGATTTTTATCCAACTACGCTTCAAAGTCATTTCCATTCGTAGACACTTTGAAGAACTGTTTAAAAAAGAGCAATTTCCGTTGGACACCAGAGGCGGAATCGGCATTCAAAGAAATGAAACAATGCTTGATGAACCTTCCGACGCTAACAGCGCCCCTCCCCAAAGAGCCATTAACACTGTACCTATCGGTCACGGACCGCGCAATAGGTGCAGTTCTCATGGTGGAGCGCAAGAATGTGCAAACGCCGATATACTATATCAGCCGCACGCTTTTAGACGCGGAAACAAGGTACACAATCATGGAAAAGCTGGTCCTCGCTCTGGTACACGCATCCCGGAGACTCCGCAGGTACTTTCAAGGGCATCCGATAAACGTCCTCACGGACTACCGGATAAACGACATACTCGCCAAGCCCGAGTTGTCGGGGCGCCTGGCCAAATGGGCCATTGAACTAGGGGAGCACACGATCCACTACAAACCCCGCCCCGCCATCAAGGGCCAAGTTCTTGCGGACTTCGCCACGGAAATCCCCGCAGATAAAGTACTTGAATGTCAAGCGGAAGAAACCCCCGCGTTAGCGCAAGACCCATCACAAAAATGGTCCTTATTTACGGATGGGGCCTCAAACGAGGATGGCGCTGGCGCGGGATTACGCCTTATCAGCCCAGATAAACAAGAGTTCACGTACGCCATCCGCCTCGACTTCAAAAGCACGAATAACGAGGCGGAATACGAAGCGCTGCTGGCAGGCCTCCGCATCGCAGAAAAAATGGGGGCCAGGCACGTGGAGGCACACGTGGACTCACTACTTGTAGCGCGGCAGATCAACGGGGCTTACGATGCGAAAGACGAAACCATGGCGTTATACCTGGAACAGGCCAAACAGCTAATGCGCCGATTCGACTCATGCAAAGTCGAGCACATCCGGCGCAGCGAAAATAAGCCCGCCGATGCGCTAAGCAAAATGGCATCAACGGTCTTTGAACATATGGCCAAAGAAGTCCGCATCGAGGTCCTGGACAAACCATCTGTTCCCTTGCGACAAGTCAACATAATCCAAACAGGAAGCGCATCCTGGATGACTCCGATCAAGGCCTACCTATCATCCGGTACCCTGCCTGACGACAAGTCAGAGGCCCGGAAGATCAAGAACAAGGCCCTACAATACCAACTCATCGACGGTATCCTATATCGCCGCTCTTACCTGGGACCGCTATTGCGCTGCGTAGACTCCGCAGATGCTTCCTTTCTCCTGCGAGACATACATGAAGGGACATGCGGATTACACGCGGGCCCAAGAATGGTAGTGGCGAAGATAATGAACGCGGGGTACTACTGGCCGGGCATGCACGTGGACGCGGTCAACAAGTTGCGCAAATGCGACAGTTGCCAGCGCCACGCCCCGAACACCTTGCGGCCCAAGAAGAACCTGGTGCCAGTCACAGCGGCCTGGCCGTTCCAAAAATGGGCAATTGATTTGGCAGGACCATTCCCAACGGCTCCAGGAAATGTAAAATACCTAATCGTCGCCATCGACTACTTCACAAAGTGGGTTGAGGCGAAACCACTAGCAAAAATTGACGGCGCGCACGTCAAAAAATTCATCTGGGAATTCATCATCTGCCGATTTGGCCTACCATTGCAATTGGTAAGCGACAACGGCACACAATTTGAAGACCAATCCTTACAAGAATGGCTATCTCAAATGGGTGTCCAACAAATCTTCACATCTGTCGCGCACCCCCAAGGCAACGGTCAAGTTGAAAGGGCCAATCGCACGATTGTTGAAGGTATTAAGGCACGGCTGGGTACCAAAAGAACAGGGTGGGTGGACGAAATACCCCATGTCCTATGGGCATACCGCACCCTCACGAAAACCAGCAATGGCGAAACGCCATTCAGCTTGACGTATGGAACGGAGGCGGTCATCCCCGCCGAAATCGGCTGCCCCTCCGCAAGAGTACTCATGGCCAACAAGAGAGACAATGACAAAGAGCTCCGCCTAAACCTTGATCTCCTAGATGAAAGACGTGAACTCGCCGCAATCAAAGAGGCGAAATACAAAACGCAGCTAGAGCGCTATTACAACAAGCGCGTCAAAGCTTGCACATTCAAGATCGGCGACTACGTTTTCCGAAACAACGAGGCTTCCAACGCCGAAAAGCCTGGAAAACTAGCCCCCACTTGGGAAGGCCCATACAAGATACAAGAAATACTTGGCAAAGGCGCATACGCGCTAGAAAGGCTTGATGGAACACCTATTCCCAGATCTTGGAACGCAGCACAATTGCGCCGCTGCTACTTGTAAAACACTTGTAATTACGGCTACACATGCCGCGTCTATCAATGAAAACTGTTCCCTATATCTGTTATTCTACTTGTTTTTCCGCGCCAAGGTCTTCAAGACTTAAGCAAAACTATCGTCGGACCACAAACAGGGCGGTGTTAACATGATAAAGTCTTCTAGACATGCCTCGCGCACGTCGGACTTATAAAAATCATACACCAACGCCACATAAGATGGTCTTCAAGACAAGTTTACTTGCCGGACTTAAAGACGCGCGCCACTAGAACAAACTTAAAGCCTTGTCTTCTAAACTTGCAACACAAGTTGGACAAAGAGCAAACTAGTTCAGCGCGCAGTCGTGGGTCTTCTAGGCAAGGCGCACACGCGCTTAACTCGGACCTTATGGCACAAGTCGCGTCCCGCTATAGTCTTCAAGGCAAATACTTAACATGCCGGACTATCTAGCAGGACGCGCGCCTAATTTTAACTTGTCAAATCGGGTGACGACTTGGTTAGATAAGTTAAGTTAGGATGAGAAACACAAGATATAAGGAAAACCAAAATTTTCATTCATAATAAGGGACTTAAAAACCCTTGATAATTACAAGATATTTACAAGACAAAAAAAAGAGAGAGAGACAAGCGCCTATTAAACTTATACATTTGAAGTACCCTCGCCACTGGCTCGTTGGCGCTCTTCTTCAAGGCGCTTGCGCTCCTCCTCCCTGGCCAGCTCGTCAGATTTGTCAATAAAATACTTGAGGGCAGAGAGAGGATCAGCATTCTTGTTGCAATCTGCAACCACTTGAAGAATGGGGAAGTCCACCTTCTCAAATTTAAGCAGCTCCGCCTCGTACTCGTCTTTCAGTGGCTTCCCATAATGCTCCGCATCCTCAATCCGCCCACCATTTTGAGCTGCCAGAAATCCATCCTCATAGCCTTCACCATACCCATAGGCATAGGCGGTGGCGGCTATGGCAGCGACTTGGTCGCCCAGCTTAGGTTCTTGCCAGAACCTCTTAAAGACCTGCAAAAAGACTCAACAAGTTAGCATATAAAGTTTCAAAAGGAAAGAAAGGCGCTAAAAAAGAGTTATGGACTTACCCCAGCGATTCCATCCGTCATCATCCATTTGATGGAGTCCTGTGTCTGAGTCTGGGCGGCCATCGCCTCATCCAAAAGACGCTGGGCTGTCTCACACTCTTTGACAGCCGCAGCGCGAGCTTCCTCGGCAGAGCCAAGGTCTTGCTCCAGATCCTCTTTTGAATGAAGGATCTGGACCCTCTCCTGCTCTAAGAAGGAGACGCGCTCGGTAGCTTTGACAAGATCTGCATCCTTAGATTCAAGCTCCAAACGTTTCTCCACAACTTGCGCAGTCCGCTGGGAGAGGGCCTTGCTCTTTTCTTCCAACTGCCGAGTCAGCGCCCGGCTCTCCTCTTGCGCCTCGGCCAGAGTCTGCCTCAACTTCATAGTTTCAGCATTAGTCTTCTTGCAAGACTCTGACCATCGGCGCTTATCCGCCGCCGCGTCCCCTTCCAACTTGGTACTTGGATATTTCAGCTTTGAAGGCAGCCTCTTTCTCAGCAAGGTCTGCCTTCTCCGCCTCCAAGCGTTTAATGTCTCGCCACACCGCCGCATCTCGGCGGCGCAGCGAGTCAATCATAGATAGCTGAGTCGCTTGATTGACGCACAAGGCAGCCATAAGGTCTGCGCGACTCAGCATATCTTGGTGCGCGCGCTCGTAGGGAGGCACCACCTCCTTCACAAACTCCTCGGCGGACAAGGAGTTAGAGAATAAAGTATTCTCCCTGACCGCCCACCGAGGGCGCCAAATGGCATCACCCCCTGACCAGCTGGAGCCATCATACCCCCCTGATGGCTCCCTATCATCAGCCCTAGAAGACTCGCGCCGCGCTTGACGCGAGCCCTCCGCACTGCCACCAATGCCTGACGCCAATAGGGCTCTTTCAAAACCGTCCATCTCCTGGGACCCCTCGGCGCTGGCATTGGTGCGCTCCTCTTGCTCCCGCTCCTTCAAACGGCGAGCCTTCTCCTCCAAGAATTGCTGCTCTTGGAGGCGAAGGCGTTCCGCCTCAGCATGTTTGGCCGCCTCAGCCTTTTGCCTAGCTTCATCGGCGGCAGCCTTCCTTTGGGCCACAGCCCTTCGCAGCGCCTCATCGGCCGCTACCTTCTTCTCGGCCTCCGCCCTTCGAAGGGCTTCATCGGCCTCAGCCTTCAGACGGGCCTCCTCCCGCTGCGCTGCCTCTTGCTCTTGAAAGAGCACATCCACTTCTGTCCTGCCAGCCTCCGCAGATGGAGACGGGGAAGAAGGAGTTGGTATAATTTTGGGCGCAACTGCAACAGAAACAAAAACATAAAGAAGGGAACAAATGAAAAGACTTAAGAAAAAAAAAAAAGCAAAAGGAGAAAAACTTACCAGGGGCTTTCTTCTTTATCAGCTTCTGAAAAAGAGGCTGACGTGTGGGCGCAGCGCCTATAGCCACACTAAAGGTAGGGGCAACAACCCCTCCAGCACTCGAGCTTTTCTCTAGCACCACCCCTCGCGCTGGCGACAAGGAAGAGGCAGTGGTCTCTGTAACAGGGGTTTCAACCCCACCACCCTCCCCGCCGGTGGTAGCAGCAGCCTTCTCCAAGTTAGCAGCTGCGCTGCTAGAAGTGGCACCAGTGGTGCGCCTCTTTTTTCTCTTCTCCAACTTGGAGGATTCTTCCTCCTCTTCATCCTCCGAGGCAGGCCCGTCCTTCCTCCGGCGCCGCCCCTTCACCACTTCGCCTGCTGAAACGGAAGAACCCGAATCAGAACTTGTTAAAGGACGATGGCTACGTTTACGCCTCCGCGGAGCATGTTTCCAACGGCCACGCCCCGCGGGCGCCTTCTGAACCTCCACAATCTCCACTGAGGAGTCAGAGGCATCATCGCCAAAGAGGCTAGAAAACAAAAGTTGGCTAGACTCACCTGTGGTATAATAAGGCTTGGGCGCAATGGACATGTCAGGATAATAAAACCTGTCCACAAACGCCTCGAGGCATGATACCTCTCCCTCCGCCAAACGCCTCCACTTTATGCCCTTCTCCTGACGGGCAGCATAAAACTGGAACTTGCTCACACCTGCGCAAGAAACAGTTAGAATAATATGAAATACAAAATAAAGAAGTGAACATAGAAGCTGTGCCTACCCTCCTCAGCGATGTAAGGTTCCTTCCCCGGGCGCAAAGCTATGCGGCTCATCCCCAGAAGGTAAAAGATACCATCTGTGAGATTTTTAAACTCCAGCTTGGTGGCGTTGGCGGTGAGGGTGGTAAACCAGGCCTGCTTCTTATAATCCTTCATCACCGGTATGTCAGCCACCCGCTGACCGTCTGCAATAACCTTCCAAGGCAGACTAATGGGGATGACTCCCCTCTTCACAAAGAAGAACTTCTCTTTAGCCCAATGAAGGGACTTGGGGGTGTGAGTGGCCATTGGGGGCACCTTGGGGCGCGGCTTAAACGAGAACCACATCTCGTCGCGCGCAAGAAAATAAAAGACATTGAGCATCTCCACAGTGGGCTCAATGTCCAAGGCGCGGCAAGACGCCTCAAAGTGTACCAGCCTTAGCATCCCAAAGGCGGTAAGTTGGGTTGGCCCAACACCATAAGCTACCAGAGTATCGATCTGGAAGCGTGTGCAAGGTAGCCGGAAGCCACACTTGGTGAAATGGGCTTCATAAAGGGCAAGTTGCCCAGGCCTAGCAGAAAGAACATTCTCCGTCGGCGATGGCAGAGTTGGCTCCCACTCCGGCAATATGTCATAACCCCTGCAAAAATTATCGAAAGCCTCTTCAGTCCAAACACAAAAAGTGTTTGTCATGAGCTTTCGCTCCTTTATCTTTCCATGCTCCACCTGCACCTCCTCCTCCACGTCATCCATCACCGGTTCCTTACCGGTAACATCACCGGAGGGAGAACCAACGTTGGAGGCTTCTGACATTTTCACAAATAGATGAAGGAAAGGAAAAGAAAAATCTGGAAAATCAACAAGAATGGTTGAAGACTCGCCGGAAAACTCAAAGGGTTCACCGGAAAACCCAACAGACTCAAAAGAAACTTTGAAGATTGGTCGGAATCTTCAAAGAGAACAAACAAGTGGAAACAAACTAAGAACAAACAAAGAAGGCAATGAAGATCAAGAAGAAGTTTCACGATAAATCTTTGAAGATTGATCAAACAATCTCTGAAGATTCAAAGAAAACTTCAAATGATCTGGATTGTTTTTGAAAGTGAGAGAGTGCAAGTGAGAAGAAGGGATGAGCAAATGGACAAGTAACCGTCTAACATGCATCCCAACTCCTATATATACCCACTGCATTAATGACAGTGGGGCCCAAGGAGAAACAACCGTCGTCACACTTTTTCAAAATTTGGAGAAGCAGATGACGACACGTGTCATCATGCGTGAGTGAACGGCTAAGATCAAGCAAGGATAAACAATCCAACCGTCACTCGGCGGATGGTTGACACGTGTCACTAGATCTCACCAATTTAAACTGACCAGGCGCGTGAAGCATCACGCGTCTGACGAACTTCACGTGCCACTCGACACGTGGCACAAGCACAACCACACAAGCAGCAAGTGGGGCGCGTGACAACACACGCGCCTGACACAGACGAAATGTTGGTAACTGCACCACAGTGAGGGGACAGCCAACAGTCAGCACAGCAGACGAGGCTGACTCGTCACCAACCCTCAGGCTTCCATCAGAAGCAACTGATCATTCGAATTCCAGGCGCCTTAACTCCCATTTATGAGAGACAAATTAAATGCCAATGATTCAGGATTTATTACAACTGCTGGAGAACCACAACATGGCGCAAATTTGACGTAAAACCAAAAAAGACGTTCTCCGCCCAGCGCCTTAACAGGTCATGGCGGCAAACTTCTTTCATGGCGCAAATTTGACGTAAAACCAAAAAAGACGTTCTCCGCCCAGCGCCTTAACAGGTCATGGCGGCAAACTTCTTTCATGGCGCAAATTTGACGTAAAACCAAAAAAGACGTTCTCCGCCCAGCGCCTTAACAGGTCATGGCGGCAAACTTCTTTCATGGCGCAAATTTGACGTAAAACCAAAAAAGACGTTCTCCGCCCAGCGCCTTAACAGGTCATGGCGGCAAACTTCTTTCATGGCGCAAATTTGACGTAAAACCAAAAAAGACGTTCTCCGCCAAAATTTGCAGAGGAACGAATTTCAAGGCACACCAGCAGAGCTCTCATCCGCGACCTCATACTTTGAGTCTAGCGCTCCACCTACTCTTCACAAAGAATAGGAGAAACCCTAGACTAGGGGGACTTGAAGGGATAGGGAGCCTAATCCAGGCGGAAGAGGCATCCCTATCCCCATAACTCAGCTTCCCCGCGCCAGTCAGTGGCGCGAGGAACCAACGGCGCGCAACCAGCAGTATATGCAGGGAGGCGCGCAAGAATAACAACTGATAAGCAATAGCATCACCTGATAAGTGCGTACCATCACACGCGGAATCTTCCCTTGACAACCATCATACAAAGTACAGAAGACAACAAAAGGAAGATTCACAAAGATTACTGACAGTGTACGCGCCAATAGGAAAGCTACAGGTGGCAAAAGTGGTCCAACAACTACAAGACAAGGACAGCAGCATGGCTGCAGCCATGCTTCCACCATACCAACGTCTACAGTGACAGCAGGCATACCTTGCTGCTGTCAGGAGCATGGTCAACGACTGACAGGTGTGCCGTCTGCCAACCACAGAGCGCCACGTGTCTGCCTCGAGCAACAACCATGCTGCCTGGATGACGTCATGAACAGTACACCTGTTCTCCCGCCAATTCCAGGGGAAACCTTGGGCTTGGGCCCAGACCAAGCCCAATAAAGAATGGTTATTCGTGGGCCTTTCGATCAAGCCCACGAGTTCTCCTATAAATACAAGGATACCTCTCCTTGCTAAGGGATCCGAAAATAGTTATTGGCAGCCTAGAATACTCTCACTTGTAACCTTTGTATTCATTCATCAATAATAATATCGGCTACTTACAGTGGACGTAGGTCATTACTCGACCGAACCACTTACATCTTGTGTTCGTATTTACTTTCACCACACACACACTTGCTTCATTATCAAACGGGTTTGACCTTACGGTTTGGGTAAAGGATTAACCCTGACGGACTTAGGTATTAACCCCACGTAGATTATACGTAATCTCCGTGATACCTATTGTTTCTTCATTGTGAAGGGATAGGGAGCCTAATCCAGGCGGAAGAGGCATCCCTATCCCCATAACTCAGCTTCCCCGCGCCAGTCAGTGGCGCGAGGAACCAACGGCGCGCAACCAGCAGTATATGCAGGGAGGCGCGCAAGAATAACAACTGATAAGCAATAGCATCACCTGATAAGTGCGTACCATCACACGCGGAATCTTCCCTTGACAACCATCGTACAAAGTACAGAAGACAACAAAAGGAAGATTCACAAAGATTACTGACAGTGTACGCGCCAATAGGAAAGCTACAGGTGGCAAAAGTGGTCCAACAACTACAAGACAAGGACAGCAGCATGGCTGCAGCCATGCTTCCACCATACCAACGTCTACAGTGACAGCAGGCATACCTTGCTGCTGTCAGGAGCATGGTCAACGACTGACAGGTGTGCCGTCTGCCAACCACAGAGCGCCACGTGTCTGCCTCGAGCAACAACCATGCTGCCTGGATGACGTCATGAACAGTACACCTGTTCTCCCGCCAATTCCAGGGGAAACCTTGGGCTTGGGCCCAGACCAAGCCCAATAAAGAATGGTTATTCGTGGGCCTTTCGATCAAGCCCACGAGTTCTCCTATAAATACAAGGATACCTCTCCTTGCTAAGGGATCCGAAAATAGTTATTGGCAGCCTAGAATACTCTCACTTGTAACCTTTGTATTCATTCATCAATAATAATATCGGCTACTTACAGTGGACGTAGGTCATTACTCGACCGAACCACTTACATCTTGTGTTCGTATTTACTTTCACCACACACACACTTGCTTCATTATCAAACGGGTTTGACCTTACGGTTTGGGTAAAGGATTAACCCTGACGGACTTAGGTATTAACCCCACGTAGATTATACGTAATCTCCGTGATACCTATTGTTTCTTCATTCATGACAAAAAAAATGACTTTTAACCAGCGGCAGAACTAGAAAAAAAAAGTTTATGTGTAGTGTAAAAAAATTTGAACCAAAGCTATCCTAATATTTAGTTGGATGTCCCGATATATAAAACTTGAAAAGATTTTTTTTTAACAATTTTTAAACTTCACTAAAAAAAATTAAGGAATAACACAGGTTATCCTTAGCTTTAAGCTAAATCCGCCACTGCTTCTAGCATTACTATATATCTAAGGCCGTCCATTGTGGAGGCGCGAGCAAACGGAGTTATAGCACCGGTGGTCACCCCTAGACACAACAGCCTGACGCGAACCCGGCGCGAGCGAGCACAAGCAATGGTAGTCGCGTGGGTTAACGGGAGAAAGTGTCCTTTGGTCGCGCCGATGCTCACCTCTAGCCACAACGGGGTCAAGTAATCGGGTTACTTGATAGTCAAGTAAATGGCTCGCGTCCGGTCGCTCACGCCTCCACAACGGACGGCCTAATATCCTAACCCAACATGAATATGGCGTGTCACTAATTATTGATTTGAATCAAAGTAAACACCCCACTAATAATACTAAAAGCAACGACATACTAAAGTGATCAATTGCACAAATTAAGTAAACACTCTAACCGTTCAAACTTATTGTCTTATTGTTATAGCATTAGACCATTAGTAACCTAACGTGTTGAAAGGAAGCAAACACGAGACTGAGCTCGAATTATTTATTAAAAACATGAGGAATATTTGAAAATGAAAGTGTAGCGAACTTTTTTGTGACGACAGTCTGGAAGGGGTGATTTGTGTTTGCTTGTCCTATAAAGACCAGGCCACCGCCCCACGGTTACCCCCACATTTTCTAAGACCGTTCCATTTTTATTTATTAGGTGGCATATGTTTCTATAGCTTTCATTGTTTTTATTTTCTTTACACACACATGTATGATACATTAGGGGGGCGGAGTGTTTCACTGAAACATTTTCAACTTTATTGATTTACACCAATCATACATTGCCACATCACTGATTCATTTCACAAAAACCGTTTTTGGAGGCAGCACTCCACTAATCAACTAACAATCAATTATTTTCACACATAATAATAATATTATTAAAAGAGTTTCCAGTTCTTCTTCATCTAAGTCTTTCCTTTCAACTCTTTTTCTTCGCTGATTCTTCTCCATTTTTCTTCAACATCATCTGGCTGCACACCGTGAAATCCCTTTCTGTGAACAAGAAGAACGGTGGCAGTGGTTTTTGGGAGCAAGAAGAACGGTGGCGTCGTGGTGATGGTTACAGATGGTGGTGATAATGATAGTTGGGGAAACGTGGTACATAAAGAAATAATATTTTATTCAAATTCACATGTTCATATCCGTTAGATAGAACCAGAAAAAGGTCCACGGGACCCCTACTAACACTACCGGTGACGATGTTGTCGTGCTGATAGTAGGGTACCTGTGACCAATTCTGGTGGTGCCCCGACCCCTTAAATAAAAAATATTATTATATAATATGTTTTTTTAACACTGTTGGTTGAGTTATTTCTGTTGAACTTTTTTTCAATTAAGTTAGATAAGTAGTTAATAAAAGTTGAGAATACATATGTTTCTTTCAGAAATCGAAGCCAGAATGTCAAGTAATTGAAACTTGAAAAATTGTCAGGTCAAAACCGGACTTTCTCAAGTCTCAGGGAGAAAAGATGAAAATTATATATATTTTTTAGTCGAAAAACGAAATAACTTCAAGAAATCGAGTAAAAATACATGTTTTAACAGATCAGGGGTTAAAAATGTAAATTTTGAAAAGTTCTGGGGTATTTTGGTATTTCAGGGGTGAAACACGACTAGCTAAGCCAGTCATCCCTCACAAGAGGCGACTAGCTTGCTAATCATGTGAGAAATAACTAATCGTGTAGGTGTTGGTAGACACGACTGGCTTGTGCAAACGAGAAATCTAATAATGTGTGAGATGAGGTGACTAGATACCTAGTCGTGTGTCAAGGACACGATTGGCTTACCTAGTTGGGTCTACAGTACCACGACTACGGTTTAGTATTTAAGGAACAGTTGGACAATTTTCTCATACATTTTCAAATTCCAACATTGTTCCCTCTCGTCTCCGCCATAACCAATCACTAGACATCTTGCTGCCCTCGAGTTTTGATTATTGAATATTGTTGAGGATCATCTAGGTATACCATATCTTGATTTTCAGACCATAACAACGTGTTCTTGATGGATTAATCGACGATTACATGACCAAACCCTAACCACCCTAAAAACGACCAATAAACAACTAAAACATATTTGGTAACTTAAAATCAATATTAGGATTTCATTGTCGGTGGGTTTGGGTCAAAATGCATCAAGAATCATCAACCATTTCGACCCAAATCAAATTTGACCCATTTAAATTAGACAAACACTGTACAGGCAACTAGCCTTGCTAGTCGTGTGTACACTAGAATGACTAGCCTTAGAATTCCAGTGCCGTTCAAGAATCGCCTATGCTGTGATGAAGAAATATATTCCCTACATAGACATACTTTGAGAGTTTTACCATCACGCCGTTATAGATTGTGAAGTAGTTTCGTCTTTGACTCGCAGCAAAGTCCAAGGCAAATAGGTGATTGTGTCTGAAGAACTGCTTCATGAAGAACTTCGCTTTAATGAATCATCCACAAATCCTATCCAGTTCGACTCCATTCTTATTCGTGGATGTTTTTTCAAAGGATGAAGTACAACAGTTCAGCAACCGAAGAGAAGATGCTGCACAAGGCGCACATGTGCCCAACGTTCAAATATCTGATACACGTCGTCTTGCAATGTTTGGGGACAATAAGAACAACTTATGATGATATCAGGGATACGCTTGCTTCAGCAGTGGTTGCCTTGATTCTAAACAAGTCGTTTAACTTCTCCGGCGTGATTATGCATCATATAAAAGAAATGATGGTCAAGAGAGAGAAAATGTGTCTGATGTACCCAATATTTCTTCAGATGGAGATAAACAGATAGTTACCTGATTTAGAAAAGAATGGATTAGAAAGCTTTGCCTTAGACCACATGACGAGGCTGTGATGGAGAGAATGCTCATGTTTAGGTGTCAGTCGAAAGACAAATGGCCCAAAACGAGAAGATTATTTGGACATTTGAGCAATCCAGGTTATGTAGCTCCAAAAGAAAATAAGTGGAGGAACGAAAACAATGATTCTGAAGATGACTTTGAGATTCAAAAGAGAACATTCCTAGATGGTGATGATGTGGGTCGTGAAACATTAGAATTGGGAGAGAATGTGCCTGGCAGTACTTCTACGACTGCCACACATGACAATATGTTAGATACCAGTGTTTCCTTCAACAGCAGTTGGTGAACAGGAATCTTCACAGGATGCTAAAGGCAAATCCACTGCTGTAGAAGGTGATGAAGATTATGTTAATGTGTGAAGTTGCTTTGGATGAATCAAACTCTGATGAATCCCTTGACACTAGAGCTGCCAAAGCAGCTAAGAGAAAGGCTAAATGGTTGGAGGCTAAAAGTCGTGAAGCAGATCCTGACTTTTCAGTTGACGAAGATGCACAGATCGCCGATTTGGATGCTTAATTGGATACTCCTCCATCAAGTAAAGGAAAAGAGAAATCAAAGGGTGGACGACTGAAAAGAAAATCCCAAAGATCTACTAAAAAGCTGAAGAAGAAATCAAGATTTGGGAGACTTTCTGATGTTGTCAAAGTCGTCTCTTCTAATAAAACAACTTCAACAACAGTAGCAGCAACCACCACCACATCTGGAGCAGCTATGTTTGTAGGCGTGACAAGGTCAATGCATGCATCGGCAATCTTCACTGAGCCTGTCTCAGTTGCTGGTGCAGCGACCTTTGCAGCCAGTCCCTCACAAAAAATTGGTCACGAATACTGTTGGTGACATAATCAAGAATCTGCGTGACCAGATGCATTCTTCTTCCACAGCTCTGCAATCCTCTTCCTCTACAGGTTCTGCATCGACAAATGAACAGTTTCAACGTCACATGAATGAACCAATCGCTTTCATGCTGAACCAGGCTCATGAAAACTCAGATTTATGAGGAAAGATAACTACTATTGAGGACAATGAGCGTCAAATGCTTAAGTTATTGGCGGAGACTATCAGAATCAATAAAGAATTGCAAGCATCTAACCGGGCTATTCAAGCTTCAAATCAACAGTTAGTCGAGTTGAATCAACAGTTAGTAGAATCAAACAAGCAGCTAGTCATGACAAGTGAAGAAACAACACTCAGATTGACAAACATGGAATCACAGTATGAACATCTACAACTTGCAAATGTGAACAACGAGAGGAGAATTGAAGAATTCAAGACAGAAAACCAGAAACTCAAGGAATGGTCGACAAGCTGATTCAAGACCATCCCAGATTAGAAGGTGCACATGAGTCTGGTGAGGAAGAAGATGAGGATGATGATGATGACGGAAAGGGTGATGATGATGATGCTGGTAATACAGGTGTAGGTTCGTTTGCTGGTACGGAAGAACGTCGTACCAAGAGCGAACATGACACTGAGGGCTAGGATCCCAAAAGTAGCTCATCTACTCAAGGGGAGTCCAATGTTGAAGCTATCAAGAGACTGTAGGATTTCATTCTTATAGAATCAGTCCCATTAGAAGCCACAGAACCGTTGTGGAATTTATTCTTGATTGACAATGATGGAAATCCGATGAACATTCCCCAGCTCTAAGACCTGGAAGAGGGAGAGATTCCACCTGAACTCTCTTGGGAAGACATGGCAAATATATTTGGTTTGAGACTTGGAGAATCTTCCAGTGCAAGTCACACTCCTCCAGAACTGGATCCCATGAACAACGAGGTGGAAATGGAGGATATAACACATGAAGAATATCCAGAATACTATTTCAACGACAACTCCACCCGGATTCCAGATATTACTGAGGATATGATCAACAAGGCTGAATATCATCTTCGAGCTGTCCCAACTGCTACTCCTGATGAAGCCATATCTAGAACGAAACACATTAGTAGATTGTGTTCTCAATGGTATCCATCAGCAGCAGAAAGAACAATAAAGAAGGGACCAGTACAATCCTCAGTGTTTAAGAATAAACTGTCGAAGATATCAGGGAATGTACTGAGTTGGGCTTACATTGATCATGCTAACGCCATCAGGGTGAAATGGGAAGAAGCTCTGTTGTACTTTCAGAACTACACAAAGCTGAAAAGTCTTCTGTTCTGGTACATGCGAGATCTGGTATGTCATCAGCCACTGTATTACCAAAAAATGTTTAACTTTTGATGCTTATTTGGGAGTTTTGAGAAGAGAAAGTCAAGATCGCTGG
Organism: Ambrosia artemisiifolia; assembly: GCA_032199755.1. Lineage (NCBI taxonomy): Eukaryota > Viridiplantae > Streptophyta > Magnoliopsida > Asterales > Asteraceae > Ambrosia > Ambrosia artemisiifolia. The sequence continues at coordinate 27,862,952 of CM063513.1, forward strand.
GATACTTTGAAGCCTCATTATCCGAAGTCGGTAAAGACTAAAGAGCTACATCCGAAGACATGCAAACCTATTTGGAAACTTATAATCAAGCCACCACACAACATGTCCAAGATCTCAATACCTCCCATACAACATAACTTTTATCCTAAGTTTTGGTTATGGTATTACGACTACTTGACTACCAAAGCAGTGATTGTTTTGGATAACGAACCAAAGACTGCAGAAAGCTTCGTGTATGAGATCTAATGTGGTTGGTCAACATGTCGGAAGAAGACGTGGCAACTTTGTATCATCATCCAATCCACTTCCTCAATCCAGATGTTGATCAAGCTCTCAAGTTTCAATGGGTGATCCGATTCTACTTTGCATTCAACATCAACTGTGACTGGACAAAGATTGGCAGGATCCGGAGCGCTCAACAATAGAAGATCAAGTGCTGCTGCTTGAAGTTTTTGAAGATTTTGAAGACATACTAGCTAGGTCCAAGGGGGAGTCTGTTAGTACATGTAATTTAGATGTCCCTAGCCTAGTATAGATGTATATTTGTCGTTTTGTACGCGTTTGGATGTGTTTATTATGATAAAAGGGCATTTTTGTAATAATACACACGACTAGGTCCCTTGGGCACGCTAGTCGTATGGGAATCAAGACGACTAGGAAGCTAGTCGCCCCACCTAGTCGTGTGGTAGAAAGCTAGTCGCCTTTAGGGCGTGGGCCGACTAGCAGGGGCTATAAATAGCTTCAATCATTGCCTTATTCATTTCAGCTGTCATTTCACACATTTCAACACCTGTGTCCTTGGTTTTTGGGTGTGTAACTTGTATTGTGCACTCGAGCTCTGTTTCTAATATACAACCTTTAAATCGTATTGTGTGTCTTTGATAACTCGTTATTATGTTTGTTGGCATTTTTGTTATTCAAACATCGTCTAGTGGATTCCGCACACTAGACGAACCAGCTCGTGACAATTGGGTTCTCCGAAAACGATCCTACATCCATCAAAAAGTTTTTTTTCTCTCTCATGTTTCCCCCACAATTTTAAAACGTTAATAATTTTTATATATGACATTTTTTAAAAAAAAAATTACATCAAATTAACGAACGTTTTATTATCTTTCCAACGATTACCACAGTGCTATACAAAAACGAAAAAAAAACGATTTTTTTTTGTGGGTTTTTGTTCATATAGGCAAAAAAACACAATGTGCTCAGCTGATTCATTAATCATATCAAGGCAATTCACTAATCATGTTCAAACTAGGAATTCTATTTTCATTAAGAACATAATAGGTTAAAATCATTTTTTTTTCAAAAAAAAGTCATACATACAATATCACCGCCTCAATCACGTCATATAATGGTTATTTATAGCCCGGCTCCTCATCTAAGCATATATTTTCTTTTTAATATACATTTTCATTTACTTGATTAAGATTGATATTTTCTCATATTATAGTACATTAATTTATATGTTATATCATAACACATATTTTATTAGTTCATACGTCATAATAAAGTCATTTATCCCAGAAAACTTTCAGAATATAATCTGGTTTACAATCGAACAAACATTTTCAAAATGAGCAACGAGTGATTCACAAGCGGCAAGTGATTTGAAGAGCTCAACCCTACTATCATTTGTAACACATTACACACATATATAGATATATAGACGCGCGCGTGTACATGTAGACAATTAAAGCAGAAAACGAAAGTAACTTTATCTCAGCTAGATTGGTAAAAGATCTTCTTTCATGTCTGTCTTTTAATTTTATTTTTGATTTTAATTTTAGTTTATTTTCAACTAAAAACTTCAAACTCTCATGAGGACAGCGACCCATCATCTTTCATCCTCTTCTATAAAACCCCAGTTTTCCCTTCCGTGATTTCTGCTCTCACACATCATTATTTTCCTATTCACTTTCTTCCTTTTTTACTCCAAATGTTTCTTCTTTGTTCTTCATCTTTTACAATCTCTCATCTCTGCAACTAGCTAGATCTTCAACATAGCTCCATTAATGGCCGTTTTACCCTTCAAGAACCCTTTAGTTTACTGGTTCTGTAAGCTGTAGCTCTTGTTTTGCACTTTCATACACATAAACTACCATTTATGATGCATGATCTTATGAGACGTAATTAGTTGTAGTTACATAGTTTATGATCATTTTGTTTTATTGCTTGTTATGATATGCAAAGACTTTATTTAAGTGGTATTATGGTGTTTATTTATGTATAAACTGTTTTTTTTTTTTATTTCTTATTTTTTAGGGTTAGGGTTTCTTGACAGCAATTTAGCCATCTGTGGTTTATATTGGAGCTGGAGTTCAGTTAATTTTTCTGTTTAATCTTAACTTAATTTTCCTATTTTATTTTCCATAAAATCATTTAAAAGTTTGATATTTTTTTCCATAAAAGGCTAAATTAGTTTTAACTTGCACAAATAGAAAGATTATCAGCCTTATTTATTTTATTTATTTTTATTTTTTTGCAATTATTGGCTTTAACTTATTCTAAAAAGATAAATATTATTTAAAGGTTTAATTTCAATATTTAGAATGTCAACAGATCCATAATAGTCCATTATTGTTACTGGAATTATTATTGTTTTGAAATTAATTAATTACTTTTCTGTAACCCTAAGTTAGGGGTATTGATTTAATTTTGTTTTTATTCATCGATTAGCTCTAGGGTTGTACTTAAAACATTTTTTTTAAAGTTCTAATAGTTTGATAACCCTTACCTCTTTATAAACTTGATTTATGCTATGCATATATGCATATATAGATATAGATACATATGTATACATACATTTGTTAGTGTTATTATTGAAAATGGTTCAAAAGGAGTTCCCTTCAGTCCACTCATAGGTAGATAAAGGGTACGGATTTGCTGCCGACTCATTCATACAAACACAATAGACATATCCGCCTCCTATTGTGAATGAGTGAATGATGCGGGAGTCAGATCTAATCCTTTTCTTTCTGTGCTTGGACTGAAGGGAGCTCCCTTGACCATCATTCTATAAAATCCATATTTCTATATATGCTAATGTACATCGATTTTGTATTGCAATAACCGTTTAGGGCGTTGAACCCGTTAGATTTTTGTTGAAAGACAAATTAACCTACTTTTAAGTACTCGTATTTCCACATGTACCTGCATCTTGCCGGGTTTGAACCATTCACTTCTTGGATTGAAGTGATGCTCCGTACCACTAGACTAGTAGGTTATCAGCTAAACATGTTAGATGCCCCTATGATAAGGGTTAGAGGTTTCATACACCTCGTAACATCACATTTTGGGTTTCATGCCCCTATGATAAACGTATGTTGGGATCTACGACCACCTCTAGTTCTGCCCATGCAAATGCTTGTAAAACCAAGCTTGATTTAGCCTTCGACACAGCCACACAGGGGTAAGTATGTATTAGGGGTAAGTATGTATTAGGGGTAAGTATGTATTATGTTAGATTTACAACGTCAATGACTAATTAGTTATTAGAAATTGATTGGCTGCCTTATATATTTTAGTTCTATGGTTTATTTTATTATTATGCCCAATTTTAATCTCTACTTAGTTTCTTTGCAAATTGATTATTAGAAATCCAAACTAGTTTTCTTGAAATTTTCTTTAGGCATAACGTTTTTTGAGTGTTGCTCATCAACCCTTCTCATCCACCTTGAATGGTTGTTCTTTGAACCCCTTACCTGTCTTTTTATTGATTTTTCATCAAAAAATATCCCGTTATAAAATACGATGATAGCCGATTGACCATTCTCACCTCAGACAATTGTAACTCTACCGTTCTCACATGCCATTGAAGGGTAGCGTGTCGAGCTTTCCTACCCTGAATAGCGCATCGAACCTTCTCACCCCCTTTGATTCATTCTGCCTTTCCCCTTCCTTAATAAGATATTCGATGTTGTCACATTGCCTTCTTGCCCACATTTGATTGTTGCAGATAGACCCTAGTCACCCGTCTTTTATTGGGACCTAGCAATTAAGAAGTTGCCGCCAACTGTGGTCACCCGTCTTTTATTGGGACCTAGCAATAATTCATATTTTTGTGGACCTTTGCTGAGTCTATATCAACTCTATGAATTATGGAAGCAGCCGAATTCCTTTCAGCAACGCCGGCACCAGGTATCGTGCTAACTTCACCCTTATACACATCTATGAAATCAAAATATCATATATGCTTTTAAAGGCCAACCGTTTACATGTCTAGAAGTTTGAATAAGCAATAAAGATGTACTTGTCTATTGAAATACATATTGCATTTTGTTATAGTATATAACGTATTATTCTCTTCACTAAAACCTGTTGATATAAAAAGATATGTATACAAATAGGAGTAACGTTTCAGATTACCGATTGAAACAAATTGATAATCTAAACGCCGATCCATATATTTTTGCTGGTTATAAACATAAACAATATGTCCCATTTCAGGTTCTTTTTTCATCAAGATATGAAACGAGCTCGACGCAAGGTTAATTTGTATTATACTAACTTCAAACAATTCCCAAATAAATGTAGCTTATAGTTACATTTAATCTTTAATTCGAATCAACCAATAAAAATGCATATTTGGACAAAACAAGAACATATTAATATAATTTCAGAATTACTAATTAATTTATAAAAATTGTTGTATTCTAATATTTCATTTCTTTAAATACTTACATTTTGGCCTTTTCTGTCAAAAAATGTAGTTCGTCGTTTGAAGAGAAAACTTTACTGGATTGCACAAATCAAGAAGCAAGCCTTAGGCCTCTCCCATGTTGGAACTTGAAGCTTATTTAAAATTCTATCGGTTTGTACACTTTTCTTGTAAAGCAATTGATTGTTTACCATTTTAAATTTTAAAAACCTTACTTCCGTGTATAAATTGTTTAAAAATTTTACTTGATTATAATAAATAAATATGCTATTCAGTTAGTGTGGTCCATTTTGTGTACGTGTTTGTATACTTAATATACGAACATCCTTCAAATCGACTTCCAGGCTATATTCTTGGCATAAACACCATAATATCCTTTAATTTGAAACATGTTGTTGCATTTGGAATTGTGACCTTTCGAGCTCAATGAATGCCAATATGAATAATACTTGTTGGAGAAGAGGCTTTCGTTGTTAAGATCATAAGCTTTAAATTAATGTAATTCATATTGTCATAAGCTCAAGTAAGAGTATGATATACCGACTCGTATTGTTATAAAGTCAAGTAGGAGTTTGATATTGCGTGTGCTCAGTTTGTTCGATAAACAAGAATACAATGTGTGTTTAGATTGGTTGTTTGATAGGTTTGAGCTTGTTTTAGGTCTTTGCCTAGAAAGCAAATTAAAGCCTTGAAACGGTGACCTTGGCCAATGGGTCGGCACGACTGCACCAGTAATGTTTTTTATTGAGATGCTTTAACTGTTGAAGCTTATTGAAGAGTTTAAATTGAAACAAGCTGGTTAGTTTGTATGGTTTAAGATCCAAACAGTCTGGTTTATGGATAGTTCGGTATTGCTTGGAACTTTGATCTTGACGTGTTGATATTTAACCAACCGTTTAACAATGAATATTGAACCATTTTTGTCATTTAAAAAATTTTCTTGGAAATAGTTCCTTTGTAAAAGAAAACAATGAATCTTGAACCATTTTTGTCACTTTAAAATTTTTCTTGGAAATTGTTCCTTTGTCAAAGTAAAAGTTGTTCAAAGTACCTAATCGTCAAAACGTCAAACTGGTAAAACAACCTGTGGTTACCCGCACCAACCGCTGATTTGGTCGTCGTCATCAAAACTGAAGTTAGCGGTTTTGTTTCCGAATTTGTCATAACCAAACTATTATACTAGCATGAACATCCCTACTTTTGTTTCTTTTCCAATCCTTTTCTTTGGTTTGCATGATTTTTATTCTATGGTGGCCTTCACATGTTGGGCTGACCATACTGTTAGGTCTTGTAGGCGGAAGTTCATAGTAATTACAAAGATAAATGAAATTCACATTGTTAGGTATGTTACAATGTGAAAATAATAACTACTCTATAAATTTTAGTTTTAACTAGCCTTTACACAACTTTCATATTAATAAAATGTTGTATTACAATTGTGCCTTAGAGTTTTAAGTACTTTAAACCTATGCAAGACCTTTTTTGTTTTTAAATTGATAAATATTATTAGCCTTGTGGCAAAACAGCTATCTCATACAATATAAAATATTTGTTGGTTCTCCGATATATAGATTTTAAATTTTTAAGTACACTAATAAAAGATTTAATTCACTTTGTTTTAGAACCCAAGAAATCGCGGCGAATGTGTTCACATTACTAAAATTTGTTTTTATCCCCTGTTTTGTAATTGTAATTATATTTCTATGATTTGAAAGGTGATGGAAAGGGATTCGGCTTATATTATTTATACAACTTGTTAATAGTTTATGTCTAGGTTATAGGCCTATAGCATGATAACCTAATTCTTAGCAAAAAATAACATTTATTCATTCATATTATATTACTATCTAAATTATTGGAGTTTCTATATCTTATTTTAAGGTAATTAGTTTCCTATTTGATGTTTACTAAGATTTCTTCAACTATTTAAGGAGGATATTCCCAGCCATTTGGAATCAGTCTAATTCGAAGCATTCCAGTTGACAGAGGTATATTTTGGTTGAGGGGTCCTTAATTAGTTAATTCCCTCCCTATATAAATATAATGTGTACCTTGGATTTTTTTTCCTTTCTTGTTTCTGTAACTTGGTTTTTCTTTCTACTTTTCAAAGAAAAGGCTAAAATCACCGTCAAACCTTCCCTTTGCAGGATTTAAACCCACAACCACTTGATGGGGAAATACACCATTTTATTGTCGGGCTATCCCCTTTGAGACTTCTGTAACATGGTTGATCAATAGTTCATTCCCCATTTAATGGTCATTGGTTGGATAACTGCCCTTTGCCTTTGATATGGTGTAGCCCCTAAGGTTGCCCGTTTACTGAATCGAGTGCAAACGGTGGTTTGCAGAAATTGACCTCCGGGAACCAAGAGTTTGTCTTTAGCCGGATAGAGTTTGCTATCCAAAATGGGATAACGGTGCAACTTGTTGCCTGTTTACCCACCATTGTCGTGCAATTTGTTATGGTTGTTTTATTACCTTAATAAAAAAAAATTAGTTAAATTACTAAATAATACAAATATAGATTTTAATCACATGAAACAAAAAATAAAAGGATTAAAGTTTTATGCTTGCTGTTAAATCGTCAATGGAGTCGAGGCTTTTATAAAACCATTAGAAATATAAATTGAAGATCTTATACGTTGAAAATCTTTAGGGGGCCTAAACTATTTTCAGTTCCGTCAATCATTTACTGCCACATCACTTAATTGATTCACTACCCTAAACTACTCCACAAAAATCCTCACTCCCATTTCATCTGTGACCAAGCATCCGTAAAATCCACCCGTCCCTCACTACCCTTGCCAATGGCGATAGTGTTACCGTGAGGATAGTAGGCTACCCGTGACAAGATCGGGTGATGCCTCTTCCCCTAAGTTACGGATCTTGCCATTGGTAAAAGCCTTTAATTTGTAGTGTTTATGTTAGGTTTAGGATCCTTTTATTATATTACAAAACACACATTATTGGTGGTGGATAAGTGAAGTAGTTGGTTATTACTCTTTTTGTTAGCTTCAAGATTCTTTTAACCGTTGTAAAAGTTTAAAGGTGATCGAGTTAGACTAAGGGGTATGGAGACGAGGAAGAGAACGGTGAGCTGATGTGGAGCTCTTCTCCGTCGGAGAATACCCCCCCCCCCCCCCCCGCGACCCAATATCGGTGTCGTCGGTGATTCTCCCCCTCCTCGAAGCAAAAGTGACCGTTGATGATGATGGCGATTGATGATGATGGAAAATAATAAAAAAAAAGAGAGGGGAAGGGTGAACCATTTTCCCCTAAAGAGGGAGGGGAAGAGAGAAATGACGAGGCGTTGATGTATACAAAGGGGAAAAAGGAAGAAGGGAAACCACACCACATAGCGTTATTCCTATCACTAAAAGCTAACTTCCCATAAGAGACGTTAGTGCTGAAATTGATTAAGAATTTTTTTTATTTTAATGACAAACTTTATTTTATACAACACACAAAAAACATTTACAGTCACCGATAATCATCATCCAACCTGCCCCAAAACCAGACTCTATCCATACAAATCACTGTGATACTGGGCGTTGTAACAAAAGTTGAGTACTCGATCACTGCTAGCCTCTTGGCTCTCACAGATGCAAGGACACACGACCTCCGCCCGTCTGAAGACACGACAGTGAAATAATTGGTAAAACTTCGCTTCTCATCTGAATTCAATGGCGTCACCCATATTCGCTCTTCACCCCCACCACAAGGTTACAATATTGTGCCCAATCTAGAGATGCAAGTTTAGATCGATTCTTTTTTGTTGCCAATTTCCACCTTTTTATATACTAAGTACTGTTTCAATAAAAGTTTTATTCCAAACTGAATGAGTCAAAATAATCGACTTTTCTCCTATTTACCGTGATGAATTACCAACAAGACACCTTCAGAACAAGTGTTACTAGAATTGATTTTTACGGTGTACAGTGGAGAGTTTTTCAGATTGTGGCAGAAGACTATTGAAAATAAAGTTGTATACAAAATAAAGTGTTTCTTTGTATCGTAAGAATACTAAGTGCTGATAATGTACTGATGTCATGGCGAGCCGAACTGATACCGATCGAAAGCCCGTTACCAAGTGCGAGTAATTCACCACTTACATAAATTAATTTGACCACAGCAAAGTTCACAAGTGCTTCAAAGTTTATTCTATATTATTATGCTTAAAACTTATGATATGAATATAAAACTTAGTTTGCAAACAGCATGGCGTCATAGTGCCAAAACCCAGATGAACGGTTTATTTATTATCTTTTTTTTAACAAGTACTTACAGCTACAGAACCTGAAGTACTTCTCATTAATCGAAACCACTTTCCTTTGCGCTGTTCAAGATTCAAAGTACAACTTTTGTGGTTTTTTTATTAACTTTCCCACAAATAGCCATGATTCGATGTTCCCTTAATATAATATATACATACATACATACATACACAAACACATATATAATATTAGATTTCAGGCTCATTGAACCCTAAATATGCATTGGAAGCAGTTAAGATTCTATTTGTAATTACTTTATGTGGTCAAAATGGTCATGGGTGTAAATATATGCACCTATTGTCTTTGAAGGTCATGAAGTGTAATTGATCACTACAGTGAAAGTAAAAAAGAAGTACAACTAATAGTTGATTGTTTTGTGTGTATATATTTTCTAACCAACATGTACCAATTAAATAATAATTGGATATACGCCTTGGGATACAAGAGTCGGTTTAGAGACCAGATACACTATAGGAAGATGAAGCCCGACAATAAAGTGACTCTTATGAAGACCAAGGGAGGTGAAGAACAAAGGATCAAGTGTTGTAACATGCCACCACAAGCTAACCGTCAAAAAGACATAAAGCTTAATTGGACCGGAGAGTGTTAAAATGCGATGAAGACAAACCATTGGTCAACGGATAAGCAATCTGAGTTGTGTTACGTACGATCTCAATCCCAAGCTGTTCTATGCGTTGATGAAACACTAGATTGACCACAAAATATATGGTACCAAAGTTATCACAACATAAAGTGGAAGGACATGCACAAGATTAACATAGCTAAAATGATAATTACACAAGCCATCGAATCTCAGCTGCTGTATGGGCAAGAGTGTAAGATTATGAAACCCTTCCTTTGTTTCATTGATATGGACCATATTTATAATACATATGATGATCTCCTAATATGGTGGAGATATTGTTACAATCAATACATATCTTTTACTAAATATATAAATACATATTAATACACCCCCGCAGTCGAATCGTCGGGTGGACCGATGCTGAGACTGGATCGAAAATCTTCAAATAGCACGCGAGGGAGTCCTTTAGTAAAAATGTCTGCAATCTGATGACGAGAGGGGACATGCAAAACTCGAACGTGTCCGCGTTGCACCTGCTCACGAACAAAATGAATGTCGAGCTCGATGTGCTTGGTGCGTTGATGTTGAACAGGGTTGCCTGATAGATAGACAGCACTAACATTGTCGCAATAAACTAACGTCGCACGGGTGAGAGGAAGACGTAGCTCAAGTAATAAGTTGCGAATCCAGCAAATGTCAGCAACGACGTTGGCAACGCCGCGATATTCCGCTTCAGCACTGGATCTGGAGATTGTAGACTGACGTTTGGATGACCAAGAGATGAGGTTGTCACCAAAGTAAACACAGTAACCAGACGTGGAGCGGCGAGTATCAGGACAACCCGCCCAATCAGCATCAGTGTAAGCAATCAAGGAGGAAGTAGTCGCAGGGCCGAGATGAAGGCCATGATCAGAAGTGCCCTGCAGATATCGAAGAATACGCTTCAAAGCATTCCAATGTTCCTGCCTGGGATCATGCATGAACATACAAACCTGCTGAACAGCATAAGAAATATCAGGGCGAGTGAAAGTAAGGTATTGTAGTGCGCCAGCCAGACTACGATACATAGATGGGTCATCGTGAGGAGGACCAGAAGAAGCAGAGAGCTTGGACTGGGTGTCAACCGGGGTAGCAACCGGTTTACACGAGTCCATGCCCGCCCGATGAATAATGTCCTTGACATAAGCCTGTTGAGATAAAAACATATGATCACCGTCCCGAGTGACCTGAATGCCCAAAAAATAAGAAAGAGAACCCAAATCTTTCATCGCAAACTCCCTAGATAGAGTATTCATTAGCTGTTTGCGAAGTGTCTCAGTAGACGTGGTGAGGATGATGTCATCTACATAAATAAGTAAGTAAGCAATATCAGACCCATGATGATAAATAAATAGCGAGTTGTCCGACTTGCTTTGTTGGAACCCATGTAACATAACGAAGTCCGTGAACCGTTGGTACCAGGCTCTGGGAGCCTGTTTAAGTCCATAGAGCGATTTCCGGAGTCTGCAGACATGATCAGGAAAATCTTTGTGACGAAAACCCATGGGTTGATGCATGTAGACGGTCTCTTCCAAGTTGCCATGGAGAAAGGCATTAGTGACGTCCAACTGATGTATATTCCAAGACTTGGATAGGGCCAGAGTAAGAACCAAACGAATGGTAGAGGGCTTAACTACCGGGCTAAATGTTTCACCACAGTCCACACCTGTCTGCTGTTTACGACCATCACACACTAGCCGAGCCTTGTAACGTTCCAAGCTCCCATCAGACCTGAACTTATGCTTAAACAACCACAAACAACGTATAACATTCATATCAGGAGTCCTAGGTACAAGCTCCCAGGTCTTATTTTTAATTAGTGCACTAAATTCGTCGGCCATGGCGTTGAACCATTCTGGAGAGGACAAGGCAACCTGAGGGTTTTTGGGTAGTGGGACAGTAGTGGTGGTGTGGAGGTTAAAGTGGTGTTTGGGTTTGTGAATGCCGCTCATAGAGCGTGTGTGGATGGTGCGAGAGACAGGAGGTGGTTGTGGAACAGGCTCGTTTGGGGGAGGAGGAGGTGGGGTCGGCTCGGGTGAAGTTGAGCTAGATGTAGGAGGAAAGGAGTCCAGACGAGGGGACGGGTCTGTGGATGGACCGGTTTGGGAGATAGTGGAGGGAGCTGGGCAGTGGGCCTGATGGGGCGGTGTAGGGTGAGGGGTGGACGAAGTGTTTGGGCCAGGAGTGGTTGGGCCGGAAGGTGTATGTGAAGTAGTGGGTGGACTGGATCCAGAGGGAGTGGGATTGGAGTGTTGGGGGGCAGTAGGCATTTGAGGGGATTTGGAGGGTGGATGTTTTTGTAGGTGGTCCCACACCAAGGGATTGATGGTGGGATTTAAGAAGGTGTAGGAATTGGGAGTGGTGGGTGATTGGATGGCATAGGGGAAGATTGATTCTTCAAAATAAACATGTCGGGAAATGATGAGTTGATGAGAGGTAAGGTCTAAACACTTGTAGCCCCTATGGTTGTTAGGATAACCAAGGAAGACACAAGGGTTAGCCCGAAAGTCAAGTTTATGTATAGTGGTGGAGGGGGTGATGGGATAACAAAGGCATCCAAAAGTACGAAGATGGTCGTACTCGGGAATGCAATTGTAAAGGTGGGTGGTTGGGGATTTGAAGTTAAGTAATTTGCTGGGTAGAATGTTAAGGAGGTAGGTGGCGGTATGAAGGGCATGGTGCCAGAAGTTGGGTGGAAGGGAGGCCTGGGCAAGGAGGGTACGAATCATGTTATTAATGGTACGGATTTTGCGTTCCGCTTTACCATTCTGAGAAGATGTGTAAGGGCAGGAAAACCGAAATTGCATGCCATTATGATTACAAAAATTATAAAAATTGTTGTTTGCATATTCTTTACCATTGTCACATTGAAATTGTTTGATTTTACGCTCGAATTGGGTATGAACGAATTTATGGAAGGTGGCGAAGGTTTCAAAAACTTGTGATTTATTGGTGAGAGGGAATGTCCATAAGAAATTAGTAAAATCATCCAAAAACAATATATAATATTTGTGCCCCCCCGTACTAAGTACGGGAGAGGTCCATAAATCACTGTGAACAATGTCAAATGCAAAACGAGTAGAGTTAATTGAATCATAAAAAGGCAATCTAACACTTTTGCCAAAAACACAAGATTGACAAAGCATTTTATTATGTTTTCCATAATCAACAAAAGGTAGCAATTTTAAAGACTGAATTAAATGATTTCCTGGATGACCCAAACGTTGATGCCAGCGATCTTGAGTAACTGCAACAAAAGAGGAAGGTGAATTGGTCTTGAGAGGGAGAGGTGCAGTCAACGGGTAGAGATCGCCAGTGCTATTGCATCGAAGGATAGGAGCCCGAGTTTTGAGATCCTTCACAAGAAAGCCAAATGGGTCAAATTCAATGGAAACTAAGTTATCCCTGGACAGACGACGGACAGAGATAAGATTTTTAATAATGTTAGGGGCATAAAGGACATTATTGAGTTTAAGTGGTGGGTATGGTGGGGGAAGGACTTGGTTGCCTTGGGCCACTACAGGTATAGACATGCCATTACCAACAATTATAAATTTATTAGTGCAAGAATTAAAAGCAGACGGGGAGTATATACCTTGGGCGTTGGCCGAGTGGGAGGAGGCACCGGTGTCCATCATGCCATGATCCGGTGGATTAATAGCCAAAGAGTAGAGCGCCTGTTCAATGTCGGTGGGCGAGTATTCGGTGTGATGTGCTTGATCCGGTCGAGGTCCAAGAATCCCCTGTGAGTTTTGAGAAACAGGCCGAGAAGGGTAGGGACAGGGTGGTTGGGCTGCAGCCGAGTTTTTCAAGACAGAAGCCCACTGGGCCGCAGTCCAGTTTTGTGGAAAAATAATGTAAGGGTGATTTGGGCCGGCTGAGTTGTTGTTGTTATTTCTGGGCTGTTGGTTTTGATTGGGCCTGCCACGGCCCCTTCCCCTTGAGTCCTGGGCCGAGGAGTGAGTGTCTGCTGTTGGGTAACATGAGGGTTCTGAGGGTGCGAGGCATTTTGTCTAGGTTGAGTATGGGAGGTGGCAGCAAGTGCAGTCGAAGCCGACTGAGAGGCCCGGGTAAGTTGTCGTTTCTTTTTATTTTCTTCCATTGTGAGACGGGAACGTACTTCACTAAATGGCGGCAGGGGATCACGGTTTTGGAGGACCGTGGAGATACTATCGTATTGCTCCGTGAGACCGGTAAGTACCTTGAGAACAAGTATCCGATTATCAACCGGTGACCCGACACTGGCAAGTTGTTCGGCCAGCAGTTTAGCATGATCACAGTAATCCGACATTGAAGAAAAGTTCTCAAGACCGAGGTTTGCAAACTCTTGACCGAGGAAGATGGCCCGTGTATTTTGATTATCATTAAACTCGTGCTCGACGGCCATCCAGGCATCATAGGCAGTCTGTCCGGGTTGAATAATAATGCGAAGAAGAGGCTGGGAGAGGGTGGCATATATCCATTGCTTGACCAACGCGTCGATACGTGACCATAACTGCTCAGCAGCTAGGGCCTCGGCCTCCGCCTTGGCCACGGCAGCGGGTTCAGATGAGGACAGAGGAAGACCGGTGGTGGCAGGTTTCGGGAGAAGATGGTCAGCCACCTCATATGCTTCGCAGTGAACCTGGAAGAGTGTCTTCCAGGTGGGGTATGAAGGGGAGTCTTTGTCGAGCACAATAGGGATGTTAGACTTGATATTGGAGACTGCGAGAGCAGGGTGAAGAGAGGTAGAAGACGACGCCATAGAGGAAGAAAAAGATGGCGGCGGCAGAGGTTAAAGGGGTTGCGGAAGTGAGGGAGGGATCTTAGGACTTGATACCATGTAAGATTATGAAACCCTTCCTTTGTTTCATTGATATGGACCATATTTATAATACATATGATGATCTCCTAATATGGTGGAGATATTGTTACAATCAATACATATCTTTTACTAAATATATAAATACATATTAATAAAGAGATTAATACCGAGTCTGTGTACCTAGATCTTTCCACCATATGTTGTTTTTTTGGGAACTCTAACTTATGAAGTTGAGTCTAAGAAACACATAATACCTGATCATTTGGACAATCAGCCTAGTTAGCACCAATAAAGGCATAAATGCTTGCCAGATAGTCAATCCATGAGAAACAATACCTATAACATACTGAAGAATACCTTCGAACACAATCAATATGGTTAGGTAGGCATATGAAGAAACTTAGAGACCTTACTAATGACATATGCAATCTCTTGTAGATCTCACTTACGACATATTAAATATCTAGATAAAACAAGACTAGAACTAAAGGTCACCGATATTGTTGTTGTATAACAAAGGATCACCCAAAGGAATGCTAACTATAAAGATAAGTGATGTTTGAGAGCCAAATTATTTGAAAAGATCGGTACTAAGGCCAATACGTTGTAGGGTATGAGGAAAATCTCCTGCTACGAGAAATGAAGAATGTCATTAGTGTATGTGGCATGAATCCCCTAAAAGGAATTCAGGATACCCAAGTCCTTAAGATTAAACCGAGTGTGTCAACAATTGAACAACTCTAACACAAATATTAAAGAATAACAGTGTCAACAATATATAAAAGGGTGTAGCAAGTCACAAAATCCCGACAATAGATAAAAATAGAAGTACTATATATGTACTGGAGAAATCAACTGTATGTAAGGTAGATGATAACTTAGAGAACCTGACCATGATCAGTTCTTGTCTATGGGCACAAAGAGTCATTTTGAGAAAACAAACATGAAACTGATGAGTAGAGTCCTTTTGATTGTGTTATATCTTTAATAACTCTACTTGAAGAAATGCATTGTTGACATCTATTTGCCTAATATAACACCCACAAGAGAAAGCACAAATTAAACTAGCATGATAGTAGTCAATTTAACAACCAGACTTAATTTTTCTGTGCAATTGGTACCCTTGGTATGATACTATGATGAAAGTCATTAGCAACAATTCTAGATTTTAGTAGACTAATAGAACTTCTAGGATGTTGTTGGATCATGTAAACACTTTTACAATCAACAATGTTAGCTTGAGGAGGAACAAAAACACCGGCACTAAAGTAGGATTAGAGTGTAGCTTATCGATGTAATTACACATTACATATATCCATAACAACCTTTTACGTGTCTGGAAAAAAGTATTTAGTTCTGAGGTAAGATCAAA
Organism: Ambrosia artemisiifolia; assembly: GCA_032199755.1. Taxonomy (NCBI): domain Eukaryota; kingdom Viridiplantae; phylum Streptophyta; class Magnoliopsida; order Asterales; family Asteraceae; genus Ambrosia; species Ambrosia artemisiifolia. The sequence continues at coordinate 27,878,690 of CM063513.1, forward strand.
AGAGATACAAAAAAGAATACGACAAGGGAAATGTTCGGGTTGGCAAGTCTGGGGGAGTGACCACTAGTTAAAGGTCGTGGATGAGAAATAGGTAGGGGAGTGCAAAGTCGATCAGAGGAGGAAGGTGTTAGTACACTGCGGTTTATGAAGATTGCCATATATGAAGACTTGAAGACCGAAGATCACTAGCTAAGTAATATGCAGTCGAGTCAAACAAAAATTAGCATCTTTTTAAGAGGAATATTTTCGAACAAACGAGTTTATGCAAAAAGGGCATGAACCTTTGAAAGGAGTAAAAGTGACGAAAGAAAAGCTAATTGTGTAAGGGAAGATGCTTAACATATCAGGCAGTCCATATGCTCTTTAATCAACATAAAATTACACCCATCACCCTTAATTTCTCAATTCTTAGACTGCACAAATATGATTAAAGGGTCAAGTTATCCTACATACTGTAAAATAAATGAGAAGAGTGAGAAAGATACAAAAAGCACAATGGATCACGAAATATAACACAATGAGTCAGAAAATATAACACAGTGCCGAGAAATATAATACAATGCCGAGAAAAAAACACATTGGCATAACACAAATTCTAAAAACTACAAGCTAAAAATCCAAAAAGCGAAAACCTAAAAGCTAAGATTGTAGAGTTCGATGACACGGTTCCAATGCCGTTTGAATGAGTTCATTCGAAGTTCGTTTGATACCATTTCTTACGGCTTTCTATTTTTTTCCCTGTGTATTTGATCATAACCCTATAGTTAAAATCAGTAGTTGGACTCACTGCAACGAATATTTATTTTTAAGGGAATAAAGGTGGACAAAAGGAATATGGTTCACAATATCATCATATTCTAAACGATCGTAACTTTTGAGAATCCGTTTTAATTAAAAAAATGGATCACAAAGGTGTAGATGAGGAATACAATCTATAATGCAGAGAGTAAAAATTAGAGAGTAAAAATTATACTTGTGGTTTCTAATCAACATAAACAAATTAGATAAGTACTCTATATGAGTGTTGAGATACAAAAGTAAGCTAAAAGAGACTAAGAGGGTGTTTGGGATTGAGTTTGGAAATGCAAAAGTGCTTTTAATCAAAAGTGTTTATTGGCTTATGACTTTTTGTAAAGGAGTTTTAAAAAAAGTTTTTGGATTAGCTTTTGGGATGAGAAACGTCAAAAAGTCAATAAATTGTTATTTTTTAAGTGTTTCGCTTAACTTATTGTGAATATTGGTTGTAGGGGTGGTAGATTTGTAATTTTTTTTCCAAAAGTCAAAAGCCAAAAGCCAAAAGCCAGGATTTCTAACTTTTCAAAAACAGCTTTTCCACCCTTAAAAGCTAAAAGCCAAAAGTCAAAACAGAAAGTGATTTTGAGTTACACAAACAACTTATTGACTTACTGGCTTTTCCAAAAAGCCAATAAGTCAATAAGTTGTTTTGAAACTCAATCCCAAACACCCTCTAAATAATCTGCATGAAGATGAAGCTTAACTGAGGCTGCAATAAAGTGGTGTATAAATATTTATATATATTCTATTGCTAGATTTATATCCTGGGAGTGTCTTGGGTTGAGAAATCTGATATGACATATCAATTTTACATACGAAATAGACTGATGCGCTTTACAGTTACATGCAGGAAAGCTTCAGGTAGCACCTAACGTAAAACAATTAACAATGTATCTCCAATGTTAACGACTGACCTTAAACAATGTATAACTCTAATATTAAAAAATAACCCAAAACAATGCACAACTCCAATGCTAACATCTGTTGTAAATAAAATTCATATTTACTGGTTTGAACATAATTAATGACTTGCCTATACATGATTAATGAATAATCTGAACACTTTGTGTTTTTTTTTTCTGTATGAACAAAACCTCACAAAAAATAGTCGTTTTTTCTCCGTTTTTTATATAGCACTGTGGTACTCGTTGGAAAGATAATAAAACGCTCGTTAATTTGGTGTAATTTGTTTCTTTAAAAAATCTCGTATATAAAAGATATTAACGTTTAAAATTTTGGGAGGAAACATGAGAGAAAAAAATCTAATTTTATTTTTAAATTCTTTTTTTCCTAAAATATTTCAATACCACATGGCATCTTACATGACACTCTCAAATAGGAGAATGACTATATGAGTGCCATGTAGGATTTAGCCATTTGAAATATATATATATATATATATATATACTAGGTGAAATCCCGTGTGATACACACGGGAGACCGAGTCCTAAAACCTAAGGTCTGTTTAGTAAAAGACAAATTAAGAACCCATTCGTCTGCTGCGAAAAACAACTGTTTAGTACCGTCTGTTTTATTTCTTTATAAACAGATATTAATATAAACAACCAAAAAAAATTAAGACCAACTGTTATGTCTGTTTAGTAAAACCCAAATTAATCATCGATCTATTGTTGAAAGGAAAAACTGTATTTCCTAAGGTCTGTTCCTTTTACTATACTAACTAATAATACTTATTAGATGTTTAATAACTGAAATTGTTACAACAAAGTCCCAAACATAAATCTACAGACGGATAAAACCTCTGTTGATTTAACACATATAAATATACAGACGGATTAAAGGTCTGTTGAATAAAATACAAGAGTTAATACGATTCAATTTAGCATCACAAACACATAAAAAACTATATATAATCTTGAAAGACATACAAAACTAAAAACATAAATAAATACAATCAACCTTAAACATCAAAGATACATAGCTAATTAAAGGAATTAATAAACTTAAGCTTTAATTCCATTGAGGCTTCAAGTTGTGCATGTAGATCTTTTACTTTTGTCAAAAAATCTACGTCCTTAGTCCCGACCTCAGAATTGTACAACAACGCCAAATCACGAACAGCAGTTGAAGGCATTGACTTCAAAATCCGTTGCACATCATCTAGCTGAAACGTGCCCAAGTGCAAACTGTCAAAACAAATCTTCAAATCTCGTCTAGTATTCAAATCTTGATAGTACTGTTCTCTAATTTGATTAACAACAAACTCCTTCATTTCATATTCTTGGTTATTACTTAGGGCAGCCATTGATGCTATTGATGAAGACTGAAATATAAATGTTAAGATGTTTATTATCAAAATTCAGGATTTATTTACTAATTTATACATTTAAAACGCCTGAACTTGAAAAGTCATAGTGTAGAAATACTTTAAAAAACGAAGAGACAAAATAATAAATTATCAGTTGTGCAAATCAAAGATTTAAATAATCATATCAAATATCGCGTCAAATTAATTATCTTTCAAAATTATTTCTATATATATGTTCAAATCCATCTTAGAATTTATCAATAAATTCCACACAGAACATATTTTAAACTTCATCTATCAAAATGGCAAACAGATCATACTATCATTTTGCTGATACATCAGATGTTAAGTCAATATTCGGTCTTTGGTCAGTAAAAGAAAAGAAAAAAGACGAAGATGTTAGAAATGAAGTGGAGAAGATAGAAGAAATACTTAAGCAACAATCATGGACAAACATTGGGGTGCTAGATATGGTGTTGCATGAACCTCCAACTGCTTTGAGAGATAAGATAGAAGACTACATGACTCAACAACTACAAATGGACCACAAGATTAACAAAGCATTGATGGAGTTAAAAAATAATATTTCAAGAGAGATTTTGAAGAAGAAACACAGAGTTTTAGAGATTTTAATTAAGTAGTTTATATAGTAGATATGTTTTTTATTATGTATTTTTAATTAAATGTTAACAACTGTTTAGTAAAAACAACATCAAGAAGCAAATCGTCTGCTGCAAATAAAACCTGCTTATTACCATGTGTTTGTTTCTTTAAAACAAATACTTTATCGTCTGTTTAGTAAAACCAAAATTACCAGGTCAATACTATGCTGTAAAGAAAATCTGTTTGCTACATCTGTTTCTTTCTTTAAAACAATTACCACTTAAAATAAAAAATAACATAAACAGTACAACTGTTATACTCTGGTTAAAACCGCAATAAGGAGTGAATCTACTGTTAAAACAAAAACTGTATTTCGTAACTTCTGTTTCTTTCAAAATAGCAGGTAATATTACCGATCGGATGTTTAATAATTCAAGGTATTACAATCACAAAAACATAAATCTACAAAAATTAAAACAAAAAAGAGGATGAGAAAATTAAAAAGTAAACCTAAAGTTGAAAGAAACACTGTATATACTAACGTCTCAGATTACCAATATTTGCAGAGAGTGAGAATGGAGTAATGAATATTGGGAATTCATCATCATTTTTTATACGCTGAAATATAATAAATATTCATAGAGTTGGTTTCCAATTTTATTAGTTAGATTTGAAGTAAATGTAAAGTTGGAAGTTACTTTTCAAAATTTTAATTTATTTTTTTATAAAATGAAAGACAATTGCAACACAACAATAATAAAATAATAATAAAGTAACTTCAAAATGGTAATCATTATTTTTGGTACTATATATAACATCTGTTAATACGTGTTACTTTCCCACTGAAACAACTGTTGAAATTCTATTTTATTTTTATTTAAAAATCAAATTACCTAACAAAAACAAATACTATTTAATAATATTTGTACAAAGATGAAGATCTCACTTTTTACATTAAATAATTAGTGTTTAACTTATGTTTTGGTAATATCTGTTCCTTTCACAACACTAGTTAATAGTAGATTTATAAAAAAATAAATTAACTACGATTACACGATTTAAACTTTTTATTCAACAAAAATTTTATAACACTGTCTATTCAAATCTTTTAGAAGTCATCAACAAATTTGGGAAACAGCAGTTACACGATTTAAGCCTATTATTACAAATTCCATAATTTGAGTTATACATTCAATTTAACAGAACTAAATACAAAATGGAAGAGTTATAAAAAAACAAATAGATATATCTCTAAAAAGAGTACTTCACTCACAACAGAATTACAATATACGACTTTACAAAGTACATAAACATACAAGAAAACATAAAAAACCCTACCAACAACCAAACCCTAAACAATGATCTTCCTTGCCAGCATGATCCCAAAAAATCATCCAATGAAAAGCAGTACACGACAGCCGGTCGTATATAAATATCATCAGGATGCAAAAACCCCTAACATTGAAAATGGGAAGGGGATGTGTACTATTTATATATATAATAATAAATTGACGTTTTCCTTTGATTGTAGGAATCAGCAGAAAACATCAATTTGAAGTGATTAAAAATACAATATACAATTTACATACGACATATTTTATACGTAAATTTAAACATTATTCTTTTTATATTAATTAAACAATTAAAAATATTGTTCTTACAAATGGTTTGAAGTCTTTTATTGTTCCTATAACTTTAAAAAAAAGAAATATATTTTATAGAAATAAAGATTCTTCAAAAATATCAATATTTATAAAATATGTAATTTTAGTTTCTATTGACGAATAACTATGGTTTAAATAGATAATATTTTCATGACAAACTTTTTTAAGAAATGACATGAAATATTTTTTTTTGAACAGCTAATTTCTTACACTCATCTTTTTTGTACACCCATGAAATATTTACATGTAACTCACTTAAGTTATCTCTTATTATAACCATCTCATTCATTATCTTTATCAACAACTATTGAATTGTTAACATATATTAAAATTCAACAGAAGTTAATAATGCCTGATGAACAGATGAGAGTTTTGTAAAATACAATTTAGAATTTCCATAACACATATTTTATAGCAATAAAATTTATAAAAAAATGATCTTCGATAAAAATTGTAATAAAATATTTCATGACTTGTGAACAGATGTTGACAAACAACTGTGATCAATTACATTTATCAACTGAAGAATAATATAACCACATTTTTAAAACAAATGTAATGAATATCTAAGTAAATAATTATTAATTTAAATTAAAGCAGTGTTTTCAAATTCATAATTAGAAACAATACCTAGAATCCTAAAAGTCTTTACCGCCCAATGCACAGATGAACGATTAGATGCAACCTGACAGAAAATACAGCAACAATTAATGCTAAATGTATTTATTTGTACTATTCTTTAACTACAAAAAAAGTTTACCATAAAAATTCTTAAAAAAGGAAGACATATTTTAAATATATAAAAATTATACAAAAATATTAGCGTCTATAAAATATGTAATTATAGTTTTTATTGACGAAATATTATGTTTTAAATAAAAAATATTTGCATGACAAACTTTTTTAACAAATAATATGAAATGTACCGACTGTAAGTAATATTTTAAAGAAACTAAAGTATTACATTGTGAATAAAAATTTCTTATTCGAATTTTTAAACTTATTCTAATGTCATGCTATACAATATTTAATGACTTGTAATGAATATCTAACGAAATAACTATAAATTTTATCCAGTCTTTTCAAATTCATAATTACAAACACTCGTCACACGCCTAAAATTCTTTTATTGCCACGGTAAAATTAAACAACTAAAACTATTGTTCTAACAAATGATTTGAAGTTTTTTATTGTTCCTATGATTTTAAAAATTTAAGATACATTTTATTCTATAAGAATAAAAATTCTACAAACACATGTAATTATAGTTTTTATTATTGATGACTTATTATATTTTAAATTAAAAATATTTCCATCACAAACATTTAAAAAAAAAATGAAGTCAAAATTTAATAATTGTAACAAATATTTTAAGGAATAACTATCACAAAATTGATCATTCAAGTATTATAAAATACTCTAGACACTATTGTTTTAACAGATATTGCATAACAGAAGTTATAACAGAGGAAATTAAAATAACATTACATCCACTGACAAAACAGATGTTAAACAACAGCTGTTAATAAAAATATATTCATTCAACCGAAAAAACTAAACAAACATCTGAATACGTTAATAATAAATTCTAAGTTTTGAATCTAGCAGTCTTCTTTTTCATTCTTTTACTTGTACAACTTTGGTCAGCAACATTTGCATTAACAAAATCTTCAACAGTTCTTTTCCCATTAGAACTTGTGGGAGTATCCACAACGGTATCAACACATACAATATCCTTCAAACAAATAACGAAAAAACTAATAAAATATTATATGATAATACAATTTATAGAAAAAAGTTGGACATAAATACAGAAAGCTATAAATACCTTAGGACTAACTTCAAACCCAACTTGCGATGATTCTGAAAGGTTAACACATTTATTCTCACAAACTTCCTGAGTGACCTAAAAAGTGGTAATATACAAATAAACATAACAGGTTTGAAAATCATGAGAATATGAATCCTAATTAGAAAATAATTAGAATAAATACCTCGACAGAACTATCATGTACATTCTCATGTCCGTCGACCAACTCTTCAATTATAACAGCATCATCACAAATTATGACGACAGTATACACATGGTAGTCATTTGTAAGATTGTATTCAGAAACATAATTTTGAAGGCAAGTTTCTTTTCAAGGATTCGGGACAACTCATGTGGCAAACTTTTTGTGTCACCTTCCTTCAACTGCCTTTCCCTAATATCACATGCAGCAGCTCCAATGACCTTCATAACATCTTTATCGAACATGACAAACGACACACTATCGGATTCATCTTGAACCCTTATCTGCAACTTGAACCTAAAACAAAAAAACATAATTTATCTTAGAAAACTGCATGAAATGAAATAAAAATTCTGAAACAAAAAATGTGTATACATTTACTGGTTTACATACTTTATGGTAACGGAAGTACATTCACACTGGCATTTTCGACAAACCAACGCAGTAGCAGGCAATTTGAGAATCGCTTCAGAAACTTTTTCAGCATTTTGCAAATACTATGACTTGCTTAAAACTTTCTTGTTACACTTCCGGCAGGCAGCATAAAACCAACCATAGGTTTCTTCAATACTTTTTATGGTCGCAACCACAACATAAGACATCGGCTGCAAACACAATATATATGTATGCAAAATTAGTAGTTTTAAAGAATACAAACCTATAAATAAACTAAAGACATAAAAGTTACGAATAAAATATTGAAACCTCTTGAATATCAATGAGCTCATCAACACGCTTCTTCTGTGTTCCAACTATGAATTCCTGACGGGTTGGATAAACAGTCTGGGACGAAAGAACAGTTTGAGAAGTACAACCAGACTCTTGTTCTTGTTTCAACATCAAGCTACATAAACACAAAAACAATTAAATCTCTTAGCTAAAAGAAACATAAATGTAAACCTTCGTATACAAATATAAATAAATAGCACCTCGTCTTTAGGTCAGACACCTCATCTATAAGTTGATTGAGAAAGAGACGAGATCCATACTTATCGGTTTGAACTGTAATTCTTTCTAAAAATTTGACAATAAACATATCTTTACTTACTTCATATTAATATGTTTTTCAAAGAACAACACTGAAACACAAGTTACCGTTCCAGTCTCTAACCCTTCCATGCTGGATAACAGCTAGTAAATGCTCCTCAGTGATCTTTGAACTGTATTCCTTAAACTGTATTGCATAAGAGTTCCACAATGTACATCTTAAGGTCGTACCTCTGCAACAGAACAACAGAATCATAGATTTAAAACATTGATGATGCTGTAATTTATTACATTAATAAATATGTTCCACATAATATTCAAAACAGTCAGTCATAGAATAAGTTGTTCATAACATTCATTACAATGATTGTTTACAAAACTGTATAACAATTTTAAGGAATCCTTACTCTAAGTCCTGAATATCAAGATTCATTCGTTTGGTTTCGTTAGGACCTCGTCCAAAGACATCCAAGTCGCTACACCAGATTACGCTTCCAGCAACATCTGTAAAAAGAAAACAGACAACTTAACCAAAACTCTGTTAAATATAAACCAACAGTGTTCAACTAAACTGAATGTAAAAAAATTGTAGTAAGGTAAACAATAAAATGCAAACCAACGCTCAACGGACTCTTAGCTTCTCCGTTAAGTATTTGGTTAAAAGGTAAGAAGTTGAAACCATACTCCACACCTTCCCAACCCTTAACCTGTTTCACAGTGGTACAACAATAAAAAAATATTTTGAACTGATGAGCTACAACTGTGTAGATGTCCTTGTTTTCACCTACACCAAACTTAGACAAAACAACCACACCGTCTTCTTCAATTTGACTGTCAAAAACCTGTATAAAAGGTGCCTTGGCAGAAGCTTGAATCTTATCAACCAGCATATATCGTTTAATAGAACGTAAAAAGCATAGAGAAAAGAAGACGTTTTCATGAATAAACAAAGCAATAAAATTTACTTGCTCGTCAATGAATATGACCTCCAACTTATACGCTTTCTTCCACTTCCTTATGACTCGAGCCTTCATGTACCACATGTCTTTGGCTGGATTCAGATCACGAATGAAACTGACGTGCTTTTCTTCACCGTCCATTGACGCCGACAAGATTTGAAAGATATGTTTTAAGAGGGAAATTTGAAAATCTTTGTTTAGGTTTAAAAATTTGAAAGCTGATATTAGAAATGGCTGAGTTGTTTGTGTGCTTATATATAAGGAGCTAATGAGGCACGTCTCCCTAGATGAATTTAAATTTTCCCCCTTAAAATTCAAACTTAGGGCCTAAATGCTGCACAGGACGTGGCTAACATCTGCTGCTTGATGGCAGACCCTTTGCTTCGTAACCGCTGTTAATGACAGCAGCGGTGCTTTAACGTGGCCCACATTTTATTTGTGAATATTTTAAGGGGGTTTGTGACATCAGTTTTTGCATCACGCAGGCATTGGTGGCCTGTCTCTCCGCTTGACACGTCAGCTTTCTGACGTCACTCACGACTCTCCTATTATTGAAAGTATAGATAGATGTGGCCATATAATCATTTATCTAATAAATGATCAATGACTTAAATACCCCTATTGCTTTAACTGGTCTTTATGTGATAGACGTAATTACCCTTACTTAACCATAAAATAGGGTTTCCCCTTGGGTGTATAAATAGAAATCATTAGGAGAGATTAGAGGCTAATGAACACCTTTACTTACACACACAAAACCATCCTCCTCTCCTCTCTATAATTGAGATCTTTGATCTCCTTAAGTCATCCTAACTGTACACCCTAAACGGGAACCCGATCAACGTAATCATCCTGTCATGGCATCATCTTCCCTATCATCCTTCACTTTTCTAACGGGTATGTCTGATTTATTATTATGTTTATGTATTATGTTCAAGGAATTTATTAACATGTGGTATCGAAGCATATGTTGATTATATAAATTCTAATTCGATTTGCAAAATTAAATAATGATTCGATAAATATTGATTCTTGGTTTTGCAAAATTAATCGAAATCCTTAAAGGATGATAATTGAATCATTATAAAGATCTTCATAATTAAATAAAGATTACTTTGTATTGTTTTGAAACTTCATAAGATGAATCAGTGACGGCAAATTTTTGATTAATTGTTTTGTCAAATTAATGGTTCTTGAATTAATTGTTTTGCCAAATAATGATTCAATGTCGGCAAAATTTTCTTAGATGTTTTTGTAAAACCTACTATTAAATAATGGTTTTATAAATAATAAAAAAATCGTTTGAACTCCATGACAAAATACTGAAGATTATTAAAGTATTTTGATTTAATCACGAAAAATTGATATTGTTTGATTTAATTTAGCAAATCACTAAAATCGCTATAAATTGCTTAAAACCTGGATTAAAATCTGTTTCCTAAAATTTTCGGAGTAACTTAATCTCCAAGTTTTAAAAGTAAATGTTTATTATAGTTTTCGAAATATTTTGGAGATTTACTGAAATCCCGAAATTAATTGAAACAGATTTTTCAAATCCCTAAATTATAGCCCTTATGGGTATCATAGTTCTCAGACCAATTGTTCTCGGATTAATATTTTCGAAAGGGAGTTCTTAGACAGGTTTGCGGATTTAAGGTTCACGGATAAACAGTTCTTGGTTTTCTGTTTCCGAAATAAAAAATTCGAGAACCTAAACCATAACCGAGAACCTAAGAACAAAATCGAGAACCAATACAAATATGAGAACCAGCATTAAATTCGCGAACCCTTGTAGTTTTTGAAAACTGATTTGTTTCTGCAAGAACCTAACTAATTTTCGAGAACCTAAGGCCACCCGAGAACTAACTATTTTTTAGAACTAGAAACAAGGTCAAGAACTAACTATTTTTTCAAGAACCTCCTTGGTGTTTCCGGGAACTAATTGTTTCCGAGAACTCATAACTTTTCCGAAAACCCCATTTTTCCGAAAACATGAACCTACTAATTCGGAAACCCTTAATTAGTTTATTAGTTTTGTAAAACCTTACTTGATATGTTTTTTCAAAACCTAAATCAATAAACACATTGCTTTACTTTGATAACACTAAGATGGTCCCACTTCTGCCCAAAGGTAATGTGCTACGTTAACCTTGTTATCATGTCTAACTAAGCATAATAAATTCATTTTGCCTAATTAATGTGAATGTCTCGCTACCGCCCAAATATGATGTGTTACATTCATATCTTGCAAAACTAATTTGTGCCTAATAAAATAAGTGTTCCACTTCTGCCAAAGGTGATGTGCTACACTTAATTACACATCATGCTTAAATGATTTCACTTCTGCCCAAAGGTGATGTGCTATTATTTAAGTAGAACTTTTAATTAATCTATTATATTAGGTGTTTATAATAGATGTTATCACAGCTTCCTTAAAATTAATGGTCCTTATTTCGACCAGCCTTAGTCTTATTTACCCCATAGGTCACTCTAACTTCTTCCCTTATCTATGTATCTTATTCTTCTCAAACTAAATCCACTGCAACTCCCAATATGGGAATTGAAACTCCGACTAGGCATGTTAGACTTTGACTATGCCATAAGTGAGGCTGCCCCTCCTGAACTCACTAACAAAAGTATTGTTGCTCAAAAGGTTGTACATGAGAAGTAGGAGAGGTGTAACAGAATGTCTCTCATGCTCATTACCCCAAACTATGTAGCTAGTGATAAAAAGGGCGTCGAACCACGGAGAGTCTGTGGTTGATGATTAATGTTGTAGTTGATTGAAAAAATGTCACATATGAAGAAATAGTTAATTATGAAGTTTAGTGTTTTTGTTCATTTAAGATTTTTGGTTTGAAAGTTGTGAACCACAAGGTGATTCAAGATTATAATTTGCAAAAGTGAAAAATAAAACTTGATTAACAATAAAAACTTTGAATGTAAATAGTTGATTGTAAACAATAATAATAAAATGGAAATCACACTTGCTTCGATAAGCATCCTAGAGTTCTATCACAATTTGGGTTGGATCAAATGCTTGCAATGAAGACTAACGGGTTAATTATTTCAAAGATGGACTAAACTACACTTCATTACTCTAGAACATATGAACCTTAATATCAAGTTAAAGCATAATTAACCGAATTCATATACTAGTAATTGGCGCAAGAAACAATTATCAAAGAGAATTCAAAACAAGATTAACGCAATTAACTAGCTTGTTCAAATCACAATTAAAAAGAAATAACAAAAATACCCAAATGTTCAAGAACCCTAGATTACAAATCTACACCGAGTGACTCCAAGAAGATTAGCCGCACATGGTGATTGGAACTTCAATGTTGATGGAAGGAATAGGAGAATTGCCATGGAAGGTTTGGGGATGAGTGGTTTATCAATGGTGTTTTAAGGTTTGGTGATTGGTGAAAAAGATGGAATAATGATGAATCTTGAATGATTTTGGCTTAATGGGGTGATTTGATTGTGATTTGGGAGTAAAGGATGATGACTAAGGTACCCAAAGATTGATCTTTATAGCCTAATCTTGAGACAATGGTCAAATCCCACATAAAAATCCATAAAAATTGCTTTGAAATCGAAATTAAATGTGTTTGACCAGAGACCCTGTAGGCTACGCCCAGAATGGCCGTAGGCTATGGGGTTGGGCGTGTAGCCTACGCCCAAAACATCAGTAGGCTACGCGAATGAAGTGCTAACTCGAGTTTCTGCTATCTACGGGCTATCTACGCCTTCCTTACGAATTGGCTACGCCCAAAATGCCCGTAGGCTACGCTATAAGTCTCTTTTTGTCCATTTTCTTCCACCCGAATCACTCTAGCTTCCATTTGAGGTCCCGTTAAGCTCCCAAAACACACTTTTGACTTTGTTAACCTGCAAAACACGAATCTAATCAAAGTAGTGTGCTCATAATTCCAAAATTGCATAAAAATACAATCTTAATCCCAAAAAACCTTAAACTTTCACCCACGTATCACATCCCCACACTTATCTTTTTGCTTGTCCTCAAGCAAACTTTTTACACTTTCACAGTTTCAACACAAAACACATTTTCTATCCTCAAACAAATTAAGTTAAGGTCTAATGTCATACCCGGTTCCTATGTTTTTCTACAATCAAGACTTCTCAACTTTTAATAAATATTTATTTTCAAAACTCAAGTGGTTACCCAAGATTAGCTTACCCTTTAAAGCAAACAAACTATACACATATCCCTCACAATATTCTCTCCACTCGGTTCAATTGACTAGTATTGATGTACTAGTATATATGGGGTACTCTCAAAACCGATTATAATGCACATGGATATGCTTGCAACTTAATCGCACTTCACCAAATTACACAAAAGTAAACACAAGTCAAAAGGTCTTTAAAGGGTTGTAACGTGGCTGGGCGAAGGGTATGAAAGGATTATTTTAAAGTGAATAAGGTGATGAAAATTCGAATTTTATTACATCAAACAAATAAACTAAACAAAACGACAAACCAACTATTCCCATAAGGCAATGTTGCGCCTTTTTATTCACTAATAACTACAACATATTTTTGTGTTTTTCGAATATAACTTCCATTCTGTTTTTTTTTTCAACATTTCTCTCTTTTTTTTCAAACTATTTACAATACAAAACAACATCCTACAATTGAATTTCATCACTCGGGTTAAAAATGAAAAGGCTAACGGGTAAACTAGGTTATGGGTGGTCAAATGAAACGGTTAAGGCTCAAAATTGGTTGACTAAGGGATATTGTAACCGGTAAGGGAAGATAAAAATGGTTAAAAATAAAAAGGTTCAACCTAATGCCTTGATCATTCTTGTGTTCACTTTTGGTCTAGGGTGGTAAACGTATCAAAGGTGCAAGTTCTACTGTATGCAACTATAATGACACACTCAATTCAAAAGAACACAACATGTAAAAATAGATAACATTTTATAGAGTGTAACATGTGGTGGCTCAATATTTCACATGGAAAAATACGTAGATATATGACATGCGTGCAACACATCAACCTTTCAAGTAAAATATTCCCAAATAACGACCCACAATTCTTTTTGCTAAAACTAGTTGAGACTTATCATGTAAATTTTTTTTAAGAACCTGACCATGACAAAAGACCAAAATGGTTCATACCATGTCGTGTTGATTTAGTTACTAGCACTTTTTAGAGTGCCCAAATGAGGACATTTTAGAAAAATTTTCAAATTTTCTCCCCCATCCCCACACTTAGAGTCCAACATTGTTCTCAATGTGTAGTAGTGTTTAAATAGCGGGATTTCAAAATGTTTAAATTTTTCTTTCCTCTCCCCACACTTAGAGTACACATTGTCCTCAATGTGTAGGGAGAAACTAAAAGCGTGCATGGGAATGTGATGACCACCCAAGAAAGACTCACCCCGGAAGAAAATAATATTCCATCCACTTATTTCTAACTAAAGAACCAAAAATAACGTAATGAAAAGACATGCACCTGGTTTCGTTTCAAGCTTCATGTTCCTTGCTTTCAACAATATGGCCATCCATTCCATTGTGAATAAACCTACAACTCGCAAATGTGTAGAAGCATGCTTCTCACAAAAGAAATTAAGGTTTTTTGGTTTATTATTTGTTGAAAGATGCTTACCAGATACTTTAATTCAATTTCCGGTTTCTGGATACTAAAACAAAAACACTAACTAGGGATAGATCCTTTATACCTCTCGACATTCCGGTTATGAGGACTAGTGAGGTCTTTTGAGGGTTAAACACACCCACAACACTTATTTATAAAACAAATAAAACACTCCAAGAAAAATAAAGAAAACAAAAATAGATAAATATACAAAATATACAACAATCATACCTTATGTTCTTTCATGGTGGTTTCAGTGAACATTTTCCTACCAAATTTCCAAGATTAGCTCGCTAGTTCACCTTCCTTGCCCCAATTTGTTCATTCTTCTTCAACTTGTCCATTGAATCCATGCATGTATGTTTAAACCCACATTTTCCTACCGATTTCCAACATACACTCGGTAGTCTACATGCCAAATCCACAATCGCTTCCCATTTATTGGCATGAGAATTGGGATTCTTGTTATGGGGCACTTTACTATAAATTTTCCAATGTCTTCCCAGCTCACCTTCCTCTTCTTCATCCTTTAACATTCACCCTCCTCATGAATCCATGCATGAATGTTTAAACCCACATTTTCCTACCGATTTCCAACATACACTCGGTAGTCTACATGCCAAATCCACAATCGCTTCCCATTTATTGGCATGAGAATTGGGATTCTTGTTATAGGGCACTTTACTATAAATTTCCCAATGTCTTCCCATCTCACCTTCCTCTTCTTCATCCTTGAACATTCACCCTCCACTTTGTTGGGTGCAATAATCAACATTGGATGAGATTCATGAGGAACTTTCACCTCAGCCACCAGATCTTCATGAGATGCTAAGTCTTCAGTTGGGTTTAACCATTCAGAAAGACTTGCAGTATATATGAGAATTCGTTTTAGGATCGTAATCACGAACCGTGATCTCACGAATACCAACCGTAGGGTTCAGAATCCCCTCCGGTTGTGCAAAATGATTCAGAAATAAACAGTAATGATCGTGATGAAAACAGAGAACGAATCACCGAGCAATTTCCATAACTTTACTCGTGTATTAGATCAAATGTAGAACAATTACAGATCAAATCCTAGACCTAATACAGAGAATATCACACACACAAACTGGGAAAAGCTCAAAATGATAACTAACTTTTTCAAAATAACTAACTTTCCCTTTATATAGGCATTCTATTCGACCCTTTGCTAAGGTCGAATGGGTTCATTCGACCCCTCGTGGGTTCGAATGAAGCCTTCACTATCATTCAATCTTCATTTGACCTATTCTGACTTTCATTCGACTTCCCGTAAGGTCGAATGAGACTTTCACACATTCAACTTGGTCGTTTTCTTATCATCTATACCTTTGACATTCAGTACCGGATCACTAGCTGAGGACATACATGAATAATGCACTTACAATATTCATCTATATCAGCATCTACCATAATACCATAAGCCAACTCGTTTTGCTCACACTTAAGTTCGGCAAATTCCTCGGCTAGTTGATGAACCTACATGACCAAAGCTTTATGAGCTTTTTCTCTCACTTCATTCTTTCGCTTCATCTCTTTCATCATATCAATGATAGCATCAAGCTTGGAATGTCTTGAGTCTTGAGGCTCCTTGTATGCTTCCTCATAGTGATAACCTCTATCTAAATAATACTATTCTTGACAATTCGGTGGTGGAGGTGGTTTGAAGTGTGGATGGTATAATGTATATAGTACGGGTTGTTGGTTGGGATATTAGTTGATGTTCGAGTTTTGAGGTGGTTTGTAACAATGGCCATGTGTGTTGTGGATGTTGTCGATTTCGGTTTTGATGTGGATGTGGTGTAGTGTTGGCATGGTTTCGGTTAATGGAAGTTGGTGGAATGGGTAGTCGTCCGTTGTTACCTCCATGATAGATTGTTTTGGTTTCACATGTTGGTGGTTTTGGTCGATTGATAATTGGTTGCAATTGTCGCCCTCACATTCCTTGTAATCTTGAACTCTTTTGTGGAACACTAAATCATCCTGCAACAAATGCTCTTGCCTACCACAAGACTCACATGGATCGTCATCTACCCAGTTCATGACGTTCTTGTCTTGCTCATTTCTAATTCTTCGTATTGTATACAAGTGGTGAGCTTCTCCCCAAATGTCGGGTACATATACATTATCTGTCACCTGCACACTCAACAAACCACACGTAACAACGAACAGAGAGAAATAACAAAGACAAATTAAACAGTTAATCACGATAATCAACTAAAACACAAAAAACACCAAGTGCACGATCTCCCCGGCAACGGTGCCAAAATTTCATCGGATGTCGCGGTCCAGTCAAAAATAGTATTTATAAGTCCTAATTACTCCAAACTATGTAGCTAGTGATAACAAGGGTGTCGAACCACGAAGAGTCTGTGGTTGGTGATTAATGTTGTAGTTAATTGAAAAAATGTCACTTATGAAGAAATAGTTAATTATGAAGTTTAGTGTTTTTATTCATTTAAGATTTTTGGTTTGAAAGCTGTGAACCACAAGGTGATTCAAGATTATAATTTGCAAAAGTGAAAAATAAAACTTAATTAACAATAAAAACTTTGAATGTGAATAGTTGATTGTAAACAATAATAATAAAATGGAAATCACACCGGCTTCGATAAGCAACCTAGAGTTCTATCACAATTTGGGTTGGAATAAAGCTATGATTGATGAGCTTGAATCTATCAAGAAAAATGACATTTGGGATTTGATTGAATTTCCCAACGGCGTCAAAACTCATAGGATGTAAATGGGTGTTCAAAACTAAACTGGATCTGAATGGGAACGTTGAATGCTATAAAGCAAGATTGGTTGCAAAGGGCTACACTCAGAAAGAGGGAATCGATTATCAAGATACCTTTTCACCAGTTTCTCAAAAAGATTCCTTAAGGATCGTCATGGCATTAGTAGCTCATTTTGATCTTGAGTTACATCAGATAGATGTCAAAACTGCTTTCCTAAATGGCGACCTGAATGAAGATGTGTTCATGAAACAACCTGATGGCTTTGAACCTGAAGGTCAAGAACATCTAGTCTGTAAGGTGAAGAAATCGTTATATGGGCTAAAGCATGCATCAAGACAATGGTACCTAAAGTTTGATGAAGTGATGAAGAAGCAGGGTTTCCTAAAAAATCAAGTGGAACAATGCACGTACCTCAAGATGAGTGGGAACAACTTTACTATACTTTTCCTTTACATAGATGACATTCTTTTGGCAAGTAATAGTGTAGACATGTTGCATGAGTCGAAGCGCTTAGTCTCGCATAATTTTGACATGAAGGGTCTCGAAAACGCTTCTTACATTATAGGCATCGAAATACACCGAGACAGACACAATGGGATCTTAGGTCTATCCCAAAGGGCCTACATTGAGCGTGTCCTTAACAGTTATATTATGCAGAATTTCTCTCCTTCTATAGCTCCAGTAGTTAAGGGAGATGTTTTTGGTTCGTTTCAATGTCTGAAAACAAAGACTGAAAAGGAGCAAATGAGAATGATACCTTATGCATCAGTAGTCGGGAGCCTTAATGTATGCTCAAGTCTGTACTCGCCCAAATATCATTTATATTGCTGGAATGCTAGGTCGTTATCAAACTAAACTTGGTCTAGATCACTAGAAAGCAGCTAAGAAAGCACTTCGATATCTAAAAGGGACAAAATACTACAAGTTGACCTATAGAAGAAGTGACAGTTTGGAAGTGGTTGGTTATTCTGATTCTGATTTTGCCAAGTGCAAAGATGACAAGAAATCCACTTTGGGGAATATCTTTATGTTAGCTGGTGTACCAATCTCATGGAAGAGTCATAAACAATAGTTGACCACAACATCCACAGTGATGGCAAAATACATTGCTGCATATAAACCTTATTACTGGACTCAAAATTGTTGCTTATAAACCTTATTACTTGACTCAAAATTGTTAATTGCATATCTTGACCATTGAAGCTGTACTATGATAACTCAGCTGCCATTAGTTTCTCGAACAGTAACAGTTCGACTGGCGCTGGATTATATCTTGATATAAAGTATTTGTTCGTACGTGAACGAGTTGAGGAAAATAACCTTTGTATTGAGTATATAAGTACTAAGAATATGCTTGCGGATCCGATGACTAAAGGTCTCCCACCTAAAGTATTCAAAGAACTTATTTCGAAGATGGGCTTTACTAAAGACCTTATTTAAGAGCATATTGTACTTACTTGCGTTTATTAATTAATGAAAATTTTCTCACTTACTTGATTTTGTATATGTAATGCTAGCCTTACTGCATATAGACATAATTATACAAATCAATCGTTAAGGGCTTAATTGTCATGATCCTAATGTTAAGTTTTAAAGGTGTAGTATGATTAATGGGGGTCCTGAGTTGAATAACCGACTCAACGACTGTATTTCTCTGCTACATTTTTGGGTTTAGAACTAAAATGAGTATTAACTCCTGATCAGGCATATCTAATGCTCATAATAAATGATTACTCAGCCAAGTGGGAGATTGTAAGAATATATTTATATATTCTATTATGTGGCCCTTATAAACATTTATCTAGTAAATGATCAATGACCTAAATACCCCTATTGATTTAACTAGTCTTTATGTGATGGACGTAATTACCCTTACTTAACCATAAAATAGGGTTTCTCATTGGGTGTATAAATAGAGATCATTAGGAGAGATTAGAGGCTAATGAACACCTTTACCTACACACACAAAACCATCCTCCTCTCCTCTCTATAATTGAGATCTCTGATCTCCTTAAGCCATCCTAACTGTACACTCTAAACGTGAACCCGATCAGTGTAATTATTCTGTCATGGCATCGTCTTCCCTATCATCCTTTACATGACTAACGGGTGTGTCTGATTTTTTATTATGTTCAAGGAATTGATCAACAAGTGGTTGCTATAATAGTCACTTTTCATGAAGTTGAAAACAAAAGGAGGTGAAGGCCAAAGCGGTGGCGAAGCGTGGAAATAGTTTCCGTTGGAGTTGGGGGGGATGGGGAAAGTCATAGGATCCTTATAAATGGTGGGGGCGAGATTCAAATCTTTCAAACGAAAACGCATAAATTTACATTACAGAGAGAAAAAACGGTGGGCCCCGGGGGTATTGTTCACCCATGGGCCAAAGGACCAAGTGTTTCAATAGTCGATCTTCAATGGTCTTAATGCTATAGGTAGTAAGCTTTCGGACACGTCTAGCGAGCATATTATGATTGTGGGGTTTGTGTATCATGTGTTTTAGTCCTTCAAATATCATTAGCTGAGCTTAACAACAATTAGGCGAGTTAGGACTTGCAACACTTTCCAAAAGACATGACTTTGTCTTTCTCATGTCATGATTCAGTATCTAAATTGGTTCTTAGCTTCTTACCACATCATGTTCTTCTCCTTTTTCTTATAATCTAGTAGGTAGGCATGTGACGGAACTAAATATACACGAACGAGGATTGTTCATATTCGTTTAATTGAATGAAGAAGAACATTATACTAATAAATTTTCTTGTCAGTGTTAGTTTGTTAAGAACCTGAACATATGTTCGTGTTCGTTCGTCAATATAGTAACTAATCTAACTAAACGAATGTAAATGAACACACGTAAATGGAGGAAATGAACGTATTCTAGTCCGTTCGTTAGTTAGTTTGCCTATTACTTGTGTCTTGGTGTTAAAGTTTGATTATGTTGATGGTTGATGCATTATGGGTTGATTTTTATTACTAATAATTACTTTAATTAAAAATTTAAACGAAGTGAATGGAAGTAATTACGTAAATGAACAAATATAACATAAATGAATAAACATAAACAAAATTAATGAATGAAATAATCGAGCTTGTACAAACGAAGATGTCATGTATTTATGTTTGTTCCTTTAATTAAATTTAAATGAAGATTTGATGGTTAATGCATTATAGGCTGATTTTTATTACTAATAACCAATAATAATTTTAATTAAATATTTAAATGTAGGTGGATAAATGGATGTAGTTACGTAAATGAACAAATATAACATAATTGAATAAACATAAACAAAATTAATGAACGAAATAATCAAGCGTGTACAAACGAAGATGACATGTATTTATGTTTGTTACTTTAGTTAAATGAACAAACAAATTTGTAAATTTAATGTCCGGTTCACTAAGGCTACACAGTGTGGTGGCGTGGAAATGGGTCGTGGAGCCCTTCCACTCCAGCCCACCAACCCATAGCCGGCATGAAACAGGGCGTGGGACAAATGGAGTTTGACGTGGACGGTTCTTATTAGGTAACGGTCACGGTGATATTTTTTATTACCAATGGTCTCCCCAAATTGTTATTTTTTAAATTACACCAAACACATTTAATTACACTATTTATAACCTAACCTTTTATTCAATTTACCCCACATCTTACCCCACACCACAATCTAACAAACCGTCAACCAAATGGCCAACCCGTAGATCGAATAAGAAGAGCTAGCACTAATGTTGAGTTGGCCAAATGTACAAGAAAACATTAGAGTCTCTAGAAGTTCAATTCCTTTTTGGGGTAAAGTCTTGGCAGAATTCCGAGTTCTCGTGGGCGGTCAAACAAACCGCCATAGTGATGAACTTCATCACAAGTTTATAGACATCGAATCAACGTGCAAAATCTTTGAGGAGATGTTCAAGGCCAACATGGAGAAATCCCCAACGAACTCCGAAGAAGATGTACGTCATAGCGGTGACTTAAGTGGATTACGTTTTTCAGTATGATGAGAAGTTTGAGTACGTGTCGTCATGGAAAATGCTATAACCGAATTATATCTAAGTATTAGTTTATGTGTTTTAAATTTATGTTTTTTAAATGTAATGTTTAATTTTTTAAATGTATATTTTTATTTTATTATAATGTTTTTAGTTTAAATTGTTAAGTTTATGTGTTTTTATTATATTAAAAAAAAAATCCAAAGTGACGTGAGGCCACCTAATCATCGTTCACGCCAGCACCACCCTATGCATAATTGGTTTGGGAGGGTTAAATTAGTTCGATTCATATGTCGGTTTGTACCCCCTTAGAGGCATGGCCACACCGTATAGTCTAACAAAGTATGACTATTTGTAGGCACGAAAGGTGATAGTTCCACATACAAATAAATCTCTTGAATTGCAAATAATTTGTTATCTTACTACATTATTTTAATTCGTCGATGTTTTTATTTTAATGTTAACTAAAGCCTGATCATACACGAGTACATTTATAGACAATTTACATGGCATAAGATATATAAACATTATTTGTCGGTATATTTCGATTAAAAATTATAAATAGTCTTCAATCGTCAGTAATTATATATATATTGGATTAAAATGTTCCAACGTGTGTTGTCTCTACTTCCCAATAATATTACAAGTTAATAAACCTTTGAATGTGTCACTTAGGTTATAGCCGTTCAAAAAAAGATGTAAAAAATGGTATAAGAAATTAGCCCTTAAAAAAATAAACCTTTGAAAGTGATTTAACGATGTAAACAATAAAAGTTATAAAATTACATAAACTCAAAGATATATTATATTAAATATTCGCATAAAAATCATTAATTTTCGATACTAGTTAAAGAAAGGCTAAGCAAGTACAGTTTAGTTCATTGAGCGTGCTACTTGTCTTTTTATTGTTTGTTTAAGCTTTATTATTAATTATTATTATTATTTTAAATTAACTTTCATTCAACTTGTTTAAGCTTTATTAAACAGACGAAACTGAATTTGACACGTGGTTTATATCAACATTTATTAATAAAGTTTTAATAATTCTTCCACCATTTTAATATTTTCTCTTTCTTTTATGGGCATTTTCGACATTCATCAAACATCGAGAAACATATTATTGTTTTTCCCTACTATCCACCATTAACCAAAATGGTGAAGAAACCACAAAGATATTTACAAAATATATGAAAAAATAGTTATAATGCAGGTGGTTATTAATGATAAAAACAGAGGTGACCAAAATACCAAAAATGTTTATCTTATGGTAATATGTCTAATGCAGGAATGGTGAAGAAAATCTGGTGGGATGGATCTACCATTCAGATCCTGATTTGTCGAGATATATTTTTCAAACGCAACAATTAATTAAAGATTACATAAATTTTAGCGGATCTTGAACTTAGTTTTCAGTAAAAATACAAGACAGACTCAATAATATAAAATGTTTCCAAAATTTCCACTACTAAGAAAAATAAAAAAAAACCTGAGGGACAAGCACTCCCCTGCCCATGCCAAGCTTCCCCAATGTGCATGACATAATGACGAATTAGTCATAACATCTGGGCATAATCATAAAACTCTAAAATCATTTGGACGAAACCATTCTCACAAATCAATATCCATATCTATGTATATAATAAAAGAAAAGGAGTGTGTCACAATGAATCTCTCCCTTGATTTCTCTCCAAAAGTATATTTTTCTCTCTCATGTGCATGACACACGCAATTTCCCCTATATTTTTTTTTTGGAAGGTTTGTCTCAGCGGTAGAACCAAACGACAGACAACCAAGCGACGCGAGTTCGATCCTCTGGAACCCCACAGGTGTGGGTTGCCCGTAGGACTTACAGTGTTCACAGCGGTTCGACTCGGTAACCCCGGGCGGGAACCCCACGAAGTGGGTAAACCCTCCCCCCCTCAGAATCGAACCCACGACCTTACGGTTGTGTTTCCGAATCCTCATTGGAGTGGCCAACTGGGCTAGCCCAGCTGGTTATTTCCCCTATATTTTTAAACATTAATAGCTTATTTATACGACATTTTTAAAAAAAATTGCATCAAATTAACGAGAGTTTGATTATCTTTCCAGCGATTACCATAGTGGTATACAAAAAACGAAAATGACCTTTTTAGTAGGTTTTGTTCATGCAAGAAAAAAAAACACAATGTTTTCAGGTAATTCATTAATCATGTCTGTGCAAGTCATTAATCATGTTAAGATGATATATATGTTTTTGAATCTACTATTACATATAAAGAGTAAAGATCAAATACATATAGTTTTTTTGTAAGAACTGTGAGAATCAAAGGGGGTAAAAATTTTTTTTTTTTTTTTTAGAATTTTTTTTTCCCATGTGCTTAAACATTCTTTCTAGATGAATAATACAAAAAAAAATTAAAAAAAAAATTTTTTTTAGTGTAATTACGTCATTAAGGTAAATACATTAGTTTACACTAGAGTAATTATGTAATTACTCTACACGTAATTACTCTACACCCAATTTTTTTTTTTTTTTTTTTAGTTTTCAATACTATAATACATGTTTAACAATATGGGGAAAAAAATTTTAAAAAAAATAAATAAAAAAAAATACCCTCCTTTGATTCTCACATTTCTTACCAAAAAAACTATTTGTACCGGATCTTTAAACCCCGCTAACTACATATATATTTACAGATGTAGTCATTTTGGTAATAATCTATTTTTTTTGTATTTTGATTGGTGTAATTAGAAACATTGATTACAAAGTTTGCTAAACCGGTTAAACGTAGTCTATGATTCTTAAACACCAGGTAAATTTGTAGCTGATAAGTGATAATTAATCATCCAACCATGTACGCCTTTTAGATCGTTTTTAATGTATGTACTTTGAAATTGATTGACATGTGGTTATTATTAAGATAGATACTTAAATTATGTATGAGTAGAGAAAATAGTCAGGAGACATGAAAAGTTATCATCCTACAATCTTTTTAGTCAATAGCAATCACTACTAGAAAAATGAGCAACTGCAACCAGAATTTGCGACCGTAAAAAACGGTCGCTAAATTAGCAATCGTTTTCCGACCAATCTATTATTGGTAGGAATATTTGCGATTGGCCATAAACGGTCATAAAACGGTTGCAAATGTTGCAACCGATTAGTTTCGGTCGCTAAACAATCGAAAAATCTTAAATTATGGTCACCATTGTGGAATTTGCAACCACGTTGTGACCGTTTATTTTGCGACCATCTCGGCGGTCGCAACAATAAAGAAAATGTGGGCTCACTTTTGTTGGCTCCTTTACCCTATTTACCCCATATTATATAATATCCTTTACCCCATTTACATTACCATTATCATCATTCATTTAACAGCTTCTTGTGTGTCTGTTAGGGCTCACATTTTGGGCACCTTTACCATTCAATCTGTACATCACCGTTATCGTACATCTCAGCTCTGACCTGATGAACACCATTATCGTCGCTTGATGAAAACCCTAAAGAACGCCATTATCGTCGCTTGATGAAAACCCTAATGAAAACCATTATCGCCGCTTGAACACCATCGAAGCTCTATACATCACCATCGAAGCTCTGTACATCACCATTAAAGCTCTGTCACTTTGGTCGAAGCTTATGAAGGTAAACCTAACTCGATTCCGATGCTTATTTTTTATTGTGCGATTTCACCATTAATGCTCTGTTACTCTAGATGGAGCTTGATTATTAAGATCTAGCCTTTGAGTTAAACATCAATATAGTTGGTTAAAAAATTGCTTAACTGCTACTATTGCTTAATTGTAAAGAGCTTTGGTTTGTTAAGATCTAATATTGGTTGATTGTTATCATTTCTTAACTGTAAAGAGCTTAGGGTTGCCTATGATGCTTGGGTAAACGATTCGGATGTCAATAGACTTATATACAGATACAATTATCAAATTCCTTTGTGAAGAGCTGGTACTGTTTGTTAGTTTACTTAGGTGGTGTTTGTTTTTTAAGAGGTAAAATGTCTGCAGTCTGCGAACCACATCTGCAGACATCTGCAGAAGAAGAGGTGGACCAAACGTCTGCAGTCTGCAAGAAGAAGACTGTTTGTTTGTTAACGTCTGCGACGTAACCCAAAACCATAACCCACCATAACTGTGACCCTCCACCGTAAACCAACACCTCTATTAATTTATTATATTATTATTATATAATATAAATAATAAATAATATAATATATTGATTTTTTTTAAATAAATATTCAAATCGTATATTGATGCACATAAAGCCATCCATTATTGACCAAACAAATAAAGAAAAGCATCAGACGTTCATCATTATTTTCTCATCTTTCTTTACTTTTTATTCTCCACCATCAAGTCTAATGTCCTACTACCCATCTGAAACATTAATCCTAGATGAAACACCATGTTGGCTAATTAACTGGGCCTATAATTCTGTAAACAACAAACTTGGAGGTGGGTTTGGTCATGAGAGTTATAAAAATTGAAAGATGCACAGGGAAGGAGAAGAAAACAGACGGCGACTGGTGGGGGAGGGGAGGAGAAGGTAGCGGCGGAGGAAGGTGGAGGGGAGGGGAGGGGAGGAGAAGGCGGCGGAGGAAGGGGACGTGAGGCGGCGGCGAAGGAAGGGGAGGTGAGGCGGTGGCGGAGGAGGAAGGGGGAGGTGAGGCGGTGGCGGAAGGCGGAGGGAGGAAGAAGGAGGCTGATGATGATGTTGTCTATGAAGAAGAAATGAAGGAGAAAGAAGAAAGAGAAGAAGAGAAGGGGAGAAGTTGTGAGAAGAGGTTGGAAGACTTTGGTTCATGTCTGCCCCAAGAAGAGGTCAGGAAGACCTTTTTTAGTGAAAGGTCTTCCAAAAAACAAACAATCTGCAGACCCTAAACGTCTGCCCGCGTCTGCGCGGTGCAGACAAAAGAGGCTAGAAGTACTTCTAGGGGAAAAACAAACACCACCTTAGCCACTTTTCACTCCATGAAAATATGATTCTCACAGGTAGGGGCTGTTTAATCATGTTTAATATGCTTAGATAATTTGATTGTCAATGTTTGTATAATGTGATTTAGTCATGCAATAATTGTTGACTTATAATTGAAGTTTGGTCTATTATATATGCAGATAACTTATTTTTGTGCAGGAACTGTATAAATTGCAACCGAATACGGCTCATGAGATTTGCAGGCTATTTTGGTAGACCATTTGCTTCCATCAATAGTTCTCAGTTTCCGTCGATGAAAGCACTCAAAGAAGCCGCGACAACACGTCAGGATGAATGGTGTTTATCGTTGTGAACCTTATGTTCGCCCCTGCCGCGATCTAATTTCAGATGGCATCAAAGACTAATCAGCTGAAATGCAAAACAAGGTCTTACAAACCAAAGTTGAAAGCTTGGAATTCGAAAGGTTGGTACTGCAGGAACAGAACACAAGGCTTAAAACCAAGATTGATCTGTATGATTTCGTATCGATCAAACTGATCAAACTGATCACTTGTATTCCACTAATTTATAGTTGACTTTACGAGCCCTTTGTAAATGGTTGGCTACCTTTGAGTCTCCTCTATACTTGCTATTAGAAAGCTTGCCTAGTCGTGAGGCGCAAGGTTCTGCGCTTCTGACCGCCTAAGTCATGAAGCGTGCTCACCGGGAGCCCCGCTTGTACATGGGCAGATTTTGTGCATCAGGACCTTGTATCAAAGCATGTTCCTTTTCCATAATGTTGGAATAAGATGAGTACCTTGTATCAGTACATCATGCGCTTTTAGAGTATGTTCCGAATCATAAACTCTCTTTGTTACATAAATGATAATGTTATCTAAGGTTCATGTTACATGATAATAATTTTTATTTTGATCTCTTATTGACTGTTGTTTATCATGAGATATTTTAGTACTTATTCTTTTTAGTGCAGGTTACACCTCACTTTGGTGATCACTGCAACAGTATGCTGCTGGCTGATGTAAGTTTCCCACCTTCATTCTTAGTTACAGTTTATTTATGTTGATTAAAAACTATCTACACTATTTCGAAAGTTTGTTAATCAAGTATATGTTATATTGCATCTAACATGTCTAGTGGAGTGTAATTTAATTCAAAGTTTATTTATGTTGATTAAAAACTATCTACACTATTTCGAAAGTTTATTTATGTTGATTAAAAATTGCTATTGTAGAGGTAACCGGATATCCTAATTGACAACGTGGAATACTGAAATGTGGGTATGAGTAGTTTTCTCTCCCGTCAAAGTGGAGTGTAATTTAATTCAAAGAAGCTTTGTCACATTTGAAATATATTCGAGTGCCTAAATTTGTCAAAAATTGAGCTTCAGCTTTTATATTTGTTAAAACCTGACTGTCACTCCCGAATATGTCAACATCTGACTCTTCGATGATACACAACCCCACATCTATGTAGTTAAAGGCGCCAAAGGCGAGGTGCAACAGAATGCCTTTAGTGCAGCAAGGCGCACTGAACCGTCCAAAAGTAATTTCAAACTGTTTGAACTAGTTTAAACAAGCCAAAAACCAGTATAAATAGCTGAAAATGGCTTGATCGGACGTACGCCTTGATTGTCTTGGGGTTGTCTTTTAATTTCAAACTGTTTGAACACAGCCTTTTGACTCATTAGAGATAAAGCATAACCCAAATAGTCTAATTATCCCGTTTATAAGTAAACGGATTGAAATAGGCCAAGTCTATCCAAAATTCATTGAAATAGGCCAAGTCTATCCAAACAAAAAAGTTAAGTTAATAGGGAAATGGCTTAAATGGTTGTTTTTTTACTCCAACGTTTGTTGTTAATCTTTGACTTCTTATTTTGAATCAACTTTGATTTTCGATTTCATTCGATAAAGTTATGTACTTATGTAGGGGCTAATTGCTAAAATCCAACTCCTACGTAGGGGCTCTGTTGTAGTTTCTGGAATCAAAGATTTATTGTTCTTTGAATTCGATTAATAAGATTGAAAATTCGGTTAGAGTTTCTCTTAAGAATCTTGGTGTGTCATATTTGGATCTTTATTTAATGCACTGGCCCGAGAGTTCGGCTTTTGGTGATGCCACTGACCCGCCTGCGAATTCTGGTTCTGAGTATAGACAGTTTTTGAGTAAGTTGAAAACGGCGTGGAAAACGATGGAACGATTGGTTGAGTTAGGCCTTGTTCGCGCTATTGGAGTTTGTAATTTTAATATACAACAGATGAAAGAACTGCTCAAGTTTGCTAAAATTGTACCTGCAGTTAATCAGGTTGGCTTCATACTAATGTTTTATAATCAGGCCTTGTTCGCGCTTTGTTTAATTTGTTTCGTCTGCGTACTGCGTTATTGGTATGTTAGCAGAAAGTGGATTTCTTTTTGTCTATAGAGCTTGTAGTTATCATACTAATGTTTTATAAGTTTCTTGAAAACTGACAGAATTCTGGATTCCAATATATATGAAGTTTTTAATCTACAACAGATGAAAGTAGTCTGGATTCCATGTATGTATCTATGTGTATATGTATATTATGCTGGTATATTTATAGTGGACCCAGGAAAAATGTAGGAAAGTCATTTTGTTATATAGCTGAATCCCCAAATATTATGTTTTTATAATCTGACTGCTTTGCGGTTTTTCAGGTGGAATTGCATCCATTTTGGAGGCAAGATGAGCTTGTAAAATTTTGTCACACACGCCACTTGGAGTACCAACTACAGCTCCTAAGCCATCTGAAAGTGGATCAAGTGAAGAGGATGAACCCGGAACGCCTCTTATATCTTTTAGTAGGTCCAGATCGGTTCACGGGCCAATGCTCAAGCTTTCCGTTGTTGCAGAGATAGCAGACAGACATAAAAAGACTCCTGAACAGGTATTTTTATTATATTTTTTGCTGCACATTCATTATAGTAGTTTAGGAACATTTTAAGAAAATATATGAAATTTCTTGACAGTTCGATATGCTATTTGTTACTGTCATAAACCCTAATTCCTTTAACAGTTTAACTCTAGATTGGAAAGAAGAGCCACCCAATATGTTTATGAACTAATGATTGGTAATTGATACTTTTTATGAACTTAATAGGAGTGGCAATTTTGACTCTTCCCCTATGATAGGGTCAATTTGGGTTGTGTTTTATCTCAATTGGCCAAATAAAAAGTTAGCTTAAACGAGAATGGGTCAAACAAGTTAAAGTTATCCAAAGTCTGTTTTAAAGCTTGCAACCACCTAGCAATATTGTTTTTGAAATCTAATTTATGCATTAGGTTTTCTTATAATGGACAAAATGTTTTCTTAAGCATCTCACTGCATCAACTTCGAGGCTCCCTTAGGTGGGAGGCTGCAACGGGACGTGGTGTTGTATTTGGGACAGAGACGCTACTTGCTGAACATGGATTGCAGATCAAAGGGCTACGTTTTACTATCCAGGTAAATTATGGAATAGTGAAGTCCACGTGAGTTTAGTTGGCAAGTGGTTGCTGATTTATACATGATTTTTCAGGACTTTGGAAACATCGGCGCATGGGTCGCGAGGCTGGTTCATGAAGCTGGTGGCAGTGAGCGATGCTAGTGGAGTTGTTCAAAACTCAAAGGGTATTAATATACCCGCACTGTTGGAGCACAACAAGAAGACTGGATGCATAATGGGGTTTGAGGGCGCAGGCGAGATGAATGGAGATGAGCTGCTAGTTTTCAAATGTGATGTCCTTGTGCCCTGCACGTCGGGAGGTGTAATCACAAGTAGGTGTCCTCGCACCTAATTTTTTCTTGTTTGAAGATGTAGGTTATAACTAATTAACTAATTGATATGGAAATTTTAATTACAAATCCATAGGGTCGTAGGGCTGATTAAAGATTTGATTTTGTTTCTTTATATGTGCAATGCATTGCAGGGAGAATGCAGGGGATGATGAAAAGTTTGAATCTTTAACATATGCTTCTTCCATACTGGTGCAGCTTTTTAGTAAATGGAGGTTTAAATTGGATCAAGGACAACTTGTAGATCTCATTCTTTGGCTAAGCACATCTTAATACTCTAATGAAGTATGTAAATGGCTGAAACGATGCTAAAAGTTACGTTTTAAAACATCTAATCATCTAGTTAGGTTATAATCACTTTATTTTGAATATGTATTTTATGATAACTTGGATATTTGATGTTTCAAGTGGAATGTTTTTTATTTGTAACTTTGAGAATTCGATAAATACTTTAATTTTAAAAATTTGACCATTATAAGCAAGTTAATTAGTATAAAAAGTACCTAAAAAGCTAAAAAGGCTAAAAAAATAGATGAATAAGAAAAACATTTTGCGACCGCGAAAAACGATCGCAAGTTTGTAAAAAGCAAGCGGTCGCGAAACGGTTGCAAGGTGGGCGGTCGCAACATGGTCGCAGATTTTTCACCACAAAGCAAGTTTCATAAAAACCAGAAAGCAGTCGCAATATTTGCGACCGCTCTTATAGTCGCAAAATGTTAGTCGCAAAAAAGTGACAACGGTCGCAACTTAGTCGCAATAGGGCATTTGCGTCGGGTGTTTTTCCGACTATATTTCTAGTCGTAAAACGGTCGCAAGAGGGCAATTGCGACCGTTTTGCGACCGGAAATGCAGTCGGAAATACCCAGTTTTCTAGTAGTGAATTAGATCATTTTCATTCATCTTTAAAATGGATTTTCACTGATTCACCTGTTGATTCTTTTATTCGGTGTCACCCTAGGTGATCGATTGTATATCCAGAATAAAGATTGAACAACTATGTCATTCTTTCACATATGCTCACTTTACACATCAGAATTGTCTATCAATCATCATCATGACATATAATTTGATATCAATTTGGTTGTAATTTTCCCAATTTCATGTCGCAGCTTTAAAGTGTATTGAGGAAGTGATAAAGTTGTACAGAGACTTCAATTGATCAAAGATATGCACATGTAGAATTAGAAGTAGTTTTATGAGTTATTGAAGGTTGACCCTTTACAATTTTCTTTTTTCTTTTCCATTTATGATGCACACATTTTATCACTTTATATTGAATTTGTCTATACCAAGAATTTCGAGGGTAAACTAATACAATAAATTCATTCATGTGTTGACCATTTATATTAATAATAATTGCTATACCTATTTGTATACTTAGCATATAAAACCTATTATAAGCGTGTATTAATGATGAAATTTGATTTAATTTAGGTTGGGATGTACCATGTAGAGGTGCACAAACCGCGTATTCACTTTAATTGGTTCGGTTATCTACTTTAACTGATCGATTAATAACCATTATATCTTTGGTTAGTTAACCAGTTAGTTTCAATTTTTCGTTTTCCTTGGTTTACTGGTACATTGGTTAAAAGTAATTGGTTAATAACCAGTTGTTTTTATAGATATCCCTAACCGGTTAGGAACTGACGGCTAAAGTTAAACAACTGGTTAATGCTCTAACGGTTATTAACCGAGTTTTGATTAATAAACCAGTCAACATGTGCACCTATATTACTAAATATATTTCTGGGCTTTATACATATTAGGCTCTTGGTCCACAAAACAAAAGGAGCAGCAGTCCAAAAAAGCACCCGGTCCGGCAGAACCTAAATTGAAAGCCCGAGGAAGGTTCGATTTTGTTGTATACTCAATTTTAACAGATTTTGTAAAAAGTTAAAAATCGGGTACCTGAGTTAATTATTTTTATTTCTCAATACATACCAAGCACTTTATTCAAAGGAACAATAACTACGAGGAATCATAAGAAATGGCCATACCACTAGAAGTAGTGATGGGTAGTGGCAAAGTTTGAGAATTTGGACTGGGGGGTCAGAAGTTAGGGTCACTGGACGGACCTAATTTTTTTTTTCTGTAGCTATGGTTCGGGTGATATGTTCGGGTCGGTGATTTGATTTGGGTCGAGTCAAACATTAAATGCAATAAATAAATATCAAAGTTCTAAGCATTGTTTAACAAACAATTGAACAAAGACACTAAAACATTAAAAATGAGACAAATGGTTGGTAACTGGATGAAAATTTACAGTTAAGTCCATCGACCTTAAAATATTTTTGAATTCTTCAATTATGGATATGGTTGCAAACGAGCCGAGCTAAGCCAGAGCTCGACTAGGCCCAAGCTCGAAAAACTTATAAGAGCTCGAGCTCGGCTCATTTACTATCTATTAGTTAACATTTTAAATAAAAATAATATAAATAATACGCTCGAAACTCGATAAATGAAGTTCGGCTCGGGCTCGTTTAGTAAACAAGCTTAAATGAGGGGGTAAATATGATTAAATATTTATTAAAACCTAATACTACACTAAGGGGTTGTTTGGTAAGCCTCTTAATGAAGCTGAATCATTCAGCATTCAGCGCGTTTGTTTCAGCTTCTGAATGGAATGGTTAAGGCTGAACCATTAAAATTTGGGATATTGCTGAACCATTAAGCACTGAAACATTAAGCAATGAACTAGGCTGAACCTTAATGAGACTCTCCTGCCAATGCGGGACAAGAAAATTTACCATTAAAAGGTCCAACTTAATGATTCAACACTTAACCATTGAGACCTCTTAACCATTAAGACCTATTAATGACTCAGCACTTAATCAACCAAACAACCCCTAAGGCTTGATAAGACTCGACGAGCCTGACGAGCTTCATATGCTAGGCTGAGTTCGTTTAGTAAACGAGTTTTAAGCTCAAGCTCGAGCTCGATAAGGCTTGGCTCGACTCGTTTCGAGCTTTTTACCAAGCCTAGCTCGAGTAGCTAAGAGATAACAACTCCATTGCTTGCTCATTGAATCTACTATCCCGCTCATGTAGTTGTTAGGTTTAGGACATTAGGATTTGGGCTTTATATTTACTTTGTTTTCGGTTTAAGTTTTGGTTTATATAAACATTTTAAAAAAGGGGGGGGGTCGAAACCGTATATACTAAAAAAATTCCATACGAATACTATATACTCGAAACTTCTGAGCAAAAATGTAAGTGCATTATTTATGTATGTCCCCAGCTAGTGATCCGATACTGAATGTCAAAGGCTTAGATAATCATAAAACGACTAAGACTTTAACTTGAAGATCCATTTGACCAGTCGGGATGTCGAATGGAGTTTATCAAAGGTTGAACGAATATTGAATATAGAGAATAAGGATTCATTCAAACCCTGAAGGGGTCGAATGAACCCATTCGACCCATGCAAAGGTCGAATGTAAAAGGCTTTATATAGGGGCAAAGTTAGTTACTTTAAGTTGTTGATCATTTTGAGATTTTCCCCAGTTTATGTGATTCTACGTATTAGGTCTAGGTTTTTCATCTGTAATATTCTTGATTTGATCTAATATACGAGTAAAGTTATGGAAATTGCTCGGTGATTCGTATTATGTTTTCATCACGATCGTTACTGATTATTTCTTACTCGGTTTGCACAACCGGAGGGGATTCCGCACCCTACGGTTGGTATTCGTGATACCACGTTTCGTGTTTACGATCCTAAAACGAGTTCACAAGTGATATTAGAGCGTAGGCTCGATTTCACGATTGCAAACTGATCTGAATTGATGAAAACAGATTAACATTCTGGTTTAAAAGTTCAAAACCCTAGAAATTTTGAACCTTTTCATAAAAACATGGTTTTTGATTAAATTGGAGTTGAATTTGATGTTGTTTTCAAAAATTCTTTCACAAAAGCTTGTCTAAAATAAATTCCGAACAAAACCCATCCATTTTCATTACATTTGGTGAAAATTTTTCATAAACAGATCTGATTCGTATGTTCTTGAGGTTGAAGATGATGAACAGACCTGAAAAGGTCGAATGAGAGCATCGAGAGGTTGAACCAAGAGTATTTTAGGTCGAACTAACTTGTTTTAGGTCAAACCAAGATTGTTTTTAGGTCGAATCAAAATTTTCAGTGTGTGTTGTTTTTTCATTCGACTAGTTCTTGTTCATTCGACCTTACGTGAGGTCGAACGAAGATCATATTCAGGTCGAATCAAGTTCTTTCACAACTGTTACACATTTAAACTTGTACAAGAGGTCGAACCAACTGTATCAAGTTCATTCGACCCCGCGATTGTGTTGAATAGGTCGAACCAAAATTTCAGATTTGGACTATATTGTTCAAATTTTAAGGTGTAAAAAATTTCGAAAAAGCTTGTTTTGAATTGTTTTTTAAATAATCACAGTTGAAAATGACAAATCCGTGTGATTATTTTATGTCAAGAAGTGAGGATCAGATAAAAGCCGCAATACAACAATCACAAAGACAAAACCTCAAGTTGATCCATGGGGACAAGTCTTTGTACCTACGATTCAACAATCTGTTACACAACCTATTGTTGACTATTGTGGAAACATAATAGCTCCATCTGTGCAACCAACTGATAAAATGGTTAATGTGATTGAGTGTGTTAACAAAGAAAGTGTTAAAAGTGATGTTGTGTGTCTTGTCAAACAAATGAAAAATGATGATTCAAGTGAATCGTCAAAGAGCGATTTGAGGTCTGATACGAGTTCAGAAAAGAGTGGATCAAGAGGAAGTGATACATCAAATGTTGATGTTAATTCTGAAAAAGGTAATAATGCAGATGATGATGTAAATTCAAAATCTGAATGTGCTAACTGTTCTGAGTGTGTCAAATTGAAAAATGAAGAGATGAAACTTTTTGAGGACAAGCAGAACTTAGCAAATGAACTTGAAAGATATAAAATTGAAAGTAAACTTTTTGTAAATAATGAAAAAGATTTTATGAATCAAATTGAATCTTTAAAGAAAGAGATTTTAGAACTTCATAAAATTATTTCAATGGACAATTCCATATCAGAGTTGGAAGTCACAATACCTTGTGTTGTTGATCCTGATTCTAAGGTGAAATCAAAGCTTGAAGTGAAAAATGAAAATGTGGTTATCACTTCAGAATCTGAGTCTGAAGAGAAATCTATATTCAAATTTTCTGAAGGAGTTGAAGGATCCTATATGTTGGTAGGACATGACAAATTGATTTTCAACAAAGATTTTCAAATTGATAATATCGAACAATCTTTACTTAAATGTATCTTTGTCGATAATAATGATTTGATAAATCAATTTGGTCATCTTCATTTTGAACGTAGTCCTAACTAACATGAGAATAAAAAGGACCAGCCTGGAAACAAAAAGAAAAATCCTAAGGCAAAAGGACCAAAACCAAACAAATCGAAAGGTAATGATCATATGAAGAATTCTTATCATGAGAATTCAAAAAGTTTTTCATCTAGATCAAATGACTTTTATGATTATCCAAGTCACTCTTGATTTGATGGTTATTGGAGAAACAATTCATCACAGTATTCTCCTGAGTATGTTGAATGGAGAAGTTGTTTTGAATGTAGTGAAGTTGGACATATTGCTGCTCATTGTCTTTACTGGTATTGGGATTAAGGGTATGCATGTTTTTTTGAAGAGTATAGGTCTTGTTTTAACTGAGGAGAGTGTGGGCATTTAGTTGCTGCCTGTCCGTATGTTAATCAGAAAAGGACAGAAGTGAATGTTGCTAATCATTCAGGCAATGTCAAAAAGCTTGTATTCCTGAACCAATTCAAGAAACAAAAGGGGAAACAGTATGTTGTATATGACCATCGTAACAAAATTGCCTTGAATAAAAATGGAGATTTATATAGGGTTGCTAAGGTAAGGGGGGAGTTCTAAGACTGAGCCTAAGAATAATTCTAAACCTAGGTCTTCATCAGTTAAGTCTGAGAAGATTCCAAACATAGTTCAGAAGCAGGTTTCAAACAAGAAACCGGAAAAGTTAAAAACCAAAACAAAATCAAAGAAAAAGAAATCTAAAATAAAACTTGAACTTGTTTGGAAACCCAAATCATTTTCTCAATCTGCAGCAGCTTTTAATTCAAATCAATCCAATGAAAAAGCAATTGAGTTTTCAAAAGGAGAATGGATTAATATTCCAAGGATTGATGACCTTGGACGACCCATCATTGTGAAGGGATGTGTTCCTCTCTTTTACTAATTGTTTAACAAGTGTGCAGGTTGTTCCAGACAGACCTATTAGCTATCTTTTGATAGTTGATAGTGGAGCATCTGTATACAAAAGCGGGCTTGATTTTCCTCATATATTGTGTTTTGTTACATCTGGAGGAGATTAAGTTTGTGCTAATTATTGGAGAGGTGAAGGTCAAGGAAGTTATATTGACAAAGGAAAACATGAGTTCAACAGAGAGGAAAGTGTTTGTCGTCTGTTTCTTATCTATGAAGCCGGAAAATGTTGCAATCTCATGCAATTGCTCTCAGGTTTTGGATTTCTACATCAGATGCGACAAAACGGTTTATTCTAAACTCTCTTACTTTGTTAATGGCTTTACTAATTGAAAGAACAAAGTGAGTCATGTAATCTGAGTGGGAAAATGGTTTTTAAAACTTAATAAGTAAACCGCATCGGATATCATTTTATTTTGTTTTTCTTCAAACGTTTAAAAAAAAAATCCAAAAATATGCTTATTTTTAGATTTTTAGGGGGAGAAAATTTCAGATAAATCAAAGTTAAAAAAAATATAAAATTAAAAATGAGTTTTCCTAGAGAAAAAGAGGAGATGATAGTACATCAGTGGACTGCCAGACTACTTTGAAAACAAAAATAAATTGACAACATTGAGTAGCCACTACAATTATATATTGGTAGGCTTGAAATCAAAGTTTAAAGTTCAGCATGGTGATATAAACTTAAAATCAATAACTAATAGTCATGTGGATCAACGTATCGTTGGCATATGGTCTTAATACCGAAATTTCGTTTGATAGATTGCAAAAATCTAAGGTTTCGGGTCGTTATATTGAAAGTTATCTGGGGATGGCCTAACTGATCTTTTTGCTGTATTGATTTACAGACCTAGATTCAGTCTGGGTATCTTATTAAAACAGCTAATAAAGCCAAAACCTTAAGTTACCGAATGAGGAACTTAACATGTGTGATGATAATAAAAGATTATCTAATGCATCGTATCAATATTATGATGAGAGTCATGTATGATATTAGTCCTCACCCTGGTAGAGTGCACAAGTCGCTTTGAAGCATTAATTTGCTGAACTGTCACCTCTGTGCCTCATGCCTTGTAACTAACGGATAACTACAATATAATCACGTGTTACGTTGAAACTTCGTGCAATTCTTGATACGGGAATGTGTCGCGTGCACGGGGACCACATGTTATTTAGTATCTAATAATACCATAACGTATCCGAAGTGCTGAACAATGAATGATGATTTTAAGTTTAAGTGGACAAACATACTGGTAATGGTTGTTGTAGGATGCTCAATGTCAAAAACAAAAAAAAATTGATCAAATAGAGTTTTGACTGACTGTTTCAATACTGATATTATCCTCTTACAGGAAAATTCACAAAAATATGTTTAGTTTACTTTCATACAGATATATTTGAAAATTCAAAAAGATTTTTGGTGTGTTTTAGCATAAACTTTTCAAAAATCAAAATGTTTTGTTTCAACTTTATTTTCGATAACCGATGTTGGGATACTAAATGTGAAGGCTCAGATGCTCGAGAGTTGTAAAAGGGAAATCAATTTTCAAATCTATAAGTTTTTGGTGCATATTAAAAATGTTTAATAGTTCAGGGGAGAACTATTGAGGGTCAAATTGGATGTAAAGATTACTTCCGAGATTTTTGTCGTGTCTAACGATGGTTGTAGTTTGTGCAGTGTTTAATAATTTTTTTCTGCAGAATCAAACACAACAGGTGCACTACTCAAGACTCATCGACAAAGCATGTAACTGAACAAGACCCAAACCTGAACATCATGATCACCAGAACAACTAACACCCAAATGAAGTGGTAAAGGTAATGACTGAAGATTGAAGAATTCAATATTGTTTTATATCTTCATCTCTGGACCAACAAATGATAAAGCCAAGATTTATTGAGTCTGTCTGAGATTTCGAAGCTTATTGCAGAGATAGACAAGAACCTCGACACAAACTTGCAAGAAAATGGAAAGCTTTCAAGTCATTCAAGATGATGAATACAAAACTTGAAGAATTGATAACTTTCTGATTTGGTACTTCACTAGCTAGGTCCAAGGGGGAGATTGTAAGTGCATTATTCATGTATGTCCCCAGCTAGTGATCCGGTACTAAATGTCGAAGGTTTAGATAATCACAAAACGACTAAGACTTTAACTTGAAGATCCATTCGACCAGTCGGGAGGTCGAATGGAGTTTATCAAAGGTCTAACGAAGATTGAATATAGAGAAGAAGGATTCATTCGAACCTTGAAGGGGTCGAATGAACCCATTCGACCCATGCATAGGTCGAATGGAAAAGGCTATATATAGGGGAAAAGTTAGTTATTTTAAGTTGTTGATCATTTTGAGCTTTTCCCCAGTTTGTGTGATTCTCTGTATTAGGTCTAGGTTTCTCATCTGTAATATTCTTGATTTGATCTAATATATGAGTAAAATTATGGAAATTGCTCGGTGATTCGTATTCTGTTTTCATCACGATCGTTAATGATTATTTCTTACTCGGTTTGCACAACCGGAGGGGATTCCGCACCCTACGGTTGGTATTCATGAGATCACGCTTCGTGTTTACGATCCTAAAATGAATTCACAAGATCTTTGTAAAGGATTGATTTTATAGAAAACACACAATATATCACACGAGTAGAACAATCCAGGTGCGTAAATCCTAGATCGTATGCAATATGATAATCAATCAATCAGACACGTAGAAATCCATTTCAATCATCATTTTCATTAATAATCAAACTTGTTTTAACATTAAGAACTTGATTACAATGATAAACACACCTATAGAACCTTCTAGACTCACTCTTGAAAACACACACAAACACACATTCAAATGACACAACTACTTTTTCTCTCTAACAAACTTAACCTATTTATAGACTGCACGTTCGACCTCTGCTTAGGTCGAATGAGCACCTTCGGTCAATTCATAGCTCGAACCAAACAAATACATAACAAAATTATTTGTTCGACCTTCATTGAGTCTCATTCGACCCCACGACTGGTCGAATGAGTCTCCAGTCTTTCAATCTTCAATACAAAACGCCATTTATTGAATCCAAAGCGATAGCCACACATAGTGTATGAACAAAAAATTTGGGGGGGGGGGGGGCGTCAGCCGCCCCTCCCCGCCCCTTAAATGCTACGCCTCTGGCAGTGGGTACCTGGTCGATTTTGGGTTTGTGGGTAGTTTAAAATTGGTCGATTTTGCGTTTCTGAGGATTTACGTACCCCGGACAAGCCTTAAAAAATATGCCCCTTAGTAGGTTAAATATAGATAAATGGGTATTGGGCTTATAGAAGTTACGAAGCCTTATGGGTTAATAATATTTAAGTTTTAAATGGATTATTATTGGGCCTAACTTTTAAGTGTTAAATTGATTTTCTATTTACAAAGATACATATAACTTTTAAATGTTATATATAAGAATTTTATAATAATATGGGCCCTGATAAAAATGAGTCCCGAGTCGTGTGGACTTCCCGGATTGGCTCATAACTGGCCCTGGTGAGAATGAAGAATTCAAAATGTTAATATCTACAAATGATTTGTTGCAGCCGGACAAGAACGAAGAAATGAGGGGATTGTTGGTGGTACACTAACTTATTTGAACCCAAAGAAGGCAAACTTAAATGGTCGTGGGTCTGAGTGCTGGTAGGTCAAACTAAATGCTAGAATGGTTTCGATTTATTTAATGAATAGTATTGTGTACAAGGGGCCTTTTATATAGGGAGAGATTACAATGAAACCCTAGCTCTAAATTAGGATTAGATAAACACAACAAAATACAAGATAAATCAATTCTAAATTAATAGATATACATACGTAAAATTATCGGTTAAGACTTTCCCTTAGTTTGAGCGGTCGTAGGACAGGCGCTTAAACTGGACCGAAAAGATTGAAACAATTGCCTTGAAATCCCCTTATAAAAATATCCGCATATTATATATATACAATTTGCGACCTATTTGTGCAATAGTTATGGTACCCTTATGTACAAGCTGTTGATGCTTGGCCTTATTGTTGCTACGTCTTTCTCTCACTCAATGCTTGTTAGCATAAACAAATATATATTTTTAAGGCTACAGTTAAGTTACTCCAAACATCTTGCAAAAAAAAAAACTAGAGAAAAATTAGACCATTCGTTTAATTTTAAAAAATCATCTCTTCATAGAAGGATGCCAAGTATTGGATTATGACTTCATCTCTGCTAGTTTAACTTCTAAACTTGATTACTAGATTGATCTCTACAACCTTACGTTATGGGTTCAAGTCACCTAGAAGCTAGAAGGCATCAAGGTATGAGTAATAGAAAATAACATGAAGAAAAGTTATTTCCTTTGGATTTTCTTAGCTGAGACTTTGAGAGTCGCAACCATACACCCCGTTGCATATAAGTAGCTCATATAACACTTAAACTCTTTCTTAAAAAAGCAAAACTGAATAAGAAAAGAGAACAAACTATTTATAGGAGAAATACATTGTTTCAATTTCTTTTAGACCCAAACATAGGGTTATGACTGTGAAATGCAAACTCTTATACCACTACAAGAAATGCAAGCATTAGCAGCGCCACCATAGCGTTGCCGGTATTAGTCTGAATCTTGACGCGCACCGCCGCAAAGCGCGAGTCAATTACTAGTTGTAATGAAGATGTAAGTGTAGAACCCGAATTTGACCAACACGAACCTTCTCCCGAACGAAGTGGATGTCAATCTCTATATGCTTTGTTCGTTGATGCTAAACAGGATTATCCGAAAGATACATAGCGGAAACATTATCATAATAGACGACCGAGGCATGTAGAAGCGGAAGATGTAACTCATGTAGCAGGTTCCGAATCCATGTAGCCTCAGCAACCGCATTCGCAACACCCCGGTATTCAGCTTCTGCACTCGAGTGAGAGATAGTTGGCTGACGTTTAGATAACCAAGAAATCAAATTATCACCTAGGAATACACAAAAACCACTCGTAGAACGACGAGAATATGGACAGCCACCCCAATCAGCATTAGAGTAGGCGACTAAAGAATGAGATGCAGAATTAATAATGTGAATGCCATAGTGAAATGTCCTTTGTAAATAGCGGATGATCCGTTTTAAGAAAGCATAATGAGGATCCCGTGGTTCATGCGTAAACAGACAAACCTGCTGAACCACGTATGAAATATTCAGACGGGTGAACGTGAGATACTAAAGAGCACCGGCAAGGCTATGATATAACGTTGGATCATGAAACAGAGGCCCATCAGAAGCACTTAGCTTCGAAGAAGAAAGATCAACCGGTGTGGTGCATGGTTTACATGTGGTCATATTAGCTCGTGATATATGTCCTTAGCATATTGGGCCTGATCCAAAAATAAGCCCTTAGTATCCCTAGTGACTTTAATGCCTAAACAATGGTGTGGAGGACCCAAATATGTCATGGCGAACTCTTGTGAGAGTGTGGAAATAATATGAGACAGTAAAGAAGCCGAAGAAGCTGTAAGGACAAAGTCGTCCACATATAAGAGCAAGTATGCAATTTGGTCACCCTTTTTATAAATAAATAAGGAGTTATCACATGTGCTACTTCGAAAACCATGAGCCAAAATATAATTGGCAAACCGCATATACCATGCGCGTGGTGCCTGTTTATGTCCATAAAAGGGACTTCTATAACCTGCACACAAAATTAGGATACCGCCTATCAACAAATTCACCCGGCTGATGCATAAGAACTGTCTCGTTTAAATGACCGTGGAGGAATGCATTCTTGACATTCAGCTGATGGATAGGCTAAGAGCGTGAGACTGCAATGGAAAGTACGGTCCGGATAGTGGCCGGTTTAACAACCGAGCTAAAAGTGTCCTTGCAATCAATCCCCACTGTTTGAGATTTGCCATTAACGATCAACCTGGCTTTATACCTCTCCAAAGTCCCATCCGATTTGAATTTATGCCTGAAAAGCCATATGCATCTAATAACCGGGCGATCAGCCGATCTTGGGACAAGTTCCCATGTTTCATTTTCCCATAACGCACTAAACACGGTTTGCATGGAATGCAACCAATGAGGGTCTGCAAAAGCTTTTGTATAGGTTGTGGGGACATGTGAAATAGTGGTAGTGTGTAAAATTTTGGCTTTTGATCGGGTGGTCATGGGATGGGTATTAGTTGTAGAGGTTGATGGGGCCGTGGGTGGTGGTTGGACAGGTTGTTCCGAAGTGCTTGGGTGGGGTCCGTAGGCTGATGGGAAGGTGGTTGGGCTGTAGGTAGGGGTTGAGATGGTGGGGCCGTAGGAACTGTTCTAGGTCGATGGGTATAGGTAATAGGAAATGGTGTGATGGATGGATGGATGAGTGTTTAGAGGTGAATTGGTTTGGGCCGTAGGAATAGGTAAAGTTGGTGGTGGTCGATTAAAAGAAAAACCTGGGGGGGGGGGGGGTTGTTGTCATCGAGGATGTTATATGAGGTAGGTGAAGTGGGAATGGTAAAAGGAAACGTGCTCTCGTTAAAAGTGACATGATGGGATATGTGGACTTTGCCGGTTGTGGGGTCAAAACATCGGTATCCTCGAAAGTCTTGTGGGTAACCGAGTAAAATACATCTAACCGACTGGGTGTGTAATTTGTGGGGTTGGGTGGCAGACTGGTTTGGGTAGCATGCACAACCGAATACACGAAGATGGTCATATGTGGGGGTGGCGAAGGTTGAGGACAAATATGGGTGTGTAGAAATTTAATCGTTTTTGTGGGTAGGATATTGTGTAAGTAGGTGGCGGTGTGTAGGGCCTCGACCCAAAAGGTAGGGGGTAGGTGGGCGTGGACGAGTAAGGCGCGAATGATGTCGTTCAAGCGACGAATCATTTGTTCAGCACGTCCATTTTGTGATGAAGTTTGAGGGCAAGAAAAACGAAAAAGAAGACTGTTTTGGGTGGCAAAGGTTTTAAAGGCGTTATTGTCAAATTCACCACCAAAAATCACATTGAAAGGTTTTGATGTTTCATTGAAATTGTGTAGCAATAAGGCAGTGGAATTTGACAAATGTGTGGAAGGTCTCAGATTTGTATTTGAGGGGGTATACCAATTAAAGTGAGAAAAGTTATCTATAAAGACCATGTAATACTTTTAACCGGTTTTACTCAGTATTGGTGATGTCCACAAATCACGATGACTTATGTCAAATGGCGAAAAAGTAAATGAACTAGATTCATAAAAAGGAAGACGTTTACTATTAGATAAATGACAAGAATTGCAAAAACTGGAAAGTTGATGTTTATTACAAGAAAAACCAAAGTTACGACTAAGAATATCTAAGACTTGTGAGCTAGGATGTCCAAGTTTATCATGAAAAGGTAGTGATGTTGATGTGAGGAGCAAGCTTGAGGCGGAAGTGTCGGTGGTGTAACTGGATAGAGATCCCCCGTGCTATTGTGGCAGGACAGGTGGCGTCCCGTTTTGATTTCCTTCAAAGAAAGACCAAGGATCAAATTCAATTGACACATTATTATCACTGGTGACTCATCTAACAACTAACAAATTTTTAATGATGTGAGGGCTAAAAAGGATGTTGGGTAGGATGTAGGTTCAGTTGTGGATTGGTAAAAAACTAGTGCTTTAGCCCTCGACTGGTAAAACATTGCCATTACCCACTAAAAGTTTAGTGGAAACAGGAAAAGAATCAAGGTGAGAAATCATACCTTTATTGTTTGAGACAGTCCGTTCAGCTCCAGTATCAAAGTAAAGAGTCGGATCAGTGTACGTGAGCTGAGAAGTGCTATATGCTACACTCAAATAAAAGGGGTTAAGGGCATCAAATACGGGCTGTTGTGGGCACAATTGGCCGTAGCCCTTGGGCTGCTGCTGTGATGGGTAACCAGTGTACTGGTCCGATGGATAGTGCTGTGGGCCGGGCTGATTGGGTCTCCAAGTAATCCCTGTAGGGTAAGGGCATGGGGGTGTAGTCCACCATGCCCACTATGGGTAAGAGTTAGGTTGGAAAGCCCAGTTGGTGTTGTTTGATCGATTCCCGCGGCCACGTCCACCACCACGTCCCCTTCCACGAAAATTCTGACCATGGCCTCTGTAAGTCTGAAAGTGGAGGCTGCTGATTGTTGTAGGTGGGGGATGTGGACTG
Organism: Ambrosia artemisiifolia; assembly: GCA_032199755.1. NCBI lineage: Eukaryota > Viridiplantae > Streptophyta > Magnoliopsida > Asterales > Asteraceae > Ambrosia > Ambrosia artemisiifolia. Next base: position 27,923,466 of record CM063513.1, read on the forward strand.
ATTGTTGGTAGGGTTAGGAGTAGTGGCTGCAAGGACCGAAGAAGTCTTCTATTTTCGGGTTTCCTAGCGCAACACTTCATCATTAAGCATGGTTTCAGCTAAATTCCAATCAGCCTGCTGCCTGCTGCTGGTTAATTAAGGCTGTTGTGGCATCAAATTCCAAAGATAAACCTTGGACAAGGGTAAAAACGAGTCGTGACTCGGTCACCGGTTGGTCCACATCTTGCAATTGATCGACTAAAGTCTTCAATTGTTGGCAATAATCATCAATAGAGCTGCATTGTTCAAGGGTTAAGTTAACAAACCGGGGCTCTAGGGCCGCAGCCTTAGCTTGTTTATTGCTGAGGAATTTCTTCTCAAGTTTAAGCCGTGTTTTCTGAGCCGAAGCTACAGTGTCCAAAACCTGTGGAAAAGATCATCGGATAAGGTACTATAAATCCATTGTGAAACCAAAGCGTCAAACTCTTTCCATTCTTGATAATTAGGATCGGTGGGTTGAGGTGGTCCGGTTGAGTCGATGTGATCAAGGACCTTATACGCCATGGTGTGAAGCTTAAAAAGCTTAACCTATGATGTATAGGTTACCTTAGTTACATCGAGGGTTCGAATTTTGCTATTGATGTTGGTGACCGAATAAGCGGGGTGGGGGATCTAAGCAGTCAATATCGGTGATATCTCGGTGATATATCGGTGCTATCTCGGTTATCGGTCATAGGGGCTTATCTCGGTCACAAATATCGGTCCCTATCTCGGTTTCGATAATCTCGGCCGATATCAGTGATATATCGGCCGATATCGGTGATAATATCGGTGATATATCGGTTGTATCGGTGATAATATCGGTGAATATTATTATTATTATTATTATTATTATATATATATATATATTTATGTATTCTTTAATTACCGATATCTCACCGCGATAACCGATATCCCAAATATCGGTGCTTGACCGATAACCGATATTTTACCGCATTAACTGCTTAGTGGGGGATTAGTTTTATTTGGTTCGGATGTGTTGGGTGGGATCTGATCGGTTTTTGTCATGTTTTCAATATTATTAGACAGGTTAAATGATCAGAAGATTGGTTGTGATCTGGAACAGAAGCTGGTTGAATGAAGGTTAGAGCAGCAGAAACAGCCGAAGCTGGGTGTTGATCGACAGGTCTGGGTAGGCTGCAGCCGAAGCTTGCATGGCAAGGAAAAGAGAGAACAGAAAAAAAAACGAAGAGGTAATCAGAACTGAGGCTCTGATACCATAAAAGCTAGAATGGTTTCGATTTATTGAATAAATAATATTGTTTAAAAGGGGCCCTTTATATAGGGAGAGATTACAATGAAACCCTAGCTCTAAAATAAGAAAAGATAAAATAACAAAATACAAGATAAATCAATTTTATATTAAGGGAAGAGATAATGTACAAAGCTTCATAACGTACAAAGCGTAAGAAGCATTCTCAGCCATTAAATTTAGGCGGTGGCAAGATGGTAATTAACAACCCTAATTATATTTGGGTTAATCTAACCAAGGGTAAATTAGGAAAAACGCGTTTATATTTTTTGAATTCGTAACAACAGACGTAATTGAAAGAAAAATTTTGAACGCTTGAAGCTGATTTTTCATCGTTTCAATTCAATTAAACGTTCAGAATGATTAAACATTCAAAAACATTTGATTATAATCAAATCTAAACGTATTTGCAGAAAAACAAGAAAAACAGAGTATTACAAATCAACTGATAAAACCAGTCAAATCATATTCAAAAATCACTATCAACGCATGTATTATTCGCAACAACTTACGGTTTTGATAATAAAAGAAGAATTAAAGAAAAAAATGGCTTTCAAAAAAGTTTCAGACAATGAAGATAATTAACTGGTAAACAGTTTCTGGTTAAACGCACTTTATATATGTGTTAAAGTATAAGGTGCGTTTAAAGGTTACTGGTAGACAAACAAACAACAGACATAAATTATGTTTAAACACATGTTTATTATATTTAAACGCACTTTTTAAAATTTAAACGCACGTATTGTATTATTTAAACGCACTTTATTGACAAAAATACACAGATTGTTTTTTTTTAAGTTGTACGTACATGTAATGATGAAAAATGCAAGTGACATCTCTTATTAATTGTAAAACATCCACATATCAAAATACATGATTATTTATATGGTAAAAAATTCAAAAAATCTTACTATCTACTAACTATGATTTGATTGGTAACAAATAGAGGTGGCAAAGCTGACCCAAACACCAACTTTTGGGCTGATTTGGGTGATAAAAATAAATGTTTGGGTTAATTTGGGCTAGGCTTTAAAGTCAAGGAGGTCAGAATGGATAAGTTTAAAATTAAAAAAACAAATCTGATGGGTCAGGATGGGTAAAAGTAATTAAAGAACGGGTCTCATTGGATTACATTGCAAAACCCTAGTCCTACATTATTCAAAGTATAATAATAATAATTTATTATATAGCCTTCATCTACCTTACTCTTTACTTTTAGCACCTCCCTCTTTGTCTTCCTGCATATTTCAAACCCTAGGTTCATCTCTCTCTCTGTCTCTCTTTCTTTCACACCTCAATTGATCGAATAATATGTTCAATCGATTGTTTAATTTGAAGAACAGGAGGGGTGATTCTAGAAAAGACTTTCCATTCATTCATAATCAGAAATACAATACAAAGGCTTTCCTACACCGAGAAACTTCGCCGGTAAACAGGTGCAGGTTGTTACTGATTTCGGTAAACAAGTATGGAGTTTGTTGACTGTTTGAGGTTTGACTCGTTGTTTAAGTTACTTTGTTGGAATAATATGTTTTGATGTGTTTTTGATTGTTGTGTACATGAAATATTGATTTGAGGTTCTAACATTTTAAGATTAAGGAAGTATTAGATCATGTACAGAAGAATTTGTTATAAATTTGCAGAGACTGGTAGCTTAGTGCTGAAAATAATTGTTAGGTCTAGATCAAAATGGAATGTAAAGTTAGAAGCTTGATGGTTGACAGTTTTAATTTTTTCAATTTTTTATTTTTTTCGATTTTTTAAAGTTTTTATTTTTTTCGATTTTAAATTTTTTATTTTTTTCGATTTTTTAAATTTTTTATTTTTTTGATTTTTTAAATTTTTTTTATTTTTCGATTTTTTTATTTTTTTAGATTTTTTTATTTTTTTCGATTTTTAAATTTTTTATTTTTTTCGATTTTTAAATTTTTTATTTTTTAAAATTTTTTATTTTTTTCGGTTTTGTAAATTTTTTATTTTTTCGATTTTTTAAATTTTTATTTTTTGGTTTTTTTAATTTTTTTTGATGTTTTAAATTTTTTATTTTTTTTTGATTTTTTAAATTTTAATAAACTCATCCTAACCCATACCCATCCTGACCTGTTTTTTAATAAACCCATCCTAACCTAAACCCATCTTAACCTATCACCCAAACCTCCCCAACCCACCCTCTTTGCCAGGTCTAGTAATAAATATAGCTAATTCTTGAAATTCAATATTCAACTACCACCTAATTTACTTTTTTTTTTGTTCTTTAAAAACACTATCAAAGATACATAGTGACCTACATACAATAACTAAAAACCTAAAAAAATGATAGAAAATCACATTGATGCAATCAACAATCTTCAAGTCAAAACTGTGATCATGGTAGATTGCATCTTAGAAGTAAGAGATGATATCAACTCATCCCGTGTGTTTTAGGAGCACAAAATGAGGTGCAAAGGGAATATATAAAGAACTTGGATCTGATTGAGAAGCTGCTGAATGAAGAAAAAACACCATTCAGGGATGCAGTTATTGAGCAACTCCAGACGCAAGCATCTTTTGATAATCTCACCTGTCAGGCACTTGGCAAGACAGAGACCTGCATCATGAAGAACATGGCAGCAACACAGAAGGCAAGGGATGCAATCTTGGGTGGGAAGTGATGGATGGGTTGGGGTGGTTTGATGGTGGTTTTTTGTAGTGGTTTTCTGTATTTATATCTTTTTTTATGTGGTGGTGGTTTTTTGAGTGATGATGGTGGTAGTGTAATGGTGGTTGTGAATGTAGTTGATGGTGTAAAATAGTGGTGGTGATGGTATTGGTATAATGGTGGTTGATGTGCCGAGAAATTGATATGTTTTCACACATAAGTATCACCTATCTTATACTCAAAATCATGCTTTTATCTTTGTTTTATCATGATTTATCTTTTTTTGTTGATAATGTAGGATCCGAGGTCCGGTGATGAAAAGAAGTGGAAAACCGCACAAAACAACACTAAACGGACAAAGAATTGAAGACTTCGAAGCTCTGCCAGATATGGCACGGCCGTGCTCACGGCCGTACAACTGTCCCGGGTCAACAAGTCAACATTTCCAAGTCAAAAGAGGCCAAAATAAGCATTTTAAAGTGTACACGGGCGTGCCCCATTGTATGGCACAATCGTGCTTTACTCCAGCATGTTCCCCAAGGCTTAAACCGACCAAAACTGACAGCGAGGGTGCAAGAGAAGCTGAGCACGGGCGTGCTCATGTCTTGTGCATGGGCATGCTAGACACAATAGGGGACATTTCTGCATAAAGGACTCTACAACAGTCCGCGTTGTCTAGCAGGGGCGTGCCAAAACTCCGTCAAGGGCGTGCTTGAGCTGATTTGCCTATAAATAGAGGCCTCCACCCCACATTTTGAAGCATCCCTTCACCCATCCATTCCACTCGAGTTCTCACACACACTCCAGCCATCTTGAGGGTCTTGTAAGTAACCTTAGGAGCTTGGGATCACTCCATAAACACTTATTGATTGTGAGTTGACAGAGAGATCACTAGAAATCACCCAAAAACCCTTTTTATCCTCAAATACAACCACTACTATGTGTTCCCCCAACACGCAATGTAGAGTGCAAGTTGTAAAGCCAATGTTTGGCTAGGATATTAGAGTGTTGCTAGGGTGAAGACTTTTCTTGGTATGGATTATATAGTTTTTATTTGTCAATTGGTGTTGTGTTCTTGTTTAATTATTTTCACTTAAAACTTTGTTTGATGAATTAACTAACTAACTAACTAACTAACTGATTAGTCTTTGGTCTTGTGGGTGTCTTGGTATGAAGTGGGAGGACTCATGAGTGTATCCATGGTGTGTAAAAACCCATGCAGTTGTGAGCTAACCTAATCCCGCTAGTAGTGATTAGCCCATTTGTGGGTAGAAATACACACACTTAGTGGATTAATCCTCTACTATCAAGATCTCACTTAGGGTTGGTACATCTTTATACTTGGTCCTAGTGATAAGCCAAGGCTTAATCTTGCGACTTAGCTTCATTGTCTATGTGATAGCTTTGGCTCAGGTTAAGAATTGGTGAACCCGTGTTGAAAGAAAACGGTCTTTATTTTCTTTCATCAATATACTGCCGCACAGTTAATGATAGATCAATCACTTTTAAAAAAAGGTTAATTGGTTCAAGTAAGGGATGTGTTGATACATTAGTGTGGCTATCGCTTTGGATTCAACAATAAACGACATTAAAAGTTGAAGATTGGTAAAAATTGGAAGCCATTCGACCCATCATGGGGTCGAATGGACAACAAAAGAGGTCAAACGAAGTTTATTATGGATTATTATGTTTGTTCGAGCCATGTAATGGTCGAACCAGGCCATTCGACCCGTGCAGAGATCGAATGTGCAGGTCTATTTAAGGTTTTAGTTTGTTTTGCAAGTTAGTTAGTCGTGTCATTTGTGTGTGTGAACTGTGTGTGTTTTCTAGAGAGAGTTTTAGAAGGTTCTAGAGAGTCTTTCATTGTAATCTAAGATCGTATAAGGTTTTTATCAATTGATCATAATGGAAATGATTATTAAAATGGATATTATCGTGTTCTGATTTGTTGATTATCATTTTGCATGTGATCTAGGGTTTCCGCACCTAGATTACTCTACTTGTGTGATAAATTCATTAATTTCTAACAAAACAATCCTTAACAAAGTGGTAGTAGAGCTTTGCTCAATCACACAACTGCAAATTGATAGTTTTCAATCAGATTTTTACTAAAAAACATCAAAATTTTATCTGTTTTGCATGAACTTTGCATGAACATGGAGATTGATTGATTTCAACTTGTTTTTTACTTATAAAATCAAAATTTCTTTCACAAAAGTTAATCTCCTACAAATCCGAACCAAAACCTGCTAATGATCATTGAAATCCATCAACTTTTGAAAAATTCAGATCAAATTGAGTGATTTTTGAAGAAAAATTAATTTTGAAATGGGTCAGGTCGAACCAGTGGTGTTTGGGTCAAACGAGTGTGGTTTTTAGGTCGAACCAAGTGTTTTTGGGTCGAACCAAGTGAGTTTTAGGGTCAAACCAGTTTTGTTCTTCATTCAGAGTGTTTTGTGTTTTCATTCGACCAGTCCTAGTTCCTTCGACCTTACGTGGGGTTGAACCAACTTCATTTCAGGGTCGAATTAGGTTAAGTGTCTTAGTTTCTTATCTGAGTTCATTCTAGGGGTCGAACCGAAGCTTTCCAAGTTCATTCGAACCCCCGTCTTACAACTTAGGTCGAACCAAAATCAGTTTTCCAAATTTTTCTAAGTGTTGTCATTCCGAATATCAGGGATAACATTTGGGGTTTTCCGATGACACCGAGACCTGCTATAACACAAAAACATCCAGTACCAATGAACCCTTGGGCAGTAGCAGCAACCGAAAGAGCAAACACACAACCAACACAAATGACAAATATCTGGGTCGTTTCTACACCACCCCAATCTGTTGCTAAGCCTCCTCCACAACCAATGCCCGACTTTTGGGGAGTAGTAGCCGCAGCAGCAGTGCAGAGTCAGACTACCAATGCCATCACAACATTGGTGAGTGATCTATCTTCGGGAAATGGAACAAGACCACCAAAGTTGCTGGACATGAAAGAATACTACTCATGGCAAAGGAAGTTCAAGATTCATTTGGAAGGTATGGGACTAGATGGTGGGGAAGCGTGGCAGATGATTAAGAAGGGGTATGTGGCACCTACCATTGAGAACTCTACAACACCAATAGCACTTGGAGACCTAGCTGATGATGAGAAGAAGTTTGCAGCAGAGAAGAAAGCATTCTCACAGCTTTCTCAAGCATTGAATACAGATCTACTACACCAGTTTGGAACATGTACTACTTCTAAACAATTATGGGATGTTTTAAAGAGTAGACATGATGGGAATGAGACAACTCGAAAGTTGAGGACTAAAGAGTTGAAGAAGGAGTTTGATAAATTTAGTTATATAGGTAATGAAACCTTGAAGGAAATTACTCCAAGGTTCTTACACTTGTTGACTGAGTTGTCGAATTATCAAGTCTCCTATCCTATGACTGAGATTGTGGAATTATTATTATTATCATTATCAATGCTCGATTAATTACTCATTAGTACCATCTATAACCTTTCTTCTCCTCTGTTATATCATATCACCTCACCATAGCATACCAAAACCAATAATAATATTATTTTGTTTCGGACGGCTTGCTCAAATGGAGTATTGCTAATTCTGACGGCGCTGCTAACCCTAGAAACTTCAGGTACAAATTTACATATTTGTATATTAATCGATTATTTTATCTTAATTCGTTCATTATTTGGTTTTTCTATTGTTAATTTCTGTAGACAAATCGTCTCCTTCGAATATCATTGACCCGAGGAAGAAGAAGAGGTTTGGTCACTGTTAATCGAAGGTTTGATCACTGTTACTGGTCTTCATAGAAAACGTTTTATTACATGATCTTTATTTTTATTTATATAGTTTAGGTTCAAGACTGTAATTTTATGGTTATATACCTTTTACATGAATTTCATGAAATTAATTTCTTCATTCCAGTGGTGATATTAGAAGGAAACATATTTTGCTTATGTGTTATTCGGTATTGGTGTTCATGTGATACAGTTTTAATAGAGCTTCTGACCTCTATTTTAAATGTAACAAATCAATATTCTGATCTATGGTGTCATTTTGTTTTCAGGGGAGGAGGGGTTTTGTGCTTTGAGAGGGCTGTCATGATTAAAATCATGGATTCAAGGCCAATTGGGCAAACAGTTAGGTTTGTTGTTCATATGTTCAAAACAGGTAGTGGCAATGATTGTTGATTGGCAATGATTAGCGATGATACAACATTGTTGTCGCCGGTGGCCAATGGGTCTTTTCGGTGTGCGGCTTGAATTAGTTATTTTCTTTTATCTTTTTAATAGACGCAATCATTGCCAATCATCTTTATTGTCATCGACTAATCATTGCCAATCAACATCATTGTCATTGACTAATCATTGCCAATCAACAATCATTTCCATTGACTATTATTAATTGTAACTGACCATGCACTCTTCTCGAATTGTTATGTAATACAGAGACAAGTTTGATATAATGTATATTCTAAGAGCATATCACATTTACTTCATAATAAGGTGAACTTGCAGTTTGAGGTGGGAAGGTTTACCTCCTTGGAGGGTTCCTGCCCGGGTTTGGTTTCAGGTTCGATTCCCACGTTCCACCGAAAAAATAACCGTTGGGTTTGAAAGGAGAAACCCGTGTGGTTCCTATGGGATTCGATCCTGGGCAGTGGTCGCTTTGCAACACGGGATTTACCGCTGAAACACTACTCTCCAAAAAAAAAGGTGAACTTGCAGTCTTTCACTAACTGTCATTGAGTTAACTTTTAACTTAATTAAGTCTTTAAGATAAACCTTTAACTTGCGATTTTGTATGCAACTGCGATATGAGAACTTTTAGTATTTTTTTTTTCTTCCTCTGTGTATTGTTTTCATTTATGCCATTAATTATTCAACTTGGTAAGCTTCTATAGATATACTTTCTTTGGTCACATGGAACCATCTGCTCTTAGCCACACCACCATCATTTTAGTTCGCCTGTTTATTAATTTCTTTTTTCATTTGCTTTGCTTAGGATTTCAAATGTTGAGTGATTCGATTATGTGTCACAAGCTTCCAAAAAAAGGGCTCATGGTGTAATGACAAATGACCCTTTTCAATCAGACGATTATACAAGCGTCCAAGTATCACGCCAAATGAGTCGTCTTGCGTCTAACCATGCGTTATGTGTTTTCGAGTTTTTTGTTTCTGTTTTTGCAAACACGTTCTTCGCTTTTCAATTATAACCTTTGAACCTCAAAATTGTTGCAATTCTTATATGTTCATATATTTTTTCTATTCAATATTTTTTGTCCGTATTTTGTTTTGAATTATGATAGGTGGCAACGAGATGAAGAGGGTCATCCATGGATTAGAAGTCAGGCCACTGAAGTGAAAAAGCACTATATTGACTATTGAGACTCATGAAGAATTATTTACGTTCTATTCGTAAAGCAGCTTTACGGGTCGGCTGTTGGTAATTAACGTTAATCCATGTTTAAGATTGTTTTTTTAACCAATTGGTACTCAATGTTATTGTTTTTTGTTATTAATTTGCAGGCTTTATCAAAGGCGCTGACTGTAAATGAGTTATTTTATCTAAAGGAGCAGTTTTCTTTGTTGGAACCGAGCAAAAACGAATCTATAAACATGGAAACAAAAAAACAGTGAGTAACCGGTGCAATTGTTTCTTTTTGTTAGCTCATATAATTATATAAAACAGTCTTGTAAGCGTTTTGTTGTTACAATTAAAATTGAGTTTTCTCATGAACTTTCTCAAGCCTTGAAGTGACAAAATACGTGTACCATAAAAACCTGAGATTAAACTTTTAAAAATGCTATGTTTTTTTTTCCACAAAAAGAGTTTAAATCAACAATTACATTGTGTAGAAGCATAAATAGTCATATAGATCAGGAAGAGTGCCCATGCTGTGTTGATCCTCTACCTCAATCTGTTAATGCTGAAGATTGTTGTTGTTTGTGAATTCTTACTCTGTCCATAGTCCATAATGCTGAAGATTGTTGTTGTTATATACGATAATGTTCACGACAAATATGAACAGGTTAAAACCAAAGTTAAAGATTTGGCTATAAACATGTTGAGTTTTTGGGTAAACTATGTTTGTTTTACCATCATTTCAAGTCAGTAGCTCACCTATATAAAACTGAATCATGTTACACTAATTTTACTAATTCAATGATATTGTTTTAGATTATCCTTTTTTTACTTGAGATAATGATCCAGCATGGTCTAATCTCCCAATTTCTAATTGTGTTTTGTGTGTTGTTTAGGCAAATCAATATCGGAATCAACGGTACTAAATCTTCTACAAACAGGTTCTGAATTTCACTTAGTTTACATACAAACACACTCATGTGCGAAAGGTGCATTATTTTTAGCGGTCTCTAGATATTAATGTTAGCATTTGATTCAAAGGTCCTTTAACTTTAGTGAATGAAAGCGTATGTCAATTTAACCTTTTTTAAGTAATACATTATTCAAATATGTTTTACACATGCAAGTAATAAACAAATAGTTGTTGAGCAGAATTGTAAAAAGTGCAGTGATGCACACCACCTACTTGATAAAAGGTACATGTGAGTTTTTACCTTACTTTTATTTTGTAGTTGATCATCGTTGCTATTAATTATCCATCTAGAACAGTAATGATTCTTTGGTTAGGGGGTTTGAGATTTATTGAGTAAATTTCGTAGCGTATTAGTTAGATATTTTAAGATAAAATTGATGTTTTTACTGATCAATGTTTGGAGTTTTATCGGGGTTTATTCTTATGACTACAAGTGCAACAACCATTTTTGAACAAATTGTTGCTACTAATTGTCATATTAATCAAGTAATCGGTTACACAAGGGTCATCTAAACACCCATGATGCTTGTGATAATGATTTTAATAATAATAATAATAATAATAATAATAATAATAATAATAGGTACCTGGTGGTGAATAAGGATCTGGTTTTGATGTACGGCGGTGGTTGACGGCGACGATTGACGGCGGCGATGAGTGGCCGGAGAACAGGGACTCTCTTCTTCCTTTCTTTTCTTCGATTGTTTTATTATTTGAGAGAGAGAAAGAGAGGGAGTACATCTATCTATATAATAGGTTAACTTGGGTTGGAGCTCCATATTTAATATGGATACCTCAAACTCTCTCTAAAGGCTTGATTCAACCCAAGTTAACCTCAATTATTATATAGATAGATTTTTCTTCATCTTCGTTTTTCTTCTAGATTGTAAATCATTTCTGCATTTGCTGTTTCTGATTTTGAAAATCCAGGAACGATGCATAACTTTTAATCTAAGATGAGTTGCAAGTTTATCTCTATGACTCATACCCATGACAAATATCATAACAAAATAATTTAATAATTAAATATTGAGCAAATATTATAAAAAACTAATATACTTAATTTTTTTCTCATAAAAGTCCCTTCACTTCTATTTTTTCATATAAAGAACCTACTTTCATTTTTAACTTCGAAAAGTCCCTTAATAACTATTTGCATATAAAAGTCCTTGTCCTTCCGAATGTTAAATTTGATAAAAATTGTGGATAATTATTTACAAATACCATGTGAGAAATGAATTGAGGTGAATTATATTTATAAATTGGACATATGACAAACCAGAGTCTAAAGTCTATTCAGTGGTTAACTTTTCCTTTACATTCTAAATTCAGTAAGCTAATAATAATAAATAAAATAAAATACATGGGTGCTTGGGCTTGTGCTCGAGTTCGTTTTGAGCTTTCTTTCAAGTTGAGCTTAAGTAGTCCGCAGGGAGTTCGGCTCATTTGCACCCCTTTGTATAAATTAAAATCGTTAAAAAAGTAATAAACAAATAAATCTATCGCAATTATAATATAATTTGTCAAATAATTTTACATGATTTCGTCCAATCATAATTAAAAGGCTTTTGTTCAAATTAATCATTTTAAAGAGATTTGTATGATAAAAGAATAAAAAAAATATTTGTTTTTATGTGTAAAACAATGTTAAAGGACTTTTATGAGATTTTGAGCATTAGATCAAACCAATATAGTGGTAATAATTTATCTGATTAAGTGCCGAATCATTAACGTTGTGTTTCAGAGATTGACTTAAGGGGGAAGAGAAATGATCTCCCTCCCCTTCCTTCCAAATTGAATAGATTGAAAATCACCCCAAAAACATCTGTATTATCCCTCTTATTCCCTCCTACCAAAAACTCTGGAACACATTTTTCCCTACTTCCTTCCCAATCCTTTCTCTTCCCCTCTTAAATAAAACTCTGGAACAGAGTGTAAGAGGGACTGAATGGTTCAGCACCCCTTATTAGCTGAATGGTTAATAGCTTAATGAAACTATTCAGATGTTTTTTTTTAATTGAAACAAAGACTCGTAATGCTGAATGACTAAGAGTTAAAAGATTAATAGGTTTATTAAGAGGCTAACAAACACCCTCTAACTCTAAGATAGATGAAATTGTAAATCCATACTTGTATTGACTTCGTTTACTCAAATTATCATCCCCAAGACAGTACTTTAGTACTCCCTCCGTCCCAATTTAAATGTCCTAGTTAAAAAAACACACATTTTAAGAAATATTTTATTTTGTTTGTTTGTGGTAAAATGACAATAATATCCTCAAAAGTGGTGATTGTGTTTTGTCTTTTATGGGCAAAATTGGAAATTACATTTCTATTTTTGGAAAGGGACATTTAATTTGGGACAAACAAAAAAGGAAAGTAGGACATTTAAATTGAGACGGAGGGAGTAGTAGTAAGAAGCTGTGAATTTATCCTGGATGTCGGAAGATCAAACCCCATCACCATCTAATTTACCTTAATACATACGATTTACCTCTCTTATCTTTACCATGAAACTCTAAGCCCAATGATGATGCACAATATTTTTCTCTTTATTCCCTTTATGGTACATTTACAAAATAATTGTACAGACTTTATTTGTAATGTTCACTTTAAAGATCCATTACTAAAAAAATCCAATGTTAAAAAACAAGGCCCATAGAAAACACCCAATAGTTATAGTAGCAACACAACGTTGACAACCAAGTGTCTGTCTGTCTGTCTGTCTGAGAGTGTACAAACTAAACTAAACTAAACTACAGTCTTTGGATCCACTTCCGGCGTCTGTAACACTATCTCCACACACTACTAGTTCAAACACTTGAGATTTCAACTCCAATTATTATTATTATTGTTATTGTTATTTTTATTATTATGGCATACAGACGAAGACAAGGATTTGTAAACGACCCAATTACAACCCCTAACCCTAATTCCAATGAATCCGCCACACAGTCGCTTGCTGCACAAGCCATTAGAGCTTCCTCTGCCTACCGTGACTCTTCTCTCTCCTCGGCTTATGGTGAATCCGCTCGTTGTCCTAAACCCAACTTCAACCCGCTTCATTCTTCTTCCTCTTCTTCTTCTGTTAAGGTAAGATTTATGTACTGTTTATGTTTGGCTATGTTTTCAAGCCTAGTTTAAATAGGAATAAAATAATCATATTAGTTCTAACCTAGCCCTACAGAAAGCTAAAACATAGTTTTATATATACTGTAGTTGTATTGAGGCTCAAGGCTCACTTTTTTCGTCTAGGTTTGCTTTTTAAACCAAGGTACAGTTTATGTTTGTGTACATAGGAATAGGAGTAGGGTCAAACGCTAATCTTGCTTTTTGTGGAAACATGAGAACCAATGTGCTAGCTTAAAGTAACTTTGAGGTGTTGTAATGGTAGCGTAAGTGGCGCGGTGAAAATATTGTAATAGCACTATTGAGTTATTTATAAATAGCACTCTGGCTCTGACCGCTTTTTTTTTACAAAAACATGGTTTGTACCGGACATATTATATTTCTTGTGGCTAGTGGTTTGTGTGTGGAGGTTTTGTGGTTGAATGTTGGTAAGGTTTTCGGTTGTGTGGCTGGCTACCTGTTGGTTAAACTCTTGTTATGTTAATGTAATGGTAGAATAACATATATGTGTAAACACCAAGGCTGTAGAAGGCGCTAGGCAGGCGGTGCGGTCTAGCCTAGGGACTAGGCGGAATCAAGCGTTTTGGTATTTGACTGTACGTAGAGCAGCGTATTGTGTATGTGATGTGTTTGCCTCACGCCTTGGATTTGGGACCTAAACGTCTTGGAGCTCCTCGTGCTTCTTTATACCAAGATTAGATCAATATGTAATAGATTGTCTTGTAGACAAGGGCATCCTCATTGAAGTTGGAGGCCTAGCAGAACTGGAAACAAAAATAAAGAATGGTTAATGCTATGTGCATTCGCCTGCTTTAACTAGATGCAGAGTCTGGTCTTTTAAGATGTTTCTTGAAAGTACAGTGCTGCTGCAATTCAAGAAACTAAACATTCGCTAACCAGTGAGGGGCTTTTGTAGCCTAATTGATTAGACCTTGTTTTTACCTCCAGCAAGATGACCGTCCTTTGATATTCCACCTTCTTTTGACGTTTCTTTCTGTTTTATATTTACTGATTGGAAATTAAGCTTGGTTGTCTTTGCTTGAGTAATCACGTAGCTCCCTTAGCAGATGGTTACTCGTGATTGTAGGATGATTCAACAAGATATGGTAACACATCGACGAAGAATGTAGATGAACCCAAACGTGGTTTTTGGGGTGCTCTTGCTAGAAAAGCTAGAGCCATAATTGATGATGATGATGATGTGGTCCAACAGTATGAAACACCTGAAAGGAGGAGACAACAGTTGGCTGATATGGAAGCGAAGAGCCAGGTAATAAATTCAGCTCAAAAGTTCTGATCTTTTTATATATTGTTATTATTGTAACTAATTATATTCTGCTTTTTAGTGTGATTTTACTCTTGTTGAACATCATCTTCTGACATCCCTTATCATGACCCAATGTGATATATTCGTAGTTGCCAGAAAACCGTCGAAAGGCAGATAATCCTGCATTGCAGAAGGGTCTAAATGCAATTACCTCATCCATCAATTACATTGGTAATGCTCTTGAGGTAAGCTTCTGATGCATCTGTTAATTTTAGTAATCAGTCAATGATTTAAAAAAATAACAATTACATAAGCTACAGTTTCAAGAAATTATTTAATGTTAACACATGTGCCATTATTTTTGAGATTTTTTATTTTATTTTATTTTATACTCGCAGGAGGGCATGACTGTTGTGGAAAATCGAACTGCAGAAATCATTCAGGAAACACGTAAACTACAAATTAAGAAAAAGCCTGAAGAAGTTCAAGCTTCAAATGCGAGGCAGTTACCGCAGATGAAAACAGATACAGAAATTCAATTGAAGGCTTCTCGAGACGTAAGGTGGCTATGTGTGTCACTGGTTCATAATTTCATTCAATTTTGCATGTTTGGGTTATACCAGGAGTATCACGTGTTACCTTAAAAATAGAGAAAATGGTTAAATAGTTTTCTAGTACATGTCAAGTTGGATCCTGCCTGGAACACTATTTTGTCCAAATTATTTATAAACAAATATTGTGTCACATATGGTTAAAAATTATCATAAATTTAAAAAAAAAAAACAGATGTAGCTTTTGAATGGAAATAAATGAGATGTATGATATGGGTATGGGTATGCGCTTGCATGACAGGTGTCAATGGCAATGGCAGCGAAAGCAAAGGTTCTACTACGGGAGCTGAAAACCGTGAAGGCTGATCTTGCATTTGCAAAAGAGCGGTGTGCCCAGTTAGAAGAGGAAAATAAAATCCTTAGGGAGACCGGTGGAGGAACTGATCGCCCTGAAGATGATGATTTGGTATTCTTTACTCTATTAACACACTAGGTTTCACTACAATGTTGCAGGTCAGCGGGCTTTGGGTTGACGGGGTGAAATTGATTAGTTTTTGTTTGTTCACTTGGCAGATTCGACTACAACTGGAGTCACTTCTAGCAGAGAAAGCACGGTTGGCACAAGAGAACTCGGTTTATGCAAGGGAGAATCGGTTTCTCAGGGAAATTGTGGAATATCACCAACTAACGATGCAGGACGTGGTTTACATTGACGAGAGTCGAGAAGAAGTCTCAGAAGTATACCCCATCAACAACCTCCTCGCAACCAATAATAATTTGGTACCCTCAATTCCTCGTAATGCAAACCCACATGTAACTGGAGATATCTCGTCTCCACCCATTACACCCGTGAGCCCCTTCGCTGTAAACGCAGGCGATCAACACAAGTTATGAGTTTCTTTTTTGTTGAATTGTTTTGTTTCACATCTGAACCTGATTCATTTGTGGTGAATGTAATTGTTTAAATTATGTAAACTTTAATGGTACATGTAGGTATGCATTTCCATGTTAGGAAATGATACATGATGTGAAAGATTATATGCAAGGCATGTTAGATGTATACATACAGTCTAGCGTCATATGAACATTACATACATTTTCAATATCAACATACATGATGCGAAAGATTATACGCAAGGCATATAGATATATGCATAAAGTCTAGCGTAATATGATATTACATACATTTTCAATATCAACATGAACACAATGTGTTGTACAGTATACTGGTCAATGTATCTAACTTCCGATGGCCGGACAGTTGTCGGAACAGGTTCCATCTCCAGCAGTTAGTTAGGTCAATAGAGATCCTAAGCATTGATTCATGACACCCAGATTCTGATGAGATAGATCCATGGCTCTTAAGAGCAGTATATATATTCTTAAAACTGTTTTGTATGATCAAAAGAATTGGAAAAAAAGACTTGTTGACCCATCACTATATGATTTAATATCTGCTGGTTTCACAAGTGCTCGACATAACGGACATGTCCTCTCCCGATCAAACCTGTTAAAATCCCGACAAATTATTAATTTGTTAAATATGATACGGAAACTATATTAAATAGAAAGAAGCAAACTGACCATTCTGATACACACTCTTCACAAAATATGTGTTTACACCGTAGGACGATTGGTGACCGCAGTTTTTCCTGACAAATAGCACAAAGATCTCCAGCTGCAGCAACCTGAACCTTAGTGGTTAGTTATGCTCGTTTGTTAGATTTTAAAGAGATAGTAGTAGCAACTTTGGCGGGAACCATATGTTTATTCATGTCAATGACATCAGCTCTAACACGGAAATGTAAAAATTGTGTAACCCGAACACGGGGGTTTAACCAATTTAGCTAAACGAGTCAAATGGGTTAACAGATTAATGAGCTGTAGTCAAGTTGCATGTGTTATACAGGTTGGGGGTAGGGCCTGTATAACTCATCATCATCATCATACTCAGTTTATCCCACCAATAGCAAAGCTAAGGTAGGGTCTGAGGAGGGTAAGATGTAGACAGCCTTACCTCTACCCCGTGGGAATAGAGAGGATGCTTCTAGTGAGACCCCCGGCTCGATAGTGGTTTTGTATCAGGCCTTGGACATAAGGCACATAACACTTAACAATCGGGACAAGCCCGATTGGTGCGTGTGCCCCCTATCTTTTGGCTATCAACGCCACCACATGATGCATGATTAAGCGTCCGTCGTTTTTAACGTTATTTTCACGAAATTAGTAAAATAACGTTAAAATTAGTGCAACTTTACTTTTGCCCCCCGAGAGCCACACATATATACATTATATGCGCACAGCCGTAAGCGGGGCTAAAAGGATCAACCCAAACATGGCCCTTTTAATTAACGTGTCGGGCCAGGGATTGCCATGCCCAAAATTTCTAAGATTGCAAATTCAAAGCATGTTATGCAATCAGATTTATTGCAATTTTCACAGAATATGAAGTTCCTGCTAACCTGCTCGGTAGATGCAGATGACCCATAATGTAGCTCTTTACAAGATAATGCCCTTAATGCAGCAACCAATAATCGAACCTACATAAAACAGGCACCAACATGAATAACAAACAACAATTCAATCTTGAAAATAAAAGCATTAACCGTGTTATATAGACATACCTTTTGTATGACAGATGTAAATTTAAAAGTTAAGTACAAGCCCGTTGTAACCGATGAAAAGATACTTCCATCATCTTTGTTTAAGAAGAACTGATACCAGACAGGGGTAGGCAACAGAGTGCGATACAGAAGCAGTGTGTATTCGACTAGAGTCAACATTTGACCCTGGAAAAAACATATATCCTTGTGTCAATTAGTATCTTCTACAAGAAAAGATTCCGAAGTCATCAAATAGTACACAAACAAGTGTTCTTGAATCACCTGCTTTCGATAATTATGACCTCCGGTGTTCTTGTAGTGCATTAAAAGTAGACACTTGAAAGCCATTGCCGTCTGTCGCGCCATTGAATCTGAGGTCAACAAACTTATTACGCAACATTCATATTGGTTATTTGAACTTTCCGTCTTGTGCGTCCCAGAGAAAAATGTAGATGGGACCCACATGACTGACATGAGAGCTTACCATTCACCAGGATGATGAATAACGCATGCCAAAATAGTGGGACCGACTTTGGAGGAATTAAAACCAATGGATACATAAGATCATCATTTTGATACCACCAGTAAACAAAAACTACATGAAGCATAAAGATCATACTGATGCTGATAAGAACCAAAAACTTCCTCTCTCCCTGACCAAGATGACATTTACAAATGCTTAGTATCAAGATTTAGGAACTATGTACTCTCTAGAAAGAAGTTAAAACTATCATGTGCAAGGCGCTAAACACGTGGGTCAAAATTAGTCTGAACTAGGGTCTGGAGGAAGCTGACATGTAAAACCGACCAAAAGGACGGATAAATTATGAGTGACCTATTTGATGAAGAAAGTTGATATGTGAAAGAGATGACAAATGTAGTTTGGTACGCAAGCTTTATTTGGCCATACATAGAGCACCTCATGCGTGTAAACTTTGCATTACGGTTCTGCTATTGGGTAAGAATGTTCATCATTCTCTTTCAACTCGATTAAACCGAAACTGGAACTGTTTTAAACCGAGCTGATTTACATATTCGGTTTTCAGTCAAAACTGAAGGTTTCAGAAATCTGAATTCAGTTCAAACCGGATATCAAACAGTAGTCATTTAAATTGTCATTTAGCCCAATCAAATTACAACTTTAGCCCAACCCAATCCAGTAACAAATAATGATAAACAAAAAAAAGGTTTACGCGGTTCGGTTTTGAACTCACTGAATTCAGTTTGTTTTTCAACTTTAACTGAAAAAAACCTCAAACCAAATCGATAAACACTCCTACTTTTGGGCCCTAAACGCACACCTAACGCGTTGTAAAAGATGATTACACAAACTTCAATCATACCTTCAAAGCAGTTTGCTTTTGTAGAATGTCATTCGATTTAAACAGCACGGCAGAAATCCAAATTGTCCCGAAAAAACCTGCAAGTTCAGCGTCATTACTACCAATCATTAAACCCTACAACAATCTATTCAATCCACACAACAAATCAAGTAAAAACACATACCTTGCAAATGCTGGCGTATTAACACAACCAACAAAAGCAAAGAGAAAGGAAGTATCTGCTCAATCCACTGTGCCACATTCTGAATATCATATCTATTATTATTAATATTATTATTCGACGAACCCAAAGACATCTCTCCATCATCTACTTGATCATCATCACCACCACCATCCACAACCGTATTTTCCGACAACTCCTCTTCCTCCACACCACTCATAATCCTAATAGAAACCTCATCAGTCTGCATCTCATTACCCAAACCCGAACCCCCTTGCGAATGCGTGCGGAACACACCAGCGTGCTCGAAAACCGCCAGCAGCGGAGCTCGAATCATTTCGCGCAATCTAAACCTTAAAGATAAATTACTTTCCATTCCTATCTTACTCTAAATCATCAAACAGAACATAAACACAACAACAACAATAACAGAATATAACAATAACAAATATACAACAGTAAAACCCTAGGTTTGACTAGAAAAGTGAATCAACTTAAACGGCACGTTGGATCGTCTATATATTATATAACAATTAAAACAAGAGTCAGAGATATTAAGAAGGATATTAATGGATATGTTATGATATTATTATATAAATTGATAACAGATAAGTAAAATATAGTAGGAGAAGAAGGGAATTAGGTATGGAATAGAGGGAAAGGTTAAGGAGATAGTGATAAGAAGTGAGGATATTAGTGCTATTATTATTATTATTATTATTATTATTATTATTATTATTATTATTATTATTATTATTATATTATATTGTGGTTGTATGAATTGGGGGATGAGGTGATAGAGAAAGAAAGGTGTGAGGTGAGTTTGAGTGTTATCGTTGAGGAAGGTGGTTGTTGGCAGTTTTGTTTTTGCGCGCACTTTCCAACTTCCTCTTCTCACTTTTTTCCATTCTTTCTTTAAGACAACATCGAATAATTAGACTAATGTGACGGAATTAACTTTTGATAATCGTGTGCCGTCTCCGGTTATCCGGATAAGTCAATCGTTCCGGTTCTTGATTTGGGTTACTTGGTTCGCTCTGCCTTTGACACATAAGATGAAACGACAACATTTCGATAGTGGTGCGTTTGTGAGGTAGACATGATTGGCCGGTAAACCTAGGGTTGTTCATGTTTATTCGAAACCTGACCTGAATTTGAAGCCACCTGAATCTGAATAACTCAAACCGGACCAACCCGAACCTTAAATGGATTGGTTATCGGGTCACTTTTTCCGACAAAAAACTCAAACAACCCGACCCGAAAAACCCGAAACCCGAATAAAAACCCTAACACATAATGTTTTTTTTATAGATGCGTTTAAGTTTAGATTCTTTGACATCTTAAACATCAACTTTTAGGACTTGTAAACACTATTATATCATGTTGTCAAATAGGGGTGTTCAGAATTCGATTCGAATTCGAAAAATTCGAAATTCGATTTAGTTCGATTCGATTACCAAGAATTCAATTCGATTATTAAGAATTCGAATTCGATTCAATTCGAATTCGAGTCCAGTAAATCGAATACGAATTTATGATTTTAAATTCGATTCGATTCGAAATTCGAATAAAAACTGTACATGTATATTTTTTTAAATATATATACACACATACACATTATTATATACAAAAATATACACATTGAAAAAAAAAACTTCTAAATTTCGGTCAAAATCTAAGAATCCATAGTCTCTACAACTTTTACCATAACCATATTTTACATTTTTACCTTATACATCACAAAACTCTAACAAAATATACTCTCTACTATTTTTACTATTCCCGTATTTGACAAATTGTTGTTTATCAATTTTGTAGATTTGTACTTTATATGTTAAAAATAATGAGTTTGTATTAGTTTTAAAACTAAAAATAAAACAATTTATTATTTATGGTGAATTTGAACTAAATCGAATTTATTCGAATTCGAATTCGACTTTCTTATTCGAATCGAATACGAATCGAATAAATTGAATTTTAAGCGAATACGAATCGAATACGAATTCAGGTAAAAATATTAAAAAATCGAGAAATTCGATTCGAATAATTCGAAAATTCGTTATTCGATTCGATGAACACCCCTATTGTCAAATAATGTTTGAATTTTAATAATATTTTTCTATCTAACACGATGAATTTTGATAATATTTTTGAAAGGGAAAAAAACATTTTTCATATTACATTTAAACCCGAAAACCGAATAACCCGATCCGATCTAACCTGGACCTGAATAACTCCAACTCAACCAACCTGAACTTTAAATGGTTCTGTTAGCGGGTCACTATTTCTCGGCCAAAAACCCAAAACCTAAAAAAATAACCCGAAGAACACCCATAAGTAAACCCAAGCATTCAAGTACAATCAAGGCAAAATAACCTTCGACCATTTGGCACGTGATAATAAAGTCCTTAAACAATGGTAGGACAATGGACTTAACCCACTAATCTGATAAGCTTAACTCTTCCAAGGGAAACTAGGATTTAAGGTCAGCAACCCGACCCATAGCCCTCCTAGAGTCTAGATTAAAACATGTTTATCGTGGCTTAATGTTATCGATCTAACGCTCGCATGTTCCATGTACGATTACTAAATGGCATCAAAGGAGTTTTAAGTCGTGATTCATGAGAAGTGCTAGGATGACCATTGACTCCTCAATCATATGTCCAAAAATCCAAATATTGTAGGGATTGTAGCGTAAAGAAGAAAATTGCCAGGTTGAATTGGCAAAAGGAAACGACATGGCGTTAGAAAAGTTCTATAACGCCCCTCATAAACAATCTGAAGAGGAAAGGAAAGAAAGACGTGATAAAAATGTTCTTCCATCTAACACCATGTTTTAAATGTTTCTCTAAAGTTATGACAAAAAAAATTATATTAAAAGATTCTTTTTGAAAGATTTTAACATAATGTGAAATTGTTTAGGTATTTAAAATCTTGAATGATCTTAGTTTATCGATTTTATTGTTTCGTGACAATCTAATCCTTTAAAAACAGTAATGCTTCAAAATAATTGAGCTTTGAAGTTTTTTTAAACACAAAAAGTAGATGCCTTTGTGTTGAGAGACGAATACAAGATGTTAAACTATCAACTCAATTCTTCTGTATATAAAAGATAGAAAACTAGAAAAGTAAATACACGTGTGTGTTTTTTTGGGTGTTAATATTTGGACACCAAAAAATGAATTTGACAAATTTGTAGCGATTCAAGAAACGATGAAGTGTGACGGATCAAAGATTCGAGTAAACAAAATTTGGGGCAGGTGTCCAGTGGATTTCGACTAGGTGAATGCAGAGGGAACGTCTGGGGGATTATTGAGCTTATGGGACGCCAGCTTTTTCAAGTGCAGTCAAAGGTTCAAACATCGGTATTTTCTTGCAGTTTCTGGAACTATAACCCAGGTTATTGGTTCTGTTCATTTCATAAATACATATGCACCTCAAGGTTTAGCTGCAAAAAAAAGATTTATGGGGGGCTTTGTCAGAGTACTTAAAGGGAAGGCCTTAGATTTGGGTAGTGATGGGGGATTTTAACGCGGTAAAAACACAGGAATAGAGGATGAATGCTAGCTTTAATCCGGCGTACGCAGAAGCATTCAATATGTTCATTGAAGACAATGGTCTATTACAATTTCCGATGGGGGTCGTTAGTTTACAAGAGTGGTAGGAGCAGGGGAAAAACTGAGCAAGATTGACCAGTTCCTGGTCAACCAAAACTTCTGGAATAAATGGCCCGACTCGAGTGTATTGGCGCTGCCTAGAAGAGATTCGGACCACAGTCCGGTGTGTCTATCCACACAATCTCTTAACTTTGGTTCGACTCCGTTCCAGTTTTTCAACTCATGGATGTCAAAACCAGGTTTTGATGAGGTAATTACAAAGGCGATAGAAGGTAAGCGTTTTGAAGGTGCTAGTGATATTATTCTAGCCAATAAACTTAGGGCTATTAAAGATTAAACAAGGAAATGGGCCATTCTTGAGGTAGAATAACGAAGACATAGGCGATCTGAATTGGAAAAGAAGATTGATGTGCTGGACGCTGCTATTGAGGAAAGATCCTTATCGGAAAATGAGAAAACACAATGGGTTGAATGGAAAAAGGAAAGGGAAGATTTGTTAGGGGAGGAAGTTGGTGAATTAAAACAAAGGTCCAAGGCAAAATGGGCAGTGGAGGGTGATGAGAACTCAAGCTTTTTTCACAAGATAATCAATTTTAATAACATCAGCAAGAGGGTTAATGGCTTTGCGATTAATGATGATTGGTGTTGTGATCCAGTTAAAATGAAGTGGGAAGCTAGGAAGTTCATTACAAATAAATTTAAGGAACCGTTACACCATCAGCCAAAATTCTCTTGTAGCAACATCAATTAAATTTTAGGTGACGATGCAACCTCTCTTATTGCTCCGTTCGCGGACATGGAAATTAAGGAAGCGGTTTGGGATTGCGGGAGCGACAAGGCGCCGGGGCCGGACGGTTCAACTTTGCCTTTCTCAAGCATAGTTGGGGCTTATTTAAGGATGACTTTTGCAAGATCTTGGAAGATATTCACAAAACCGGCTCCATTAGTCGGGGCTGTTCTTCGTCTTTCATTGTTTTTATCCCAAAGTTCACAGACCCTATTGGCTTGAATATTTACTATCCGATAAATCTCACAAGTTATATCTCTAAAGTCATTTCCAAGGTATTGGCAAACCATATCAAAAAGGTCATTAAGAAGGTGGTCTTGGAAAATCAATTTGGCTTTTTGTCCGAACGCAGTATTTTAGACAGGCCGTTAATCCTCAACGAACTAATCTTGTGGTCTAAGAAATGCAAAAAGCAACTTTTTCTACTGAAAGTGGACTTGGAAAAGGCGTATGACTATACTAGCTTGGATTTTATTGATTCGGTATTCAGACAGATTGCCTTCCCAGAGAAATGGAGATTGTGGATTAGAGGGATACTCGAATCAGCAAGGGCCTCCGTTCTTCTCAACAGGTCACCATCGTAGGAATTCCGGTGTTTTAAAGGTGTTTGGCAACGTGATCCCTTGTCGCCTTTCATCTTTATAATAGCCACGGAAGCGCTCACAT
Organism: Ambrosia artemisiifolia; assembly: GCA_032199755.1. Taxonomy (NCBI): domain Eukaryota; kingdom Viridiplantae; phylum Streptophyta; class Magnoliopsida; order Asterales; family Asteraceae; genus Ambrosia; species Ambrosia artemisiifolia. Next base: position 27,947,860 of record CM063513.1, read on the forward strand.
GTGGTAACAAAGGCAGAATCGATGGGGCTTATTAAGGGGGCCCAACTTCCAAATGACGGCCCGTCTCTTAGTCATCTTATGTATGCGGATGATGTAGTCATCACGGGGGAATGGAATCAAGGTTGCATTGGGAATGTTATCATATTTCACTATTTTTATCGTATTTCGCTTTCTCTTATATTACATTCAATGTAGTTTAGTTTTATTTTTCAAAAAGTTTAAACTTCTAGCTATTTATCATCAGATACTGTCAACTGAGGACTTGAACTTGATTCAGCAAATGGTTTAGCAACCCATGACTTCATACTGGCTAAAACATTCTTCAATGATAATGACACATTCTTAGGATCAAGTTGTGATGCTGTCACTGTTTCTTTCATAACTTTTTGCTTCTTCGCTGTTGGACTAGAAGCTTCAGGTAAATTCTTTCCTTTAAGCAATAAATCCAACTCTTTGTCTCTTGTAGTCTTGGTAGATTCTCTCTTTGACATTGTCTTCAAACGTCCTTTCTTTGTGATAAGTGGAGCTACAGGAGAACCACTAAAATCATCTTGAAGAACCAGATTGACATTTTCTTCAGTGAAATCTTTGCTTCTCTGTTCTTCCACTATCTTCTCAAGTGGATCAGGAGTAGAATCACTAGTGGCCTTGGGATTCACATCCTCTTTTTCAGAATCCCATTCCTCCTTGTCTTCTGTCTCCTCTGAATCCTCATCAATTAATAAAAGTTTGTCTTTGACTTTGCTTTGCTTTTAACAGCTTTCTTCTTCTTCATTTCCACTACTTTCTCTTTTCCGTTCAATCTTTACTTGGCACCTACATCTTTAACTTGACGTTTTCTCTTTGCACTTTTATCAACAAGAACTAATGGACTATCCGAATCAGAATTACTATTCGGATGTCTAACAGCATCCTTACCAGGATCTGTATAAGAAACAGTACTGAGATGACCAAACAATCTCCTATTAGGTGGCTTCTCATCCTCTGCCTTGCCTTTGTACGTCTTCATCTTGTTTAGTGTAGTAATGTTCATATGTTCCTGGTTCACCATTTGTACTTGATCCTTCCTCAAGTCTGGATACTTCACATCAAAGATCATTTGTAAGAATCTCGGGTACATGAGAAACTTATCAGTCTTTAAGCCTTTAAACACTTCCCTCATATGGCTAAAAATCATCCCAGAAACATTATACTCTTTGTTCAATATCAAGGCTACAACAAACGAACTCAAAGTATCTCTTAACACATCAAATCAACCTCTGACTCATCCAAATACCTTTAGAATCACATGTAATAGATAGTTGAATGGTGGTGAAAGATTCGCCTTGTGTAACTGACAATCTGTGATAGGTCCATTATACTTCATTCTCAAAAAGCAAGCTCTCTGAACAAACCATGGTAAACTGATTGGATCAGTGTCTTTATCAGTCAAGTTTAACTCTTCTCTGAAATCATGTTCACCAACTAGAATCTCCTTGCCTTGAATCTTTGTATGTATTACTGACTTTCCTTCCCAGAATGTCAACATTGCATTCTCCCAGAATTCTACTTGATGATCCTTGTAGATAGTGCAAGGTTATGCAATTGCATGCACAATCCTCGATCTTCTTAGGAAATCGATAATCCCTTGAAATTCCAAGTATTCGTCATCAACGGCTCCAACATATGCACAACAATTGTGTTTAGTCTCGAATTTCAACTCTTTTGGGACTTGTTGTTCTGCCATTTCGCATGTAAAAACACAAGAAATTCACAAAAACGTCAATTCGGATTAAAAATACAAAACTTCAAAAAAATTCTCATATACATTGACCCTTCGTGGGTTCGAATGAGTTGAATTGATGTCGAATGAACAAATTTTAGTTCATTCGACCTGTACAATTTTCTCATTCGACCTCTTGGGGTTCGAATGGACATGTTCTATATTCAAATTTTGCAATTTCTGATTAAGACCATATTAACATCAACATTTGATTCACACATGATCTAACATGGCCGATTATCCTTGATTAACTTCCAATTCCATCATTTAATCATTTATAGTCAGTTTTCCCTAAAATCTAGGGTTTACATAATCGACATTACTAATTTGAATGATTAAACACTAGATTTTGAGTTATTCTCCTCCTAAAACTGACGAGAAATGATTTGTAATAAGAAAATCCATAATCAAACAGTCCAAGATCATAAAATCGATGTCTAGGGTTCGAAACTTCAAACCCATATTCTGAACTGATTCCGGATCCATTACTTGTGAAATTTAGTGTCAAATGATCAGTACAAGGTCAGGAACTATAAAACAATGTCTAATATCAAAGATCAAGAAAGTGCCTTAGAGAGAAATCTTGAAAAGTGAACAGTAGAATGAGTTCGAATGAACAAGAATGGTATATATATGAGATGTTGATTCGAATGAAAGAAATTAAGTTGTTCCAGATTCATTCGACCTTAAGTTGTTCATTCGACCATAAAGATCTCACTCGACCCGAGATATGGGTTCTAATCAAGAACAAAAACTTCCTTCGACCTCTTGATAGGGTCGAATGGAAAGTTTTGAAAACTGTTTTTACCAAAAATGTCCGATTTAATTTTCGTTTTGTCATTTTCAAACTTTTAAACCTTCAAAATCTCAAAATTTCTCATTTTAATGATACAAAACTTAGATTGGCTCGTCAAACTTCAGAAAATGATCATCATCCACCATCAGTTATCGAAAATAACGCAGAAAGTAAAAATTTTGGATTTTCTAAAATTTATGCTAAAACACGCCAAAAATCTTTTTGAGTTTTTGGATATATGAAAGAAATCAAACAGAGAGCAGTAAACTTTTTGTGATTTTACGGTAAGAGGATCATATCAATTTGCGAGAAATCTAATCACACAATTAATCTCTAATATATTATCATTAAAGACAATGTGAGATTCGCCAATTGTTGATATTGTTATCCACATAAGCTCACATGCAAACCGTTATGCAGTACTTTAAAATGATACGCATTAGATGTATTAAAACTAAAAAGCTTATGGTTTCCACACACACGACATACTCCCGTATCAAGGAATCTGCACAAAGTTTCTTCGTAATGCGTGATTATGCCATTGTTATCCGTTATTTACAAGATACGAAGCACAGAGGTGTACAGGTCAGCAATTCAATGCTACAAAGTAACATGTGCACACGTACCAGGTTGAGGCTTATATCAATCATGATTTTCATCATAGATATGATACGATGCATTAAATGATCTTTGATCATTGTCATAGATAAAGTTCCTCATTTAGTAACTTTAGGATTTGGCATATTATCTCTTTTTCGCAAATATCTTTACTGAACTAGGTCCGTATATCAATACGACAAAAGATCAGTCAAGATACCCCGGATAACAATTAACATAAAGACCCGAAACCTTAGATTTGGCAACCCTATCAAATGAAATTACGGTACTAAGACCATATGCCCATGAGGTATTCAGCCACTAGCGAGTAGTTCGTTATGTTTGTATCACTAAGGCACGCATTATTAAGTCTACGAAGCCTACCAGCACATCACACAAAATCATCACACGCCTATTTATACATTCCAATTCTTTAGCATGTGATAGATCATCACTGATGTACTATCATTTCCTCTTTTTCTCCAGGAAAAATTATTTTGGGTTTTCTGATTTTTATGGTTTTTCAAATTTTTCAATGTTTTTGGTTTTTCTGAAAGAAATGCTCCTACTAAAATTAAAAACATATTTTTGGATTTTTAGTTTTTGAAAAAAATAAAAACAAAATAAAATTTGATAAACCGATGAGGAGTCTAATCTTGCCTTTCAATTATACCATTAGCTCTTAATAAAAATTCAAATATGGATTTATCAAAAGCTTTGGTAAAAAGATTAGCTCTTTGGTAATCAGTGTGGATTTTGACCATATCAATCAATCCTTTAGCATAGCAATCCCGAATAAAGTGATACCATACTCGGATATGCTTAGCTTTATAATGATTAACAGTGTCTTTAGTGAGTGCAATAACTGCTTCATTATCGCAATGAATGGGTGTTCTAAGAAATTGCAAACCGTAGTTGCGTATCTGTTGTTGTATCCAAAGCACTTGTGACAGCAACTCGAGGCTGACACATATTCTGCTTCACATGTAGATAATGCAACTGACGTTTGTTTCTTGCATTGCCAGGCCACGAGCCTGCTCCCTAGAAATTGACATTCAGCAATTGTGGATTTGGCGTCAATATCACAGCCTGCATAATCTGCATCACTAAAGGCAATAAAGTCAAAGTTATCACCATTAGGATACCATAACCCGCGTGATGGAGAACCCTTCAGATAACGTAGGATTCGTTTAACTGCAGTGAGGTGACTCTGTTTCAGCTTCGATTGTAAACGAGCATAAAGACATGTTGCGAACATTATATCCGGCCGGGAAGCGGTTAGGTACATCAAAGATCCAACGATGGCTCGATATGTAAAGGGATCAGTAAGCTCCCCCTTAGCATCAACTCCAAACCTATTAGTATCAATTTTCTTCGAATCCTCCATCTGGAATCGGATCAAGACTTTGGATACGTCTTTCATTTGGTGGATGAAAATTCCCGTTGGCAATTGATCTACTTGCAATCAAAGAAAGAATTACATTTCTCCCATAGAGCTCATCTCAAATTTCTCCTGCATAACCTTCTCGAATTCCCTGCAAAAAGATTCATTAGTATAACCAAATATAATATCAACAACATAAATCTGTACTAGAAGCAAGTCACCCTCTGTTCATTTCATGAACATGGTACAGTCAACTAGTCCTCTCTTGAATCCTTTGGATAGAAGATATGTGCTGAGCTCCTGTAAGGACAAAGACGATTGACGAAACCACTTTTGATACCTTAGTCTAAATCATATTCTGCAATATTATTCTAAGTGTAGAAACTGCTGAAGAAAAAGACTGAAAGTACTAAAGAAGATGATATCAAGTACTGAAGAGTAAAGATCAGAAGTTCTGAAGACGAACCAGACAAAGTCTCTGACATCAGTAGTTTGTCACTCATCAACTGTTATGATTGAAGCTTCCTACCGCCCTTATACTTCAGTAGTTTAGTATTATATTAGTTTTCTTAAAGTCTTTGTACAAGTTCCAATACTACAGCCTGTTGTAGTATTATCTAGTAGTATTATACTTCAGTAGTTTAGTATTATATTAGTTTTCTTAAAGTCTTTGTACAAGTTCCAATACTACAGCCTGTTCTAGTATTATCTAGAAGTATTATAATCTTTTGTACACTTAACTTGTATGTAATTGTCCGTCTATAAATAGATGGGTTCATCCCACTATTTTAGACAAGAATCCTTCAAGACTTTTGTAGTTAACCACTTCAATATATTTGAGAATCATTTGAAGCATTTACAGTTATATTCATTTACTGTTTTTGATTCTCATTTACTACTTAGTTCATTAATTGAGGGGGGAGTCATAACTCCTGATAAAAGTGAGTCTTTAACTTGCTACACTTGTATTAATTCCGCTGTGCAAATATACTTTGATAGATCTATACAAGTGTTCATAAATAAGAAATGTTAAAAGAAATTGATCCAACAATTGGTATCAGAGCATCTGGTTTATCTGATCAAATATCCATCTAACAAATTGAGAATCAGACACAGGCTCTTATTGATATTCAATAAAGGATATAAGTTCACTTTTTCAAAACATTCATCACTTTCAGAAAATCTTGACAAATCATATTTCTTAAAAATGGATCCTCATAATACTGGATCTTCCAACTAACCTCCTATGCTAGTCAGAAGTGAATATAATATCTGGCAAAGGATGATGACACATACCCTTTCACAACAAAATACTAGGTGTTGGAAGTCTGTCATGTATGGACCCCATATACCAATAAATGTTAATCTTGAAACTAAAGTAGAAATACCAAAAGACTACACTGATGAAGATTTCCTAAAACTTGAGCTGGATGCTAAGGCATTCTCAATGATGGCAATGGCTCTCCTAAATGAAATATATGTTGGTCTTTTACACTGTGAAAGTGCCAAAGAGCTGTGGGATCGCCTCAAAAAATAGTTTGGAGGAACTGATGAGGTGATTGCCAAAACCAGAGAAATTCTTGCACAACAATATGAAACCTTTACTCATGTTAGTGGAGAGACTTTAACACAACAATTTGAAAGATTCTCTTCATTAATTTCTCAGTTAAAGTTAAATGGTAAGGCCTACACAAATACATCTATGCTTCATAGATTTTTAAGGTCATTACCAGAAAAATGGGAAACTTATTCTATAGTTCTCAGGTCAGGACCAGATTTGAACTTCCTATCACTCACAAAATTACATGGGAGATTGTTAACTTTTGAAAGAGAAATTAATCAAAAGAAGAAGTTACAAAACTCTGGTAAAACTGCTGATGACTAAGTTCTAGGTAGTACCGCACTTTTAGGACAAGACTCACCAACTTGTTCAAATGATTTTGGATCTTTTGACCACATTGACATAACTGCTGGGATCTCATCAGAAATGTCATATCCATCTTATGACAATGAAGAAAATAGTCAAACTGCTGATAACATGTGCTTTATATTAGATGACTTAAAAAAATTCAGTAGTGATGACTTAGAAGAAATGGACATACTACACCAACTGGCCATGTTAAGTATTAAAACTAACAAATTTTATAAAAGGTCAGGAAAGAAATTTCCAGGACTGAACAACTCAACAAAATTTGGTTTTGACAAATCTAAACTTAGATGTCATAAGTGTCAGAAGTTGGGACACTTTGCTAGAGAGTGTTGAAGCTCTGGCTTTAACCAACCATAGTCGGGAAATCAATCAAACTCCAATTATAACATGAATTTTGGAACACAGGGAAGTGCACATTTTGTACATGCACAAGCTCCACAAATCCAATATGTGCCACAAATACAATATGTTCAAATGCCTGCTCAACAACACGGCCAACAACAATTGCCTTTCAATCTAGCTGCTTAACCTCCACAACATCAACAACCCTCTAAACAAAGCTTATTCACTTCAGGGTATGTTGATTGGAGAAGTCTTCTTTTTTAGACATTTGAATGCAGTCAAGATGCAGAAAACAAAGTCTGTGACATCAACTGGGGAGAACCTGATAATGGCATAAAAAAACTTTACCTTAATAGCTTTTGAGGGATGCTCCTCTAACTCTGCCTTATCTCAGGTATCAAAAGAGTCTCTTTTAAAACTTCGCTCAAAATCACGCAAAGAATCATTTGCTTTAATAAGAGAGACCAATGTGCATTTACAAGGCAAAGCCAATGACTCTGAAAGAAAATGCATACAAATGAAATGTGATTAGAAAGAAAACTTGCTTCAAAATCAAAAGAAATTTCTAAATTAACAAATAATGCTATTGAAACCCAAGCACAAATTAAAATCATGATAGAAGACCTAGGAAATGTAAGAAAAGAGCTTGCTGACACCAAGGTTGATTGTGAAAATTGGGTTGAGTCATGTAGAGGTTACCAAATGCTGCTTAACAAACAAACTGCATTAAATGTTAAGTTTGGCATAGGTTACAATCATACTGAAACACCAACTGATTTTACTCCCAAAACTGCTGATGATGGGAGTAGAATAGTTCAAAAACAAACTTCTGATATAAAAGACTGCACATCTTTTCATCAGAACTTTCTCAAAATTGAAAAAGAAAGTTCTACAGAAGTTAAAAATGCTGACATTAAGCCATCAGTAGTTTCATCTACATCAGGAGTTGAGAACCTGAAAACTACTGATGACCTAATTCAAGACACCAAAACTGTCAGTAATTTGCCTTCCACATCTCATGATGAATTTAAAAGGAATGAGAAGGCAAAAGAATGTGAAATTTGTGGCTTGTTTAACCACAAAACAGAATTGTGTAGATACAGAAAAGGAAATTAGTATAATAAGAAGATTTTACAACTGGTTGTGGGAAAACGAATCAAATAAGATTTTGAAGAAACTTTCTATCCCAACAAACAACAACCAAATAACATCTTTTTCTCAGAAAAAGACTAAATCTCAACCAAAGCCTTTTTCTCAAAATTCTTCTTTAGAAGATAGACCAAAACCTTCAGTAGTTTCACAAACTACTGAGGTAAAAGAATTGATAAACATTGTTAAACTTTTGATGACCAAAGTTGATGGTGAACCTCAACTGGGTTCCACCATTGCTCTTAAAGATTAATCCATTGCCAAAAAGACATGGATTTCTAGAAATGGTCCACAACAAACTGTTCATGTTCTCAAGAGCAAGCCCAAAGCCAAATTATCTTGGGTTCCTAAATCTAACTAATTTGCTGTTTGTGCAGAGGGTCTCCAGAGGTCTAAATAGCATTTGGTATGTTGATAGTGGAGGCTCAATGCACATGACAGGATGCAGATACCTGATAAACAATTTTATCAGTCAAAGAGAAGGATCTGTGTCCTTTGGGAACAATGCTAATGGATATGTGCTAGGATATGGCAATGTATCCTCTGGTAAAGTACAGTTTGATAAGGTCAATCTGGTTGAAAATTTAGAGAACAACTTGCTGAGTGTCTCTCAAATGTGTGATAAAGGATATTCTTCCTTTTCCACCAAAACTGCTTGCAAGATTATCTCACTAGAAGGCCAAAGTTGATAGAGAAGATAATTAAAGACAATACTTTGCTGATAGCCAAAAGATGTGGCAATGTCTATGCAGTGGACATTGAGAAAGACAAAGTATTGAACAACACTACCTGTTTATTCTCAAAAGCATCAACTTCTTAAACTGATCTCCGGCATAGGAGACTTGGCCATGTGAACTTTAAAACCATAAATAGAGTCACAAAAATGGGCTTGGTTAGAGGTCTACCCTTGAAGGAATACCAGTGTAAATAACACTGTGTGTCCTGTCTTATGGGTAAACAACATAAGTCCTCCTATAAGTCTACTGAAGAATAAAAAACAACTGCATGTTTTCAACTACTCCATATGGACTTATTTGGACCAATCAAAATCATGAGCCTTGGTAAGAAGAAGTACTGCTTGGTCATCATTGATGACTACTCAAGATTCACATGGGTCTTCTTCTTATATTCCAAGGATGAGGCAGCTGATATTATCAAATTCTTCATTCTACAAGTAGAGAAACAATACTCTCTCTCTGTCAAAGTCATTAGAAGTGACAATGGGACAAAGTTCAGGAACAAAAATCTGGATGAATTCTGCCTGTCTAAAGGGATTGTTAGACAGTTTAGCATTCCCAGAACTCCTGAACAAAATGGTGTGGTAGAAAGGAAGAATAGAACACTAATTGAAGCAGCAAGAACTATGTTAGCTGATTCAGGCCTACCATTGTACTTTAAGGCTGAAGCAATCAACACAGCTTGTTATGTTCAAAATAGGGTCCTTGTCAACAAAAGACATTCCAAGACTGCCTATGTAGTTTTTCATGGCATTAAGCCCCTTATCTCCTTTTTCAGAGCTTTTAGATGTCAATGTTTCTTCCTGAATATCAAAGACTCTATTTCAAAGTTTGCTGCAAAAGTTGATTCAGGTTATTTTCTTGGTTATTCTTCCACTAGAAAAGCCTACAAGGTATTCAATTCCATAACCAAGATAGTAGAAGAAACACTGAATGTCAAGTTCAATGAGTCTAAACACACTCTCATTCCAGCACATGCTGCTGAACTTTTTGACCTTGACAATTTTAATTTCGGCCCTGAAAAGACTATTACTTCATCCAAACCTACTTATTATGGTGATCAAGGGTTTGATGATGATGGTCCTTCATCATGGACTCCAAATACAGTTACTAAATCAACTTTCAAACCATCAGAAGTTTCACAAACTTATACTTCAACAACTGCTGATGAACAAACTCAAACTACTGATTCAGCTCCCACAACTGCTGAAACCATTCAAAGAGCTTATTCAGACATTATTGACCTCAGTGGTTTGTTTAAAAAAGTTCAAGAGCCTACTCCAATCACAAGTCTACAACAACTGATTGAACACAAAGATCATCCATTTGATGAAATCATGGGTAATATTGCATCAGGGGTACTCACAAGAAACTAGCTTTCCAACTTCTGCTTTTTCTCAGCATTTATTTCTCAGTTGGAACCAAAGAAATATCAGGAAGCCCTCAAAGACAATAGTTGGGTTCAAGCTATGCAAGATGAGTTGCTGCAATTCAAGAAGCAACAGGTCTAGGAAATCTATCCCTTACCTCCAAACAAGCTACCAATTGGCACAAGATGGGTTTTCAGAAATAAACAAGATGAGGCTGGTATGATTATCAAGAACAAGGCAAGACTGGTGGTACAAGGTTACTCTCAAGAAGAAGGAATTGATTACGATGAAACCTGTGCTCTAGTTGCAAGGCTTGAAGCCATCAGGTTATTTTTTGCTTATGCAATTTCCAACAAAATTAAGGTTTTTCAAATGGATGTTAAGAGTGCATTTTTATATGGAAAAATAAAAGAGGAAGTGTATGTTTGTCAGCCACCTGGGTTTGAGGATCCTGCTCATCCTGATTGGGTGTACAAACTTGACAATGCTTTTTATTGGCTAAAAAAGGCTCCCAGAGCTTGGTATGAAACACTTTCCACCTTTTTACTTAAAAATCACTTCAGAAGAGGTTCCATTGATAAAACACTTTTTATTAAGCATGTTGGAAATCACATCCTACTTGTTCAAATTTATGTTGATGATATCATTTTTGGTTCAACCAATGCAAAACTGTGTGATGAATTTAAGAAACTCATGCAATCAAAATTTGAAATGAGTACCATGAGCTGCAGTACTTTTTGGGACTGCAGATCAAACAACAATCAAATGGAACTTTTATACATCAATCCAAATATGTTAAAGAATTATTAAATAAATTTTCTTTACAAGACAGTAAATCATGTTCCACTCCTATGACCCCAACCACACAGGTTGAACCAGATGATCAAGAAAAATAGGTTGATCAAACCATGTATAGATGTATGATAGGTTCCCTTCTTTATCTAACTACTTCTAAACCAGATATTATGTTTTCAACTTCTGTCTGTGCTAGATATCAATTAGCAAAAGGGAATCACACGTAATTGCTGTCAAAAGAATTTTCAGATATCTGAAAGGAACTCCTACTTTAGGAATTTGGTATCCTGCTTCAAGCAATACCAAGTTAACAACTTTTTCAGATAGTGACTATGCAGGGTGTAAAATGTCAAGAAAATCAACATCTGGTGGTTGTCAATTCCTAGGAAACTGTCTGGTGTCCTGGCAATCAAAGAAGTAAATATCTGTGGCAACACCAACTGCTGAAGCGTAATATATTGCAGCTGCAAGCTGTACATCACAGATTCAATGGCTTCAATATCAAGTTCTTGATTACGGAATCAAAGAGACCAAGACTCCACTATTAGTAGACAACAAATCTGTCATTAGCATCATTCAAAACCCTGTTAAATTATCAAAGACAAAAAACATAGAAATCAGGTATCATTTCATTAGGGATTGCTATGAAAAAGGCAAGATTGACGTAAAACATGTGACAACAGCTAATCAAATAGCTGATGTGTTCACCAAACCTCTTGACACAACAACATTTCAGAGGTTAGTATCCATGATTGGGATGCTAAATTTTGAGTAAAATTTTGTAAGTGTTTTTATTTTTCTGTACATATTTTTCTTTCACTAAAAAGAAAGAAATTTCTGATGTATAAAAACATCAGAATGGGGATATTTTCAAAAATTGAATCACTACTGATAATTATCAGAAGTTATAAATGTGTTTTAAAACATATTCTCATCAGTTGTTTACAAACTACTGAAGAGAAAATGGGAACTACTGATGAACAATTTTATTTCATCAGCAGTTTAGTCAAAAAGGGTAAATCAGACTTTTCCCATTTCAGAAGTTTGACCTAGGCGATTATAAACTTCTGATAAACACCTTTTTCTCAAACTTTTCCTTTCAAAAAGCAAAATTCCCTCTTTCTCTCTCAAAGCAAACTCAAAACCCCCACTCTAACCTAAAAATACTGTTCGATAAAACACACGATGGCTTTCGTTCTAAAACAGGGACATAATAAAAGAGGCTATTTTGTTAAAGACTCTGCCTGGTCCCAATACGACGAAATCATTGATTTAGTCATCAAATCCCAGTCCTACACAACTTTCACTGTTGACCCTCCACTACACATTCAAACTCTAAATGAGTTTTGGGCGAACGCCGAGGCAGTCACAGTGAATGACAAAGTTATTTCCCTCAAGTCAACCATCCAAGGGAAAGTGATGGCAATCACACCTAAATCTCTGAGAATAAGACTTGGTCTTGACGATGCTGAAGCACCATAACACATTCCCAGTGCTGATATTCACTTAACCATGACTGAGTGTGGTTATACTTTATCACATGCTACAGTTTATATGAAATATTTTGATCCAAAATACAAACTTTTGTTTCCTTACATAATCATGTGTTTAAGTCCCAAAACTGGATCATATGATCAGATGCCATCTACTTTTCAACCTATTTTTCATTCCATTGTGAATGAAACTACTTTTAAGGCATCAAATGTTTCTTTAATGAGTTGGTGTTGCATCACCAAAATTCTAAAGAAAAAAATTTGTTGTACCCAAGGTTCATTATGCAATGCATAATAAAAGAACTTGGTGAGTGGATACTTGTGGGTGAGGCAACAAAGTTAAATTCATTGACCTCACAAGTATTCTCAAGGCATAATAAACCGACACTTTTGCCAGAAGATGACCAAGGGGAACAAGAAATAGTCCCCATGGAACCCACATCTTCCAAACCCTATCCTAAAAGGCCAAGAAACACAAAAAACAAAAATCCAAACCCACCAACCCAAAAAGAAAAGCAATCCAGGAATTTAAGATGCCTAAATCTGTTGATGTGCACTCTGCACTTGTTAAAGATGTGACTTAAACATCCTCTCAGTCTCATCCATCTCACACACCCAAAAGAGCACCAATAACCATTTTATTTCAAAGGAAGAAAACCAAAAAGACAATAACTACTAACCCTTCCTTTGAAACTGCTAATCCCTTACCCAAAACTAATGATCCCAAAAATGCTGAACCAGAAACATCACACACAACAATAGAAATTGCCAAACTTCTCTCTGGGCTAAAAGAAACAATCCCATCTGATCATGTCAATCCCCAACAACCACATAAAACAGGGGATTAAACCACATCAACAGACATGGATGTGGATGTTACCAGCCCTAACCCAAGAGGTGAGGATGAACCAAGGTCTCTAAGCCCAAACTTAGTTACCTTAGGTAAATTTAAGGCTGCTACTACTCATATACCATCCAGTGGTGGATTTGAGGACAGTAGTACCGTAGCTAAGACCTTAGATGTGGCAACTACTGATGAAGGCTTTATGCCTGAAGTAGGAAAATCTTAGTACCAAGACAAAGAGGTTCATGAGACAACTACGTTGGGCCTAGCTCATGATATAACTGATGACTTCATCATTGATGATGTCACCAGGGATTCAGATGATTCCATTAATTTGGATGATGATTCAACTGTTCCACAACATGAATTAACGGCTGACTGTGAAGGTCCTGAATCCAATGTCTCTGTAGTCAAAGAGTCAATCACAAAAGATCAGGTTAAAGACCACTTAAGCCCTGATTCCCCTAATGTGGCATCCCCAGTTTACACTGAGGATCACCCCAAAACTCACCCTCCACACTCTCAAAAGCCTACCCAATTCTCTGGGTGATCTAGCGTAGACATGAACCACCTATGCAGCCCAGAAGGTCCCTTATACCAGATGGTCCACCAGCTGATATCCTCTCATCTTCAAAAATTTATGACTGCTATGGAGTTAAAGAATAGAACTCCATTGGAGATGACTGATAATGCAATTAATCACAGAATGGTTGAGTTGTCAAGAAGAATAGAAGATAACAAAAGACAACTTGCTTACTTAACTGGTATGACACCTCCTGCTCCTTGGTTTCCAGAAGTGGACGAAGCCAAAAAGGGGGAGAAGTCAAAGGAACCTGAAGTTGTTTCTTTTGAAGCTGCTAAAAAGGCTAGAGAGGCACAACATCTCAAGGACGCCCAAAAAGAGACTGCCAAGACAAGACAAGAAATTGCCTTGAAAGAAAGACAAGATTGGTATGAAAAACAAGAAAGGCTCCTTAGAGAAAATACTGAAAAGGCCTCCCAAGGCATTATTGGAGAAACTGCTAAAGACCTTCTAGGAAGTACTTAAGACAATCCTTCAGTAGTTGACACTCCCTATACTCAAATAGAAGGAGTTTCTAAGGCAACTAAACCAACTCCAGCTGATTTTCCAAAGCCGATTCCCACTCCAAAAGTTGTGTTAAACCTTACTCCTATATCATTTTCCAAATAACAGATTGAGCAGAGTTTAATTGCAGCAAAGAAGAAGGCTATGGAAGATAAGGCCTGGAACAGCCTAGAAGCAAGAGATGACTTAAGCTTTAATGATAAGCTAAAAGCTTATGAACAAAAATTGAGTGAGTTAGAAGAACAAGACAAAATTGCAGAAGAAGATAAAAGACAACAACTGATGAATTACATTTGTAAAAACAGCAAGACAAAGAAACACTCACTCAAGGGTCTCTCAACCTTAGAACTTACAAAAAGGGCACAGCTTGTATCTGACAGGCTTGCCACAAAAAAAGGAAGAAAGATGAAAAGAGCCCAAATCATACAAGAACTGACAAACAATGATTATGGTTCAAAGACTCAACTGTCAAAGTGGAAAGAAGACACTCTTCTGGACACTTACAAGAAATTCAAGGCCCTACAAAATACCAATCCAGAGATGTTCAAAACTTATGAGGTTTCACAACCTTCAGTAGTTTTAACTTCTGTTCATTCTAAGAAACTCCCAAGGCCTGCTGCTGCCAAGAAGAAGACAGAGGAACAAATTAAAACAAACTTCAAAATGGCCTTGCTAGAAGGAAACACAGTGGTGCATGATGGTTTTGTTGTTGAAGAAAACCTCTGCTCACACAATTCAGGGATCCTTCTACCTTTGCCTATCAACTACAACAAACCATAATAGAAAAACAGCATACCAAGGTAATCACTGAACATCATATTCCAACACCTATTGATCTACCTAGTTTTGCTAACATTGAACAGAGAAGGAAATCCCACCTGATGGTCACTGGAATAGAAGAAACTCCACAATCAGGTACAAACCAAGAAAAGGGCATTGTCCCTTATACTTTAGACTTTGACCAATCTAAAGTAAATTTGTGAAATGGTCCTTCAATGATACAAACTCAGTGATGGTCACAAGAAGAGATCGTTCAAGTAAGGTCTTCAAAACCATAGAAGAACTGAAGAAACTATCATCAAAAGACATTATTACAATTCAACATCTTGAACCTGAACAAGGATCTCTCACAGAGCAACAAGCTCACCAACTCAAGGTCTCCATGGTTACAGAAATATGGAGAATACTTGAAGACAGAAAGACAACCAATAAAGCTTAGATAAGGTTTTAGCTTCATCAATCCAGGGGGGAGATTGTAAGGACAAAGAGGATTGACGAAACCACTTTTGATACCTTAGTCTAAATCATATTCTGCAATATTATTCTAAGTATAGAAGATGATATCAAGTACTGAAGAGTAAAGATCAAGTACTGAAGATGAACCAGACAAAGTCTCTAAGGAACTAATGAAGATAAAGTACTCATCAGTAGTTTGTCACTCATCAGCTGTTTTGATAGAAGCTTCCTACCGCCCTTATACTTCAATAGTTTAGTATTATATTAGTTTTCTTAAAGTCTTTGTACAAGTTCCAATACTACAGCTTGTTGTAGTATTATCTAGTAGTATTATATCTTTTGTACACTCAACTTGTATGTAATTGTCCGTCTATAAATAGATGGGTTCATCCCACTATTTTAGACACGAATCCTTCAAGACTTTTGTAGTTAACCATTTCAATATATTTGAGAATCATCATTTGAAGCATTTACAGTTATATTCATTTACTGTTTTTGATTCTCATATACTACTTAGTTCATTAATTGAGGGGGAGTCATAACTCCTGTTAAAACTGAATCTTTAACTTGCTACACTTGTATTAATTCCGATGTGCAAATATACTTTGATATATCTATACAAGTGTTCATAAATAAGAACTGTTAAAAGAAACTGATCCAACAGCTCCTCATACCACTGTTTTGGGGCTTGGTGCAAACCATACAACACTTTGTTTAGCTTGTATACCTTATCATTCTGGATAGGATCCTCAAAACCCGGTGGTTGCCCGACATAAACTTCTTCCTTTACCACACCATAGAGAAAAGCACTTTTAATGTCCATCTAATACACCTTGAATTTTATATATGATGCATACGCAAGAAACATTCGGATTGCTTCAATGCGTGCAACCGGTGCATAGACTTCATTGTAATCAATTCCCTCCGTCTGACGAAAGCCTTACACCACCAATCGAGCTTTGTTCCGTACAATCACTCCTCTGTCATCCTTCTTGCACTTAAACACCCATCTGGTGCCAATCTTCTTCATGTCTGGTAGTAAATCTGTTAACGTCCAGACTCCTAACTTCTTAAATTGTTGTAACTCATGCTGCATCGCATCCACCGATGATTCGTCTAGCAAAGCTTCCTTGTAAGTTCGAGGCTCAACCTGCGAAACATAACAAGCAAAAGACCAATCATTTTGATCACCTGATTTTTGAATTTTAGTATACAGGGCAAGGGCTCCAATATTCTCAGTCGATGATGCACGCCTCAATTGTCCTCGCATCATCACACTGCTTCCAGGATCACCAATAACTTGTTCCAACGGTTGAACCGTATGAATCCGAGATTCCGGATGTTCAGGAACAGGAATTACCGTTTGAATATTCAAGTTCTCTGTCGTATCCAGATCATTACCCATATTCAATGAAGATGGAATATCTGGATTTGGGTTCACTGGAGGTGATACTGCCGAATTATCCAAAATTGCTTCACTAGTAACTTCATAATCGTCTTCTGACTCAAAAGAATTAAACGTTGTAAAAGCTTCTTGAAAAATATCTTCCTTTGCTACAGGAGCATTGGCATCATTAGAAGCTGCAGGAGGAGTTATGGTGATCGGACGCATTAACAGTGAAGTCACTGCGTTGTCACACTTGTAATATAATCGTAAAACAGCCTCTTCAACCAAGCTTTCTGGATTGAATGCTCAAATAACTCTTTGTAATCAAACATCCAATTGGGCCCATTACCAGGAGCATTCTGAGTGTAGCATTGAACATCCACATTAGCCCACTCTTCAACTTGTCGAGTTCTTTAATTAAACACATGTTTAAGTGGTGTCGCGTATCCAACAAAATAACCTTCTTCAGCCTTCGCTCCAAACTTCTCAATAGGATTCAGCATCGTACATGGTGCCCCGAATGGCTCTAGAAACTCTAAGTTCGGCTTGCGTCTGTTAAGCAGCTCATAAGAAGTCTTTCCAAACTTCTTCACTGTTAACACACGGTTCAAGGGATAACATGCTGCATGAATAGCTTCATTCCAGAATATAACCGGAATATTAGAATCTGCAAGCGTAGTCCTAGCCGCTTCGATTAGAGTCCTGTTCTTTCATTCTGCAACACCATTCTGTTGTGGAGTATAAGGTGCACTGTACTCGTGATGATTTCCCTTTTCCTCGCACAATGCATCCAACATGGATTTCTTAAACTCCGTCCCGTTGTCACTTCTGATTCACTTAATCTTCAAACCATAGATGTTTCCCAAAAGGGCAAACAGAATCTTCAAATTGTTGAACGTTTCGCTCTAGTGTTGTATACACATCACCCACGAAAATCTGGAATAGTCATCGGTAACCATAAGATAGTAAAGATCTCCATTGATACTTTTACGCTTCACTGGTCCAAATAGATCCATGTGTAGACGCTCAAGTGGAATACTAATAGAGTTTACATTCTTGGGTTTGTGGGAATGTTTATGCTGTTTTCCTTTCTTAACAACTCACACATTTACCATTCAAATGAAAATGTTTAACATTCATGCCTTATATTAGCCCGTTCTTCACCAAATTGTTCATCTTTCTTAGGTTAATATGCCCCATCCGTCTATGCCACATAATCGATTGTTTCTCAGTAGCCTTAGATAGAAAACATGTAACTTGACCCTGTGTAGTGGTAGCTTTGCTCATGTCAAGAATGTACAAGTTATTCACTCTCGGAGCCTTAAACATAGTCTACTCCTTAGGTATCTCAAAACCAGGCTTCAGGATGTAGCAAGACTTGTCATCAAAGGGTACTGTAAACTTTTTATCAGAAATCTGAGAAACACTCAACAGATTGTAATCAATCTATTTTACATAAGATATCTTCTCAGAACTCACTATCCCATTACTCACACTCCCTTCCATCGTGATATAACCACCTTTGTTTCCTGCAAACGCCACATTCCTCCATTTACATTCTTAATGTCGAACATGAGCGTCATATCTCCAGTCATGTGCCCGGAAGCTCCATTGTCAACAATCCAAAGACTGCTAATAGGTCCAGCCGGAACTCCCTGCACCAATAAAAGATTGATTAGTTCTTACGGGGGACCCAAGCCATTGTGGTCTTGGGTCTTTGAGTGTCAATAATTGGAACATTCAAAGAATCAATTTTCTCAGAAGCAATTTTCTTTTCAACAATTAATTTCTCCAAAACTGTTGTTTTAGAATCTTGTTTCATTGAACCTGTAGAAGTTTTGAGGCACCTGGAGAACCTTTTGGTGACCAAGATTGTTCCGATCGTTTCAAGATACGAATTTGAGGTTGTTTCACCTCCTCAGTTTTCTTGGAAACATTCTTAGGTGGAATATGCTTGATTACCTTGTCTGATTTAACAGATGAAGGTCCAGTAGATGATTTAGCAATCGGTTTTGGGAAATTCTTTTGCTTATCATTCACTGTGTTCACTCTTGGTTTCTTCCACTTCTTTTCCATAGCAATCCGATTACGATTGTCATAAACAATGGGTTGGTTTCCTCTTTGATAAAAGTTTGGTTTGTTATAGAATTGCTTTTGAGGATAACCAACATTCGGATTTCTATGTTGTTGCCTATACTCAACCTCTTGCCTTTTGCATCTTATGTATGGACAGTGAGAAAGTAAATGCCCTCTCTCTCCACACTGAAAACAGGCACGGTACTCCTCAAATGAATAATTGTCATGATAGTTAACAAATGAGTTAACCGAGTATTGGTCATTAATACACTTTCGTCTTAAACTCTCAGGAGTGGGCTCCATTGAGTAAGCCGGTTCAACAAATCCGCTAACTTTTTCCTTTGATTTCACAAATTCAGTAACATGAACCTTTGATGGTTTTGAATTATCACCATACAGTCGCTTAATCAGTCCAGGTGGCATATCATTGGTTCTTTCAGATTTTGGAAACCAAATTGTGCTTTCTCGCCAAATTTTATCTATTTTAGAATAATTTGCGAACTATATAGGATATTCATCATCAGAAATTATTTTATCTGATCCTTCCATCCGGTAAAATACTTTCACAGGTTTGTCACTTGACTCACTTTTCTCACATTTCTTAACTAATTGATTAGGTTTGTTTACAACTTTTGGAGGATGTTGAACCTTAGGTGTTGAATAACCCTCATTGGTTCGAATGTGATTTTCCAAAGGAATATCAACATCCTTCCTAGGTTCCTCATCCTCTTAGTCTGAATCATCAGTTACAGCAACTACACCTTCATCATTCAATCCCAAAATCGGCCTCACATCAAAATTTGGATCACCAACACTAGAAGTGTTTAATTCATTATCTGATGTGGAATCCGACTTTACTAAACTCTCCAGTGTCACATCATCAAGATTGTGATTTTCAAATAACACCAGGGATGGAACAGATTTATATGCATTGGATTGAATGTTTTCCTTAACCGGTTTCTCAACAATGTGATCTAAAACATAGGCCACGTTGCTGTAACTCTCTAATTTCTTGTTGTCCTTTTCAGAAAAACATTTTACTTTTGCCATTTCAAGTTTAGTTTCTTCAATTTCATTTATATAGTTGTTAATGGCAATCTGTTTGTTCGAAAGTGTTTTTGTTAATTCTGAAACGTCTTTCTTATAACTTTCTAGTGTTTTATTTAAAGCTCTTTCACTTTTTCGATAAGACTCAATGGCGGTTTTAGCACTCTCAAGTTCATATTTTAGGTGCTTAATCTCGCCTTCAAGCCTATCACATTTACCACAATACTTATCACTAGAAGATGAGTTAGAACTTACCGTTTTGGTGCATCTGTCAGGGACATTAAAGCGAAATGAGCTTCCTTTCCTGCGAAAAACTTGAAGTAATCAACATTTGTAAAAGAATCATCCACCATGCATGACTTCTTTGTCATTGGAAAATCTGCTTCAGCAAGAAGTTGCTCAACCTCATCATCAAGTGAATTAACACTAGTTTCTGAATCAGATTTGCTTTCAGTATTAGAATAGACAGACCCTTGATCTTTAGAGAAATCAGCAACATAATCAACAATCTTTTCTGAAACTGCTTCCTCAATAAACGGTTCCTCAACCTTCTCAGGAACAACCTCTTCAATTAACTCTTCAATCACCACCTTCTTTTCCAAGTCTATAACTATCACCGACTCCTCACTAACCACTTATTGTGCAAAACGTGCGACATTCCCAGTGACTTCTTTAATACCCATTTGCATGTTGTTCCAATCAAACCCTTCATCATGTTGGATCACCAAAGCTTGGTTCTCATTTTGCTTTTGAGTGTTTGGTGTATTCACAGGTACAAGAGTTCTATCATGGTTTGGTGTTATGTGACACCCGTCAAAATCACAGGTCATATCCGTACATTTAACTACACGTATATACATTGTGCATAGCATTCCATGTCATCTATGTCATCATAATTGGATCATACAGGGTTCCAAAGAGTCAGTCCCGAGGCATACAGTCTAACAGTAGACACACTAGTTAGTCCAAGGCCTTAGTTAGTCAAATAGTTCATGCTAGACCACAGGAAACCCATGCAAAACCCTAGTGGTGGGAAATCCATGCAATTGAACATAAGACATCAAACTGTTGCCCCGATAAGAACAAGAACAAAAACAAACATTTTTTAATAACACTGAGGTTACCAACGCGTATTTTATGGAAACTAGTGAAAACACGAACAATGTGTCCACACGTAAGCTTAAAAATTATCCACAAGGATTAGTGTGAGTATTAGAATCGAAACAAATACAGTATTACTCACACATACATACATACATATGACAATATATACACACAAACACCAATCTATGATTGGAAAGTGACAAATATCTCTCTTATACATATATACACGATCGCATACACACACACAAGTTCACATAACTTTCCCACACTCACCATGACCTCCCATTCCCAATGCATTACACTAATATGGCATCCATGACATTATACACCCAACTTACCCATGTTAGAACCCTCCAAACTATTCTTTTTCCCTTCCCCATAATCGGCTAAGGTCAAACCCCCCTCAACACTCCTAAGCATGATCACAAACCTCAAGAATATTACCCAATTTAGTAAACACCTTATGATCACTAATCTCCATGATGTTTTGACTTGCAAGAACATTCCATGCCCATTCCCTAGGACAAATTTGCGGCTCATATGTTCTCGAGGAAGCCAAGAGTATTGTCTAGGATTTACCACTAATCTATCTTACACACACACACACACTCCACACGCATATATACATACACATATAGTCACATTGCATGTTCTATCAAACACTAGACTAGGGACTATATACAAACATGGAAATAACATAAAACACATGGCCATCTAAGCAAAGTTGACTTACCATAAAACTCTTTTCTTTCCCCATAAATTTCGGCCCCCAAGAGTGAGTTCACAACCAAACAAGAACACTCATCAACCCTTTATATTATGGTGGTAAAACATAAATCACATGAACCATATTACCTTGTCAACCTTGCCATAAAAAGACTTGCCCCTTTCCCATGCATTCTCGGTCGAAAACCCACCCCTACATGCCAAACCAAAGCTTCAAAGTCAACTATTTTCACTCTTAGGGTCTCTAGTAGAATGCACTCCATGAAAGTAGACATTTGACCTTCTACAATTGTGCACCAATGAAACCCTTGGCCTCATCCTCTTTCTTGGCTATATACAGAGTCAAGAAGCACCTTAGAGTCACACCACAATCTCTTAAAGTCACACTGACACTTGAACATTTCCTTTCCTTTGGTTAACTACTCGGCTGAAGGGAATCCACACCCAAAAGGCTCGGTTCGATCAACCACCATCACCATTTAGGAGTTCCAAGCCACTAGCAAGCCTTTAGGAGTCATTTGGAAGGAAGCTAGCATATTTTTCTTTATTATTCTCGGCTATACACTCGAGGTATCATAACTAGAGGTGTTTGTCGGTTCGGTTTACGGTTTATTTGGTTTATTCGATTTTCAAAATTTTGTACCCCAAACCAAAAACCAAACCAAACCAAATTAGGAATATGGAAACCAAACCAAATTCAACCAAATGAATTCGGTTTGGTTTCGGTTTAAACCAAACAAACCAAATTCAACCAAATTGAAACGAAGTTTTTTTGTCTCTCTAACTTATATACCTCTGTGTTCCGAAATCCGAATAGAAAGTTAGCAATTAATATAAACCAAAAAATCAAACCACGCAAACCCAAACATCATAGAAATTAGAAATAGTAAATAAGTATTTGCCAATTCCACAAAACATAAATAAACTTAAATCTTTCTCCAACTCTAGTGAACCTGCATACGAAAAACAAAGAGATATTAATACTAAACATATAAATCGTGTAGCTTGATAATCAGACCAACGGTTGATGCAATCATGGAGAAACATATATTTGGATACTAGACTTATACTCTAAATATTACCCATAAATAGGTGGACTTTATTTTGGGTTGGGCTTACCTTTAATATTTTGGGCTTATATATTATATATGGCTTATTAAATATTATTAGTTTTATTTAATAATTAATTATTTTACCGGTTTATTCGGTTATCCAAATAAAAAAATGTAGAACCAAAAACCAAACCAAACACCGAATTAGCAATTCGGTTTCGGTTAAAACCAAACCAAAAACCAAACTCGTGTTCGGATTGGTTTTTTTGGTTACGGTTACGGATCGGTTTTCGGTTTTTATTTGGTTTCCGGTTATTCTGAACACCCCTAATCATAACCGAACCATTTTCCTTCTTTATATATCTTTCGGCTACATGTAGTGATCACCCGAACCCACACACACTCGAACACATCACCAAGTCACTAGTTGTCAAGTGAAATCAACTTAAACACTTAAGTTCTATGTTAAAAGTTCAATGTTTCCACATAAAGGTACACATACGTATATATACGATTACATCCACCTTAAGACACATATATGAACAAATGCGTACACCTACGCATACATACGAGTGTATGCGTGTGTGTATAGGGCCGAAGCCGACCCAAGATAACCCAATCTTTCTTAGTTTTAAGAATTATACCATGACTTGTTTTATAAACATGTGTTAAAGACCTTAAAAACATGTGTTAACAAGCTTAACACAAGAATTTTAGTAAAAACATATGTTATGCGAGTATGTACAAAAGCAAAACACCTAAATGGATTATTTTTATGCAAAAATTGTCAAACAATGCGTCCACATGTCACCCTAGACTTGTGTAACAGAGACATACGTAACCCTTGGTAATACTAAGTAAGTCACAAAATATGTTTTGCCAAAAATAGAATAAACAAAGCCACGGGAATAAAAAAAACGAACAATTATTGACACATACAGTGTGTGACACACGTGGATAGTGGTACAGAAGCCTCTAGTCCATATGTGTTACAGTCGGGTGAACAATTGCATGGTAGTTAGAGCCAAACATAGACCTAAGTTGCTTTTAATTGCATTTAGGGTTCCTAGACTAGACACACTGCATCAGATTCAGTATAGTCAGCATCCAGACATCAAGTGAGTTTTCACAGCCCCTTTTTACAGTTTTTACATTTTTTCGGGGGAAAAACATGCGTATAGTTTTCAATTACAATACATGACTATTATGTGAACATGAGACATCAAGGTTCATGATCCATTAAGCCCTCGTGTCATACATCATACCATAACCATTAGCTATGGACTTAGCCATGAAACACCGGGATAGATCTATTGGGTTGACACCCCCACTCTTGGTCAGTCGCTCTGACCGGATGACAGATATCAAAATAGTGTTTGTATTTCACATTATTCATTGTCTTTAGTGTACAATGGGTGAGGCACAACATGTCAAGGTTTGGTTATGGGCTCATGTCAGATCACATATTGATTATTGCCAAAGCTAGGCAATGATTTAGTCAGTTTTGGATTACATGTCCATCATATAGAAAACCCGTGAACTCACCAACTTTGTGTTGACCTATATATTTTACAGGCATGTTTTTCAGGAAATTAGCATGGATAATGGAACTTGCAGGGGTCGCGTGCGAGCATTTGTGGGATACCTTCTTTTTGAATGTTGTGTTGTCATAATAATTTTAGACGTTTACATACAATGGTTTTAGTATTAAACAATTAACTAATGTTGAACGGATTTGGTTGTTTAATGAAAGCTCCCGCTTTATTTTAAATAATGCTCGGGTGAACTTTTGTGCTTGGAAATCTTTCAAAGTCGCACCTCGTGTTTCCGCCTTGGCGGGGTGTGACATGTTATTTGACATTTGTTATATGTAGATGTTTATCTTTGGTTGGTATTTTGGGAGGTGTTTTGTCAGTTTTGGTAATTGTTTTGATTTTGATAGTTGTTGTTTTGGTTTTGAAAAGTAACTTGGTTTTGTGCTTGGTGGTTTTGGTAGTTTGAATTGATTGGGTTGCGGTTTCCTTGTTGTTTAGGTTGGGTACACTCTCGAGCAAAATGTCCTTTGGTTCCACAGTTTAAGCAAGTCACTTTCGCCTTGTTAAACCATAAGTAGTGTTCGGCGAAGTCGCAAGATCAGTTCTACCTGTTTTCTCAATAAACTATTTTGCCCTTCTCATAACACTCGCGAATGCCCCTTGAATGTCAATCAACTCCATTTCTTCCTTGTCGATTGGAGCATAATCCTCATTTGTCAGATTATTGTTTCCAATTTGACTAGCAACAAATCCGTTATATGAAGCAACCATTGCCGAGACCAAAGCAATATGTTGTAGGGCTACTTCAACCGTCACATTGTTCATATTAGAAGTTTCTAACACGATGGGACTTGAGCTTGATGATGATGACTAACAACCGGTGTAGCTTGTTGAGTCATGTTTACCGGTGTTGTTCCATAATAACTAGAAGCTTGCAATGGAGGTTGAGTTGGTGTGTAAGTGTAACATCTCGTGATTTTTACTTTTACATGTATTTTAAATTCTATATTTAACAAATTCCAAGTTCGCCTTTATTCGTTTCTTTTATGTTACTCCTACCCATTCATGACAAGTCGTCATCATACTTTATCCTATTCAATTTAGGCGTTATAACAAGAAACTCATAGTTGAGATCTTAATATATATATATATATATATATATATACTTTTTTTAAATAAAACATATCTATTAATACTTTTAGATTAAAAAAAATAGGAGAAGCTTAATTTCGAGTCTGTTGACTTTTCTCCTCTCAACAACAACATAATACAACATATTATATATGTATGTTGTTGTTTGATTTTTTTAGACTTAAGGTCGACAAACAGCATGAACAACCATCAACAACCCCATAATAACTAAATTTAACCCCCACCTAATTCACTCCTAACCACCTTATTAACTCCATTTAATACCCAACCACTTTACCCGAACTATATATACCCCCTCTCCTTCACTTCCTAACCCTTTTCCATCCCAAATCTCTCTAATCTTCAAGTTTTTCAAGCAAAAAAATTCTGCACAAAATTTGTAAGATGAAAAGCCTTAATCTTCACTTTTCTTCAACTTTCTCCACCTCTCCTCTTCTCCTATCCCCTTAGGGAAACCTCTAGTATCTTGATCTTGTTTGCTATGGCAAATAAATATGAGTAGGACACCAAAATGAGGCCTCAAAGGTGGTTCATCTTCTATTGTTTTTAGGCACTAGAAGGTTAGATGTAGTGATACCAACGAAGTTCACCAACAACTTAATGTTGGATGGATTTGTGCTATGGTTAATGGTTGACAAAGGAAAGCCAAGGCTCATCCAAACAAAGTCACCATACTCTATTTTAATCTTCTAGTCGTATTATGTAAATACTAAAATAGATACTTTCAAAACTCTATTAATCTATTAACTTGGAAGGTTTGTGGTTACATCCCTACCTTACCAATCTCTTGACCCATCTTGTAACTCGGACTAGTTCCATACAAGAATGGGAAAATACCTTGTCCAAGACCCATGTTTTACCTATAAACAAAGTGGTCACGACATGAAACACTCTCAAAATGTATTCACATTCCTAAATCTAACTCATACCATCTGAATCGCCTTCATGG
Source organism: Ambrosia artemisiifolia (assembly GCA_032199755.1). Classification (NCBI taxonomy): domain Eukaryota; kingdom Viridiplantae; phylum Streptophyta; class Magnoliopsida; order Asterales; family Asteraceae; genus Ambrosia; species Ambrosia artemisiifolia. The sequence goes on from CM063513.1 coordinate 27,974,410, forward strand.
TGGTTTTGTGCTTGGTTATTAACTTCGACTCATGACCATCCGGATTGCCCTAAAGGCAATTTGTGCTTTGGTTCGCCTAAAAGGCATGCTTGACTCTCTTGAATCTATTAAACCAACTGATGAACCTAAAACTCCTTCCTTTCTAAATTCTAGTTAATCGGAGCTAAAGTCTTTATTCCTTGAGACCCGTTTTAGGAATTTAATAACGCACCTTAAGGTGAGTTCACACTTGCCCCCTTTTACTTTTTATCACTTTTGGGACTCAACATGTATCATAACGCAAATACACTAAATGCTTTCATATACACATGCTCAATCTATCAAAGATGCTTATATGCCATTGCCATGCTAATAATCAAATTCTAAGATACAAAAGCCTTAGCATAATTCATTAACTATTTTTAGCTCACCTTAACATGTATATCGCTATAGGAGTAGCACCCTGCCCCCTTTATGGGTCATTGTTAAGTTTTAACGGCCTAACACGATAGTGTTAGGTATACGCAATGGATTCTTGGGATTGATTTATGCCTTTTGTATGATTCTATGTGTGCAAAGCTATAGCATAATGATTTGAGTAAAACATTTTATTACTATGTATGTAAACAAAACACTAGTATGCTCACCAATGCTTTATGTGTTGACGGATATTTTATACATGTTGCAGGAAATGTTTGACACGAGGAAGTCAAGAAACTTGATAGGATTGGCTAGAAACACACCCTAGTTTAAATCCTTGATATTCTTGATGTTGTACTTTCTTTAATTTGAGACAATTTGTATTTCCATTTTAGACTTATCAATGCTATGAATGAAATTTATCTTTAAATTACTTGTCACAATACTAGTGTCATGAAGTCTTTGAACAATCTATCACAAGTCGCACCTCGATATATTCCGCCATCGGTTGGGGTGTGACAGTAAGATGGTCCAGATGACACACCATAGTAACTAGCTGCATTGTTTGGTTCAACACTTGGTACACAAATGCAGTTTGTGGTGCAACACTCACACCTCCACTCGGAATAGAAGATGAGGAAGTAGCATAATAAAGTTCCGGATTCTGTGGAATCTGAGATCTTTTCGCCTTCCGTCTCTCTTCCATCTCTTTATTCTCCAGCTTCTGAATGAACTCACTGATCGACCAATATTGAAAAGAATCTTTCTCCTTCAATACCTCAACATGTAGATTCCAATACGATGGTAACGCATCTGCAAACTTTTCTACAACCTCCGTCATCGGATAAGCAATCTCATAGTTCGATAATTCGGATAACAAATGAAAGAATCTAGGAGTAAGTTCTTTCAAAGTCTCATTCCCAACAAAACTGAAATTTTCAAACTCTTTCTTCAATTCTTAATCTCCTAGTCTTCTCATTTCCATCATTTCTACTCCTCAATGCATCCCAAAGTTGTTTCGAAGTAGAACACGGTCCAAACTGATGTAGCAAATCAGTAGTCAATGCCTGAGATAACTGCATGTATGCCTTCTTCTCAGCTACATACTTGTTTTTCTCATCATCCTTTAGGTCCTCAAGTGATATCGGTGTGGTTGAGTTTTCAATTGTTGGTGCTACATACCCTTTCACTATCATTTGCTACGCCTCTCCACCATCTAACGCTAATCCTTCAAGATGAATCTTGAACCTTCTTTGCCATGAATGATAATCAATCATATCTAACAACTTTGGTGGTCTGTTTCCATTTCCCGAAGACAAGTCATTAACCAAGGTTGTTATGGCATTGGTGGTTTGGGTCTGAACTGCTACTGCTGCCACTCCCCAATAGTCTGGATTTTGTTGTGGATGAGGTCTAACAGCGGTTTGTGATGAACTTGATACACCCCAATAATTCGATATCTGTTGTGGTTGTGTGTTTCCTTTATTAGCTACAACGGCCCACAGGTTCATAGGTGTTTGTTGTGGCTGTGGTTGAGTCATAACAGGTCTCGGTGTCATAGGTAGTCCCCAAATGTTGTCCATGATGAATAAAATCTCAACACTTAGAAAAATTTGCAAATCAAAGACTTGGTTCGACCTACGTGGGGTCGAATGAAGAAGAAAGTATTGGTTCGACCTCAGGAACAAACTCAAATGAAAAACTAACAGTCTAGATCTTGGTTCGACCTGAAAGTAACTGGTTCGACCTCTGATGTAACACGTTTGACCTCTCGACACCTAGAATGAACAAAAGACCACTTATTCGATCTCTAACTCACTTGATTCGACCCAAAATAAACTGAGTCGACCCTAGACTTGACTGATTCGACCTCAAAACTCAATCCTTCGACCTAACTCAAACTAGTTCGACCCGACCCATTTCAAAAATCAATTTTCCCTCAAAAATCAACAATTATGATCTGAATTTTCAAAAAGTTGTTGGATTTTGACTAAATTAAGCAGGTTATGAATCGGATTGATAGGAGATCAAGTTTTATGAAAGAATTTTTGATTTTATCTGTAAAAACTAGTCTGAATCAATCAAAACCAATGTTCTTTGAAAGTTCATGCAAAACAGCAAAAATTTAGGTGTTTTTTACAAAAAATCTGACTGATTTGTATAAATTTGCAGTTGTGTGATTGAGCAATGGCTCTGATACCACTTTGTAGGATCGGTTTTTGACAAAACAATACAAAGATCACACAAGTATAAGCAAACTAGGTGCGGAAACCCTAATTCTGATGCCAAATGATAATAATCAAGATCAGAACGCGTTAAGATTCATTTTTAAAAGGTTTTCATTAATATTATCAAGATAATCGTTACAAACTCGAATACAATGAAAAACACTGACTCTAAGAACTTTCCAGAAACACCTAGCAACACACACACTTGACCTAGACTCAAAATGACTGAATGTTAAGTTTCTAACTAACTTAACCATATTTATAGACTGTACATTCGACCTCATCATGGTTCGAATGCCTTGGTTCGACCCTCGGGGGTGCGAACCAACAACACAAATAAACTAAACTTTCATTTGACTAAACAAAATCACATTCGACCCTCTATATTCTTCATTCGACCCCCCGTAAAGGTCGAATGGGACTTCAAAATATCCAAAACTTCGTAAATCTTTATGAAATCTGAAAGCGATAGCCACAATATGTATCAACACTCTTCGGATCGTACCGGGTCGGGGTACGTTGATCTCAACTTTAATTACTATCGGACACACTATATGTCCAACACTCATGTTTACGTGCCTTATCTGGCTTACCAACTTCTTCGTGTTCGAACTAAAAAAAACTATCAAACAGTTTTAACCTTGATGTATACAAATATGCATAAATGATGAAAACGACTTTATGGCATTAGTATATAATGTAACACATAAACCTTTAACTGTACAAAGCACCAATTCTTAAATTAAAAAAAAATCCATCCACAAACTCGTATGGTTACTAAAAAACAAAACAAAATAAAGTGATACAACAATAGACAATAATAATTAGGTTAATCCAAAAGTATGATTCTAACTTTGATGTAAATTAATTTTTCATTTAACATACCTTTTAGATCTGAGTTGATATAAATCTTTTTTTTAAGGCACACAAAAAATTCCTTCATAATAGTCAATAGAGCTAACATTGTGTTAGTTCAAAAGATGCAGCCACCAAAGTCAATTATACAAAACAAACTCCAACCAAGATACATCAGACCACCTCAAACCTACACTATCGCGCCTATGTCAGCGCATCTAACCTGGCTCGATTTTTTAGCCAAGGAAATACCAAAAGTTAATTAGTTTCCTCGAACATCCCATCAGCGTTTGGCTGCTTTCGGTTAAACATTAGACCGTTCCGGGCACGCCATATACACCAAATAGTTGTCTGGACCACTGTGTGGATAAAGTTTTTCCATTGTCTTGACCCCTATGAAATGTGAATGCACATGTAAGTTCAAGACATCCTTAGCTCCAAAGAAGAAACATTACCTGATTCTGCATCATTGTGCCTGCTGATCCTATACATCACTACTACACAAAACATCATTAAAAACGGTCAAATGTGGGCAATTAAAACGGTTTTGAAAAAAAAAAAAACTTTCTAAAACTCAAATCCTGGTTTTAAAAACATAAAGCAATTAAAACGGTTGTACAAAAACGTTTTATTTTATGTATACTAAATGGTCATTTATTCAATTAAAACGTTTCATTTATTCAATTCATTAGAACCGTTGTTTTTTTGGTAATTAAATACAACGGTTAAAGGGAAATAAAATTGAACCGATGTTTTTGCTAAATTAGAATCGTCTTGAATTTCTCAAATAAAACAGTTTAAGATATCATCGTTTTATTTGGTGTTATTTTACAATTATCTATATTTTGAATTTATCTTAACATGTTTATTTAAAACGATTTGAATTTGAACCGTTCTAAATAACTATCAATTCTATATATATTTACTAGTTTTTATCCCGGGAGTGTCCCGGGATTGAAATATCTAATATAACATAATAAAATATCTAATATGACAACATAATTAATGATTTGTCAATACATGATTAATGAATATTATTATTATTATTATTATTATTTATTTTAAACAAATGTCTGCCATAAGTTATCATATTCAAATATAAAAAAAAAGAATCCCTGCCTATGAAGTTATGTTTATCGTTTGTGATTTATTAGTAGAGTAAAATATATTTGAAAACAAAACCCCACAAAATAGTTGTTTTTTTCTCCGTTTTTTATATAGCACCATGGTACTCGTTGGAAAGATAATAAAACGCTCGTTAATTTGGTGTAATTTTTTTCTTTAAAAAATCTCGTATATAAAAGATATTAACGTTTAAAAGTTATGGGAGGAAACATTAGAGAGAAAATTTAATTTTGTTTTTAAATTGTTATCTTTTCCTAAAATAATTATAATATATATAGATTTATTAACAAAAACTCAAAAATTAAAAAATCCTATATAATGCCACGTGGCACATTCAAGAAGGGATTGAGGCCTCCATTGAATGCCACATCATCAAAGTTCAATTCTTTTATTAGACTAGAGGGAGTGGAAGGGCGGGAAAGAGGGGCGTGATGCGCCATGTGGCACTTGTGGGGACCGTGTTTGAAGGGTGAAAATTGTGAGGAGTGGAAGGGGGGGGGGGGGGATGGAATAATATTATATTATGTTAAAGTTTAAAAAAAGAAAAAAAAATTCAGCCAACCAATATCCTCCACGTGGCCCCACAACTCCCCCCCCTCCCCCCGCCCTTCCTCTTCTCCCCGCCATACCTTTCCCGCCCCTTGGGGGGCGGTGTTCCCGCCGCCACCTAAGCCTCCCGCCCCTTCCTCCCGCCCCACTCCCTCCTGTCTTATAAGTTATAGATTATTATACATATACATATTTTATTAACAGTTTTTCTTTTTCTTTAGGGTAGTTGTCGTCCATCTATCACCTTTACCTTTAGGGGCGTACCTAGCCTTTGGCTAGGGGCCGCGCCCGTTGCCCCTTGGTTTTTCGCGCGTAGTGGTAAATTTTTATTTTTTAAAGATTTTGTAAAACGTCACCCCTATAATAAATTTTACGTTATTACTTAAATTAATTTCATGTTACCCCAAAATAAATTTACGTTACTCAGAAAATATTTATCGAACTCAAATTATTAACTTTTTTTTTTGAAAAGCTTAGTTTAGTGAAAATCCTTGTACAACCCTAACCTAGCAGTCTCAAGTTCGAATCCCTACCCACACACCGGTGTCCTCCTTGCCTAAGCTCAAACCGTCACGAGGAATTTTTTTTTTGTGGTGTGCATGGATCGAACATTTGACCTACCCCCAGGATGAGAACCCTAAGGGAAAATTCACCCTACCTCAAACCAGCTGGGCTGGAGATCATTGGCGAACTCAAATTATACTAAACTAACCAAATATCCAAGAAAATAAACATAACCCAAACACTAACCCAAGCCCAAACCAGCCCACCCCAACCCACTAAGACTTATAAAAAAAATCGAGATCCTGGCTCCCCATCGCTTCCAACCTTCTGTTCTTTCTTCTTCTCTCTTTTGAACCGTTATAAAAAAGATTTTTATTAAAATGTTCTTTGCTCCTTTTACAACGTTCATCAAACTCTTTTACAACGATCACATACTTTTTAAAACGAAGCATTTAAACCGGCTGCACAACGTTTTAAAAGAACAATATTAGCGTTTTAAAAAGCATTCTTTTTTGTACTGGTGCATCTTGGGAAAATGAGCAAGAGGTAAAGATGTGGTCGGCTGTTTCATTAGATATTTCACAAAAAGTGCAAAAAAAGTGAAGCACACAAATATTCCATCTCACCTACGAAACCCGAGTAGGCAGTTACTCTTCGCATGGAACGAAACTCAGCTTCTGGTCAACTCAAAGAAACAGTAGACTGCTTTAACTACCACGTATATTAATAATAGATTTAACTACCACGTTTTCTTTTAGTGTTAGTTTATAAGAAAAATAATAATGTTCACTATCTTAGCGTGTGTTGCGGTTTAACACAATGCTTTGCTATGTCACTGTCACATATGTAATGGATTTAAATACCATACATGGCCCCACCTCAACTCTCCTGCCCCGCTAAGCAGGCTGACACCTCCTTCAGTTTTATTTTTTTCCTTTTTTATTGCTTTTGTATACGGGGTTTTTCAATGTTGGTGTCCGTTTACGGTAATGTGACATTGATGCTTATTACGAAACTGCCACAACGTGCGGGCCTAAATTTGTAACATCTCGTTTTTTTTATTTTTTTGTTTTTTTGTTGACCTAATGATCATGCGAGTTATGAGATAATTTCAAATATCATTTGAGAATTTAAGTGTTAATAATATGTGTACTCATATGACAAGAAATATAATTATGTACATTAATTACAATTTAAGAGATATGTTTAGTTAGTTTACGTAACACATGAAAATGTGTATAATATATATTTTTTTTTACCAAAGATAAGAATGAGAATATATATCTATCCATATGGAAATTTGTCAACTCTTGCAAGCCTCTGATGACACGAATTCATGTTACAAAAATCAATTCTTTCAAGCCTTCACACCTGTCACTACAATTAAGAATCACTATTAAAGTTACCTCCCCTTATTTTAACATATACATATATACGTAGCTCAAAGTTGGAAAACGAAAATAGAGAACATTGAGATATATATATATATATATAAGACGATAAATAGGTAAATGTTTATGGTGGTGACTACGGAGACTTAGGGTGGTGACACAATAAATAGTCAAGTAGGGAATCCGAAACATAACAAGGCATCGACATCCGGAGGACATAATAAATCTACAAAGGAGTCACTGGAAAAATCCTTTAGACGTTCAGGTGAGTTCATACGACTTCCCAAACATCATTTTATATGATATTATTTATAGGATTAATTGTGTTATGAAACTTGTGTGTACGTGAATTTATATAAGTAATATAAATGATGTTATTGAATATGATAGGGAGTATATATATTGCCACATCTATATATATATATATATATTGCCACATCCATATCTATATATATATATATATATATATATATATTGCAAAGCTAGATATCCTACATGTCATAGTATTATGCAATCTCTCCTTTTAGAGATGCCACATAAGATGTGATGTGGCAACTCTAGACCAATTAAAAAAAACAAATAATATATTAAAACCTAATCTACTAAATCTAAATATTAAACCTTTATTATTTTCTCTCTCATGTTTTTTTCTATAACTTTTAAACGTTAATATTTTTTATATACGAGATTTTTTTAAAAAAAAAATTACACCAAATTAACGAGCGTTTTATTATCTTTCCAACGAGTACCATAGTGCTATATAAAAAAAACGGAGAAAATTATATACGAGATTTTTTAAAGAAAAAAATTACACCAAATTAACGAGCGTTTTATTATCTTTCCAACGAGTACCATAGTGCTATATAAAAAAACGGAGAAAAAAACGACTATTTTTTGTAACCTGACAGGTATTGTGTCGGGTTTGGGATTAGTTTAAAAAAAATTGTGAGTTTGGGTCAGGTCTGGGATTAGGTGATACCCGACCCCATTACTCGAAACGACATACCCAAATACCCGAACTATATACCCGATCATACACCCATGAATTTTTTAACGCATCATAAACTAAAAACTTTATAGTATGTAACTAAAATGTATGTATGGTTATTATAATAATATTTCAATAAATAACTTTTTTTTCTTATTTCATGTTAGTTCTTTTTAGAATGATCGATTACAGTTTTCCTGCATGTAACTGTAAAGCGCATCAGTCTATTCCATATGTAAAATTGATATGTTATATTAGATATTTCAACCCGGGACGTTCCCGGGATAAAAGCTAGTGTATAATATGGTAGGGGTTAAATCACCATAGTGTGATAAATTTTGCCACGGGTGTAACGTGGTGGGTGTCAAATCACCATAGAGTGATAAATTTTTGCCACGGGTGTAACGTGGTGGGTGTCAAATCACCATAGAATGATAAATTTTGCCACGGGTGTAACGTGGTGGGTGTCAAATCACCATAGTGTGATGAATTTTGCCACGGGTGTAACGTGGTGGGTGTCAAATCACCATAGAATGATAAATTTTGCCACGGGTGTAACGTGGTGGGTGTCAAATCACCATAGTGTGATGAATTTTGCCACGGGTGTAACGTGGTGGGTGTCAAATCACCATAGAGTGATAAATTTTGCCACGGGTATAACATGGTGGGGGAATAATCACAGTTAGGTGATAAAATTGTCATAAACATAATATGGCGAAGGATTTAATTCACATGTTATAAATTACAATTTTCCATAGCTTGATTATGGTAGTGGATTGGTGGTTAAAACTGTGATTTGGAAAACATTATTATATGGTTGATAAATGAACTCACTTAGCATGGCTAATAGTTGTTTAAATAATGTTTTCCAGGTAAATCACCAGTACGTGAGTAAAGAAGTCAAGCCGAGCCTCGGTTAGTGGAAGGATCGAACAATATGTTAATAACCTGTTTTTGGATGTATAAATTATGGGTTATTTAAATAAGTTATGGTGTTGTAAACTTACTCAACTTATCAAATAAATATATAATGTGAATTATTAAAGGTGTTGTTTTATCACATTATATTGGTGTAATTGCTTCCGCTGTTAAAGAAAAAAAAATTGGGACCGTTTTTGGAAGAAATTAATATAAATAAATGTATTAGAATACGGGTGTTACAAGTTGGTATCAGAGCAATGGTTTAAGCAAACTAAGTATTTTATTAGAATACTTGGACTTAAACCGTATGCTCTTGATATGTTGAGTAAGTATTGTTCGATCCGAGGCTCGATTTGGGGAGGGGATTAAATTAGTGGCACGTTAAGTTGTTAAGTAGCATAAATTTTATGCTAAGAATTTGAACCCGAAAATTGTGAATTTTGACATGATGTGGTAACAACAAGAATGTGTGTGTATAATGTATGGACAATCACACCTGGCCAGTGATGATTGTAGATACACGGTACCATTACAATCTTGAAGTGGTCACATGATTGCCAAAATGAGCAAAGATTAGGTGTGGAGGTGGATAAAATGCTTGTGCATTGTCTATTAGATAGTGCTTTAATATAATGTATGAAAAGCTACAGAAACTATCTAGTAGATGAGTAGTTATAAAATATATGAATTTGGGGTTTATAGGATATAATAAGTATCCTAAAGATTTATTGTCATTTCAGACGTAAGAAATGGAAACATCACAACACGAAAATGAAAACTTAGTTGAGGGTGAAGGAAGTTGTGACACCCGGCAATCTCCCGTAACTAACTTTTGAAAACTTAGTAAGTCTACCTTAGCGAGTTGCGCATACGTTACACAAAACAGGATCAGTCGAGTCGAGTCGCATACCATTGGGGTTTTAACATACGCAAGTCTCGAGTCTCGGGAATTGGTGAACGAGTGTGAATGTGTTTATTTCCATGTATTATGTGTTTACAATCATTATGTGACTTGTCGGTATGTGAAAATGTGTTAACATATGTTAAAACGGAGTTTAACGCGCCAAATACACCACACCAGACCCTGTAGGCGATTAGCATGGCTAATTGCCTTCAAGGTGGCGATTAGCCACTACCTTTAGGCGATTAGCCTTGTCCTATAGGCGATTATGGGGCTAATCGCCTATAGTGAAGGCGATTAGCAGCCCTAATCGCCTGATAAAGCTGCATAATCGCCTATAAGGTGCCTGACGACTAGAAACGCCTATAAATACCACCCTTGACCTCCTAAACACCATTTATGCAACCCTAGCCGTCCCATAACCCTTACCAACACACAAACACTCCCTGGAACTCGTTTTTACATAAAAACACCCATTTCTAAGCTTATTCCATCAATTTCTCTTAAATCCAAGGTGTGTTCTTCAAACCCAAACCTTTAAATGATTATGTTTTACTCCCTAAACGTCCAGACCTGACTTATAAATGTTTTTGTCTTTGAAAATCCATTTAAAACCGTTTTTAAACAAACCCACACCTTTACATGTGTTATATGTGATTAAAGATAGGATTTTTAGGATTGAATCATGGTTGTTTTCGTGTTGTTATGATGTTTATGGCTGTTACAAGTTAGTATGATGATGTCCTAGGAGTTTTAATGGTTTTGGTTGTGTATTGTTGATACTTGATGTTTTGACCCATTTGAAGGATTTTGGATGATTAAGGATGATATGAGGTGTGTTGTTGATTGTTTGATGTTAGGGTTTGCTCTAGGATGAGGTTAGAACAGTAGGATGCTATCGGACAACGTGGTTATGTGATTAAATCTGGATATTTGCTATTTAGGGCAAGTTCTTGCATGTTGATGTGATGTTTTCATGTTAAGTTACTATTTTGGGAAAACGCTCGCATTCGGGACTGTTAGAATGATGGAAACTTAGGGGTTTTGCTTGAAATATGTTTGTTAATATGTTAGGATGATTATTGGGTGTTTTTACACGTTTCGGATCTGATTTGGGAGGTTAAACGCGCGAAAAACCATATCTGCTGCACTATAGGCGATTAGGAATCCTAATCGCCTATGCTATAGGCGATTAGGGGCCTAATCGCCTAATATGAAGCCCTACTCGCCTAACTTATAGGCGATTGTGATCACAATTGCCTTCATTTCATGCAATTGTGATCCTAATTGCCTTCATGACATGCAATTGTGACCCTAATCACTAGTTAAGCCCTGAATTGCATACCTTATGACCATAATCGCCTATAATGCATGTGATTAGCCCTAATCACCTATCATAAGGGGGATTAGCCCTTGTAATTGCCTGTTGACCATCCCTAATCACGTGTTGACTTTCCTAATTGCATGCTAAGTTCCTAATCGCGCGTAATGCTGTTATAAGTGTATTTTAACATCCCGAAACCCGATTTGACACCTAGGAACATGATAGGAACCCCGTAACATGCCTAGTAACATAGTAGCACGTGTTTGAACTTGTTTGTACGTTATTTGACCTATGTGTTAGAATCATTGAACTTTAACGCATGTTAAGGACTAAGTTGCATGATTTGTGTATGTTTGAGTATGAGATGAACACGTGGAGTCTCGGGTCACCAATGGGATGTCGAGTCTTGTACATTTGGTCAGTTTAACAGTCAACGCATTTTCAAACGAACCTGGTTATGGTCTGGGCATCTAGGGACTAACTAACCTACGGGTTATTAGTCTAAGTACTTGTAACTGTCATATGTTAGGTCGCCGCTTTACGGGGCTAGCATAGCTTGTTGGTTTAAATCACTTTCGAAGTAACGCAACCCAAGGTGAGTTCACGGCCCCTCTTTTATACGTTTTCTTTCGGGGGAGAAACATGCCACGCAATTTAACAAACTCAATGCTTTCGTATAAACATGTAACTCTTTTGGAAACGCTTTACTCATTTTGAATACGTATATGTTTTTGGGAAGTGACTTGTTGTAAACACGCTACGCTTTCGAAACACTTTTGGGAAAGCAACACTTTTGGAAAGCAACACTTTTGAATGCAACGCTTTTGAAACACAACTCTTTGATTTGCAACGCTTTTGTTTACTACACGACGAAACAAGGAGTCCCGGGGGAAACCATGAATGTGCGAGGTAGCACAACGGGGAAATGTGGATAGATCTATTGGGCCTGACAAGCCCCACCCGACGGTAGGACCGGGCGGGTGCATATTGTCTCTAGTTTAGCAACACAAGCAACTCAAACACGGGCAGCAACTCAAGCAACGCTGTCAGTAATGGTTTCAGCATCACAGTCATGGTAGTAGTAGGAAACGCTTGTTTGTTCGTTTGTTTAACGTATCTTACGACATGGTATTTTGTGATCAACGCTCAACACACGGAAACTTATTGTAAACTTAAAACCTGTGAACTCACCAGCATTATATGTTGACCCGTTTTTGGCATGATTTCTCAGGTCGCTAAGGTAGCAGCATCTCAGGGCTTAGGTGCACGCGTCTGCACGGCGTCTAGTTTAGGTTCATGATTTTGTTATTAAACAAGTTTGGAAACTTTTGGGATTTAGTTTTGTAAAACAATGCTTCCGCTGTTAATTCAAATGGGTTGGATTCGTGTTTTTATTTTTACGTATCTTATCATATAGTGTTGTTTATTGTGACCGTTGACTTGGATCCTGGTGTGTCACACGCCTCGCGGTAGAACCCCGCAGATGGAAATTTGAGGGTGTGACAGAAGTCAACACTCTGGCACTCATAAGACGGATAGGCCGAAAGGAGATGATATTTCTCATGATGATGATGTCATTAATGAAAAGATTGCAAAAGCGTTGGAAAATACACTTCCATTCATCATTGCGCAAGTAAGTTCCAACATACGGACCATCATAAAGGAGGAGTTGGCAAATGAAGAAAAGTCGGGGCATGATGACCCGAAAGTTCCATTAGTAGGTAAAGGACATACTGGTCCTATTAAGAATCTCGAAGTAGAAAAGATTGGATGTTCGTATAAAGATTTCGCGGCATGCAACCCTAATCCATTTCTAGGATCAGTTAATCCGATTGTAAGCCAAAGGTGGATAACAGAGATGGAAGGTGTGTTTGACACAAGTCACTGTGCTCCAAAAGATTATGTAATTTATGCGTCAAATTCACTACGAGGTCGAGCAAGAGATTGGTGGGAGGTATTAAGGAAGGAAAGAGGCCACGAAGGGATCATGGAAATGACGTGGGATGAATTTAAAGTAATCTTCTTGAAACATTTCTGCCCACAAGCATCCGTTGAAAGGATTGCTGATGAATTTCTCAACATGACTCAGACTCATCAAAGTGTGGAAGAAATTACTGGAGAATATTTTGATAAACTCAAGTTCTGTCCGTTTATGGTGGATGAAAGGATGAGAATTAATCGTTATCATCATATGTTAAGAACGGATATTCGTGAATTCATCAACCCCTCAAAGTGCAAAACCTTAGAAGAGATCATATACTAGGCACGAGAAAGAGAAACAGAACTGAATAGACAAAGAGTTGGTGGGGAAAAGAGAAAGATGGAGTCTTCTAGTACTCCTTCAAAGAAATCAAAAAACTGGCGGATTCTTCGAAGAGAATGGAGTCACGTGCAGGGATTCCTCATTGCAATATTTGTGGAAAGAACCATTCAGGCGAATGTCGGTTGAAGCAGACGATTTGCTATAAATGTGGAAAGGTAGGTCATACCAGTCCACAGTGCTCAAGCCCGATCAATGTGTGTTACAATTGCAATATGCCGGGGCACATCAAAAGGGAATGCCCGAAATTACGTGTAAAGGAAGGGAGAGGGGTGGATGCAAGGCAGGCAAGGCCAACAGGTGGTGACAAGAAGGGTGAAACTTCCAAAGCGCGTGGAAGAGCTTTTCAGATCACAACTGAGGAGGCAAAGGTGATACCTGATGTGGTGACAGGTACATTCTTGATCAATTCTATTCCAGCACATGTACTATTTGATTCGGGGGCTAGTTACTCTTTTGTATCTACAAAATTTAGTAAATCCTTTACCTTCCGTACTAGTAAGTTGGCAAACCCTCTAGAGGTTGAAATAGCGGATAGTAAGAATCTCTTAGCACTTGATGTTTATCCCAATTGTCGTTTTGAGGTCGAAGGAGAAGCATATCTTATAGACCTCATTCCTATGGTGATGGGAGAATTCGATGTTGTGGTTGGCATGGATTGGTTGTCTCGCCATCATGCCAATATCGTATGCTATCAAAAGATTATTCATCTATTGGTCCCAAGTGGTAAACAAATCACGATCTACGGTGAGAAAAAGAAGAAGAATATTTCTATTTGTTCAATGATGAAAGCTAGGAGATATTTGACTCGTGGATGTGAGGCATTCTTAGCCTACATTGTCGATTGAAGTCAAAAAGAGGTGAAGCTTAATAATGTCCCAGTGGTGAATGAATTCCCTGATGTATTCCCTGATGATCTCCCAGGAGTACCGCCAGAAAGAGAAGTCGAATTTCGAATTGATCTTATTCCGGGTGCCAAGCCGGTTGCAAAGGCGCCTTATCGTTTAGCTCCCATGGAAATGCAGGAGTTGATGTCTCAGTTGCAGGAGCTTCTGGACAAAGGTTTCATTCGTCCAAGTGTATCACCGTGGGGCGCACGAATTCTTTTTGTCAAGAAAAAGGATGGAAGCATGCGTATGTGTATCGACTATCGTGAGCTGAATAAGGTGACTATCAAGAATAGGTATCCATTACCTAGGATTGATGACTTATTTGATCAACTACAAGGAGCAAGTTGGTTTTCAAAGATCGATTTGAGATCTGGTTATCATCAGCTAAAGGTAAAAGATGAAGATATTCCTAAGACCGCCTTTCGGGTTAACAAATGCACCTGCTGCATTTATGGATCTCATGAATCGGGTATGTCGGCCCATGCTAGATCGATCTGTTATCGTCTTCATTGATGACATTTTGGTGTATTCTCGAAGCGAGGTGGATCATGCCCGTCATCTGCGTGAAGTACTTGAAGTCCTAAGAAAAGAGAAGCTTTATGCTAAGTTTTCCAAATGTGCATTTTGGCTACGCGAAGTGCAATTTTTGGGCCATGTTATAAATGCAAATGGCATCCTAGTTGATCCAGCAAAAGTGGAAGCTGTAATGAAATGGCCTACACCAAAGACTCCTACAGAAGTTCGTAGCTTTCTGGGTTTAGCCGGATAGTATCGACGTTTTATTCAAGATTTTTCAAAGATAGCTTCACCGCTAACGAGGTTGACTCGAAAAGAAGTTAAGTTTGATTGGGGAAAAGAACAAGAGGATGCCTTTCAAGTTCTAAAGGAAAAGTTGACACACGCCCCGATATTAGTATTACCCGAAGGGACAGATGATCTGGTAGTCTACTGTGATGCTTCATATTCAGGTTTAGGATGTGTTTTAATGCAGAGAGGCAAAGTTATTGCTTATGCTTCTCGGCAGTTGAAAACACATGAAGCAAACTACCCAACACACGATCTTGAATTGGCTGAGGTAGTTTTCGCTTTAAAAATCTGGAGGCATTACTTATATGGTGTAATGTGTACCATCTATACAGATCATAAAAGCCTCAAATATTTCTTTGATCAGAAAGATTTAAACATGAGACAAAGAAGATGGTTGGAATTGGACAAGTGAAAGATTTGAAAGAAAATGAATCTGGTGTAAAGACTCGTTGCGGACGAGTTTGGATTCCAAATACATGTGAGGTTAAGAAGTTACTTCTCGATGAAGCTCATAAATCAAGATATTCTATTCATCCAGGCGCAACCAAGATGTATCATGACTTACGAGTCAATTATTGGTGGCCTGGTATGAAGAGGGATATTGTAAAATACGTTGAGAGATGTTTGACGTGTTTGCAAGTAAAGGCAGAACATCAAAAGCCATATGGAAAGATCCAACCATTAGAAATTCCAAAGTGGAAGTGGGAACATATAACAATGGATCTAATAACTAAATTACCTAAGACAACAAAGGGTTTCGATACGATATGGGTGATTGTAGATCGGTTGACGAAAAGTGCTCATTTTATACCTATAAGGGAGACATATTCTTCAGAGCGAATGGCTGAAGTATATATGAAAGAAGTGGTATCTAGACACGGGGTTCCATTATCAATTGTGTCAGATCGAGACACACGCTTTACTTCTAGATTCTGGAGGAAATTTCAGGAGGAGTTGGGTACTCGATTGTTAATCAGTACAGCATATCACCCACAGACTGACGGTCAAAGTGAACGAACAATACAGACTCTTGAAGATATGTTAAGGGCATGTATTATCGATTTTGGTGGAAGTTGGGAAAGATATTTACCATTGGCGGAATTTTCCTACAATAATAGCTACCACTCAAGCATAGGAATGTCTCCTTATGAAATGTTGTATGGAAGGAAATGTCGAACTCCAATATGTTGGGGAGAGATCGGTCCACGTGAGCTGGGTAGTAATGAAATCGTGAAGGAGACAACTGAAAAGATTGAGTTAATACGAACTCGTCTCAAAGCTGCCCAAGACCGACAAAAATCTTATGCTGATAAAAGGAGGCGACCGATTGAATTCCAAGTGGGAGATCATGTAATGTTAAAAGTCTCTCCATGGAAAGGTGTAATTCGTTTCCGTAAACGTGGCAAGTTGAGTCCACGATTTATTGGTCCGTTTAAGATCATAGCTCGAGTTGGAAGTGTGGCACACCGTCTAGAGTTGCCAGATGAGTTGAGTGGGATACCCAACACATTTCATGTGTCACATTTACGAAAGTGTTTGTTAGATGAGACAACATACGTACCATTGGATGACATAGAGGTGGATGATAAGTTGAACTATGTTGAGGAGCCAGTCGCTATTTTAGACCGAAAAGTTAAACAACTCCGTAACAAAACAATCAACCAAGTTAAAGTTGAGTGGAAACATAGAAAAGGATCTGACTTCACGTGGGAGTCAGAAGATGAAATGAGGACGTACTATCCTCATCTATTTTCTACGTAATGCGGTTTCGGGGACGAAACCCTAAATTGGTGGGAAGATTTGTAACATCTCGTTTTTTTTTTATTTTCTTGTTTTTTTTTGACATAATGATCATGCGAGTTATGAGATAATTTCAAATATCATTTGAGAATTTAAGTGTTAATAATATGTGTACTCATATGACAAGAAATATAATTATGTACATTAATTACAATTTAGGAGATATGTTTAGTTAGTTTACGTAACACATGAAAATGTGTATAATATATATTTTTTTTACCAAAGATAAGAATGAGAATATAGGGGAAGGATAATTTGAAAACCCTCCCCACTTGAGAAAACTCCTTAAACCCACATCTTAACCACTCATTCAACTTGATCTATGGCTGTTATTGTTTCTGCTTTTTGATGAAGAGTAAAGATGCTCATTTAGTCATTAAAGGGTAAAAATGTCCAAACAAAAATTACTTTCCTCTCTCCTCTCTCCCCTCTCCTCTCTCCTCTCTCCTCTCTCTAATATACTCATAACAGATTTAGCTAAACCAACTTTTGTTCAACCCAACCAACAAAAACATATGATAAATTATAACCCGACCATAAAAAAAATGATAAATCGTAACCCAACCAACAAAAACATATGATATTTTATATTCCAAACACAAAAACATATGATAGTTTATACTCCAAAGGCAAAAACATATGATGAATTATAACCTAAACAATAAAAACATTTGTTTTTAAATGAAAACAAATGTTTTTGAAAGGAAAAAACACCAGCTACATCCTCCTTCACCTTAGGCCATCACACAATATAAATATATGACCAGAAGTAAAAAAAATATAATTGCAAACAAAAAAAAACCAAAAGATAACAAAACATGCTTTGATTTCTAAACTTGCATCAACCATACAAATTGAAAGAAAAAAAAAACATATATAATCTGCTACGTAAAGGAAATGGTCTCACAAGTAATTAAACCTACTTGTCATATAGATTCATCCAAAATGTCTTCCCACCACTCAGAAATGGCCACGACACCATCCACGTCTTCCTATCTTATGGCCAACCTCATGCTTGTGGCCACCATCATTTCCTTTCCTCTTAGTATTATTATTATCTTCCCACCACTCAAACTAGAATTCTCTCCATCAGAACTCTCTCTAAACATCAGAAATCACCTAAGGAGATAAAGAACTCACCAAACCCAGATCTAGATCTAGATCTTGAGCACTAAAACACCAAACCCATCTCCACCCGCGTCGAAAAACCAGGTCTGCACAACCCCGAACAAGTACCGGCTTCAAACTCATGGTCTGTTTCTGCATCTTCAGATCTACGTCGGCTCCAACCCCTCTTCAACATCGTCAACCATCATCGTCTTCAGAACTACATATGTGGTGACGGGTAGTGGATTTGGGTGGGTGTGGGAGGATGTATGAATAATCATTTGTTTTTGGATGGTTTGGGTTTGTGTAAACATGAGAGAGATAGAGAGAGATGGGTGGTGATGATGTAGGATATGGGTTAAATGGTCAAAGGCAGAGTTATCAAGAGAGGGAGAGAGACCACAGTAACAAAAAAAATAAATACCAAAACTAACCTTGTGATCAATTTCAAAAGTGTAGACGTGGATCAATCAAAGCCATACAAATGGGTTTTCTTGGTTTCTATAAGTGAGAGTGGTTTTCATTTTAGAATTCCCCTGAGAATATATATCTATCCATATGGAAATTTGTCAACTCTTGCAAGCTTCTGATGACACGAATTCATGTTACAAAAATCAATTCTTTCAAGCCTTCACACCTGTCACTACAATTAAAAATCACTATTAAAGTTACCTACCCTTATTTTAACATATACATATATACGTAGCTCAAAGTTGGAAAACGAAAATAGAGAACAATAAATATATATATATATAAGACGATAAATAGGTAAATGTTTACGGTGGTGACTACGGAGACTTAGGGTGGTGACACAATAAATAGTCAAGTAGGGAATACGAAACATAACATGGCATCGACATCCGGAGGACATAATAAATCTACAAAGGAGTCACTGGAAAAATCCTCTAGACGTTCAGGTGAGTTCATACGACTCCCCAAACATCATTTTATATAATATTATTTATAGGATTAATTGTGTGTACGTGAATTTATATAAGTAATATAAATGATGTTATTGAATATGATAGGGAGTATATATATTGCCACATGTATAATGTGGTAGGGGTTAAATCACCATAGTGTGATAAATTTTGCCACGGGTGTAACGTGGTGGGTGTCAAATCACCATAGAATGATAAATTTTGCCACGGGTGTAACGTGGTGGGTGTCAAATCACCATAGTGTGATGAAATTTGCCACGGGTGTAACGTGGTGGGTGTCAAATCACCATAGAGTGATAAATTTTGCCACGGGTATAACATGGTGGGGGAATAATCACAGTTAGGTGATAAAATTGTCATAAACATAATATGGCGAAGGATTTAATTCACATGTTATAAATTACAATTTTCCATAACTTGATTATGGTAGTGGATTGGTGGTTAAAACTGTGATTTGGAAAACATTATTATATGGTTGATAAATGAACTCACTTAGCATGGCTAATAGTTGTTTAAATAATGTTTTCGAGGTAAATCACCGGTACGTGAGTAAAGAAGTCAAGCCGAGCCTCGGTTAGTGGAAGGATCGAACAATATGTTAATAACCTGTTTTTGGATGTATAAATTATGGGTTATTTAAATAAGTTATGGTGATGTAAACTTACTCAACTTATCAAATAAATATATAATGTGAATTATTAAAGGTGTTGTTTTATCACATTATATTGGTGTAATTGCTTCCGCTGTTAAAGAAAACAAAATTGGGACCGTTTTCGGAAGAAATTAATATAAATAAATGTATTAAAATACAGGTGTTACAAAATTCTAGTTATTAGTAATCTTTATAAACTTAGTAATTCCATTGTTGAATTTTTAAAACCTTAAATGAGTTACTTATTTATATAGGCTTCGTTTATTCACACAATGTTGAATTTTATTTGCACAACCCTATACGGGCCGTAGAGAGCTCTACGGCCCGTTTAGGATAGACTACGGTCCCTAGGGACCTCTACGGCCCGTATATATAGGCATAAAGTACGAGGTACGAGGTTCAGTCCTGACATCTAATGATTGTGAGCACCTATACAACCCGTAAGGGGCTGTACGGGCCATAGAGAGCTCTTTCATTTTTTTCAGCTATAGTTGGGTTGGGATGGATGGGGTTGGATGGATGTTTTAGATAAAATGTTGTTATTTTTCTGAAAAAAATTTATGCAATATTTGTAAAAATTTTTAAAATGTTGTTTTCTATTATTATTATTATTATTATTATTATTATTATTATTATTATTATTATTATTATTATTATTATTCGTCTCGATAAACGTACAAGGATTTTATACTTTTTTTAAATGTTATATTTGTTAGTTTTGATTACGAAATTTTGGTTATTTGTATAAAATGTTTTTTTGTTGCCGTTGTCGTCTCGATAAGCATGTAAACGTCAACACAAATATTTATATAAACAAACAAATACAAAAAAAACAAGTTATAATATAAACAAACAAGCAAATGTAAACAAACAACTGATAATATAATACAACTAAGCGTAGTCAGGAACATTTACAAAAAACGACAAATATAAATAAACAACTATAACTGCGAATCATCGGGTGGTGGCTGCTGTGAGGACGTCTCGGCCTGCTGCGTGGACGTATCGGGCTGCATCTCCAAGCAGCGATATATCTCCTGCTGGCCAGCAACCAACCAACGTAACACCTCGTCCGTCTGCTGACCCGCTGACGCGACTCAGCAGTCTCTACTGCAGCCACACGTATATCCGCCCTAACGTCGGCAAGCAACTTGATTGAGTGATAAACGCGCGGAGAAACCTGCACGGCATCAGGCTCCGGATCAGCCATATGGACCTCCATATCAGCGCCGCCCCCTCCGCCTCAGCAACATGACGCAACTGAACCTCAACTACACCACCTGCAAGGGCGTGATGTACCAACGGCTCCTTTACAAACAGCTCTTTATCCTGATTGATCAGATAGTAGACGGGTGGTTTATCCTTGGTCTTCCCTGCATAACCCATCTGATTCAGCGTCGTCGGATTTAATAGGTTGAAACAAATAAACATAAACATTAACATTAATAATAATAATAATAATAATAATAATAATAATAATAACAATAATAATAATAATAATACCTGAGTAAGCTCCTCCTGATCGTACCACTGGGTGCGCACAGCCCACTCATCTATAGAATAACCATACTCAATGCCGAGAATGGAAAACGAGATCTCCGGCGGAGGTCGCTTACGATTCGCATCAGCCTTTAGAGGCTGACAACGAAAAGCAGATAGTAACTCTATCGCCAATGGCCGATACGACGGCGAGTTGATGTCATCAAGTAACCAGTCCCACGGGCTACCTACAGTGATCCATTGCTGTGTCATCTACGCGGCACCCCCCCCGAACATCCCTAAGAGAGTCCCAAGAAATCCCCTTGGATGCAGCAACTTTGTTATCCCCCCTGCCATGTAGTCGGCCACCCCTAATACCATGGGCTCGTCCTCCTCATCTTCCATAACTGCAAAAACAAAGATTTTAGAAAAAAATTGGGCAGAATTTCCCCTGCACCAAACAAAACATCAAGTGAACAAATGTGATAGTGAATGTTTATGTGTGGTAAAATATATATACCTTCATCATCAACGTACCTGCTTACTGCCTGAAAGTGGTTCTAGTTTCTTGACATCAGAGCTCTCCTTTTAACCTCCACCAACAATAAAATCAACACAACATAACCCAATCAAACAATAAACGGAATGTATAATGGAGAGTACTTACCGGATAACAGTTTTAAGTCAGAATCCGACCAAAACAACCGGTCACCATCATCATCAGATGTGAAATATGTCAACCCAAACATGTTACAACCCGCCAAGGCGGAAACACGGGGATGTGATTCGAAATGTTTTCAAGCACAAGGTTCAAGCATCATATAAAAATAAACTAAATAGATACCATCACAAAGTAATCATTGTCATAATTTATTTAGAAGACATGAAATTGTCTAAAAAACCATTGGTTTAACTGCCAAGTCACAACATAACCGTGATCAATGAAATCCACCCAATGATGGTACCACAACTTGCATGCTCCAACCCCTCTCTCAAGTCTCCGCCCCGCATGATCAATTACTTGAAAAACATGCGCAAAAGATTTGCCAGCATAATGTCGGTGAGTTCACAGGTTTTAATGGACTATGTAATGTGCTCGTGAAATTTGTGTATGACTAATCATAGGCTAGCTAAGCGAATGATTACTATGCAAACCATGAGTCCCATAATCAAACCTCTTGACTGTTGTGCCTCACGCGTTGTACAATAAAGACAACGTATGTATAGTAGAATACTAACACTCTTTTGTATGTAACCGGTTAGAGAGACTAACCAAGAGTGGGGGTGTCAATCCCAATAGATCTATTAAAGTGTTCCATGGCTTTTGATAGCTAATGATTATAGTGTAAATGTAAGTACGAGGACTGTTGAGCTCATGAACCAAATGTCTCATGTTCCACATGGTAGTCACGTAAAATAACACATCAAAATGAAATGTACTAAAATGTAGCATGTTTATCCCCCCAAAATGGAAAACTATAAAATGGGGCCGTGAAACTCACCTAATGACTGTAGATAAGGTCTAGTAAAGCAGAAAAGTGGAATAGCTACTGTCCCGGCAAATGATATTTTAAAATTATCAAGGACATAATAAGTTGTACGTTCTTGTCATTTATCATACAAGTTGTTCACCCGACTTATGGACCTCGTGTTAGTTATATGTGGGCCATATTTCGTGCACGTGACAATTACTACGCATTTTCATGTGTACTTTGTAAAATGTATAGTTTCGAGAAATCTGGGTGTTTTATTGTAAAATTTTATCCATTGTGAGCAAAGTGGACCCCACCTGTCATCATGGGTTATGAATTGTTTCCAATCTAACATGTGTGGTCGTTTAATGACAAAAAGAGTGTTTGAACATATGTTTATGCCTTTCAATGTCCAAAAATAGCATTAACACATGTTATGGGCATTTTAACGTATGTTATCATAACACTATGATCTTTACTTATAAACCTTGATCAAAACCGAGTCTTGTGTTCATCAATTCGACTTCCACACAATCGCGTGTAGTGGTAAACGAGTTTATGAACATGTGGGTGTGTAATACTATGCCAAATTGTGTACCTTTTTGGGTAAAATCAAAGTTATATCAAGGTGTGTTTGTTCATCATATGTTAGTTTTATAGTCGGACTTTCTTGACAAAACATGATGTCTACACTTCCATACTTTGTTCGGCCATTGTGAAATTAGCATTATGTGGTGCTGGTTATTATGTAGGTGTCCCGTATGTGTGTGTACGTGTATATATAAGTTGGTAAACAAGAATTAACACATAACAAAATGGTAGTTTTAGTACTCTTGTGTGATGTGTTCTTGGGCCGGTTATTTACAAACAAGAAGCCACGAGTCGGGTTATATTGACATAGGCCTATTTGTTAAGATCAAAGGGAACTTATAGTTAGTCATTGTACCTAGCCAAAGTGGAGACAAATTCGAATGCTTGCACTTCCATGGCTTCTATTCAAAGAAATGGCTATCCTAGAACCTTAGGGCTCTACGTCTTGTGCAATTGAGGAGTATAAGGGAAAGATGATTATGCTCGGCCGAGAGGTCGTAAGGGAAAGACAAGAAGCTTGTCTAGATTGTAATTTTGTGGGTAAGTTGTGAATATCCAAAACAAAACCACAAGTCTTGTTATATAGCCCATAAGATAGCAAGTCTAATGCATAGATCTTTGGAGTTTGTAGGGTACATACTAATCTAATATAATTAGTTGACACAAGTTGAAAGTGACAAGAGTATTATGGATGAGGTGTATCGGCCAAAATAGGAAGAGACAACAGAGGATCATCGTCAACCTTGGATGATAGTGATTGTTCACACATTGCTTCTTCCTTGATCCAATTGGTTGCAAGAGATGTGTGGGAAATTCTACCTCATAGGAATGTGTAGAAGTTGTCATCCCCTTGGTTGGTGTAAGGTTTTGACACTTCCATTGAAAGTGACAAATCATGGTTTTTGTTTGTTTGTTTCGGCCGATATATGGGTTCAAAGAGGGGATCCACAAATCTTGATCATGATCATGCCTTGAAAGAAGAGTTGCCATCAACAATAGCCCAAAATAGTATAAGTATGATTGTCAAGATTTGTCCTATGTTGCTTCTTACCTCACGGATCAAGGGAAAAGACAAACAACACTTGTGGTAAACCTCAAATTCTCGGTTTTGAACTTGAAAGCATGAAGGTCCATTCTTGTGTAAGTGTAGTCATCATCTAGAAGATCTTTGGTGTCATGGTTCGGGTCTTGATATTCGACCGATGACAAGGAAAGAAAAGGGGTTTTGTTGGTTAGTTAGTTATACTATATGTGGTAATGGTGAACTTTGGAGAGGTGTGTTGAGTTAAAGGAAAGACACTATGTTTGTATAAGGGAGGGACAAGTTGTCACACCCCACCCAGGATGGGGCACTTACAGTGACCAGTTGGCGCAAACTTAAAGCGGAAACGTAATCTCATTACATAACTTAAGGATTTATTACAAGCCTGAGCGATCCAAGTACATCCAGTTAAACGAAGCTCAACTATAATATGATAAAACATTTAGAGTCATCCCACGCTCAGCTAAAAACTCCCAGTCCTTACATCATCAACCTGTGATACATGCTCGAGTAATAAAAATACGTCAGCACACAGCTGGTGAGCCACATAAACTGACTCAATAGTAAAACAACCACATAAACAATTTATTGATCAAGTATGAGCTCCCTGCATGTCACCATAATCATAATCCGGACTAAGCATTATATATTCACACATACAGCCTAGATACACCCCATGAGGCTGTAAGTGTATGTCCACGCCCCGGGAAAATATAATGATCATTATAATATATATAACACCCTGGATGCCACACCTATGGTTCGATGCATATACATGATCAATCACCACCAAAACAATTTTATGAGCAAGTATCCGGTTTTGAAAATAGTTTAAGTAACTCACCTCTTTATCATCCCTTTTGCAATGGACAACGCTAATACAACCATGTAATATCTCAGGTTCCTGATACAATTATACAACCCTAGGTTAGGTAACGGTACACCTAGCTAATTATTATCACGGTTTGATATTGGCTAGCGTTACCTTGTTTAAGCATGGATGATCAGTCCATGCCTAACTAAGGCTAGGCCACCCAATACCCACTCATAATAATAATCCTAATACCTAATAATAACACTAAACTACTACTAATAATAATAATACTAATAAAAGTAATAATTAACTAAACATAACTTAAAGGAGATCATACCTTAAAACTATCTACGGCAAGTTGGTGTAGGGCCTCCCCTACTCGTGCTTCAAAGCAAGACTAATAATACCTAAAGAGGTACTAAAGGTTCGGGTTCTTCATATACATCGATGTGTTTCTTAAAATTTGGTTACCAGAAGGTTGGGATGCAAATTATATGAAAGGTCTTGGATATATTTATAGTACGGGTAGGTACCGACTTGTTTTGTTGGATATTGAATTAAACTTCAACTTGAAGTTTACTTAGTAGTAAAGTGTTCTACATATGCACACATGTTGCTACATATATGTCATATACACAAAACACACACGTATCCTGGCTAATTATTATATCGCATATTATTAGTGTTATGTGTACCACTTGAGAACTTTACACATTCCATGCATATATACACTTGTTTCACACATAGAAGATACGTACATATGAATCTCAATTATTATTATTATTATTATTATTATTATTATTATTATTATTATTATTATTATTATTATTATTATTATTATTATTATTATTATTATTATTATTATTATTTCAACTGCTTCACTCGTTTTTCTCGTATAACTTTCTACATATAACGTTTTACTAAATTCCGAATATCCTGCTAAGACGAGCTAATTTTTATATACGCGCCAACCTAAGTTTCATTCAAAACTGAGTAGGGTGCAAATATAACGTAATATATTATATTATCACTAAACGGTCTCTTATAATATTAATTATTCGCCAGGATCTCATATTTCAAATAACCATGCTATCCGTCACTTGCTCGTGAACTAATTTTAAATGCACAAATATTCATCTCACATGTTATTGGTTCGCTTTGACGGTTAATGACCCGTTTCATTCATTAATAAATGTGACCCAACACATTTTATTTATATAGCAAAAAAATGGGATGTTACACAAGTCAATTAAGATATATGTATGTATGTATGTATGTATGTATAGCCATGCGAGTGTGTGTGGATATATATATACACACTCAATGTGTTGTCACAATCACAAGGGTCTTGTATGGTTAATTACATATAAGTTGTTTAACATGTCATTCTTGTGGGACTTGATATGGGATAGTGGATATGGATAGGTATAAGTGGCTTATTTATATATACACAACACATGATTTTTATAAGCTAATCATTTAGATTAAGTTGTGTGGATGTATACACATAGGTATGTAAATATGGCCGGGGGTATATGGACATGTGTGGGTATATTGATCAAAACAAGCTCCGGGAGAACGGTGATATTTCATCATGGGCACCGAATCAAACTCGGTGGGGCGGTGTTCCTGATCGGTGGCACTGCCACCTCACCCCCACCGAACACCTCACTAAGTCCACACCCCCAAGCCTAAAAAAATAGTAAAAAAGGATCCTGTTTTGAGGGCTGCATATGGGCAAGAGCTGTTTGGTAGAATATTATGCGGTGGATGAGAATACCTTGGCCGGACAATGTTAGTACAGTTAAGGAGATGGTCACGGCGTTTAATGGTAGCCCCAGATCGAAGGCTTGGAAAAGGATTGTTCACTCGGTTATGGTGGCTACGTTTTGGTGGATTTGGTTTGCTAGGAACAAAATGGTTTTTGAGGGCAGCTTCATTCTGGTTTTTGTGATGATAGACCAAATTAAAGTCGAGGTGTTTTCGTGGCTCAGCTTTAGTCCAAGCTCCGGACTCTGAGCCAAGACAATTGGGTTGATTTTGATATTGTAAACCTGTTGGAATTTGGTTTTTGCTGTTTGGAGTTTGGTATTTGTATCCCCAGTCGCTGGCTGACTCTTTTTATTTACATATAAAGCGATTGTTGTTCCAAAAAAAAGTAAAAAAGGAGGCAGCGCAGATCTGTGAAAATGGTTATGTTTAATTTAAATATGAGTTAAAGAATATACAGGAGGTTGTAAATACTTCATTGGCTAACCTTAAAACTTTAGTCTGTTTTTCATTTAAGCTACTTTTTAGTTATACGCGTTCATATGGTACGTACTTATAGAAGAGGAGATATTTCAAATTATGAAATGCGTCCTCCTGGTGAGACCGTCATATTTCAATGCAATATAAACTGCAAAATCAGTTTATTAAATAAACTTAAAAAGCATTGACCCGCCAATTGTTAATGCATAAGACCAACTAAATTAAGCTATTCGAAAAGTTAAAATTCACGAGGTCAAATGGCTTTAAAGCTGCACAAAAGTGTAAATAAAAACAATTTATTATTGATATAATTTGAGCATATCTATCTATATCTATACTATCTATTAGCTATTGTATCGTCGGCCCAAGCTTCTATTTTGGTGAACGGGTCACCGACCCTTTAATTCCAATGCTATCTGGGTTTAAGGCAAGGGGGACCCGATTTCACCTTTCTTGTTTGTTATCGTATTGGAGGCTTTGTCGAGTATCATGAAAAAGGCGACCGAGGTTGAGGTGTTCCAAAAAATAAGATGTGGCGAGTCAGGTCCGGTTTTGTCACACCTTATGTACGCGGACGATGTGGTGTTTTGGGCGAGTGGTCCTGTTCAAATGTGATGAATTTGCGAAGCATTCTTAGAGGTTTTTATTTAGCTTCGGGCCTAATGGTTAATATGAGCAAATGTTGTCTGTTTGGGGTCGCGGTGACGGATCAGCAAGCTTCTTCTATGGCTGAGTTATTGGGATGTAGGATGGGTAAACTTCCGTTCGGTCATCTTGGTCTTCAGGTTGATGCTAATATGAATAGGTGTTGAGCGTGGGATTCAATAGTGGATACATTTAGGAGAAGGCTGGTTTTGTGGAAGGCAAAATCGCTGTCATTCGGGGGCAGAATTACGCTGATAAAGTCGGTCCACAATTCTCTCCCGACATACAACTTTTCATTGTACCGGGCTCCTGAACAAGTTTTAGAGACGCTCGATAGAATCAAGAGAGTCTTCTTTTGGGGTGGGTCCGATGAAAAAGCGAAGCTTAATTGGGTGGATTGGCGTAAGGTTATCGTGCCGGTGGAATATGGGGGTTTGGGCTTTAGGTCTTTGAGGGACGCTAACTCGGCTATGTTGGCGAAGTGGTGGTGGCGGTTTAAGGTGGATGAGAACGGGTTATGGCGGAAGGTCGTGTGGGCACTTCATAATAGCCCTATAAATTGGAATTTCATTCCAGTGAAGTTGTCTTACTCCGGAATACGAAAACAGATTAGTCGGGCTGTTTTGGACGTTCGGGAATTGGGGTTTGATGTGGCTGCATCGATTAGAGGGGTGATCGGGTCGGGGACATCGGTTAGATTTTGGATTGATTGTTGGATCTCTGAGGTGCTGCTTTACCTGGAATTTCCTACACTTTTTGAGCTGGAAAGGGTCAAGGAAGTCACTGTTGCGAGCAGATTGGGGTTGGGGCAAATCGGGTTTGGTGGGATTGGAAAAGGGGTCTACAAAATGGGTCTGAACTTGCTGAACTTGGACGATTGGAACAAAGGGTTGGGGTCAGATTCTGAATGGGGTTGGGGATAATTGAGTTTGGAAGCCGGGTGGGTTGGGTGGGTTCTCCGTAAAGAGTATAAAGGCGATCCTTAATGACATGCGGTTCGATAATATCCGGTGTCCGTTTCAGTGGTGTAGCTGGGTGCCGAAGAAGGTTACTATTGTTTCATGGCGCGCGGAGTTGAATAGACTTCCTACGTTGAAGGCGTTGGCTAGGCGTGGTATACAAACGGGTGATTGCATTTGTCTAGTTTGCGGAGAGGCTGAGGAAACCGTTGACCACTTATTTGTTTCCTGCAACTTCGCTCAATCTGCTTGGTAGATAGTTTCACAATGGTGCGGCTTACAACCCTTCTTTGCTTTCAGCTTTTCAGATTTGGTGGAAATGCATAGATATGTTGGTCACTCATAGAAGTTCAAAAAGGTTGTTTACGCGGTTTGTCTAACATCGATATGGTGTATATGGAATCATCGGAACAAGGTTGTGTTTTCGTAGAAAAGGGAGTCCTTAGCCTATGTTGTGGGGGAAATCAAGTCTAAGAGCTTCATGTGGGTCAAAACAAAGGCCAAATGTGTGCATCTTGATTGGACTACTTGGAGGGGCTTTAGGTTGTTCAATGTAGGTTGGTGACGGTCTGTAATTGTGTTTGTATGTCTCGTGGTCTGTATATGTGGTGTTGCTAGTATCCTGCTAGCCTTTGGTGATCAATAAAATGGTTTTATGTTGGCCGTTAAAAAAAGATCTATACTAATATATAATGGGTGTTGGATGGGTTAAGTTGTCATTTCATATTCATATATAAAGGTGAAATTGTAACTTCATTAAAATGGCAAGATAAATTTAATACTACAATTAAATTATGTTGATTAATACTTAAAGTTTACAGTAGGAAAAAAAATCTATTGATTAATGCTTGAAGTTTAAAGAATTAGAAATTAATAGTTATTATCGTAAAAAAGAATATGAAAATTCAAACCAACAAAGACAACGGCGCATCAATTTTTTTTACTGATTGTCCGTTTCATCAACTAATGATTCATCTTGTTAAATGCAATTAAATCAGGTAATAAAAGCTACTGATCAACATACGAAACATATTTGAATCTTAAGCTTATGTTGGTGCTTATAATCCATCTCCTCCCCCTAACTCTCTCCCTCTGCACTTCCCTTTTCCGACCAAACCACCACCACTAATCCGGTTCTAGCGTCTAGACCACCGAACAACAACCACCTCCGAACACACCCTACTCCGGTCCAATCACCACCACCATTCGCAGTCGCACGCCGCCTTGTACCACCACACAACACCGTCTATTTGAACCACCATAGCCATCAACCATCGTCGGTGTTTTCCTTCATGGTTTATTCTATCATCGTGTGACGAGGTATCGATTTACTTTGTGTTTCTATATCGATTAGTTTGGGTTGGGTTAAATTTCAACTAGTGGTAATATTCACGCTTCCGATAACCTTTCTTTTGAGTATAATGACCTTCATTATTTTGACCCCACTGACTTAGAAGAAATGGACATTTTGTATCAGTTAGCTCCACTTAGTGTTAGAACTAATAAGTTCTATAATAAAACTGGTAGAAAATTTCGAGGGTTACATGGAAGAACAAGGATAAAGTTCAAAAAATCAAAAATTAAGTGTTCTAAATGTAATAAGTTGTGTCATTTTTCTAGGGAGCGTAGGATTCAAGTTACAATCCTGCACCCATGATAACATATCCAAATCAACGACCTCAAACTAACACACATCAAAACTCATATCATTATCCCCAAAATACCCTTGTTCCAAATGTGAACAATCCTCAACATCTGTTCCTACGCAGTTTCTTCAAACCACTGTTCCCCATATTCAATATGTTTAAACCTCTGTTACTCAGGTTTAAGCACCTCAAGTTACACCAAACCCTGCACTAACAGAGCTTTTCACCCAAGGCTTTGTTGACTGGAGTAGCTTGCCACATGAGTTATCAAATGAAAATTTTGATCTTGTAGCAAAATCTAGGAATGAGCCAGAAAACTTCTGTTTTATGACACTTGAATCAATAGAAGAGGGAGTTGAGTCTGAGGAAATAGCGTTTGAGTCTGAAAAAGTGACCAGTGATATTGAAACTGTAGTTTTTTTAACTGAAAAGGTTGAAGAAGAGGTTGTGATTGACACAAATATATGGAATACCACTGTTTGTAAATGTAAATGTGATTATGCATTAGTGGTTGTTTCTAAGGTATCTCCTCAAATTCTCAAGGATTTATGTTCAAATACTTGTGTAATTGCTTTTTGCAAACATTAAAGAGGTGAATAAAACATTAGGAAGAAAGTCTCTATGTGTGTGTTTGCATTTTTATATCTTTTTAGTTTTGTAAATGTAATTTTATTTTATCTAAATAAAATGTTTAGTTAATGTTTATTTAATTAAACAAAAATGAAATAAAAACATTTTAGTGTAGTGGTTTAGTTAAGTTTTTTTTTAGTAAAGTGATGTGACAATGCAGGATTGGTGGAAATCATGATAGTTCAGTGAAATCCAAGGAGCCCCTCCCTCCCTCATAAACATGCAACAAAACTATGAAAAAGACATATTTTCATAAGATAATCATATAAGCCTTTTGCAATACAAATGAGCACATTCTGGTTACATCAGTTTATCTTCATAGAGCAGGTTAAACAAATAAATTTACAAAATTAGTGATAAAGTCCCACTCAAGGTGTAATCGAGAAAAAGGAACCAGGTCACGGCTCCAAACATGGGGCAACTGAATTCTATTTTTGGGAATTGGCTAAATCCACTCGGTCAAGAAAATGATGGTCAACTTGCTGATTTTAGTGGTCAATTTAATTAATGGTCAAGAAGAAATTAGGGAGTCGATTACTACACGCAACTTTAGGAATTGAATGTTATAAATAGCTGGAATATTTCATAGTTTGGAGTCAAGTTGTTAATTTTCCTTTTGTTCTTGTAAACCGGAGATCTTGCCCATCTCGAATCACGGCCACTATCATCTATTTTATAATAAAATACCAGCCTTTTTCGATTCCTATCAACTCAAAATCTATCATTTGGTTCCATTGCCGGGAAACGAAATGGTGCAAACCCGGAATAACTCTAGTAACGGCAGTAATCCTCCCGATACCATTACTGCTCAACTAGCTGCCATAGCCGCGAAGTTGGAGGCGATCGATACGGATATAGCATCTTTGAAGGCAGGAGATCGTTCACGAGAAAGCAGGAATGATGAAGGGGAAAGTTCTTGGAGGGGTCGACAGCCATATAGACCCTTTAACAAGATTGGTTTCCCGACTTTTAACTGAGGCGATCCACGTGGGTGGCTGCTGAAAGTTGACAAATATTTCAGGTATTATCATATTCCTGATGAGGACAAGGTTGAGATAGCGTCAATGAATTTAGAAGGTGTTGCCTGTTGGAGAATTTACAAAAGATAGATACAGATTTGCAACGTAAACTGATAATATTATTGATTAATGATCGTATGATTACAAAGGATTTGTTTCGGTTGTTTTGGTTTGATATACAAAACTTGATAACCGTAACAATGATACATATGATACATATATATACTAGTATTCTATAAGTTAACCGACATATTGTTTAAACGAAACGTTGTGTCTATAGTTTGAACCGGTACGTCTTGATGAGTCCTTGATCGTTGCGTCTTTGTTGAACCGGCAATGATATGTTGAACCGGTTGTGATAATAATGAATATATCTAGCTTATATGATAATTACGTCCAATACCCTCCCTTAAGCTAGATTGGTGGTACATTCAACATATTGCGTAATCTTGTGAAGTCCTTTTTCTGTAATGCCTTGGTGAAGATATCCGCTGCTTGATCTTTAGTGTTACAGAACTTTATCTCCACGTCTTCAGTCTTGATTATATCCCTTATAAAATAATATTTTGCTCTTATGTGTTTGCTTTTCCCATGTTCATTAGATTTGGTCTTGTATATCCATTTTAATCCTATGGGCTTTTGATCCTTTTGTAAATCAACCAACTCCCAGGTTTCATTCTTTAGTATAGATTCTATTTCTCTCTTCATTGCTTCCTTCCATTTCTCATCCTTACTTGCTTCATCATAATCAATTGGATCCGAGTTAGTGTAGAATGCAAAGTTTGCAGCTTCTTGATGTCTTTGGTATAAATCCTGTACTTCTGGACTGCTTAATGGTTGAGTTCTACTATGGATGTCGTCCAATGCTTGTATCTTTAAAGATGGACTTTGACTAGATGTTGTAGCGTCCAAGTTTTCATCTTCAATTTGTACATCTGGCTCTTCCTGTCTTTCCATTTCTAAAGTGTTTTGTAATGGTGAATTTACTTTTCCTTTTAAGATATGATCTTCCATATTATATTCACTGCTTTCCGTGTTCTCATTGTCATTAAGTAGTATAATATCTTCTTCTTCATTTTCTTCCCAAGTTCTTTTCTCATCAAATATGACATCTCCTGTTCTTACTTCTCGTCTATCTTGATCATTAAGGGTAGTGAATTTACTCCTATTTCTTATCATGTGGTTACTGCATCCGCTATCTAAGTACCAACAACTTGAATCCTTATTTTCTTCTATATGAAATATCATAAACATACTATCTTGTTCTGGTTGGTTCTTATTTTCTTCCTTACACACCATTGCGGATTCATCTTTCTCATTTTCTTCCTTATGTGGACAATTTCTAGCTATATTGTGACGACCGGAAAATTTTTCTTCTTGTTTGTCTTCTCTTTTCGATTTCGGGAAATTTTCGGGACGAAAATTCTTTTAACAGGGGGATGATGTGACACCCGGCAACTTCCGGTAACTAACTTTTGACAACTTAGTAAAGTCTACCTTAGCGAGTCGCGCATACGTTACACAAAACAAGGTCGGTCGAGTTGAGTCGCACATCATTAGGGTTTTAACGTACACAAGTCTCGAGTCCCGGGAATTGGTGAACGAGTGTGAACGTGTTTACTTTCATGCATTATGTGTTTATAATCATTATGTGACTTGTCGGTATGTGAAAATGTGTTAACATATGTTAAAACGGAGTTTAACGCGCCAAATACACCATCTTGGACCCTGTAGGCGATTAGCCTGGCTAATTGCCTTCAGGGGTGGCGATTAGCCACTCTCTGTAGGCGATTAGCATGGCTAATTGCCTTCAGGGGTGGCGATTAGCCCTCTCTGTAGGCGATTAGCATGGCTAATCGCCTGCAACTGCTGCATAATCGCCTGCAACATACTTGACGACTAAAAACACCTATAAATACCACCCTTGACCTCCAAAACATTATTTACACAACCCTAGCCGTCCCATAACATATCTCAACCCACAAACACCCTCTGGAACCCATTTTTACACACAAACAACCATTTCCAAGCTTATTCCATCATCTACTCTTAAATACAAGGTGTGTTCTTCAAACCCAAACCTTTAAATGATTATGTTTTACTCCCTAAATGTCCAGACCTGACTTTTAAAGGTTTTTGTCTTTGAAAATCCATTTAAAACCAATTCTAAACAAACCCACACCTTTACATGTGTTATATGTGTTATATGTGATTAAAGATTGAGTTTTTGGGATTTAATCATGATTGTTTTTGTGTTATTTTGATGTTTATAGCTGTTACAAGTTAGTATGATGATGTCCTAGGAGTTTGAATGGTTTTGGTCGTATATTATGGATATTTGGTGTTTTGACCCGTTTGAAGGATTTTGGATGATTTAGGATGATATGAGGTGTGTTGTCGGTTGTTTGATGTTAGGGTTTGCTCTAGGATGATGCTAGAACAGTAGGATGCTTTCGGACAACGTGATTATGTGATTAGATCTGGATATTTGCTATTTAGGGCAAGTTCTTGCATGTTGATGTGATGTTTTCATGTTAAATTGCTATTTTGGGAAAACGCTCGCATTCGGGACTGTTAGAATGATGAAAACTTAGGGGTTTTGCTTGAAATATGTTTATTAATATGTTTGGATGATTATTGGGTGTTTTTACACGTTTCGGATCTGATTTGGAGAGTTAAACGCGCGAAAAACCACAATTGCTGCACTATAGGCGATTAGCAATCCTAATCGCCTATGTATTAGGCGATTAGGGGCATAATCGCCTGATGTATGGGCTACTCGTGTGACTTAGCATGCGATTAGCTCCCTAATTGCTAGCAAGTCATGCAATTGTGATCCTAATTGCTAGCAAGTCATGCAATTGTGACCCTAATCACTAGTTAAGCCCTGAATTGCATACCACATGACCATAATCGCCTGATATGCATGTGATTAGCCCTAATCACCTAACATAGGTGGCGATTAGCCCTGCTAATTGCCTGTTGACCATCCCTAATCACGTGTTGACTTTCCTAATTGCATGCTAAGTCCCTAATCGCGTGTAATGCTGTTATAAGTGTATTTTAACATCCCGAAACCCGATTTGACACCTAGGAACATGATAGGAACCCCGTGACATGCTTAGTAACATAGTAACACGTGTTCGGACTTGTTCGTACGTTAATTGACCTAAGTGTTAGAATCATTGAACTTTAACGCATGTTAAGTGCTGAGTTGCATGTTTTGTGTATGTTTGTGTATGAGGTGAACATGTGGAATGTCGGGTCACCAATGGGATGTCGAGTCTTGTCTTACGTAGTCTGGTTGTCGGTCAAACACGTTTTTCAAACACATCATGGTCATGGACTGGACTTAGGGACTAATGAACCCTGTGGGTTATTAGTCTAACTTAGCACATATCTTATGATAGGTCGCCACTAGTTGGGGCTATCATATCTTACAGACGGTTTACTCATATCACCCAAGCGATTCGCTCATAAACGGTATACGCAATCTAAGGTGAGTTCACGGCCCCACATTTTACGATTTATGTTTTCGGGGGAGAAACATGCTTAAAACACTCTTATGACTTATGACTTATTTACTCTTATGGCTCATGGCTCTTTATCACGTTTTACTATGGCTTATTTAACATACTATACGGTTCATCGAAAAGTCCCTTAGAAACCACTAACATGGGTATATGGCGGGGAAATATGGATAGCGCTATTGGGGACTGACAAACCCCACTCGACGGTGGGACCGTGCGGGTGCATATTGTCTCTATAAAACAAGGTCTACCGGCGATGACGGTAGCCCATAGGAACTAAGGGGTCATTACACGGCTTAGTCAGCAATGGTTTCACCCGTATGAGTATCTTATTCTGCGCCTAGCTAGCGTTCTCACAAGCCTAGTGGTAACACGAAACGGAAACGGTTTGCAAAAGATTATTTAACTGTTTAAACAAAACCTGTGAACTCACCAGCATTATATGTTGACTCTTTTAGCATGTTTTCTCAGGTCGCTAAGGTAGCAGCTGTCTGATAGGCGCACGGAGTCGCACAGGAGTCGTCTCGCGTCTAGGGTCTCATGGCATGTTTTGGAAATGTTAAACTTGGGAACTTATGTTTTATTTTCGGCATGACTTTTGTAAACTTTTAATGCTTCCGCACTACTAAATGTTGAATTTTAAATCTTATGCATGGTTTTTATTTACGTATGTTTTTACATTTAGACGTCGTTTATTGTGACCGTTGACTTGGATCCTGGTATGTCACACGCCTCGCGGTAGAACTCCGCAGGTGGTTATTTGAGGGTGTGACATATATGACCTAACCCTTGACAGTTGTAGCATACAATGGGTCCATATCGCCCTGACCTTCCTCCTCTTCCTCTTCCTCTGTAGCTGTTATTGTACCTATATCCTCCTTTATTTCTTCCTTGAGTCCCACTTTGCACTTGAAATGCTTGATCCATGACGTGTGTGTCATATTGTTTAAGTCTTAATTCATGGGATTGTAGTATTCCCATAAGTTCTTCAATTGATACGTTTTCTAAATCCTTGGACTCTTCTACAGCTACTACTACCGATTCATATTTTCTGGTCATGCTACGTAATATTTTCTCAACTACCCGCTTATCACTCAATTCTTCTTCATTCATCCTTAATTGGTTAACTATTGTGGTAACCCTATCAAAATATCCTTCTATTGTTTCTGTTTCTAGCATTCTCAAAGCATCAAATTCACATCTAAGGGTTTGTAGTTTTACTGTTTTTACTCGTCGCTCTCCATGATAGGATTTGTATAATATTTCCCATGCTTCCTTAGATGTTTTTGCATTAGCAATTCTTTCGAATATTGTTTCTGTTGATGCTTGAAATAAATAATGGAGTGCCTTTTTGTCTTTCTTATTTTGTTCCTTATGTTCTTTTCGTAAGGCATCGCTTGCATCATTTGGCAATTCCCTAACACCATCCTCTATCACATTCCACAAATCTTGGGACTCTAGGAGCACTTTCATTTGAATGTGCCAATGGTAATAATTTTGTCCCAATAATTTTGGAATTTGAGTTTGTACTCCTCCTTGTGTTGTCATAATTTCTTTTTCTCAAAAAAATGTGAATTTATTTGTTTGAGAAAAAATAAATCAAACTGGATGTGTATAAACTTTTTGACAATATTCGAATCTTCTGACTAAATAATCACCGTTTGACTTTTGTACAGTCAAACTTTTAAATAATAATATACTACTTCTTTTCTTTATGAAGATCCCGCGTAAAGGAACGAAGAACCAAAAAATGAAAACGAATCAGGGTGATTCCTGAATAAGTTTTTTTTTTCAGAAGTATCCGTACGTGATTCTTGTATATATTTGATAGCCGTTAATTAGTCGTATACCGAATATTAATTAGTGTATATTATACTCTGTTTTCGTGGGAAAAAAGAACAAAAACTGAATAGAGAGATTAAGGAATTTACAGACAGTTGTCTTTGTGATTTGATAAGAGATCCTTGTTGAAATGAAACGCGTAAATCCTCTTGCAGTTTTTATCGAATTTTTATCCCCTTCTTGATGATTGGACTGGTTCCTCTGTTTTTCGTTTGGACACAATAACCAAATTTGATATTTGTTTCTGAAAGATTCTTCGTTGAATACAATGATGATTCCTTTTGTGATTTGAAGAGGATTCTTTGTTGTAGTATTATGTGAATCCTTTCGTGATAATAACGTTCCTTCGTGTGCCTTTTGATTTACGAATGTGTTCCTCTGTTTTCCTGTTCGATTGTAACCGCCGGAATAACAATTTTTCTTGAAAGATTCTTCGTGTGTTGGCTCTGATACCAGTTTGTTGGAGAATTTACAAAAGATAGATACAGATTTGCAACGTAAACTGATAATATTATTGATTAATGATCGTATGATTACAAAGGATTTGTTTCGGTTGTTTTGGTTTGATATACAAAACTTGATAACCGTAACAATGATACATATGATACATATATATACTAGTATTCTATAAGTTAACCGACATATTGTTTAAACGAAACGTTGTGTCTATAGTTTGAACCGGTACGTCTTGATGAGTCCTTGATCGTTGCGTCTTTGTTGAACCGGCAATGATATGTTGAACCGGTTGTGATAATAATGAATATATCTAGCTTATATGATAATTACGTCCAATATTGCCTTGGACCTCTACTCTTGGTTCAAGTTCGAAACCCTCACAACCGGATTCTAAACCAATCAATTCCACCCAAGGCCAAACATCAACCCAATAAAAAAATACCATCTGAATTCTCGAGTCAGAAAAACAAAACAGGTTCTTAAAAGGGGAATGCTTTAGATGTGGTGACAAATACGAGCCGGGTCATCGTTGCAAAACCGGTACCTTCAAGGTGCTAGAAGCGGAAGAGGAAGTTGAAGAATCACCAGTAGCAGATCTAACCAATCCTGATTTTGACCAAGAAGAAACTGCTGAAATCAGTTTACATGCCATTCTTGGGAAACCACATCCTACCATGACGAAGGTCCAAGGTATGCTTAATGCTACTGAAGTTTTAATTTTGATTGATGGAGGTTCTACACACAATTTCATCTCTGATGTCTTGGTGAATGAACTTAAGCTGGTGGCTCAAGCTATAGCTCATTTGGTGTTCAAATCGGTAATGGGGATGTTATTCGATGTGGCCAGATTTGCAAAAATCTTTCTGTGCAGGTTAATGATTTCAAGATTACTCAAGCCTTCCATCCTTTTTCTCTTGGTGGTGCTGATCTAGTTTTGGGTATTCAATGGTTAGCCACATTAAATACAGTTCAAGCTAATTGGAAAGAGATGTTCATGATCTTTTCAATAGATGGGAAGCGATACAAGTTACAAGGTGTCGCATCCGGGCCCCAAAAATCATCTAATTTCCAGCACCTTGCTATTGAACCAGAAATTACACCCAACATACCAGCCCCACTGCAGCCTATCATCACCCAATATACTACTGTTTTTGAGGAACCTCAACAATTACGCCCTTTTAAGTCGCAAAGCCCACTTCTGCCAAACTCCACCCCACCTAACATTCGTCCTTACCATTACCCTCATTCCCAAAAAAATTAAATTGAGAAACAGGTAGAGCAATTGATGTCAGCTGGCTTTATACAACCGAGCACGAGTCCTTTTTCAAGTCCGGTCTTACTAGTGAAGAAGAAAGATAATTCGTGGCAAATGTGCATCGACTACCGGGCCCTTAACAAGATAACTATAGCCGATAAATATCCTATTCCTAATATTGACGAGCTACTTGATGAATTATATGGTGCTATGGTGTTCTCCAAGCTCGATTTGAGATCGGGTTATTATCAAATTCGAGTGGTAGCCCCGGATGTCGAAAAAACAGCCTTTCGTACCCACTGGTCACTATGAATTCAGGGTCATGCCTTTTGGTTTGACTAATGCTCCGTCCACATTCCAAGCTATCATGAACGATTTATTTCGTCCTTACTTACGACGTTTCATACTTGTGTTCTTTGATGATATCTTAATTTACAGCCCAAGTATGGAGCAGCACAGAAGTCATCTGGAACAGACCTTGAAACTACTTCATGACAACCAATTTTTTGCCAAGTTATCAAAATGTTGCTTCGGGCAAAAACAGGTGGTGTTCCTTGGGCACGTGATTAACTCGAAAGAAGTTAGTGTGGATGAAGAAAAGATATCAACAGTTAAGTCGTGGCCTATCCCAACAATAGTTAAAGAAGTGAGGGGTTTCCTGGGGTAAACTGGGTATTACAGGCGCTTTGTTCGTAACTATGGTCTCATAGCCCGACCCCTCACTGCATTGACCAAGAAAGATGGCTTTGTTTGATCAGCAGTGGCTCTTAAAGCCTTTAATGATCTGAAGCAAGCTCTGCTGTCTACACCTGTTCTGAGGCTACCAGATTTCTCGAAATCCTTTGTTATAGAGTGTGATGCTTCGTTGGATGGTGTAGGAGCCGTATTATCACAAGAAAACCATCCAGTGGCATATTTCAGTAAGGGGTTTTCCCCATCTAACCGATTTAAATCGGCTTATGATAGGGAACTGTTGGCGTTAATCATGGCGGTAAAAAATGGAGTCATTACTTACTCGGTCAAAATTTTCTCATTCGCACAGATCATTATACCCTGAAGTTTATGTTAGAACAAAGTATTACCACCACCGAGCAGCAAAGATTGCTGCTTAAACTCATGCCGTATGATTTCTCAATTATTCATAAGGAAGGAAAAGAAAACAAGGGGGCAGATGCGTTGTCCCGTCGACCCCATTCAGAATTGTTGACACTCATTGTTCCTTATTGTGTCGAAATGGCAGATATCAAATCAGGGTTGCAGACCGATCCATTTACAGCCGGACTGATCAGGATATTACAAGAAAATCCCTCAGCAGTTAATGATTTTTCTCTGGTGGATCAGCTGTTGTTTCATCAAGGGCGTTTGGTTATACCTGAAGTATCCTCCATCAGACTTAAGTTGTTACAAGAAGCACATGATACCCCAATCGATGGTCATGGTGGATTTCTAATAACCTATAAACGGCTTTCGTCTCGATATTATTGGATAAAGATGAAACAGGATGTCAGAGTTTTTGTCCAGCAATGTGTAATATGCCAACAACACAAGTATCAAACTCTGTCTCCAACAGGATTACTTCAACCCTTACCCATTCCTAACCAGATATGGGAGGATATTTCCATGGACTTTATCGTTGGTTTACCTCCGTCGAACCATTTCGATACTATTTTAGTTGTGGTGGACCGTTTAAGCAAATATGCTCACTTCCTATGTTTGTCTCATCCATTCACTGCCAAGGGAGTAGCTACTGACTTCTGTAAGGAGATAATCATGTTACATGGTTTTCCCCGTTCCATCGTTTCTGATCGAGATGTTATCTTCCTTAGCAACTTCTGGCAGGAACTATTCCGATTGAGTCAGACTAAGCTTAAATTGAGCACAAGCTACCATCCCCAGACAGATGGCCAAACGGAAGTTCTGAATCGTTGCCTAAGAGCCTACCTACGTTGTTTTGCTAGTGAACAACCAACCAAATGGAGCACTTATTTACCATGGGTTGAATATTCATACAACACCGGGTATCACACGTCCACTGGTACAACTCCATTCTCAGTTGTTTGTGGCAGGGAACCTCCTTCTTTGCTCCCTTATGTCTTAGGGGAAACCAAGAATGCAGAATTGGAACAACAGTTAGTTGATCGGGATGAGATGTTGAAGCTTCTTCGACAGAACCTCCAAAAAGCCCAAGACCGAATGAGAAACCAAGCAAACCTAAAGCGACGGGAACTCACGTTTCAGGTTGTTGATTATGTCTTCTTGAAAATTCAACCTTATCGGCAAAAGAGTCTAGCAAAACGCCGATATGAGAAGAGATGTGCCGATAATTTAATATGTTTTACATATGTAATTATCCTCCTTTTTGTACCTTTTTATGCTTTTATCTTTTATAAAATATTGTTAATCGTTCCTATGAGATAAATGCAGGTTCTTGGAAGCAAAAAGCAAAAAGGAAAAGAAAAGGCACGTTTTGAGTGGAGAACAAGCTTCTAGGGGACAAAAGGGTACATGGTACAACAACCTTGTCTCCCACATGCAAGTTTTGAAGGCCAGGCAGGAAAATAACAAGGAATTGAAGACTTTCGGAGTTGTTTCAGATGCAGCACGGTCGCGCTACAACTGTTCTGGGTCAACAAGTCAACATTTCCAAGTCAACAGAGGTAAAAATCAGCATTTTAAGTGTGCACGGGGGTGCCCCACTCATTGGCACGGGCGTGCTTTACTCAAACGTGTTCCCCAAGGCTTGCAACCAACCAAACTGACAAGACGGTTAATTGTACCAGCAAGCACAGGCGTGCTCATTGTATGAGCATGGGCGTGCCAGACACCTCAGGGGACATTCTGCACGAAAGGACTCTGCAACAGTACCAGATGTCGAGCAGGGGCATGCCAAAACTTTGTCAAGGGCGTGCTAGAGCTGGTT
This sequence comes from Ambrosia artemisiifolia, assembly GCA_032199755.1. Taxonomy (NCBI): domain Eukaryota; kingdom Viridiplantae; phylum Streptophyta; class Magnoliopsida; order Asterales; family Asteraceae; genus Ambrosia; species Ambrosia artemisiifolia. Next base: position 28,016,662 of record CM063513.1, read on the forward strand.
TGCCTATAAATAGAGGCGTCCACCCCACATTTTGAAGCATCCCTTCACCCATCCATTCTACCCAAGTTCTCACACACTTCAACCATCTTGAGGGTCTTGTAAGTGACATTTGGAGCCTGGGATCACTCCATAAACACTTAGTGATTGAGAGTTGAGAGAGAGAGATCACTAGAAATCATCCAAAAACCTTCTTTAATCCCCAAATACAACCATTACTATGTGTTCTCCCAACACCAAATATAGAGTGCAAGTTGTAAAGCCAATGTTTGGCTAGATTAGTTGAGTGTTGCTAGGGTGAAGACTTTTCTTGGTATGGATTATATAGTTTTTATTTGTCAAGTTGTGTTGTGTTTTGTTTAATTCTTACTATTCTAAAATTTGTTTAATGATCTAATTAATAAATTACTTAGTCTTTGGTCTTGTGGGTGTCTTGATAGGAAGTGGGAGGACTCATGAGTGTACCCATGGTGTGTAAAAACCCATGCACTTGTGAGCTAACCTAATCCCGCGAGTAGTGATTAGCCCATTTGTGGGTAGAAATACACACACTTAGTGGCTTAGGGGCTGTTTGGTTCCCTCTGAATGGATTCATTCAGAGGCAACCTCTGAATCGGTCAGAGGCGGGTGTTGTTTGGTTACCAAAAACGCAACCTCTGAATGGATTCATACAGACTGAATCATTCAGCATGTAGATGATGCTGAATGAAAAACAAGACCAATATACCCTGCTTCCCTTTTTCTTCACTGAATGAAAAACAAGACCACCGGCGGTCGCCGCCTCCCCTCCGCCGCCGCTGCTGCTACTGCTGCTACTGGAACCGGAGCACCGCCTCCCCTCCGCCGCCGCCGCCGCCGCCGCTGCTGCTACTGCAGATCTCTTCTCTCTCTATTGAGGGTGTTGGTTGTGGAGCTTGGCCGCCGGAGCACCGCCTCCCCTCCGCCCCCTCTCTCTCTCTCTCTCTCTTTCTCTCTCTCTCTCTCTCTCTTGATCGACATATGTGTGGTGTGAGTCTGTGAGATGATAATAATGTATAAAGTGTGTGTGTGTGAAATTAAAATAAAGAGGGTAACGTTTATAAATAAAGAGGGTAAAATAGTAATTGTGCACACTCATTCAGACATACAACCAAACAATCATTACTGATTCAGCACTTACTGGTTCAGAGCCTCTTATCCATTCAGACCTCTTATTGATTCAGCACTTACTGGTTCAGCACTTGCCAAACAGCCCCTTAATCCTCTACTATCAAGATCTCATTTAGAGTCGGTACGGTATTTATACTTAGTTCTAGTGATAAATCAAGACTTAATCTTGCGACTTAGCTTCATTGTCTATGTGATAGCTTTGGCGCTGGTTAAGGATTGATGAACCCGTGTTGAGAGAAAAACGGTCTTTATTTTATTTCATTATTATACTGCCGCACAGTTAATAATAGACCACTCACTTTTTGACAAGTTAATTAAATCAAGTAGGGGATGCACGTGTGCTGATTGGTCACGACTCTTCTATGATATTAAGTGGTAATTTGTTCGGTCATGCTCCGGCCACCGGCAAATTATTCATAAAAGTTTAAATTAGTTTGATGTCTTTATTGCAACAGTGGGAGGTGGATTCTTCGGGGTTGGGCATGCACAGTCTTGAGTAGTCTGTCCCTCATTGTTGAGAGGTGAGCTTACCAAGTCGGGAGACCCTCAATTTAACAACAAGAACGCGGCTCATTTTGCGATAACAATCATCTCTGGAGAATGCTATTGCAACTCCATGTTAAGCATAAGTGCGTACTTGTACACACCACTAAATAACTACTATTAATCTGTTCCAAGGACAGTTGGATCCCGAAGCAACACTTCTTTTTGGTATTGATTTCTGCTTTGGTCATCCTCATTCTCTCTTTCTTTATTTTATCTCTTCTTTTATTAAAAAGCAACTTAAGGTTGAGTAGAGGAAGTCGTGTCTTTGGGTTCGATACTCGGTACTTGCTGGAAGTCTATACTACACTCGATAGGTACACTTGCCTATTGTGTGGGTTTAGAATAATTCGCAACTATCGTTTTATTTTATAAATTTAAAACTTGAAAAGTGTTTTAATTTAAAGGTCTCAATTAATTACCCTTTGTAACCGAGTCTTGACACTTCCTTTGGGAAAGTGTTGGTTTGAAAAAGGACGTTTAAAAAGACCTAAACGAACAGTCAGTCTAGTTGCTTATGAGTTAGAATTGCCACCCGAAGCTAAAATTCATCCAGTCTTCCATATCTCCATGCTTAAACCTGCGCGCCATGGCTCTTTTTTTTCTATTCCAGCAGCACCTTTACCAATCACTAAGGATTGGGAAGTTGACTTGCAGCCAAGTTCTGTCATCACTCATCGATAGGTTTATAAAGGTGGTCATCCAACCCTGGAACTGTTGGTTTTATGGTGCAATCGCCCAATAGAAGAATCAACATGGGAAAATTACGATCTAGTGGCTGAGCAATTTACTGCATTCCGCCTGGAGGACAAGGCGTTTTACCAGGAGGGAAGTAATGATAAAGTCCCACTCAAGGTGTATTCGACAAAAAGGAACCGGGTCACAGCTACAAACATGGGGCAGCTGAATTCTATTTTTGGGAATTGGCTAAATCCACTCGGTCAAGAAAATGATGGTCAACTTGCTGATTTTACTGGTCAATTTAATTAATGATCAAGCAGAAATTAGGGAGTCGATTACTACACCCAACTTTAGGAATCGAATGTTATAAATAGCTGGAATATAATAGTTTGGAGTCAAGTTGTTAGTTTTCCTTTTGTTCTTGTAAACCGGAGATCTTGCCCATCTCTAATCAGGGCCACTATCATCTATTATCTAATAAAAATCCAGCCTTTTTCGATTCCTATCAACTCAAAATCTATTAATTAGTGTTAAACTAGAAATGGCATTATGTTTCTATTTACCTTCAAACAGGTGATTTGGATTATGGTTTTATGTATACCAGCTTATGTGGGTTAAGCACTTAAGCATAGATAATTTTACTAAAAATGTTTGATTATTAGTACCAGAGTTCTATAATTATATAACTTATTAATTTGCTTTTAATATTACTAATGAAAGAATCTTATTGAAAATAACAAAACAAAACTGTGACAAAGCCAGACCAAACCAAATGTGCTTTTGTCTATAGCTCTTAGTTTAGTACTACTCAATTGCCTTTTCCCATGCTACGTTCTTTGTATGTTTACTTTTCTGAAATGTCTTATCTTGAAAAAAAAAATACAACACCACCACCAGCAACAACTTTCTATCATATTATATACACTGAACTAGGGATGGGAAGTTTAATATTGGTACTGTATCAATACAGTGGTATCAGTACCAAATTAATACATACAGTACATATTCAGTTTTGAATTTTGCTAATTTTCAGTGTGGGACCATGTGGCATCTGGACTTTTAACGATATCAACACAATATATACGGTACGGTATTCGATTTTAAATTTAAGTAAATTTCGGTATTGGTACTATGTGGTACAGTACCGATGTCATCTCTACACTAAAGTTCAAATTAAAGTTTAACCAATTTTATACACTAAAGTTTTATCTCCTTTAAGATGAACCATCCATTTAGCTGTATTTATTTTACATGGTCATGTTACATTAAGTTATACTTAATGCATTATGATGGTACATCGCATCAAAATGGTTGTACCAAATATATGTGCATAAGATTCTATTAGATGGACATTTATGTGGCAATATATGTTTCTATTGTGATGCACATTCCATACATCGTTGTCTCCGGCCCAATATGCTCTGTCAAAAACAGAAACCATGTACTTGTGAAGAATCCTATGTTCAAATTATGTTTTCACTCATTCGTCTTAATATTGTACATGATTATTTATTTGAATCCACAAGTCAAAATTTCACATGATTGATATTATGCCAATTACCTGTCGAGCCGGACGGTGTTTGTAGATTTTTAATAGCATGGGTATCAAACGTTGTTTTCTTGTCATTTGGTTTCTTATATATGATTGTCTTAATGTAAAATAGTTGAAATTAATATAAAATTTGTGTTGAAACTATTGGATGAAAACTTTTGACTCAAATGCTGAATTGCTATGAGGTGTTGATCAATGACCGACATGCTATTGGCATACTATTGATGAGTGCATGTTTGGGTAAACTTATTTTCCCTCCTTATAACTTAAGAGGTTAATAAAGAGAAAATTAGTGTTTGGGTAATGGTTTGAAAGATTTTTTGTTTTGAAAAGGAGTTAAGTTATAAGTTATAAATTGTGACTTTTTTATTAAGGAGAAAAGGAAGTAGAAAGGGAGATAAGTTAGATGGAGAGCCCAACATGTCATGACAGGACTAGAGGGTTTCGTAAAATTTTCTAACAAAAGGGAATTATGTGTCATCGTCATTTACTTATAGTCATCATCTTTATGAGTGACGAACCATAATTTCTTTATGGGAGATTTTTACGGCACATCATCGATCGAACCATATCCAATAAAGTTTGATTCCTCCTCTCCGACATGCCAATAAGTTGTGGCGTTCCAGGCAGAGTAAGTTGAGAAAATTCTCACATTTCTTTAAATTTCAACAAACTTTTGACTAAGAGATTTTTCGCCTCGATCCAATCGAAGTATCTTAATCATTCTAACGAGGTGGTTTTGTACTTCGCTCTAGTACTCATTAAACTTTTCAAAAGTCTCATGTTAATGCTTCATAAGATAAACATAACTATATCTATCAAAACTATCAGTAAATGTAACAAAGTACATTTTTTCTATGCTTACCTGTTGTTGTGAACGGACTTCATAATGTATTAATCCTAACACATCCTTAACTCTTTCACGGTTCACCAACATGTGTGAAGGGTGCTTTGATCAACCTTTCACATAAACAGGACTCATATTTTTCAAAAGGATATCCATCAGTGGAATGTAGTATTCCAGCAGTATGGAGTTTTTTCATATGATCTTTGTTATGTATCCAAGTCTACAACGCTATAGATATGTATGATGAAATCCAATTTCTTATGTTAGGCGGAAATATCATATCTCATTAACATTCTTGACATCTATCAAGTTCATTATGTGCCTTTGCATCAAAGTAAAACAAACCATTATGATATTCTAAAACATAATCAGCATCTAATGCATAATTAAATCATTGTTTTGCAAAGGAGGAACTAAAATAATAATCCTAGTCAAACCAGGGATGTAGCAAACATTATTCGAAAGAATCTCAAAACCACTAGGAAGTAAAAGAGCATATTCTCCAACAACCTTTTGTTCATTGCCAATAGGGTGTTCCAGGTCGCTATACTTCAGCTTCGTAACCTTCCTTTGTTGAGCAGTACAATATGGATATTGTAATAAATCAAACTCGTACCGACCGAATACTCGTCATTAATGTTGTTTTTATCATTGCCTCTAGTTTTCATTTTCTTTTTTTAAATTAGCCTATCACCATTACGAAGCGTGGGCATAACCTACTAGTTACATTATAAATTCTAAACTTAAAAATATTTTTTCAAGATATTTAAGATCAAAACACAACTAACAAAATAGATTGTTGGTCCCAACAGACACTCACTTGGCTCATCCTTTTGTGCATTTGTATTTGTAATTTTGTATAATCCAAAATATATAGTGACGAATTACTAATGGTTTCAACTTCATAACCGGACATTGTCATCTAAAAAGCAACATTTTTGTTTTATTAATATTAGCTCATGTAGGAGAGGCACACATCTTAGAGGATAAGAGTGTGAAATTTAGGATTATTTGTGTAATGGAGTAATATAATATGAAAATATCAAGCATGATTTTATTTCTAGAACTTAAAAACAGTTAATAGTAATATTATATAATATATGAAAAAATACGTAATTAATTAACTATCAAGCACGATTTTATTCCTAGAACTTAAAAAACAGTTTAATATAATTACTCTTTTTCACAACCGGTATTTGATCAAAGTGGCTTTAAATAAATCCTTAAACGTTATTTACATGTAGTGATAACAAAACACGCACGGGTTCACAACATAAATTTTCTTCTAGATTCACATTAGTTACTTTTACATTTTAAAGCAATACACCTAAAAGGAAATTTAAAAACACCATATAACCAAGAGTGCCATATAAGATCAATTTGGTCAATTAATTTACAATTCAACAAGTCTTTAATGAGAACCCACTCTTGGTTAGATGTAGTTAAAGTTCTAGTATTCTACTTTTCTTATTCACTAATCCGTATTCTATTTCTTAATTAAGAATAGTTATAATGGCTCCACGCCGGTATACTATTCCGGCGTCTATTCAAGGGAGAATCACCAAGGTATTTGTCACGAATCTTCAAGAAAAGTGTAGTGGGAATGATCTATCGGAATTTATTCATCCGTATGGGGATATTTTTTATCTTTACATCGCTAGAAAACGAGACAAGACAGGTAATCAGGTTGGTTTTGTGTTGTTTTTGGATGTCAAAGATAGAGGAGATTTGATATGTAAGATATGTCATACTCGTATTGGAGATTGCTTGTTAAAGGCTAATGTGGCTAAGTTTACGTTAGAGAAGGGGGAGATTTGGCAGGAATCGAAGAAAGCGACGAAGGGTGATGCGGAAAGGGAGTCTGGGCAGGAAACAAAGAATCAAACGAAGGTTGATGAGGGGCACTTTGGGATTCATAGGGATGGTAAGGCTCCTATGTTCAACACAGGGAGTGGATCTTTTAAGGATACATTTCTTGGTAGACAGGGGAATGGAAAACAGTCTAAGACGGTGGTGGTGGATGATCAAATACATGTTTATCGTGAGCTGCATTGGAAAGCTTTAATCGCCAAAATGATTAACTTGGACGCTCTTAAAAGTATTTATGTCATTCATAATGATATTTGTCCTGGCTTGGGTCGGGTACAATACACGGGTGGCCTTTTAGTGTTATCTTTCCATGACAAAGCAACAGCAAGCAAGGTTTTGGATTCGGCTAGACAGGTTACTGGACGTTTCTCTTTGTTGGATGCTTGGGAAGGTCAAACTTTCGGGTTTGAGAGGTTGGCGTGGTTGAAGGTTATGGTATTCCTTTACAGATTATGTCTTATGAGATTATAGAGGCCATGGGAGGAGTCTTTGGCAAGACAGTTCATAATCCTAAAAGATTGTAAGAGGATTTTAACTTGTCTTATGATTTTGTGGGTGTCTTAACCGGAAAGTGTAAGAAGGTGGCGGAAGAAGTTACCTTGGTTTGGAGACAAAAGAAATACTCAGTTTGGGTCTCAGAGGAGTTTGGTGAGTGGGTGCCGGAATTTTAAGTAGTGGAACATCCGGTTGATAGGAAGGGAGACGACTTGGAAGAAGAAGAAAATCTGGGGGGAGGTGATGGTCAGGGTGATGAAGATGATATGGAAGAAGAAGTTCCGGTGGGTGGTGATGGTCAGGCCGATGGTGGATCCTGTGAGGAGACGGTTTTGGAAACCTCGAAGATTAAGGAAACATTAAATGTGCACCAAAATGAAGCAATAAATGCTGAGGCTTTTAAGGAAACTCCCAATGATGAGTATTTTATTCCTGGTAATCGGTTTAATTATGAAAAAGATGATGGGATAACATTTGGCATGGAGAATTCTATTCCTCACGTGAATAAAAGAAAGAAAAAACAATTGAATTCGGTTGTGGGCTGCCCCACTCCAAGTTACTCAAGTAGCCTAGAAAAAAACAAAGTGGGTAAAAAGCCCAAGGGGGGTGATGTTTTTGGGCTCAATAAGTTTTTGGGCCTAAATGAAGATGAGGATAATAAGGGGGAGGAAGAACTTACTCGGTTAGCAGCTCAATCAGATTCAGAAGAGGGTACATCAATTGATCAGTGTTCTGAGAATTTGACTGAAGATGGATCTGTGGAAGAACCGGATGCGGTCTTTTCGGATGGAGGTACAATTGAAGCAGAACGAAGGTGTTCAACATGAGAATAAGTCTTACAATAGGGAAGAAGAAATTGGTGAGACAATCAGCTCAATCGGATTCAGAAGAGGGTACATCAATTAATCAGTGTTCTAAGAATTTGACTGAAGATGGATATGTGGAAGAACCGGATGCGGTCTTTTCGGGTGGAGGTACGATTGAAGCAGAAACTAACGGAGGTGTTTAACATGAAAATAAGTCTTACAATGAGGAAGAAGAAATTGGTGAGACAATCAGATTGGGGGTACTCTTGGGTGCCCAATTGGAAAATCAAAGAAGCGTGGTAAAGGATTCTCTCTCTCGTGAAGGATTACAGGTAGTTAAACAATGGATTCCTTATGTTTATATATTAGAGGGGTGAGGGGTTGTGGGAAAAATCGTTGGGTTAGAGGTATGAGAAAGAATTTTGGGGTAGAGTTTCTAGCATTACAGGAGACTAAGGTAGGTGATTTGGTAAGGAACGAGATAGTTAATTATTGGGGTGATGGTGGTTTTGAGTATGATAATGTAGATGCTTCAGGAAGATCTGGGGGATTGGTTAGTGTGTGGAATCCTAAAGCTTTTAAAAAACATACAGCTGTTAAGCAACAAAATTTTCTGTTGATTATCGGAATGTTGGTGGTTGGTGGTTGATAATTCGGTGTTAAATGTTTTTAATGTATACAAACCGCAAAGGGCAGGGGCTAAGAAGAGGTTGTGGGATGAGATTACGGAGACGGTTAGGGGTTGTAGTGGTAGTTGTATATTATTGGGAGATTTTAATGCCGTTAGGTTCCCAGAAGAACGAAGAAATTCCAAATTCAACCAATGGGTAGCTATAGATTTTAATTGGTTACTGATGAATTGGGGCTTCAAGAGTATGTTATGAGGGGGAATAAGTACACGTGTTTAACGGAAAGAGGTAAAGATATTAAAATGAGCAAAATTGATCGTGTTTTTGTTTGTCTGTCGTTTTTTAACAGGTGGCCTACAGCATGTTTGAGGGCTTTGCCTAGAGAAGTGTCTGATCATTTTCCGATTTTATTGACTTTGGTTGATTCAAACTTTGGGCATAAACCATTTAGATGGTTCAACTCTTGGTTGATTAGAGATGGGTGTGAAAAGGTTGTGATAAAGGCTTTAGACACGTGTTCTTTTCAGGGGCCGGCGGATGTTGTGTTAAATTCCAAGTTTAAACTTCTTAGACAGATTTTAAAGTCTTGGTGGGAGGGTATTCTAAAGAAGGGGGGTGATATTGCCATGATGAAAGAAGAAAGTGAGAAACTAAAGAAAGCGATGGAATTTAGAGTGAGGTGGGCTATGGAAGGGGGTTGGATTAGTTGAATATATGTAAAACGAAGGATATGAAACAGAAGTCTAGAGTGAGGTGGGCTATGGAAGGGGATGATAACACTGCTTGCTTTCATGGAGTGATTAATGGGAGAAAGGCATTGAATGCTATTCATGGTTTGTTTATTGATGGTAAGTGGATTTCAAAACTTCCTTAGTTAAAAGAGAGGTTTTGAGACATTTTAGAGATCATTTTGCTGATACTATGAAGAGAAGACCTGCATTGATATGTAGTAATATTAAAAAGATGGATGCCGATAGTGGGGAGGGGTTGATTGGTAGATTCACGAAGGAAGAAGTGAAGGATGTTGTTTTGAGTGTGGGTCAGATAGGGCTCCGAGTCCAGATGGTTTTAACTTCCGGTTTATTAAGTTTTTCTGGGGTTTGCTTGAGGATGATTTTGTGAGTTTAATGGATCATTTTTTTTTATTCAGGAATCATAAACAGGGGATGTAGCTCCTCTTTTATTACTTTGATTCGTAAATCAAAGACTCCAGTGGGGTTGAAGGATTATGACCCATTAATTTAGTAGGGATTGTAAGTAAGGTTATTTCAAAAGTATTGGCTACAAGAATAAAAAGAGTGTTGGGTAAGGTGATCTCGGATACCCCATCGGCTTTCCTCAAAGGCCATTTCATTTTACATGGTCCACTCCTAATTAACGAAACGATTGGGTGGATTAAGAAGACAAAAAACAGGGGTTTATGTTAAAAATTGATTTTGAAAAAGCATAAGACAATGTTAATTGGGAGTTTTTGTTATCTATCTTGGATCAAATGGGTTTTCCGGGGAGGTAGTCCACTTGGGTGAAAGGAGTGCTTCATTCGGCGAGATCGGCGGTTCTCGTTAATGGAGCCCCTACTTTTGAGTTCTAATGCGAAAAAGGGGTTCGTCAAGGAGATCCTCTTTCGCCGTTCTTATTTTTTGTAGTTATGGAAGCTCTCCCTTGTTTAATTTCTAAAGTAGTGGGGTTGGGGGAGTTCAAGGGAGTAAGGTTTGATAATAATGTGGAGCCTCTTTCTCATTTGTTTTATGCAGATGACGCTTTGATCGTGGGGAAATGATCCAAAGACAATATAAAGAAGGTGGCAAGGATGCTTCGGGTTTTCCCTATATGCTCGGGGCTTAAAATCAATATTCATAAATCCCATTTGTTTGGTATAGGGGTTCTTGAAGGGGAAGTGGAGGGGATGGCGGATATTCTTTGGTGTAGGGTGGGTTCGATGCCTTTTGATTATTTGGGGATTCGTGTTGGTGCAAACATGAAACGAGTATGTAATTGGAGCCCAGTAATAGATTCAATTCAAAGTAGGCTTGCTTCTTGGAAGGACAAAACCCTTTCTATGGGGGGAAGACTGACTCTAATAAAATCTGTGCTTTCTAGTCTCCCCATTTACTATTTCTCAATCTGTAAGGCACCGGTGAAAGTGTTGGAGATGATCAAAAGCTTAATGAAAAAATTCTTTTGGGCAGGTATGAGTCAGGAAAAAAAGGTTCATTGGGAGGCATGGGAGGTGATTTGTACGTCAAAAAAAGATGGCGGGTTGGGGATCTCTAAATTGGTTGATGTTAATTCGGCTTTGCTTGCAAAATGGGCGTGGCGGTTCAATAGTGAGAGAGACACTTTTATGGCGTAAAGTGATCGAGTTGATTCATGGGGGTCGGGGTTATTGGCAGTTTCTTCCGGTTAAGAGATCTTTGTCCGGATGTTGGAAAGCTATTGTAACGTTTCTAGAGTCGTTTTCTATACAGGGTAAACGGTTATTTCAGTTTATACGCTGCAGGGTCGGACCAGGAGATATGGTAAGGTTCTGGACGAATTTTTGGTTAGGTTCGACTATTTTAAAGACGAGGTGGCTGGGATTATATAGGCTGGACAGAAATAAATTATGCAGTGTGAAGGATCGAGTTAAAACAACACAAGAAGGCTTCTGTTTTGAAGGGTGTTGGCACAGATACCCAGCTATGGTCAGCGAGATCTCGGAATTACAAGATCTTGAGTGGCTGCTGATGTCGTTTAATGCAGTAGGCTCGAGGGACAGGTGGTTTTGGGATGATGGATTGGATGAGTCATTTTCAGTCGCCAATATTAATAAACATTTGAGACAAGGTCAAGATGTTAGCCGAGATAACAAGATGAAATGGGAAAAGTGGGTTCCGATTAAAGTGAACCTGCTGAGTTGGCGAGCAGAATTCAATAGAATCCTAACCAAGACAGCCTTACCGGCCACAAGTTGTTCCTTCTGTAATGAAAATGCTGAAGATGTGAACCACCTTTTTGTTGGATGTCATTTTTCTTATGATGTTTGGAGCAGGATTTGTAATTGGTGCGGTTTAACCCCTTTCTTTGCTTATGATTTCGAGGATCTTCTTATGCTTTATAAGAGTGTGCATGGCAGGAAGTGGAGAAACAAGATTGTTCGTGGCATAGTTATGATCACGGTTTGGGTGATATGGAAGACAAGAAATGGTAAGATTTTTCAAGACGCTTCGAGACATATGAGGGATGTGGTGGCTGAAGTTAAATCTAGGGCGTTCTTGTGGCATAAGAATAGATCAAAATTTAAGTCTTTAGTTTGGAATGATTGGGCTAAGTATCCCCTGTATGTATGTTTGTTTGTAATGTGGCGGTCCCCATTTTGAGGGCTAGCATTTGTGTTTAATGAAAGTTATTGTTCAAAAAAAAGCACTTCTATTATGCATATTAGCGAAATCAGTAATCACTCTACAATACTATTTCGCTCATTGATCAAAACCTTCATAGCAATTTAATACCATGAATCAGAACATTTCATTTGATACAATGGCGGAAGTTAGGGGTCAGCGGTGTTGGCCCGTCACTGAAATTTGTTGGGATTTTATTTATGAATTACGTTTTTTAGAAGGACGTGAGTTGGCTATATTCGATAGAGAAGATAATTTTGTGAAGATTGTTGATTAACTGTTTGCTGACTTGTTAGAGTGCATGAATTAGTTCCCGACACTGCCGATTGTGGTTGAACTTTTTGTGCCTCTTGTTGACTAGCAAATGTCCAGTGTCCACTAGTTAGTTGGCGCGTTAACCGATGGTTGTTATTCTGAGGGTAAACGGTTGAGATAACCCCAGATGTTGTGTTGATCAACCATTTTTAAAGTTAAATTGAAAAGTCAACTCTAGTCAACAAAAGTCAAACTGGTTTTCAGGCTTATAAAATTTTCAACAGCTTGGGAGAATGAAGGAATTTAGGCGAATGTGTGATATTAGGCAAATGAAGTTAAACCAGGATAATGAAGCTTCCATTCGCATGACACTATCGCTGAGAATGGGTTTGGGGCGAATGAGTGTGTTCGTTTGGAACTATAGCACGAAAGGATTCGCCTGAACTCGCATGAACTGTTTACACAAATGGGAGGCTCATTCGCATGAACATTGTTCACGAATGGGTTCATTCACCTTGCAGATCTAATTACCTGGTTCTTGACGAAAATGAGGGTTTTCAAAACTTTTCAAACAAGTGTTTCGATTTGGTTGCGTTTTTGATAAATTTTTGGTTGGCTTTTGATAAATTTTTTGTTGACGAAAATGAGGGTTCATTCGCCTTGCAGATCTAATTACTTGGTTCTTATTTATAGCCCTGAGCACATTCATCCAAACAGTACCGGGCGAATGAGCCTCACTCGTATAAGACTCCTCATTCGCCTGGCTCATTCTTCCAACCAAACTACCATAGTGCCATCAGGCCTAAAACCTAGAAATTAAAGAACATCTAACTAGGGACATTAATAATATGCATTTACACATTAGACCATCCGTAATGGTTAATACCCCTAAGGGACATTTACTATCACATCATCATCATACGCCTATTTAAAATATGTATTGTGGTTAGCGTCCTTTAATGCCCTTTCAACCATTTATTTCCAAAAAAAGATTCTCCTCACTTGGCGTTATATTAAACGCCCCTCCCATACCCCTGTAATATCTCACGGGGTGTTGTTTGGGGTGTTATCAAACTCATTTATGCTCTATAATGCCCATTACGTATAGTCTTATATTTTCAAAGTTACAAAAAACAATTAAAATAGATAAATAAAAAAGGTTCTAACTTTAAAGTAAATAAATCAGTATTATATTCACTACGTAAAGGTTTTGCTAATATAGTATGAGACTACGGGTTTGTTTGGTATGGCGTAATGGAATTGAAGAGGAAACGGAACGGACGAAGTAATGAATGGACAAGGTAATGGAATGAACCATTACCATTCCATGTCTTGTTTTGTTGCCATGTGAGAATGAAACAAAACATTACTTTGTGTTGTTGGATAGGCAGGAAAAGATGAAGGAATAAAATCGGTGGTGGGTGGTGGTTAGTGGCAGTGATGGTGGGTGGTGATATGTGGCGGTAGCAGCGGTGGTGGGGAGCGGCGGTAGTGGTGGCGGTGGTGGAAGGTAGAGGCGGATGGTCGTGATGGTGGGTAGGCCATAATGGTGAGTAGTGGTGGTGGTGGGTGGCTGGTGGTGGTGATGGTAAGTGGTGGTGTGTGGTGGTAGCATGGTGGTGGGTGGCGACAACGGTGGTGGGTGCTGGTGACGGCGGTGGGTGGCGGCAATGGTGGCGATGGGTGGATGTCGATAGCGGTGATGGTAGACGGGTGACGATGGTGAGTAGTGCCGGTGGTGGGTGGCGGCGGTAGTGGTGGGTAAAGGAAATTTTGGTGAGTGGATGGTGGCAAGTGGTGGAGGCGGCGGTGGGTGGGTGACGGTAGTAGGTGGCAGCGGTGGTAAATCGGTGAAGGTAGTGGGTGGTGGTGGTTGGTGGCGGCGATGACGACAGTGATAGGTGGTGACCGCGGATATGGGTGGTGGCGGCATCGGTGGTGCACGACGGTGGTGGGTGGTGACGGCGGTGGTAGGTGGTGACGATGGTGGTGGGTTGTGGTGGTGGTGGGTGGTGACGATGAAGGTTTTCAGGGAATGGAATGCCATTTGAAATGGGTGATTCCATTCCTTTAACCAACCAAACACACTATTTTTCATTACCTTGTAATGGTCAGTGGGCATGATGTGCCATGTGGGCTTCACTTTTCAATCCCCCCCCCCCCCCCCCAAAAAAAGGTGAGAGGAGGGGGAGTAGGCATGATGTGCCATGTGGCATTTGTTTTCTATAAAGTAATTAAAAACACATTAAAATTAAAAAGATAATTAAAAGCATACAAATTATTAATAATAACAATTCACATCCTTGTGAACAGTAGCCATAACTAAAAGACTTTCTCTTTCGAATTAACTACGAAAATGCCATCGTAGTACTTTTATTACTAAATCATCTTTTTCAAGCGTGGTTCGTTGCAATCGCGATGACAGCGACGCCGTCGGCTGGTGGCCAGGAGCGTAGATGTTTTCATTTATCAATTGTTTTATGACGGTTTAGGCGTTTTGCTCGCTGCAACGCGCGCCGGGGTACCGACGGAACAATACGACTCTCTACGTTGTGTTATCCGATTAGCAAATCCTCGCAATACCGCTGGTGTAACTCTGCTGTTCGTCGGAAAAATCTGCAGGTTCTCACGAATCGGCGTCGGTTATGTTTCTACGCCGCGCTTAGCGCGGCGCGTAAATTACTAGTTAATAATAAAAATAAGACATTAAATAAGACATTAAATAAAAAAATAACGAAACACTTAAAAAATAATGCCGAACACCTAAAAAAACAACAACGAACACCACATGTGATATTTTTCCATGATCTGGCGTTTCATTTTTAACGTCATTTCTAACTTGGGACCGGTGAGGTGATCGACGGGCATAGCGAGAAATTTCATATCTTCGCGTTTTTCTTTCAAACTCGTTTTTCTTTCAAAAGCTTCCCAAATGCTTTTCTTCTCGTTGAGCCTTTGTTGCCGAATAGATTTGAATTGAACAATGTTAGCATTTAAATCGTCCACATGCTCGGTGTAAGCACCTTTACCCGCGCCTGATCTAGAATCCGAAGCAGATGATCTTTGGCCCTCTTTTTTGCCTTGTCTCTACCGGGTGGGCTACTCAATTCCTTCTCGAACTCATCATCATCCAAGTTATCACAAGCAACCAAACGATTTTGAGATGAACAATTGTTTTTGACCTTTTTAACAAATCGCTAGCAGAGGGGACGTTCTCCCATTTTGAATAGTGTTTTGCCACACCCCAACAATGCATAAACAAGAACTCCATACCCTTCTCGTCACGATAAGCTTTAATCGAATTCGATACGTAGTCGCCATCCATTTCACCACTCTTTGGAAAATTTCTTGTGTTATAATAGAAACCCTTGAATGCATTCATGGCTCTATTTATTTTGGTCCACTTCGACGAGAGACTATCATTCGTTCGGTAGAACTCTCGGTCCATCAATTTATGAAACGCATTGTTTATCTCGATCCAAAAATCGTTTTTGTGTCGATTATTTCCTAGTTAAAAAAATTAATTAGTCATAGTTAACAATATATATTTTTGTAACAATAAAACTAAATGTAAACAATAATAGTAAATAAAAACAACATATAATATGTTTAAAAAAATTTTAAATATACCTTGAGTCGAGCATTCCGATTCACTTATCCAAGCATTTGTTAACGCGATGTAAGGACAAAGAGGATTGACGAAACCAGTTTTGATGCCTTAGTCTAATTCATATTCTGCAATATTATTCGAAGTATAGAAACTGGTGAGGAAGAAGATATCAAGTTCTGAAGACGAACTAGAAAATGTCTCTGAGGAACTACTGAACTCATCAGCTGTTCTGATAGAAGCCTCCCACCGCCTTTATATTTCGGTAGTTTAGTATTATATTGTTTTGTTAAAGTGTTTGTACAAGTTCTAATACTACAGCCTGTTGTAGTATTGTTTAGTATTATCTTAAACCTTAGATTACTTCACTTGAACGTATTGTATTGGTTTGTAAATAGATGGGTTCATCCCACAATTTTAGACATCGATTTGTACACGAATCATTCAAAGGCTTTTAATAGAAAAACCATTTCATATATTTGAGAATCTTTCACAACACTTATTACTGTTATATTCATTCTATTGTTTAGATTCTCATTAACTGCTTTAGTTCATTAAATCCAGAGGGAGTAATAACTCCTGTTAGAAGTGAAACTTTAACTTGAACACTTTACTTATTCCGTTGTGCAATTTGCTTTGATATATTTACAACACACTAGTGTTCATGAATAAGAACTTTTATATGAAACTGATCCAACAATTGGTATCAAAGCTCTGGTTTATCTGATCAAATGTCAATCTAACAAATTGAGAATCAGACATAGGCCCTTATTGATATTCAATAAAGGATACAAGTTCACTTTTCAAAACATCCATCACTTTGAGAAAATCTTGACAAATCAAAATTCTCAAAAATGGATCCTCATAATACTGGATCTGCTAATAAACCTCCTATGCTTGTACGTTCTGAATATAACATATGGCAAAAAAGGATGGCACATACTCTTTCACAGCAAAACACTGGCTGTTGGAGGTCTGTCATGTATGAACCCCATAAACCAGTAAACATAAATCTTGAAACTAAAGTAGAAATTTCAAAAGAACCAAAAGACTACACTGATGACGATTTCTTAAAACTTAAGCTAGATGCTAAGGCTTTCTCTATGTTGGCAATGGCTCTCCTAAATGAAATCTACTCTGGACTTTTACATTGTGAAAGTGCCAAAGAGCTTTAGGATTGTCTAAAAGAATAGTTTGGAGGAACTAATGAGGTGATTGCCAACACCAGAGAAATTCTTGCTCAGCAATATGAAACCTTTACTCATATTAATGGGGAAACTTTAACACAACAATTTGAAAGATTTTCCTCATTTATTTCTGAGTTAAAGTTAAATGGTCAGACCTACACAAATGTATCTATGCTTCACAGATTTTTAAGGTCTTTACCAGAAAAATGGGAAACTTACTCTATAGTTCTCTGATCAGGACCAAATTTTAACTCCCTTACTCTTACAAAATTACATGGGAGATTGTTAACTTTCGAAAGAGAAATCAATCAAAAGAAAACGCTACAAAACTTTGGCAAAACAACTGATGACTATGTTCCAGGTAGTACAACACGTTTAGGACAAAACTCACCTTCTTGTTCAAATGATTTTGGATCTTTTGACCACATTGACATAACTGCTGGGATCCCATCAGAAAGGTCATATCCAGCTTATGACAATGATGAAAATAATCAAACTACTGATAACATGTGTTTCATAATGGATGATTTAAAAAATTTCAATAGTGATGACTAGGAAAAAATGGATATTTTACACCAACTGGCCATGTTAAGCATAAAAACTAACAAATTTTATAAAAGGTCAGGAAGGAAATTTCCAGGACTGAACAGTTCAACAAAAGTTGGTTTTGACAAATCTAAACTTAGATGTCATAAGTGTCAGAAATTGGGACACTTTGCTAGATAGTGTAGAAGCTCTGGCTTTAACCAACTACAGTCTGGAAATCAGTCAAACTCCAGTTATAACAGGAATAATGGAACACAGGGAAGTGCACATTTTGTATAGGCATAAGCTCCACAAATCCAATATGTGCCTCAAATACAATATGTACAGATGCCTGCTCAACAACAGGGCCAACAACAGATGCCTTCCATTCCAGCTGCTCAACAACCTCCACAAACTCAACAACCCTCTCAACAAAGTTTTTTCACTTCAGGGTATATTGATTGGAGCAGTCTTCCTTTTGACACATCTGAACGCAGTCCAGATGCAGACAATAAAGTCTATGATATCAACTGGGGAGAACCTGATAATGGCAGAAAGAATTTTGCCTTAATGGCTTTTGAGGGATGCACTTCTAAATCTGCCTTATCTCAGGTATCAAAGGAATCTTTGTTAAAACTTTGCTCAATTTCATGCAAAGAATCTTTTGCACTCATAAGAGAGACCAATGTGCATCTACAAGGCAAAGCCAATGACTCTGAAAGAAAGTACACACAAATAAAATGTGATTTAGAAAGAAAACTTGCTAAAAAATCAAAAGAAATTTCTAAATTAACTAATAATGCTATTGAAACCCAAGCACATATCAAAATCATGATAGAAGACCTAGGAAAAGTCAGAAAAGAGGTTGCTGACACCAAGGTTGATTGTGAAAATGGGTAGAGTCGTGTAGAGGTTACCAAATGCTGCTTAACAAACAAACTGCATCAAATGTTAAGTTTGGCATAGGGTACAATCATACTGAAACACCAACTAATTTTACTCCCAAAACTGGTGATGATGGGGGTAGAATAGTTCAAATGCAAACATCTGATATGAAAGATTGCACATCTTTTCATCAGAACTTTCTCAAAATTGAAAAAGTGAGTTCTGCATAAGTTAAAATACTGACATTAAGCCATCAGGAGTTGAGAACCTAAAAACTACCGATGACCTAATTCAAGACACCAAGACTATCAGTAATTTGCCTTCCACATCTTATGACAAATTTAAAAGGAAAGAAAAGGCAAAAGAATGTGAAATTTATGGTCTGTTTAACCACAAAACAGAATTTTCTAGATACAGAAAAGGAAATCAGTATAATAAGAAGATTTTACAATTGGTTGTGGGAAAACAAATCAAACAAGATTTTGAAGAAACCTTTATCCCAACAAACAACAACCAAATGACACATTTTCTCAGAAAAAGACTAAATCTTTACTAAAGCCTTTTTCTCAAAATTTTCCTCAGTAGTTAGCCCTAAATCATCAGCAGTTTCACGGACTGCTGAGATTAAAGATCTCATGAATATGATAAAACTACTGATGACCAAAGTTGATGGTGGTCCTCAAAAGGATGCCACCATTGCTCTTAAAGACAAATCCATTGCCAAAAAAACATGGATTTCTAAAAATGGTCCACAGCAAACTGTTCATGTTCTCACGAGAAAACCCAAAGCCAAATTGGCTTGGGTTCCTAAATCTAACTAATTTGCTATTTTGTGCACAGGGTCTCCAGAGGTTTAAATAGCATTTGGTATGTTGATAGTGGAGGCTCAATGCACATGACAGGATGCAGATACCTGATAAACAATTTTATCAATCAAAGAGAAGGATCTGTGTCCTTTGGGAACAATGCCAAGGGATATGTGCTAGGACATGGCAATGTATCCTCTGGTAAAGTACACTTTGACAAGGTCAATCTGGTTGAAAATTTGGAGTACAACTTGCTGAGTGTCTCTCAAATGTGTGATAAAGGATATTCTTCCGTTTTCACCAAAACTGCTTGCAGGATTATCTCACCAGAAGGCCAAAAGTTGATAGAGAAGATAATTGAAGATCACACTTTGCTGATAGCCAAAAGATGTGGCAATGTCTATGCAGTGGACATTGAGAAAGACAAAGTACTCAACAACACTGCCTGCTTCTTCTCAAGAGCATCAACTTCTGAGACTGATCTCTAGCACAGGAGACTTGGCCATGTGAACTTTAAAACCATAAATAAAGTCACAAAAATGGGCTTGGTCAGAGGTCTACCTTTGAAGGAATACCGGTGTAAAGAACACTGTGTTTCCTGTCTTAAAGGTAAACAATATAAGTCATCCTATAAGTCTATTGAAGAATCAAAAACAATTGCATGTCTTCAACTACTCCATATGGACTTATTTGAACCAGTCAAGATAATGAGCCTTGGTAAGAAGAGGTATTGCTTGGTCATCATTGATGACTACTCAAGATTCACATGGGTCTTCCTCTTATATTCCAAGGATGAGGCAGCTGATATCATCAAATTCTTCATTCTACAAATAGAGAAACAATATTCTCTCTCTGTCAAATTCATCAGGAATGACAATGGGACAGAGTTCAGGAACAAAAATCTGGATGAATTCAGGAACAAAAACCTGTCCAAAGGGATTGTTAGACAATTTAGCATTCCCAGAACTCCTGAACAAAATGGTGTGGTAGAAAGGAAGAATAGAACATTAATTGAAGCAGCAAGAACTATGTAAGTAGGCTGAAGCAGTCAACACAGCCTGCTATTTTCAAAATAGGGTCCTTGTCAACAAAAGACATTCCAAAACTGCTTATGAAGTTCTTCATGGCATCAATCCCCTTATCTCCTTTTTCAGGGCTTTTGGATGTCAATGTTTCATCCTGAACATCAAAGACTCTATCTCAAAATTTGCTGCAAAAGTTGATTCAGGTTATTTTCTTGGTTATTCTTCCACTAGAAAAGCCTACAAGGTATTCAATTCCAGAACCAAGATAGTTGAAGAAACACTAAATGTCAAGTTTAATGAGTCAAAGCACACTCTTATTCCAGCACATCTTGCTGAACTCTTTGACCTTGACAGCTTTAATTTCGGACCTAAAAAGACTGTTACTTCATCCAAACCTACTTATTATGGTGATCAAGGTTTTGATGATGATGGTCCTCCATCATGGACTCTTAATACAGTCATTAAATCAACTGTTAAACCATCAGAAGTTTCACAAACTTCTACTTCAACAACTGCTGATGAACAAAATCAAACTACTAATTCAGCTCCACAAACTCCAGAAGCAGTACAAACAGCTGAACCAAATATTATTGACCTCAGTGGTTTGTTTGAAGAAGTTGAATAGCCCTCTCCAATCACAGGTTTACAACAACTGATTGAACACAAGGATTATCCATTGGATCAAATCATGGGTGATATTGCATCAGGGGTACTTACAAGAAACCAGCTTTCCAACTCTGCTTTTTCTCAGCAATCATTTCTTAGTTGGAACCAAAGAAGTATCAGGAAGCCCTCAAAGATAACAGTTGGGTTCAAGCTATGCAAGATGAGTTGCTCTAATTCAAGAAGCAACATGTTTGGAAAATCTGTCTCTTACCTCCAAACAAGCTACCAATTGGCACAAGATGGGTTTTCAGAAATAAACAAGATGAAGCTGGTATGATTATCAAGAACAAGGCAAGACTGGTAGTACAAGGTTATTCTCAAGAAAAAGGAATTGACTATGATGAAACATTTGCTCCAGTTGCAAGGCTTGAAGCCATAAGGTTATTTTTGGCTTATGCAATTTCCAACAAAATTAAGTTTTTCAAATGGATGTTAAGAGTGCATTTTTATATGGAAAAATAAAAGAGGAAGTGCATATTTGTCAGCCAGCTGGGTTTGAGGATCCTGCTCATCCTGATTGGTGTACAAACTTGATAAGGCTCTTTATGGGCTAAAACAGGCTCCTAGAGCTTGGTAAGAAACACTTTCCACCTTTTTACTCAAAAATCACTTCACAAGAGGCTCCATTGATAAAACACTTTTCATTAAACATGTTGGAAATCACATCCTTCTTGTTCAAATTTATGTTGATGATAGCATTTTTGGTTCAACCAACACAAAACTGTGTGATGAATTTAAGAAACTCATACAATCAAAATTTGAAATGAGTACTATGGGAGAACTGCAGTACTTTTTGGGACTACAAATCAAACAACAATCAAATACAACTTTTATACATCAATCCAAATATGTTAAAGAATTATTGAACAATTTTTCTTTACAAGACTGTAAATCATGTTCCACTCCCATGACACCAACCACCCAAGTTGAACCAGATGATCAAGGAAAACAGGTTGATCAAACCATGTATAGATGTATGATAGGTTCCCTTCTTTATCTAACTGCTTCTAGACCAGATATTATGTTTTCAACATGTGTTTGTGCTAGATATCAATCAGCTCTAAGGGAATCACACCTAATTGATGTTAAAAGAATTTTCAGATATCTGAAAGGAACTCCTACATTAGGAATTTGGTATCCTGCTTCAAGCAATACAAGTTAACAACTTTTTCAGATAGTGACTATGCAAGGTGTAAAATGTCAAGAAAATCAACATCTGGTGGTTGTCAATTCTTAGGAAACTGTCTGGTGTCCTGGCAATCAAAGAAGCAAACATATGTGGCAACATCAACAGCTGAAGCAGAATACATTGCAGCTACAAGCTGTACATCACAGATTCAATGGCTCCAATATCAACTTTTTGATTATGGAATCAAAGAGACCAAGACTCCACTTTTAGTAGACAGTAAATCTGCTATTAGCATCATTCAAAATCCTGTTCAATTTTCAAAGACAAAACACATAGAAATCAGGTATCATTTTATCAGAGATTGCTATGAAAAAGGCAAGATTGAGGTAAAACATGTGACAACAGCTAATCAAATAGTTGATGTGTTCACCAAACCTCTTGACACATCAACATTTCAGAGGTTAGTATCCATGCTTGGGATGCTAAATTTTGAGTAAATCTTGTAAGTGTTTTCATTTTTCTGTACATATTTTACTTTCACTAACCTGTTTACTAATCTATCTTAAAACCTCTGATGATCAACAAAAAGAGAGAAACTATTGACGTTTTAAAAACATTAGAATGGGATATTTTCAGAAAATGAATAACTACTGATAATCATCAGAAGTTATAAATATGTTTTAAAAGTCAAACTCATCAGTTGTTTACAAACTACTGAAGAAAATATGGGAACTACTGATGAACAAATTTGTTTCATCAGCAGTTTGGTCAAAAAGGGCAAATCAAACTTTTCCCACTTCAGAAGTTTGACCTATGGCGGTTATAAACTTCTGATAAACACCTTTTCTCATACTTATCCTTTTCAAAAGCAAAATTCCCTCTTTCTCTCTCAAAGCAAAGTCAAAAACCCCCCTCTCTAACCTAAAAATACTGTTCGATCAAACAAACAATGGCTCTCGTTCTTAAACGGGGACATAATCTAAGAGGCTACTTTATTAAGGATTATGCCTGGTCCCAATATGACGAAATCATAGATTTAGTCGTCAAATCCCAATATTTCACAGCTTTTACCATTGATCTTCCTGTACACATTCAAACTCTAAATGAGTTCTGGGAAAACGTCGAGGCGGTTACTGTGAATAACAGAGTGATTTTCGTAAAGTCAACCATCCAAGGGAAGTTAATGGCAATCACACCGGAATCTTTGGGAATAAGACATGGTCTTGATGATGCTGAAGCACATAACACATTCCCACTGCTGACATTCACATGACACTAACTGAGTGTGGTTACCAAGGTACTTTATCACATGCTACAGTTTATAAGAAATATTTTGATCCACAATATAAACTGTTGTTTCACTACATAATCATGTGTTTAAGTCCCAAAACTAGATCTTATGATCAGATGCCTTTAACCTTTCAACCTATTTTTCATTCCATTGTGAATGAAACAACTTTTAAGGCATCAAACTTTTTCTTTAATGAGTTGGTGTTGCATCACCAAAATTCTAAAAAGAAATTTTTGTTGTGCCCAAGGTTCATTATGAAATGCATAATAAAATAACTTGGTGAGGGAGTACTTATTGGTGAATCTTCAAAACTAAATCCTTTAACATCACAAGTATTCTCTAGGTATAATAAATCGGCACTTTTGCCAGAAGATGACCAAGGGGAACAAGAAATAGTCCCCATGGAACCAACATCTTCCAAACCCTCTCCTAAAATGGCCAAGAAACCAAAACAACAAAAATCAAAACCCACCAACCCTAAAAGAAAGACAGTTCAGGAAGTTGAGATGCCTGAATCTGCTGATGTGCATTCTGCACTTGTCAAAGATGTGACTGAAACATCCTCTCAGTCTCATCCATCTCAAACCCCCAAAAGAGCACCCATAACCATTTTATTTCAAAGGAAGAAACTCAAAAAGGCCATAACTACTGACCCATCCTTTGAAACTGCTGACCCTTTACCCAAAATTACTAAACCAGAAACATCACACACAACCATAGAGATTGCCAAAACTTCTCTTTGGGCTAAAAGAAACAATCCCATCTGATCATGTCAATCCCCACTGCTGACATTCACATGACACTAACTGAGTGTGGATGTTACTAGCCCTATCCCAAGAGATGAGGATGAACCAAGGCAGAGCCGGTCCTGAGGATTTAAGGGCCTTGTACGAGGCAAAAAAAGGCCCTTAGGCAAATTGTTTGAATGATGTACCGTAATAATTAACCGATAATTTGTGAAGCTCTCCGAGCATTCTCAATGGCACATTGTTTGATCAACCATTCGCACTTTATACTCTTTAAGATTTTGTTCTAAAAATACGGTAGAAAGCGTTACAAAATAAAATATTAATAAATATTTTTTTTAAAAGTTCATCTTTTTTAATTGCATGAAATATCAAAAGATTCTTAGAGTCATTTGACATTTTAACTCACATGTGATATTGTAGACTAACTAGAAATAATAATATGATATAAAAACATGCAAAGTAAAAATAAGAATGAATAAGAATGAAAACCAAATTATGTTGGCCAGTAAAGAGACTAAAAAATTAAAAAGTCAAAAATGGAGGCAAATCATATTCGAACCCGCAACCGACCTGCTGGAACACAAGGCTCTTATCTAGTGGGCCAATTCAGAACTTATCTATTGTTTTTATTGTCTATAAAAGAAATAAATTAAAATTTAGGCCCTTAGGAAAAACGGGCCTCGGCCGGGGGTGCGGCTCGCCCACCCCTGGGGCCGGCTCTGAACCAAGGCCTCTAAGCCCAAACTTAGTTACCTTTCGTACATTTAAGGCTACTACTACTCATTTACCATCTAGTGGTGGATCTAAGGACAGAAGTAACCTAGCTAAGACCTTAAATGTGGCAACTACTGATGTAGGCATTATTCCTGAGGTAGGAAATCCTCAGTACCAAGAAAAAGAGGTTCATGAGACAACTAGGTTGGGCCTAGATCATGGTACAACTGATGATGTCCTCATTGAGGATTATGTCAGTGATTCAGACGATTCCATTAATTTGGATGATGAGTCAAATATTCCACAAAATGAATTAACGGCTGACTGTGAAGGTCCTGAATCCAATGTCTCTGTACTCAAAGAGTCAGTCACAAAGGAACAGGTTAAAGACCACTTGAGCCCTAATTCCCCTAAAGTGGCATCCCCAGTTCATACTGAGGATCACCCCAAAACTCACCCTCTACAATCAAAGCCTACCCAATTTTCTGGGTCATCTAGCATAGACCTGAACCACCTATGCAGCCCAGAAGGTCCCTTATACCAGATGGTCCATCGACTCATATCCTCTCATCTCCAAACCTTTACAGCTGCTATGGAGTTGAAGAACAAAACTCAAATAGAGATGATCAACAATGCAATGGATCACAAGCTTGGGGAGTTGTCCAGAAGAATAGAAGACAACTTGCTCACTTAACTGGTGTGACACCTCCTGCTCCTTGGTTTCCAGAAGTGGATGAAGCCAAAAAGGGGGAGAAGTCCAAGGAACCTGAAATTGTGTCTCTTGAAGCTGCAAAAAGAGCTAGAGAAGCACAAAATCTCAAGGTTGCTCAAAAACATACTACCATGACAAGACAAGAAAAAGCCTTAAAAGAAAGAGCTGAATGATATGAAAAAACAAGAGAGAATCCTTAGAGAAAAAGCTGAAAAGTCTTCCCATGGCCAAATTGGAGAAACTGCTGAAGACCTTCTTGAAAGTACTGAAGACAAGACCTTCTTGAAAGTACTGAAGATAATCCTTCAATAGTTGGTGTTCAGACCAACCCTTCAGTAGTTTACACTCCCTTTACTCAGATAGAAGAAGTTTCTAAGGAAACTGAACCAATCCCAGCTGAAAATCCAAAGCCTTTACCCACTCCCAAAGTTGTGCTAAACCCTACTCCCATTTCATTCTTAGAAGAACAGATTGAGCAGAGTTTAATAGTAGCAAAGAAGAAGGCTATGGAAGATGAAACATGGAACAGCCTAGAAGCAAGGGATGACTTAAGCTTAAATGATAAGCTAAAAGCTTATGAAAAGAAATTGAGTGAACTAGAAGAACAAGATAGAATTGCTAAAGAAGATAAAAGGCAACAACTGATGAACTATATATGCAAACACAGCAAAACAAAGAAGCATTCACTCAAAGGGCTCTCAACCACTGAACTAACAAGAAGGGCACAGCTTGTATCTGACAAGCTGGCCACAGAGAAAGAAAGGAAAGAGAAAAGAGCCCAAATAATTCAAGAATTGGCAGAGAATGACTATGGTTCAAAAGCTCAATTGTCTAGGTGGAAAGAAGATATTCTTGTGGACACCTACAAAAGATTCAAGGCCGAACAAAAGACTAACCCAGAAAAGTTTAAAACTTCTGAATCCTCAGTAGTTGTAACTTCTGATCATTCAAGGAAACCCCCAAGGCCTACTGCTGCCAAAAAGAAGTCAGAGGAACCAGTCAAAACAACAAGCTTCTAAATGGTCCTACTAGAAGGAAACACATTGATGCATGATGACTTTGTTGTTGAAGAAAAACCTATGCTTACCCAATTCAGGGATCCTTCTACATTTGCCTATCAACTACAACAAACCATAACAGAAAAACAGCATACCAAGGTAATCACTGAACATCAACTTCCTACTCCTAGTGATCAACCCGATATTGCTAACATTGAAAAGAGAAGTAAATCCCACCTGATGGTCACTGAAATAGAAGACATTCCACAATCAGGATCAAACCAAGAAAAGGGCATTGTCCCTTATACTTTAGACTTTGACCAATCTAAAGTAAACATAGTGAAACGGTCATTTACTGATACAAACTCAGTTAAAGTGACAAGAAGAGATCATTCCAAGCAAGGTCTTTAAAAACGTAAAAGAATTGAAGAAACTATCTTCCAAAGACATTCTTACAATTCAACATCTTGAGCCTGAACAAGGATCTCTTACTGAAGCTCACCAACTCAAGGTCTCCATGGTTGCAGAAATATGGAAGATACTTGAAGACAGAAAAATAAATAAAGATTAGATAAGGTTTTGGCTTCATCAATCCAGGGGGAGATTGTAAGGACAAAGAGGATTGACGAAACCACTTTTGATGCCTTAGTCTAATTCATATTCTGCAATATTATTCTAAGTATAGAAACTGCTGAAGAAGAAGACTGAAAGTACTGAAGAAGAAAATATCAAGTACTAAAGAGTAAAGATCAGAAGTTCTGAAGACGAACCAGACAAAGTCTCTGAGGAACTACTAAAGACAAACTACTCATCAGTAGTTTGTCACTCGTCAGTTGTTCTGATAGGAGCTTCCCACCGCCTTTATGCTTCAGTAGTTTAGTATTATATTGTTTTGTTAAAGTCTTTGTACAAGTTCCAATACTACAGCCTGTTGTAGTATTGTTTAGTATTATCTTAAACCTTAGATTACTTCACTTGAACGTATTGTATTGGTCTATAAATAGATGGGTTCATCCCACTATTTTAGACATCGATTTGTACACGAATCCTTCAAAGGCTTTTAATAGAAAAACTATTTCATATATCTTAGAATCTTTCACAACACTTATTACTGTTATATTCATTCTATTATTTAGATTCTCATTAAGTGCTTTAGTTCATTAAATCCAGGGGAGTAATAACTCCTGTTAAAAGTGAAACTTTAACTTGAACACTTTACTTATTTCGTTGTGCAATCTGCTTTGATATATTTACAATACACTAGTGTGCATGAATAAGAACTGTTAAAAGAAACTGATCCAACACGCGATCACTTCGGCAGGCGTCCATTTTGTCACCACTCGTTGGGCGGCGACTTGTGTTTTCTCCTCAATAGTCTTCTTCTTATGATTTCTTCTTGCACCCGTTTTCACCGTCGATGATCCAACAATATTTTGTGGTTGTGTTTCTGGTATGCTTTCGGGTAAAGTTAAAGGCGTTTGTGGTTGTGTAGAAATGGAAGATTCGTCGTATGGAAAATTTGTATAGAAACGCACACTAAGGTAGGATGCAAACCACGCATAATCAGGACATGGTGTGTGAATTTGGGGTGGACGGTTTGCTATCGGGCCAAACTAATCTCCTAGGATTTGGGTTTTCGGTGTAGTTGAACGAAAAGTTTGGGTCAAAGCCTCGGTTGTGTGGATGCATTTGTTTTTAAAAAGATGAAGATTTTATAAAAATAGAGAGAAGATGTAGAGATAATGGTAAAAAATGGGTTGGAATGGTTGGTTTTATATAGAAACGGTTCTTTAATTTTTTAAAAAAAACTCCAACGGTTATATCGATTTTTTTTAGTCCCTCCATGAACTAATAGGCAAGGAGCTGGATACATCATCAAGTCAAAGCAGGAAGGACTCGTGAAGGAAAGATCAAGTGTAAGGTAAGTCACTTTCGGACTCTTTACGTAAAGCATAAATAGGATCGTGTTATTGGGTCTTTGATGTTATATTCTAGTAAACGATGTGAAATTAGGAGTCGTTGCAATGCAAACGAGGTAAGAAAGCCTCACCTTGACTCCCTAGACTCGTTATTCGCGTATTGGAGTTATAGGCGACAAGGGGGACTTGTTAGTTAACGAAACATGGGGCTTACAGTAGCTTAAAACCGTAAGCTACGGCCCAAAACGAACAGCAAGCAACAGCCATAACCTACGGCTGTTGGGCCGTAGGCTATGGCCAGGCGACCACAACCAAACATCAACAGCCATAGCTTACGACTAATGTCATGCAAGGCATGGAGGATGATCAAACACACATTTTGGAGAACCGAACGCAATCTCGTCAACGCTTCCGCATAACTTTGAAATTGTAAGTTAATTTTGTAGCTGTTTTGGTTATCAAACCTTAATGTGTCATCCAAACATGGAACAACTTTGACGTGTAATCGCCTTAGGGTTCAAATGATGACTTTGTAAAACACTTGGATTAGTTTTGATAAGTTAAAATCTCGGATTTACAAAACACTAGTAGTTGTTGCAGGGTATAATCCTTTGCACACACTCCTGGCTCAAACCGAAACCTGAAAAGAATGGAACAAATGGGTCATACGAAAGGAGGGGACTACTAAGTAATCGGTATGATTCCAACGTACAACACAAAAATGGTGTTGGCTTGCTAAGTGCAATATTGTCTGCCTATATGAGGAGGGGAGACCTCCATTATATCGTGCATGCATGGGCCAAACATCACTAATCCATAACCACGACAATGGGCTTGGGCTTTATGTTTAGCGCTGATAGGTTTTCCCGCGGACGTCTTATAAATCTGAGCTTATCTTATGGGCTTATCTTGTGGGTATGGTCCTTATCCGCGCTAGGATTTGAGACTCTATCCCTTCAAAATCCACATAATAAACCCACACAAAAAAGAGTACATCTATATCCCCTTGATCAATGAATGAGATAACTTTTACCTCGTGCAATTTTTTCAGTGTAGTTATATCTTTAGGTTCTTACTTAGATCCTCTGGTTGAATCAATAGATTGACAATTGTTAATGCCTATATTGGTAATTCAGGAATTAGAACCTATGATCACAAAACTGGATCCCATTTTAAAAAAAAAAAACAAATTTGATATTTACAAATACAGACTTTCGGTTGTGAGGGTGAAGACGGAATTGATGGTGTAGCGGATAGGTCGTTCAGAGACGGTGAGCGGTTATTTGATGACTATCGCATGGTGCTAGAAGAGATAACCAGACCCAAGGGTGGTGTTGACGTTGTTTGATGGCAATGGTAATTGTAACACCCCAACCGATGGCGGAAACATCGAGGTGTCACGTAGTGACGGTTGTTCAATAGCTCATGGACTAAAAGTGTAAATCTTGATACATTGATTTAATAGTTCATTACATTGAAATGAAATACAACGGTTTCAAATGCTAATTAACTGAAATACAATGAATCAAAATCTAAATATGAATCCGAAAGCTTAAAGAAAGCATCTCAAATAACCTGAAACATGTACAAAATAATTTTGTCACTACAAAAATGTATTGGTGAGCATACCCTGTTTGAATACATATAGTAGAAAAAGTGTTTAGCAATTCATGTGTTGTATACCGTTTGTAATTATGTATTAAGTAGTATCAGTCAAAGTCAACCCTAATGACAAATGATTCAATGATTAACCACAGTTGATAATGATTCACACAACAATGACCAAGGTCTCTCAACAGAGTCACAAGGGGTATATACCATAGTACTATTCATTGAAATGCTAGGCCACAAGGTTAATGATTTTGACAGTCATAGACACACAAAATAACATAAAGCAAACACACATGAGAATTGCCATTAATGATAAAACAATATTTGATAATAGTGTACATGTATAGCCCCAAAAGAGTAAAACATGAAAAAGGGGAAAGATATACTCACAGTTTTGCTAATCGCGATAAATCCAAACAAAACTCGTCGCAAGACGAACTTGGGAATTCCAAAGAACTCAACCTATAATGTATAAGTTTACTAATAAGGAAATGTCTAAAAAGTCTAAGGTATCTAGGGTTCTAAGGCATTAGGGTTTGCTAGACTTATGTAGGGAAGATGAAGTTTTATTATATCTTGAATTTAATAAAAATGTTAAATAAAGTATATCATGATTTAAGATTTAATACGTGACAAAGAAATTATAATACTATGTTTCCACTTATAGGAATATTTTCTATTTTATAGAAAAATATCCATAAAACATATTTTAATAATTTACATTTAACTAAATAATTAATTATATCTAATTAAATGTAAATAAACTAAAAATACAAGGTATGACCCAAAAATGTTATTTTTATGAAACAAAATTATTTTCTGATGTATAATAGTGAAAATAATTTTTCCATAATTTTTCTCAATTTATTTGTATTTAAAATAAATTTAATGAGTTTAAATCATGTTTAAATGATTAAAAATAGGAAAATTAATAAAAATAAATGTTTTCTGAACCAATAATTTTTATTTAGGTTCATGATCCTTAAAAATAATTTTCCAGAAAATTTGGGATTTAAATCATTAAAAATGAATTTTTAATCAATTAAATATGGTTAAAAAAATTAAATTAATAAAAATATAAAAATAAAACATTTTCCAGAAAATAAAAATGTGGTAATTTTCTTTCTGATGTCAAGATGCTACTCCTAAATTTTCATAATTTTTGGAGCAAAAATGAATTTATTATGAATTATTAACGATTTAAACATATTATATGTATTTTATAAATAATAAAAACAAACAAAAATAAAAGAAATAAGAAAAAAAACTGAATCGGTCTGGGTGGGATTCGAACCCGGACCTGGTCATTAAACGTCCACACATTCAACCACTACACCATAATTCAACTTGTGAATTTATTTAGAAACCAAAATCTTAAAAACAACATCCTAACTTCATCTTCTTCCCCAAATCCTAACATAAACCCTAACCCTAACCCCAGTTCAATAAACCCGATCAAGGCACGATTAAAGATCAGTGATAAGGGGCTTTTGGTCGAGCAAAGGTGCAGTAACGAGATGATAATAAGTACTTATACGTGTATTCTATAAAAACGAACGTTTCTAATATTTTTTTAATTCCGGTCGGTTACCACATAAAACCCATTTAAAACTTGATTAAAAACATGTTTAAATGCGTGATTAATACCTGGAACGGTCGTTTAATGATGGAGAAATATTAACAAGCAATAAAAACGAATTAAAGACAAGAAAATGGAAGGTTTTGAGTTGGCCGGAAAAGAAATCCGGTGACCGGAATCCGACCGGAAATCTGGTCAGGAAAAAAAAAGGTTGGTTTGAATAACTTTCAGTATTTGGCAACTTAGGTCCCTCCCTTACTTAACTAGGTTAATATTATGAATAACTTAGTAATTTCTTTGCAAAACTATAACTTAATTAAACTAAGTTAACCAAAATGTTTTTAACTTTTATAAATCTTAAACTTTAGAACATTATATAAATTTTACTAAATAACCACTTTTTATTAAAGCCAAAATATTTTATGTTTAAATAATGTTCCCATATACGCGCTCAGTTAATATGCAGACATTTCCAAAAAAAATTTATATATATATATATATATATATATATATATATATATATGTAAGTACAAGGTTTGGAATTGGCAACTTTCAAAAAGTTGAGGGTGACGGTTGTCACAGTAATGGGGTGAGATCAACGACGGCTGGTTTGTGGTGAACTACAATGGTGTTGTGTTGGGCTGATGGTAGGTTTTATAGAGAAAGTGCGTGACCGATCTAAAACCAATTGATTTCTCTATATGCAATCTAAAGGACGGCAATTTAAACAGATGCATCTACTTGCAATTTAAACGTTTATGTATTAATGATTATGTTCATTTGTTATTTTTAGATACTACCTGTCACACCCTCAAATTTCCACTACGGGATTTATACCGCGAGGCGCGTGACATACCAGAATCCCATAGCCATAAATGATATGAACGACTCTAAATTCCCAAACCATTTAGATCGTTTTCAAAAACCAAGTTTAAAAATCAACCATCAGTTTTAAGAAAATGCGGAAGCGAAATCAAAATAGTTAAGTAAATAGTTATGCGCAAAGCAAACACGCCCAAACCAAAGTAAAAGTAAGTAAATGATAAAAGATAGTTTAAAGTGTTCAATGTCCTACGACAAACATGATGCATGACCTAAGCGTGCTCCGACCTAGTGACCTGCAAAAGCATGCTAACGTGTGTCAGCATAAAGTTGGTGAGTTCAGAAAGTAAAGTAAAGTAAGTAAAGTGTAGGTTACCACAACTATGTAAGTCAGTAGTTCAACGTATTACAGGGGTAGCTAATCCACTCATCATAACTAAACACAGGTAATACTGAACTACTAATTAACGTGTACTCACATCAGTGAGAAAAGTGCCTCACATCATTGCCTATCAACAATGATAATGTGTTAAGTCACAGTTCACTCCCGCATTCCCAAGTACGGTATGAGGTTTGTCAAACCTAATAGCGTTATCAACTAGTTACCCACTTACCAACTCGGCAACTCATTAGGTATTTGTAGGACTTCAATGATAGTGTGTGGTTTAGTTCAACAAGGACAAAAGATGTGAACTAGTAAAAAATCCGATTCACTTCGTGAATCAATGTATCCCAAACCCGGGATACAATTTAGTCCCAACTGGACTAGAAAGTACGTAATTCCCAACCAGGAATTAATGTGTGTGTCTCCAACCAGAGATGCATGATTTTGAGAAAAAAGTAGTGAAACTCACCTTAGGTTGCAAAAACTAAATCCAAAATCCGCAAGTAATAAGGACGTGCTACCGACTCCCTATTATGTGTGCCACTACGTGAGTACATGTGTATACACAATACACCACAAAACTCGTTTGTCCAAGACGTTAAATAATGTGAAAACGTTTAACTGACACCTAGTGTAACGAGTAACCCTATGAACCCGTTGGTGAGCGTGATGTTTAATATCAATTATACACATCATATACATCTCATACAAGTGTGCATAAAAGTTCAAGTCATAACCGAATCATACAAGCCTTCAAATAAGCGCTTATACACATATGTCACAATCTGTGTTTTTTAGGATAGATTATACGCTATCAAAACGATTTTATGAAAAATACTTACACAACATATTAGACTCCCAAAATTTTACTGAATATTTTTAGGAGACCAGTCGTCATGCCCATATTTTTGTTTCATGACAAAACCTTATAGAAAAATTATGAAAAATCGTTTACTACAGCTAGGTTCTGAAAACGTTTACATTCATTTTACGAGAAAAATTCTCAAAAATCGGGTATTCAACCAAACAGGGTGAATCTACTTGGAAAAACCGAGTTATCCATGTACCCATCTACTGGCCAAATTTCGTGACCTAACTCCTTGTAAAACTCGAGTCATGGTCGTTTAAAGTTGACCCAAAACAGTAATCCGAAAATCAGCTTTTACCCATGTTTGTATAAAATTCCAAAAACACATCAACGATAACCAAATAGCACAATCTTATACATTCCAGAAAGCTAAGATCACATACAACATGGTCATACCAAGAAACAATCAAAATAAATAGTTTAATGTCATGTTACAGAGCCTACAAGTCGACACATGTATTCTGTCCGTTTTTAAACATGTTATAATCTTAACTTTTACAAATCCTAGATGTATATTATCTATCAAGAACATCAAATAAACATCATACAATAACATGATCAAAACATACAAGATTCATCATAAATAATATTATCTATAAACCCTAGATGTTCAACAATCACCAACATACAATAACATGCAAGCATATCAAATAATAATCATAAAAATCCATGTTTAACGTGTTAATCCATTAGAAAACTCATGTTTTAATCTTTATAAACTTATATCAGATCTGGACAAACTTGTTTATGGTGTTGTAAAACATAATAGAGAAGATTAAAACACAAGAGATCAAGTATTATACCTAAAGCTCTTCAATAACACAACCGAACACCTTCCAAGTCACCCAAATGATGTTCTTGAGCCTTAGGAGATGTTTAGGGGTTCTATTCTTTGTGTAGGAGTTGTAGGGGACGATTAGGGTTGAGTTTATGAGAAAGATGAGGCTTAAAATCGTTTATATAGTGGTTTAAATCGGTTACCCCCGCTCAGGTCCCGCCGAACGGTCGTTCGGATGGACATGGCCCATTTCGGGCGGCCCGGTTCAGCGTATTGTATGTTTTCTTCGTTTTTAATAGTTATTTTGGACCCTACCAAAGCGTAACCCCATGTTTTTATACCCGAACTATCCTATCACACAACAATATACACATAGTTTCACACAAACACGTAATTGCAAATAATATCAAACAATTATTTCGCAATTATTTATTTTATTTCTTCACCAACGTTCGGGGTTCGATACTCGTGTACGTAGTCCAGTAATTCCTCGAATTACCTTCTTATGTAGTTATTAACCTATAATTGTGCAACGTGTGACTCACCTAACTAACCCTAGTTAAGTAACATGCTGTGAATGTAATTAAAAGTTAACTAGAGTTTAGTTAAAGGGTATGTTTGGCAAGGAGCTTTTAAGATCTTTTAGGAGCTTCAAGCTTTTAAGAAAAAGCTCCTACTTAATAAAAAACTTTATTTGGTTGAAAGAGCTTGAAGCTTTTAGGTTAGAAGAAAAAACTCTATATTGAAAAGCTAGCAGTACTAGCGTTCTAATAAAAAAACTCATACTAGCTACAAGCTTTTAATGAGTAAATGACAAAAATACGCATTCTATTATAAAAATAAAATAAAAACCTTCGTTACAAGCTTTTAATTATGTCTGTTTTGGTCATTTTATTCATTTTATTAAAAGCTCCAGCTAATTTGCCAAACCTCAAAATATATTTAAAAAACTACAACTACCAGCTACCAGCCACCAGCTAATTTTGCCAAACATGCCCAAAGTATGAACTTAAAAATGCGGGGTGTCAGAGTACCAAGATGCTCTTTTAAATGTCTTACAATTGGGTTCGAATGATAACATATTAGTATCGATATAGATATAACTAATCTATGTTACCTTATTAAGGAGAAGACATGTCTACAATAGTAATTATACACAAATTTTAAGAGGGGATATCAAGAGACTCATGCTTTAACATAGATATGTCATGTAAAAGTTTCCCATAATACCCCTTATTGCATTATCCACTTGTACTATAACTATAACTATAAGGTAACATAGATAATTAAAGAGTAACTTGAAGTTGAGAAGGAGAGAGACTAACCACCATTCGAATACTAATTTTCAACTTGCTAGATCTTATAGGGAATATACATAGCCCATTCATAACAGTTATAGTTACAATAGGTAATTTGTTTGTATAACACGCTCTAAAGAAAAATTGTTGCTATCTATTTTTTTTTCTTTTTCGCACATTGCCACCTCACACTTTTTTAGCTTTAGCAACTTTAAATCCTTGTATGCAATTTGTTTCTATCTATCACAGAAAAATGCCAAGGGGAGAAAACCAAGATTGAAGACCTACATCAATCTTGGTAGAAACATGATATCAAAATATAATCTTACATTAATCACTCTCTTGCTTACTACAACTAAATACGTACCTAACCAATTTTATGTTGGAAACATTTAACAGCAGCTTATAAAATGTATGGTAGCAAAACTATGATGTCAATCGGTTTCGTAACCATAACCATAATTTATGGTTAATTGATCAGAGCTTAACCATACCATCGGTTAATTGTTTGTTTGTTCGTTTTTGTTAACTAGGCTAATTCGGTTATGGTCCAGTTAATACGGTTATTTGATCACGCCCTAACCTTTAAAAAACATTGTGGTTATTGCTCAAAACTAAACCGACCCGCCTTTGCACAACCCTAGAATCACAAATTTAAGTGTTATGTCCCGCTGCATCGCGCGGACACCATACTAGTATAATATATATTCAGAGGTAATACTTTAAAAACAAAAATATGTTTATTTTCTGATTATGTTTATACTCTTTCTTTATTTTCTGATTATGTTATTTTGGTGAAAAGGTTAATATGAGCGGGGAGTTACGCACACGAAGTCACCACTGTCACAACTAATAGAATAATAAAAATGAAACAATAAAAGGCATAAACTGCACCAACACGTATGGTCCTACAAAATTTAAAGGCTTTTGACCATATTTAACTCTGTTGGTCCCTTAAGTTCGAATAAATGTACATTGCAGTCCAGTACTTTCGAAAAATCAATGATAGGTTATAAAACCGTTTATTAATGACAATTCCTAGATTTTATCGTATAAATACGTATTTCTTCATCATATGAAATTTAAATGTCCGACCTTTTAATTATAGAGCACTAGCTTTTATCCCGGGAGTGTCCCGGGGTTGAAATATCTAATATAACGAAATAAAATATCTAATATGAGAACAAAATTAATTCTTTGCCAATACATGATTAATGAATAATAATAATAATTATAATAATAATATTATTATTATTAATTATTTTAAACAAATTTCTGCCATAAGTTATCATATTCAAATATAAAAAAAAGAATCCCTGCCTATTAAGTTATGTTTACCGTTTGTGATTTATTAGTAGAGTAAAATATATTTGAAAACAAAACCCCACAAAAATAGTTGTTTTTTTTCTCCGTTTTTTATATCGCACTATGGTACTCGTTGGAAAGATAATAAAACGCTCGTTAATTTGGTGTAATTTTTTTCTTTAAAAAATCTCGTATATAAAAGATATTAACGTTTAAAAGTTATGGGAGGAAACATTAGAGAGAAAATGTAATTTTGTTTTTAAATTCTTATCTTTTCCTAAAATAATTATAATATATATAGATTTATTAAAAAAACTCAAAAATTAAAAAATCCTACATGATGCCATGTGGCACATTCAAAGAGGGGTTGGAGCCTCCATTGAATGCCACATCATCAAAGTTCAATTCTTTTATTATAAGTTATAGATACCACTTAAGCTTCGGGATGTCCCCATAGATAAACTATTACACTTCAATATGAAGACTAAAAATACTAAACCACAAAATAGGTAATGTGGTAGTAGAAATGATAATAACAAGTAGTGCGAGTTTGCTAGAGTGGGGGAAGTACAACCCTAAACTTCCATAAATTTCATCAACCATGTATTGCTAACTCACTACTACCATAAACTACCCCAAAACACCTTTGGGTTGGGGGGGGGGGAGGTGCAACCCGAAACTACCCTAAACTATGGATTCCACCATTTCACACATTACTCTCTCTCTCTCTCTCTATATATATATATATATATATATATATATATATATATATATATAGGTTTAGGTTCGTGTACAAAGGACATATTTCGTGAGAAGTGTGAGAAGGATTAAGAATTAGCATGTAGGCATCATGTTTTGGATTTAGGAATGATGTTTTAGGTTGTTTTAACTTGAAAAATACCAAACACAACAATCTAAAACACAATCCAATGTATTATAGTCATTAAATTTATAAAACAGCTAAAACACACTACTTAACACTTAAAACACACTACTTGATGTTCTTAATATGGTGTTTTAACTTTTAAGCCTAAAATAAATTGTTTTCGGTTTTTAATTGTTATGTTTGGTATTTTTCTAGGCAAAACAATCCTAAACAACATGACTAAGTTCAAAAAATGATGCCTACATATCAATTTTTAATCCTTCTCACACTTCTCACAAAATATTGCCTTTGTACAGGAACCTCACCCTATATATATATATATATATATATATATATATATATATATATATATATGACCTACACACACAAATACCTTGATCTCCATTGGGTAGTACCACCTGAGAACCCTAGCCGCTTCACCCTACCCGTGGTACCCGGAATAGTGTAGCTGTTAGGATACCACCTGTCCGAGAGGGTTCCCGAGAGTACCACCTAAGAACCCTCACGCGGTACCAATAACCAACTACAACATCCACTTCACCCCCACTTTTTATCCCACGCAGCTAGAGATCTTCGAAACCTAAGGTGGCACACCCCTTCTACGCCACATAGGGGACGGTTGTTGGTGACATGGAGGGGCTTCACACCCCCTCTCACGCCCATAACGTGTTCACCTTGCTATTATGATTTCCGTATAAGATGTCTATTAAAGTATTCATAGTCGTACATGATAATCCATGTAACTTCAGGGGTCTCGGGCAAGTAAAAGAAAGGGATCTATAAAATTTATAATATACAAAATTATCATAAAAGGTTTTTGACCTCGTGTGGGGGATTTGAGTTTATTTGTCATATAAAAGGAATAACAACACAACCTAATAACAAGCAAAAAGTATTGACACCTCATCACTAAATAGGCTAAAGGGTAGAAACTAAACCATCCAATAATTAGGTGTAGCGGATTAACTAAACATTAAAAAATTAAAAAAGAAAATAAATAATAAAAAAGATTTGTCCGGATGGACATGATGGTGCCCCACATGTAGAGCCCCTTTCTTCATTAACCAACTAACGCTCACTGGTGCCCCTCAATAACTAGCCTGCACAGTGTGTAGTGTCCAATCAACTCGGCGTGGCCAAGGGCTTTACTCAACGACGAACAACCTAAACTATATAAGATAAGTTAACGAGTTCTAAGATATATTATCTAATTATACGCTTTTTGCGTGTGTGTATAGGGGATGATCAAATTAGAAGAAACTTAATGTGTGAACAAAAAGAAGAAATGACATAATAGTAATATATTAAATACTTTAACTTTTTTTACATTAATTATTATCTCTCTAACTAATTAGTCATTAATACATTATTATACACATTATCAAAATTGTCCTACACATACTGCATATATCAAAATTGTCATATGCTTATCTTACATATATCAAAATTGTCTTATGTTTATCTTACACATATCGAGATTATCATACGTTTATCCTACACATATAAAAAATCATTATACGTATATCTTACACATATCAAAATTATCCTTCACTCTAAATTAGGTTTACTTTGAAAAAATATATATTAAAAATGAATTATGAGTTTCATTTATTTAATTAGTTTAGGGTTACAAAAAAATTAATAATTTATTTAATATTAAATACAACTATTAAATGGAAGATTTGTATTGACATAAATTTGTTCTTTTACTTGCCATAAGACATTTTCTTCTCATCTGAACTCTCATATATATATATATATATATATATATATATATATATATATAGAGAGAGAGAGAGAGAGAGAGAAAAGATCAAATACAAACAAAAAAACCGTACGAACGGTACGAATCAAAGAGAAAAAAGGCGGTGGCATTATTGTAAATAAGAACAACTTTTATTTGCAGCTTTTTTTTTTCTCAGACATTATATCACTTTCACTTACCTCACTTTCGCTCTCTCTATATAAAAGCAAAACATACGTTCAGTCTTTAGTTCCAAAATTACTCTAGAAAACAAACCATAACTACTTCACAAAAATACTAAACAAACACAATTTACTCTACAAAACAATCCATAACTACTTCACAAATTGCTCCACAAAGATATGCAATAACTACTTTAAAAATTACTCTATAACTCCAAAAATTACTCCACTAGAAACATTCAGTCTCTAGTTCCAAAATTACTCCAGAAACCAAACCATTACTACTGAAGAAAAGGTAATTATATTACTCTAGTTATAATTACGCTATACAAATACTCTAGAGTAATCAACAGTGGTTTATAGTGTAGAGTAATTATTGTACAAGTAGAGTAATTTTGTAGCAGATCCTTCTTTCATTTCATCATGTTCTTGTTGATCCTCTGCTTTAAACAAATTCATGTTGTCTTTTTCTCAGCTCCAAGTGTCACAAAAATTACTCTGCATAGAACATGCTATACCAAGTTTCTCAAAAATTACTCTGCATAGAACATGCTATACCAAGTTTCACAAAAAGTACTCTACATAGAACAGCTTCAAAAGCCTATAGACTTGAAATCTTGTTCTTCATAAAAAAAAAATAAACATCATATCCTCTGTTTTAGACATTTATCGAACACCTTTTCATAGCATGAAAACTGGAAAAAATCGTATAAAAATCACATATTACCTCCGGTTTTCCAGTTTTCGATGATATTGAGCTTCATCTTGCTTGATCGTCTTCAATTGTGTTGTTAATTTGGGGTTTTGTTAGGATTTTTAGAATGAATTTGAGATTTCTGGTTGGTACTGTGGGTTTTTATAAAAAAAAAATATTTGTCTATAATTACAAAAATGCCACCGCCCTTTTTTTGTTTGATTCGTACTATTCGTACCGTAAATTTGTTTGTACATGAACTTGACTATATATATATATATATATATATATATATATATATATATATATATATATATATATATATATATATATATATATATATATATATATATATATATATATATCGAATCTTGGGATTGTGAGCCCAAGAAGATCGCCCATTTTGCCCCTTCAGTTCCCATGGTCGGCCCAGCTAAGTTTTTTAGCTTATTATATAAAATAAAACCAGCCGTCAATTATTTGGAAACTAATGTAAAGTTCACGTGCTACTTTTTTTTTTGAATGACAATGAACGACGTGCCAACCACCGTGACCTCAGGCGCTGTGGCCAAGGTCGACTATTCGATCGCCATCACTCCCTTGGCTCTCCTAGGTGCGTGAAAACCCGACCTCCACCCGCATGAAGGCACGCCAGTAGAATAATCGGTAAAACTTCACCTCCCATCCGAGTCGAATCGGCGCCACTTGTATTCGCTCTTCACCTGGATGCCGCAAAAAATAATGAGAAGAATGGGAATCAAACGTAGGTCATAAGAAACATCAAGTATTTCCCCAACTAAGTTCATGTGTTACTTACCCTAAAAAAATAAGATAAAGAAGATAGATTCTATGCCCAATAATTAATTAACACTAACCATTTCTCTTGTATGTAATTACTTGTATTTCAAAACTTAGACAATTAGTTATAAACTACAATTGAAAAAAATATAGATCATACCTCTACTCTATACTAACAATAGCTTTAACTAGACCATACAAGTGGAAAAAAAATACCAAGGCTCAATACATACATGAAATAACCATAAATAAAAATCACACCTAGCAAAGGTTCGTATTAGAGCATTCACATTCGGCCCACCAAATGTATGTGAGTGTGTCCACCAAATTATATAGGATGAGTGTAAGTGGTTGTGAGTGGAGGAGAGAGAAAATATTTGGTGGAAGCACTGTTCCACCCTAAATATGAAAAGCTATTGTTCACCCCTATATACATTTTAATATTTTTGTAAGTAGTTGTGAGTGAGAAGAGAGAAAATATAATGATAAAAGTATTATTATTTTAATTAGGAGAGAGAAGATTTAAGGGTGAAGTAGTGATTTTTAGTGTAATTTGATAGATCGAATTTGATGGAGGGGATGAGAACGCTCTTAGCAAAGCAATCAAACGAAATTTGCTTTGGAACCAAACAAGAACATAAGAAAAGGGTAGCATATTGAAAAGAATATAAAAGAAGTTAAATTAAAACGTGAATTTACTTAAAAACCTTGAATTTGCACCCGTCTACTATCGTCTATTGTCACATCAGAAGCTCCATTTTTATTCTTGAATGGAAAAGGAAATGTACGTAACCCACGGTGCTTGTAAGCTCTTAAAACCTAGTTTTTAGGTGGTAACAACCGGTGGCGAAACTTGAATATTTGAATTGTCGGGCCAAAAACATTACACATAAAAAAGCCGTTCTTTTTTCACTAAATAAAGACCACAAATAAAAAAAAATTGTTCTTACAAAAGCAATAGCTAATCATTAATCATTTCCCTAATCATGTCCA
This sequence comes from Ambrosia artemisiifolia, assembly GCA_032199755.1. Classification (NCBI taxonomy): domain Eukaryota; kingdom Viridiplantae; phylum Streptophyta; class Magnoliopsida; order Asterales; family Asteraceae; genus Ambrosia; species Ambrosia artemisiifolia. Next base: position 28,059,021 of record CM063513.1, read on the forward strand.
TGGCTACTGAGATAATAAAAACTGCAACCAAAATTAGTCGTAAGAAAAGTGATACCGTAGGGGTGCTGGGTGATGGTGGTGGGCACAGAGTCATGGGACGGTGATGCCATTACCGTATGTGTATATGTGGGACGCTGATATGCAATTCCGATGGTCTCACTTTGAGGTTACATGGGTTGGGCTTTGAATCCTGAATGTTTTTGAATCAGGACAAGAGGATGGGCCAAAACATAATAAACCTATTAACCTATTAACTTTCAAACTAAATGGATTAAAATATGAACTTCTTAGAAAAAAATCGAGGGGCCGGGCCAGGGAGTTTCGTCCCCCAAAAGATCCGCCCATGGTGGCAATATTCTAACTTGTTTGACCTATCAAAACTCTTACAAACACTTTAATAAAAAACACACTCATGTGATTTGGAAGCACATAGTCGTTTACGTATATGTCGAACAACTATTGCAGGTGTGTTTGTCAAATCATGGGCACCTTAACTTCAACCGTTTGTTTCCTCATTGGATGTCCGTCTAATGCCGTAAAACAATGAGAGATTAGAAAGCGAGAGTGTGAGTATAATATAACCAAAAACAAATAAAAAGCAATCAACCCCACAATTTTATCCATAAACATGTATAACTTTAAATATCACATGTAAGGCTGAGCAGTTCATGGTTCCAACTGCCAACCGGGGAACCGAAATAGAACCGCTAGATCCGAACCATATTCTTGTACTTTGGGTCCGGTTCCGGTTCATATATATGAGTGAAAATGGTTCCTGGTTCAAGTTGGAACCGACGGGTCCATTTAAAGACCTGCTAGAATCGATTTGGTTTAAACTTTAAATATTAGTAATTCTAGAACCAGGTTGGCTTATAATGTCTATCGGGCAACAAATTAATGTAACATGTGTTGCTTGTAATGCATGACACGTATTATTCATGGTGTCAAAATTATCAATCATTACATATAGTAAAACTTCTATAAACTAATAATCTTGGGACCGAGATACTTTATTAATTTAAAGAGGTTTTACGTGTGACCTTTAAATTTTCAAGTTCAATGTACATTCACAAATTAATTGAATTTGTATAGTTCATTGTTTTTTAATACAGTAAGTAAAAAGTGAGTTCATGGTACTCAATATAGAGGAGATTAAAGACAATTCTTCACAACTTTTTTGTTGCAATACGAGAAGACAATGCCCCAACTCTTAAGTGGAATGAGGAGATTTAAAGATAAACTCAACATAGATATGATGTTCAACAAAAACAAGTGGCTATAGATTCATTTTTACTAGACAATCTTAGAATTTGAAATCTTTTAGCAATTATTAATTTATAGTTTCGTTGGGACCGATATATATATATAAACTGAGATTTCAAAAAAGTTATTATCGTATTATTTTCTTGTTTGGGGCACAATTATGTACTGCTCTCAAATTGGGACTAGGCAAATTATCAATTTTATCGAAGTTATTAATTTATTGAGTATTAATTTATAGAGATATTACAGTATATGGGCTTGGTACCGTGTACTTATAAAATTTGCCAATCGAATGTAAGAACACCCTATAATTTAGTCAAGTTAGAACCATCACACGTACAATCTTAGCTGATTGGTTAAGTCATTTATAATAGGTCTTAAGTAACTACGACATCATAACTTAAGTTTACTAAATTTGTCATTTGTTTAATTGTTAATTTCAGGATTTAATTGACAACACGGTCCCGACAAGAATAATGTACATGAGAACTATTTAACTCGGTATCGAACCAAACAGGTAGCTTTTCATACGGTCCGATTCTAATTCTTATATCTAGCATTTAATGATTTTGTTCAATTCAATTCAGTCCGATTCTAAACTGTTACACACCCTGATCTCATGTATAACATAGGTCCTGTTTGTTTGCATCTGAACGCGTCTGACTGGGGTTCACGTCTGACTCGGTCAGACCAGGGGGAGTTTGGGCGGGTACATCTAAACGAGCTTTCACATTTGACCAACCCTCTTAACTGGTCAGATCTTGAGCCAAGTCTAACTGAATCAGAGAGCTTCGTTCTGCTACTGCTTCGCGTATCTAAACTGATAAAAGAAGATCATGCCTCTTAACTGGTGAGAGCTTTGTTATGCTGCTGCTTCACGTATCTGAACCTAAAAAAGAAGACCAGGCCTCTTAACCGGTTAACCATTCAAATATCCAACCAAACATCACTTCTTGATTCAGCACTTAACCATTTAGAACATCCTAACTAGGGTTGCAAATGAGCCTAGCCGAGCTCGAGCCTTACATTATCGAGCTAGGCTCGTGACAATTTTCAGAAGCTCAAGCTCGATTCGAGCCTTGTATTTTGGGCTCGAGCTCGGCTCGATAGTATAGTTAAAAACTCAAGCTCGGCTCGAAAGCTCGATCAAAATGTATGTGGCAAGAGTTTAAACGAGCCTAAGCTCAGCTCGAGCTCATTTTGGACCATTAAGGAGCTCGTTTTGACTATTAAGGACTCGTTTTGGACCATTAATGAACTCGTGTTGGAAAATTAAGAAACCCAAGACCCAAAGTAATTTAGTTAATGCATAGGTTGCAATACAATTGGCTTATATAATATTAATTGATATAAATTAGCAAAGCTCGATAAGGCTCGACGAGCCCAACCGAGCTTTACATTCGAGGCTCGAGCTCGATAACCAAATGAGCTTTATTTCAGGCTTGAGCTCGGGCTCGAGCTCGATAAGACTCGGCTTGTTCGAGCTTTTTACCGAGCCGATCTCGAGTAGTTCGCGAACCGCTCGGCTCGTTTGCACCTCTACTCCTAACCATTCAGACCTCTTACTAGATCAACACTTACCCATTCAAAAGTTGCCGAACAGCTCCATAATTTACTCAAAGTTCATAGATCAAACAATACCCAAACCACAAACTCAAGGACCATAAATATAACTTCACCCAAATTTAACCACCAACCCCCCTTTAAAAGAAGCCACTCAATTTTCCTTTCTTTTTCCATATTTTCCATCTAATTTTTATAACTTACATTACTCTCTCTCTCATCCCTCTCTCTCTTCCAGGGTTCACTGCTCAGACCATAACAAGTTGTTATCTTTTAACCTCCCAACCCACCCCTACTCTGGTTTCCTTTGCGGCGGCCCTCTTTTGGGCAAACACACAACCAAAAGCATGTCAAGTTTATATGGTCAAAACTTGAACTACTCACCTGCTAGAGCCCCTTCTTCTCCACATATATGGACTAACCAAGATAATATTATTGAAAGGTAATGTCTTTTTTTGTTTTTGATGCTTACCCACTTCAAAAGTTTTGATTTTTAGCTTGATTATGTGTTTTGATTCAAGTTTTATGTGTTTGCAGCTCATACTTTGCAGAACTATTGGAAGAGAAGAAGAAGTTAGCACCTTTTGTTCAAGTTCTTCCCATTTGCAGCAGATTGTTACATCAAGGTTTAATTTTTTTTTTATCTTTTTATTTTTTTTATTTGTTGGATCTGGTTTTTTATTTGAATTTGTTTTGTGGGTATGTTTTACTTTCATTGCTTTACTTTTGTGTTCTTGAATCTTGAATTGAATCATACATTTTGGACTTAAATGATTGTTTTAAGATCTTGGATATTGTTTGATGAGTGATTGCGTGATTTCGGTTGTTATACTATTGTTGAATGTGTGGAGGATGTAAGTTGTACTGTACAATGTTGTTTGGATGATGGAAGGAGAGTTTTAATGGTGATGATGATCTTGACGCGGTTGTGTTATAGTGCTTTCGGTGATTTACATGTGAATGTTATGATGGGTATGCTATCGCCAGCATTTTCATGCCGAGGAAACGTAAATGATTTGACCATTACCATAACACGCCAATCTGCTAGCTGTAACGATGGTAAATGGCCTGAGCATTTTTCTATTTTGAGAAACGTCGATAAGCTAGACCGCGTGAAAGACGTGTCATCTTTAGAAAAGTGAGGTGGCATTTGAGCTGTAAGAGTTATTGGATTTCTTTATCGGGTTATACCGTATAAATCACGTTTTCTGCATTTAATTTTGCATTTACATGGTTTGATTAAACAAGTTAAGTCGTATTGAAGAATGACTCATTGGTATTACTCGTTATTTTTTATACATATCCGCAGAGATGTTGAGGGTTTCGGGAATGATACCGAATCATGGATTTAATGATTATGATAGACTGCAACGGGGAAGCCCGAGTCCTCTAGATATTATGCCGGATGTCGCTGCTAAAGGATTAGGTCGTTGGAATGGAAATGCGGGCTGGAGTCCTCTTCAACACGAGGTAACTTCATCTTAAGTTATGATGTTCATTTTGGTCAAATATAGTACTTTATTCCTGATTTCCAGTTATATTCCTAAATTTCCAACTAAAAGTGATTTATAATCATCTTCATGCTGCGAACGTTACGGCATTTATGTAAGCTTGATAAGGATGCATTGGTGATCAGAGCAAGTCTACACAGAAAATCTGATATTTAATTATATCCATTTTTTTGCTTTATTTTAAACATTAAACCGCGTTGTTTTGAGAACGAAGTTATAAGAAAAAATGTTTCTGAAACAAACTAAAGAGCAATGATTTTAGTTTTTTGATGTGTTTACATTTTATTTTTGTGACCATGAGAACATGTTAGGGAAAACTCACGGGCCCCACAAATACCTGATAAGTTCTAACCGATACGACTAGGTAAAAAACAGTTTATGCTATGCAGCTGACGGTTAAAGCAAGAAACGTGTTCACATCTTGATTGCGATGTTAATTTTTTTTTCTTAGACTTGCCATTCCATATGATTTTAAACGTAAAACTAATTTTTCTATGATATATTTTAATGTTTCTTTGCACATATGAGAAACCGTTGCTTATATGTAGTTGAGTAATGATTTTGACTTTAATCACAGCGGTTTGGTGGGCCACAAGGCTTGCCACCGATGGATCACTGGAGTGCAGCACCAGCAAGCCCAAGTTCTTTTAATACAAAGAGGGTGTTACGCTTGGATATACCTGTTGACAGCTTCCCTAATGTACGCTATACGCCTCAAAATCTCATTTTATTTTATTCACTTTAATACATTATAATCACCAAAGCTCATTAAAATTTTTGGCTTTGTTTAGTTCAACTTTGTTGGGAGGCTTTTAGGTCCACGCGGCAATTCCTTAAAGCGAGTCGAAGCTTCTACCGGATGCCGTGTCTTTATCAGAGGAAGGGGTTCCATTAAAGATCCTGACAAGGTAACCGAACTCTTCCCCTCGTTTGCTGGTCATGTTTAAACACGAGACAAAGAACCAAGATTTGAATCAACAAAATGTGGACATTTTGACCCGAGTGTTTATTAATGGGTTGATTTGGGTTATGTTTTATCTGGAAAATGAGAAATAGCTAAAAAGGAACGTGTCAGAGCCATCCAAACTGCATATTTAATGCACAAAACTTCATAAATTGTTTTATTCAACAACATCGATTATTTTTATGGAAATATACTTTCTTGTAATCATAATTTAACGCTTAACCCAAACCGATTGCAACCTGAACTAAGAATGACCCAGACCTAAGCCCATCTTGACCCTCCCGACTCACAAGTTTGCACCTCTAAAATAGACAGTTAAAATTGAAAACCAGTCGTGTGACCGACTTAATCATTTGCGTCAGCCATTTTTCATTATTAATTATTTATTCGGTTTGTGAAGGAGGAGAGTTTGAGGGGAAGACCAGGCTATGAGCACCTTAACGAACCACTACACATCTTAATAGAAGCAGAAATGCCTGCAACTATTATGGATGTACGTTTGAGACAAGCACAAGAAATCATTGAAGAGCTGCTCAAACCTGTGGTATGTTTTCTTTCATGCTGCGTAACTTGTACAACGTGAATAATTATCGCTTGCCGATCCCTTTGAATTTGAGTTGTTCACTATGTTGTTTTGACGAAATTCTTGGGTCGAACTGCTAATGGTTTGAACTATTGTTGGCTCGTATTAAAGTTTTTAAAATGATAAAGATGGTTCAAACTTCAAACCATTACATGAGTGACTACAAATTAACGAAAGGAATTAATAAAGGTAAACAGATTGTGCAGTTTACACGTCCAATTTCCAGTTCCAAACCATGATCCGAAACGTTAATCCCAGGCTAACGATAGTTGTTAATGGCTAATAGCGGACGATAACAAGCAACCTATACGCTATGTAGTGACAACAATGAAATAGCGGGCACGATTTTATGTTTAGCGACACACTAGAAGAAAATTTTAGAAATATTTTATATGTATATTATATCCAAGACGGTGTTTCTAGATGCATCTTACATCCTGCTATTAAAGTAAAAAAATCTGAAATCTTGCTATTTACTTTACTCGCTATGGAGGCGGCAAAATCAGATAGCGATGAATGAGTGCTTCGCTATGCTATTCTGCTATAGCGCTCGCTATGAGCGCTATTTGCAACTATGACACTAACGGTCTAAAACCGGCCGATTTGCCTAAATCTGGGAGGTTCAGGACTTCAGTCGGTTTTAACGGTCTTTAACTACACATTTTGGTCTGGTTTAGCCGGTCCTGCCAAACCAACCTTAAACCGTGGACCCATACAGATATCATACCAGCTGACCCAACCGGTTTAAATGTTTCATTTGGTTTCAACTATTTATAAACACACTCGTTTCGAATTACAGGATGAATCTCAGGATCTGTACAAAAGGCAACAGTTAAGAGAGTTGGCAATGCTAAACAATAACCTTCGGGAACACAGTCCGCAGCCAAGAGGCAGCGTGTCGCCTTTCGGTTCCAGTGGAATGAAACGGGCCAAGACCGGGTTCTAAGGAACCCGACATCAACATCTGGTTCCTTTAACTGAAAGATGAAACAAGGGTTACTGAAAGCAGTTTGATGTAGGTTTTTATATTCTTTTTAGTGATAATAATAATATGTGTTCTTTTTTTTTCGGTTGATTTGTAGCGTTTGGAACTTTAGTTGCTTGCCAAAGAAGAAACAGTTATTGGATTTATTTGTTATCAACCTGTGTTCAGTAGTGTGAAATATATTTAATAGTGTAAGTGATGGTGCAAGTTTATAAACTTGTTGGTTTATGATACACCCTATGGTGGTGCTAAACGTATCCTGATGCAAGTTTAAATTTTAGTTGTCTTTTATTGTTATCTCTGCGTTTTAGAAGTCGTATAAGTATTGGGTTTGTGTTTTGTTTAATTAGTTGATTGTTTATGGTTTTTTAAGCTTTTGAATCCTTTGATTGCTAAGAAAAACTTAATTAGGTGGTATCAGAGCAAGGTTTATCAAATGGCTTGACATGGAGAGGAATGCTTCCTTGCTCGTAGAGTTGCCGAAGGAGACAACGTGCCAACGACATGAGTGTTTTCTATTCACATGCTGGTGGACAGGATCAATTTTCAAATCGCAGAATCGTTGACAGAGGCAGCGGTGGAGTTGGTCCCAACCCACGGGATTTTGAGATAAGACGACTCAAGCAACGGGTCCGAGATCTTGAGGCATCACAGTTGGCTTGGGAAGAAACTGAACCCGGGGGGGGGGGGGGGGGGGGGGGTTGTCCTAGACGATTCAACCAGAAAAGAAAAAGATCTTTTCGAATGCGGCCCCATCTACTATGCGTCACCCGTGTATGATGAATGCGGAAATGAGGAATGATATTATTTGGTTACCGGTGGTGATTGGAACTTACTGGGTGATGATTCGGGTACCGTCGTTTGGCTTGAAAATGAAGAAGACGAGGCATGGGGTCAAGTTTTGAAGACCGATGTGACAGTAGAAGATGATAAGTTGATGATGAGAGAGATAGCAGAATGAAATGAAATATCGATGTAATTGGAATGTAGATTTCATGAATTGTAATGGAATTGGAATTCGTGGGGGAACTGTAATTTGTTTTGCAATTTAGGTGTGTTCGTTTTTACAAAATGAAATGAAATCTCGATGGAATTAGAATGTAGGTTCCTTTCCGTGTGCTACTTAATTACAATTTATTCTTTTGTTGAAACGAACAACATAAGGAATGATCCGAATTCCATTCCATTCCATTATGTGAAATAAACGCTATGTAAGATTTCAGGCGTAATGTTTAATGAGGGTATGTTTGGCTGTCCATATTTTCACCTACTTATAACTTATTACTTTTCTAAAAAGTTGATAAGTTAAATGAAGTGTTTGGAAAACTAATTTTTAACTTCTATTTATGAGTTTTTATAATATGGAAAAGGAGTTTTTGAAAAGTAAGGAAATTGTAACTTTTCAAAACTATTTATAACTTTTTGTGAAAAGTCATATCTAGCTCCCAAAAAGTTTACCCAAACACCCTCTGAATTTTTGCAGGGTGATTTTAGTGATGGTGTTACAGTGGTGTTAGGTGCTACCGCGGGGACTATAGCCTACAGGTGGTGATGAGTTCGCCGGACGAGATAAACGTTTTCTCGTAAATAGAGCCATCAATGTTGGAGGTTGTTTCGCATGTAATTGACTTTTCTAGGTTCCATACTGAACATATGATTGGAATTAGAAAAGATATGGATAAGCCTTCTCAACATATTTCTATTAGTTTGATATAATCCAATGTATTGTCGATTGATCTTATAGTCCTGCATTGTAATGCAACATCAACGATGAAAGTTGGAGCTGAACTGTTTGAGCAGGTCTAATCAATAGTGGATACTATACAATCCCAATGCCCCACTCAACTCAGGTGGTACGGATCTAGAGTCAGGCGAGATGATCCGAGAAGTAGAATTTTTTAACCAGGTCATAATCATTACGAATGGGAATCAGGTTGATGTTTCTTTTGATCCGGGTGGCTTTGAGTCGAACGCAAAACTCAAGACGAGTTTTTTTGAAGACGGTGAGTATGATGCAGGATTATCTTAAATATTAAATTTCATTTATCTTTTATTAGGTTATTTTATTATCTCTTCGCTTAGAAGTCTTATAAGTATTTGGTTTGTGTTTCCTTTATTTAGTTTATTTTTAAATTTTGTTTATCAAAACCTTTGAGGTTTTTTTAAGCATTTGAATTTTTGATTGTTTTGAGTCATTTGATTGCTAAGAAAAATGCATCATCTCTATCTTTTATTTTAGACTATGAGGAGTGGTGGGGGGAAAGAGGGGGATGAAGCGCCATGTGACACTTTTGAGTCTCATGTGGAGGGGAGGAAAATTGTGGGGAGTGGAAGGGGAGAAGAGGGGGGGGGGATATTATTATTATTATTATTATTATTATTATTATTATTAATGTGTGTGTTAAAGTTAAAAAAAAAATTCAGCCAATCAAAACAAAGCAAGTCCCGCCCCACACCGGTGAAATTCTCCCCGCCCCCTTCCACGCCGACCCGGGCAGTGTCCCCGCTTCCTGCCCCACACCGGATGGTCTTAGTGCATGTATCCATCCCTTCAAGTTTCATAATTCATATTAATAGAATTTAACCCTTTTTTTCTTTGTTATCTTTTATTTTAATTTTTGAACACGTTTAGGTTTTTTTAATCACAAAATATTTCATTTATAGAAAAACATAAATAATTATAGGAGAATGACAATGACAAGAAACCAGGCAAAAACTTATGTCGCTACCCCTTTTATTTTCTAACGTATTTTTTCCTTATTTTGAAAAAGCAGTTTCTTTTTCTAAAAGCTGTTTTAATTCACAAATTTCTTTTTATCAAGACCGGTGTTGTTTTACTTAATGTTCTTTCAAACGGACATAACCGGAGCTAAACCAAACCAAAACCGATTAGAGAAAGAACCGGTCCAAACACGAACCTGTTGGGAAACGATTCGGTTCTTAAAAATACCCCGAAATGTGCACCTCTACGTTGTTTTCCTGAGTTAACTTAAAGAGGGAAAAGAAAGGAAAAGAATTGAAGGAAGGGAAGAGAAAGGAAAAGAAAAGATAAATGTTCTTTCCTTCAGTTTCCTTCCAAATCGGAGGGAAAACTAAACTAAATGAATTTTAACCAGTTTTCCTTCCATTTTCTTTCCTTTTCTTTCCTTCCTTTAATGAAACTCTGGAACACACCATATTTTGTTTTCCTTTCTTTTCCTTTCTTTAATGAAAGGAAACACAGCCCTAGTTCCAATGCCCAAAACTTAAAAAGATAAAAATAAGGTTTGAAAGCCCATTGGGCCGAAAGATAACGAACGTTCCAGACACCTAAACAAATACCTAGGTCGTCAAACACACTTCATTTCCAATCAATAAATCAATCAATAATAATAATCAAAGCAGATAGATCGGAGCAGAGCAACCAACGATATGGGGAAGATTCCGGTGAAATTGAAGACTGTTACCTACGCCCTATCTCCCTTCCAGCAGAAGGTTATGACCGGTCTCTGGAACGATTTCACCCATAAGGTTACCCACAAGGTCACCGACAATTGGATCAACGCTCTTCTGCTTGTCGGCCCTGTTGTCGGCGTTCACACGTAATTCTTTGCTCTACTTTTTATTATTATGATGTGTCTGATTGTTTTTTTTAGTTTTAATTGTTGTATTTTGCGTTGTTGGTTGTAGATCTGTTGTTTTTGGAGAGTTTTTGTGAGTGGATTAGGGATTAGGTCGATTTAGTTAAGGGATCTGTGTATAGGAATTAATTAGGGATTTGATTGATTAGATATTGTTTTTTTTTAGTTGATTGAAATTGTGTTTGAGGAATTAATTAGGGATTATGACATGATTAGTCTTCAAGTTTAGTACTAGACTACTAGATAAATGTTAGGCTAGAGGGAGTGTGTGTGTTTATATATATGATGTTGTGAAGTTGTGTTTTCATCATAGATGTCGAGGAAGACATTGGGCCTCAGTGCAAGGAGACGAGGCTTGTAGTATTAAAATACAATTAGTAGGGGTTTTAGGTTTCTTTAGGGTTAATTTGGGTTGATTCCAGGCTTGTTTATAGTTGGTATAATTGTTTGAGACCTGTTGAGACGTTTTTTGTCTGGATTTTTGTCGGAATTGGCCTAAAAAATGCACCCATGGGCCTGAAAGTGGGGCTTTTGAAGCGAAGCAACAGGACTGCATTGGGCCTGAAAAGTGGGCGTGGGCCTGGGTGAGCCTTGACAACATAGGTTTTTGTTTTAGATTACATAGATTATATAGAAAGTAAACTGCATTGTAATATACCAACTAACCACTAATATAGGCTAATTAATAGAAACCACGACACTAATCTTAGAGCATTTGCAATGGGAGTACATCGGTTTCTAAATATGCTGACTTGGAGGGAGGAGAGAGTGGATAGTTGACGATGTGGAGGAGAGAGAGGAAGAGATGCAATTTTGTTGTCACAGACAGTTCGTGAGAGTCCTCGGCTAGTTATATGAGGGGGAATAAAGACAGTGCAAAGCTTGTTGGAGAGGAAGGGGTGGTTTGTGGATCAATGTCGGGTGGTTGATGACGTGGGCTGTTGGTTACCTTATGAATGTGGATGTTCTTAACAATTGGAATTTAGTAAGATCTTAGATGTTTTATGAGTAATATCTTTTTACTTGTAGCATATAGACCCTTAACCGGTTGTTGGCATTCTGTTTGTTTGGGATTCTTGAGCGGGCTAAAGCTAGGTTACTCTATTCATGTATATAGGGACACTAAATATCTATGATGGTACATATGGTGGTTGCTGTATGAGGGTACATTTAGGTGTCTAAATGATTGTTTAGCTTAATAAAGCTTGAGCTACATATTTTAAATTCAGTTATAATTTTTAATACGTTTATAATTTTTTTCACATCTTTGATTTTACTTATGTGTATAACATAATATATATTATTTAGTTTTTTACATCAAAGTTATATGATTTTATTGTTTTTTTATTTAACAGCACTTCCTAGATATTCTAGGATGATAAATACACCACAACATGCATCCTCCAAGGCTCCAAACCTTTTGGTTGAGGCATGCACCTTAGCTACGATGTAATCATGATGACAATATATGATTTTATTGTGATAACATCAATTTAGTTATATAGATTTGTAGCCTAGTTGAGCTTGGGCTTGTTTATTATTAGAGCTTTATTCTATACTCAAGCGATCCCGAGCTCATTTACACCCCTAGGTACAGTAGATGGGGGTATTTCTTTTTTCGGTTTACTGGCAGCTGAACAGGTTGGCTTGTTTTTGTTGTAGGTATGTGAAAAGTTACCAGGAAAGAGAGAAGTTGGAGCACAGGTACTAAGTCGTCATTTGGCCTTGATTGATAAAAAAAGGGGAAGAATAATGTGTTGTAGTAAATGTTGATGGAATTTGTTTTTCTTGGTCTTAAGAAAACACTGTTGGTTATGTTAAGGTGTTCTTAAGTTTGCTGCAGATATCACCTTCTTGATAAGACGGGTTTTGTTTTCTTATCTGATAATACCATTTCTATGGCTCTGATTTGTTATTAAAATTTGGTTTATGAGTATGAATCATGAGCGTCAATGTGTGATGCCAACAGCCAACCTTGCGCCTGCGCACATGATATTTTTCTTTGATTTAAAGAAAGTAGATAGTATAACATACACATTTTTATAACTACACGTTGATCAGTTAGATCTGATTGGGATACCTAAGATATGCTTTGATAAAATCTATCACAACCATTTATATGATTCAATGATGTCTGCTTAATACATATAACTGAAGTCTGAAGTATTATTAAGTATAACATTATAGTGTGACAACCTTCTTAGACAGGGAGGTCGGCCTTTTGTTAACGCGTTTGAAGACAAAAGAAGCGTTAGGTTTATCAACGTGCGTGTTGTTTCTGAAATTCTGCAATTCAACATTTTGAACCATACGATGCCTACCCATGAAGGTTGATCTCAAGATACATCATACACCAGAGTAACACGTCTCAACCTTTGAATTCTTGTTCTGAAAATGTAACCGTTTACATTTATTTAAATCCATGTCTTCATCACCATATACGTGATTATGTGGCTCGTGACGTTGGATCTTGCTTCCAGTTCAATACACGCCAAACACTTGGTAACCTTGAAATCCCGAAAGTACGTGATTTGCTATTACCTCGAACCTTACTTTGTTACAAGCTATATATCTATCTATTACTATATCTTTAGCGTTTTTGAAGTTAACTTTTAAACATATCCAACGTGACCATTATACGTGTCATGCATGCTAACTATAGCTTCATGTGTCTAAAAAATCGCATTTTGTCTTTTCCTTTTTGCTTTTCTACATTTAGAATCAGGTTGACACAGTAGCGACTTTAAGGTTAGTAAGCGTTAAAGCCATAAAAAGTACAAGGTCATATACTAATTTGTCAAGCAACATAATCACGTACTTGGTGAGGATAACATGAATTTGACTAATGTAACATATTATGCAGAACAAGAATTTGTTCATATGGTTGGTACATTTAAAGTAGGTCTGAAGTTGACAGTCAAATGGTGATCTTCGTGTTTGATGGCCACATCTCAAACGCCACAGTTAATTAGCAAGCGAATAATTATTAACAGAATAATCTAGTTAAGGCTTGTTTATGACAATCTAACCAGACGAATAGATGATGTACATAATTTTTCAAGTAACCAAATATGATATCAAATGAGAGATGAGATACATTTTGAAAAACCAATTCTAATTGTTTCATTTTTTATACCGATTCAAACACTTTATTTTCTTTAGCCATGCTGACCTAATCCTAATAATTTGACCATATTAACCCGTTGGTACAATCACCAGTGACACAAAATAATCCAATGTGCCCTATACACGGTGCATCTACCCCATACAATAGCGTGTCAGCCCTATGTGTCTTCGCAGCAAGAGTTTTGTCTTACGTTAATATAAACTTCTTTTGGTATCAACCGTCGTAGTTTTTTCTTTCTTTTCGGTTTTGTAAAATGGCAGGGCTAACATGTTAGTTGTAGCTATGTTATGTTTTAATAAAATGGTTTTTGTTGTCAGTTAAAAAAACATCACCAAAAGCAATAAAGAATGAAAAAGGTATAGCATGGATAACCTAGAAGTTAGAGGCATTGGAACTAGTAACATGTGTTGATCATCCACTGCATTCTCATAAAGTTGGATTGTGGGAATACCAAAATTCTGTAAAGAAGTGTGTTTGGATGCAAGTACTACACGTCAGTGCATAGGAACCATTCCAAATCTTCCTCTATATAATCAATTCTTTTTAAGTATAATAGCAAATTTTTGAAAATCAAAATTTGTATTTAATCATACAAATATCCACAAAAGTTGTATAATATTAACTATAATTGATAGGTTACTACCTCTATATAACCAACCATAAGGGTCTAAGAGATCATCACCACAATCATCTTTTCTTTAGAAAAAATGGCTACTCATGTCAACAACACCAACAAGCTCTCTCTTAAAATGTCTACAACTCAACAAGATTGGTAATGATCATCGTACTAAAGATTTGGTTACTCTCATCTTTTAAATTCAAATTATCAAAAACTTATGTTATCTTGTTCTTTCCTACTTTTGATTGTTTCAGTGAAGATATCCCAACTGACATATTAGTTCAAGTCGGCCAATCAAAGTTGTCACTTCACAAGGTATGATCTAAGAACTATGATTAGAAATAAGGCGGATTGTATTTTAATAATCCAAACTATGATCAACTGGCTGACAATATTATGTAGCGACACTCCTAAATTTCACTTTCGTTTCTACGTGCAATTCAACTCTAACGGAAAATTTACTACATATGTCCCTTCCATACATTCATATCGTTTGAAAATAATTAAACAACGTTCTGACCAGGCTAAAAATAATTGTTCAGTAAGGATTGACGGAGTTACTTTATGTTAGAGTGGGATTGCCTTTGGCAAAGAAAGTGAAAGTTAGAAATGTCATCGGTCATACTGTCAATAGAGGTTATTATCGGATCATGGTTAAATTATTAAAAACAAAATTGTCTAGAAATAGTGCGAATCTTGATAACCGACAAGTGATAACTTAATTGTTATGGCAGATAATGCTAGTAGCAAAGAGTAATTACATAAGACGATTAATTCTAGAATCAGAAGAACCTGATTCGGAAATGATTGATCTGTCCAATATCCCTGGAGGCGCAGAGATCTTTGAGAAATTAGCAAGCTTCTGCTATGGTACGAAGTTTGAAATCACTGTAAATAATGTAGCAGCTCTGCATTGCGCTGCAGAGTACCTTGAGATGACTGAAGAGTGCGAACACAACCTTGCAAACCTCACAAATGGCTTCCTCACCCAAGTAGCCTTAGCTAGCCTCACTGGAGCCATTACTGTTCTAAAATCATGTGAAGATCTCCTTCCTGGAGCACACCAGCTCAATCTTGTGAACCAATGTGTTGAAGTGGTTAGCGTTAAGGTAAATCATCTGATTCTTCATTAGGGCAGTTGAGCTCACCTCGCTTGGCTCGTTTATCTTAACGTGCTGAAAAGTTGAGCTCGAGCTTGGCTAGTAAAAGCACCGACCTAGATTGTTTATCAAACAAATAGTACTTTCTTACTTACACATATTAATTAATATATATACAAGCAACAAATTATATTTTACCAAACACATAATGCAAAATTTATAAACAAGACTTTATAATATATACTACTTTAGGAACTCGTGTATTACACAGGTCGAAGGGGATAACATATGACAATATTGAATATTTAAGAATTATAAAACGATTTTTGGGATAGCATATATTTGACCTTTTTTAACTAAGAAACATAATACGAAGGGGTAAAATACATAAGCGGTAACAAAAAACTTGGGCTAACAACAACAATATTGACACACGTGACAGTACTAATTACTTATTTATTAGGTATAGATATACTAAAACCTATATTATACTTTGCGGTTATAATTCGTATATATTAAAATTTGAACTTTAATTTAGACAAGTCATCTAGCTAGCTAAATGTGCCAAGCTTGCCTTGGTTCAGGCTCAACTAGCTTAGAAACGAGCAAGTTTTGAGCAAGTCGTGACCTTTTTTTAACAGTGTAACTGTTCAACAATAAATCGATATCTTCCTCATCAGGTTTTTCGCCAGGGGAGTAGTAGATTCAAATCCATATCCGCATATTTGTATGTTAAAAGATCAAATAATTGCAAACCACTAATTACATAACTGGATCGTTGTTCCTCTTACAGGCTTGTGACGAAGCAAATTCCCCTACTCGTTCACCCACAAACTGGTGGGCAGAAGAACTAACAAACCTCAACATAACCTCCTTCTACAAAACCATCATCTCAATGAAATCACTCCACCCGAATCCTCACACAATCGCTAGCGCAATCATAACCTACGCGAACAAATCGCTACCCAACATTAAATCTCCCATCTCCAATAACCCCCTCACTTCCAAACACAAAGAGATTTTAAACTCAATCGTCGATTTATTACCCACCGAAACTCAAATTCAACAAACAATATTTCCAATCAACTTCCTATGCCGCCTCCTACGAGTCACCAATATTATTCAAAACAATGGCAATTGCAAGAACAAGCTAGAGGGACTGATATCAGTAATCTTGGAACATGTAACAGTAGATGATTTGATCATGTTGTGTGATACTGAGAGTGTAAGAAGGATTGTGATCGGGTTCGTGGAGAAGGAGAAGAATAGGTCTGTGATTATTAAGTACCTTGATATTAATCAGGCTCCTTCCCAAGCGATGGTTAAGGTTGCGAAGACGGTTGATGCGTATCTACATAAAATTGCAAAGGATAATGAGTTGGGTATTTCACAGTTTAATGGAATTGCTAATTTGGTGCCAAAAAATGTTAGGGGAGTTGATGATGAGCTTTATGGCGCCATTGATGTCTACCTCCAGGTAACTAACTTTCCCTCCAAGGCATATGTATTTAAAATACAGTTGAACTTTGAATATCCATTTTTTACACGAATAACACCTTTGATTGTACGAGGGTACTGAAAATAGTGGTATCAAACCAAAACCGGTACCAGTCTATTTTCGGTAACAATCTAGTACCAAGTTTTTGCCATTTTCAGGACGGTAAATAACTGATACTATGCCGTGCTAAATTTATTCGGTATGATACCATGTTTTGGGAACTTTCAGTAAATGTATTTTCAGTATGATACTGGTATCGAGCTCATCAGTACCAATACACATTGCATACCTACGTATAAAATTAATTTTCTTTTAACAATTTAAATAATATTTTAGGCTTAATTATATATGTTTCAGAAATCTCCGAACTTAACCTTGGAGTCAATTTTTAATTTCACAATACTCATTTGTTTGATATTAAACAATTTTATTTATCTTATCTAAAATCAAATGGTGTCTTGGGAGTAAGATTTTCTATTGTGGAACATGTCATGTTCTTTGTTATTTCTGCATCCAAAGTTACAAACTGGCCTCTAGCATTGATTTGTATATTTGTGTTATATTAAGTTTAATTATAATAATATGATAAACAAAAAACACTAGCATATTGACAATTATAATTAGTGGCGGACCTCGAGGGGGGGGGGGGGGGGGTCACGAAACCCTTAAAATGAAGGAAATCGGACTCAATACGTAAATATTCTCTGATGAAAAGGCGTAAATTTACACTACTGAGCAAAAAACAGGGAGCGGGGCACCCCAGGCATAAGTAAGCCCATGATTATCATAACAAACCACCATATTTTTGTCTTTTAATCTTATGATTTTTTTATCTAGAAATGTATTAATCATGTGTTGTTTCTTTATGGCTAGAAAATTTTGCCAATGGTCCGGATCATCACCGTAAGTAATTTTTTTTTCCCTAAATAACAAAATAATATACTCCTATATAATCTTCATATATAATCTTGTAGTATTTGAACATTCTACCTTAGGGACTTCACCTTAGAATTAATAGTATAATTTTAGTAATTAATCCTTACGAGTCATATTGTACTATTACAAATTTGTTATTCACTTAGGGATCTTTTGGTTTGCTAACGTATATTTTATCGCTGCGAATTTCCTCCAGGCTCACCCGAACATAGATGAAATTGATCGAGAGAAAATCTGCAATGCGATGAATCCACTAAAGCTATCGGCCGAAGCAAGGGCCCATGCTTCTCAAAACAAAAGACTTCCATTACAAATGGTTTTGCACACCCTTTACTATGACCAATTACAAGTAAGAAGTGAGCAAAGCACACCAACTAGTGCCCAAAGCATGAGGCTTCAAGTGAATGCAGATGTGAAGTTGGCCCAAGAAAATGAAAAATTGAGACATGAATTATTGTGGATGAAGATGTATGTGTCTGATATGGAAAAGAGTTATAAAGATGGTTCTAAAAAGAAGAAGCCTACTTTCTTCTCATCAGTGTCCAAAACTTTAGGGAAGTTGAATCCTTTTAAACAAGGATCAAAAGACACTACAAATGTTGATGATCGAATAGATCGTACGAAGCCAAGGAGGAGGAGATTCTCTATGTCGTAGTGATCGCGAAAGTATGTTAAAATCAGTTAAGAACAAAAGAATTTGCGCAATCTTGGGTGATATTTGTTTATGTGAAGATTGATGAAGTTGGAAACTATATATGTCTATGATGAGGATCGGCTTCAATCGAAGAGCATGGTTGCTGATAGTATTATTTTCTTTTTATTAATGTTTGTTAATAAAATAATATATTAAGTGAAAACTCTATGATTGGTCATGGTATTGATAAACATGAATATAAAACAATATTTGGTTTATTTTTTATCGGATGTCCCGAAGGGACCATAATGTTTTGGGTTCGAATCTCACAAATGGAGTTTTCTCATAATTATTATGAGTTTCCTCCTGAATTGATGACTTGGTGGTGGAATATGATCGCGTGACAACATTGGTGGCACGATGATATTCCAGTGTTCCGTGAGTGATTCCAATTTGTTGGCCGTTGAAAAAAAAAATATTTGGTTTATTTAGTTAATGTGCATGTATAGGCAACATCTATGCATTAAACATTTCTAATTATTAGACCACCTGCAATGGGTTGCAAGTAGGTCCATGACACCATGACAGTGATTGTGGCATAGCTTCTTGGGTGGTTTTTACAATGCTTTTAGGGCATCGGGAAGGGATGGGGAGATCCGGCCCCAGCCGGTAACATCACCCCGGATTGGGGGGCTCTTTTCACACCGGAAACAACTGTGTGGTTACAAAATCATCAGTGAAGCTGGGAAGGTAATTTTTGTTTTTTTGGTTGCCATCACTCTCCTTCACTCTTCTCCCAATTTTATAAACCCTAGATCACTTCCCCTCTTCAGTCGCAAAATTTAAGTTCGGTGGTAGCCTAGGTTTTAAAAAGCGCAAAACACACAAAAGCAATGAAGTCTAAAATCGAGGCGCAAAGTGCAAAAGTAGCGGGCTTTTCATACCCGAGGCGTAAGACGATTATATAATCCTGTTATATATCACATAGGTTTTTAGCTTCTTATACCCAAAATATAGTAATATACAAGGTTTCTATATTATTTTACTTATATGTAAAAGCTAAAAACCCCAATATACAATTATTTGTTGCATAAAACGCCTAAGGTATAAGACTATAAGAGGTACATGCCTCAAGCCGGAAAACCCCCCAAATATGCGCTTTTGTGGCGCACTGGCGCCTTTTGGTTTTACTCTAGATGCTGAGTGAAAAAGTGACCGGCCTTGCGCCTAGGCGCACTTTTTTTAAAACCACGGTGGTAGCATGGAGCATCTATCCCATAGGGCTTTTAATCGGAATGCAAAACAAATATGTGAATATAAACACTACCTCGAACGGTGCTTGTTCCATGCGGGAGATTCACCTGAAAACATGATGTGCTATATATGGAAGATGGGGGTAGAAAATTAGCATAAGAGTTAAAAAAGAGGGAAGACGGAGTGCATCCGAATGCATGGTTCAAATGTTCTTAATGCCGATATTAAAGTTTAGAGTTAAAGGCTAAATTCGTCCCTGATGTTTGGTCCAGTTTGCCACTTCAGTACAAAAAAAGTTTTTTTTTTTTTTTTTTTTTTTTTTTTTGCAAATCAACACCCGAGGTTTGGATTTTTTTGCCAAATTCGTCCTTTTCACTAACCCAGTTAAAAAATCTTGTTAGGGTCAGGGGTAGAGGTGTACAAACCGGGTATTTTGAATACCCGGGTTCGGTTATGTACCCGGGTTCGGGTATGACCGGGTAGGGTATAACCGGGTATTACGAAATAATCGGGTCGGGTTCGGGTAGGGTATTTTCGTGAAAAGCCATACCCTATGTACCAGGTTCAGGTCGGGTTCGGGTTCGGGTTTTCAATACCCGGTTTCGGGTATACCCATTTTCGGGTACTAGATACCTATTTTTCAAGTAAGCGTGTGAATTTTCGACACGACCCGAACCTAACACGAAATTAGCGGGTTTAGGTTTAGTCTAAATGGGTTAGGGTCAAACCCGTGAACCCGCTTAGCTAAACGGGTCGGGTTCGGGTCAACTCGGGCGGGTTGGTTATACTATATATTGTTTTTTTACAATATGTTTTATGTTATAAATTAAATTGGTTAGGTATTTTATGCTACACATATAACTTAAAATAGAAATTGGTATGAGATTTTATAAATAAAACATAAATGTTTTATATATATTTGTGTTTTTTGTAGTAAAATTTTAATTTTAATACATTAGTTTGCGAAAATACCCTAGGTTAGGGTCGGGTTCGGGTATTAAATAACCGGGTTTTAAAATACCCGGGTTCGGGTATTTTTTTCGGGTTCGGGTATTTTGTACACCTCTAGTCAGGGGTAGGGTTGTCCTTTTACCACTTTAAATAAGGACAATTTTATCATTTTATACCATTTGATTATTTTAATAATAAAAAACTCATCAGTCTTCCTCTACCCACTCCACCCTATCCCCCCCCCCCCTCTCTCTCTCATATACACACATATAACACACACATACTCTCTCTATTCTTCTCCATTTTACTTTTCTTTGTTCTGTACATAAATTTTAATAATAATAAGAGTAAATTCCTTTTTGAGTCACTGTGTTATGTTGATTTTAACTAGTTGAGTCCAACATTTTCATTTTTAACATTCCGAGTGCCTAGTTGATAATTCTATAACTATTTGAATCTAATTTTCTAACACCGTTAACTAAGTCAGTTAAGTATAAGGATATTTCAGTCATTTTACCTCTAGGTACAACTCTTTAATGCATAATGTATAAGGAACAAGTCTTTAATGCATAAGGTTTTAATAATATATAAATAAATAAATAAAAATAATATTATATATCACAAACACACACACAACTCCACACCTCCCCCCTATCTCTCTCTCTCTCTCTTTCTCCCCCTCTCTCTCTCACACACACCTGCATACCCATGACCACCGCCACCTTCGCCTACCCCAATCTGCCTCACCACCGTCGCATCTTCACCACTCTGCCTCACCACCGCCACCTTGCTCTACCCCAATCTGCCTCACCACCGCTGCACCACCTAGCCACCACCAGTCGGAACCCCCACCTCCCACCACCAATCGGAACCCTAACCAGTACCTGCAGCTCCACAACCGCCCACCTCCCACCACCACTACAACCCACCATATCTCACCTCTGCAGACACCACCATCGATCGAAATGCTAACCACCTGCAACACTACCCCCAAACCTCCGTCCACCTGCAACACTACCCCTAAACACCACCTAACCAACTCTAAAATATGATTTCAGAGCCTCCTTTCATTGCGTTCTATTCAAGATATTAAAGCAACTCTCTAATAATAAGCTTGATCCTTGACATCAGATACCTACCTGTAAAATTGGCTTCGATTCATTTAAAAGAGTTTTTTTTCTTTTTTTGAACCTAGGCTAAATCATTCATATCTGTTTTCGTGCTTGTGTAGATTGATGACCAAAGGGTTGGGATCAAAGGGTTGTGCAGATTACGAGGGAGAAGTGAGAGAGAGAGAGAAGTGAGAGAGAGAGAGAGGTGAGATTTGTATTGTGTGTGTGCAGATGTACTTGTGTGTGTATATATTTAATATTATAATATAATAAAGTAAAATATTTAATAATATTTAATTTTAATGGTAGGGGTACTTTGGTCATCTCATAAATATTAACAGAAAAAATCTAACAGAGTTAGAAAATTGGACTCAAATGGTTATAGAATTATCAACCAGGCACTCAGAATGTTAAAAATGAAAATGTTGGACTCAAGTAGTTAAAATCAACAAAACTCAGGAACTCAAAAAGGAATTTACTCTAATAATAATAATAATAATAATAATAATAATAATAACAACAACAACAATAACAACAATAATCACCATCATCTTCACCAAACCAAACAAAAAATTCAGATCAGAAGCAAGATAGGGGGCAAACGGTGTAGGGTTAGGGTTGGTAGCGCTGCGGGTGATGGTGGTCGGAGGATGGGGGCGAACGGTGGTGAGGAGGATTTTATCAGGGGAAGCAAAGGAAGGTATGATGGAGGAAGGTATGACGACGATGATGGTGGCGCCGATGAAAATGCCGGTGAAGAGGAGGCGTTTGGGATTCAGAATGTTGGTGAAGTCTGCCACGTTTCATCATCATCCCAAATCACATATTAAATGTTGGTGAAGAATTAATAATAATGCTAAGTGATGGATGAAGCATGAAATGAATTGTTGTTGGTGGTGAAGTCTGCACACAAGAAGAAAAACAAGAGAGAGAGAGAGAATGTAAGATAGGGAGAGAGATATAGGGGAGGGGGTGGGGTGGGGAGGGGAGGGGGTGGTATACGGTAGATATTTTAGGAAAAATAAAAAAAATTATTAAAATTTTAAATTGTAGGTAAAATGACAACCCTACCCCTGACATTAACGATATTTTTTAACTGAGTTAGTGAAAAAGACGAATTTGGCAAAAAAATCCAAACCTTAGGTGTTAATTTGCAAAAAAAAAAAAAATTTGTACTGAAGTGACAAACTGGACCAAACCTCAGGGACGAATTGGGCCTTAAACTCTAAAGTTTAATATATTAACTTTTAAATATAGTAATGTTAATGTTTTAAATTTTAATTTAAATAAAAAATATAAGTTTTGGGAAATCAGATGCAATACGGGGAAATTTAAGGAAAACTAAAGAAAAACGGGTAAAAAACTAACGTAACACTGACATATCACACGATGAAAATGATGAAAGCGGGAGGACTTCTTGTTCCCTTATAATAGAGGACTAGTCGGTTTAATTGGGAACTAGGTGCATACTTCATACACCACAGTTTAGTTGGAGTATTAGGATGAGCTTAGTATTTAAACAATTGGCCATTACACTATAATAATTAGCAAACGTTTTGAACAGTAATTTTATCAAAATCTGATTATCTGATTGTGTTTAAATATTATTGGTTTTAAGTTATAGCAAGATTTTATGGGTGTGGGTTAGTGGTTATGTTGCTGGTTTGTTAATGAGTTGGCGCAGGTTCGAAACCCGGTTTATGCGAGATATTTGAAATTTGTTTTTTTTATCTATTGGATGGAGGGATACGTGTCAGTAACGCGCGTTACTGCCTTTTGTTAATCAACAGGGAAACTGCTGTTAATGCTATGATAACTCTAACACCCTATCTAATGTTTGTGTTATAACCGTAGCTACATTTCATGTTATCGACTTTCGTAGCTAATATTTGCCCTTATGCACTACAAATGACCGCCGCAACGCGGCGGATTATGTCTCTAGTTAATAATAAACTGTAGAAACAAGCAAGTCCCATTTGAATATTTGATATAAGGTTGTGTGTAGTGGGGGGGTTATGTGGGCGTTTTGAGCCTCTATAGCGCCCCAAACACTGCCCCCAGGGGCGCTATAGGGCGTTTTACGGTGGCAGGGTTTTGAAGATAACGGGCGTTGTGGGATTGAAGTTTCTATTGGGGATTGTGAATGACCGTTGTCAAACGGTCAAAACATTTAATTTTTTTTTTAAACAAAATCTCTCTATATATATACACATACAACACAAACAACACACACCACAACGCAAATATATACACTTTTCCAACCAAACAAAACCAAATAGAAACCCAAAACCAAACCAAGATCAACTCGAGTTGGTGAGGGCGTGGATCAACACCAAGGAGAATCCGCAGAACAATAGGCAGCATTTTTGGCGCAATGTATTGGAAGAGTACAACCGAATTACAGATACGGACAATCGTACTGTTGATCAGATCACCGCTAAGTGGTCTGCCATACAAAATAACTGTAGGCGATGGCACACAGTCTATGAAGCGACGGTGCAGGCGCATCCTGACGTTAGCCAACAGATGGCAATTTAACTGACACACGACGCTTATCGTGAACGCTACGACAGCGACTTCACCATCACCAATCTTTTGTCCTGGTCTATGATGCGTTTTTATTTTGTTTAATGTTTTAAGGTTTTAGTGTTTTAATAATGTGTAATGTTTAATATTATGTTTTATGTTTAGTGTTGTATTTGTAATGTTTAAGGTTTTAGTGTTTAATGTTTTATTTGTTTTTGTGTTTAATGTTAGTTTATTTTAAAAGATTACATAATATTTTAAATTTAAACCATTACATTAACACATAATACATAAACACATAAAAATACAATCCTAAATTACTTATTACAAACAGAGTTCCTAATCCTAAACTACTTATTAAAACGTTACATAAAAACATAATATAATCCTAAATTACCAATTAAAACCTAAACCTCCCATTACGGAGAGTAGTTGTCCCAGTCCTCGAGTGTGTAGTACTCGGGGGATACGGAACGTGATCTGTCCCGTTCATCGGATCTCGCATCCGAGGGGAAATAGTAGTACTCACGAGGAGGGGTAGGCATGCTCCAGAGGCGTTCCTCCTCCTCAATTTCCCTGAGGGCTTCCAAGTCCTCAGGAGTTGGGTCCCCATATTCACGGGGTGGGGGAGTCTGGTGGTGGGGGGGTGGGGGTAGGTTGGTGGTAGGGGGTGGGGGTAGGTTGGTGGTAGGGGGTGGGGGTAGTCTGGTGGTGGGGGGTGGGGGGTGGGGGTAGTCTGGGGGGTGGGGATAGCAGCAGCAGTCCGGGGGGTGGGGGCCGACAACATTAGTCGGTCCATTTCATTAATAGCCATGCAATAATCCATGGCCCAGGCTCATTCTTCATCCGTGAAGTCATCATCGACTTCAGGAGGAGGAAAGGTTGGTTGTGCAGCAGCAGCAGGATGAGTGAAGGTTGGTGGTGCCGCAGCAGGAGGAGGATGGAGATATAACCAATGTTGTGGAGGAGGAGGAGGAAGAGGAGGTTGTGCAGCAGGAGGAGGAGGAGAGGAGGCGAATGGTAGTCTCCGGGGCCGGACCCGGCGAGAGTACCGCCGGACATTAGACGGTCCGGCAGCTCCTGGTTGAAAACCGCCCATATTATTCATTGTGTTGAGGATGAGGAAGAGGTGTGACTGAGATTGGGGAGGGGGGGGGTATTTATAGGGTGTGACTGAACATTTGGGGGGGGGGGGGGGAGTTTGAAATTCAAACTTTGAAATTTAAACGTTTGGGGGGGGGGGGGGGGGGAGTTTGAAATTCAAACTTTGAAATAGGAGGGAAACCGTTTGAAATTCAAACGGTTTGGAACAGTAACCGTTTGAAATTCAAATTTTTTTTATTAAATATTATTTTTTAATATTAAATATTTTTTTAATTATTTTATTAATTTAATAAACTTTCAGTTTAAATTTTTATTTTTTTTATTATTTTTATATTTAATGAAATAATTAATCAATGATTACCCAATCATTTATAACCCCCTCATAACCCCTTCCCACTACACCCTCTTTTTCCATAACCCCCCTTCTATTACTTTTTAATATTTTAATACCATAACCCCCACATAATCCCTCACCACTACACACTAACATGGATTTATTTAATTTTGTCAACCAACATAAACGTCAGCAAGTCCCATTTTATATAACATGGGTTTATTTTTTTAATACATATAATTCTGACGTAATTGGTTTTTTTAATCCGGTCCAATGAGTGTGTAAGACTATGGGGTGTGCTTCCCCTTCCCCCTTCCTTCTCCTTCTCCACATCAGCGCCACGTCATTTTCCCCTTCCCCTCCCCCTTCTAGGGGAAATGGTTCCCCCTCCTTCCCCCTCCTCCATCTATATTATTATATGTATTGTTATTATATTATTATATAAAAAGTATTAATATTAAATTAAAAGTAAAGTAAAAAGTAATGTTATAATAATATATATAATATTATAATGAAATCAATTGCATCGGGGAGATCGGGGAGAAACTCCCGTGCACACCGAAGTGGGTTCGGGGGGGGCGGTGTTCCCCTTCGGGGAGATTGCCAAGTCACCTTTCCCGACCCCTTCCCCTTCCCACACCCCACAGTCTAAATAAGTAAAACCGCCGGTTTGGTTACTCGTTCAGTTTTCAAACCATTATTGTAAGGAAAAACTTTCAAAAACCTAAAAGTTTTAGGTGCTCTATGTATTTTTTTTTCTTCTTTTATTTGTATCTTTAATTTTAATAAACTAGTTATCAGTGACGATGTTTGAACTTTTAAGTAGGGGGCCGAAAGTTACTAGACACAAAAAAATTTTCTACGCCTAAGTTTCGGGTCGGTGATCTGGTTTGGGTCAAGCAATAAAATCTCTAATTTCAATCATTCAAATTACCGGTTTTACATATAAAAAACCAATTTTTAAAACAAGCAAATACAAGATGCGAGAGAAAGGAAGAGTACCTTAAAAAGAATCACAACTCAGCCCGAGTGCCCGACACCTTTAAACTCTTTAATTACGAATGTCAAATTAAAATTTTTAGCAATTTCTTTTTCTATGTAAATAACTAAGTTTTTCGCGAGATAATCATCTAACATCTTATTCCCATGATAATTAACCTAAGACTATCCGTTGTGGCCCGCAAGCAGACTGCCGCGAGCCACAATGTGATCCACCTGGATAGCCCGACCCATAACAACAGCCAGCGACCGTTTCCGCGAGCGAGCCCAAGCGACTTAGCTCGCGTGAGCTAGCGAGTGAAAATCCAAAAGTCTTGGCCGTTGGCAGCTGGCTAACGGTCAAAAAGTAATTAAGTAAATTAAATTTTTGCTTGATTTTGATAAAATAATATGTATATATATAGTGCTTTTGATTAACAAAAAGAACATCTCAATTTTTTTTTATCTTCCACTTGATCAAAAATGGCAAACCCAAATCCAAATCCAATCCCGGCCTCAATGAACCGTGTGCGACCACTAACGTGGAGTGTAGAGGAAGAACTCGCTTTGGTGGATTGTTATATTTGCCAACAAGAAATAGGAGATTTCGAGCGAAACAAAAGTTTTTGGAAAGAGATTGTCACCCGATTCAAGCGACGAATGGGTGAAAACCATCGTTCAACTGATATGATATATGAAAAATATTGTTCCATGAAGGCGAAGTGCACCATATTTGAGGGGTTCTACATGGCTGCGATGAACGCGAACCCGGGTTTAAAAGATGAAGACTGGATTGAAATGGCTCGTAATGAATACCGAGCCATACACAATGATAACTACCCACGTGAAGAAACTTGGAGACTTATGAGAGGACGATTTCTAATATAGTCGTCTTCTTATGTTTTTAATAATGGTTTGATGTTTTTAAATTTCAAAAAAAAAAAAAAATGTTTATTTTGATGCAATGGAATGTTTCTTTTATTTTTAGTTTAATGTTTTTTATAAAAAAAATTGTGGTAAATATAATATATTTGGTAAAAAAAACCCGCTAACCCTTTGCCACAACACCCTGCCGCGAGCGACCGCCTGCCGCTAACCGGTGCCACGTAGGCGTTGACGTGGTAAAATATTATTCGATAAATCTCCCACTATCCGCTAACCCTTACCCACAACACCCTGCCGCGAGCGACGGCCTGCCGCTAACCAGTGCCACGTAGGCGTTGACGTGGTAAAATATTATTCGATAAATCTCCCACTAACCTCTACCCACAACGGATAGTCTAATACACGTATCAATAAATAATCAGATGAATATTCTAACATCTAATGAACGAACCTGAAACCTTGTGTAAGCCCTAACCAATTTGCCGCCTAAGAAAACCTCCCAATTTGATGCTCTGTTATCGCTGGTTCTTTTACTTTTATTTTTTATTTGTAAACATGGGCTTGGGTAGTTTGGTTATTGACTTATCAGTTTATTGGGCTTTGCCTTTTTTTATTTGTATAGGACTTTAGTTAATTAAGTGTATTAGGTAAAAAGTTTTTAGTTATTCATTGGGCTTCGTACACTAACACAAATTTAGGGAGGATCGGCCGGACTAAAAAAATCGTGGTCTGTGTGTGTGGAGGGGGGGGGGGGGGGGGGGGGGGGTTTAACAATTGTATGAAAACACACAAAATAACAATACTTTTATTATAATAATACAACTGATCTTTTGTATAATGTATATGTAATTACACACCCTTATTTCTGTGCCATCCTTATTTGAGTATAAGTATAACAAGCAAACATGTGTTACTATCGTATGTCGAATACACCGGCTCCACCTATCTAGCATGAAGTTAAGCTAATAGGGACCAGTTCGATATACACCGGCTCCACCTATCTAGCATGAAGTTAAGCTAATAGGGACCAGTTGGAGTCGGGGCCATGGCTGGGGAAGCATCGGCCATAAGTTTTGCAGATACCGTAGGTCCAGGTGCAACATAGCCCGAGCTTCTGATCTCACTCATCCCTCTTCTTTTATTGTCTCCTCGAGTTTGGCATAGGCTCGGCAAATATACACCTTTTCATATAACAAATAGGAACAACTTTGATCAAGTAAAGACAAATATATAGTTAAAAAGAATATGTATGAATAAAAGGCTATTTACCTTCACCAATAGCAAGATTGAAATAAAGATCAACAACATTGGGGCAACCAGTGTAACAGTGAGTAGAACAAAGTTTTTGCATAAACTGCGAGTCGAGAAGGGAGTCTGAAGAGATTCCTAGAACATTACGCTCAAGCCCGCATGCCTCTAGGCAACGGTCACTTTCAATCCAGTTTGTGACATGATTGGTATCAATGTGTGAGGTACTGCAAACAAACACCTCTTCTCCGCTCCTTCTAACATTTTTCTCAAGCACACAACGCTTCCCACTTGATGACACCGCGAATGCACATGAATCCTTGTTCATATTTTCACACATGACGCTACCTACATACAAAATGACGTTTTGTTTACATGTAATTAAATAAAACTTGACAAATGTAAGCCAAAGTTACCTAGTGTGGCTTCTACCGAGAAAGCAAAAATAACACCACAAACGAAAAAAATCTTGAACGAATCCATTGTTGATAATTAAGAACAAAACTAGCTAGCTAGAAAATTTAATGCGTTCTTTATTTAGTGAAGTTAAGGTAATTGAGTGTGTTGTTTAGATGTAACAATTTATAATACTTGGTTTCCACCATTCATGGCGAATGATCCTTTAACTTCTTTGTGGCATGTGGAATTTCTTAACTAAAGACTTTTATTTAGCTTTGATTTTTCTTCATCTGAACGCAAAAATAAATAAACTAATCAAAGAAGAAGAAGAAGAAACAAACAAACAAACAAGCATTCGTGATTTGACAAACAAAAAGCATTGATGATTTGATATTTATAAATATGTTCAATGCAATGTTAGAATGCGACTTGGTTATTACGGTGACAAATGTGTAGTTGGTGGTTCCGGAATGAGGCTTTTGCAATTGATGATTCCGAACATATCAACATTTCGTTCTTGTAAACATATAACAAAACTCGTACATAGGGTGCAAACGAGCCGAGCCGCTCATGAGCCACTCGAGCTCGGCTCGGTAAAAAGTTCAAAACAAGCCGAGCCTTGTCGAGCCCGAGCAGAGTTCGAGCCTAAAACAAAGGTCGTTTATTTATCGAGCCCGAGTTCGAGCCCGACATGTGAGGCTCGTTAAGCTCGCCGAGGCTTATTGAGGTTGTGTAACATTAGGTTTACTAATATTTAACTCTCAATTAAATTTGTTTAGTAAACAAGTCCGAGCTCTAGTTTCACTTATCGAGCTCATGAGCTTGAACGAGGCTATTATTTTTTTTAATATATTAACAATTAGTAATAAACATGCCAAGCCCGAGCCAAGCTCGAGCTTGAGAAACTTCAAACGAGCCGAGCTCGGCTCGTTTGCAGCCATAGTCGTACATGATGAAAATCATGTATACTATACATATACATAGCATTATGTAACCTGTTTATCTTGGCATATTAAACGGGTTGTTAACGGATTAAAAAGATGTAAATGGGTCTGAAATTATAAATTTCTTTTTTGGACGCAAATTAGATCTTTACTAATCCCATATTTTTCCGGTTAGCCAATAATAACACAACTGAGAATATTCCTGTCACCACCAGTCCCATCTTTCGGTTAAGTTTTTACTGACGTGGACATATGACGTGGCAAAAAATTTTTTATTTCCATGTCATCATTCAAGTTAAATTATTAAAATGCATTTTGCCTACTTTTTTTAAATTAGTCTGACATTTGCCTCCTATGTTTACAATCTAACTCGAACATAGCTAGTCTGTTAAACATGTGAACTTCTTTTTGTTTATGACGCAAACATACTTATAGGCCAGGTGGTTTGGGATTACTTTTTGAAAATAGATTATGTGTTTTGTTGTAGTATGGGTGGAAGTGTTTTTAAATTATTGTATTTTGGTAACCTATTAAATGCAAATAATCTATTTTTATAAACCTTTCCAAAACACTAAAAACTGATTATTTGCATTTTCAAAACACAATAATCTAAAAATTCATTTTAAAACTCAACCCCAAACACCCTCTTAGACTACATAGTGTGGTCATGGGGTGAAGGGGAAATGAAACGACATGTAATATCCACATCAACAGTAGAGGAATTTCCCTCTAAGCCCCCAAAAAACCACGAAGTGGTGGTAGCGTCGGTGGTTTTTTTTATTATTATTCTATTTATTCCAATAACCAACGATAACCATCCATGCCCCCACGCCAGTGAAAACCTCCACACCACCTGTCCCATTCTAGTTTTCACGCCATATATAGGGTGGTGTTAGTGACATTGAGGGTCTTCAAATCCCCCTTCCACGTCCCACACTGTATAGTCCTAAACCCACTCCAAAAGATTTTGTTGGAATTAACACTCCTAGAGATTTTGATGACCTTTAAAGTTTTAACCGGTAATGAGTAATACAATAATTTATTTGTTGATATTAAATGAGTAAAATATCATATTATACAAAAGGTTTTTAGGATATATCAAGGTGATATGAAAAGATGTTCTTTGGCATGAAGAGTGATCTAGATTCAGAAGTAGAATTAGTGGGTTTTTATATTTTCGTTTCTAATTCCATTATTTGAGCTATTAGTTAAGTTAAAATTGATTGTGTTGATAAATATAGTTTAATAACGTTTAAGAAAATGATTAAACTTATAAATTCCTTCAAAGAAATACTACTCGTCATCAAAGATTGAATAATCTTTAAAGTGACAGGAGTCACATCTTATGGAATTGTCCAAATTTATTCCATGTCGACTTCTATTCGTTTATACCAAATACTACATTCATTGATCACTTGTTTTTAAAATAATAATCAAGTACATACTTCGATTTTCTTTATTAGTTTTATCAAATTATATTAATATATTGTTATTAACTGAGAAAGGTAAACCGTTCGGCTCATAGAATGGTTCTTTAACGTTTAACTGGTCGACATCACGTGTCCACATGTTTAAGCAGTGACGAATCCAGGAATGATTTTCAGGGGATTCCTTTCGTAGATTTTAACTGATTTTCACTATTTTTTCAATTTTTTTCCAAATTGAAGGGGTTTATGGGAACCCAGGAACCCCTTGGCTCCACCGCTGTTTTTAAGACTCATTTGTAAAACGACTTAGATTTATAATTGTTTGGATTGTAATTAACTTTTAATTTATCATGTTTGCAATGTCTTACTATTTAGTAAACATGATAAGTGAATCGTGTCACTATAAATCGTGTTAACTAGGTCAGGTCATATGTGTTATTGATATACCTATGCTTAATTATATCTTTATCACGCTAAATATGTTGTATTTTTTTATTTGTGTTATTTAACTTTTTATTGACCAGCTACCTCACTCATCCACTAATCATACTTCTTAATCCACATATTTTCTACCATGCGTGTGACTTGAATCCTCAACCTCATGGTTAGGGGCACCCTTCCATCACACATTGATAGGGTTAGGCTACAAGCCCCTTAGTATTCAAATTATTAAACTGTTTATATTTAATCATGTTGGCGTATCGTATCGTGTAATTCCATTATTAAACATGTTTATGTTAGTAGTTCAGTAAATGACTCCTAGAGATTGGATCGATTCTCTAGAAAATGTGTAATACATGAGGTTGGATCAATTCATAAAATATGAAATGCTTGTTAATATGCGAAAAAATAGTAAATTGACAAAGGAAATATTAAATAAATAAAAGTGAAATGAAAATTTATGATCTTATATTTTTATTTAATAGGAGAGAGAAGCAAAAATGCAATGTAATATATTTTTTGAAAGGTTAAACGCTAATCTCCACAAACTTCTATATTTACAAATAGTAGTGGAAATGCCCGCACGTTGCTGCGGGTGCATCTGTTTTGTAACATTATAGTTGTTGGGCTTTGTGGTGTGTCTAGACTGTAGAGTTGGCTCAAGCTTTTTATGTATTTAGAGAAAAAAAAGTCTAATATTTGTGTTTTTTTTACAAGTTTAGATGGTTAATTATAATATCACTAATTTTGGCACACCATTTATTTACTTGTCACAACATACGCACCATTAAATACGTTATCAAACTCGTTTACAACCCAACAGCCCGCTTATAATTTATCAACATTCATGACTTTTTAAAAAGTACGGGTTAAACGAGTCAGGTTTTGGTTGACCCAAATTTATATATGCATGTTAGGGTTGAAATCTTTGACATGAATAGCATAATGGGTCGGATGTTAGGGTTGAAATCTTTGACATGAATAGCATAATGGGTCGGTTTCGGGTTGCACATTTCAACCCACCAATCCGCAAATTCATTAACTCGACATGATTAACACCCCGTACATTTTCCATAGCCTTTCTAGACAACATGACATTAAAATGAAGTTATAAATATGCAGCCATGACTGCTTCCTCACTACCATCGGCACCACCATCATCATCGCCACAATAGGCATCACCGCCTCATTGCAGCCACCGTTGCCACTTTTGAAAGTTGGTTAGTATTCTACAAAGTAGCCCCATTATATCGGGCAAACCAATTTTGATACTTTTTAATAAAACTATTAGTTTCAACTGAACCCGTTTGACCCAAACCAAATTGATAAATTTTACATGGCCCGTTTGACCAAAACTTATTTTTGTTCAGAACCCATCTTGACCAGACCCGGTCTGACCCGGAGCCATTTTAACCTGTAACACATCCCGACCGACCCACCCTGCCAGTTTTGCCATGTTTACATCTTATGAACTAATCAAACTTAACATAAGAAGGGAACAAAAAAAAACGAATATATCAACAATACCAATTTAATTTCTGATCATCTGGTGATCTTTTTAAATGTATCATTTGCAGTTGGATCAAGAACAAATACTTCTAGCCTTAAAAAGATTAAAAACTAAACCTTGAAACGATATATGGACATATGGTTAATAATGGTATAATTCCTGGTATGAAAACAAAGAAATTACGAGTGCAGCAGTCAAAAACAGGTTCTGTCACTTGTAACCTTATAAAGATCTAAACCTTGATTCAATATATAGCTATAAATGGTACAATATTCCAGGACCATTACAATCATATGCAATACCCCTGCAAAATCTTGGACTATATTATCTAAAAGGGTACCAAATGAATACATTTGATGCTACAAACTGCGAACATTGCAGGAGTTAGAAAAGAGGAAACTATTATATCAAGTGTCCATTGACAGAGACCTCGTTTACCATGTCATCATCCTCGCTGGAAAATAACTCTGTCTCTTTCTCCTCCTCGTTACCAACATCTTGATTTTTAAGCTTTGAGTGAGCCGCAATGAATATCATTTTTTAAACCTGTTCAAGATGGACCCTTGGTTGAACCTGCCCTTGACCCCATACCCATCTCATGAAAGACCAACTACACTTGAACCCACAAGAAGTTGCATGAAGAAACAAAAGCCGGACTGCAATTTTACCAAGTATGGTGAAATCTTTCAAGACAGTCTCCCAAATGAGTCTGCTACTCTGAGGGTTCGCTATTTTCATCTTTCCGGTAAAAGGGTCACGTTGCTTGACTGGACCCGCTTGTGCACATAAAGGGTCAAGTCCCTCGGACCTCCATTTCATAAGCTCCATCAATGCAATGTGAGCTTCTTCTCTTGAGACTAAACGCGTAATCAGATTATCTACATCTTTCTCTTGTTCACAAGTTAAACATTTAAAAGGCGGAAGATATTTACCGCTTGAATCCCTCATTAAATACACCTGATCTAGTATGAATGCCGCTGACCATGCAGGATGATAGTTTTTCTTGAAACGTCTGTCGATAATTTTCTCAACAGTCCCTTGATGAATGCTGAATTTTATACACCAGTCCTTTAGTTTCGCTCTCAAATCTTCCCAAAGAGGAAGACATTGACCAACTATTGGTCTCTCGGCCTCAATTTTCTCGACCATGCCTCTAATCACTTTGATTAATGTATTAATAGCTTCAACATCATTCCAAAAACCATATTTCGAATCAAATCAGCAACTTCAGAACCTCTAGAATCTTCCATAACCACAAGTTTGTACGAGTCATCCGTTACAACTAAATGCAAAACCTGAGCACAGCTCAAAAAATTATCCAACTTTCTAGCAATGGACACCTAACACCACAGTCACTGCCACCATCCAAGATATCGCACAAAAACACCAACACATAACTACTGTTGACAATAGATGGATGAATTCTGTAATCAAGCACATTGGAACCCAAAATCGATGGAGAAAACATTAGTTAGCAAAAACCGAACCAAAAGGGCTGGACTTACATTAAACCCATGGACGCTCGTACAGCTCCTGATCAAGCCTGTCATCGCACCACTATGTACCGCCACTGCAGCCAGTGACCGGCCAACAACCGAGGAGGGATGTATTCGGCACCCTCGTATCTCTCTATAGTCCTGTAAAAGAACAAAAGCTTTTACAGTTTTACCATGAAAAACCATAGAACACAAACCATGTTTTTTTTTTGAAAGGAAGAATATAGACTATAGTGGGAAAGAAGGTTGGTGACAGGGTTAGGAAGTCCACATGTACACTACTTCAAATTACACATAACTCTAAAAGATATAGAAGATTAAGAGCAACGAAACAAACAAACTACACTCTTCCTACAGTTATGAAACCACGTGGAACAACAAGCAAAACCCTTTGCAGCCAATTTGCAGAAACAATAATTTGCTATCTTTCAAATATTAATCAATTTACAGAGAACACTAAGAAGTGATTAGAAAAAAGAACACCCAAATCATTTGACCTTTATTATAATAAACAAAGAATCATGAATACAATTCCAAAATCTTAGTTAAATAAATCAAAATTTTCATGACGAGAAGGCATCACCAAGTAATGCCATAGCAATACTTATTATTAAAAGAAAGCTGATAATGTTTTGAGATTCAACATCATACCTCTAAATTCCATCAAGCTCAAAAACCAAACCGATTAATTGCCAACAAAAATCAGTGATTCAACATACTGAATGGGAAAAAACCGAGCTGTAATTCTATGATACGCAAGCTAAAGAAAAGGAAGAAAACAAATAAGAATTACGGTTTCATTAAAAACATCGCTAGAACTTAGAACCTGCAATAGAACCACAATCTTAACTCGTTATTCATGTTTTGGCTACTCCAACTCCATTCCATGGTACTGGAATCACATTCAACACACACACACACATATAGATACATATAAGGATAAAACTAAAAACTACCAAAACGCCGAGAAACGCACCTGGTTACCAACTGGAAAAATGATCTGGTGTGAAAAAAGACAAACAATTTTAGGGTTTCCGAAATAGATGATGGATAAAGAAAACAGGGGAGACAGAAAAGGTGAGTGTAATTGCAAGTGATTGGAGGATGAGAGTTTATGAGCGGGTATTAGAGTTTGCATTATTAATTTAAGCGACGATCTAGATCCCATCCAACCAGCACTGAACAAAGAAATTTGGTGGATTTGTCAAATAAGCACGAACTGAAAGGATTTGAAACTGGCATTTGAATCAAGGAAATTAAAGAAATTGGAAGGTTGTCGATTATTTCTTCATTATGATTGATTTAACAGTGGAGGAACAAAAAGTGAAGGAGGGGTACTATACGAATGATATTTTAGGTTTAACTAAAAACAAAAGATAAAATTACTTTGCTAACTTTGTAAGTGTCTTAATTGAGACAATTCTTCCCATAATACCCTTAAATTTCATGCTTAAATATGTTGTACATGTTGCTTATTAAGTTGTACGAAAATAAAAATGACTTTGTTAGCCATCACTCCTCCTTAATAAGATAATTAATAATTAATAAGATAATATAGATAAGACACTTTTTGTTTGAAATTGAACGCAATATCTCCCACTAAGAGAGATAAAGAAAAAAGGTTTCGAAAGGCTAAACGCTAATCTCCACAAACTCTTATATTTACAAATAACATTAAATATTAAGGTTTTTTAATTAATTGTTAAGTTATTTGTTAACATGTTAACCGGATGTTAAGAGTCTGAATTATTTTTTTTCCTCTTCTAAACCAGCAACCACTAAAAATATATGGTTATGTGAAGTTAATGGGATCAAACCATTTTCTTGAGGTAAGATGGAGTGAAATGGACAAGTGTGTGATGTGACATATAGGTAGAATTAATGAATGTTAAAGTATATCTCAAAGCATAATACATGTAAGGCCATCGGGTATATTTTAACCCTCGTCAACTCCATCTAAATGCTACATCACCAACGTTTCCCCATTTCACTCCACTTCACCCCACTTCACCACAAGAAAATGGTTTAACTTCATATAACCACACCTTTTAATGTTTTTTGGTTTAAAAATGGAAAACAAATGAATTCAGTCTCTTAACACCCCCATTAACATATTAACAAGTAACTCCTTTAGCATCCCTTAACACAAGGAAGGAGTGGTGTGCAACACCGTTTAACATGCCATGCCATCTTTGACTCCGTAGATGTTGGTGTACACCCCCTGGCCTAATAGTGGGTTCAAAAACATATATACTCGTTGAACTCTGTTGAACCCAAAAAAGAACAGATGATTGGAAAACCAAAGCATTCTATATTTTGACCCAAAATAAGTCGAAACTTGAAGAACAGATCCCCCATGACAATGATAAACAACTGCTGCTGTAAAGTCTGCTAGACATAAAGACTGGTGAAGACAACATCTAATGAAGAGTAAAGGACTGTTGAAGACAAAGTCTATTGGAGCCTTAGCCGTGTTTAGGCTTCAACAAATGAAGAAGACATATGATGATCAACAAAAGTTAGCTAGCAGATTTTATAGTTAGTTAGTTTGTTAGATGTTGTTGTCTAGGTGACGTCAGCTAGATTACAATAGATGTTTAGTTCCTTGTACGAATAAAGTTGAGTGATCAGGTTGAGGGGAGTTGTATTCAAGTACAGTATAATCTGTATTGATTAATGAAAAGTATTTTGATAAAAACTATCTCCTGATTGCTATTAATTAAAGTTATTTCCGTTGCACTTTCCATTTATATATATAAATCATTCATCTACTGTTTCATCACATAACTTTCATAACAATCAAATTCAGATCCTAATAATTGGTATTAGAGCTTGGTAAATTAAATTCGATCTAAACAATCAATTTAATATAACGAATCAACTCATTAATATTGATATCAATTTGTTTGTTGAATGGAAAACGGGGTAAAAGTTTAACTACGTTCAAGCCACCGATGTTTGTCAGGTATGAATACAATATCTGGCAACGTCGGATGAGCCATGTTCTAGCTCAACAGAATACGCGATGTTGGAAGTCGGCTATCTTCGAACCACATGTTCCAATGGTGCCGAGAACCAAGGACCCAAAAGTTCAGCAGCCAAAGAAACTTGAAAACTATTCCGAGCTAGATTTTCAGGAAATTCAGTTAGATGTCAAAGCTTTCAGTATTGTTACAATGGTTCTACCAAATGACATCTATGCTGTCCTGTTACACTGTAATAGTGCAATGGAATTGTGGAATGCTTTGAAAGAACATTTTGGTAGGACTGAAGAAGTTATTTAAAATAATCATGAAATTCTAAGTCAACAATATGAAACATTTTGTCATGTAAAGGGGGAGTCATTAACTCAACAATTTGAGATGTTCAATTGTCTAATTAGTGAACTAAAACTGGTGGGACTAACTTATCCTAAATCAACTTTAAATCATAGGTTCTTAAAGTCACTACCAGATAAATGGGACACTATTGCAATTGTCATAAGAAACTCAATTAGATTTAAGGACTTGAGTTTGACCCAGCTTCATGGTAAGCTCTTGACATATGAGATAGAGCTTAACCAGAAAAAGAAGCTCCAGGATTCTGGAAAAGTGTCTGATGATTATGTTTTTGGTAATACAACACTTCTGGGTCAAGAGGAATCATCTGGAAGTACTAAGGATCAAACTTATGATCATTTCATTGATATAACATCTAGATTCAACTATGATACTTGCTCTCTCAACTATGCTTTTACAGCTTGTAGTGATATCTAGGCCTCTGATAACTTGTCCTTTGAGTATAATGATCTTCATCATTTTGACCCTATTGAGTTAGAAGAAATGGATATTGTGCATCAATTAGCTCTACTCAGTTTAGGACAAACAAGTTCTACAAGGAAACTGGTAGAAAGTATCCATGGTTGCATGGAGGGTCAAAAGTTGGGTTGGATAAATCATAGATAAAGTGTTATAAATGTCACAGGCTAGGTCATGTTGCCAGGGAATGTAGGAGTCAAAACTGTTACACCCTCAAATTCCACATGCGGGGTTTTATCGCGAGATGCATGACACACCAGGATCCAACTCAGCGGTCACAATAAACGACAACTAAATGTAAAATACGTAAACCAAAACATTAAGTTTTTAATAACATAAGACCTTAGCGGAAGATTAATCTTGTTTACAACCCAAAACAGATAAGATAGTTTGAAACATTTATTCGAAAACATGCAACTAGAAGACCCTAGACGTCATGCAAGACCCGTGTGCCTAGTCTATATGCTGCTACCTTAGTGACCTGACAAAACATGCCAAAAAGACATCAACATATAATGATGATGAGTTCACAGGTTTTTATAAAACATTTCCAAAAGTGTACCAAGTTCAATCCCGTCAATACTATGTCACGTGTACGCTAGCTAGGCGTAAGTTCTGCTACTACTACGATTGGAAAACCATTACTGAAC
Organism: Ambrosia artemisiifolia; assembly: GCA_032199755.1. Classification (NCBI taxonomy): domain Eukaryota; kingdom Viridiplantae; phylum Streptophyta; class Magnoliopsida; order Asterales; family Asteraceae; genus Ambrosia; species Ambrosia artemisiifolia. The sequence goes on from CM063513.1 coordinate 28,098,480, forward strand.
ACGAATATATGAATACAAGCATACAAGAATACTCCCGCCCGAATAATGAATACGTAGGTCGAGACAATATGCACCCGCCCGGCTCCCAGCCGACAAGCGGGGCAGGTCACACCCAATAGATCTATCCACATTTCCCCTGTTGTGCTACCCCGCACATTCATGGTTTCCCCCGGGACTTTAACAAACCGTATAGTAACCAAAAGCCGACCATAGTATGACATAAGTTTTAAGTACATCGCATGTTCCTCCCCTGAAAGCCAAACCAGTAAAAAGTGGGGCTGTGAAACTCACCTAAGGGTGCGTTCTTCTTAATAGACAATAGACAATGCAAATGATAGTCCGTAGTATTGGCGACCTATCATTAATGCATATGAGTACCCGGACTATTAACCTGCAGGTCAACTAGTCCCTGAATGTCCAGACCATAACTGTGTACGTTTGAAAGCATGTTTGAATGTTAGTCTGACCACACAAGACAAGACCCGAAATCCCATTGGTGACCCGACATCCCACGTGTTAGCCAAATACAAGTAATCAAGCAATCATATGCAACTATGCACTTAACACGCACCATAGTTCACCAAGTCTAGCATACAATTCACATTTTGCATATACGAGTCCGAACACGTGCTATCAGGTTTCTAGACATGCCACCGGGTTCTAAATATGTTCCTAGGTGTCAAACCATGTTTCGAGATCTTAAAATACGCTTACAAAATCAAAACACACGACTAGGCATCAAAACACGTGACTAGGAATCAAACAGATAATTAAGAATCCTAATTGATACCTCTGCAGGTGAGTAGGGTCCTACTAGCCCCCTTCAGGTGGCAATTAAGACTCTACTCACCCCTGGACAGGCGAGTAGGAATCCTACTCGCCCCCTGTAGACAAGGAGCCACTTTTCACGCGTTGACCCTCCAAATCAGATCCAAAACATGTAAAAACACCCAACATCAATCCAAAATCATCAAGCAACATTTCCTAAATGAAAATCCCCAACTTATCATCAGTATATCACCCTAATTGCAAGCATTTCCCACAACGGAATAATATTATGAAAACATCACATCAAAGCATGCATAACTTACCCTAAATGGCAAATAATCAGATTTCATCACATAATCACATTGCAAATCATCATCCTACTGTTACTACATCATTGTAGCATAAACCTAACATCATACACTCATCAAATCACTTCATAACATCCTACATCTTCCTAAATCACTCAAACGGGTCAAAACGCATATTATCATCAAAACACATCAAACAACCTTCAAACTCCTAGATAATTATCCTAACAACTTATCCATATCAGTAAAACATCAAACATATAAGAATCCCCATGTTTTAATCATAAAAATCCGCTCTTTGCATGTATACTTCACATATAACTCATATAAAGGATTAGAGTTGTTTTAAAACTGTTTTTCAAGGGTTTTTAAAGACAAAAACTTCACAAAACCAGGTCTGGACCTTTAGGGATCAAAATAAAAACATGATAAAAGCTTAGGATGGATAACACACCTTAGATTTTGCTAAAGAGGATGTGTAGAGCTTGGAAATGGTAGGTTTTTAGGCAAAAACGAGTTCCAGACGTTAAGTATGGTGTGAGAGAGGTTTGGGGCGAGTTAGGGTTTCACAAATGATGTTTTACAAGTCAAGTATGGTATTTATGGATGTTTCTAGTCGTTTCTGATGCTACACGTGAGTAGGAACTGCAGGTGGAAATTAGGATTTGCCCCCTTTACAGGCGAGTAGGAGCCTAATTGCCCCCCTTTTCAAGCGAGTAGGATCCTAATTTCCCCTTTTACATGTGAGTAGCTTCCTAATTGCCCCTGCAGGTGGAAATTAGGAATCCTAATTGCCCCCTGCAGGCTGTTGTGATTTTTCGGCGTGTTAAACACTATTTTAACATATATAAAGACATATTCACATACTGACAAGTTATATAATGATTATAAACACTTAATTCCTGATAACTAAAACGTTCACATCCGTTCACCAATCCCCGGGACTCGAGACTTGCGTGTGTGCATTAAATCTAGCGATTCTACAAATCACCCATCCTTGTACACATAGGTATGGACCGACCCCCGATGATCTCTTTGACCATCGTAACGACTCCCGATGATTCCCCGAACCGTCATAACATCTCAACTGACCCAGGTAAGTATAATGTATGCATGACTCGCTAAGGTAGACTTACTCGTTTGACAAAAGTGACTAACCTGAGTTTGCCGGGTGTCATAAAAACAGTGCACCTATGAAAACCTATCCAAATCAAAGACCTCAAACCAATACACAACAACACTCTTACCAGTATTCCCAAAATACACCTATCTCAAATGTGCAAAACACTGCTCATTTTGCACATTTCTCAACCAGTGTTCCAGTGCAATATGTCCAAACCATTATTCCTTAGATCCAACATGTTCAAACCCCTGTTGCTCAGGTACAAGTACCACAAGCTGCACCATCCTCTGCTAATGTAGAGACCAGTGAACATAGTTTTTTCACTCAAGGTTTTGTAGTTTGGAGCAGCTTGTCAGATGATTTAACAGATGAAAACGTTGCTCTTGTTGCCAACTTGAAAATTAACTAGACATTTTTGTTTTGTGGCACTTGAGACAATAGTTGAAGGAGTTGAATCCGATGAGGTGATGTCTGAGTCTGAAAAAGTGACTAATGATGTTGTTGAGACGGATGTTTCAGGTGAAAAGATTGAAGAAGAAGTGGTGAATCTATCAGACCCATGGAATTCCAGTGATTGCGAATGCAAGTGTGATTGTGCATTAATGGTTGTTGCTAAGGTATCTCCTCAAATCCTAAAGGATTTATGTTCAAACACTTGTGTGGTAGCTTTTGATAATATAAAAGAGGTGAATGAAATCCTTAGAAAGAAAATCTTAGAAGATAGTTTGAAAAACTCACAAAAGAGTTAAAATCAAAATTAACCGAAAAAGAATCGGAGATAAGTAGCCTAAAACATTAAGCAAGCATAATTAAAGACCAACTATAATTGTAAAATATTAAAGTTGTAAACATGAGCTTGAGTCTACCCAAATCATTTGTGAAAAATGGGTAGAATTAAGCAAATGTTATGAAATGTTACTCAACCAGCAAATAAAAGGTAGAGTTAACTGCAATTTGCATCTCTGTGGTTTAGTGGAGCTGGCACCTTGCACCCATTTTCAAAACCTTTTGCACTCTGAGCCACTATACTTGTATTTTCTTGCAGTTTGAGCCCAACTGTTAACTTTTCATCCACTTTAACGTAAAAAAATTGTGATTTACTAAAATACCCTTTTATCTCTTAATAAAATACCCCAAGTCTTCACATCACCTTAACATCATATGATAATAGTAAATCACAATTTTTTTAACATTAAAGTGGATGGAAAGTTAACAGTTGGGCTCAAACTGTAAAAAAAAAAATACAAGTATAGTGGCTCAGAGTGCAAAATGTTTCAAAAATGGATGCAACGTGCCAGCTCCAATAAATCACAGGGATGCAAATTGCAGTTAACTCTAAAAAGTAATATGAAATTTTGCATTGGATTTCCTGAATCTAGTGACCAAGATTCCAAAAACATTACTAAAATTGAGCCCAAAATCACTACAACAAAAAGGGCTTTTAAGGACCTTATGTCTGGTACGCTTGTAAAAGGGGGTCCTAAAAAACTATTTAATAGGACGAATGAACTTTTGGGGTCCTTTTATAATATACGCTACTAAACCAGTGTCCTAAAAAGCTAACTAATGGGATGGATGATTATTTGGGGTCCTATTATCATATAACTTAATAAGACACTTAAGATGTAGATCCTAATAAAGTCATTTATAAGACATATAGTTGTTGGTGTCCCATTATGTCATAAGGTAATAGGACACTTGATCACCGAGGGTCCTATTATAAGATAACTTAATACGACACTTTGTAGTTAAGTCATAAATGTTCGATGTTATAGGACCCTTTATAGTCGAAGTCATATTAGAACATAACTTAATAGGACACTTGACACATGGGTCTTATAACTTTAACCTTTATAGGACGCTTAATCATCGTGCTGTTATTATAACACATCGTATAAGACACATGATATTTGAGTCATAAAACATCCGTTTTATAGGACACCTATTCGCTAGAGTTTTATTACTCCGTACAACATAACTTAATAGGACACTTAACACTTGGGTCTTATAACTTTAACCTTTATAGGACGCTTAATCATAGTGGTGTTGTTATAATACACCATAATAGGACACTTGATATTTGACTTTGTTTAGAAAAAAAAAAAAGAAATTAAAAGATATGGATCATGCAAGTTTGTGACTTTGTTTAAATAAATGTGTTTGATTATGTGTTCGTGTTCATGTTTGTGTTCGGTTAAAATTAAATGAACAAACATGAACACACTTGTGTTTGTTTACATGCCTAACTTCTTTTTTAGTGTTTTTTATGTTTGGAATTGATATTATCACCTCTTCTTACCAGCATACACATATACATATACATTGGTGTCTAATTTTCTAAAATAAAATTTTAATTTGCACATTTATCATGTTATACTATAAATGAAAATTTCGAAAAAGAAAATGTACAGTACATGGATTAAAGTAAATGGAAAATTAGTCCACTGTCGCATGAATGATAAATGTTATCAATTGCCGATTTCATTTTATAACTATACTGCAAGTTGCATAATAAGATAGACTAAAAATATTGTTAAAGTGGAAAAGGACTTGTGGGAGCAAAATATTGATGTCAAATGCTGGTTCAAAAGTAAAATTGGCAATGGCATCGACCTTTGATGCTTCAATTCCCTGATCTGTTCGTTCTCGATGTGAACAAGAATGTTACTGTGGAACATAGGTTGGGTGGCTGGTCCTGGACGAGGAATCTGATTGGGTTACAGGAACGAAATCAGTTTTCGCAATGTGCAGATTTGCTGTTGGGTATCGGGTTGTCAAACGACTTGGATACTTGGTCATGGCCGGATGGTAAGAATGGGATATTAACGGCTGCTGAGTGTAGGGCTTTGTTGTCCAGAAATGCGATCCCGTTTTACCCTTTCGAATGGGTTAAAGGGATCCCGAAGAAGGTGTCGATTCTGGGTTGGAGGGCGATTCAAGATCGACTTCCTACTCTTGTTGGGCTGCAGAAGAGGAAAATCCTAAACGGGTCAACAATGTGCAGAGTATGTGGCGACAACGACGAGAACGCAGATCATCTCTTCACTGCTTGCAGTGTTGCAGCAATATTATGGGATAAGGTGACTTCATGGGTTGGGATCACTCCATTAATTGCATTCACAATGAAAGACGTATTGGAAATGCATGGGTCGATCAACATTTCAAAGGAAAAAAGGAAGCTTGTAAGGATTATAATTCTTGCGGGTTGTTGGGCGATTTGGAAAGCAAGAAACGAACTTATTTTTAACGGCAAACGGGTCAATGCCAGTAGCGTATTCGGTACAGCCCAAGCTTTGGCGTTCTCATGGGTGAAGCACAAATGTAAACAAACGGGTTGGTCATGTGTAAAGTTTTATGGATCAACCAATATAACAATAATCAACCAGAAATAATATCAACAAAGAACACAAAGAGAATAGCGACAAAACAGGTGTCAAAACTCTTATTTAACCCAAACCAGAAAAATCCCCCCAAACCCTAGGTTTCACCAAATCAGTGAAACCCTAAATAACAAATGTTCAGTGTAATCAGCTGATTATAATCAATCAGCTGTTACACAAGATAACAAAGTAAACACTTACAAACAACCAGAGAAAATACAGGGAAAAGGGGAGAGACAACGAGTCTTCACAGAAGACTCAAGAACCAGAGAGAGAGAGATACAATAATAAGACTGAGAGTATACGAAGACCAACACCAACAATAAAACAGATACTCTCTATTTATAGAGAAACCCTAATCACTCTCCAATGGGCTTAACCAAACCGGGCTCATAATCTTGGGCTATGCTCCACTTGTCCATATAGCAGCCCAACCTGAGAATAAACCAAACAACAAAAAAGCCCAAACAAATATAACACAATAACATGTTATTGAACCTATTTAATACTTGAATTATTTATAACATATTATTTTAACATGCCCCCTTAATTCAAGTATTAAAGAGATCTAACATGTTTAATTCCTTACAAAAAACTTTATGTTGTTCAACCCCAAGACCTTTTGTAAAACCATCAGCTATTTGACAGTTAGACTCTATCTTTTCAGGCTGAACAATACCATCAGCCACTTTCTCCCTTAAAAAATGTAAATCCAATTCAAAGTGTTTTATCCTGTCATGAAACACATGATTTGCAGCAATAGAGATAGCGGCTTTGCTATCACAAAATAACTTCATTGGTAAACTAACATTTACCTTTAACTCATACAAAAGATTCTTAAGCCAAATCATCTCACAAGCAGTAGAACACATGGCTCGATACTCAGCTTCTGCTGAAGATCGAGACACTGTATTCTGCTTCTTGCTTTTCCAAGATACTAATGACTTTCCAAGATATATGCAAAACCCTGAAACCGACTTTCTTGACTCAAGACATTTAGCCCAGTCAGAATCAGTATACCCAACTAGATCAAAATTATCACCTTTGCTAATCAAAATACCCTTTCCTGGAGACAACTTCAGGTACCTTAGAAGTCTAAGAGCAACCTGAAGATGCCCAGTGGAGGGCTTGTGCATATACTGACTTAAGTATTGCACAGCATAAGTGATATCTGCCCTAGTTAAGGATAAATAAATAAGCTTTCCAATCAACTTTTGATAACCAGTAATGTCATCAAGAAGCTTATTATTTTTTCCACTTTTAACAGAGACTATATAACTCTGCTCAATAGGAGTTGCAACAGGTTTGCAACCTAAATACCCAAACTCATCTAACAACTCAAGACAATATTTCCTTTGAGATAGACAAATACCAGATTGTGTCCTTAAAACCTCAATACCAAGGAAATATTTTAACAACCCTAAGTCTTTAATAAGAAACTTAGAATTCAGACACTTCTTAACTTTATTTATCTCATTCTCATTGTTACCAGTCAAGACAATGTCATCAACATATACCAAAAGAATAACAAACACATCATCTTTAGACAGAATAAACACAGAATAATCACAAACACTCTGAACAAACCCAATATCAATAAGAACCTTAGTTAATTTCTCATTCCATTTTCTAGGGGCTTGTTTCAAGCCATAGAGAGATTTAACTAATTTACAAACTTTTGTTTCATTATTTGAATAATATCCTTCAGGAAGTTTCATATAAATATCCTCAGTTATAGAACCATATAGAAATGCATTATTCACATCCAATTGATACAAAGGCCAATTATTACAAACAGCAAGATTAAGGACTACCCTAACAGTCACCATTTTTACAACTGGTGAAAAAGTTTCACCAAAGTCTATCCCTTCTCTTTGGTTATAACCCTTAGCTACTAGTCTAGCCTTATATCTTTCTACTTCTCCATTAGCCTTGTATTTAATTTTAAACACCCATTTGCATCCTATAGGTTTTCTATCCTTAGGTAAGTCTGCTAGAACCCAAGTGTTGTTTCTATGCAATGCTTCCATCTCAGCATTCATAGCCTCAACCCATTTAGGGTCTTTGGCAGCATCAGAATAACACCTAGGTTCAACAGTCTTATTAAGACCAGATACAAAACAAAAATTCTCACTAGAAAGATTAGAGTAATTGACAACATTTTCAACACCATATTTTACTTTTCCTTCAACAACAAATTCATCAAACTTTCTAGGAAAAACAGATTGTCTAGAAGATTTTCTAGTACTCCCTCCCTCAGGTGGAACTGTCTCAGCATGTGTTGACCTATCATCCTGGTCAGCATCCTCAGGTTGTCTACAACCAGTACTGCCTTCACACTGAGTTGAGTCAGTATGAAAGGTAGCTCTGGGAGACTGACCTGGTTGCTTACTAGACAGATCAACATGAGACTCATTGATTCCCCCTTCATCATTGGGAGGTTTGTTCCCCTTAACCATATCAGACTCTAAGGTTGCTTCTGTTTCATAAAAATCAAAAAAGTTTAAGTGATTTAACTCACTGTTTTCAGAAAGATCATTTTTATTAAAACTGGATTTAAATGGAAAAATATTTTCATAAAACCTAACATCTCTAGAGTACTCAACATTTTTTTGTTCTAAATTACACAGTTTATAACCTTTTTTAACATTAGAGTACCCTATCAGAACACATTTTTCAGCTCTAGAAGCCATTTTATCAGGTTCATTCAAGACTGTTATAAAACCTAAGCAACCAAAAGTCTTAAGATGGTCAAGAGTGGGGGGGAACCCAAACATGACCTCATAAGGACTCTTACCATTTAAAACTGAAGAAGGAATCCTGTTAATAAGATAAGTAGCAGTTAGGATACACTCAGACCAAAACTTTAAAGGTAAACCACTTTGAAATAACAAAGCTCTAGTCATGTTTAATAAATGTCTATGTTTTCTTTCAACCAAGCCATTCTGTTGAGGGGTATATACACAGGATGTCTGATGTATAATACCCTTCTGTAGACAGAATTGACTCATTTGATTGTTAACAAACTCACTACCATTATCACTTCTAAAGATTTTAACATGTCTTTTAAACTGAGTTTTAATCAATTCATAAAAACACATTATATTATCAAATACTTCACCCTTTCCTTTCATTAAATAACACCAAACAGCTCTAGAGTAATCATCAACAACAGTTAGAAAATATTTATATCCTTCTCTACTAGGGATTCTATAAGGACCCCAAACATCAAGATGGATAATATCTCCTATTTCTTTTGTCTTATGATCACTCAAGGGAAAGGGATTCCTAGTTTGTTTAGACTTGTGACACACTTCACATGGTTGAGAACTAGAGACATTTATATTTAGAACATCTTTTAACACATCAAGAACTTTATCAGAAGGGTGACCTAACCTATTATGCCACAAATTAGAATCACTAATACTATTTAAACAGACATGGTTAATACTCACTTTATCACCTACAAAGTATAATCCATCACTCTGTCTACCAGTCACCAGGATTTTCTTGGATTTGGAATCCTGGATAAAACATTTATGTTCATCAAACAAAACAGTCAGTTTATTATCTCTAGCAAGTTTGTGAACAGACAACAAATTGACACAATAGTCAGGAACATATAAAACATCTTTCAGAACTACATTACTAGCAAGAACAACATCCCCTATCTTAGAAACCTTAGCACTTGTGCCATTGGGATGTTTAACTTTAACATCAAAATCAGACACATTCAAACAGTTTATCATGTATTGATCACTATTAGTCATATGCTGATTTGCACCAGAATCAGTTATCCAACTATCACAGATAACTTGTTTTACAAAGTTTGAACAATTTGAAAAATTTTCTAAAACAGTTTTAAGATTCTCCAAAGTAGACAAACTTGAAAAACCATAAAAAATATTACCTCCAGTATTAGAGGATTGAGGATCACTAGTAGTCTTTTCACTGATAAGACTCATTAACTTTGAAATCTGTTCAGAAGTAAAAGGCAAACCAGCAGTACCAGAAGAAGCATTTGACTTATTACTATTAAAATTGTTTGACCCACCCTTACTATTCCCAGGCCTGGTATTCCCTTTCTTTCCACCAGGTGGGTAACCAACCAGTTCAAAACACCTATCAACAGTATGTCCTATCCTATTACAATGTGAACATTTTAGATTGGGATTAGGACCTCTATTAAAACCCTTTTTAGTATCAGTAGACTGTGTTGTTTTTGATACAAAAGCCACATTTTGTCCCTTGGTAGACTTACTAGAACCCCTATGTGACTCTTCCCTAGAAACAATAGCAAAAGCATTTTTAATAGTAGGTAAAGGTTCTCTTGTTAATAGATTAGTTCTAACTGGTTGGTAAACATCATCAAGCCCCATAAGGAAATGCATCAATTTTATTAATGAATTAAAATCATTGAACTCTTTTGAGGCTTGACACACACAGGCAGGCAATTGCACAATAGCATCAAATTGTTTCCACATAGTATTCAGTTTATGATAATATTCTGCAACACTACTACCATTTTGCCTAACAGAATTAATTTTCTGATATAGATTAAACACCACAGAACCATCAACCTTATCATATGTGTCTCTCAGATCAGACCACACTTCATGAGCAAATTTAGAAAATACTTGACCAAGATATAACTCTTCACACACAGAATTAAGCAACCAAGACAAAACAACAGAGTTACATCTATCCCATTGCTTACCTAATACATCATCAGTAGTAGACCTAACACAGGTTCCATCCACAAAACCAAACTTATTTTTAGTTTGCAAAGCTAATTTCATAGAACTTGCCCACACAGAATAATTTTCAGTACCTTTCAATTTAATACTGGTTATAGTCAAACTACTGGTGTCACTAGGGTGCAGAAACAATGGGTCACTGATATCTAGTTTGCTAATCAAGGTGCCAACAAGGAGAGCTCCTGAGTTAGGATCATCTCCAGTGGCAGGGTGAGAAGGGTCAGAGTCACCACTCATAGTTATGACAGACAGAGAGAACAGATAAGGAACAATCAGACAATCACACCAGCTAGCAAATAGCAAACTCAATAACAAGACCAGATTAATAACAAAACAAAAAATAAAGAACCCTAGAAGGCGAAGCTGTGTAGGTGTTCAGATCAAGGGTTCATCACTCAAGGTGCCCTCGCAGATCTTTACACAGGAGCCTTTTATTAACTATATATATATATATATAGTAATATAAGACAGGTAAACAATCAATACAATAACAGATAATCAAAACAAACTAGACACCAAATAGTTGGCACAATTCCGGTCCTCCTAACCCGGGCCTTTGCCCTAGACACAAGATAAGACAAGAACAATCTCACCAGAAACTCGTAGTCTGTAACCTTCACTTAGGGTTACACGACCAGAGAGCAATAACAACAGCGTTCCAGACCAAGATCCAACCAAGACTGCAAGCTTCCCGTCCAAAAGCTCACCAGAACTATACTCCAGAGTAATCAACAATAGTTGACCACAGAAACCCTAAATCCAAGGATCAAAGAATACTAATAATAATAGACAAGATCTATTAACAGATCAAATCTATTATATGAAAGAGAAGACACAGATCTATTAGTTAGATCTGATCTAGAATATGTAAACACAGATCTATTATTTAGATCCGATCTACACAATACACAATAACAGCGGAAAGAACAATAAAACCACAATCAGAATCAAGAACCTGGCTCTGATACCATGTAAAGTTTTATGGATCAACCAATATAACAATAATCAACCAGAAATAATATCAACAAAGAACACAAAGAGAATAGCGACAAAACAGGTGTCAAAACTCTTATTTAACCCAAACCAGAAAAATCCCCCCAAACCCTAGGTTTCACCAAATCAGTGAAACCCTAAATAACAAATGTTCAGTGTAATCAGCTGATTATAATCAATCAGCTGTTACACAAGATAACAAAGTAAACACTTACAAACAACCAGAGAAAATACAGGGAAAAGGGGAGAGACAACGAGTCTTCACAGAAGACTCAAGAACCAGAGAGAGAGAGATACAATAATAAGACTGAGAGTATACGAAGACCAACACCAACAATAAAACAGATACTCTCTATTTATAGAGAAACCCTAATCACTCTCCAATGGGCTTAACCAAACCGGGCTCATAATCTTGGGCTATGCTCCACTTGTCCATATAGCAGCCCAACCTGAGAATAAACCAAACAACAAAAAAGCCCAAACAAATATAACACAATAACATGTTATTGAACCTATTTAATACTTGAATTATTTATAACATATTATTTTAACATCATGGGATAGTTGGGTGGCGTTCAATGTGTCATAACTTGAGTCGAGTTGTGTGATTTTGTCTAGGGACGCATTAGGTGTATTTATGTCTCGATTGTATTTAGTGTCTTACTTATTACAATGTTGTACATAATTTGGTGATGAATGAAATTTGAAGTTTGCCGATTAAAAAAAAGTGTGGTTATGATAATTAAGACTAAAATTAATATTTCTTAATTTTTTGCTCAATAGCCTAACAACTTACAGATTCGTTGTTCTTCGGGAGTATGATGGAATTAAAGTCAAAATTCAAAACAACCAAAGCCACAACAAAATTCTACCATTTAATGACAACTAATATCATAAACCTCATAAAACAATATGGATATACATAATGAATGTGCTTCATTTTCTTTTAAACGGAACACCTTAATTTAAAAATACATGAACAAAGGAAAGTGTTCATTGTTGATTGTTGATCGGAAATCACTTGATTAAATTGTTTTTGTTAAGTTACTAGGTAATATGTATTGGAGTTTATAATCGTTACTTTGGTTTATTGAAGGGTAGGGTTAGTAATGGTTGATATGGGTAACTAATCGTCATTCAATTGGGCCCAATAAAAGTTATCATAATTGTACCAATAGGTTGTAAAAAAAACTCGTGGCGTAGAGATTGCTCGAATTAAAAAACTCATGGCATAGAGATTGCTCGAATTGATTCAATTTGTATACGAGTGGACCACGAGAAAAATGTGGGCTCGCTTATTAGCTCGGCTCGGATTAAGTTTGAGTTGAGCTCGATGTCACTCTGGCGACAACGATGCATCACCAACCACCATCGACACCTCCCACCATTGCCACCACTATCACCCACCCACCATCGCCGGCACCTGCCACCGACACCACCAACACCTCCATCCAACACCACCACCACCCTTCACCGCTGCTGCCACCCACCATCACCGCGACTTCCAAATATCACCACCCACCGCCGCCCATCCTTCACTACCACCACTCACCACTGGCGTCATGCACTGCCACACACCCACCACCACCTCAACCACCCCTCATAGCCACCACCAACCACCGACACCATCCACAACCTCCGTCAACACCCAAAACCATCACCACCCACCATCGACACCATTAACCACCACTCACAATTGTCACCACCGTCACCCAACCACCATCGCTGGCACCTGCCACCAGCACCACTACCACCTCCTTCCACCACCACTGCCCACCATCGACACCATTAACCACCACCCACCATCGCTGGCACCTGCCATCGGCACCACCACCACCGTCCACCATTGACAACATCAACCGCCATCCACAATTGCCACCACCGTAACCCACCCACCATCGCTGGCACCTGCCACCGGCACCACCATCACATCCTTCCACCACCACCACCACCACTACCGCAACCACCCTTCACCGCTGCTGCCACCCACTATCACCGCGACCTCCACATATCACCACCCACCGCCGCCGCCGACATCCTTCATTGCTACCACTCACCACCCCCACCCTTCACAGTCACCACTTACCACCTTCGTCACCACCCACCATCAACCACCACCCACAATTGCCACCATCGTCACCCACCCATCATCGCTGGCACCTGCCACCGCACCACCACCTCCTTCGACCACCACCGTCCACCATCAACAGCATCAACCACCACCCACCATTGCCACCACTGTCACCCACCCACCATCGTCGGCAACTGCCACCGACACAACCATCACCTCCTTCCACCACCACTGCCGCCGCCACCCTTCACCGTTGCTGACATCCACCATCACCGCGACCACCACATATCACCACCCGCCGCCATCCTTCACTGCCACCACTCACCACTGTCACCATGCACCGCCACCCAGCCACCACTAAGGCCATCAACCACCACCCTAGTGATAGGCGACAAGGATGAATTGGTGAAATTCAACGTTTAAATCTATTTCTTAATTAAAATAAATAAATATTCTATGAACACTCACATTTAAATTCACTAATAGAAATTGGTACGAATTCTAAATCCATATCTTGAAATCATATATTCCTCTAGTTTACAATTAAAACTCTTATCTTAATGCATTTTGATTGAAATTCATTAAAAACAACCACACGTTTTTTAAAATTTTTGTTTTTAAATAGCGGAAAGAAAATAGGTGGGAATTTCCAAAATATTGAATCCCTAACTCACGAAAGAATAGGGTAGTCATTCCATTTAATCTCTGCTATTTTATGGTGGGAATTTCCAAAATATTAATAATATTAACAACAAGTTTCTCGCTGAAGCCAATCTCGATTCCGCATTCCTAAACCTAACGAAGCTTTTCATATTTTGTGAAAGGTGAGTCAATTGTCTCTTTACTTTTGGCTTTAGAATTGGATTTTGAATTTCGATTATGGTTAGTCCATGTTCTACATGTTTTGTGTGTTTTTATATTTGGGTTAGGATAACATGAATGTCTCACAAGGCTACAATACTTGATCCATCCTTGAAATCGAGTATTGATTCAAACAGAGGTTAAAGTTGACCTTTTTGTTGACTATTTGATCAACAGGAAAGGAAAATTGTGCAACAAAAGGTAGGATTTTTATGCTATTTTTGGTGTTTCTTTTTTGGGTGTTGTCCTAGCTGTGATAAAGATTGAATCTTGTTGTGTTAATTTTTGGTATTTAGATGTATTATATGCGGTAAGGAATTGAACACATGATTGGAATTCGAGTGAATGTCGTTAGTCGTTACTGTTTTGAATCCTAGCTGAAATGAAAAAGAATAATCTGATGTATACTAAAGTTATTTTCTTGCAAAAAATCACCCTGAACTATGAGGCGGGTATGAGTCGAAACATGTCAATTTTTAGAGATGTAGTGAGCCATAGCCCTGAAGAGAGAAGTCGATGCAAGTGTTTTTTTCCTTACTACCCGGAGCTTCAAAACTTCATTTACGCATCCATTATTTAACATTTTGTTTTAGCATAAAATACTGACAGCTTAAAACTTTTACAGAATCCATCCTAAAGAATTTTATTTAAAAATGAAAGGTCAACCTGCGAACCAGATGAGTTGATACAACAGATTTTGTATTGCACTTTAGCATGTAGTACTCTTGTTTTACCAAAAACTCACCTGGAACTATTGTGTTTTACCAAAACATGATCTAAATTCCTAAACTTTTGTGTTTAACACTTTAACCAAACGAATTGTAGTAGATTGTATGTTGCATCATCATGCTCTAAATAATGTATCATTTTGCAGACAGTAGCTTAGACAAATAAGTGATAAAAATAATCACACAAAGAGAGTATGCACGAAGCACCAATGGTCTAGTGGTAGAAAATTAAGTCATGAAGGGTGTTGTATTTAACCGCTTCGATTTAGTATTGATTTATTATTGTCGTGTGATTCTGAATTATAGTTATTTCTAGTTAATATCATTAGTTTAGTTGTTGCACTTGTAATCAGTTGATAATAATAACAAGGCGAATCGGGCAAAAAAGAAGATGGTGCGAGTTACGGGTAAAAAAAGTTATGCGCGGGTCCGTGAAGAGCTAAAGGTGATTGTATGAAATAGTGCAATTCTTAATGTAGCATGTCGATATCCATTGTTACTACTCATTTTCTTTTTATTCAAACAGGTATCTTTGGGACAAGATCCAAGTCGATTGAAAATGTTTCGTGCATGTTTCTCGAAACATGAAACTACAAAAAATGTGGAAGCTGCAAATGCAATTGTAAGTAATATCTTATATATTCATATACATATCTTTTCTTTGTGTTTATGATGTTAAAAATACATATATTATTTTTGTTACTATATCTAAAAACTTAGTTCTAATCTTCCCGATGGTTCGATCGATAAGCCTGGACCAGATGATGTTTTTTCTAAAGTAATGGGGAAAGATCGAAATGGTGATGCAGTCATGTATGGTCTGGGTGTTCGTGCTTCTAATGTTTGGGGTGTAACACCAAGTCGTTCAACATGTCGTAGAGAAAATATCCAATTGAAGTCTAAATGTGAAGAACTTATTAGTACTGTGGTTGCCCTATCAAAAATTAAAGGGTGTACGGATGGTCTAGTGTTCCACCTCTTCCATCACCACATTTCCCCATTGCAACCAATTGACCTCCACGTTTACAGGTATTTTTCTATATAAATCTTTATTATTATTTTTTTTTTTTTGTGAAATTTTACTTGTACTATTGTGACTAGAGTTAGATATTTTGTTGAAAACTAAAATCTAGGTTGGAGATGAAGTTGTCCTCAAAAGCATTCTAAACTTTGCTGAGATTGTAGCAAGAGGATGGGTGAAGAGCTTGGACCCAAATGAGCTGGTTTGTGGTACAGAGATTGGACCAGAATGGTGTGAGGTAAACGTTCAAGTAGCAATAAAAATAGATGAAAGTTGGTGAGACCATATAGGTTATTTTTCACAATTCAAGATTATATTGGTGCCTCCATTGCATGGCCTTGTCCTTTCATCTTGGTATGTATTTATTAATTTTGTGATACGAATAATTTTAATAATCTGGAACTTAATGCTTATACATGGATGGTTTATTTGTAGGTAATCCGTGAGGATTGAGGACACATGGTGACTTAGGATTCTATGCTGCTTATTTCTTTCATTGCTTTTAATTTCCTTGTTAAATGTTATAAGACTTTATGTTGGATAATGCTATAACTTATTTATGTTTAGTGTTTTTGTTATGAATATGCTTATCTGAAATATAATAAAGTTTTATTTCCTTCATTAGTTGATGTTATATACAGTATATCATAAAATTGTGTGTGTATATGTTTAAAAAAACGTTGTATCATATGACTTGTTAAGACATTGAAATTTGGTCCTATTAAAATGTCCGAATATGCTTTTCTTAGGACGCTATATTGTTTGTTCATTGACATATTATGCGACCATAAAATTGGTTTCATAATCTTATTTGGGATATTAGGACCCGTTTCTTGGTACTAAAGCTCCTATAATGTTACATCATAAGGGTCCTATAAATTAATTTTCTAAGGACTCTTGTATGTGTATTAAAAGATTAAAAGTAGGTAAGCACATGTTAAAACATTGTAAAAGTGTCCTAATATGTTTTATTAGGAGTTTTTTGGGACATATTATGCGACCATAAAATTGGTTTCATAATCTTATTTGAGATATTAGGACGCTTTTTAAGTTGCATGACTTATTACGACCGCCTTACATGAAACGCTTTTACCATTGGTCCTATTATAAAATAACATTTTAGGACGCTTTTGTGGGTACTAAAAACCCATTTTTGTTGTAGTGAATGGTTGAAGTAATCCACATAAATCTAGAAGGTCAATAAAATAAAATCACTGAACCAAATATTAAGAAAATTGTTCTTGAAAAACATGAAGGTTCCTCACCATTGGCTGAAATTGAAAAATATCACTTTAAACCAACTTGGTCTGATGAGTGTGATGTTCTTAATAATTTTAAAGAAGTAGATTTTTTCAACCACTGATGGTGTTAAAGTACCAAAAGTGAAAAATATTCCCTTGACAGATCTTCCAGCATATGTTCAAACATCTATTGAAAAGAAGAAGGAAAAAGAGAAAAAGAAAAAAATGATTTAAACTTGTTCTGTGATTATGTGAAAGAAGGAACCATATCACTAAAAACCGTTTTCTCTTAAAAGCATATGACATCAATAAAGGAACAAGTGTGTGTGAGTCTAAACCACATTGCGCCATCTATGGTAAAAAGAATTACAAGACTCAAGAGTTTCTTTATCTCAAAAATTTTGATGTCAAGGAAAATCCAACAGATGTTTACATCTGTTCAGGGGACTAGTACTTCAAAAGGAAAGTCCAACAGATGTTTACATCTGTTCAAACATATGTTACCAAAAAATTGAATGAAAACTATGCGCCCAGAGATGTACAAGTAACAGAAGCTCCACCTTCAAACCAGTTTCCAAGAGGCTATGGACAACCATCATGTCATAGATTGCCACATGTGTATGAGGCCTTCTAAACCAAAAGTGAATAGGGTTCCTCATAGTTACTATGATTTGACAGGAAATGGTCAAACATCTGTTGGACCAAGTGTTAACATACAAGCACTAACAAATGGTCAACAACAGTCGTTGAATAACGATCCATATATTACCCATATCCTTTATACAGTTGATACAAAAAAAAAATTGGAATGGTCAGAGAGATCAAAAAAAGATGCAAGGAATGTGGCCTGGTTCATACGCTTTTCTAACATTCTTTGGGGATTAATATTAATTTTCTCGAATTAAGTCTTGTTGGTGTTGAGACGTCTAAGGTTACAAGAATTGCTTCTATTTTGAATTGCAAGGTGGGTAAAGTTCCATTCATTTACCTTAGGGGTGTAAATGATCCGTAATGGTTCGAGAGCTTCTCGGGATCAGATCGGTAAAAAGTTTGAATGAACTGAGCCTTAACGCGCCCGAGCTTGAAAAATGACTCGTTTTTTGAGCCTGAGCTCGAGCTTTTCATATAAAGACCGTTTAGGCTCGCGAGCCTAAACGAGCCTAAACAAATTTTATATTATTACTATTTTATTTATAGTATACCTACTATTTAACATTGGCGAGTCGAGTTTTGGCTCGTTTAAGCTATCGAAGCAAGCACGAGCCGAGCTTTTAGCTCCTTTAAAATTGTTTCTAAAATTATTTCGGGCCGATCCAAGCTCGACTCAAAGTATTAGGCTCGAATCGAGTCGACCTCAAACTCAAGCTTCATAAAAACATGCCGAGCTCTAGCCTAGTCAGGCTCGGGCTTGGCTCAACTCGCTTACACCCCTATCCTTGGCTTAAACATTAGGGCTTACATTAACCGATTGGGAATCGGTAAGCCATTCTTGACATTGTTGATGTTAGATTGGCTTCTTGGATGTTTAGATCTTTATTTTTAGTTTATTTAATTTTTGTGGGCAGGGAGAGAGAATAAACGGAAAAAATGTTGGGTTGCATGGGACAAAGTCACGACTTTTAAAAAGGATGTTGGATTAGCCTTTGTCCGTTGAGGATATCTAATACTAGGGATGAGCTCGGTACCATATGGTACCAAACAGAACCTGATATAAAAAATAATGATACCATTTTTTACCAAAATTTGGTACCATTACCTAAAATATATGTTATGGTACTGGTATTTTAAGGTAACATACCGACTCAAACTACTACCGAACCGAAAATACCGATACCGATTTTCGTAAAAACTTGGTACCAAAACTTGATCAGTATTAGTATTTTTGGTATAAGAATCGGTTAGGTATTGGTATTTTCGGTATATTATACCAAAATGTGTCACACCCTCAAATTCCATTTACGGGGTTTTACCGCGAGGCGTGTGACACATCAGGATCTAAGTCAACAGTCACAATAAATGATAACTATATGAAGTAAAATAACGTAAACACAACCATGCAATTCAAAGTAGGGATGAGCTCGGGACGGTGTCAGTAACAATCGATACCGATCCCAAAAACTCTCAAAACCCAATACCGATACCGAAATCATACGGTACGGCATCGGTATTTTACATTAAAATACTGATACCATGCCATATCGTTTCCGTACGGATACTAAAAATACTGAAATCGTAAACCTCTAAATGTGAGTACGGATACCGATACCGAACACCCTCGGTTCGGTACGGGATTGGTTTGGTATCGGTTCGGTATTCGGTGCAATATGCTCATCCCTAATTCAAAGTATAACAGAAGCGAAAATCAAGTTTACATACCAAATTAAAGTAAATAGTTTTCAAAACAGTTTTAAGATGCAAATCCGGCACTACAATGATACGTGGATGCAGTGGACTCCTGTGCATCCTAACCCTGTGCAGCTAACCTTAGAAACCTGAGAAAACATGTTAAAAATGTCAACATAATGATGCTGGTGAGTTCACATGTTTTTCAAAACAATTTTCATATTTATGAAAGATCAAATCCGTTTTACTGTTTTATCGAACGTTAGCTAGACGTTAAATATGTTACAAATACTATTGAAACCATTGTTGACTGTGTTGTTACTCAATAATGTGTGTACCCTTCGGATTACTGTCATCCCCGGTAAGCTCTATGTATTTGAGACAATATGCACCCGTCCAACCTTCAGTTGACCCAAGTGGGGTTTGTCAAGCCCAATATATCTATCCACATTTCCCCACTATATACCCACATTAGTAGTTTCCTTGGGATTTAGATGAGTCGCATAGTAAACAAATGATAACAATAGTGATAAAATGATCTTTAAGTAAACAAATGTGTAGCATGTTTCTCCCCCATGAGAAAATGTGTGAAAGTGGGGGCGTGAAACTCACCTGAGGTTGCGTTCTTCTAATATAAATAGACCGGCTGTGTGATGATAGTCCCGAATACCGGGGACCTATCATAAAATGCTTTTAAGTGTGTTTACTGATAACACATTGACCGATTAATCCTTGGTTGTCCAAACCGTGACCATGTATGTTTGAAAGTGTTTGACATTTGACGCGACCACACAAGACTCGACATCCCGTTGGTGACCCACAATTTTAAGTTTAACAAGTATATATAGTTCCCATACAAGTAAAGCATATAAAACACTTGATTTATACCAAAGATTCACAATGTTCCACATTTGTGCGAATGAGAAATAGTTTCCTCTCATTCGCACCTTTGACCATGCGAATTGTGACACCCGCCAAAATAACAGGTCATGATCCATATATACTCTCACCATTTTGTCAATTCCAGTAGTGTATTATGCATTTTATTACAGTATATGTGTCACCCCGAGTCTAGCAAATCCCATGATAGTTCAGGAATCCATTACAGAGTCCCATTTACTCATGCAAACCCGGACATTCATGAGACATTTTGTGAATACTCATCACATGAAATCATGAAATTTCACCATTTGTTGATTTAACTCTCTAGACATAATTACCATGAGTTAACAAGACATATGGATTTAACACCACGTTATTATCACATAATAATCCTTGCACATGTTACCAATGATTTAACGCAATATTCATGAACCTCATATCCTCATGAATGGATCCATTACTTGATCGTAAGATTTTCCGCCATATTCATATAAATACAAATGTGTGAGGTTTGATCACAATCAACATAACATAACCTCCTACCAATCAATACATGAATGAATATATACATGTACACGAATGAATAAGCATGTTAATCAAAACTATCCTATTATTCATATATATATATATATATATATATATATATCCACGGCACACACATATACATTTGTGAATGTGAGTGTGATTGAGACTAGACAAACAACCTATGGATATATATATACACACACACGACTACATATACACACATAAGGCTATTGTTTAGAACTATCCATGCTATCCTACACACACACCCTACGCGACACACACACACATACACACATCGCATATACACACAAATATACACCTACATTCACACATTCACATATTCACATCACAATTTCCCATGGATTGCATTAGAATGGAAGGTTGGCTAATCCACAAGGTCATTCTTACACAAGTTGACCTTCCTAAAACCTCATTTCCCTTCCCAACATTCGGCTCCTAGCAACATACACAAACAAACACATAACACCATCCAACAATCATTAAAATCCATGAGTTTCACCAATTTGAAACTTTGACATCTTACCCCATTGATCTAGACCATTTTGACTTCCAAAATCATCCATGACACTATACAAAAATCGGCCCATTATAGTTACAAAGAAGGGCATGCTCACAATTGTCAACACATTGCCAAAATTGCCAAAACACCTTTTGTATTATCAATTCTAGAAGAGTTGACTTACCAAATAAACTCAACACCATCCACATCCACTCTTCATCTCCCTCTCTCGTATATATATTATCTATGCATAACCCAATTGATCACCACAACAAACTAAACAATTAAACACACACTTAACACCTTCACCTCACTTCCTTTTTCCCTGTTTTCCTTTCGGCCGAGCACAAACAGACCCGAGAGGGTCATGTTCGATCGATCCTCATCATCATACACTAGTTACCATCCATAATGGAGGACTTGGAAGTCACAATGTGGAGGAACAATAACATACATCTCATTTTTCTTTCAGCTATAACTAAGGTTAGTTAGAATCGAACCAAACTCTCTTTTCTCTTGTTATTTCCATCAAATTTGAGGATCACCTGAACCCATACCATAGAGCACACTTGCACACATAAGTAGAACACATAAACATTGATTAAACACTCAAGTTTTACTTTAATATTTTGGATATATACATACACCCATACATTCATACATACGATGCATATACATACACTAGAGGGCACCTCTGAACATTTTATATATATACACACACACATACGAGTATGTGCATGTATGTATAGGGCCGAAAACAAGCTACAAGACCATGGTTTTTATAATAAATCATAACTTGTTTAATAGAGGCAACTTGGGAAACATGTGTTACAGTAAACGAAAACATATGTTAATGAGCTTTAACACTAGAGTTTTCTTTGAAACATATGTTAGTGACCAAATGGAATGTGTTAACAAAGGCAAAATGCTTTTATGTGTTAATTTGATACAAAATGGCCGAAATATATGTTAACATGTCACTTTTGGATATAAACAACCAAAACACAGGGTAACACATAGGAATCTAGGACAATTGTTTTGCCATTAATGGCTAACCATGATTTCAATAACGACAGAAATGACATTTTTCAACACATACAGTGTGTGACACATATGGACAGTGGTACAGAAACACCTAGTCCATAGGTGTTCAAGTCAGGTGAACAAATGCATGGTAAATAGTACAACCATAGACTTAAGTTTTGTTTAATGAATTTAGTGCATCCCATTCCAAACATTTCCACGTCAGACACAGTCCAGTTTAGCAGTCAGACATCAGGTGAGTTTTTCACGACACCCTTTTCACTGTTTTACATTTTCCCGGGGGAAAACATGCGTACAATTTTCAGTTACAATTATGACTAGAATGAGGGCTCATTCGCACCTATTCAACTGATAAGCTACTTTGACAAACAAACACCCCTCAATTCTGATTGAAAAACCATCAAATCATGACTAAACCCTGCAACAACATCTATCTAACCTATTAGCATGTTATTACACCTAATTTAGTCATCAATTTGTTCATTTGCATACTAAATCACATATTACCCAAAATGACAAATTATGGAGATGTCACATCAATTGCATGAAAAGTTTACCCAAAATGGAAAGTATTAAAATCAACCTAAAAACTTCATTTCCAGATTATCCAACATAGATTAGATCATCCTAATGTGTTCCTAATCTGTTATTATCATCATACTCATGTTGCAAGCCCTAGATCTATAACATAAACCCCCCAAAATGGGTCAAAGTCCACAAAACATCAATCAATCATTCACACATCACCAAATCATGTTCCTAAACAGTCCCAAATCATTTAAACATCATTCTATTATCATTCTATCAACAAAAAACACAAAACCCCAATTATATGGTCACCAACATCATCTAAACTTGTGTCCTTATTAGAAAACTCATTATTTAGGTCTAGATCTTGTTTAGAAAGGTTTTTATTTAGGAAAACACTTTGAAATCAAATCTGGACATTTAGGATTTATCAAAAATACATAAAAATGTAATGAAAAGGGTTTAGATGATTAACACACCTTAAATCTTCACTTGATATTGTTTATAAACTTGATTTAGCTTGAGAATCCAAGAAGTAAGAGCAAAAACTCGTTTATACAAGTTGGGGTTTGTAAGAGAGCACTTGGAGGCGAGTTAGGGTTGTGAAATGATGAGAATAAGTCAAAGAGATGTTTATATATTTTGCTCTCATTTGCACCTTCATAGGTGCGAATGAGACACATTCGCACCTTTCAATATGCGAATGAGAGTTGATATCTCTAATTCGCACCTTTATGCATGCGAATGAAAGTTTTTGTCTCTCATTCGTACCTTCGACCCCAAAATTCACTTGGAACGTATATTATAATATCAATTTACATAAACATGCATTCACAAGTTATGGAGGAAGTTCCAATTAATATTACGAATATCTTGGGCGAAATTAAATCTCTTAGCTTTCTCTGTATTAGAAATTGTTCTAAGTCTTGTTGTTTAGAATGGTATAGATGGAAGTCCTCTGATGTATAATTTGCTCTAGTTTTTTTTTTTTTGCCCTTGCTAGCAAGCTTCTTTCTTATTAAACATTTTTGAAAAAAGCTATTTCTGTTGTTTTTTTAGTTTTTGCAATGTTTACATAACTGGCCTGACCGGATTGACTGGAAATTGCATACATGATAGTCCGGTTGGAGCAGATGTGCTTAGTATTTAGACAACAGACTATTAAAATTCAACTGTAGAAATAACAATCCCATTGGGTATAACATGGACCTATTTTACTCTTGTCAACATAAACTTAAATGTGAGCAAGTCCCATTTTATATAACATGTTCTTATGTTTTTTTAAACTTGTATTAATTTTAATGTTTTACCAGTTTTGAGTCCAATCCGATTAGTGAACAAGTAAAACAACCAGTTTGGTTACCGATCCAGTTTTTAAAACATTGTTACTATTGTGTTAACCTTTTGGGAAAATAATTCCAAAAACCTAAAAGGGTGGGTATGTTAGTTTATTTATTTTCTTTTCTTCTTATTTGTATCTTGTTTTAATAAACTTAATTAGTTGTATATGTGAAATGATAGACGTTTGTAAAATATAAATAAATAATTTAAAGTGTTTGTTTTTTCTTAACACATAAATGTACACCAATGGATAAATTCCAAGTATTTTGGGTACTTGTTAAAATATATGACATGTATCTCTAATTCGATTTATCTTGGGCTTGTGTGATTAATTCGTTGATGGATTGGATTGTCTGGATTGTGTTATGTTTGTTATTGGGTTAAGTTGAGATCAGCCCAACAACGGTCCAGATATGTTAAAAGGGGGTTCATTGTATTGTTTGGTCTGGTTCTAATGAACCGGGTCATTTTATGTTATTTGTTTTTGTTTGTGTGTTTTGTCACACAGATCATTGACATGGCAAGATTATGTTCGTTGGATTGTTTTGATCGTGGCCGTTGATTCTCTAAGGCTTTGGTTATAAAAGGGGAGCAACTGTACGAGTTGAGAGTTTAGCTCTCTTTTGTTTTGTTCATCTCTTTGTACTCAGTCTCTAGGGTTTCTGTATTAGGGTTTGTTTCTGTAAGTGGTTTTGGTATTATTGTTTTGTTGATAATCTTCAACAACTGAACTAATCATTCAGTTGTTGATTGATAACTTTGTATTATTTCTGATCTTAACGATTGTTGATATCTTTGGGTTTGGTTGGGTGTTTTTAGGGTTGGTTAACTAATAAAAGTTTTGGTCACCGTTTTGTCGCTATTTCTGTATCTTGTGGTTTGTGGATGTTTGTTTATGGTTATTTAGTTGTTTGAGAGAGATTTGAGATCTGAGCGTGTTAGATTCAACATTTTCTACATTGTATCAGAGCTATAGGCTCTTGATCTTGTTGTGTCTTTGTTCTTTTCCGCTGTATTAGGTCAAGGATCTGATCTGCCTATAGATCTGGTCCTTGTTCTGAAGATCTGTTAATAAGTTTTAACAGATCTGTTGGTTTGGTTGAAGGATCTGACCTTGTTTATAGGTCTTGTCCTTCCTTGTATTTGGTTGTAATAGATCTGATCTCTGTAGATCTTGTCTATTACTTGAATCTGGTTATTTTTGTAGATCTAGGGTTTATTGTCAACCATTGTTGGCTGGTGGCTCTGGATCTTGGTTCTGGTACGTGGTTGTGGGCTTGGATAGCTGTGCTGCTTGCTCTCTGGTCGTGTAACCCTAAGTGAAGGTTACAGACTACGAGTTGTTCTGATGAGATTGTTCCATTCTCCTCTGTTTTTTGTTGTTGTGTCTAGTGGCCTTGACCGGGTTAGGGTGGACCGGTATTGGCCAAACTACTTGGTGTCTTGTTTGTTGATTTGTTTGATATTTGTTCTTGGTTCATTGTCTGGTTGTTTTCTTGGTTGTTATATATAAATACTATATATATAAATAGTTAATAAAAGGGCTCCTGAGTTAAGAACTGGGTGGACACCATTGAGTGACGAATCCACTATCTGTACACTGACTCAGCTTCGTCCTTCTAGGATTGATTGTATTGTGATTGATCTTGTTACTTGTTTGAGTGTTTGTTGTTTGTTTAAAAATGGGTGATGTTGTTAACCCTGTTGGAGGAGGTGGAGGGGGTGCTAATCCAGGTTCTGATCAAACTTTGGTTAGTAAACTGGATATTAGTGATCCCTTGTACCTTCATCCAAGTGACACCTCAAGTCTGACCATTATTAGTATTAAACTAAAAGGAACTGAGAACTATTTTGTGTGGTCTAATTCTATGAAACTAGCTTTACAAGCTAAAAATAAAATGGGATTCATAGATGGAACTTGTGTAAAATCTGTTGATGATGAAGTTCTTGCTAACCAATGGGATAGGTGTAATTCTGTTGTCTTGTCTTGGTTGATTAATTCTGTATGTGAAGAGTTGTATTTAGGACAAGTGTTTTCTAAATATGCTAGAGATGTGTGGATTGATCTTAAGGAAACTTATGATAGAGTTGATGGTTGTGTTATGTTCAACTTACATCAAAAGATTAATAGTCTGTCACAGAATGGAAGTTCTGTTGCAGAGTATTATCATAAGTTGAACACATTGTGGAAGCAGTTTGATTCCTTAGTTCAACTACCTATGTGTACTTGTCAAGCCTCAAAAGAATTCAATGATTTTAATTCTCTTATTAAACTCATGCAATTCTTAATGGGGCTTGATAAGGTATACCAACCTGTTAGGACCACATTGTTAACCAGTGATCCACTGCCCTCTGTAAAGACAGCCTTTGCTATTGTCTCTAGAGAGGAATCTCATAGAGGTGCTTGCAGTGGATCAAAAGGTTCTGGTGTGTCCTTTGTTGCTAAATCTAACTCTGTGGATAATAGGAGAAGGTCAGTAAATAACACTGGTAATAATAATGGAAATACTAGAGGACCTAATCCTAGTTTAAAATGTACTCATTGTAATAGAATTGGACATACTATTGATAGATGCTTTGAAATTGTTGCTTATCCTCCTAAAAGAGGTTCTGTTGGTCAGGTTAACAGAAACAATAACAACAATTTCAATAATTCTAGATCTAGTAGTTCAAGTAATAATGTTTGTGCAAATGTTTCTACTTCTGGTTCTCCTTTTACTTCTGAACAGATCACAAAATTGATGAGTCTAATTAGTGAAACACCAGGAGGAGATCCACAGAGTTCTAATGTTGGAGGTGAGTCTGTTTTAATAAATGGTTTCTCTAGTATATCTGTCCTGTCTAAGTTGTCTAGTATGTTTAACAGTTTTTCAAATTGTTCAAATTCACTCAAATTTGCTTTACTACTTGGTTGGATTATGGATTCTGGTGCTAATCAGCACATGGTAGGGAGTGATAAAAACATGGTTAATTGTGTAGATGTTTCAAACTATAACATGTTAGTAAAACATCCTAATGGCACTAATGCTAGGGTAACAAAAATAGGAGATATTAAACTAACAGAAGGTGTTGTTTTGACTGATGTTTTCTATATACCTGATTATTGTGTGAACTTAGTTTCTGTTCATAAGTTGTCTAAAGACAATAAATTGGATGTTCTGTTTAATGAACATTCATGTTCTGTCCAGGATTCCAACTCAAAGAGAGTCCTGGTGACTGGTAGACAGCAGGATGGTTTATACTTTGTAGGTGATGATGTGAGTATTAGTAATGTGTGTTTTAATAGTATAAGTGAACATGGTCTTTGGCATAGTAGGTTAGGACATCCTTCTAGTCAAGTTCTAGCTGTGTTAAAAGAGACTCTTAATATAGGTGTGCCTGAGTCTCAACCTTGTGATATCTGTCACAAGGCTAAACAGGTTAGAGTACCATTCCCTATTTGTGATCACAAAACTAAAGTTATAGGAGAACTAATACATCTTGATGTATGGGGACCCTATAAGGTGACTAGTAGGGAAGGATACAAGTATTTTTTAACTGTGGTAGATGACTATTCAAGGTCAGTTTGGGTTTATCTGTTAAAAAAATAAAAGTGAAGTGTTTGAGAATATTATTAAGTTTTGTGAATTGGTCAAAACTCAGTTTTCAAAAATTGTTAAAGTATTAAGAAGTGATAATGGGTCTGAATTTGTAAATAAACAAATGACTGAGTTTTGTAATAAAAAAAGAATATTACATCAAACATCTTGTGTTTATACTCCACAACAAAATGGTGTTGTGGAGAGAAAACACAGACATCTTTTAAACACAGCTAGGGCATTACTATTCCAAAGTGGTGTTCCTCTTAGATTTTGGTCTGATTGTGTTCTTACTGCATCATATCTTATTAACAGGATTCCTTCATCTGTGTTAGCTGGTAGAAGTCCCTATGAGTTAATATATGGGTTCCCCCCTGAACTTAGTCATTTAAGGAATTTTGGTTGCCTTTGTTTTAAAACTATCTTTAATGATCCTGATAAAATGTGTAGTAGAGCAAACAAGTGTGTTTTAATTGGATATTCTTTCTTAAAAAAGGGTTATAAAATTTTAAGTCTAGAAACCAAAGAAATAGAGTTTTCTAGAGATGTTAAATTTTATGAGAATATATATCCATTTAAAACTGATATAAAACAAACTGTTTTTGAAAATTTAAATCATTTAAATTTTTTTGATTGCTTTGAAACCAAAAATCCTTCAAGTGACTATACCCAAAATGACATGAGTCATCCCGATGATGAAGGGGAACCAAGTAGGACTCATGAGTCTTCTCCTGAGGGTCAGTTAGGTGACCCTCCTGGAACCACTAGAGAGGTAGATCATGCTCATGATCAGCCACCTGATGGTTCAGAAAGGAGGGGGGCTAACGCCTCAGAGGTTGGAGACTCAAATGATGAGACTGCAACCCCTGAGGGAGATAGGATTAGTAGTTATAGGCATTCTACCAGGGAGGGAGTCTGTTCTACCTAAAAGAATTAATGATTTTGTTCTTGATGGGAAGGTTAAGTATGGTATAGATAAAACTGTTAATTACTCAAATTTATCTGTTGAGAATTTATGTTTTGTCTCTAATGTGAATAAAGTGTTTGAATCCACATCTTACTATGAAGCTTCAAAGAATCCTAAGTGGATAGAAGCTATGAATAGTGAGATGGAGGCCTTGTATAGGAATAATACTTGGGTTGTTACTGACTTACCTCCTAATAGGAAGGCTATTGGGTGTAAGTGGGTATACAAAATCAAGTATAAATCCAATGGTGAAGTAGATAGATACAAGGCTAGGTTAGTAGCCAAGGGCTACAACCAAAGGGAAGGTATAGATTTTGGAGAAACTTTCTCTCCAGTGGTTAAAATGGTAACTGTTAGAACTGTTATAAGTTTAGCAGTTCAAAACAGTTGGCCTTTGTTTCAGTTAGACATTAATAATGCCTTCTTGTATGGGTCAATTAGTGAAGATGTTTATATGACTCTACCTGAAGGATATTCTTCAGGAAATGAGTCAAAGGTGTGCAAATTAGTTAAGTCATTATATGGGCTGAAACAGGCCCCTAGGAAATGGAATGAAAAACTGGTTGATGTTCTGGTCAAAATTGGGTTTGTTCAAAGTATCTGTGACTACTCTATGTTTGTTAAGTCTCTGAATGGTGTGTTTATTGTTTTGCTTGTGTATGTTGATGACATTGTCATCACAGGAAACAGTGAGTCTGAAATTAGTAATGTTAAAAGTCTTTTAAAGGAAAGTTTTCAAATAAAAGACTTAGGAAAACTGAAATACTTTCTTGGTATTGAAGTTTTGTACTCTGAAACTGGTATATGTTTGAATCAAAGAAAATATTGTCTTGATTTGTTAAGTGAGTTTGGGTACTTAGGCTGCAAGCCAGTAAGTGTACCTATTGAACAAAATTATATTCTTTCCATGAAAAAAGAGAAGTCTGAAAAGCTTTTACAAGATGTAACTGGTTTTCAAAAACTAATAGGAAAACTGATTTATTAATCTCTTACTAGGCCTGATATAAGCTATGCAGTACAGTTCCTAAGTCAGTTTATGCATAAACCGACTGAGGCAACTTCACACATAGCTTTAAGGTTACTCAGATACTTGAAAACATCTCTTGGTAAAGGTTTGATGTTTAAAAAGGGTGATGAATTTGGTCTATCAGCATATGCTGATGCTGATTGGGCCAAATGTCTTGAAACCAGGAAGTCAGTTACTGGTTATTGTGTTTTCCTGGGTTCTAATTTGGTTTCATGGAAAAGTAAGAAACAAAGTGTTGTTTCTAGGTCTTCTGCTGAGGCAGAGTTCAGAGCTTTATGTACTGTCACGTGTGAATTGGTCTGGTTATTTAATCTTCTTAGTGAATTGGGTGTTAAGATTGATTTACCACTAAAAGTGTTTAGTGATAGTAAATCAGCTATCTCTATTGCTGAGAACCCTGTGTTTCATGAAAAGACAAAGCATTTTGAGTTAGACTTACATTTTTTGAGGGAAAAAGTAAGTAGTAAGTTTGTTGAGATTTTGAAGGTGACTTCTGATCATCAGATTGCTGACATTTTCACTAAGGGTTTATATGGGTCACAACATGATTTGTTGTGCAGCAAGTTAGGATTAACAAACATGTTCAGTAAATCGAATTAAGGGGGGATGTTAAAATATATGACATGTATCTCTAATTCGATTTATCTTGGGCTTGTGTGATTAATTCGTTGATGGATTGGATTGTCTGGATTGTGTTATGTTTGTTATTGGGCTAAGTTGAGATCAGCCCAACAACGGTCCAGATATGTTAAAAGGGGGTTCATTGTATTGTTTGGTCTGGTTCTAATGAACCGGGTCATTTTATGTTATTTGTGTTTGTTTGTGTGTTTTGTCACACAGATCATTGACATGGCAAGATTATGTTCGTTGGATTGTTTTGATCGTGGCCGTTGATTCTCTAAGGCTTTGGTTATAAAAGGGGAGCAGCTGTACGAGTTGAGAGTTTAGCTCTCTTTTGTTTTGTTCGTCTCTTTGTACTCAGTCTCTAGGGTTTCTGTATTAGGGTTTGTTTCTGTAAGTGGTTTTGGTATTATTGTTTTGGTGATAATCTTCAACAACTGAACTAATCATTCAGTTGTTGATTGATAACTTTGTATTATTTCTGATCTTAACGATTGTTGAGATCTTTGGGTTTGGTTGGGTGTTTTTAGGGTTGGTTAACTAATAAAAGTTTTGGTCACCGTTTTGTCGCTATTTCTGTATCTTGTGGTTTGTGGATGTTTGTTTATGGTTATTTAGTTGTTTGAGAGAGATTTGAGATCTGAGTGTGTTAGATTCAACATTTTCTACATGGTATCAGAGCTATAGGCTCTTGATCTTGTTGTGTCTTTGTTCTTTTCCGCTGTATTAGGTCAAGGATCTGATCTGCCTATAGATCTGGTCCTTGTTCTGAAGATCTGTTAATAAGTTTTAACAGATCTGTTGGTTTGGTTGAAGGATCTGACCTTGTTTATAGGTCTTGTCCTTCCTTGTATTTGGTTGTATTAGATCTGATCTCTGTAGATCTTGTCTATTACTTGAATCTGGTTATTTTTGTAGATCTAGGGTTTATTGTCAACCATTGTTGGCTGGTGGCTCTGGATCTTGGTTCTGGTACGTGGTTTTGGGCTTGGATAGCTGTGCTGCTTGCTCTCTGGTCGTGTAACCCTAAGTGAAGGTTACAGACTACGAGTTGTTCTGGTGAGATTGTTCCATTCTCCTCTGTTTTATGTTGTTGTGTCTAGTGGCACTGACCGGGTTAGGGTGGACCGGTATTGGCCAAACTACTTGGTGTCTTGTTTGTTGATTTGTT
Source organism: Ambrosia artemisiifolia (assembly GCA_032199755.1). Lineage (NCBI taxonomy): Eukaryota > Viridiplantae > Streptophyta > Magnoliopsida > Asterales > Asteraceae > Ambrosia > Ambrosia artemisiifolia. The sequence goes on from CM063513.1 coordinate 28,130,278, forward strand.
TGATATTTGTTCTTGGTTCATTGTCTGGTTGTTTTCTTGGTTGTTATATATAAATACTATATATAAAAATAGTTAATAAAAGGGCTCCTGAGTTATGAACTGGGTGGACACCATTGAGTGACGAATCCACTATCTGTACACTGACTCAGCTTCGTCCTTCTAGGATTGATTGTATTGTGTTTGATCTTGTTACTTGTTTGAGTGTTTGTTGTTTGTTTAAAAATGGGTGATGTTGTTAACCCTGCTGGAGGAGGTGGAGGGGGTGCTAATCCAGGTTCTGATCAAACTTTGGTTAGTAAACTGGATATTAGTGATCCCTTGTACCTTCATCCAAGTGACACCTCAAGTCTGACCATTATTAGTATTAAACTAAAAGGAACTGAGAACTATTATGTGTGGTCTAATTCTATGAAACTCGCTTTACAAGCTAAAAATAAAATGGGATTCATAGATGGAACTTGTGTAAAATCTGTTGATGATGAAGTTCTTGCTAACCAATGGGATAGGTGTAATTCTGTTGTCTTGTCTTGGTTGATTAATTCTGTATGTGAAGAGTTGTATTTAGGACAAGTGTTTTCTAAATATGCTAGAGATGTGTGGATTGATCTTAAGGAAACTTATGATAGAGTTGATGGTTGTGTTATGTTCAACTTACATCAAAAGATTAATAGTCTGTCACAGAATGGAAGTTCTGTTGCAGAGTATTGTCATAAGTTGAACACAATGTGGAAGCAGTTTGATTCCTTAGTTCAACTACCTATGTGTACTTGTCAAGCCTCAAAAGAATTCAATGATTTTAATTCTCTTATTAAACTCATGCAATTCTTAATGGGGCTTGATGAGGTATACCAACCTGTTAGGACCACATTGTTAACCAGTGATCCACTGCCCTCTGTAAAGACAGCCTTTGCTATTGTCTCTAGAGAGGAATCTCATAGAGGTGCTTGCAGTGGATCAAAAGGTTCTCGTGTGTCCTTTGTTGCTAAATCTAACTCTGTGGATAATAGGAGAAGGTCTGTAAATAACACTGGTAATAATAATGGAAATACTATAGGACCTAATCCTAGTTTAAAATGTACTCATTGTAATAGAATTGGACATACTATTGATAGATGCTTTGAAATTGTTGGTTATCCTCCTAAAAGAGGTTCTGTTGGTCAGGTTAACAGAAACAATAACAACAATTTCAATAATTCTAGATCTAGTAGTTCAAGTAATAATGTTTGTGCAAATGTTTCTACTTCTGGTTCTCCTTTTACTTCTGAACAGATCACAAAATTGATGAGTCTAATTAGTGAAAAACCAGGAGGAGATCCACGGAGTTCTAATGTTGGAGGTGAGTCTGTTTTAATAAATGGTTTCTGTAGTATATCTGTCCTGTCTAAGTTGTCTAGTATGTTTAACAGTTTTTCAAATTGTTCAAATTCACTCAAATTTGCTTTACTACTTGGTTGGATTATGGATTCTGGTGCTAATCAGCACATGGTAGGGAGTGATAAAAACATGGTTAATTGTGTAGATGTTTCAAACTATAACATGTTAGTAAAACATCCTAATGGCACTAATGCTAGGGTAACAAAAATAGGAGATATTAAACTAGCAGAAGGTGTTGTTTTGACTGATGTTTTCTATATACCTGATTATTGTGTGAACTTAGTTTCTGTTCATAAGTTGTCTAAAGACAATAAATTGGATGTTCTGTTTAATGAACATTCATGTTCTGTCTAGGATTCCAACTCAAAGAGAGTCCTGGTGACTGGTAGACAGCAGGATGGTTTATACTTTGTAGGTGATGATGTGAGTATTAGTAATGTTTGTTTTAATAGTATAAGTGAACATGGTCTTTGGCATAGTAGGCTAGGACATCCTTCTAGTCAAGTTCTAGCTGTGTTAAAAGAGACTCTTAATATAGGTGTGCCTGAGTCTCAACCTTGTGATATCTGTCACAAGGCTAAACAGGTTAGAGTACCATTCCTTATTAGTGATCACAAAACTAAAGTTATAGGAGAACTAATACATCTTGATGTATGGGGACCCTATAAGGTGACTAGTAGGGAAGGATACAAGTATTTTTTAACTGTGGTAGATGACTATTCAAGGTCAGTTTGGGTTTATCTGTTAAAAAAATAAAAGTGAAGTGTTTGAGAATATTATTAAGTTTTGTGAATTGGTCAAAACTCAGTTTTCAAAAATTGTTAAAGTATTATAAAGTGATAATGGGTCTGAATTTGTAAATAAACAAATGACTGAGTTTTGTAATAAAAAAGGAATATTACATCAAACATCTTGTGTTTATACTCCACAACAAAATGGTGTTGTGGAGAGAAAACACAGACATCTTTTAAACACAGCTAGGGCATTACTATTCCAAAGTGGTGTTCCTCTTAGATTTTGGTCTGATTGTGTTCTTACTGCATCATATCTTATTAACAGGATTCCTTCATCTGTGTTAGCTGGTAGAAGTCCCTATGAGTTAATATATGGGTTCCCCCCTGAACTTAGTCATTTAAGGAATTTTGGTTGCCTTTGTTTTAAAACTATCTTTAATGATCCTGATAAAATGTGTAGTAGAGCAAACAAGTGTGTTTTAATTGGATATTCTTTCTTAAAAAAGGGTTATAAAATTTTAAGTCTAGAAACCAAAGAAATAGAGTTTTCTAGAGATGTTAAATTTTATGAGAATATATATCCATTTAAAACTGATATAAAACAAACTGTTTTTGAAAATTTAAATCATTTAAATTTTTTTGATTGCTTTGAAACCAAAAATCCTTCAAGTGACTATACCCAAAATGACATGAGTCATCCCGATGATGAAGGGGAACCAAGTAGGACTCATGAGTCTTCTCCTGAGGGTCAGTTAGGTGACCCTCCTGGAACCACTAGAGAGGTAGATCATGCTCATGATCAGCCACCTGATGGTTCAGAAAGGAGGGGGGCTAACGCCTCAGAGGTTGGAGACTCAAATGATGAGACTGCAACCCCTGAGGGAGATAGGATTAGTAGTTATAGGCATTCTACCAGGGAGGGAGTCTGTTCTACCTAAAAGAATTAATGATTTTGTTCTTGATGGGAAGGTTAAGTATGGTATAGATAAAACTGTTAATTACTCAAATTTATCTGTTGAGAATTTATGTTTTGTCTCTAATGTGAATAAAGTGTTTGAATCCACATCTTACTATGAAGCTTCAAAGAATCCTAAGTGGATAGAAGCTATGAATAGTGAGATGGAGGCCTTGTATAGGAATAATACTTGGGTTGTTACTGACTTACCTCCTAATAGGAAGGCTATTGGGTGTAAGTGGGTATACAAAATCAAGTATAAATCCAATGGTGAAGTAGATAGATACAAGGCTAGGTTAGTAGCCAAGGGCTACAACCAAAGGGAAGGTATAGATTTTGGAGAAACTTTCTCTCCAGTGGTTAAAATGGTAACTGTTAGAACTGTTATAAGTTTAGCAGTTCAAAACAGTTGGCCTTTGTTTCAGTTAGACATTAATAATGCCTTCTTGTATGGGTCAATTAGTGAAGATGTTTATATGACTCTACCTGAAGGATATTCTTCAGGAAATGAGTCAAAGGTGTGCAAATTAGTTAAGTCATTATATGGGCTGAAACAGGCCCCTAGGAAATGGAATGAAAAACTGGTTGATGTTCTGGTCAAAATTGGGTTTGTTCAAAGTATCTGTGACTACTCTATGTTTGTTAAGTCTCTGAATGGTGTGTTTATTGTTTTGCTTGTGTATGTTGATGACATTGTCATCACAGGAAACAGTGAGTCTGAAATTAGTAATGTTAAAAGTCTTTTAAAGGAAAGTTTTCAAATAAAAGACTTAGGAAAACTGAAATACTTTCTTGGTATTGAAGTTTTGTACTCTGAAACTGGTATATGTTTGAATCAAAGAAAATATTGTCTTGATTTGTTAAGTGAGTTTGGGTACTTAGGCTGCAAGCCAGTAAGTGTACCTATTGAACAAAATTATATTCTTTCCATGAAAAAAGAGAAGTCTGAAAAGCTTTTACAAGATGTAACTGGTTTTCAAAAACTAATAGGAAAACTGATTTATTAATCTCACGTGTGAATTGGTCTGGTTATTTAATCTTCTTAGTGAATTGGGTGTTAAGATTGATTTACCACTAAAAGTGTTTAGTGATAGTAAACCAGCTATCTCTATTGCTGAGAACCCTGTGTTTCATGAAAAGACAAAGCATTTTGAGTTAGACTTACATTTTTTGAGGGAAAAAGTAAGTAGTAAGTTTGTTGAGATTTTGAAGGTGACTTCTGATCAGCAGATTGCTGACATTTTCACTAAGGGTTTATATGGGTCACAACATGATTTGTTGTGCAGCAAGTTAGGATTAACAGACATGTTCAGTAAATCGAATTAAGGGGGGATGTTAAAATATATGACATGTATCTCTAATTCGATTTATCTTGGGCTTGTGTGATTAATTCGTTGATGGATTGGATTGTCTGGATTGTGTTATGTTTGTTATTTGGCTAAGTTGAGATCAGCCCAACAACGGTCCAGATATGTTAAAAGGGGGTTCATTGTATTGTTTGGTCTGGTTCTAATGAACCGGGTCATTTTATGTTATTTGTGTTTGTTTGTGTGTTTTGTCACACAGATCATTGACATGGCAAGATTATGTTCGTTGGATTGTTTTGATCGTGGTCGTTGATTCTCTAAGGCTTTGGTTATAAAAGGGGAGCAGCTGTACGAGTTGAGAGTTTAGCTCTCCTTTGTTTTGTTCGTCTCTTTGTACTCAGTCTCTAGGGTTTCTGTATTAGGGTTTGTTTCTGTAAGTGGTTTTGGTATTATTGTTTTGTTGATAATCTTCAACAACTGAACTAATCATTCAGTTGTTGATTGATAACTTTGTATTATTTCTGATCTTAACGATTGTTGAGATCTTTGGGTTTGGTTGGGTGTTTTTAGGGTTGGTTAACTAATAAAAGTTTTGGTCACCGTTTTGTCGCTATTTCTGTATCTTGTGGTTTGTGGATGTTTGTTTATGGTTATTTAGTTGTTTGAGAGAGATTTGAGATCTGAGTGTGTTAGATTCAACATTTTCTACAATACTCACCATATTGTATGAGAAAAACACCCAATAACTTACAATACTTTAACTGGAGTAACATAAGTTAAGTATAACTATAACTCAAACACGTTATTAATATCATATATTGAATACTTTGGCTCGACTTATTTTAGCATGAAGTTGAGCTAATAGAGACCGGTTGTAGATGGGGCCATGGCCGGGGAACCATCAACCATAAGTTTTGCAGGCACCGTTGGTCCGGGTGCGACATAGCCCGAGCTCCTAATCTCACTCATCCCTCGTCTTTTATTGTCACCTCCAGTTTGGCATAAGCTCGGCAAATATACACCTTTACATATAACATACAATAAATTTAGTTAAACAGTCAACATATAGTTGAAATAATGTGTATGAATAATGGTTATTTACCTTCACCAACACCAAGATTGAAATAGAGATCAACAATGTTGGGGCAACCATTGTAACACTGAGCCGAACAAAGTTTTTGCATGAACCGCGAGTCAAGAAGGGAGTCAGAAGAGATTCCTAGAACATTGCGGTCAAGCCCACATGCCTCTAGGCAACTGTCACTTTCGATCCAGTTTGTGACATGATCGGTATCAATCTGTGAGGTACTGCAAACAAATGCCTCTTCCCCGCTCCGTTTTACATTTTTCTCAAGCACACAACGCTTCCCACTTGCTGACACCGCAAACGCACATGAATCCATGTTCAAATTTTCACATGTGATGGTACCTACATACAAAATGATGTTTTGTTTATTTCTTTAAATAAAACTTGAAAATGTAGATTAAAGTTACCTAGTATGACTTCAACACAAAAGGTGAAAGTAACACCACAAACAAAAACAATCTTGAATATATCCATTTTTAATAACTACGAACACAAATAGCCAGCTAGAAAATTTATTTTGTGTTTTTTTATAGTAATATGATGATGTTTAGGTAATTGAGTTTATTGTTTAAATGGTACCAATTTATACTATTAAGGTTACCTTGGTCCGTTCAAAAAAAGGCTTTCCTTGGTTCCACCATTCATGGCGAATTGATACTTTGACTTCTTTGTGGCCTGTGTAATTATTAATTTTTAATTGTAAATTAGGATTACTGACGGATCACTAAAGTATCATTATGCCACCGGCTGAAACCCCGATCACATTTATCTCCGCTACGCAATAATGGCTATACACCAAATTAAGAGGACACCCAATAAATCTGGGAAATACCTCATTGTGGGAATTGAACCTATAACCAAATGATCCTTAAGCCTCATACCACCGGTAAGATCAGGGGCGAAGTATATATGTGGCCAGGGGTGGCCCTGGCCCCCCCTGTTTTTTAGTGCGGTAGTGGAAATTTGCGATTTTCATAGGTAAATTGAGTCCGGGTTGAGTCCAGCCCCCGCCGAATTTCCACTACCGATCGAAAAAAATTGAGTTCGGCCCCCGCCGATTCCGAAACCAAGCTTCGCCACTGGGTAAGATTTTTTTTTTTTTTTTTGAAAGGCCGCCGCTGGGTAAGATACCACTAGATTATAATCACATGTAATTTTTAACCGGAGACTTTTATTTAGCTTTGATTCTTCCGTCAATTTAATGCAAATTGAAAGAAAAAAAAAAGTACGTGAGAGAGAAAGAAACAAGCATTGATGATTTGATATGGTTTTTCAAAATATACATACTCTAATTTCATCATACTCTAAATATTATTTACATCCTACTCTACTACATTAACTATCTCTGAATATAATCACACCAATCAATCCCATTTAATTAAAGGGGTTGTGGATTCATACACCCCTACTTTAGGATTCATACACCCTGGCCTACATTACACACCAATAGAAAACTGCCATATACCCAGAATGTGATGTCATACACCCTAAATATGATGTCACGTGATGTATGAATCCTAGAACCCTTAATTAAAATGTAGAAAGTTGAAACCAGTGAAAAAAGTAATAATAATTTTTTTTGAACAGCAGAAAAAAATACAAGACTAATCAGCCAAGAATTAAATTTTTTGAAGAATTGCTTTTTCTTTAATTCTGTTAATAAAAAAAAATCCTTTTACCAGCACATAGTTGTTCTTATTTAACGATAGGAAGAACCACACAATCCACAGGGGCGGATGTATGTTCAGTCCAGGGGTGGGGAAAGGCACCTCCTCACAAAATATTTGGTAGTATTACCTTTTAAAAAATGATGTAGTAATTAAAGTAAAAAATATTTGGGACCCTTCCCTTTATTAGATAAGGACCCTTTGACTTTATCCGTGAAACCTTTACAGCCCAAACCCTAAATCCAAATTTCAATTTTAATTTTGAAGCCCAAATAATTTATACTAATTAATGTGAAGCCCAACTAAAACAAAACGTAAAACTTGTTGTGAACAAGCTTAATAGCAAGAATATGAGAAGAAATAATAGGGAGAGAAAGAGATGTTTATAATATTAATTGGTGTATATACAATGAGATACAAAAGGCTCTATATATAGGAGAAGAAAACTTGGAAAAGAAGCCTAATCTATATTAGGCATTGATAACCACAATAATATATATTTATAACACTCCCCCTTGGTTATCAATTTAATACGCTTTTAGATGATGCCTCGTTAAAAACCTTGCCAGGAAAACCCAGTGGGACAAAACCATAGCTAAGGGAAAAAGACTGCAGCGCGAATTGTCTCCCCCTGATGATGTTGCCTCGTTAAAAACCTTACTAAGAAAACCCAACGGGATAAAACTCAGTGAAGGGAAAAAGAGTGCAACTTGTATAATGCTCCCCCTCATTTCTTTGTATTCCTTGATAGGCAGATCTTACATTTTGATCCTCATTTCAAGCGCTACCTTACATAAAATTTATAACGACGTCGATTTTATTTTGATTCCATACATTTCGTAGACATGATACTATATAACGAGATCTCATTATTTTCAGGTACCTGAGGTTCTTCTTGAACCATCATGTCTAATGTCTCTTCAGGAAACCTTTTTACTATAACCTCGACTTGACCATCTTTATTACTTGCTCCAATTTCTCGAAGATTTTTATTCATGGAATCAACCAGTCTATCACGCTTCAGGCGTGCAATAGACGCATAAGATTATTTGGAGCATTAGCAGTTGGTATATGTGACTTAAATAGCTAGTCCACATATTTAGGTCAGTTAGTGTATCTGGTAAATGATTTGTTAATCGTTGTAAATGAGTTATGCTTTGAAATTATGTTCGAACTTCATTTTTGAGGATCAATTATAACTCATACCAACTCATTTCGTTACCAACTGCCTTTTATCTCCCTCTGATGTTGGGAATGTTAATCCATTAAGATGGATAACAATTAATTGAGCCATAAATAAATACCTCATTAAAGGCTCTATTCATCATCGTATATTCCCAACCACCTTTTGAGGTCCCATCTTTGTGCGTCATGGTGGATCAATTTCAATATACGTCGCACTATAAATAAAAAATATTAGATGGGCAATATATGGTTCCTGGCCAAAAACCAACTATAATGGGGAGAAACTATTTCCACATATTGGCTTGATGTGAATAAATGTTACTGCATGTAAAATCACATTTACTCATATATAAACATGAACTTTTGCTCTCTTGATTATTGACGTTGCAATTAATAGTAGACATTTAGTGACCGTCTCAACAAAAGAAATATGTATATGAACATGACCTACTAGTATTCCAATACTTAGGAATTGAATTCACCAAATATGCCATTTTGGAATAATGTGCTTGAGATCTTATTAGCTAAGCCATAAATCACGCAAACTTCTGGTTGCGCATTTGATAACCATTTAGACGATGCATCGATTTTAAATACTAAATTGTATCACGTTAGGATATACGTATCCTTTAATCAACTCCAAAATATTTAGGGATATTCGCCCTACTTTATATGGCAAATACATAATTTCGCTTAAGAGCAAATATTACATGCTATGTAATTGAAGAATCATTAAGTTCTTCATTATGTTCACATCATCATCGGCACGGTGTGGTCTTACCGGTCATGCCAACTTAATTAAATATTATGATCCATAAACTTCTAGTTTATGATCGTTTATTTATTACTTGCACGTATGTAATACAAAAGCTAAGATATGAAAAAATGTATTGTAACTTCAATGTTCAAACCATCATGTTATATAATCACTCTTTTTATTTGCCACATGTGGTGGTCAATCTCACTAGTAACATGATCATCGTTGCATTTTTTATGATCGATCTCATTATTAACTTGACTATCATTATAATCATTGATGGTTGATCACATCATGACTATCATGACAACTTTCTCAATTATTTCCATGATTATGACAATTTCAATTAATATATTATCAAATTCACTTCAGGGAATGAAATATAACTGGAAAATTTTCATGGACTTGTATATATTCATACTTTACTCAGTGACAAGAGTGTGGAGATTATTTAAACTTTTCATATCTCTATAGATATTGCTTGGACCATATCTCATGTATGGCAAATGATAAGTATTTTATCCGATTTTTTCTTATAACTAATCCTCTCACCACATAATATAAATTGAGAAGTAATTACATGATCAAGTCATGTATGATTTATTGGTCCTATATGTTACGATATTCTATAGATCAATAATGAGATTTTGAGAGTATAACACTTCATGTGTCATATATCTAAGTTTATTTATACTCTTTCATGAGAACACCGATAATAAGTCTTAACTTTGATTTAATTTCTTTCTCAGTACTATCTATATAAATCAATCATCTCAAAAAACAAGGCATGCCATAAAATCAATTTATACAAAACATGACATGACATTATAACATGTAACCATATAAAAAAATAAAAGAGTGATAGTAACATTTAGGAAATAAAAGATTTATCCTCACTTATAAGCAAATATGTATAATTTATGTATTAACATATCATGGCATAACCAAACATAAGTATATCATACATATATAAATATATGTTCCTTAATTTGAAAAAATAACAAATATCTCAATCACTTCCCATAATATTTTAATAAACAACATAAATGTTGGTTCTACCATTTCAATGTATTAGTTTACGAACAGATCTTTTGCAAAAAATGTATTTCATTTATTTAATTCTCACATGTGCATCCATGTAACAACTTTAATCTCGTAAGTGTTGGTTCTACCATTTCAATTAATATATTATTTATAAACACTTTATATAAATAAACTTAATTTGTTTATGTGGTTTTAAGGAAAACAGATTTAAGACAAGGTATAATAATCACTTGATCAATAACTGAAAAAAAGAAAACAACAATATATGTGATATCATGGGCCAAGGGAATTTAAATGTAAACATGAGCTTGGGGTTATTAGTTTTAATAAAATTCCCACCTAGGTTTTTTTTGGTTGGTAGAAGCGGTGTCTTTCGCAAAGTAACTCGCCGGTATATTCTACCCGAATATCATATTCAAGTTTCTACTGATTAATGTCTAATGTTTTGTAACTTACAAGCTGCCCATAATTTATCACCAACATATCCCATATTTCAAGATCAATAAAAGATTTAAAAGAACAAATCAAGGTGGTACCTCATGTTTTCAAACAAAGCTGCTATAAGGTGGTTGATTTCTCGACTTCCTCAGCCACCTTCGCCGTCATCATGGCTTCTCAATTACGTGATGTCTGTTTCATTTATCGGCATCAACCATACTCGAATCTTTGACCAACGTTGTAGCTTGACGATATCAATATTCATAAAGGTTGGTGACCCTAGAAACTAAGGTTTCAAAATGGAGCACTTTCGTGCTGATAACGTGTTGTGAACAAGCCTAATAGTAAGAATATGAGAAGAAATAATAGGGAGAGAAAGAGATGTTTATATTATTAATTGGTGTATATACAATGAGATACAAAAGGCTCTATATATAGGAGAAGAAAACTTGGAGAAGAAGCCTAATCTATATTAGGCATTGATAACCACAATAATATATATTTATAACACTGTTGTGAACAAGCCTAATAGCAAGAATATGAGAAGAAATAATAGGGAGAGAAAGAGATGTTTATAATATTAATTGGTGTATATACAATGAGATACAAAAGGCTCTATATATAGGAGAAGAAAACTTGGATAAGAAGCCTAATCTATATTAGGCATTGATAACCACAATAATATATATTTATAACACTCCCCATTGGTTATCAATTTAATACGCTTTTAGATGCTGCCTCGTTAAAAACCTTGTCAGGAAAACCCATTGGGACAAAACCATAGCTAAGGGAAAAAGAGTGCAGCGCGTATTGTCTCCCCCTGATGATGTTGCCTCGTTAAAAATCTTACTAAGAAAACCCAATGGGATAAAACTCAGTGAAGGGAAAAAGAGTGCAACTTGTATAATGCTCCCCCTCATTTGAAAATCTATTTTCTAAGTGACTGGTGTGAATCTCCGTATAGCTCAAAACTTTTGTAATTAATGATTCGTTGCTTGATTCCTTGACATGCAATCTTTTATGTTGAGCAATGTAGTGTGTTCTTCATATGAGACTTCTAGTGCCTCCTCTTGTGAGCAAATACCATAACATCCATAACTATGTTGTGCTACATTCCCTGTATCTATAAGACTAGCCCAACTTGTTTTCATGGGTTAGTAAAATATAATTTCATATCTTACATACCTTTGATGTAACAAAATAGATCTAATAACCCATCCCAATGCCTTTTTGCTTTACACATACTAACCATGACAATAAGTTCAAATAAAAAAAATATTATAATCATGTATAACTAGAAAGAAATATGTTAATGCACATATGCATTTAACTAATGACACTTCTAGACTGAGAATCTCTACTTTGATAAGAGATGAAAAGAGTCATTTTCTATATAAAATAATTGGACAACCCTCAATGTATATTAAGTATGAGCTTTGTCCATTGTAAAATGTCACAGCATTTCTATAAATACTTTGATGAATTGATAAACATATCATTACACATATACTCGAACTGCAGGGTCGAGCAATAATTAAACTGTGTCAAGGACTTTCAAAAATTCACTCTTTAAAAGTTCTACAGAGTCTTTCGATGATGCCTAGGCATTATCACTGTAAAGTGCTGTTGGGTTCAGTTGAGACCACAGTTACCAGAACAAAGACTTTTGGTAGCTTATTTTGTAGTTTGATAGTTAGAGGACTAGTTATGTAATTCTTTGTTAGTTTATGTGTAAACCCTAGAGTGTGAACTTAAGGGAAGGGCCCTGCGAACTTAATGTTAAGTTCGCAGTCCATCAGGTGCTCACTATATAAAGTTCACTCATATGCACACTCTAGGTTAGGGTTTTTGGTTATCTTTCATTACACAAGAACTTCATCTGGTGCGAACTTATTGTAAACTCCATGGTTGTTCACTGCTGAATCTTTAATGGAATTATCTCTTTATGTTTCTTGTGTGTCGGTTCTTACAATATTCATCTAGTTCTTTGCTTGTCTTGATTAATCAACTAAAACACCTAACAAATAGGTGTTTCTAGTTGATAACAATCTTGTGCACACTTAAGATCTAGTAATTTTGGGACTACAATTTGGTATCAGAGCCTCTGTGCTCGAGATTGTATCTATCTAAAGATATCAAAACCCTCCTTGTTAGTTTTTACTATCAAGTTTTTCAAAAATTTAGTGTTTATCAAAGTTTGAATATTTTCATTTGTTTTGCCTTAAAATCTCGTGAACAAGTGTTTCTAAGGTGTTTAAAAGGTATTAATTTCAGTAGAAACATCATTCAAGAACTTCAAAACAATTGAAAATCTCTTGGACTTGTTTCTGGTAAGATTAAAGGTCATATCAGCCGAAGTTGCGCACTTAAAGTGCGAACTTAGCTCATAGAGTGTGAACTTGTTTCTTGCTTGTGAGTACTTGTTTCAAAAGTTGAGTACTTAGCTCATAAGTTGCATACTTATTTCTTGTTCTGTGCACTTAACTCAAGTATTGATGTGCGCACTTAACTCATAAGCTGTGTACTTATTTCTTGCTGTGTGCACTTAACTCATAAGTTGCATACTTATTTCTTGTTTTGTGTACTTAACTCAAGTCTTCAAAATCGTGTGCACTTGCTTCATCATACTGTGCACTTAACTGCGCACTTATAAGTACACACCTGCGTACTTATAAGTACACACCTGCGTACTTATAAGTACACACCTGCATACTTAACTGCGCACTTGTCAAAGGGTGCATACTTATCTGGAGACAAGCAATTGAGTGTGTACTTGTTGACATTTACTAGGGTTTCTGCATACTTATCTGGAATTTCTAGTTGGGGTGCGAACTTACTGAAAAGGTGCATTTTCTGAGCACTTGGCTAGGGTTTCTGCGAACTTAAATCATAAACGAGAGTTTAAGTGTCTGTGTACTTATACTAGTACGCAGGCTGATCAGTCAAAGACTGAGCACTTGTGCTGCTCTGACTTGGCTGAACTGCGAACTTAAGCCAGAGTGTGTACTACAGGGACTGCGAACTTAGTGACTGCGAACTTAGTGACTGCGAACTTAGTGACTGCGAACTTAGTGACTGCGAACTTGTGGACTGTTTGAATTTTTCAAGGACTTTGGACTGTAACTTAATAATCTAATTAATCAAAACCCTAAAATCAGTCTAAAATCAATCTTAAATCATGTCTGGTAACAACTCATTTCAAGTTAACCCCATAACTCAAGCTGAACTTGAAACCGGCACTATAACACGTATTCCCAAGTTGATGGGTGCTGAAGACTATGGTACATGGAAAAACAGAATGAAAGCCTTTTATTTTGTTAACGATCACACCCAATGGAACTCAGTTCAGCTCGGACCTCACATTCCCACAAGAACCACTGATGCAGGAGAAGTGTTCAACACTGATCCCACTACATACACTGATCTCGACAAACAACTGATGCAGCGAGACCACAAAGCCTATGGTGCTCTCACCATGGCTTTGTCAAACGATGTATACAATATGTTTGAAGAATACGGATCAGCGCACGATCTGTGGTTCGCTCTGAGTGAGTATTATGAAGGAAATGCAGAGATGAGGCAAAACAAGCAGGATATGATTCAAAAGGAATACGACATGTTTGGAAGTATCCGTGGTGAGAGTCTGTCGTCACATATAGACAGGTTCATGAATCTGTTGACTAAGATGAAGAAAGCTGGTATTCCTGTAAACAACCGCAATTCCATCAAGAAGCTGCTCGATTCTCTCCCAAAGGAGTGGAGTGTCCAATGTATGTTGATCAAAAAGGACTACTTGGATGCTCAGTCTACTTTGGCTGATCTTATAAACACTCTGAAATCGTTTGAAATGGACATCACAAAGAGAGAGATGAATCAAACAGTGTCAAAAGTTACTCCAAGGAGCTCTCTAAAGAAGCTGGCTTTAATGACTCCAATTGGACAGAAGGCACTGGTGGTTGAAGACTTTGGCTGGGGAAAGGAAGCTGTTGCAGCTAAAGCAGATGTTAACAAAGCATTGATGGTAACGATATGCACCAAATCCGCAAATGGTGTAAACTCTGTGGAAGGATCTTCAGTGGGAGTGCCAAAAGGAGGAATGCAAGAGAGTGCGGGTCTGAAGAGTGTGCTGATTGCTGAGAAGAAGAAAGATCAGACTGGGGAGGAGGCTTTGATAGCTGAGAAGACACCCACTGAGAAAGCAGCTGAAAAGATGGAAAGTGCACCCAAGAAAGCTGAGGAGAAAGATATGGTAAACATTCCTCTTGAAATAAAATCAAAGCTGTGCTCACCTAGGTGCGTTACAGCTGTTGCTTACTGTTTGTCACACAACAAAAGGGTTTTGAGAGAAATGGATGATATCCAAAGAATTAACTCTGAAATGAAAGAAAATGAGTGGGCATATCAGCGAAAGTTGAATGCAACTCTAGCTGAAATGCAGACTCTAAAAGAATTTGTTCTCAAAAAGGATTTTCTAATAAATGACTTAACCTCAAAATTAGAAAAATCTAGAAATGAAACAACTCGTCTTCAAATCATTATTGACAAATGGAATGTAAGCAAACAGGCTCATGCTGATATCGTTGATTGCTCAAGGCAATCATTTGTAAAAGATGGAATTGGGTATAAGGATAAGAATGGAATCGAAAGATCACTATTCTTACCCTTGAGCCGAAGTGAATACATACCCATTCCAACACCTCATCCTAAAAATGATCTTTTTGAAAACAAATGTGATGAATCTGAGTCAAATGCTAACATAAGTAAAAGCGATGCAGATGTGACCCAACAAGGTCGGGTGGAAGATGATGAGAGTTGTGGTGGGCAGACAATGGGGTTAGGACATCCAGGTGCCAATTACTCCACAGTGAATTGGTTCATCTGGAACAATGAAAAGTCTAAAAACAATTTGATTTCGGATGACTGTAATACTTTAATTAATATGGATGAATGTAATAGTTTATCTAGGATGGATAACTGTAATAGTTTATCTAGGCCGGATAACTGTATTAACTTGACTTCTAAACTAGATTTAAAGGGTGCTGTGGCCCCTGATGATAGGAAGAATCCTATCAGACGTTCAAATGTTTGTGTTAATGATGTTATGCCTGTTTGTGTTGATCTTAATGCTGCATTCTCTGATGATAAACATACGTGTAAACCACCTATGTTTGTACCAGAACTAAAGTTTAACAGGTTTGGGAAATTTCTCACTGAGGAAATCCCAGAGTTTATCCCTTCATCCACAGATGTATCAGGTTCTGAAGAATCACAAAGTGAAACAGGTAACTCAAGTTCTGAAGAATCACTAAGTGATACAGAGAGCAACATCAGCATACCTGACTGCAACACAAATGAAGAATCAAGTAGCAGCAAGGATGAATCATGTTCAAGAGAAAGCTCCTGCTCAAACAAGATCAAGAAAAGAACATCACAATCATCATCATCCAGATCTTCTCCAAAGATCAAGCCTAAACACTCAAAATGCTTTAGATGTGGAAAAGAAGGACATGTGGTCAAAAAGTGTCATTTAAAACCTAAACCACAAAATGATGTCAAAACTCAAAACTCTTTTTCTGATCAGATCAAAAATCTTCAAGAAACAGTAAAAAGTTTTGTTAAAACCACACAATTTTGGAAGAGAAAAGAGTCAATGATGGGTGAAAATCACGATAGATCAAAACTAAAACAAACTTGGATTCCCAAAGTCACTTGATTAAATGTCTGAGTCGTGATTGTACATAGATTTTCTTTAGTTTATCTTTGTATATTATTATTTTTTATATAATTTTTTTTTTGAGCTGGATGCTGTGCTCGCTTTCAGTCAAATCCCAAGCAATCTCATGACACTGCAGTCAAAAGAATCTTCCGCTACCTCAAAGGAACACCAAAGCTTGGTTTATGGTATCCTAAGAGTGATAATTTTGATTTAATCGCTTACTCTGATAGTGGTCATGCAGGTTGTAGAATTGATAGAGAATTTGTCTCTGGTGGTTGCAAATTTTTGGGGAATCGGCTTGTATCTTGGCAAAGCAAAATGCAGATAATAGTGTTTATCTCCACTGATGAAGCCGAGTACACTGTTGCGTCCAGTTGTTGATGTCAAGCTTTGTGGATCCAAAAATCAGTTGCTGGATTACGGTTTGAATGTCATGAAAACCCCAATCTTCATTGATAATGATGCTTGTCGTGACATCGTGAAGAATCCTATCGACCACTACATATTGAGATCAGGATTCACTCTATTCGCGATGCTCACGATAAAGGATACATTCAAGTGTTATCCATTGATACTGCTGATCAAAAGGCAGATATCCTCACAAAGGCTTTTGACGAAACTCGTTTCCTCCAATTGGTCACTTGGCTGGAAATGATAAATTTTGAGTGAGCTCACATTATGTCATGGTGTTAAAAATAAAAAAAAAATAAAAAAAATAAAAATAAAAAAAAAATCCTATTTTCATACAAAACAAGATTATTGGGGGAGAAAGTATATCTCTATTGCAAATTAACAAGAAATGATAGGGACTAATCATATTTTGTCAGCATGTGAATAGGATCCAGAGGATGTTGCGGCTTCAAGCAATGACATGTCGGTAGATTCAGCTTGGAATCGAGTAAACTGCTAATAGGTGATTAACAGAATAGATCTACACGGAAAGCTGGATTCCCACTGTGTTTTAGGTCTGCACAAGCTGAGTCCGGTCATACACAGGTTGAGAGATCAAAAGACACAGAAAATTTTGTGCATATGTAATCAAAAGACACCTAAGTGTGCAAGCTACCAATGCGGGGCTATTCAAACAAATGAGCAACAAAAGACACGCAATGTTAGTGACGTGCAAACATATAGATAGCTCAAAAAGCAATCAGATGATCATCTTCTCTGCTTATGGGAACATAGACCTGAAGCTCTCATCATCTGATTGACATAATGATCATCTTCTCTGCTTATGGAAACATAGACCTGAAGCTCTCATCATTATATCTCAATAAACCTTGAGGATTGGTAGGCTTACACCTAGCACAAGTGGGGTCCACTAACTTTCCGTCAATATTACCAAAACATGATAAATCTCATCACCAAACGTATGTTGAAAGACGAGAGGCATGGATTTAAGTGGACAAACATACCGACAGTTTTTCTTGGGCTGCAGCTATCCAACGGAAAGTTGAAATGTGATCTGGCAGGTATGGTTAGTATGATCTTGTTTGCAAAAGGTGAGAAACAGTTAACCCCTCCTTGTTGTGTTTGTTTTTTTTATTAAAATATAAAAAGTTTAGGGGGAGTATTAAAATATGTGTTAGAATGTGAGATGTGTTTATTGCATATAATCCTGATCATCATCCAGTCTGTGATCAAGAACAGTGCAGGGGACTAGATTGTGAGATTCTTCGATCTGGTAGATGTATTCATGTTTTATCTGTTAGAGTTGATGTAGCTGTTTGGGAACACATTCAGAGTTGGAGCCGGTTAGACACTGCTGGAAGAAGGAATGCTATTTCAAAGAGCAGTAGATCCTGCTAAAGAGAGGAAGCTGGAGATGTTAGAAGTTTTGGAAATGATCGAGGTTGCAGACAAAGAGAAGGAGCTTGGAGACAAAGACAAGGAAATTGCTAACAAAGACAAAGCTGACAATTAAAGAAAAGCAGCCAGAAACTCTGAAGCTCCAGAAGTGATAGTTCCAAAACAACAAGTGCGGGTAAAGCAGGAAAAAGGTGAATCGAGTGATATCTCGGTTTGAAGCTAACAGATGAAGATCTGGTATCTGTGGTCTAGGGGGAGTATTGTTGGGTTCAGTTGAGACCACAGTTACCAGAACAAAGACTTTTGGTAGCTTATTTTGTAGTTTGATAGTTAGAGGACTAGTTATGTAATTCTTTGTTAGTTTATGTGTAAACCCTAGAGTGTGAACTTAAGGGAAGGGCCCTGCGAACATAATGTTAAGTTCGCAGTCCATCAGGTGCTCACTATATAAAGTTCACTCATATGCACACTCTAGGTTAGGGTTTTTGGTTATCTTTCATTACACAAGAACTTCATCTGGTGCGAACTTATTGTAAACTCCATGGTTGTTCACTGCTGAATCTTTAATGGAATTATCTCTTTATGTTTCTTGTGTGTCGGTTCTTACAATATTCATCTAGTTCTTTGCTTGTCTTGATTAATCAACTAAAACACCTAACAAATAGGTGTTTCTAGTTGATAACAATCTTGTGCACACTTAAGATCTAGTAATTTTGGGACTACAAGTGCGATTATAGTGAACTTTTAAGAGAGAACTTATGTCAAAAGATAGATAATATTATAAGCCTGTATTCCTCTTTGTGGGAATACTTCATGAGTTGTACAACACTCAACTTAACTATTTTAGTCCATATATATTTTGTTAACTTTACAAAATACTTGATATCGATGCATTAGGCATCATCAATCCATCAAGGACATTTTCCATCTTGATCAATTAATGCTAGTGCATTTACTCTTTAAGAGCTTTGGTACATGAAATTTATCATATAGTAAATCAATTAGAAAAATCAATTTCATCCATTTGTCCAATCTATATTGTACTATTATTATACATTGAAGTATCATAATCACCAGGTTTAGTTTATTACCTGTAGTGTATTGGTGCACAATAATTACATCATACGATGTTTCATATTACCTTTTAAGCACTTTGTTGCGTTAGGATACCCATGAGGAGTTCCACTTATATTCAATTCAATCATATAACAAACATAATGTATTCAGAATTGAATTATTCCGATCATAACGTTCTCGAGAACTTACGTTACAAGATATTTATTAGACGCATTTCAATTCTCTCTTTGCATTACCAGACTAATAACATAATGAAAAATCATTGTATCCACCACTGGAGAATGCATCTCCTCATAATCAATTATAGGTCTTTGCGAAAATCTCGTGCCACCAATTTTACCTTATATCATTTTCTTTTCAAATGTTGATTCGCATAGAAGACCTTTTCGTATTGATATGCTTTACTACTTCTGTTGTCTGGACTACTGGTCCAAGAACTTTCCATTTCAATAGAGAATTCAACTCTGCCTCATTTGCGTCTTTCTATTTTGGCCAATCATTTCTTTGTATTCCTTGATATGCAGATCTTACATTTTGATCCTCATTTCAAGCG
Organism: Ambrosia artemisiifolia; assembly: GCA_032199755.1. Classification (NCBI taxonomy): domain Eukaryota; kingdom Viridiplantae; phylum Streptophyta; class Magnoliopsida; order Asterales; family Asteraceae; genus Ambrosia; species Ambrosia artemisiifolia. Next base: position 28,149,981 of record CM063513.1, read on the forward strand.
CTACCTTACATAAAATTTATAACGACGTCGATTTTATTTTGATTCCATACATTTCGTAGACATGATACTATATAATGAGATCTCATTATTTTCAGGTACCTGAGGTTCTTCTTGAACCATCATGTCTAATGTCTCTTCAGGAGACCTTTTTACTATAACCTCGACTTGACCATCTTTGTTACTTGCTCCAATTTCTCGAAGATTTTTATTCATGGAATCAACCAGTCTATCACGCTTCAGGCGTGCAATAGACTTATAAGATTATTTGGAGCATTAGTAGTTGGTATATGTGACTTAAATAGCTAGTCCCCATATTTAGGTCAGTTAATGTGTCTGGTAAATGATTTGTTAATCTTTGTAAATGAGTTATGCTTTGAAATTATGTTCGAACTTCATTTTTGAGGATCACTTATAACTCATACCAACTCATTTCGTTACCAACTGCCTTTTATCTCCCTCTGATGTTGGGAATGTTAATCCATTAAGATGGATAACAATTAATTGATCCATAAATAAATACCTCATTAAAGGCTCTATTCATCATCGTATATTCCCAACCACCTTTTGAGGTCCCATCTTTGTGCGTCATGGTGGATCAATTTAAAAACAACGGGAACCACCATAAGTGGCATGCTAATGAAAAGAAATCTAATGATGAAAAGGGTAAAAAGAAAAATGTGGCTCCACCAAATGCATGTCACCGATGTGGAAGTAACAATCATTGGGCACGTGCATGTCATACGCCCAAACACTTGGTGGAACTTTACCAACAATCCATCAAAGACAAGGGGAAAGGAATAGAGACAAACTTTACATATGAAGATGGAAATATTGATGTCCCTAATGGTCATAAAGAACATACCCAGCCAGCTAATTTGGATTATGATGATTTCCTTATCGAGCCAACTAATTTGGATCTTGGTGATATCGTGGCTGATATAACCCAGTTGGATGCTTGCAATTTTCCTAACATATGAATGATCTTAAGTTATTTCCTTTATTTCTTTAAGACAATTTGTTTGAGATTTTGTTATGTTTTTTTTCTTGTTTGTTTGAGACGTATGAAACATTTTGGATTTTTATGATTAAAGCATATTAGACATTTTATTTATATGACTTTGTTTTGTTTTGAAACATATGGAGTGTTTAACTAAACTCACTATTAATGGTGAAGATATAGGTCTAATAGACAGTGCGACTACAAATACAATTCTAAAGAAAAGAGATTATTTCTCTAGTCTGTCTATGAAAGAGGCAAGTGTTAGTACTAGATCTGGTAAATCAAAATTGATAGAAGGATTTGGAGTAGCTTATATAATTCTACAAAGTGGAACTCCACTTAAAATTAACAATGCATTATTTTCCCCACTATCTCAAAAAAATCTAATAAGTTTTAAAGATATTCGTCTAAATGGATATCATCTTGAGACTGCATGTGAGGAACATGATGAGTACCTTCAAATAACAAATATGATTTCGGGTAAAAAGCATGTATTAGAAAAGTTACCCGCACTTGCCTCTGGTTTGTATTGCACTAAAATTAGTGCAGCAGAAACAAATGCAGTCATAAACCATAAGTTTATGGACCAAGAAAATTTTATCATTTGGCATGACCGGTTAGGCCATCCCGGGTCAACAATGATGCGAAAAATTATAGAGAATTCACATGGACATTCTTTGAAGAACAAAAAGATTCTTCAGTCCAAGGACATTACATGTGTTGCATGCTCACATGGGAAGTTAATTACCCGACCATCACCACTTAAGGTGATGGCAGAATCCCTGAGTTTTTTTGGAGAGAATACATGGGGACATATGTGGGCCTATACACCCTTCTAGTGGACCATTCAGATACTTTATGGTCTTAATTGATGCATCAACCAGATGGTCACATGTGTGCTTACTATCAAGTCGTAATATGGCATTTGCACAATTAATAAGGCTAAGAGCACATTTTCCAGATTACCCCATCAAGAAAATTAGGTTGGACAATGCTGATGAATTTACATCCCAAACATTTAATGATTATTGCACGTCTATTGGGATAAGTGTAGAACATCATGTACCTCATGTACATACACAAAAAATGATGTAGTAATTAAAGTAAAAAATATTTGGGACCCTTCCCTTTATTAGATAAGGACCCTTTGACTTTGTCCGTGAAACCTTTACAGCCCAAACCCCAAATCCAAATTTCAATTTTAATTTTGAAGCCCAAATAATTTATACTAATTAATGTGAAGCCCAAATAAAACAAAACGTAAAACTAGAATTGTGAATTATGGAAAAATAAAAGTCTCAAGGCGGCAGCGGAAATTGATTTCGGAATTTGAAGTCTCAAAATCGCAGGTTTGTTTGAGTTTTTTTTCCAATAGTTTTTGAATTTTTAAGTGCTTATCTTGATTCATTGAATGAATGATTGTTGAATGTCTAAATAGTTATTGAAAATTTTGATCTTATTTGCAGATATTAAACTTACAAAAATAAGGCGTAAGTTATCTTCAACAATGCAAAGGTTTGAATCTTGATTCTTTTAAGTTTATACATAAAAAAACTTTTTATTTGTACATCGATCATCATTTTTAATATTTTATAATTTATTGATATAAATTGTTCACAAACATTACGTATCTATAAGACTATAAACCATTAAACTGAGACCATTTGATTTATTATTGATTGTCGCGTTTAATTTACATTGTGTAATTGTTCTCTACTAGGTCTATGGAAGGGTTTTTTAAACGAAAAGAATCATCATCGGGGCCTAATAAAGTTGATTTAGATAAGCTTCCTTGAGATCCCGTCGATAGGATAAGAATTTTGGACTATCACCCTGATCAAAGAGATGAGATACGTAGAAAGTATTGGCATAATGGACCTTGTCAACCACGGGGTCATAAGTTCCCAACAAGATTGATAGGGAATAAAAAACGACGTTTTGTCAAGACTTGGTTTGATGATTATGGTGAATGGTTAGAGTACAGTGTAAAAGCTGATAGAGCATATTGTTTGTGTTTTTACTTATTTGCAGATTATGTTGGAAACCAAGGTGGGCGGGATGTATTTGCACAACAAGGTTGTCATGCTTGGAATAAGGCGAAGGATACATTTGATACGCATGTTGGTGATGTCAATAGTGCTCACATTAAAGCACTTAAAAGAAGCACTTGAAAGTGTTACAAATGAAGTCGTAATTGATCGTTTCCAAAAGATGAAATCACGTAGAGGACAATCGTAAGAAAATTTTAACGTTGCTTATTGTTTACAATTTTATTGAAGTTTATATTACATTTTTACACCACCTGAGTGAAAATCCTGGATCCGCCACTGACAATCCACCTTTTTTTAAAGTTTCTGCATTATAGAAGGTGATACTAGTAATCCAGTAGTTTTTAGTTTAATGAAGGGGAAATACCATAAAAAACACTAAACTTTACGGTTTTTTCTCACTAAAGTCACTCAACAATTTTTTGCATACAAAAAGCACTATACTTTCAGTTTTTTCTTACAAAAGTCACTCAACATTTATTTATACTTAAAAAACACTAAATTTTCTGTCTTTTCTCATAAAACTCATTACCCCCTCTCTCTCTCTCTCTCTTCTTGGTCGCTTTTCCGGCCAAAATCCGGCGTCGCTCCGGCGAGGACATTAATAAACTCATTACCCGAATGCAGTTGAAGCATCAATATGACGAGTAGATGTATTTTTTGTTTATAAATTATAACATTTGGTTGCCGATTGATAGTTGTAGTCGCCGGAGACGGAGACCCGGTTGAAGAAGATAACCGGTGGTGTTCTTCTCTCTCACACACACTTACGTCTCTCTCTCCTCTCTTTGTGGTTTGGTGTAGTAGGTTTGTACAATGAAAGTGTACACTTATAATATTATGAATGATGTACAGAAGTGATGCATGAATATGAATATGTTGTGTATCTTAAATGGGTGAGGATTATGCTTAGATAATTATTGGTTTTGACAGGTGTGGTGCACAGGTGGTTGTGTGCCTGCCTTAGAAGCAGAAAAGGAGGAATGAATCAAGAAGCTAAGCTTGAGTGTAAGACGAATCTTGGACAGGTGGTTCAACTATCAACCGGCAACCAAATGTTATAATTTATAAACAAAAAAATACATCTATTCGTCATATTAATGCTTCAACTGCATTCGGGTAATGAGTTTATTAATGTCCTCGCCGGAGCGACGCCAGATTTTGGCCGGAAAAGCGACCAAGAAGAGAGAGAGAGGGGGTAATGAGTTTTATGAGAAAAGACAGAAAGTTTAGTGTTTTTTAGGTACAAATAAATGTTGAGTGACTTTTGTAAGAAAAAACTGAAAGTGTAGTGCTTTTTGTATGCAAAAAATTGTTGAGTGACTTTAGTGATAAAAAACAGAAAGTTTAGTGTTTTTTATGGTATTTCCCCTTTAATGAATATAAATATAGTATGAATGAGTCTGTTTGGCAAAGAGCTTTTAAAAGTTTCTAGCTTCAAGCTTTAAAAAAAAACCTCATACAGAACAAAAAAAGTTATTTGGGGTATGTTTGATAATGGGTTTTTAAGAGCTTATAGCTTCAAATTTTAATAAGAAACTTTTACTAATAAAAAGCTTTGTTTGGTTGTAGGGACTTGAAACTTTTAAGTTTGGAGAAAAAACTTCATATTAAAATGCTACTAATTCTAACGTTTAAGAAAAAGCTCATACTAGCTAAAAGCTTTTAATGAGTTGTAAATTAGACAAATACCCATTCCACCATAAAAAAACAAAAATACAAGCTTTTATTAATACCCATTTTGGTCATTTTATTAAAAGTTCACGCTACTCTGCTAAACACCAAAATATATTTAAAAAGTTACAGCTATCAGCTTCCAGCCACCAGATTCCAGCCACCAGCTACCAGTTAGTTTTGCTAAACATACCCTTTGTCGAATGGGCTTGAAGCTTTTAGGTTAAGAGAAAAAGCTCCATATTGAAACGCTACTAGCTACTAGTGTTTAAGAAAAAACTCCGACTAACTACAAGCTTTTAATGAGTAATATGACAAAAATATCCATTCTACCATAAAAAGAAATAAAAAAACATGCCTACAACCTTTTAGTTATGTCAATTTTGATCATTTTATACATTTTATTAAAAGCTTCAGTTACTCGGCCAAACTTCAAAATATATTTAAAAAGCTACAACTATCAGCTTTCAGCCAGCAGCTAGTTTTACCAAAAACCGTGGTCACCAAACCGCTAACTGCAAAGCGAAAGCCACCAACACTCCTCCTGCCAAAAACGAGTGTTATGAATGTGGTGCCATTGATCATTTCCGCAAAGATTGCCCGAAGGGTAAGGATCAAGCTCGCGGACGAGCGTTCGTGCTAGGAGCCAATGTGGCACGTGATGATCCAAACGTGGTACTGGTACATTTCTCCTTAACAGCCAATATGCATCGGTTCTTTTTATTCAGGCGCTGATTTTAGCTTTGTGTCGACCGACTTTAAGAAATCCCTTGGATTAGAATCGAGTAAGTTGGATACACACTATACCATAGAATTGGCCAATGGTAAGTTGATTTCGTCTGAGGAAGTTTTTAAGGATTGTGTTTTGAACTCGGTGATCGTGTTTTCCTTATTGATCTACTGCCTATTCAGTTGGGTAGTTTCAATATTGTAATTGGCATGGATGCGTTATCCAAAAATTGTACGGAAATTGTCTGTCACGAGAAGTTGGTTCCTATCCCCTTATCTAATGGTGAAATCCTCTCGATTTGAGGAGATCGTGGTGGATCTACTCTTCGCATTATATCTTGCATCAAGGCGCAAAAATGTTTAAGTAAAGGTTGTGTCGAGTTCCTGGCACACGTCATTGAACTGAAAGCAAAAGATCGGAAACTCGAGGACATCCCAGTAGTGCGAGACTATCCTAAAGTTTTTCCAGAAGACTTGCCTGGGCTACCACCGCCACGACAAGTCGAGTTTCGCATTGACCTAGTCCTAGGAGCTGTTCCAGTAGCCCGTACCCCGTGTCATTTAGCACCATCCGAGATGCAAGAATTGTCTAACCAGCTTCAGGAAGTGTTAGACAAAAGTTTCATTCGCCCGAGTTTTTCTGCGTGGGGAGCGCTGGTTTTGTTTGTGAAGAAGAAGGACGGTAGTTTTCGCATGTGCATCGATTATCGGGAGTTGAACAAGTTGACATACCGAAGACTGCTTTCCGGACTCGATATGGGCACTATAAGTTTTTGGTTATGCCATTCGATTTAACGAATGCACCTGCTGTTTTCATGGATCTTATGAATCGCTTCTGTAAGCCCTACTTGATAATCGTAGGGAACTTACTTTCGGGACGATAGTTATCTCATTCCTCCGCTTTACTAGACCACACACACTATCATCAGGTGAGTTTCACGGCCCCATTTTACTATTTTTACATTTTTGAGGGATAAACATGCTACATTTCTAGTACATTACGTTTTGAGTGATATTCTATCATGACTACCATGTGGAACATGAGATATTCAGTTCATGAGCTCAACAGTCCTCATACTTACATTTACATTGTAACCATTAGCCAACAATAGCCATGGAACACTTAAATAGATCTATTGGGTTGACACCCCCACTGTTGGTTAGTCGCTCTAACCGGTTACATACAAGAGAGTGTTAGTATTCTACTATACATACGTTGTCTTTATTGTACAATGCGCGAGGCACAACAGTCAAAGGTTTGGTTATAGGACTCATGGTTTGCACAGTAATCAATAGCTTAGCTAGCCTTCGATTGGTCATACGGGAATTTCACGACCACTTTACATAGTACATTAAAATTGAAGAGAGTGCACATCATGGTATCATCACCGGTTAAAAATTCAATAATGTTGTTCATGTCATGTTTTGATATTTAGTACAATGATTTCAAGAAAATGCTATGTTTTTCGTAACTATGTATGACTATGTTATCGTTTGATGGTATCATTTTAAATGACATCTTATGTGTTACTTGAACCTTGTGCTTGAAAACCTTTCGAATCACTTCCCGTATTTCTGCCTTGGCGGGGTGTGACAATATATATATATATATATATATATATATATATATATATATATATATATATATAGGATTCTGTTCGGTTGAGAACTCACTCAGTTGTGAGAATCTTGAGAACTCTGACTTAAAATGCGAATTTTTAAAATTTTTTTACGCAATGATGTAAAAATTTCTAACTAAGAAATATAAAAAAATGAAAAAAAAAAGTTCTTAAACATGTGTACCAAAATGACTACACTAGTGTAAAAATTAATATTCTATTCCATATTTATATGGTTTAACTACAACCACAAATCCATTACACAATATTAAATGTGTGGCTATAAAGTAAGTTTCTATAGTTCTCACAATTCAACCTAGTTCTCATTTTATCCTAACCGTATATAGGCAAAGTATCCTGTGGAAACGCTCTTGAGTTGAGGAAACCCGTGGAAACTCTATGTAACAACATTGTTTTCTTTCTAATTTTTTTAGAATAGCTTGTATACTTAATTTTATGAGTTTCGGCAAAAAAAAAAATCAAAAAAGCGCCGAATATATTTTTTTTTTAAAAAAATACGTAACAAACATGTTACATATGTAACAATGCTGACGTATGATAAAACCGAGTTTGTGTATCATATGTGTAACAAAATAATCTACCCGGCGCTTTTTTGTTTTTTGTTGGCCGACACTAATAAAATTGAATATAAAAGCTATTCTGAAAAAATCAGGAAAAAATAATGTTTTTACATAGGGTTTCCACAACTAAAGTGGGTTTCTAATATATACTAACCCACCGTGTGTATATATATATATATATATATATATATATATATATAGGGGGAGGATAAATTGAAAACCCACTCGAGTTAAGAAAACTATGAAAACCCTTGTAAAAACCATCTAAAATTTTTTATTTTTTTTTTGAAAAAAATACACAAGGTAACATACATGTATTAAAGCGTTTTGGGCCAAAAAAATAAAAAAAGCGCCGATTGGATATTTTTAAAAAAATAAACAAAATTTGCACTGTTACATATGTAACAACTGATGTTACATATGTAACAGAGCTGTTACATATGTAACAACACAAACTTTGTTTATTTTTTTTTAAAATATTCTATCGGCACTTTTTTTATTTTTTTTGCCCAAAACGCTTTAATACATGTATGTTACCTTGTGTATTTTTTTCAAAAAAAAATAAAAAATTTTAGATGGTTTTTACAAGGGTTTTCATAGTTTTCTTAACTCGAGTGGGTTTTCAATTTATAATTTCCCTATATATATATATATATAGAGAGAGAGAGAGAGAGAGAGAAGATTTGGTCCTAATGTGAACCAGGTTGAGTTGTGAGAACCGCGAGTACTCCGACGTAAATTGTGAATTTTAAAATTTTTTTACAAACTGGTGTAGAAACGGCTAACCCCGCCGTAAAAACATAAATAAAAATATGTCCGATGTTTGTACACCTACATTTATGTAAACCATATAACTAAATTAATATTTTATTCAATATTTTGTTCTGATTTAATTTACAACCACAAATTCATTATAGAATAAAATAAAAGTGTGAATATAAAGTGAGTTCCTTAGTTATCTCCACTCAACCTAGTTCTTATTTTAACTTTTCCCTATATATATAACATATATTAGTAAATGAGCGGAAGTGTGTTATACCAAAAACAATATATATTTACAACCGAAAATGCAATCATGTCACAGTGATCCAAATACTAATCATAACAAACAAAATAAACTCAACCATAGGGTGTTTAGAAAACTACCTTAACGAAACACCAAATATGCACGATGGATCTATGCACGCAACGCTAGTTAGCGAAATCACCAATCTTCGAAATCACCCGAATAACCCAATATACCCAGTGTAGATCCCTATCAACACGAAACACGAGACACGCGAAACGAGGAACCCAAGGGACAAAGTACGTTGCCGGAGGCGGCGTGACAACTCACGGTCACACCAACGGTGGCACGTGAGGTTCACGGCCAAAAGGAGGGAGGGCGCGTGGAGGGGTTGTCGATGGTGGGGTGAGGTGACCGATGGTGGGTGAGGTGGTGGTGGCGGCGAGAGGTGGTGATGGTTGTAGTGGTGATTGTTTTTATTAACTCCTTAATAAAATAATGGCTAGGGTTTATGATAATAATATCATTAGTGTAGGGTTTGGGAGAATAAGATGTATATATAATAATCATCTTTTTCGTTTTAGTCCCTAGCTACCATATGTTATTAACCAATCTATAGTTATCGTGACCTGACAATTATCAATAACCATTATTTATCGAACAACGATTATTCGATAACACCGTAATAATTGTTCTCTAATAATTATAATATCATTCAACACTTTACACAATCCAATTAATCAATCTGATTAATTGATCCATTTCCAATCAATTGTTTATCTAAACAATAAACACCAATTATTCGTAATAATCTATTAGATAAATATTATGCTAAATATTATTTCTCAATCGAAGTTATTTGTGATTAATAATTGTCACACCATTCCTAGGGGGAAACACGAGATGTAACTTCGAAAGGTTTTCAAGCATAAGAGTCACACAACATCAAATTCATGAAATTCAAATATATTATAAAGACGTCATTGTTTAACATTTAAAGAAAATATTATCTTAAAACCGTAACTTCAAATAATATTGTTCTAAAATCATTCAACAAAAGACCGGTTCAAATATCCCTAGATGTCGATGCGTAACTCCCCCAACTTCCATGCTTTATGATTAATTGCCTGAAAAATAGCAAATAAAATGGGTCAACAATAAAGTTGGTGAGTTCAGGGGTTTAATGTATGTATATGAAAACCATGATAGACTGAACCATTGCCTAGCTAAGACAATGATTGTTATGTGACTCACATGAGCCCGTAACCAAACCTTGACATGTTGTGCCTTGCTCATTGTACACTAAAGACAATGAATAAATGTGAAATACAAGCACTCTCTTTATGACCGTAAAGTTTGAAAATATTGTATCATAGCTAATGGTTATAGTGAAATGTATGACATGAGGGGTTATGAGTACTATGAACCTTATCGTATCATATTCACATAATAGTCAAAGTGTAACTGAAATTGTACGCATGTTTTACCCCCAAAAGTATGAAAATAGTAAAAGGGTCCGTGAGAACTCACCTGATGTCTAACTACTAATGTGGGACTGAATCTGATGTGGTGATATCCGTACGAAGGTTATTTACCATGCAAGTTATTCACCCGATTTGTGGACCCTTGCACTATGTGTACATGGGGTTATAGTCCATACACGTGATGATTACTACGTATCATTATTTGTACTTTCGAAAAGTGTACGCTTTTGTAGAATCTTGGAGATTCTTGTTATATGAAAATAATCAATTTTGTCAATACCGATCTCACAAGTTATTATAGGTTACTATATATTACCTTATGTTAACACGTGTTGCGAGGTTGTGTGAAATATAGTAGATTTAACATGTGTTTTAGGGTCCTTATGTTAACGACATGTTTAACATATGTTGGCAGCTTCTTGAACATATGTTTTTATTGAACCAAATTTTCAACATGTTTATATTAGCTCAAAAATCGACTCTTGTATATCAAAATCGACCCTCATACACACTCGTGCACGCTTATAAGTGAATTTGCGAGTATATGGGTGGGTTTTTTATACGTACATGCGAGTGTATATACAAATAATGGTGACATGTTCGAGTGTAGGTATTTGTTATGTTTGAGTTCAAAAAGTCATGTTCTAGCCTTTCACATGTCTCTATACACACACATACACTCGGGTGTATGTGTACTGGTATATATGTGAGTATTTATGTGTGTGCATGCATGTATGTCCCTCATATATACATGTGTACGTGTGTGTGCATGTATAATGTATTTAGTCCAAAATTTTATATGTTTTACCCTCCATTAACTAATGTTTAGTCAATTTTCAAGCCTATTACTCAGGTGTATACACATGTTAATGGGTTATGATTCGGATGAGCCTTGATGGTAACCGAAATAATCAAGTGGATAGAAAAGGTGTTCGGAAATACCAAAGGAACCAAGTATGATAAGTTAACCGAGCCCTCGTTGCTTGTGATCCTCTCCATGACTTCTACACTTGACAATGGATGCTGTTGGTCGATTGGTGATTGGAATGGTTTGGTTGGGGCTGTGTGATTAGGCCAAAATGGAAAAAAATGTGGTGGTTTGTGTGTGAGCCGAAACCAAAGAAGAAAAGAGGGAAGGAGGTGCGATAAGATATTGTTTTTGGTGTGGTTGAAGCTTGATCTTGTGCCCTTTTATATACGCGAGTGAGATTGAGAGGGTTTATCTTAATTAGGATGGTCAAATCCTCTTGATCTTGATGTCCCAAAAAGGTGTTTGCCAAATGAGTGTAAGTAGGGGCGGCAATTATTGACACGACCCAAAAACCGACCCGAACCCGACACGAAAAAAATAGATTTGGGTCAACTAACACGACCCGTTTAAAAAAACGGGTCGGGTTTGGGTTGACACATATATAAAATGGGTTGACCCGTTTAAGTATTTAGAAAAAAAAATATATTATATTTTTGTTTTTCTTTTTCCATTTCTATTTACATGGTTAGTTATAATTGTGTTATTTTTGGCACACTATATTATTTATTTGTCACACTTATATACTCACCATTAAACATTTTATTGATAACCCGCTTACAACCCAACAACCCGCTTATAACTCATGAACATGTGTTATTCATTTAAAAATATGGGTTAAACGGGTCGTCTTCGGGTTGACCCGGATTTTATGTGGGTCGGGTTAGGGTTAAAATATTTGACACGAATAATATTATGGGCCGGGTTCGGGTTGCACATTTCAACCCACCAACCCGCAACCCATAAACCCGTCAACCTATCAACCCGACACGATTGACACCCCTAAGTGTAAGATGTTGACTTCTCACTAGCTCACACATAGTCTCCTTGTAGGCTCATTTGGGCCGACTTTTGGGAGGCAATTTTAGGAGTCAACGGGTGATTGAAGGTAGTGTAGAAGTGTTTAGAGTTCCTTGTTGGTGCAACCTCTTGGTAATGAGAATTTTGAATGTTTGTGCGAGCGTGTAAGTTGTATGTATGTGGATAGGGCCGACTTCTATGTAGTAGGATCATCATATTTTAGGAAGTATGTCATGTCTTGGAAGGAGTTTATGAAGTGAAGAATAGTCTTTAAAGGTGTAAAACTTGATTATTGTGTGCTTGTCTTATTCCACATGCATGGGCCTCATTCTTGTCTTCCTCTTGGTGCACACACTCACATATATGTATGTATGTATAGCACAAGTCTATTTGCTACTCATGTGTGTATATGGATGTATGTATATATATATATATATATATATATATATATATATATGTCATGGGTGTGTATGTAGGTGGTAGGAGTGTCAAGTCTTTGTCAATTATCCATGCATATGAATCGCATACATATATGTGTATATAGGTTTATAGGATCGGCTAGTGTAGGTGTAGAGATGTAGTGATTACAAGTTCCCAATCTTTCCTTTCTTATGTATATTCGTATATATCTATATATATGTATGTATGTATGTATACATTACTGTTTTGTCTCGTTTATCTATATATATGTGTGTGTGTGTGTAATATGTTTATTGGAAATATCTAGTCTACCTAGTGTATAGGAATTGATTTCATGTGTTAACCGATCCGAGCTAGCTAGCTCAGCTCAGTTTCAAACCGAGCCATATCGAGCGAGCTTTTTTCAAACTAAATCCGAGCGAGCTCCAAGCCAAAAGCTTTTTGGATACCCCTATATAGACTATTTCTTCAAGAAATATGAGTCGTGTGGGTTGTTTCAAAATATTATCTATCTAAATGAATTTTTGTTACAAAACACTATCCGCATGAATTTTAGTTTTTACTACCCAATAATTTGATAATAATGGTTTGGATAGCACTTCTTAATCGTCTTCCGTCGAGGGTGGAGCTAATCAGAAGAAGGATTGTTTTGCCAAGTGATTCATGCGTATTTTGTAACTCTGATTCGGAGACAACCCTTCATTTGTTCACGGGTTGTATATATGCTGCAGAAGTGTGGTCGAGAATTGAATATTGGTGTCGTTTGTCCCCTATAATTGCTTTTGATGTGTCCGATCTATTGAAGATGGTTAATATTCAAGCAACGACGAAGCACACGAATTACGTTCTAAGAGGTATTATCTTAACTACCATGTGGGCGTTGTGGAACGAACGAAACGATAGGATCTTCAAAGGTAAAAGTCGGAGAGTTGTGGAAGTGGTGGAAAATATTAAATCTACGTTGTATTTTTGGATTCGAAATAGATCTAGATTAAAAGGTTTAAATTGGGTTGTCTGGTATAAATATCCTTTGGATTTGATGTAAGGTCGTTTTTGCCCGGAGGTCCTTAATTTGAGGACCGTCTTGTGGTGCGCTTTTGAATGAAATTTACCTTTCAAAAAAATAAGCTGTATTATTTCAATACAAGCCCGGTTTGAAATGTTTCCTGTGACGTCAATATTATAATTCCCCTATTAATCCATATAAGACGAAAGGGATGAATGAAATTCAGTTTTGCTTTTTTTCTAATTATAAAACCTGATTGATGAACCGGCATGTCAACACTAAAAGGAGGCCATTTAATCTACTGTCTAAGAGGGTGTTTGCGATTGCTTATTTAACTTCAAAAATGCTTTTGGTCAGAAGTGCTTATTGACTTATGACTTTTTAAAAAAGAGTTTCTAAAAAAGTGTTTGGATTAGCTTTTGTGATGAGAAAAGTCAATAAGTCAATAAGTTGTTCTTTAAAAAGTGTTTGGTTTAGCTTATTACTGTAAAAATAACAAAAGCCAAAAGTCAAAAGCCAGGATTTATGACTTCTTGAAAACAGAGTTTTCACCCTTATTGAAAAGCCAAAACCAAAAGCGCTTTTGGTTTGCACAAACAACTTATTGATTACTTATTGGCTTTTAGAAAAAGCCAATAAATCAATAAATTGTTTTGTAACTCAATCCCAAACACCCTCTGATGATCACATATGTTGAAGAATTACAAACACCATCATTTGATGAAGTAGTCAAACATTTATGGGATTCAGATCTTCATAAAAGCTACAAAATGGAGAGTTGAAGCATCTTAAGGCTTAGTTGGCACGGTATTTTCGACTTCAGCTTGTTGCTATCAACTTATAAAAATTTGTACAAATCTCATTTTGTTTCTAGATCAAAATTTAGGGTTTGAATGTGAAAAATATGGTCTTGTACTTTATTTTTTGTGTTCTTCAATTACAAGAGTTGGTAACTTGTAATAGGTGCAGTCATTGTTGAATATTTGTAAATGAAATAAGCAAGATTTAGTATTAGAAAATATAATTTCTGCTTGTAGGTTGCTTGAAATGCTTTTATTATGTTATCTTTAGATAAAAAGCGAAGTAATATGGCACTACCAATCTATATTATCTAATTAAGGAGGAGTGATGGTCAAGATTGTAATTTTGTCAAGCATCAAACTATTAAAGCAACATATACAATTGAATTATGCTTATATAACGAGGGTATAATTGGAACTTTATGGATATTTAAGACTCTTAGAAGGGTAGAATAATAAATTTAGCATAATCCAATACCTCACATCCTAAAATCTTGTTCCAATTCTACCCTTATGTCCAACTTTTAGAATACAAAATACAACCTATGATGCATATTAAATGTGAGACCTTTCAACCCCTCATAATCATCAACCTCTCATCATCATCATCATCATCAATTCATTAGTAACTCATTCCTCTTATATATCTATATATTATCTATATGGGGTCAACAACAACAAGAATCACCACATAAAGCACCAAACGCAATTCTTTGGTTTCTCGCCTCAAAACCCTTCTATCATTACAGGTTCCTACCGTATCTTTAATTTTATATATCATTTTTTTCTATGGCATTTCATTAAAGCTTGATACGCAAACATTATTTCCTTTCCGTATCTTTCATTTTATTTATTATTTTCTTTTTTTTTTCTCTATGGCATTTCATTGAAGCTTGATACGCAAACATTATTTCCGTTGAAGCATGATACGCAAACATTGTGATGTTAATTAGTATTTTTTAGGAATCTTGATTTAGTTTGTCAAATAGTTTTTTTAAGCATGAAATTGTGTTAATGAAAAAAAAATGTGTTTGTGGATTATGGTGATTGATGATAATTGACAGGTGGGATTAATATTGTCTCTAAATGGTAAAAGATGGGTTCGAGATCACCGGGGATAATGCGAAAGGTCTCATCAACTCCTTATACTCTTACAAAAATTTTCATAAGCAGATGTGATTTTTGTTTTAAGTACCAATTTTTATACGTGTCAAACATGTTGCTACCTATTGTTTATAAGATTCAATACGTGCTACCTCTTTATGTTTTTATTCCCGATTTTGATTCTTGACTCTTTAGTACTTTTCTATCATCATGAATTCTATGTTTTCTTTGGCAAATCTATAATATATTATAAAGCATTTGGGAATGATGACTACAAAATTTAAGTAATTACAATATCTTATGCTTATAGTACAATACTTAATTAACTTGGTAAACGGGTAAAATTGTCTTTCTACATAATAGCATATTTTCTTTTAAATCTAATAAGTCAGTGTTTGGGAATGACTATTCAAAACGGATTATGCGTTTTGGAAAGCAAATGTGGAGCTGCTTATAGATTATTGTGTTTTGGTAGCCGAAAAACTGATTATCTGCTTTTTCAAAACGCAATCCAAACACTAAAAACTGATTATCTTCGTTTTTAAAACGCAATAATCTAAAAATCATATTCAAAACGCAATCCCAAACACCCTTAAAGTAGATTTGTTAAATTTCATTTAAACAAAATAGCTTTTCTTAAAATTTCAGTAAGTGTAACAATAATGAGAGTTAACTCATGCCTTTTGGTTAGTAAAAAGTAGTTACAAAATATTAAACTCAATAATGTTGACATAAAACATTTGTTTACCAAATAATTGTTCTTTAATGACATAAAAGTCGGAACTTTTATGTACCAAGTTTAATAATCAGATTAAATAATTAAATTAAATTTATACAATATAAAACATTTGATTACTTGATCTTTACAAAAAATTGTGACTGTTATTTAAAACCGAGCCATAAAAATATTAAGATATATGAAAATGTATATTTGCTAAAAAAATTAAAAATAAACTCTTTTTTTCTTTATACATCAATATTAGATCGTCTTTAATTTTATTTAAATTTCAAACAATAATGAATGGTTAATTCATGACTTTTGATTAGTAAAAAGTTCCTACAAATCTAAGTTAAAAGTTAACACAAAGCAAGTATAACCACTAAATAACTCGCTTTTTAATGCCATTGGGGTTGGTGGCCCAATGGTAGAAGCAAAGCTTCTAGGAACACTTAAGGGGGAGGTCATGGGTTCAAGTCCCATAGGGTGTAGAAATTTGCCGTTCAAAAAAACTAGTTTTTTAATGCCATTATTAATGCAAGTTATTACTCTTAATAACTTTAAATCATATACCACCTTAACTAAACCATCATGTAGTTATATATCCCTCTTACATCTCTCAGTCTTCACACGTATCGATTCGTTAAAGTGGAAACTATTTTCTCGATTTCATTTTTGCTCAGAAATTCTTAGACATCAAGAGCTTACAAAAAAATTTGCTAAAAAATTAAAAAAAAATAACTCTTTTATTCTTTATCCATCAATATTAGATCGTCTTTAATTTTATTTAAATTTCAAACAATAATGAAAGGCTAATTCATGACTTTTGATTAGTAAAAAGTTGCTACAAATTTAAGTTAAACGTTAAGACAAAGCAAGTATAACCACTAAATAACTAGCTTTTCAATGCCATTATTAATGCAAGTTATTATTCCTAATAACTTTAAATCGTATACCACCTTAATTAAACCATCATGTATTTATATATCCCTCTTACATCTCTCGATCTTCACACGTATCGATTCGTTAAAGTGGAACCTATTGTCTCGATTTCATTTCTGCTCAGAAATTCTTAGACATCAAGAGCTTACAAATAATCGCCCACTAATTCCTACTCGAAGACCCATATCTCAAATCTCTTATCAAGTCAACGCATCAAGTGATAAGTTTTGTATGTTACTCGCAATATATACAGACTAAAATAGATATGATTGTGTATCTGCTTGCCTATGTTATCCGACATGTTCAGGTTCATTACATAGCATACACTAAGATTTTGTTTTCTTTTTGGTTACTCATTTTATGTGACATTAATAGTTAGATTTTATAACGACGACAATCAATAATCACCATTCGATGAACTTTAATCCGGTGATATCCTAGCATATAATTATAATCATTTGATCAAGACAATAGTCAGTCCAAAATATCCATACAACTTTATATTTGAATCAACGCCGTTGATCATATTATGGTTTCTTTGCCGCAACAACATCTGTCTGTGAATAGAAATGTGGTCTGGCTTTATTTCAGTCTTTTAGTTTCATGACAATGATATTCTATGGAGGTTGTTAAATGCCGATTGTTAACTATTCATATGATCTCAGAAAACAATCTCGCCTCATGCAACTGTTAATCGATTAAATTATGTATTCATCTTAATTACCCCTTAATTAGATCTATTTCATTGATTTCTATTTAAATTTTGTGCCTATTTATATTTTCGTGGATCTACATTTTTACTATATATTCCGTAGGGCTTGAATTGATTTTTTTCATGCGAATGACATTCATGTTTTACCCAACATATTTCTAATGATTTTTAAGAACTATCATCCTGTTGATGTATATGTATTTATCGATTATAGTATAAAATATAATTTTTGACCAAAATTAAAGTTTTAACACTCTTGAGTTGGGATTTAATACAATCTAAAATTTGAAGGCTTTTAAGGGATTGCTTGAGTCAGCAAAATAAATATAATTATATATAGTGAATAACACACCAAACCTAATTATTAATTACAAAGTGGTATTTCATCTTTTATAGTTTTCTGTTCTCATAGTGTATACATTTTTGGTCCTTTACGTTGTTTTGTTTTTCGGTTCATGTCGATTTTCATACTTATTTTGATTATTCCTATAGTTATTTTTAAGTAAACCTCAAAATCACAACTTGATACATACACATGCATATACTCATACACAATTTATAGACACACACAACATACAATTCATTACACACATGATTTTTGTTAAACAAATTAAGAGACCCATACATTCTACAAGTTATTACAACCAGATAGCTAGATCAACTAAACGTACTTAAAAACACGATAAACTGTAGAATTTTTATGATGATTAAGCGGGGACAACTTATCGTTAGATATATGACTCATCACTAAGGTATGAAATTTATAGTTATCTATTTGTAGCGTAATGTTATATTTACAAATGTCACAGTTTATGCATTTTTAATCTAATTCTTCGGTGATGTTTCAAAATATTTTTATATAAATATTTTCAAAACATTTGATTTAGATTAATTATATATTCACGCATACCATCGAAGTATCAACTACACAATTGTACTTATACTTGTAAATTGTCCATCCCGCTGCATCGCGCGGACTCCCCACTAGTATTTATAACTGGAGACGGACTTACTAATATTAGATACAAATGGTAAAGTTACAAATAAAACTATAAATGTTGTATCAATGAATTATTTCAAAATTCGTGAATTGTAATTTAACTTTTTTTATTTAATGTTAATGTTTAGTTTCATTTATAAAATTTATTAATATTATTATGAAAAAATTACGGCGTTAGTCCCTGTGGTTTCCTTCCAGTTTCAATGTAAGGTATTAAGGTTTTATTGTTTCACTTTAAGGTATTAACCTTTTAATTTGTTTCAATGTCAGGTATTAGGGACTAACCTAGTTAAAACTTAACTAGGTTTCAGGGGTATTATTGTCCATTCACCTATATATTCAGATTTTTAATGTAAAAAATATATGCTTTGGACCGGATTCGAACTCGGGACCTTGGTCTGTCTGAGTCTTAATCATATGATCCATAACCAACTGGGCTATGAGCCCTTTGTTGGTTTTAGATTGATTTGTATTGATTTTATTATATTATTATATTAATTGAAATTTATAAAAATAAAAGTAACGAACTGAGCTCGACAAAAACGAATCCCAAACATCAAATTGAAACCTGCTGCACCCTCACACATCCTAGTCGACCTATTCTTTACAAAAACCCCTATCAAAATCGTTCCAATCGAGCTCCAATTAGCCGAGTTTTTGTTCGTGAGACGCGAGTGGTTTTTAAGCAATTTCACCATCGAAACGAACAGGTTAGATCGATTATTTTATATGGTTTTGTTCGGAAATTTATGCTCTTTAAAAGCCCTATAAAATCGTTCATTGCCGTGGCCTGTAGAATCGTTAATCAAATTTAGATTGAGGGTTAGGGTTCTAGGTATTAATTTGGGAATCTGGTTCGTTTGGACTATATGTTATATATTATCAAGATCAGTTATAATTCGATTGAACGTGCAGCTCAGATGGTGATTGTTTTTATCGTTAAAGATCAGGCTGAGGTCACGGGTTCGAACCCGGTCCTCGTTACTTTTATTTTTATAAATTTCAATTAATATAATAATATAATAAAATCAATACAAATCAATCTAAAACCAACAAAGGGCTCATAGCCCAGTTGGTTATGGATCATATGGTTAAGACTCAGACAGACCAAGGTCCCGAGTTCGAATCCGGTCCAAAGCATATATTTTTTACATTAAAAACTGAATATATAGGTGAATGGACAATAATACCCCTGAAACCTAGTTAAGTTTTAACTAGGTTAGTCCCTAATACCTGACATTGAAACAAATTAAAAGGTTAATACCTTAAAGTGAAACAATAAAACTTTAATACCTTACATTGAAACTGGAAGGAAACCACAGGGACTAACGCCGTAATTTTTTCTATTATTATTTAATTCTAAAAGTTTTTAATTGTACCCTATACACGTTTTCTAATATTAAAGTATCAAACTTTGTATAAATTTATATGTATTTATAATTAACTAAAATTAAAATTTGCAAACTGTAAAGTTTACGATCGATAACCTAATTAGTTATATTACATTACTAGATTGTACCCCGGAAGCGTCCCGGGGTTGAGAATCTAATATGACATATCAATTTTACATATAAAATAGATTGATGCGTTTTACAATTACATGTAGGAATTCTTCGGGTTGCACCTAACCTAAAACGATTAACAATGTATCTCCAATGTCAACGCCTAACTATAAACAATGTATAACTCTAATGTTAGCATCTAACCTAAAACAATGCATAACTCTAATATTAATACCTAACCTAAAACAATGTATAACTCCAATGCTAATACCTGTTGAAAATAGAATTCATATTTACTGGTTTGAACATAATTAGCGACTTGATTTTACATCATTAATGAATTACCTGAACACTTTGTGTTTTTTTCTTGTATGAACAAAACCCCACAAAAAAATATTTGTTTTTTCTCTGTTTTTTATATAGCACTATGGTATTCGATGGGAAGATAATAAGGTGCTCGTTAATTTGGTTTGACTTTTTTCTTTTAAAAGTCTCGTATATAAAAGATATTAACATTTAAAAATTATGGGAGGAAACATAAGAGAGAAAAATCCAATTTTGTTTTTATAATTTTATTTCCTAAAATCAATTAATGCCTCATGACACACTTAAGGAGTAAGTTGGTCGCGATTTTTAGCTTTAGAATAGATATAGATATAGATGGTATTGATTTTATGATTCATATTTCCTTATGTAACGGTCTTTGTAATCAAATAAGTGTTAATTACTTTATTGTATTCAACCACTAGCTTTTATTCTGGGAGCGTCCTGGGGTTGAAAAACATAATATGACATATCAATTTTACATACGTAATAGACTGATGCGCTTTACAGTTACATGCAGGAAAGTTTCGGGTAGCGCCTAACCTAAAACAATTAACAATGTATCTCCAATGTTAACGCCTAACCTTAAACAATGTATAACTCTAATATATAGAATTCAGATTTACTGGTTTGAACATAATTAATGACTTGTCTATACATGATTAATGAAAAACTGAACACTTTGTGTTTTTTTTAATGTATGAACAAAACCCCACAATGTGTTTTTTCTCTTTTTTTTGTATAGCACTATGATACTCGTTGGAAAGATAATAAAATGCTCGTTAATTTGGTGTAATTTTTCTTTAAAAACTCTCGTTTATAAAAGATGTTAACGGCTAAAAATTATGGGATGAAACATGAGAGAAAAAAATTCAATTTTGTTTTTAATTGGTAAAGTAAATCTTTTATTTTAAATTCTAAGATATGCATGAGTTTTAATTAATTTTATTATTAATTTAATAATAATAATAATAATAATAATAATAATAATAATAATAATAATAAACACTCTCACCTCAACGTGTCACGTGGCACATTTAAGGAGAGGTTGGGGCCTCCATTGAATGTCATATCATCATAAATCAATTCTTTTATTAATAGTTACTAGATTATACCCCAAGAACGTCCCGGGGTTGAGAAATCTAATATGACATATCAATTTTACATATGAAATAGAATGATGCGCTTTACAGTTACATGCAGGAAAGCTTCGGGTAGCACTTAACCTAAAACAATTAACAATGTATCTCCAATGTTAGTGCATAACCTTAAACAATGTATAACTCTAATATTAAAACCTAACCTAAAACAATGTACAACTCTAATGCTAACATGTGTTGTAGATAAAATTCATATTTACTGGTTTGAACATAACTAATGACTTGCCTATACATGATTAAAGAATAACCTGAACCACTTTGTGTTTTTTTCCTGTATGAACAAAACCACACAAAAAATAGTTGTTCTTTTCTCCGTTTTTTTATGTAGCACTATGGTACTCGTTAGAAAGATAATAAAACGCTCGTTAATTTGGTGTAATTTTTTTCTTTAAAAAATCTCGTATATAAAAGATATTAACGTTTAAAAGTTATGGGAGCAAACATTAGAGAGAAAAATCTAATTTTGTTTCAAATTATTATTTTCCTAAAATAAAGTTATTGCCACATGGGATGACACATGGCACACTCAAAGGGAAGAATGTCCTCTTTGAGTGCCATGTCATTAAAATGACTTTGGTTTATTATATGTATAGATTATTATTACTCAGTATTATTATTATTATTATTATTATTATTATTATTATTATTATTATTATTATTATTATTATTATTATTATTATTATTATTATTATTATAGATAGATTATAGATTATAAATAGATTATAGATATTTATCAACCCTATAATATTTTTACGAGCGTATAATACACGAGATTATACAACCAGATACAAATAAATATTTACAAATACTAAGCCCTAACCTGACCCATTAGGCTATAAGGTGAGAAGACGGCTCACATGCCCCGTCCCACCAAAAAACCCCCGTCCCGAATGCTACACCGCCCCGGAGTGGCGTCCCTTGCCCCGTCTCGGCTTGCCCCGTCTCCCCCGTTCTCCAAAGAACATTTGGGACGCACCAATAGGATTAAAGCTTTTATTTTTTATTATTTTTTTAAAAAAACCTTGGGTAATGGACCAATAGGAGATTTTCTTGAGAAATGGGTTTTTCATATCTGCGCACCCCACCCATGTCTCAAGAATGGTGAGACACCACTTTGGTGTCTGCTTACCCAGTAGCCTTACCATCCCTAAACTTATTTAATCACACTCATTGTAGTTGAGAAAAATTGCAAGGATATATGTGAAGAGAAAAAAACCCTAGGAGCTCCGAACTTCTCGGAGGCGATCGTGACGGCGAGCAGGTTTTTTCTTCCAATCAACATGGCGGCTAGGGAGAAGTACAAGGTTGATACATGGTACGATACAACGTCTAGGAAAGGATCTCGAGGCTATCATGGGGAATCGTCGAAGCTGTCGGAGGAGGTGATCACCAAGTTCTTTGTCTCCAATCTGCCGGGAGGTTGTTCTTCGAAAGATTTGATCGATACAATGAAAGGCTTTGGTCTGATTCGGAACACGTACATCGCTAGGAAATACGACAAACTTGGTAAGCGTTTTGGTTTTGTTTCTTTTGCGAACGTACGTGATCCGATTGCTTTAGAGAATGAGATGAAGGATGTCTGGATGGGTTCGTATAAGCTATTTATTGTGTTGGCTCGATTTGTGGATGGGGAAAAAACAAACTGGAAAGGGGGTAGTCGTTGGACTCCGGTGAAGGTTGATAAAGGTAAAAAGGTGAATGATAGTATGGAGGTAGAGGTGGAACCTGTAGTGGAGAAGGTGAACACTGGTAAAGGAGGGGGTGACGGGAGGTCGTTTAGGGACACCTTACTGAATGTTGAATCGGCAAACAGTGGCAAAGTTATTGAAGTAGTGGTGGACGACAGTTATGTGGGGTCTCTGCTGGGGATGGGTTGTGCTCTGGTTGGAAAGGTTATTGATTTAGATAAACTTAACAACTTGAGGGCTTGGCTACACTTTGTTGAATGGCATAAGGTGGGTATTAAGTATGTTGGGGGACTTTGGGCTATGTTGAGTTTTGAGACTACGTCATGAATGGAGAAGTTTTTACGTGATCAAGAAGTGTGGAAGACTTGTTTCACTAGTATGCAGAAGTGGGAGGGGCAGATTCTTAGCAAAGAACGTCTGGCTTGGGTTAAGATCACTGGCCTTCCGATATGCTTGTATGATAAAGGGATCCTAGATATGATTGGTGGCAAATTTGGTCTAGTGGTACAGTCGGCGGAGTTAGAAGATTCGGTTAATAATTTATCTTATGTGGTATTGGGGATTCTTTGTGAACAAGAGGGTCGGATAAATGATGTTGTCCAAGTTAAGTGGAAGGAGTCCTCTATTTCGATTCTTGTCGAAGAAGACGTGGGGGATTGGGAACCGGAGTGTTTAGAAGAGGATATTGAGGACGTGGAAGTGCCAATTATAACTGATGAGGTACCCGTCCAGGTGCAACATGTTGAGGAGGAATTGCCGCAAACAGTTGTAGAGAATGTTAGTATTAACACGGAGGAACGTATGCCGGAAGAAGGTGGGTTGCTTAAGGTTGATGAATTGGGTTTTCGTTTGCCAGATGGTGTAGAGCAATCGGCTAGCAAGAAGAAGAAAAGAGGCTGTTTTCGTAAGAAGAATAGATGTGATAAGTCGCCTTCCCCGACGGGTCTTGAAAGGCCTAAGAAGCGAACTAGGGAAGGTGATGACCCATACGATATTGACCGCTTCATTTATGTGGTGCAAGATGGTGACAATGCGGCTCATACGGTTCAAGAAACAGTTAATAGGGATGCTTTGGAAGAATCTGGTGTGGCGCCGGTTGTTGATAAAGTTGACAGTGTTCAAATGGTGGAAGATGATGGGATAGGTATTGCTAATGAAACGAACGCTACGATGACTTTTGGAAATGCGTTGGGGGCAGTCAACATTGAACGGTATGAATATGCTATTCGTAATTTGGTTAGCGAAGAAGGTTTTCAACAAGTTTCCTCATGAATTGTTTAACCTGGAATATTCGAGGGCTGGGTTCAGTTAGTAAAGGTGACTGGTTAAAAAATTTGAAGGTGGCAAATGAGGTGGGATTTCTTATGGTTCAGGAAACTCAGTTTCAATCTTTCGCGGGTGTGAACGTTAGTAGGTTTTGGGGTCCTAGAGACTTTGATTATGAAGTTGTCGATGCGGTTGGTCGGTCTGGGGGTTTATTATCGGTTTGGGACTCTAAGGTGTTCGTGAATGTCACACCCTCAAAATCCACTTGCGGAGTTTTACCGCGAGGCGCATGACAAACCAGGATCCAAGTCAATGATCACAATAAACAATACTAAATGAATTTCAAAAACATAGTTTAAAAATCCCAAACATCAGCGGAAGCTAAATATCGTTACATAACCAAAATAAAACCAAATGTTTAATGTTCAAAGACCATGCAACTCTAACTAGACGTCGTGCAGACGCGTGCGCCCTAGTTCCACTTTGCTACCTTAGCGACCTGAGAAAACATGTAAGAGTTTACGTCAGCACAACAATGCTGGTGAGTTTACAGGTTTGTAATCAAAGTTCCAAGTTCAACCTGTCCATACTATAACAATTGTAAACCAAGTACGCTAGCTAGGCGCATGTTCCATTACTACTACGATTGGAAAACCATTACTAACTCGCAAACCAAATGTTGTGCCCGAATAGTAAACCTGTTCCTGTTTGAGACAATATGCACCCGACCGGCGCTCCATGCCGACGGGTGGGGTTGGTCACTCCCAATAGCGCTATTCACATTTCCCCGTTGTGCAAACCAGCACATTCATGGTTCCCCCGGGACTTCCAAAGATCGTATAGTAAGCCGTTTGAAAACCCATAGTATGACAGTTGTTACCAAATAGTTATTTAACACATGTTTTCTCCCCCAAAAATGAAAACCAAGTAAAGTGGGGCCGTAAACTCACCTTAGGTTGCGTTACTTCAGATAACAGAATAAGTCAACAAGCTATGCTAGCCCCGTAAAGCGGCGACCTAACATATGACAGTTACAAGTACTTAGACTAATAACCCGTAGGTTAGTTAGTCCCTAGATGTCCAGACCTTAACCAAGTTTGTTTGACAACACGTTTACTGTTAACATGACCCTACGTACAAGACTCGACATCCCATTGGTGACCCGAGACTTCCCGTGTTACACTAGTATTCACAAACACATAATCATGCAGTCACACTTAACATACGTTAAAGTCCAACAAGTTCTAGCACGTAGTTCAATTAACACATTATTGACCCGAACACATGTTACCGAGTTATTAGATATGTTACGGGGTTCCTAGCATGTTCCTAGGTGTCAAAACGGGTCTCGGAATGCTAAAATATACTTACAGCAGCAGTACAGGCGATTAGGAAAAGTCAACTAGCAATTACGTTGGTCAACAGGCAATTAGGAATGCTAATCGCCTATACAGTAGGCGATTAGGGTCATGTGGTATGCTAATTTTTGAGTTTGCAGGCGATTAGGGTCATGTGACATGCATTTCAGAACTTATCAGGCGATTAGGGTCATGCAGCATGCAAAAACACACCTTACCAGGCGATTAGCATGCTAATCGCCTACAGGGTAGGCGATTAGCCCCTTCTGGTAGGCGATTAGCCTGCTAATCGCCTATCCCTTAGGCGATTAGCCCTGCTAATCGCTACCTGCAGGTCTGTTCCGGTTTTTCGCGCATTTAACACTCCAAATCAAACCTAGAACGTGTGTTAACCTCCAATATCAATCAAACAAGTATCCTAAACATGTTTACATCAAAATGCATCGTTTAACCTTGTTCTAGCAGTCCTGGATGCAACCACGTTTCTAAAACATAACACAAGTATCATGTAATCATCACATCAACATGCATAAACATAACCTAATGAACAATCAATCAGATTACCATACCAAACCATCATTATAAATCAGTAACTACCCTAACATCATGTTAATAATCCTTCTTGAATCATAAAAATCCTATCTTTTAATTAAAACCTACACATACAACATGCATAGCATCTAGAATCCACACAATAATGATTATTAACGATTTACAGAAGACACAAGTGTTTATGAACAGGTCTGGACCATTAGGGATTCAATAAAAACGTTAGAAAAGATTGCATGGATGAAAACCACACCTTAAGATTATGATTGATTGATGAAATAGGCTTGAAATCAAGTTGTTTGATCCAAAATCGTGTTCCAGAGGTTGTGTGGGTGTTGGGACGAGTTGTGGGCCGACTAGGGTTGATGTTATGATGTTTAGGAGGTTAAATATTGTATTTATAGTCGTTTTTAGTCGTAACCCACGTTGCAGGCGATTAGGCTCCAGTTGCAGGCGATTAGGGTTGCTAATCGCCACCCCCTTAGGCGATTAGCCCCCTAATCGCCACCTTTGGTGAGCTACTCGCCACCTGGGGAGAGCTAATCGCCACCCTGTAGGTGATTAGCTCACCCTAATCGCCTACATGGTATGGTTCCAAGTATTTTGCGCGTTAAACCCCGTTTTAACATATGTTAACACATTTTCACATTCCGACAAGTCACATAATGATTGTAAACACATAACACTTGCAAATAAACACATTCACACTCGTTCACCAATTCCCGGGACTCGAGACTTGCATGTTCCCTATGCTTTGACGATTCTCCGAATCGTCACCCCTTGTACACTTGGTTAATGACTGACATCTAACGATCCTCTAGGCCAACATCTAATGATTCCCTAGACTCACATAACAGTTCCCGAACCATAACCCGACTCAACTAACCCAGTTAAGTACAGAATACGCATGACTCGCTAAGGTAGACTTTAATCTAGACGACGTTGTTAACCTGAATTTGCCGGGTGTCACATCATCCCCACGTTAAAAGAATTTTCGTCCCGAAAATTATACAAGTACCAAGAGTATAAACAAAAGAAACAGACAAAAGATAGAAACCAAGAGAGAGAATTACCCGAGTTGTCACATCATCCCCACGTTAAAAGGAATCTCGCCCCGAGATTCATTCCGTTGCAGTGGTAACGTGTCTCGATTCGAATGCCTCTTTAGGAAAGAGATGAGGATACTTAGACTTCATCTGATCCTCGCGTTCCCAAGTGTATTCCGGTCCCCGGTTCGAGTTCCATCGAACCTTAACAATGCGAATCTTACTGTGACGTAGACTGCGAATCTTGTAATCAAGGATCTCGACAGGTTCCTCCACTATCCGAAGACGATCATCAACCTTGATCTCTTCTAGTGGAACAATGAGAGACTCGTCAGTCAGACACTTCTTCAGGTTAGATACGTGGAAGACGTTATGTACGTTACCGAGTTCCGTCGGTAAATTAAGTCGATAGGCCACCGGTCCGATCCGTTCCAGGATCGTAAATGGACCGACATACCGTGGGTTAAGTTTGCCACGCTTCCCAAAGCGTATGACGCCCTTCCATGGTGAAACCTTTAGAAGTACTTTGTCACCAACTTGAAACTCCAATGGCTTACGGCGATGGTCAGCATAGCTCTTCTGTCGATCCCGTGCCGCTGCCAATCGGTTACGAATCTGTACGATTTTCTCAGAAGTTTCGTACACTAGCTCAGGCCCAGTGAGTTGACTCTCACCCACTTCAGCCCAACAAAGAGGAGACCGGCATTTCCGTCCGTATAATGCCTCGAACGGAGCTGCCTTGATGCTCGTGTGGTAACTGTTGTTGTAAGAGAATTCTACTAACGGTAAGTGAGCTTCCCAACCTTTGCCAAAATCGATCACACATGCCCGCAGCATGTCTTCTAGAGTTTGAATTGTACGTTCACTCTGACCGTCAGTTTGTGGATGGTAAGCTGTACTCATGTCTAACTGGGTACCCAAAGCCTTATGCAAAGACTTCCAGAAATGCGAAGTAAAATGAGAATCACGATCCGAGATAATAGAAACTGGTACCCCATGCTTAGAGACAACTTCTTTCAGATATAAACGAGCCAACCGATCCATGGTGTCGGTCTCCTTAATAGCAAGGAAATGGGCTGATTTCGTCAAACGATCGACAATCACCCATATCTTATCATTCCCACTCGGTGACTTAGGTAGTTGTGTGACAAAGTCCATCGTAATCCGTTCCCATTTCCACTCTGGAATTTCAGGTTGTTGCAATAGACCCGACGGTTTCTGGTATTCCACCTTGACCTTAGCACAGGTCAAGCACTTACTCACGTATGAGGCTATATCCGCCCTCATGTTTGGCCACCAGTACAGTATTTTTAGATCCTGGTACATCTTGTCTGAACCAGGATGAATGGAATACCGAGACTTGTGAGCTTCATCAAGAACCAACTCCCGAAGTCCCCCGAATAAAGGAACCCAGACGCGTTCTGCGAAGTAGCGCATACCATCAGGCCTTTGCTCGAGGTGCTTGTCGGCACCGTGCATAGTTTCAGCCTTAAGATTTTCCTCCTTCAAGGCTTCTAACTGAGCAGAACGGAGTTGATCAGGCAGAGAGGAATGGATCGTGAGTTGTAACGCCCGAACGCGACGAGGGTTTGTCGATTCCTTCCTGCTCAAGGCGTCTGCCACAACATTCGCCTTGCCAGGATGGTACTTAATGGCACAGTCATAGTCGTTCAGGAGTTCAACCCAACGGCGCTGTCGTATGTTCAGGTGCTGTTGGTCAAAAATGTGCTGGAGACTCTTGTGATCGGTGTAGATGGTGCATTTGGTACCGTACAAGTAATGCCTCCAAATTTTCAACGCGAACACCACCGCACCCAATTCCAAGTCATGGGTAGTGTAGTTCCTCTCGTGCACCTTGAGTTGACGAGAAGCATACGCAATCACTTTCTCGCGTTGCATTAACACGCAACCGAGACCATGAATAGAAGCATCACAGTAAACAACGAAATCATCAGTGCCTTCAGGCAAGGACAAAATAGGAGCAGAACAAAGCTTAGTCTTCAGTTTTTGGAATGCTGACTCCTGTGGTTCACCCCAGTCGAATTTTCTATCCTTCTGAGTAAGAGTGGTGAGGGGTTGAGCGATCTCCGAGAACCCCTTTATGAAACGACGATAATAGCCCGCAAGGCCTAGGAATTGCCGCACCTCAGTTGGCGTCTTCGGTGCTTCCCAGTCCTTGATCGCTTCGATCTTAGCTGGATCGACATGGATTCCCAGTTCATTGACTACATGCCCTAGGAATTGGACTTCGCGTAACCAAAAATCGCACTTCGAGAACTTAGCATAAAGTTGTTCCCGTCGCAAAAGTTCCAAAACCAACCGCAGGTGTTCCTCGTGTTCAGTCTCGTTCTTGGAATAGATCAGAATGTCATCAATAAACACGATGACGAATTTGTCAAGGTACGGTTTACAAACGCGGTTCATCAAATCCATGAAAACCGCCGGTGCGTTAGTGAGACCAAAAGGCATGACCAAGAACTCGAAATGGCCATAACGGGTACGAAAGGCAGTCTTAGCAACATCAGCTTCCCTTACGCGCAACTGGTGATAACCGGACCTTAGATCAATCTTGGAATAGTAGCTAGAACCCTGGAGTTGGTCAAATAGGTCATCAATACGAGGAAGATGATAACGATTCTTGATAGTCACCTTGTTCAACTCTCTATAATCCACGCACAGTCGAAAACTGCCATCCTTCTTCTTAACAAACAAAATCGGGGCTCCCCAAGGGGAAGAACTAGGTCTGATGAAACCCTTATCCAAGAGTTCCTGTAACTGGTTAGACAATTCTTGCATCTCAGGAGGTGCAAGACGGTAGGGGGCCCGAGCAATAGGAGCAGTGCCAGGTACAAGATCAATACCGAACTCAACCTGACGATGGGGAGGAAGACCAGATAAATCATCAGGAAAGACATCAGAAAACTCACGTACAACCGGGATATCGTCGATCTTCTTCTCGCTGGAAGTGGAAACAGATAAAAGTGCCAGAACAGCCGAATAACCCTTCCGAAGGTACTTAAGGGCTTTCATGCTAGAGATGAGACTTAGCGGAGCACCGCTCTTGTCCCCGTACACAGAAAGAAATTCTCCATCAGGGAGAGGAATCCGGATGACCTTGTCGTAACAAACGATCTCAGCGCGATACAGAGACAACCAATCCATGCCTATAACCACGTCAAAACTACCCAAGGGTACCGGCATAAGGTCGATAGGAAAAGACAAACCCGACAACTCTATGCGACACTCCCGAAGAATGCAAGTAGCTTCTATCTTCTTACCGTCAGCCAATTCTATAATATATTTAGCCTCTAGGGGTACAGGTACTACATCTAGCAAACGACTAACTTCCACAGATATGAAACTCTTATCGGCACCAGAATCGAATAAAACACTAACAGAGCGATCGTTGAGAAGAAACGTACCAGTGACTGTGTCAGGGTCCTGTCTTGCCTCTGCAGTCCCAATAACGAAGGCACGTGCGTTCCTGTTTCCGCCCCCGTTGTTACCATTTCCATTCCCATTACCATTCCCGTTCCCTCCCTGTTTCAGCTTTGGACACTCCTTCTTGTAATGCCCCGTTT
The DNA here is from genome assembly GCA_032199755.1 of Ambrosia artemisiifolia. NCBI lineage: Eukaryota > Viridiplantae > Streptophyta > Magnoliopsida > Asterales > Asteraceae > Ambrosia > Ambrosia artemisiifolia. The sequence continues at coordinate 28,181,126 of CM063513.1, forward strand.
CCCCACAGTGAAAACATCCCTGTTTGCCCGCAGTCCCCTGAGTAGCAGAAGTCGGAGTAGTAGTTGGGGCCTGAGTCGATGGAAGAGTCACCCTACAGTCTTTGGCAAAATGGCCCAACTTCTGACAGCGATGGCAACGATTATTGTCACAACCCCCATGATGATGGCGTCCACACTTATTGCATTTTGGTAACTTTCCCGCATAACCACCACTTGGCTTAGAACCCGATGAAGACGAACCCCCACTATCAAACCTTTTCCCCTGTTGAGTTGGTGCTGGTGTAGAACTCTTCACCTCATTTTCCCACTTTCGCTTGTTGCTCTCCGGAGCCTTAGCAGTTGAACCTTTGGCAGGCAAGATACCCTCACTCACCTTCAGGTTAGTCATCCTATGAGCAGATCGGACCACATCTGGGTAGGTAGGAAGATTCCCCGCAGCTACCAACCCTGCGATTTCTGGCACAAGACCCGAGATATAATGTTCAATCCTTCTATACTCTGGTACGTGCAGATCGGGACAAAGCACGGCTAACTCATTCCGCCTCACAGTATATTTCTCAATTTCCGACCCAGACATTTTGAGGTTCCACACCTCGTGTTCCAGCTTTTGAATCTCCTCCCTGGGACAGTACTCCCGCTTCAGCAGTTGCACAAAGTTCTCCCAAGGCATAGCATAAGCCTCCCCTATACCCATAGTCTGGGTGATATCGTTCCACCAGGTCAACGCAACATCCTGGAGTAACCCAGCAGAATACTTGACTCGATCCTCTGGGAGACAGTTACACATCAGGAAAACAGACTCCACTTTTTCCAACCACCTGAGCAAACCTACTGCACCCTCAGTACCCGAAAATTCATGGGGCTTGCAGTCCCGAAACATTTTGTAGGTGCACATGGGTGGTGGTGGTGGATTAACATGACCACCTGTAAAGAAACACGTAAGAAAACCACGGGAAATGTAAACAAAGTTCACCGATGAGATAGAAGTGGTTAGGTCAACTTACCGCCATTGTGCCCTAGCTGGAAGGCAGCTTGCAGCAAGTTATTCAAGTCCTCCTGCGTGAGGTTCACACCCCCACGACCACCATTACCACGCCCACCAGCACGGCCACCTCCACGTCCTCCTCGTACTCCAGACATGATTCTGACAAAAAGGACGAGAAAATTTAGTTTCACAGCCAACGATAACCACTAGCGTTCACAAGATCAAAGCTAGATCCCACCCAGGACTATCCATTCAAACCCAGAGCTCACTAGGGTTTGCATGCATTTCGGTTTATGATTTTGTGTGCACCCAAAATGATAAACCGCTCTACATGGTCCTCCAAGTGTTCTCCTAGTTCAAAGTTCAAATCACCGGACATAGATTCTTAGCTATACACCGTAATACTACGGTAGTTCATGACAAGGGTTTCCATTGGGGTAGGAAAGGGAGATGTCCGAGTCTTGGACCAATCTCAAGAGTATACAGTTAACCCCAATGCACCGCACTGTCTAGTAAGCAAGTAACCCAGTAAGAGAGAATGGATGATGTAACACAGAAGGGTAAGATGATTTAGAGACACCCCGACAAGTCTATAAGTAACCCAGTATAAAGTTTAGTACCATGTGATCATCTAGTGTGTGCGAATCAGTTATAGACTAGACTCTACATGCAGTCCTAGTTCACTATAACCATTGGCTCTGATACCAATCTGTCACACCCTCAAAATCCACTTGCGGAGTTTTACCGCGAGGCGCATGACAAACCAGGATCCAAGTCAATGATCACAATAAACAATACTAAATGAATTTCAAAAACATAGTTTAAAAATCCCAAACATCAGCGGAAGCTAAATATCGTTACATAACCAAAATAAAACCAAATGTTTAATGTTCAAAGACCATGCAACTCTAACTAGACATCGTGCAGACGCGTGCGCCCTAGTTCCACTTTGCTACCTTAGCGACCTGAGAAAACATGTAAGAGTTTACGTCAGCACAACAATGCTGGTGAGTTTACAGGTTTGTAATCAAAGTTCCAAGTTCAACCTGTCCATACTATAACAATTGTAAACCAAGTACGCTAGCTAGGCGCATGTTCCATTACTACTACGATTGGAAAACCATTACTAACTCGCAAACCAAATGTTGTGCCCGAATAGTAAACCTGTTCCTGTTTGAGACAATATGCACCCGACCGGCGCTCCATGCCGACGGGTGGGGTTGGTCACTCCCAATAGCGCTATTCACATTTCCCCGTTGTGCAAACCAGCACATTCATGGTTCCCCCCGGGACTTCCAAAGATCGTATAGTAAGCCATTTGAAAACCCATAGTATGACAGTTGTTACCAAATAGTTATTTAACACATGTTTTCTCCCCAAAAATGAAAACCAAGTAAAGTGGGGCCGTAAACTCACCTTAGGTTGCGTTACTTCAGATAACAGAATAAGTCAACAAGCTATGCTAGCCCCGTAAAGCGGCGACCTAACATATGACAGTTACAAGTTCTTAGACTAATAACCCGTAGGTTAGTTAGTCCCTAGATGTCCAGACCTTAACCAAGTTTGTTTGACAACACGTTTACTGTTAACATGACCCTACGTACAAGACTCGACATCCCATTGGTGACCCGAGACTTCCCGTGTTACACTAGTATTCACAAACACATAATCATGCAGTCACACTTAACATACGTTAAAGTCCAACAAGTTCTAGCACGTAGTTCAATTAACACATTATTGACCCGAACACATGTTACCGAGTTATTAGATATGTTACGGGGTTCCTAGCATGTTCCTAGGTGTCAAAACGGGTCTCGGAATGCTAAAATATACTTACAGCAGCAGTACAGGCGATTAGGAAAAGTCAACTAGCAATTACGTTGGTCAACAGGCAATTAGGAATGCTAATCGCCTATACAGTAGGCGATTAGGGTCATGTGGTATGCTAATTTTTGAGTTTGCAGGCGATTAGGGTCATGTGACATGCATTTCAGAACTTATCAGGCGATTAGGGTCATGCAGCATGCAAAAACACACCTTACCAGGCGATTAGCATGCTAATCGCCTACAGGGTAGGCGATTAGCCCCTTCTGGTAGGCGATTAGCCTGCTAATCGCCTATCCCTTAGGCGATTAGCCTTGCTAATCGCTACCTGCAGGTCTGTTCCGGTTTTTCGCGCATTTAACACTCCAAATCAAACCTAGAACGTGTGTTAACCTCCAATATCTATCAAACAAGTATCCTAAACATGTTTACATCAAAATGCATCGTTTAACCTTGTTCTAGCTGTCCTGGATGCAACCACGTTTCTAAAACATAACACAAGTATCATGTAATCATCACATCAACATGCATAAACATAACCTAATGAACAATCAATCAGATTACCATACCAAACCATCATTATAAATCAGTAACTACCCTAACATCATGTTAATAATCCTTCTTGAATCATAAAAATCCTATCTTTTAATTAAAACCTACACATACAACATGCATAGCATCTAGAATCCACACAATAATGATTATTAACGATTTACAGAAGACACAAGTGTTTATGAACAGGTCTGGACCATTAGGGATTCAATAAAAACGTTAGAAAAGATTGCATGGATGAAAACCACACCTTAAGATTATGATTGATTGATGAAATAGGCTTGAAATCAAGTTGTTTGATCCAAAATCGTGTTCCAGAGGTTGTGTGGGTGTTGGGACGAGTTGTGGGGCGACTAGGGTTGATGTTATGATGTTTAGGAGGTTAAATATTGTATTTATAGTCGTTTTTAGTCGTAACCCACGTTGCAGGCGATTAGGCTCCAGTTGCAGGCGATTAGGGTTGCTAATCGCCACCCCCTTAGGCGATTAGCCCCCTAATCGCCACCTTTGGTGAGCTACTCGCCACCTGGGGAGAGCTAATCGCCACCCTGTAGGTGATTAGCTCACCCTAATCGCCTACAGGGTATGGTTCCAAGTATTTTGCGCGTTAAACCCCGTTTTAACATATGTTAACACATTTTCACATACCGACAAGTCACATAATGATTGTAAACACATAACACTTGCAAATAAACACATTCACACTCGTTCACCAATTCCCGGGACTCGAGACTTGCATGTTCCCTATGCTTTGAAGATTCTCCGAATCGTCACCCCTTGTACACTTGGTTAATGACTGACATCTAACGATCCTCTAGGCCAACATCTAATGATTCCCTAGACTCACATAACAGTTCCCGAACCATAACCCGACTCAACTAACCCAGTTAAGTACAGAATACGCGTGACTCGCTAAGGTAGACTTTAATCTAGACGACGTTGTTAACCTGAATTTGCCGGGTGTCACAGTGAAGACGTCGGTGCATAAGAGTAGGTTCATGCTTGTGGTCTCGGGTTTTCTAAAGAATGATGGTCAAAAGGTGTCTTTTGTGAATGTTTATTGTCCGCAGAAGTTGGTTGATAAACGCCGGGTGTGGAATGATATCAAAGCGTTAGGTTTGGATGACGGGGAGTTGTGGATTGTGGCAGGTGACTTCAATTGTGTTAGAGATCGGTTGGAGCGTAGGAACTCTAAGTTTCACGAAGGTGCGTCTAAAGAGTTTAATGAATTCTTAGAAGAAACCGGGTTGCATGAGTATTCGCTTCGTGGTAGGAGGTTCACTTTCCTTTCCGGTAACAAGCTTAGTCGCATTGACCGGGTGTTCGTTTCGTGGTCGTTTTTGAATAAATGGTGCAATGCGGAGTATCGTGTATTGGATAAGGTTGAATCGGATCATTATCCTTTATTGTTAAAGATTGAGTAAAAAAATTTTGGCGCCAAACCGTTCCGTTTCTACAACTCGTGGCTCAATAGAGAGGGGTTGGATAAGGTGGTGGCGGATTCGCTGGCTTCGATGGGTCAGGAAGGTCCGGCCGATGTCAAAGCTATGAAAATGTTTAAGAGGTTGCGAGACAATATAAAGACTTGGCATTATAAGATGGCGGCTATTGAGAAAGAAGAAGAGTCAAGTTTGCGAAGTGAGCTTGCAGATTTAGAAAAGACTTTAGAGTCTAGGGACTTGTCTGAAGCGGAAGCTTGGGTGTATGAAGAGGTAACGAAAAGGTTAAAGGAATTGGATATGTTCAAAATTCGGGATCTCAAGCAAAAATCCAGGCTCAAGTGGGCGAAGGAGGGTGATGCGAATTCATCGTTCTTTCATGGAGTTATTAATTCGCGTCGGGTCTCTAACTCTATTCCTGGATTGTTAATTAAAGGTGACTAGGTGACGAAGCCTCAAGCGATTAAAAGAGAGGTGTTTCGGTTTTTCAGAGATAAGTTTGTTGAAAACATTAAGATCAGGCCTACCATCGTTATTCATGATATCAAGACTCTAACTTCTGTAGAGGCAGATGGGTTGATTGGTCCGTTTCTAGAAAAAGAAATTAAGGAAGCGGTTTGGGATTGCGGGAGTGATAAAGCGCCGGGGCCAGATGGTTTTAACTTTCGTTTTATTAAAAATTATTGGTCTCTGTTTTCAGGTGATTTTTTACAGATTTTTAAAGAATTCGCTGAAACAGGAGTTATTAGCAGGGGAGCGGGTTCTTCTTTCATCACCTTGGTGCCAAAAACAAAGGACCCGGTGGATCTTGGAGAGTACCGACCGATAAATTTGATTGGAGTTGTGAGTAAGATTATTTCTAAAGTTCTTGCCAATCGGCTTAGAAAGGTGATGGATAGTCTTATTTCGGAAACTCAATCGGCGTTCATAGCTGGTCGTTACATTCTTGATGGTCCTATTATTATTAGCGAGTTGTTGTCTTGGGCTCGAAGATGTGGTAAGGAGTTATTTATGTTCAAGATCGACTTCGCCAAAGCCTACGATAATATAAATTGGGAGTTCTTAATTTCTATTATGAGGCAGATGAGGTTTCCCGAAGTTTGGTGCAAGTGGATTATGGGTATTCTGTCGTCAGCCAGGTCCTCGGTGTTAGTAAATGGGGCTCCTACTTTTGAGTTTTCGTGTGAGAAGGGTATGCGCCAAGGAGATCCCATATCTCCTTTTTTATTTATTATTGTTATGGAGGCTCTTGCAGGTTTGATGAGGAAGGCTTGTGATATGGGGTCGTTCGATGGTATCCAGCTCCCGAATAATGGTGTGGTTCTATCGCATTTATTTTACGCGGACGATGCTATAATCATGGGTGAGTGGTCGAATAACAATTTTGATTCTTTGAGGCGGTTGCTTAGAGTGTTTCACTTATGTTCGGGCCTTAGAATTAACATCCATAAATCTACGTTGTTTGGTATGGGAAAAGAGATGGAAGAGGTTTCGGATATGGCTCGTTTTCTGGGTTGTTGTTCTGGCACCACTCCGTTCAAGTATCTTGGTATTCTGGTGGGGGCAAATATGGGTAGGATCACTAACTGGGACCCGGTGGTAAAAGTTTTCACGCAAAGACTTACTAAGTGGAAATCCAAGGTGCTTTCGATAGGAGGTCGGTTAGTGTTGATTAAATCCGTATTGGAAAGCTTACCTTCCTATTATTTCTCGTTGTACAAGGCTCCTAATGCGGTGATATTGAGGTTGGAGAGTTTGATTAAAAGATTTTTATGGGGTGGTAACGAGGACATTAGAAAAATGCATTGGGTGGCGTGGGATAAAGTCACTATCCCTAAAAAATGTGGGGGTTGGGGCTTGGTCGGTTGGTTGAAAGCAACAATGCTTTTTTATTGAAATGGTTGTGGAGATATAGAGTGGAAGGAGAGGCATTGTGGCGTCGGGTTGTTGACGGTATTCACGGCTCTACAAGACAGTGGGAGACGTATCCTTGTAAAGCTAGCATTCCGGGTACGTGGTCTCGTTTGGTTAACGCTTGCAAGAAAATGAAGGTAGGGGACTCTAGTGGTATTTCCATGATTCGAGGTGTGGTGGGAAATGGTTTGGATATTAGTTTTTGGATAGATCCTTGGGTGTCGAATACCCCGTTGAAGAATGCCTATCCGAGGTTGTTCAGGCTTGAAGCAAATAGAATGTGCAAGGTGGCTGATAAAATTGGAGTTGACCAGAGGGCTGGGTTGGGGGTTTGGGCTTGGCGGACTCAACCAGAAACGGCCCAAGAGTTGGAGGAGCTGATCGAGTGTCACAGTCTGTTGGTGGGCCAGCAAGTGGGCAGTGGTAGAGACAAGTGGGCCTGGTACGATAATGGGCCGGTTGATTTCTCGGTCCATTCTGCGAAACAGTGGCTGAGCAGGGATCGGGTGGAGGCGAACCGGGACGACACTAAGTTTATGTGGTGTAAGTGGGTTCCTTTGAAGTGTAGTGTTTTTATGTGGAGGCTTTTTCTAGATAGAATTCCTACTAAAGAGGCGTTACGAAAAAGGAACATTGTGATTGGTGATAGCACGTGTGCGTTTTGCGGTGTAGAAGACGAGAGCGCTGACCATGTCTTTACAGCTTGTGGGTTAGCGACAGGAGTCTGGCAGGCTATTGCCAACTGGGTCCGGGTTCCTCCTATTTTCTTATTCTCGGTCAAAGACTTAATCGAGGTGGTGAATCAATTGGGTTGGGCTAAAAGAAGAAAAGAGATTTTAACCGGGATTATTGTGGTCACATGCTGGCGGATCTGGAAAGCGAGAAACGAAAAGATCTTTAGTCAGAAAAACAGGAATGTGGTTGAGTTAGTTGCGGATGTTAAATCCTTGTCTTACTTATGGTTTTGTAGTAAGGGTTCTAGTGGGGGATTGGATTGGAAGAGATGGAGAGATTTTTCTTTTGATGTATTGTAATTTGACTTAGGGGTTTTTCCGTCTTGGAAATTCCCCGGTCTGTTTGTGTTTTAATGAAGTTAGCCTTTCAAAAAAAAAATTTAATCACACTCATTGACGTAGAGCGCTACTCAAGCAATCACTAATCTCCTCCATCTTCCACAAACAACAATGGCAGCAACAATGTCTCTCAATTCCAACAACGATCTCTACACCCACCTCAAAACCCTAGACCGTCAACTCGACTTCATCGACATGCAAGAACACTACGTAATACACGAACACAAAAACCTTAAACGTGAACTTCTGAGGTCCCAAGACGAGGTTAAGCGAATCCAATCAGTGCCACTTGTTATTGGTCAGTTCATGGAAATGATCGATCAGAATAACGGTATTGTGGGGTCCACTACTGGGTTTAATTATTATGTTAGGATTTTGAGTACTGTTAACCGTGAGATGTTGAAACCTTCAGTGTCTGTTGCTTTGCACCGTTATTCTAATGCTCTTGTTGATGTGTTGATGCCTGAGGTTGATTCGAGTGTTTCGGTTCTTAGTCGGTATGAGAAACCGGATGTTACATATAATGTGAGTGATTTTATTCCTGAGGATCTCTAATTACATTGAATTTTGATGAAAGCAAAGCAATCGAGCCTCAAGGCAGATAGAGTCGTAAGCCTGAAGCGGAACTAAATTATAATATATTGCAGATTGCTATATAAGAATCTCTTTCACCATGTCAAGTTAGCCATGGAGCAACCTTAGTTATAAAAGCGCTTAGTGACCAATGCGATTTGATCCAAAAACCGAGGCGTGATGCACCAAGTTATTAAAAACCAAAAATTATTTATAGATAATATTTCAACTTGTTAACTTGCAAACACTAAAATATAAGGTATTCTCATCATCTCTAGTCAGATATGTTTAATCGATGGTGTGATTTGTTCAAATACTCAAACCCATTGCTCAATCAATGGTCAGATTTGTTCAGACTACATCATGTGATGTGCGCATAATAGAGTCGCATTGCGCGATGTGATCTCACCACTGTATCATGTGATGTGCGCATTATGCGCTCGTGGTATGCACATTTTAAAACCAAGGGGGAAATAACAATGAATTTGGCCATTTTGTCAGTTGTCACTGTACCAACACTCTACATTGACTTTACGAATTATGTATCTAGAATAAACACATGTCAATAACCATCAATTTGTATGTAGAGAAGGTGGTTTCCTGCATCAATTCATTGTTTTCTTGTATTTGAAACTCACTACCCTTTAATAGGGTCTACCTTTAATCAAATATGTTTATTGTGCCAAACTAGGCTCTGGTTTTGTGTAGATTTTTGTTTAACTATTGAATACAAGTGATAAAAATTAGATCAGGTAGTTAAAATTTCTGTGGCATATAGCATGGATGATAGTATAATTCAGTAGACTTCATGCAATGTAGGAATTCCCCTTCTAACTGGATGCATCAGAGCATTTTTAGACTATCAAATATGTGAATTTATTTTCTTTTTCGAGAAATTCAACTGACATTTCATATTACACCTAGCAGCCATCTTCCATTTCCTGATAACGCCCGTCTTTCAAATAGGCAGATTCTCCGCAATTGTTATGTTTACATATACTGATGGTATATGAAGTTTGATATTTAAGAGACTTTCTTGTACTAACATTCTCGCTGCACCTTTAGATTTCGTATTGAAGATAGAGGTGCTAGTGTTATATGTTATTTATCTTAAGTCACATGACTCAAATGTCGTTTCTGTTACATGTTATTAAACTCATAGTTATCAAAGGCGCTAGGCGCACTCAAGGTGCATAGGCCTTGCCACTCATCGAAGATCACAGACCTCTTTAAGTTCGGTTAAAGTAGTTACTGTTGTTTTTTTTTTTTTTTTTTTTTTGGCATCAGAGATACATTTTAGACAATTGAAATGACTTAAACCAATATTTACTCGCGTTTTGTATTCACATCTACAGATGATAACAATTACTAAAGCCATTAACATCTCTCTTTTGTATTCAAAGTGTTAACTACATATAATAGTGACAGACTTTAATCTGTTTTGAATTTTGATTAGCAATGCATGGTTTATAAAAAAAAACAGGATATTGGAGGCTGTGACATCCAAAAACAGGAAATACGTGAAGCTGTTGAGTTACCTTTGACTCATCATGAATTATATAAACAGATAGGAATAGATCCTCCACGCGGTGTTTTGCTCTATGGTCCCCCTGGCACTGGGCAAACCATGCTTGCCAAAGCAGTGGCGAACAATACTACCGCAGCCTTTATCAGAGTAGTTGGGTCAGAATTTGTTCAAATGTTTATTTTTGTAAGCTGTAAATAATGGTATATGACACACTGGATCAACGGTATTTATTTTATTATATAATATCATGATTGATGTAGGGCCCACGAATGGTTCGTGATGTGTTCCGCCTTGCCAAAGAAAATGCACCTGCAATAATATTTATAGACGAGGTGGATGCAATCGCTACTGCTAGGTTTGATGCTCAGACTGGAGCTGATAGAGAAGTGCAGCGTATTCTCATGGAACTATTGAATCAGGTGAGCCAAAGGGAACTTTATGGGTTGGTTCATGCTCAATGTATCATTTTAGATTTGGTGGTCTTGTTGAATCGTGTTAACTGTTAACTCAAACTCAATGTCACTGATTTGGGTTTTGTACAGATGGATGGGTTTGACCAAACAGTGAATGTTAAGGTCATAATGGCGACTAACCGAGCTGATACTTTGGACCCTGCACTTCTCCGTCCTGGCAGGCTTGACCGCAAAATCGAGTTTCCTTTGCCTGATAGACGACAGAAGAGGCTTGTTTTTCAGGTGAATTCTAGATTCACAATCTTATGCCCAGCTAGATCGGGTCATATACTCATAATAAGAAAACATGCCAAACGTGTCGAAAGTTGATTTTAGTGAAATGATAATATTTATGTAATACACTAAACAGCATATCTAGACACATTGTGTATATATTTTTAAAATCTGGATAAAAATGATTTTGGGTCAACCCAACATAACCTGGCCCATTAAAGGTGTTACTTTCAATTCTCTTTGCCCTGTTACTGACCCCCCCCCCCCCCCCCCCCCCACACACACACACACAAAAATACACACATAATCTCACATCTACTGCTCATAAAGGTGGTCCTCTAAAGCACCCATCATCACAAGTTTTGTATTATCATAAGGTGGTGGTCCTAACTCTTAAGATGGGGATTGTGGTGTAGGTTTGCACCGCTAAAATGAATCTGAGTGATGAAGTTGACTTAGAAGACTATGTTTCCCGACCCGACAAGATCAGTGCTGCCGAGGTAACCTTTTGTTTCAACAGTGTTTACGGGTCCGTTTCTTTGCTTTACTTTAGTTAATCATTTGTATGCTCTACACAGATATCCGCAATTTGTCAAGAAGCCGGTATGCATGCTGTAAGCAAGAACAGGTATGTTATTCTTCCCAAGGACCTTGAGAAGGGATACAGGACCAATGTGAAGAAACCCGACACCGATTTCGACTTCTACAAGTGATCTACTCTAAGCAGTTCCCAGTTTATGAGACTTTTGGTTTGTTTTAAGTTTAAAGACTTTGTAGTCGTGTTAGAAAAGTTATATGAATTGGCTGGACCATGTGGTATTTATTGATACTTTATACTTTATGTATTTATATGCAGTCTACTCTAGGGTGACTCACATGTGGCCGTTATGAAATTTGTCTTTTGTTATGGATATTTTTGGAAGACTAAGACTCGCATGAAAAGTTGTAGGTGAAACACTAAGACCATGTGTAGCGTGGGGTGAAAAATATAAGGCCTCCTTTTTTCATTGGTCCATGTGGCAGCTAAGTCATCATGGAGCTTGAATTCAAAATAGGGTGTATTGGGGAAAAAAATTTGGGGGCGCTAATTTAAAAAAAATTGTGGTTTAGTTGAATGAGTTGAACGTTAGAGGACACGTGGAGGAATATAATTGGTTGTTTCTTTCCCCTTCCAGCGCTAAAATTATAACGCCATTGTCCCTTTTTGCAAGATAGCGCCCCCATGTAATGGTGTTGGGGGCGCTATTTTCGTCTTCACGCCTAAGTACATATGGTCTAAACTACGGTTTTGGAAAATGACAAGCAAACTAGTTTGGTCAGTTTGACTGTTCAGTTACAGTGTTTAGACCCCGTTTTTTTTTATTGAAGTGATTTTTTTAATAGTTGAGCTTGCTTTTCTTGCGGTTAGTTGCTCCTGGTGCAACAGCAAGCACCAGTTTAACTTGGGGGGGGGGGGGGGGGGGGGCGGTGATTTAGTCGCAGTGGGTGGCAAGGTAGCTTTGTTACCTATTCCATTAGGAACCGCGGATTTTTTGGTACATCCTCCTGACCTCTATGCTAGAATGTTAGACTCGAAGTTAGTTTCTATCAAATTTTAAGGTTTAATTCTACAATATAAGTCTTTTATAACATATATCTGTCATTGAAGTCCCCATAGGCTAAACAACTAAAAGAATACGAAAAGGGTTCTTTAACCCGATTTTGCTATATTAAAATTCTGGCTTGTAAAAGAATAATACTTGTAAAAAAGTTAAGTGCAGGGATTTAATATAGCAAAATTGAGTTTGAAAGATCGTTTTTATCATGCGTCGTAAGAGTTTAATATAACAAAACTGAGTTTGAATTGAAAGAGTTTTTTGTGTTTATTTCATATTTTTAGGAACTTTTATATGTTGAAATTATGTTTAAGTTACATTTTTGTGAAAAGTGGAAAAATATGTTGGTCTTTTAATCTTTTATAATATACATATTAACCCAATTTTTAAAATGATAAACATGGTTTATTATCATCGTAAATATGCATAAATAACATATCGTGAAGTGAAAACAATAAATGATAATAGTTAAAAGTGTTATTCAAATTTTTAACTGTTGTTGTCATGATATTAAAAGCCGTATAAACTTATAGCCAGCCAAGATGTTTGGTATTAGAATAAGATAGTTTTCAATCAATATAACAAATTATTTTACGATAAAGTGGATCTAAGAGTGAACTTTTTTTTACTACCACTAAACTAAAATAATTGTTTGTATGCAAACCTGTAAATGATGAGAAATTATGAATTGGACTTTAAAATATAAGTAGAAAAGAAAGAAAAAGTAGAGCGACAAGTGATGTATCATTCTTCATTTTTAGTGAATTCCTTGAGTAGTCACTTACTTATCTTTCAATGTTTAACAAACCAAGGATAGAGACATAAATTTATTTTCTAATAATTATTAATATGTCTATATAATTTTGGTATTGCATTCTTAATTTTATTTTATAAAGATACTCATGTGTATATAGTGAAAAATAAATTATTTTTCTACTCATACGAAACTATGAAATAAAGACTTTCAACAAATTTCATTTCTTTAGTAGTAAATAATAATAATAATAATAATAATAATAATAATAATAATAATAATAATTCAATTTCGTTTCTACGATCAAAATTTTAAGGAGAAGGTTACAAGTTCATATACACCTTTTGTAACAATATATTTATATATTCTATTGTGTGGCCCTTATAATCATTTATCTAATAAATGATCAATGACCTAAATATCCCTATTGGTTTAACTGGTCTTTATGTGATGGACGTAATTACCCTTAATGAACCATTAAATAGGGTTTCCCCTTGGGTGTATATATAGAGATTATTAGGAGAGGTTAAAGACTAATGAAACACCAATAATCTAAACCCTAAGTTGCCTCATCCCTCCTCTCTAAAACTGAGATCCTTGATCTCCTTAAGCCATCCTAACTGAACACCCTAAACGGGAACCCGATCATCCTGTAGATCATGAAGTATTCCCTCTCAGTGGTTACTGACTAATAAGGTACATATTCGATTTACTTATTCATGTTTATGTATTATTATTAAAGAATTGATCAACACCTTTAATTATCTTTTGCTTTAGTTGGGACATAGAACAATTATTTAACCAGATAATCTATTTTCTTCTCTCCTATATATTTGTAAAGCATAATGCACATGTGTATTATGTAATTTTCTCTATAAAATTGGTTTCAAATGACCACATCTATAAAATCCATTTTGATGACATGGTATTTAAAGAGGCATTTTCCTCTTTGAGTGTGTCATATGTCATCCCATATGGCTTTGAGATATTTTAGGAAAAAAATATTTTAAAAGCAAAATTAGATTTTTCTCTCTTATGTTTCCTCCCATAATTTTTAAACGTTAATATCTTTTATATACGAGATTTTTTAAAGAAAAAAATTACACCAAATTAACGAGTGTTTTATTATCTTTCCAACGAGTACCATAGTGCTATATAAAAAACGGAGAAAAAAAACGACTATTTTTTGTTGGGTTTTGTTAAAACAGGAAAAAAACACACAAAGCGTTCAGGTAAATCATTAATCATGTATAGGCACGTCACTAATTATGTTCAAATCAGTAAATATGAATTCTATTTTCAACATGGGTTAGCATTGGACTTATACATTGTTTTAGGTTAGATATTAATATTAGAGTTATTATACATTGTTTAAGGTTAGGCGTTAACATTGGAGATATATTTTTAATTGTTTTAGGTTAGCTGTTACCTGAAGCTTTCATACATGTAACTGTAAAGCGCATCATTCTATTTCATATGTAAAATTAATATGTCATATTAGATTTTTCAACCCCGGGACGTTCCCGGGGTATAATCTATACATATAATAAACCAAAGCCATTTTAATGACATGTCACTCAAAGAGGCATTCTCCTCTTTGAGTGTGTCATGTGCCATCCCATGTGGCATTGAGATATTTTAGGAAAAAAATAATTTAAAAACAAAATTAGATTTTTCTCTCTTATGTTTCCTACCATAATTTTTAAACGTTAATATCTTTTATATATGAGATTTTTTAAATAAAAAAATTACACCAAATTAACGAGCGTTTTATTATCTTTCCAACGAGTACCATAGTGTTATATAAAAAACGGAGAAAAAAACGACTATTTTTTGTTGGGTTTTGTTCAAACAGAAAAAAAAACACAAAGGGTTCAGGTAAATCATTAATCATGTATAGGCAAGTCACTAATTATGTTCAAATCAGTAAATATGAATTCTATTTTCAACATGGGTTAGCATTGGACTTATACATTGTTTTAGGTTAAATATTAATATTAGAGTTATACATTGTTTAAGGTTAGGCGTTAATATTGGAGATATATTTTTAATTGTTTTAGGTTAGCTGATACCCGAAGCTTTCATGCATGTAACTGTAAAGCGCATCATTCTATTTCATATGTAAAATTAATATGTCATATTAGATTTTTCAACCCTGGGGACGTTCCCGGGGTATAATCTAGTGTCCACATAAACAAATTTCCATATTGATCGTCATATATACTGAGATAGAGTTGATTATAACCGTCTTAATTATCATAGCTAAACAAAAGATAAACGTGTTTATACATATAGTGACTAAGTCCAAGATAATTTAATATATGGAGGTCACTCTTAGAAATGTTTGATGGATAGATCTTACATAAGTATCACGTATGCGTTGTTTGATAAACACTTGTCTGCATATTAAAACATGGTAACAATTTTTTGTTCTTGTAACTCTGTAAAGTTAGACTACATGGAGTGAGGGCCTCGAGAAAAGGAGGGCAAATCCTTTCATCTCACCCACACCATCCTGTCCTCTTTTCATTTGGGCATTGCCTCTTGCCAATGGCAAGATCTTTACGAGTGTTACCTCTCTTCCTCACTTGACTTTTTAACTCATTTGATCTTTACACGTATTGCCCCTCTTCCTCACTTGACTTTTTAACTCATTTGCCTTGACCCTCGTTACCTTTCGTCACCCTTTCTGTTTTATGAAAACCCATAAGTTATAGTATATGGAAAGGCTTTCTTCCTTGTTTTTGCCTGCCACATGGTGTAATTTTATCTAGAAAAGTTTTTTCATATATTAAACGGGAGAAAAAAAAAATTAAACAAGCCAAATGAAACAACATTATCGTTGAATTATTGGTATTTTATTTTTGCGAATTTTTCTTCTTCTCATTATATAAAGTTAACAATATTTAAATTTCGCATTCCGTAGCCAAAGGGCTAATTGCCAATTTGGCAATTTCAACCACCTCCACCCTCCCCTCTTCTAGAATAATTTCGGATTTGTTATTCATATTAACATTCCGCGAGTTAAAACAAAATAATAATAAAAAAAAAAATCAATCATGAATGCATACAATAGTACTTCTTTTTTTTATTATTACTAGTGGGAATGCCCGCGCGTTGCCGCGGGTTTCTATATTTTTTTGCCGCACCTTGCGTGATGTGTTTCACGTAATTTATTTTTAAAACGAATTTGGTAATCTATATATATATATAAAAGAAAGCATATATATCCATTGAGAGTGCCACGTGGCTTAATAATTGAGTGTTTTTGGTGTTTTTGAGTATTTTTCTAAATTTATCTCTCTATCTCTTAATTCTCAATTACTAAAATTAAATTGAGTTATTTTAGGAAAAAAGAATTTAAAAACAAATTTAAATTTTTCTCTCTTATCTTCCTCCCATAATTTTTAAACATAAATATCTTTTATATTCGAGATTTTTTAAATAAAAAAATTACACCAAATTAACGAGCGTTTTATTATCTTTCCAACGAGTACCATAGTGCTATATAAAAACGAAAAAAAAAAACGACTATTTTTTTGTGGGGTTATATTCATACAGAAAAAAACACAAAGTGTTCAGGTTATTCATTAATCAAATTGTAACATATTTTAATTTACGTGAAGATGATTATATGTTGAAGGTTATCCTTTTAATACTTTATTATGTTTAATATGGTTTATGCTTTTTATTTTTTTAACTTTTTAAATAAATGTTTTTTAACTAAGATTGATTATGTTTAAGTTATTTACTCTTTTCGTGATTTGAGTTTTCTTTTTTTTATCATTTTTTATTAAATCATATTAAATTTTTCAACCCCGGGACCTTCCCGGGGTAATCGGCTAGTACAACTAATATATCAATTCACAAAGAGCAGTTAAGTATAAATAAAAAGCATGAAATAAAAACAACAATCACCAAGGCTCTTTTAGATAAAGCAATCTAATTCTACCTATAATTACAAATTAGCCAATATAATGTATAAACATGATGACTATAATTACAATATATTAAAAGACGAAGTGATTTGAACAGTAATTGTGTAAATGACATTTTGGTAATTAAAATGTAAAGCATGGTTAAACATTTCACCAATTTGGTTATTTTATATGTGTCATTTTTAAAGCTTATCTATTTCATATTCGAGTACAGGTGTTGTTCACATACACATCATCATCATCCAGATTACAGGTGTTGCTCATAGAGTTTTGACACCGCATCTGCAAATTATTGCTGAGTAATGGAGAGGGAAGCAGAGGGATTTTATATATATCATTGTTCCAAATGCACAGCCTACTCATTTTCACAAACCCTACATTAAATCCAGAAATCCAGGCATAACATAATAGCATTTGAGACAAAACAGGTGAAACTTTCAACAGCAGACGACCTCTGTTCTAAAGGAGGCGAGAGAGAAGCGAAAGGGTCGAGGCAGGGCCGGCTCAACCCTTTAGGGGGCCTAAAGCGAATTATCAATTTGGGGCCCTTTTTCCGAAAGCATAAAATTTTTTTTAGCTCTTGTATAGTCCGTGTTGCGATACGTTGTGTCTAACGAGCCAAATCAAATCATAATTAAATGGAGGGTATTTGTAATTGTCACTTTCTTATGATCTGTTCCTCTACTTCCTGGAATTACACAGCCCAATTCAGTGTTTCAAAATAAAAAATGGTGGCCCTATAGATTTGGGGGCCCAAAGCCCTAGCCTCATTTCATTTGGGCTTCAGCCGGCCCTGGGTCGAGGCGTCGACGACAAACGCTTCGGCCGCAAACCTCGACAACGGTGACACACTGGATTCGATAACATACAGGTGATGGCGACGGTGACACACGACCGCCGGGTTTCTAAGCTTCCGGTGAGTTCACTTTTTATTGGCGCATGTTCTTTTTTTTTTTTTTGCGGGGTTTGACCAGAAAATGATTTTACAGAGAGGTGGCGCCAATGAGGTTGACGGTGAACAAAAGGGTGTAGGTCTTTGTAGTGGTGATCGTGGAGATGTGGCGGTTTCGGCTAGGTGGCTGTGCAGTGATGACGGTGGCGGTATGGTGGTGGTGGAGACTTTGTGGTTGTGTACATTTGAAAACAGGTTTGAGCTAAAAAAAAATCTAGAAACGAGTTAGTTGCAGTGATGGAGAAGCTGGTACGGGTGGCGGTGAAGCCGGAGAGGACCTGTGATGGCTGATGGCTAATTGGCAATTGGGTTTGGTTGGATAAGTTACTAACATTAATGATGGATTGATTGCTTTATGCTGCTGCATTTTCAGGAGAGTAATAAGACAAGAGAAAGGAACCAATAATGGAGGGTTGGTTTGGTTAAGTTGCTGGGTTTATGGCAGTGAAGAAGCTCAGAGGATTAGGGTGCGTATGTGAGCAAGCATATTGTGATTTGTTTCTTGATAAGATGGAATTAAAGTAGAGGCTTATAGAAGTTATGTATTATAGTTTAACAAAAATTTGAGATCCGTTGATATTGAAAAGTGGTCATAGACAAGAGTACCTATCTCGACACCATCTCCTATTCTCTATCAAAACACTCCTTTTAATTTACAAACTCACCTCTTTTGCTTAATACTGCAAATATATCATTTTGACAAAAAAATAAATAAATAAGCATGTCTTTTGGATATGTTTATTTAGTACTAGATTAGACTCCCGTGGGGACCCACGGTTCACCCCAAAGTAAAATGAAAAAAAAATAGGAAAATAAGAATTGTATTATGCAATTTGTTTTGGTTACTAAATGTTTGATAATGCAATATCAATGAATTTTGATGTTAAATGCAAAATGTCATCTAACAGTTTAATGTAACGAAATGATGCATATATCACGTAAGTAAAGTTTAATTTGACGACTGCAAACTACATAGCATACTATCACAATATCACACATTACATTATTTGGGTAATATCTATATTTTAATCATAACTAAGCTTAAGCATAGAACACTTATCATTTAGTTGGGGCTTAACGAACTTCAACCAATATCATAGATTACATCATTTGGGTAATATCTATATTCTAATCATAACTAAGCTTAAGCATAGAACACTTATCATTTAGTTGGGGTTTAACGAACTTCAACCAATGGTCTATTTTCATTACTTCAATCAAAATCTTCCAAGTCTTGCTCATTGATAGCTGATTTTTCACCTTCGAAGTTGTTATCATTTTCATCACGATCCTCGGAGTGCAGCTTATTTTCAATAATTTATAAGAACCTCCACCATTGTATTCCATATTTGTGTTCTACATAAAATATAGTTGTTGTAAAGATATGGATACGGTGATAAGTAAATCAAGAAACAATCATTAACCCACTTACTTGAATGGGTAGCTTAAATTTTACATGTTATCTCTCCAATGGTTCAAACCGATTACATAGCTAAAAAACAACTAATAAGAAAATGGGTCTAATGTCACATGCTGTAATATAAATTTCCTATATTTTATTAAAAAATAGACACCAAAAGGATCAACCCCAGACCCATTTGAACATGTAGCCAAAAGGACCCATTGTACACACACTTTAGGAAACTTTTGACATGTTACAAAATACCGCCAAAAAACGTCATTATTTAAACTATGTAAATATAGTACTTAACAATTAAAAATCTTAATAAATAACATCAAAATCATAATCAATCATTCAAATCAATGACATTAAAATAATCCGCGTCTGAAATTGTCTTACCCATTATATACAAATTATTATTGACATCTTAAAATTAGCACACTTATTGAAATCAAGATGATGATTATCGTTTAGTGACAATTGATTAACAGAAAGTAGTAATATAAAAATGAAAGTCGGTCAACAATATTAAAATGAAATTCGTAATATTAGTAACATCAATAAATAAGATTAGAAATCTTAATAAATAACATCAAAATCATAATCAATCATTCAAATAAATGACATTAAAATCATCCGCATCTCAAATTGCATTACCCATTATATACAAATTATTATTGACATCTTTAATAATCATTATTAGTTGTGATTGAAGTAATATAATTCTTTAACAGAAAGTAAAATTTTAAAAATTTATATTATCAGTTAATTTCGTTGTTAAAATTGGTATGACGATTAAATGATTTTATTCTTTGTTAAGGTTTGTATAGTATTGTTTTGTCTCAAACAATTCTGCAAAATCGGAAATACTGTCCATCGATTGACGTGATTGAGTAGGAATATTTATTTATATATTTGAATTATAAAAAATGGAAGGACTGGTAACTGACGTGAATTGGTCAACAACGCTTAAAAAGTTTTTACTCAGATTGGGTCAACAATATTAAAAAACGTAAGAAGTTTTTACTCAGATTGGGTCAACAATATTAAAATTAAAGTCATAATATTAGTAATAGCATTGAAAATTATCTTCAATACATTATATATTTTAGGAAATTGTTAAATAGATTTAAATTATATTTATTATTAAAAGAATAATAAAAGTGTATGAAAATAAATGTACACTCCTATCTTTGGATTATATTTAAATTATAAACTGTTAAATAGATTTAAATAAATGTTTAAAGGAAAGTCATATATGTTTAAAAGAATATCGTTTCATGACAATTGATTAAAGGAAAGTCTTTGAATTATAAAAAATGGAAGGATTGGTAATTGACGTGAATTGGTCAACAATACTTAAAATTAGCACAATCAAACTCAAAGACATATAGTCAAAGAATTGACGTCCATCAATTTAACAAAAACGAAAAAAGTTTTTACTCAGATTCAGTCAACAATATTTAAATAAAGGTCGTAATATTAGTAATAGCATTGAAAATTATTTTGAATACATTATATATTTTAGGAAACTGTTAAATATATTTAAATTATATTTATTATTAACAGAATAATAAAAGTGTAGGAAAATAAATGTACATTGTTATCTTTGGATTATATTTAAATTATAAACTGTTAAATAGATATAACATTGTTAAATAGATTTAAATAAATGTTTGAAAGAAAGTCGTATATGTTTAAAAGAATATCGTTTCATGACAATTGATTAAAGGAAAGTTGTAATATCAAAATTAAAGTCGGTCAACAATATTAAAATGAATTTCAAAATATTAGTAATATCAATAAATAAGATTAAAATTTTTAATAAATAACAACCAAATCATAATCAATCATTCAAATCAATGACATTAAAATCATCATAAATAACATTAAAACTCTCTATAAATAACATCAACATCATAATTTAAATTTCAAATTCAATGACATCTTGTGGTGCAGCCTTAGTAACAAACATTTTGTGCTGGATTGAACACTATTTGAAGACACAATATTCGCCAATGGAAGTATCTTCTGATTGAAACAAAACAGGCCATCCAATTACAATAAACCTTTATAAAAGCATTATATATAGAAAATTTAGAATGTGTAACTAATTATAAAATAAGAATATTGTAAAGAAAAATGTTGAATATGCAAATAACAAACCTAGCGACTTGAGAAACAATTTATGCACGTAATATTAGTATTAGTATTAGTAATTATTAGTAATTAGTAATATATTTGTAAAAATAATAATAATAGAAAAATTTAATTCGGTCAATAAGATATAAATGGGATTAAAATTAAAAATAGTAATATTAGTTTTAGTAATATATTTATAATTTAATTCGGTCAATAATAAATAAATGAGCTTAAAAATCGTAATATATAACATTAAATTCGTCAATTATTATTAATGTCATTAAAACTAAAAAAAATAACATTAAAAATGAATAAATCCTATTAATAATTGCAGGCAAGACCAATAATAATTCATAAAGATAGATTAAACATAAATTCGTAGTAATATTAATATAAATAAATGAGAATACAAAATCGTAATAAATAACATTCAATTAGGTCAATTATTATTAATGTCAATTAGTATTAGAAATATATTCGGTCAACAATACTATTTTTATGAATAGTAAAACTAAAATCGTAATTATTAGTAATTAGTAATATATTCGAAAAAATAGTAATAGAAAATTTTAATTCGGTCAATAAGATATAAATGGGATTAAAATTAAAAATCATAATATTAGTTTTAGTATTAGTAATATATTCATAATTTAATTCGGTCAATATGAAATAAATGAGATTAAAATTAAAATTAAAATTCATAATATTAGTATTAGTATTAATAATATATTCTTAAATTAATTCGGTCAATTCGGTCAATAATAAATAAATGAGCTTAAAAATTGTAATATATAACATTAAATTCAGTCAATTATTAATAATGTCATTAAACTCATAATAAATATCATTAAAAATGAATAAATCCTATTAATTGCAGACAAGACCAATAATAATTCGAAGGATAGTAATATTAATAATATTAAACATAATTTCTTAAAGATAGATTAAACAAAATTTCGTAGTAATATTAATATAAATAAATGAGATTAAAAAATGTCATAAATAATATTTAATTCGGTCAATTATTATTAATGTCAACAAATAACATTAATTGTAACATACTAAAAATACATTAAAATGATTAAATCTTATTAAACATAAATTCGAAAAAAGTAATATAAATAAATGAGATTAAAAAATTTAATAAATAACATTGATTTCGGTCAATTATCATTAATGTCAATAAATAATATTAATTGTAACATACTAAAAATACATTAAAAATGATTAAATCTTATTAAACATAAATTCGAAAAAAGTAATATAAATAAATGAGATTAAAATTTTTAATAAATAACATTGAATGTGGTCATTTATTATTAATGTCAATAAATACAGTTAAACATTTTAATAAATAACATAAAAAATAATAAATCTTATTAATTGCAATCAAGACTAATCATAATTCGTAAACATAGAAATATAAATAAATGAGATTATAAACTCATAATAAATATCATTAAAAAAATGAATAAATCCTATTAATTGCAGGCAACACCAATAATAATTCGAACGAATAGTAATATAAATAATATTAAACATAATTTCAAAAAGATAGATTAAACATAATTTCGTAGTAATAATAATATAAATAAATGAGATTAAAATATGTAATAAATAACATTTAATTCGGTCAATTGTTATTAATGTCAATAAATAACATTAATTGTAACATATACTAAAAATACATTAAAAATGATTAAATTTTATTAAACATAAATTCAAAAAAAGTAATATAAATAAATGAGATTAAAAATTTTAATAAATAACATTGAATTCGGTCAATTATTATTAATGTTAATAAATAATATTAATTGTAACATACTAAAAATATTTTAAAAATGATTAAATCTTATTAAACATAAATTCGAAAAAAGTAATATAAATAAATGAGATTAAAACTTTTAATCTATTATCTTATGAAATGTATTTGCTTCAACAGTCTGGAACCAATCTGAATCTTATTAATCTATAACAAAAAAAATGGCTTTGGGAATTACATGTTCGTTAGTGAGGATCATTTCAATTGAGTAAACGTCTTTAGGATTGCGACGGTCGAGTAGACGCCAAACACGTATAATCTTTAGCTTTAGAGAAACATCATTTCTGTTGACATGAACTTGGTTAACCATGGTAAACGCTTCTGCTTCGACGTCAGCTATGGAAAACTTTTAAGGTAGACAAACTAACAAATTCTACTGCATTTATTTATACTTAAAATTTTGATAAGGAATGTTTATAAGAATTGATTAGTTAATATAGGCAATAGTATAATGCATTAATAATGCATTAATACCATTTGAATTCAAACTTTTAAATTCGAATTATATAAAAGCTGTTAATGAATGACAATAGGTTACAATAAGTTAGTCATTAAATATTCCGAAATCTTAACAAAAATATTATACTAAGGCTCACAAATCTTTAACATTTTGAATGCATTAAATTATTAGTTTACATTTTGCTAATCATATGTAGCGATGAAAAATCGAAAAAAGATTTGGAATATCATTTACAAAAATTCTTAAAAGTGAATTGATTAGGGACTAAAATTGAATTTATTAGCAAAAAGTAATCTTATTCATGATTGCTGAAATTATACATAAATTAGGGAATTATTATTAGTAATTGATTTATTGTAAACCGAGTTATATATAGAATGCGTAATACTAATGCTCACAAATCTTTAACATTTTTAATGCATCATTAACTTTTGATAAAACATTGATTGCATTAAATATTACGAAAAAATTTTGCTAATCACATGCAGAGATGGAAAATCGAAGTACGATTTGGAAGTTTTTTTAGAAATTTTTTGTAAAAGTAAATTGATTAGGGAATTAAATTGAATTGATTAGCACAATGTAATATAGTACACACTTTTAAGAGTTAAATTTGTACACACTTTTAAAAGTTCAATTTGTAAGTTTCAATTAACAATTATAATTGCTTAAAATAAGATTTTAAAAGTCGTACATTTAGTAGTTGATTAAGTATATTTAGGAGTTGATTAAGTAATTACCATTATTATTTTAATGTATTAATAAGGAATGTCATTAACATACTATTATGATTATGTATTAAATCTATTAAATGTCATATTAACATCATATGAGAGTTTTTTTAATAAGGAATTTCTTTAACGTAGCAATAAATTTGCGAATTTTCAGGATGGTTAATTGAATTGGAACTTACATCCGAAATGATTTACACATTGTTAAAACGGTGATAGTAATACGCATTAATATCAGTAAATTGATTTTAAGCCATTTGAAATGTAATAATAACTTTAAATTAAGAATGATGTTATTTTAAAATCAGAAATTAATAATTATAAAGGCTTAAAATAAGTCATTAATTTCATTAATTAAACGTCATAATTTGTAGGAGTAGATTAAGGAATTAGCATTATTATTTGAATGTATTGAATGTAATTAATTAGGCCATATCAAACATATTTATAAACTTTCTATACATAATAGAAATACTAACAATTAATAAGAGAATTTTTTCATAAGGAATGTCATTAATGTAGCCATTAATTAGCGCAAATTCGGGATCTTTGATTGATTAGGGACTTAAATCCGAATTGATTTGCAACTTTGAATAAATTAGCAAATTATTAATAGAAATTGAATAACTGTAATGTAAAAAAGATAAATATCAAGATGAAAATTAGAATCATACCAAAACTCTTGCGGAAGAGTCGTGTATGACCTTGAAGAATTGCTCTTCCTTGTGATAAGCCATAATCGACTCTTTATCTTCGGATGGTATTCTAGTATTCAAATGAAAAAACATCAAAACATTCAATATATACCATCCGATTCATAAACAAAAAGATGACATAAAGAAAACGAATCTGGAAAAACTTTAAATATGTTCGGTTTGTGTTCAACATGTCCGACTCATAAACAAACGATGACAATGAAGATTGTTTCGACTCTCTGAAATGGTTCCATATTATTCAAATGAAAAAGCATCAAAAAATTAAATCTATAACATCCGATTCATAAACAAAACGATGACATAAAGAAAACGAATCTGGAAAACTTTAAATATTTTCGGCTTGTGTTCAACATGTCCGTCACATAAACAAAACGATGACAATGAAGATTGTTTCCACTTTCTGAAATGGTTCCATATTATTCAAATGAAAAAACATCAAAAAATTCAATATATACCATCCGATACATAAACAAAACGATGACATAAAGAAAACAAATCTGGAAAACTTTAAATAATTTCGATTGTCTTCAACATGTCCGACTCATAAACAAAACGATGACAATGAAGATTTTCGATTGTCACATTTAAAAAGATAATGAGAATTGGACAAACCTAGAAGAACAAATATTAAGGAGATCTTGAAGAAAAAATGGAAAAGAAGAATGACAAATGTAGGATTGAAGAAGAATTGTGTAGGAAGTTTGGAGAGTGATGGAAGAATGGATGAAAAAAAAAATAGAAAGCCTTATTTATAGGAAAGAAGTTGGAGCTCCAAATAAAATATGGATCCATGAGACTCTCTCCTAAACCTTCATTCAACCCAAGTGACCTCAATTATTATATAGATAGATTGTATGTAGTTTATATAAATATTATATAATTATAATGTGACATATCTGTATATAGAATCAATGATGTTTTTAAACCTATGATATAAATGTCTTTAACCGTATTAAATTTCTGTATGATTTTGATTTAGATCCTATGATACTGTCAAAACCTATATGGTTTTGATCGATTGTTATAACAAGTGTTCTTTCAGAACGTCAGCTCGAAGTTGGTAAAACATGTAACATAATCAAACTATAATATTAATAGACAAGTTTTAATATTATTATATTATATACTATTAATATAAATAATATAATATTATGTAATTTGGTTACAAATTTCATGTGTTACCTTATTTGTAGATTTCTTTGTTTTTTTTAGCGTTTACAACCAAAATGGAATCTCGGTTATATAATTCATTGATTGATCAACACCTGATTTAAATCTCGATTGTAAAACGCGCAACGCGCGTGATATTATACAACTAGTTATAATTAAAAACACTAAAATGGCCTATAAGCTTGTATAGAAGTTTGTATTTCCCAATTACAAAATTAAGAATAGAATGTGTTAGAATTTGTAAACATGTTTTTAAAATTATTTTGGAAACCTCCCACCAAGGATATTTGCAAGGAACTTAACCCAAACAACCATCCTTTGTAACATGTTGTAAACCGCTTGATGAAGTAGACGACAAAGAACCAGGTGATTTCCTCTATGCATATCCACACCAAACATTTGACGAATCAAACGGTGGTGGCTTCACAGCCCTAGTTGCCACCTCTATACATATCCATCCCAAACATTTGACGAATCAAATGGTAGTGACTTCACATACCCAATTCCAATATAGCCTATTGACTTCAAGAACTCTTTCTCAAACTTCATTATTGTTCGTAAGTAATCTATATTTTCTTTTTAAAGATTAATACAAAACACTTGTATATATTATATGGTTTTAAATAAAACAAAACAAGTTTGGAGAAAACTCTTTCCTCCATATTTACAAAACCATATGAATAAAATGATTTGCAATTATTTTAAAACACTACTCACATCACAAATTTTAAAATAAGAACAAATGGAGAAAACACAAAAGCACTCGTGATTTGTGAAGATTTGCAAATTAAATATCCACAAAATTATGTTCCAACATTTTTGTTCACCCAATTATGCATAGTAGAATCATCAAGACCTCAGCAACTTTTGGTTCGTCTTCTTACAAATCTAGTTGCGAAATATGTTCTTAATATTGGATTTTCATGGCGGTTTAAGCCTTTTATTGATTCAAAAAGCTCGTTAAATAAAGTGAAATTCAACGCCTTTTGTTATACTATTAGTACATGACCTAGGCGTGAAAAAAGTAATAAACCTTTGTAATATGTTATTTAATTGTAGCTTGCAGAACGTTGTGTAGCGTACCTGTGGTCTCTTAACGACAACACCATGTACGGTTTGTTTGTTTGTTTTTTGTTTCTATGTCATCCATCCATCGTAGTATGCCTATGTAATCTGTAGCATAATGTGTTATTTTTTTAATATGGAAATGGAATAATGACTTTACCATGTCAAATGTTTAACCAGTAAAGTACCTACAATTCCTTCTCTTTGTGCTTGGTTGTTTCACTTTACGGCGAAAGAATAAGAAAATTACGAAGTAAAACATTAAGCAGCCGGTAGCCCCAGAACATCAAATCAACAAACCTGTTGATTCTAAATTAGGAGACGAAAACAATGAGAATTGTAACTAACAAATAGCGATTGTAAATTAAAGTAGAAACAACAAAACACCAACAACGTAATGGACGTCATAAATCAGAGAGAATTATCTCAACTGAATATAATCATATCTTTAAAGTTAGCATTGAACAAAAACATAAAATCAACATATCAAAAATAAAGAAGAAACAAAATAAACAACAAACCAAAATGGGAATGCGGAGCTTCGTAGGTTATTCTATAATTATAAAAAGGGATTCAACATATTTATATTCAATTGATTTGCAGGTTATAATCGTATAAAAGGGTGGGGGTTACCAATAGGGTTAATTGATTTGTATTCAATTGATTTGTAACAGTGAAGGGTGGATTGAATGGGGTTAATAATTGATGCATTCATCATGAACTTGTAACTGTCGTGGAAACCCAGAGGTAGCATACATAATTTGAGTAAATGACATGGGCTTTTAGCTCGCTATTTGTATATTCTTTAATATTATAAGGTTTTTTTTTTCATGGTGGATATTTAGCGTCAATCTAATACTGTGGTGTTAAGGATTCCATTCCATTGTGATGGCTGTTAAAAAAAATAAAACGGATCATCTCAAAGATCAATGGTGAGTTAATTCCAAAAAGCATCATTATTTTATTGAATATATTTAAATTACGTCATCCAACTAATATACAAAATTTTGATTTAGATGTATACATACGTCCAATATAACCACTCAAACCTTTTTATTTCATGAATATATAAATTCGACAATTGGAGAAGGAACTTGTCATTGAAAGGCTTTAATGGGAAATCCAAGAGTATGGGTTTTATTGAAATTTATTAGATGTTATAAAGGAGGTTACATGTGAAGAAGAGAGATATAAAGTGTGTATTACTAACATATACAATGTGCATTACATCTTGTACATAAGGGGCATAAAAGGAAGAAAAGTGGTAAAGTTTAGAGAATTACACTTGTGACTTTTAAGTTGCCATCTTAACTTTGACATTTTGGACCTTTGTACCCATGGCTCCTCCTTTATAATGTATTATAGATTATTATCTTGTTCAATTAAGGGAACTTAACGAACTAGTTCATTTTTATGCTTTGACTGTGAACTAAAGCATATACAAGCATCAACAAATTATATTTGGTTAGTAAAAGTTAAAAAATTGCACTGAACGATGATAAATGTTTTCTTTTCTAGTTTCTAAATTTTGCTTATTAACAAGGCTATGGCATAAAGTGCCATCCTTTAACATTAAGGTGATTTAGGGCCCCTTTAAATAAAAAAAAAACATTAAAAATGATTTGTTGAAGAATAGTGGGTGCCCCCAAAATCAATCTTTAGCGTCCATAATTGGGTTGTCAAAAGGGATTTTTAGCACCCCTTTGGCAAAGAGGAGCCGTGTTAGACTACTAGGTGTGGAGGAGACCCATCATTCATGATGGTCCTTTACCTCAGCTGCCACATCAGCGTGGGGTAGGAGCATTCATGAGATAATGGTCCTAGGGGTGTGGAGAGGCCCATCATCATTTAATGCTATTTCTTTTTTTTTATTAAATAATATTATCATATTAATATAAAAAGTAAAGATGTATTTAAATAAAAAACAAACACTTAAATAAAAAAAAGTACACCTAAAATTTTTAAAACGTCAAACACTTAAATAAAAATAAAAAAAAAACTTAACTAAAAAAACGTACACTTCAAATTAAAAAAAACAAACACTTAAATAAAAATAAAAAAACATAGCGAACAGTTAAAATAAAAAAACTAATCATTATATTTTTTTACGATGCTCTCCTTCATCTTGAGCAACACGGGACAGTCTGCTTCGGGGTATTCGTTGATGTCTGTTGTCATTATTCGCCATTCTTTTATTTGTCTATCTTCATTCTTTTGGCGAACGCTTTCCTCCACCCTCTTTTGCTTTAAGCGGAGCTTTTCTTCGACTTCGCGTTCCTTCAATTTCTTCTTCTCTGCTTGAGTTTCGCTAAAGGTATTTTTGAAGGATGCCAATTCAGCGACCAAACCTTCAAGCATTGACCCGCTCCCACTCCCTGACGCGGCTTGTTTTTTTGCAGCCGCTTGCTTTTTAGCTATGTCCCTCCCTGTGGGTCGTTGCTCCTCTTGAACATGAACGGTATTATCCTCCAACTCTGGGTCGTCATTTATATTTATTTGACAACGACCGGTCGACCCGCCTCCCATGCTATAATCGCCCGACTCCGAAGTTTTGGTTCGCTTGGCGCTTGCAACCTTGTTTGGAACCGGTGCCCATTTGGCACTTGTCTTCAAAACCTTCCATGCACGAACATGGGAAAAAACATGGCGATGCTTGTCTTCATATTTACGCATCGCCTCCTTGAAAATCATTTCCTCGTTAAACCCACTTGGAGGATTCATATATAACGGATTATAAAACTTGATGAACTTCCCGATTGTAGTATTCATTTTCCTCCACTTAGAACTTATGGCCTCTTGTTTGCGATAAACTTTTTGCTCCATCAGTTGGTGAAATTTCATTCCTACTTCAAGGTATAAACTATCTCCCATTTGATTAGTACCTACATTTTATATAAAACTATCTCCCGAAATCAATGGCATTTGGTTGCCTCCATTGCCGCCCCTACCCCTATATCACCCCAGGGGGGTGGTGTAGCGAGGCCCGGCAACAAGATGCCTCCCCTATGCCCGCCCCTATACCCTTTAGTCTTAGGGACGTCACCCAGCTGAGATGAGTGGGGCATTACCCCCACACCCCCAAGTCTAAGAGTTCAACTTTTGAAATTAAGTAATTTATATTTTTCTTAAACTCAAAGTACTACAAGGAAGAATTTCTATATTTGAGATTAGGGGTGAGCAATAAACGGTTCTAAACCGCGAAAATCGTGAAACCGACCCGAAACCGTTAGAACCGAATTAATGTTATAGGTTCCGGTTCTCATATTTTGGCATAATCGGTTCCCGGTTAGAATCGACGGGTCCGGTTAAGAACCGTTAGAACCGTTTTGAATTAAATTAAATATTTAAATATTTAATTATTAGTTTGAAATTGAATGTGTTGTTTCCTTTTTTATAGTTCTTAACACTTATAAATTGTTTTACTTGGTAGGAATGTAGAGTATTGCCTTATATGATGGTCAGCAGTCAGCACAGCTTGTTCTGACCCGTTTAATCTGTATAAATAGAATGATCTGATCCGAACAAAACATATTTTGATACGTAAACTGCTATACTTTTAGTAACCATGGTTAACACAAACTGTTGATAATTTTTTTAAGAAAAATCATTGTTTTTGTTTATTTTTTTATTTAATTGTTAATGTTAATTTTAGGATTTTATTGACAACCGGTTCCGGTCTAGAACCATTTCATGAGAACCGTTTTACCCGGTTCTGGAACCGAACCGTTTAGTAATTATCGGTTCAGGTTCCGGTTCTCATATTTTGGAATAAACGATTCGCGGTTCGGTCCGATTCGGTTCGGTCCGGTTCTGAACCGTTGCACAACCCTATTTGAGATAGAGTAATGAGTTAATTGTCAATTTAGTCCCTAAAGTTTGTTAAAAATTGTCACTTTCATCCAAATTTTTTTTTTGTCAATTTAGTCCCTATAGTTTCATTTTTTTGTCATTTTAGTTCCTGAGGTTTGTCAAAAATTGCCGCTTTCATCCAAATCTTGTTAGTGTAGATGACTAAAATGACAAAAAATGAAACCACAAGGACTAAATTGACAAAAAAAAAAGATTTAGATGAAAGTGACAATTCTTGACAAATCTCAGGAACTAAATTGGCAATTACCTCTTTGAGATATAAAGCTACACAAATTCAATGACGTTGATGCCCGTATATCACTAGAAATAACAATCAGATTTTCACGGGCATTTCCTTAAGACTACCTATAATAATTGATATTTGCCTAACATACAACTATTATACTTACTTTTAGGTAATTTATAAAAACTAAACATCTTTAATACCAAGAACTACATTCCATATTTGTAAAATTGACATTTTATAGTACATAATGGAGACAAAACAAACTAAGTTGTAATCAAATCACATAGGCCTAAATATACTATACTAGATTATATCCCGAAATCTTTTCGAAATAGATAAATCTAATAATGTAACATAGAAATTAATGTACTATGATATGAAAAACAACAATTTTAATTAGGTGAATACGAATGAAAATATATATTAAGAAGATGTATGTTTGGATGAGATGAAAACACAACAATTTTAATCAGGTGAATACAAATGAAAAGGTATATTAAGAAGAAGATGTATGTTTGGATGAGGAGCATGTTTGAATAAATATAAATTATGTTTATTATATTTATTATATGGTCATCATTATCATTTATATTATATTGACCAGTTACTATAATATCCCTAAGTTAATAATAGTTGATTCTTTGATGGACAGAATTACCCTTAATAACATTGTTAGGGTATCCCCTGGGTGTATATATAGAGAGCTTATTATGAGATTGGGGTTGACACAACATAACACCATATCCTAATGTAGCCGTCACCCATTACTCTCTCTCTCTCTCTCTCACAATCATGTTCATAGCTCAAGATCACATAATTCCATCAGAACGATACACCCTAAAGGGAATCCGATCAAAATAATGGTGTTACTACGGTTCCTAAATAGTATTGCATATTTGGTACACATGATTGAGTATACCTGTTTAATCTTATGGTGTTTTCCACTACTACGGTTTTCACGCCCCTCCATCACTTTTGGTTTAGTTGATTGGTCAGTAAAAAAGGAGCCCCTTTCATGCCATTTTTCGGCTTGAAATAAAGCACGTCTAAACCCAATTTAGACCAAAAACGCATCTGGGGGTGGCGTGGGAGCGTTTTGGTGGCATTTTTTGCCCATTACACGCCCAAAACTAGCACCACTACACCCCGTGTTAATCACATCACATCCCATCCCATAACAATATATTGTATAAAATCACCATTAAGAGGGTGTTTGGGATTGCGTTTTGAATCTGATTTTTAGATTATTGCGTTTTGAAAATGCAGATAATCAGTGTTTAGTGTTTGGGATTGTGTTTTGAAAACGGAGATAATCAGTTTTTTAGGCTACCAAAACGCAATAATCTATAAGCAGCTCCACTCCTGCTTTTCCAAAATGCATAATTTGTTTTGAATAATCAATCGCAAACACCCCCTAAGAGATACTACCCTCATGTTACTTTAGTTGTTGTGAATTTGTGATCATTGTATTGAATAAACGTATGAGGTTTTACATATATTTTTCGATGTAACTTTTTTATTTATTAAGCATCAACATACAAACATGTGATTTCATACATGATTTTGGTTTCGACTTTAGATGTATAAAATTAACTATATTAAATCCAAAAGTTGTTTTGAACCACCCACTGGACTCTTATCACATTGTCTTAAGTTGGTTAGCTTAGAAATTCCTTTCTTGATTTATGCAATAAATATAGAAGAAAAAGTGCATCAACTGTTTACAAATACGAACCTCGAAGACATGCATTTTAGCATAAAAAATTATAATACATAAAAGTTGGCGATACGCGACAGTAGATTCACATATGACATAGAAAAGGCAATTCACTAGTGACGTCCACATCCATTTTATGTGATGTGATTAAAATCCACGAGACTAAATAGATTTGTAACCTTGGGGTGCATAACACATAATCATAAAGTTAATTCTCTCTCACACACTATAGTATAGGGGAGTGACCGTATCATGTAGAAGAAATGAATCAGTAAAATCCTACTTATTTATTTGTGTAAATGATATCAACTCTAACATGTACACACTTAAAATCATGTAACCTTAACACAGTAATCTAACATATTATCTGAACGAGTCAAACGAGGATGTGGGTGTAAACGGGTTGACATTGTAATCAGTGGCGAAGCATGGTTCTCGAATTGGTGGGGGCTGGACTCAATTTTTTTCGATCGGTAGTGGCCGAAAGATCAAATCGGTAGAGGCCGGACTAAACCCATACTCAATTTATCTATGAAAATCGCAAAATTCTACCACTTCGCCAAAAATCGGTGGGGGCCGAGGCACCCTCTGGCCCCCAAGATGCTTCGCCCTTGATTGTAATCAAGTTAAACAAGCCATAATAAACGAGTAAAACACGTCCTCCACTAGTTGGGTTGACCTTATCATATATATTATATGTTTAAACAAATGACGGATTGATCTATTTAACTAAACGAGTTAAATAAACCAATTTGAACGCAACACATTTAGTAAAAAAGGTTAGTATTTTTAATTCAAACCGTATATCAAGACGATTACATATAACAATAAAATATGTGATTTGTTTTGTTAAATAATTTCATATCATAAAAAAAATTAATTTGACTTTACCTAATTAAAGACTCATAAGTTAGGGTACGAGTGTTGATACTCAATTTACCCAATAAACCCAAATCAACAACTAACATTGAGTGACACCTCATTGCAACCAAAAACACCATATGAGCGTGATTCAATTGCAGTGTTGTTCCCAATTTACTCCGTTCTTTGGTATCACTCTTGAATTCACCAATAACAAGATCCATTGGTCAGGTTTACAACCCGTCTACCCGATACAATTACAACGTTGTAACTAATAAACCCAATTCCTCAACCCAATTCCCAAACACGCCCCTCACAACATAGCGAAGACTACTTTATGAGCGAGGTATTTAATTGTCAAAATACGTACGTAGGTAGGGTCTTGTTCAAGACCGCAATATATCGATCACAAGATAACAAGTACCCTGACTGACTGACACAGTGGCAATAATGAAAATAACCCAAACACACTGTCCTCATGTGCCATTTAATTACTTAATTAAATACCCCGCCCATAAAAGGAATTATCACATATCTCTCTGTATTCAGTATTCTCAACTACATTCTCTCTCTCTCTCTCTCTCTCTCTCTCTCTCTCACACACACACACACGCACACTAACTGGTTCTTCAACTACATTTTCACCATTAAAATTGCAATCCAGCTCAACTATGTAGTAATATGATGTTCGTTTCCAGAACAAAATGCCGGTGGAGGTTCGCTGAAGACTATTGTTTATCGACACTTTTTTTCCGGTTGTTTTAGGTAGCTTGAAGCTCTGATAACAACGACTGAGCTCAATTCTAAGGTGCATTGCGTTAAATGTTAGCTTATTTTATAAAAGTTAGTTGTAATTTACATATGTTAGATTATTGTCTTATCTGTGAGTTTGAGTTTGTTCGTTGAATAGTTTTATTTTGCATACAATTAAGCAATTTTATGAATATGTTATTTTAGGTTTAATTTGTGTGTGCAGATTAAAATTTGTTTGTGCATTTTGGAGTTTACATATTTTAGGTTAAAATAGGTAAGTAAATTGAGATGAAATGTGGTAGGTGAAATTTTGGATGTTTTATGATTTTACTTTTAGAAGATTAAGTAGGATGAGAGTAGGTTAGTTATAAGTTACAACTGATATGCTTACTTGAAATGTTATTAGAAGTGTTTTATAAGTTATTAGGTGGATTGTTGTTGTGGGGAAATAGAGGTAAGTTGTTACAAGCCAACCAATGAAGCTTAATTGATGTGGAGATTAATTTTGGTAAATTACCAGATTCAACTAAAAGATAAACCTAATTTATATAAGTCTTCGAAAGTAAGTCAGATATCAATATTCCGTTTCAATCTGAGTATGACAGGCATAGAAAAATTTAAGGCAAGTATAATTGTCCGGTCTAATTCTAATATCTATAAGACTATCTCCTATGGAGACTGGAGTGAGGTGAGAGAGAGGAGGGAGGCAAGTGGACGTGGCGAGGAGAGAGGCAAGTGGACTCCCGAGTGAGAGGAGGGCCAGTTTTTGAGATTTGTACGGGCAGTGGTAAGTTGTGGAAGCGGAGGGCCAGTTAACACGGGCAGGGCCGAGTTGCTGACATGGAGTGCCCGTCCCCCCTCCCACTGTGGATGATCTAATGTGTGCACTTGGAATGTCAGTTTTTTTTTTGGTAGCTGATATGGTTTTTGAGATTGTTAGAGTTGTAGCGACCCGCGACGTTTAGTGGTGTGTCCCTGTTTGCAGATTTGTTGCCTTAAATCTTGTTTTGTTCATTTTGCCAGTGTGTATGTTAATGCTATATGGTTAACAGCATCACTAAATCCGAACAAACTTATGTTTAAAAAAAATACATACCTCTGTCTGCTTCTTGCTGTTCAAAAAAATTTTAGCTAAAAAAACAAGTCTGCCTTTTTGCCTTTTCTTTTTGTAAAGAATTTTCTCAGAAACTTTATGTGTTATGTTACTCCTTTTATCTTACTAGTTCGCCCTTTATGCCTTTCATGCCTCTTGCTTTCTAATTTTTATGTTGGCCACCTTTTCCCAACTTTAGTACTTTACGGAATAGATGCTTTGAGAAGTCAAATGCAATAAGATAGTAATTTATTTCCTTGTATGTGTCAACTGTCTACTAATTTATCCTGATTTTTATGAGTTCTTTATTTGCAAACTAGCATTAATTCTAGCACTGTTGGGTTTACATGGTAAAATCAGGGACATAACATGCAAGAATGTCATTTTAATTTTGCATGATGTTTTGTAAATTCACATACATGTTTATTATTATTTTTTTCTGACATTTCTTTTCATAATGTCCCTAACCAGGAAACTTTAATCAATATTGTACATGTGAGGTATATGTGATGGAACTCAACTCTGATCACCTGCTCAAGTTAATCTTCTTCATAGTTTTCCTTCTTCCTCTTGCATACGCTGACTTGGACTCAGATAAACAAGCTCTCCTTGCATTTTCTAATGCTGTACCACATGGCCGAAAGCTCAACTGGAGCAACGATACTGCCATCTGTACTTCTTGGGTAGGCATAAACTGTACTTCAGATGGGACTGGCGTATTTTCTCTTCGACTTCCTGCAGTCGGACTTAAAGGCTCTATACCGTTTGACACACTTGGAAAACTCGATGCATTACAAGTTCTGAGCCTTAGATCAAATGTCCTTGATGGGAATTTGCCATCTGATCTTCTTTCTCTCCCTTCCCTCCGTTATTTGTTCCTTCAAAGAAATAACTTCACTAGTCACATCCCAGCTTCATTTCCTCCTCGGTTGATCGTTTTGGATCTCTCATTCAATTTTTTTACTGGTAATATTCCAGATTCACTTCAGAACTTAACACAACTAACTGGATTGAGCCTCCAAAATAACTCCCTATCTGGTCCCGTTCCAAATGTTACGCTCACGGGCCTAAAACGCTTAAACATAAGCTACAATCATCTAAACGGCTCGATTCCATCTTCCTTCCAAACCTTCCCAAGGTCATCTTTTCTGGGAAACTTTTTTTTGTGTGGGTTGCCTTTGAATCCATGTTCACTACCTCCCTTTCCTCCGCCTCCCATTGGACCAAGAGAACATAGCTCCAAAAAAAAATTCCCAATGTGGGCCATTATCGCGATTGCAGTTGGAGGTGGTGTGCTACTTCTGGTTTTACTTGGTATTATAATATTCTGCTGCGTGAAGAAAAAGAGTAGCGATCCGCGTCGTGTGACAAAAGCAAAAACTTCCACTAGTGGAAGGGGTGAAAAGCCAAGAGAAGAATTCGGTAGTGGGGTTCAAGAGCCCGATAAAAACAAGCTGGTTTTCTTTGAGGGGTGTTCATATAACTTTGATCTTGAGGACTTGTTACGAGCTTCTGCTGAGGTGCTTGGAAAGGGTAGTTTTGGGACTGCATATAAAGCTGTTCTGGAAGAATCAACAACTGTGGTTGTCAAAAGGTTGAAAGAAGTAGTGGTCGGGAAGAAAGAGTTTGAGCAACAAATGGAGGTTATTGGGCGTGTCGGGCAGCATCAAAATGTTGTCCCACTGCGTGCTTATTATTATTCAAAGGATGAAAAGCTTCTTGTTTATGATTACATTTCAGCCGGTAGCTTATTGACACTCCTTCACGGTATGCTCTTGCAACATCATTAGAACTGTCAATTTTGATTCATTTACCTTTGAATGCATTGATTAGGTTTGTGTTTATATCTCAAAGTGATCAAGTAGAAAAAGGTACAAAGGAACGAGTGAAATGATTTGAATGGGTTTTGATGTAACCCAAAGTCTGTTTTGATACAAACAACCTCCTAAGCCATTATGTTGAAAATTTAGATTATTATAGTAGTGTTTTTGTAATCATAACTATTGCATTAGTTATTTATAAAATGAACAAAGATTTTTGTGGGTCCAACACTCCAACCCAACTGGACTCAACCTTTACTAAAATGAACCTGTTTCAGCTCATAAACTAACCAGGCTGACCCGTCCATCGTTATCGAGTTATATGTAAACTTCAATGAAATTTGCAGGAAGCAGGGGATCGGAAAGAACTGCGGTTGACTGGGAAACCAGGGTCAAAATTGCTTTGGGAGCAGCTAGAGGCATAGCCCATATCCATTCTGTTGGAGGCCCAAAATTCACTCATGGAAACATCAAATCCTCAAATGTTCTAATAACGCAAGACACAACAGGATGCATCTCAGACATCGGGTTGGCCCCACTGATGAATTTCCCGTCTCCTACCTCCCGCCATGCTGTCGGATACCGGGCCCCAGAAGTCCTGGAAACCCGAAAACACACTCATAAATCAGATGTATACAGCTTCGGTGTACTCCTCCTTGAAATGCTAACTGGGAAACAACCAATGCAATCACCAGGGAGAGAAGACATGGTGGACCTCCCGAGGTGGGTCCAGTCAGTGGTGCGTGAAGAATGGACCGCTGAGGTTTTTGATGTTGAGCTGATGAAGATTCAGAACATTGAAGAGGAGATGGTGCAGATGTTGCAGATTGGGATGGCTTGCGTGGCACGTCTCCCCGATATGCGACCTACAATGGATGAAGTCGTTAGAATGATTGAAGAGGTGCGGATATCAGACTCGGAGAATCGACCTTCTTCGGATGATAACAAGTCAAATGTGCAGACCCCTTGATTGAAAGTGTAAGTTTGTGAAGAAAGAATAAAGCTATATGATTGTGTTCATTACCTTTTACCTAGCCCATTTTATATGTACATCCATCAGCATGTGAGAGATTGAATTAGTTGATTTGGTTATATTTTTGGATTATTTGTAGACTATGTTTCGAAGACGAAACAATGAGATTTATATCCACATTGTTTACCTATGGTTCGAACCAATCATCAGTCATGTCTAAACACGGCTTTTGGACCGATTCTAAACTTGCCATGTTTTTTTTGACAAATATATATGGTGGTTTATCATCCTTAATCTTGTTTGTACGAATCCGCATTGATTAGGATTTGTGGTATGACGCTACAAGGATCCACCGAGATGGATATCTAAATCGTTGCAGCGGTTGAGATGGTTAGAGAACACTTCGTCTTCTCTGATCTTCAATGAATCTGCATATATCAATGAAAACTGGTTAGAAGGGGTTCAAAGCCAAAGCCTCAAAACACCGTCCGATGCTCATGTCATTGTCAGCATATGATTCATCATCATAAATAGGTATCTTGATATGAAAATGTATAAGAGCATCTTATGAAAATGAGAGTATGAATATGTGGAGTAATTCTCAATTGAGAAATAAACAGGAAGGGTTTATTTACCATGGAGACCAAGCCCTAAGCCCGGTTATGGGTATCCTCTCTATGCACAAGTAATGTGGACAAATGATAGAGCTGGATTTGAGATCGACGATCCCAAGTGATGGACCCGTAGGATGGTTTGGGCTCCAAACAACATAGATAATAATAAGGCTATATTTTCCTTTCAATTTTCTCTTCGCCTCAATTCATTAACTCAAGACACTTTTTAAATATAACTAGGTACCGTGACCATCAACGAGCTGGTACTGGAGAGCTTTAACTTTTAATTTTCTTGCTTTTGCTCTATCTTCTGGGACGATATCGTTTAGAAGATACTGGACTATTGGAGTCATCCAGGTATCCGATGCCGTACGTACCGCTAATACAGCGGTTGTCGTGACAGATGGGCTTTGTAGAGCTTCCAAGTGTACTTCTTGTTTCGTGATGTCAACAGTGGACGCGGCTAGCTTACTCAGAGCATCGGCCCTTTTGTTCTTGCTCCCTGGTATGTGCACCACTTGACATGCTTCGAACTGCTCCATCAGCTTTTTAGCCTGCGTTTTTTCAAAGTATTATGTTAGTCGCTTTCTGGTTCACTTGACATCCGTGGCCGAGGGTTATTAGGTGAAAACCCATACCTCGGCTAGATAAAGAATCATGCTGGCATCTTTAGCCTCATATTCTCCGGATATCTGATTGGCTACCAGTAACGAGTCGACATGGGAGATGACCTGCAGTACGTAGGAGATTTCATTTTTAAGATTTAAAGTGAACTTTGCATGTAGCAGGGAGTTATTTACAAGTTTTTTATACCTTTTTGGCACCAACTTTGATGGCTAAGCGAAGCCCAGCTATGAGTGCTTCATATTCGGCCTCATTGTTGGAGCTTTTGAAGTCTAACCGTATGGCATACAGTAGTTCTTGTCCTTCGGCCTCTTTTAGGACCATCCCGGCACCAGAGCCTTCGGATCCCGAAGCTCCGTCGGTGTATAAGTGCCAAGTACATGCTGGGATGTTCTGGGATTCGACTTCTGCTGTTACTGGAATTTCTACTAGGAAATCAGCTACTGCTTGTCCTTTCACTGGTCCTCTGGTTTTGTATGTAATATCAAATGCTCCGAGCTCAATGGCCCATTTGGTCATTCGACCGGAGGCTTCCGGTTTACGGAGGACCCGTAGGATCGGTTGCTCGGATTGTACTTCGATATTAAATGCCTGAAAGTATCTTCGGAGTCTTCTGGAGGTGTGAACTAGGGCGAGGGCCAACTTTTCCAAGATGGGATACCGCACCTCATATTCTCGGAGGGCGCGGCTGATGTAATAGACCGGGTGCTGTATTGTTCCCCTGGAGACAACGAGGACGGCACTAATGGCACCCTCCGAAGCCGATAGATATACCGTGAGCGTCTCTCCTGGTTCCGGTGCGGTTAAAGTGGGGAGGTTTATCAAGCATTTCTTAAGTTCTTCAAAGGCGACATCAGCCTCGGTCGTCCACTCGAATTGCTCTTTTCCCAAACTTTTCTTTAAGACATTCATAAATGGCAACGTATATTCGGTGTATCTTATGTCCAGCCACTATCCCGGAGATTATAATTGGTCCCTCTTTGTAATCATTGGGTGAAACAGATGGAAATGCTATGGGCTGCGACATCCATGCTGCGACGTGATCATTGCTTCTTTTTGTTCCTTGTTTGGCCAAGGCACGAATCATGTGTATCCCGGCCTGATCATTGGGGTTAGCGATGTGGGTGGTACTGGCTTTACCTTCCTTGATATCTTTTACCAAATGTGCCAGCTTTCCAGCTTTTAGAGCTTTTTCGATTTCTTGCTTTAAAGACCAACACTCGTCAGTATCATGCCCTCGGGCCCGATGATAGTCACAGTATTTTTTAGTGTGCTTATCGGACGTGGGCTTCTGTCTCGGAGGTTTAGGGAAATCGATATTCTCTGTGCTAAGTATCTCACTGGGGGTTTTTAGTAGTTCAGAATAACCTCCCCCCCTGTGTGGAGGGGTGCTCCGGCTAACAGAACTTTTTTCATTTCTGGAGTAAGGCTGCGGCCTGCTTTTTCCCCATGAGTTTCCGCGATCTGTGCTTGGAGCCCCTGATCCCTTTTTCCAGGAGTTGTTTCTCGACGTGGAACGATATTCATTATCGTATGTCTGGCTGCACGCATTTTTTCCACGAGCGAAAGCTCGTGCTCGCTCCATTAATACCTCCATAGTCTTCGGGAGGTCTTCATGCAGCTTCTCTACCAACTGGTTATTGCGGACACCGTGGCAAAACCCTGATATCCGCAGCTGGTCCACTGCACCACTGATCTGCATGCTTTCTTTACTAAACCTGTCGATAAACCTTTCCAACGTCTCTCCATCTTTCCTGCGAATGTTGTGTACTTCTGTGATGTCTTTTGAACATCGTCTCTGTTGGGACAAATTTTGCAAGAACACACGACGGAGCTCGGTCCAATTAGCTATTTCTCCAGGCTGTAGCCCATCAAACCAAACTCTAGCTGCCCCGGTGAGGGTTTGAGCGAACATGTGGCACCATGCGGGCATGGGCCATAGTTCAATCTCTGCCGCTCCATCAAAATCGAAAACATGGTCATCAGGATCTGTGGTACCGTCGTATTTTTTTACCGTGACAGGCATCTTAAGCTTTGCTGGTAGGGGGGCGCTAGCTATTCTGGGAGCAAACTTGGAGTAGGCAGCCATATAGGCTGGTCGATAGGGAGCGGTCAGATCATCTTCTGCGGACGTGGTGACTGGTTTCTCAGTTGAGGTATTGACCAGATGGGTCATGGTTCGGTAACCTGCAGGGAGAGAGCTTCCTTGCACAGTGGCGAAGTTGGGAGTTGTTACCACAGTAGAGTAGGTGGCTTGTGAGACCAAACCTAGAGTAGGTCCGAAGGACGCCTGGGGTCCGTCGATGGAGAACAAGTTTACCTGTAAACTTTTGAGCATAGCTTCCTTCTCCTGCTGTGTCTTTAGTTGCAATAAGAAGTCACGGTTTCTTGAGAGGAAGTCATTGTCAAATTCTAGGTTGTTATCTTGGTTTTTGAGAAGGGTATTTTCCACCGAGCCTTGTAACGACATAGGACGTCCATCCGTGTTAAAGGGTCCTACGGACGAGACGGCAGCTATAGAGGTCGTGACAGCAGTGACCTCCGTTTCAAGTTCAGTGTGTGTTACGTCTTCAATGATGAAACCTTCAGATGAAGCCGCCATGGGAAAAACCGTCGAAATCTTTAACCACAAGGATTACAGAAAACGGTCGTACAAACGGATGGCGCCAATTGAAGATCCAAAAAGTGGCCGAACCTGAAGTGCGGTACTAGGTATGGCCGAGGGAACTAGATCTGAGTTGTCTTTAACCTGAGCTAAAGCCTGCACAAGTCAACAAACCGTTAGGCTCGTTACAGAGGAGGAGGGAGGGCCTCTCTGTAACCACCCTCCGGCGTGAGGATAAGTATTTATTTAGTGAGAGAAAGTAGAGAGAGAAAGTGTGGTGCGGAGTGAGAGCATTCGTGTGTCTTTTGTACTTTAATGAGGGTATTTATAGTGGTCAACAAGGCTTTGTACTATACTTCGGACTAGCATTGTACTACCCTTCGTACTTCGTTGACCTGCGGCCGAGTACTGTACTTGTCCACGGTGATGGTGCTCTGTTTCGTTCAGAGCTTAGTCCGTGCCTTGACACATTGAGCTGCGGTATAATTGCTTATACCTCTTCAATAAATAGGTATCTTGATATGAAAATGTATAAGAGCATCTTATGAAAATGAGAGTATGAATATGTGGAGTAATTCTCAATTGAGAAATAAACAGGAAGGGTTTATTTACCATAGAGACCAAGCCCTAAGCCCGGTTATGGGTATCCTCTCTATGCACAAGTAATGTGGACAAATGATAGAGCTGGATTTGAGATCGACGATCCCAAGTGATGGACCCGTAGGATGGTTTGGGCTCCAAACAACATAGATAATAATAAGGCTATATTTTCCTTTCAATTTTCTCTTCGCCTCAATTCATTAACTCAAGACACTTTTTAAATATAACTAGGTACCGGTACCGTTCTGAAAATATCGATATAGAAAATCCTCAAGACTTGGTACTTGTACCGAAAATATTTGGCACGGTACCGTACCAAAAATTGTTAAAACTTCGTACCGAATATGAAACAATACCAATTTTCAGAACTCGATACCAAAATGCTCATCCCCATTATGGACCTAGGATTCTAGTACATTACCAGTACATGAGAAAAAAAAATGCTAATTCCGCTATAAATTAGTATATTGAAATGAAGGGAACTATACATTACTAGAACATGAACCACTAATTAAACCAGTACTTTCTTAGTTATCGTAAAGGAAACATCGATATATCTATATCTATATTCTATATATCAATAGGAAAAAGATCAAATAGGAACCAAGGGACTAGTTAGGAACTTAGGAACCAATCCTAGCCCTTCATCTTTAATCTTGATCTAAGGGGTAGTTATGTAATTAAACAATTATCTATTATATTTTAATTTAAAATAAAAGTTTTATTAATGGAAGTTACTAAAACTTCCTGCGCATAATACTCCTATACATTCCTAAAATTTCTCAACATCTTAATCACTTTTTCATCACTATCGATTATCTTTTCTTTT
This sequence comes from Ambrosia artemisiifolia, assembly GCA_032199755.1. NCBI lineage: Eukaryota > Viridiplantae > Streptophyta > Magnoliopsida > Asterales > Asteraceae > Ambrosia > Ambrosia artemisiifolia. The sequence goes on from CM063513.1 coordinate 28,225,032, forward strand.
CTTCAAAATACTTGCATCACATCAGTTACGTATATCATAACCTAGTTTCCTACAAATCTGCAATTGAAGATCTAAAATCCTCCCTTCTCCAAAATCTAATTGGAAAATCCTAAAGAAATCAGCAAAATTTTTTGGGTTGTTTTACATTGATCGACAATATTGTTCATCATTCCATGTCAAAAGAATAATCTTTCACCCTTTCTTGGTTGTTTTAAATTACGTTATATACATGCCGGAATTCATGAATCGTGACCGGAAAAGAAGTCGCGGTTAGGCGGCGACCAAAACGTACGAGAAGCGGTGTGGGTGGTTTGTCGGTTGAACTTGAACGACGATTGAAGTTCTACGGGCGGCACCGAGCCTGCGGTTGCGTACAAGATACTTGTGCGGTGGTGTGTTGTGGCTAAAGGTTTCAAAGTAACACCTATATTCTTATTTTGAGTTGCAGGTTTTCGATATATGTACTATGTTTATATTTGATACACTGATGTACCATGGTACACTAATGTATAATAACACCTTCCACATTCAAATATTTATACATACATGTATATGAATGTTTACACTTCTTTTACTACCAACTTCATCACCATATGATTGTCTACATTCTAACTGATGTATAATAACACCTTCCACATTCTAATGTTTATACATGGTACACTGATGTACCATGGTACACTGATGTATAAGAACAGTGTATGTTAAATACCATGTGTTTTTTGAGGTTTTTGTTTATGCATCACCGAATCCATGTTTTCATATTATACATTTATGTACATCACGATTACTTCAAAACTGATTCATGAATTTTCATTATGTATCTAGTTTTTCTTTTGTTCACATATGTATATATATTAGGTTATGGTAAACATCATACATTTTGTCTTTGCCAATTTGTTTCTGCTTCAATGACATTATACACATATGTATCATGTGGAATACACTAAAAAAATCATCTATAAACAATTATTTGTAATATAAATTGGGAATGACGCCATAAGCATATATTCGTCGTAATTATTTTTGTTTTATAAATTGGGAATGAATCATAAGCCAATTTGTTTTTGCTTCATGACATTCTACACATATGTATCATGTGTAATGCACCTGGATGATATGCACAGCTGCATTCAGTTTCATACAGGTTCCAGCCCAGATATACACCAATGTATATTTCGTTTATATACAAAAAGGAAGAAACCTCAACATCTCTTTTTGGTGTACACTGATATATTTAACTTACATTTCGACATAGATATACACCAATGTATATATGTGTCCAAACTATGGTCATATTGAACGACAAAAAAAAACCTGTGTGTAAACAAATTACAAAAACTAAATTAAATGAAAAAAAACAATCGTAATGGAAGTTTGTTACAAAAACAACATTGAACCATTGAAATTTGTTATTGTATAAATAAAAATAGGAGAATGTTGGGGAATTACAAATGTACAATAATACCCCTACATTAAAATAATTAATAAATTAAACTTCTAATTAATTACAATCATGCCATTTAGGATCAATGGCTAAGATTGGTTCCTATGGTTCCTACTTAAGGTATGGTTCCTATTTGAACCCTACCCTATATCAATAATCAATAACTATATATAAAAGAATAGTCTCTTGATGACATGACATTCAATGAGGCAACCCTCCACCCCTTGAATGTGTCATGTAGCATCATTAGGGATGACAATCAAACCCGAACCCGATGGGTAAACCCGAAACCCGGCACATTTGGGACGTGTTTGGGGTCGGGTAATCGGGTATGGGATTAGTTTTTATTTTTTCGAGGGTTTGGGATTTGATGATATCCCCGTTTACCCGACCCGATTACCCGATAAAATATACCCGTTTACCCGATTAGATACCCAATATAATTTCTAATATATCTTTTTAAATATGTACACATAATATATCTAATTATCCATCTACATTGTCATCTTGTGCTAAAATTACCAAAAAGTTAGTGTATACTATTTGTTATCTATGTCTTTAATTGTTTTTATATGATTTAAATATTTTATATTTATACATTGTAATCATTTACCTATATATTTAATAACGGTAAATGTAATTGGTTAATAGTTACCTAATAGATGCCAGTCGGGTTTTCGGTTAGATATACTTAATGAGTAAGTTTTATAAATTAATGGGTTTACCCGAAACCCGTGGGTATACCCGATGGGTAATTACCCGACACAAACCCGACGGGTTTTGGGTCGGGTTTGGGACAAGCATACCTAATCGGGTATGGGGTTGGGATTACCTAAACCCATCCCAAACCAGACCCATTGCCATCCCTAGGCATCATGTGAAATTTTTTAATTTTGAGTTTTTTTTACTAAATTAAAAATATTATAGATAAAACCCTATTCATTCATCCGCTTCACCTTCACTTTTTCACAAACTCCAAACCCTACCTCTCCCCCCCTCTCTCTCTCTCTCGCACCACCACCGCCGCTTCTCCTCTTCTCCACTACTGTCGCCGGTCTCCAGGTTCACAAACTTCGGCAAGACTAATCCCTAATTCTTCATCTCTCGTGTTTCCGTCACCCACAACAACCCTCCATCAATCTTCCATAACCGTTCTTCATCTCCCATAGCCGTCACCCACTTCATACCGTTTCATCTCATCCACAACAACCCTCATAATCGGTCAATATCTGTTTGGGTTATAAAACTACCATCTACGACACATCTTCCACTTGTTATAACTTTGCTTGACATGAACGGTTGATTTTTTTTCCAAAGGTGTTTGATGTAGGATGTGGAATTGGTGGATCAATGGAGATTACTAGATTTAGGTAATTAATTAATAACTATATTTCTTGATACTGTTAGATAAAGATTGATAACTATTTATTTTAGTGTTATCATAACATGTTCTCTCCCAAACATGACTGATTATCGCAGGTAGTTGATATTTTTCAAATTTAGACAACGATCCAAACTGAGATGTTAGAGTTTCATTCTTGATATCATGTGTCCTGTTCTTATTCTTTAACATATATGATTTTGCAGAGAGAGAGAGAGAGAGATTGATAATATTTAGTTTAGTGTTATATAATAACATGTTCTCTCCCAAACAGGGCTGATTATTGCATGATTATTGCAGGTAGTCGATATTTTTCAAATTTATACAACGACCCAAACTGAGATGGTAGAGTTCCATTCTTGATATCTTGTGTTTTGTTCTTATTCTTTAACATATATGATTTTGCATAGAGAGAGAGGGGGAGAGGGAGAGGGAGAGGGAGAGGGAGGGAGAGGGAGAGAGAAAGGGAGAGAGAGGGAGAGAGGGATGCAGAGAGAGGGAGAGGGAGAGAGAGGGTGGATGGAGAGAGAGAGGGAGAGAGAGGGGGGACTGGGGGAGAGGGAGGGAGGGAGAGATTTAATGTAATTCAAGCCGTTCAGAAAAAAGAAGTTAGGACTATAAAATCTAATTGGGTTGATAGGTCAAAAGATTTCAGCTTTGATGTTGCTTGGTTGAATAGGTGATGGCAAACGTGACTAATGTATTTATTTAGTAGTCTCAAAGAAATAAACTATATCCCAAACACCTCATATCGTGGACTTCGCAAGCATTTGATGTTCATTTAGGAATTAACATACATTGGTGGTTTTCTAACAATTTAGACAATCAAGCGACTCATATATGAACATTCTTTTTGTAATTTGTGTAGTGTTAATTGTTTTTGCTCCTGATCTCTCAATTCTCAATTAGCAAACTTCGGTTTATATATTTGATTTGAGACTAGAATAACTTAGTGACAATGATTTGAAAATGGGGAAGTGAGAATGAGTAAGGGGCTGTTTGACAACTTATGAATTGGTAAGTGCTGAACTAGTAAAAGGTCTGAACTCTGAACCATTAATTGTTTAACTAGTAAAAGATTTGAACCGTTCAAACTCAGTATAATGCTTACCCATTCAAAGGAACGTGTCGATTCAGAGTTTAGATATCTACCCGCGATACAAACAGTCTGAATGAACCATGTCTGACCGATTAAGACATCTTCCCCATTAAGAGCTGAAACAAATAACTAATAGTAACAAATATAATTGTTGAAAACAAGAAGTGAATCAACTGTTTGTACATCAAAATACAATAAAAGATGCATAAACTCATATATAATATACCTCCTAATGAAGACCTAGTGAAGTGTTTAGGAAAAAATCAGATTCACTTTTGAAAATTCAAAAAATAAAGTATCAAATTTTATATTCTAACATATTTTAATATGACTCCTATAAATTCCAGATATGAAAAATTGATTAAAAACCCTTAAACATAAACGTGTTAACATGTCAACCAATTTATTAAACCGAGCATATTAAAGTTAACATCATTATTGATGGATCAAATTCAAGTTTTTTTTTTAAGGGCAACTTTCATTAAAAACCCGACAATCTTCAAGATAGAGATAACCGCCACAACAAAAACAAATTACATTACATCAAATTCAAATTTCTGCCAATCCTTCCACCCCACCCTATCAAAGTTGCCCCTACTATTAAACCATAAAAAGCTCAATGATTTGATGTCCGCAATAGCTTTCGGGACGGATGCATCAATCGCTTTAAATATCTTTTCGTTTCTCATCTTCCAAATCCTCCAAGCTGTGACAATGAAAATGCCAAAGATGATGTCTCTCTTTGTCCTCGGGTATCTCAGGTTATCAGCCACCACTTTAACATCCTGAATAGAAAAGAGCATAATAGGCGGAATACGGCACTAGTTAGCAATCCCATACCAAATACCATTAGCGAACACACAGGCAGTAAAAACGTGGTCTGTCGTCTCGTCTGAATCATCGCACAACACGCAGTGATTGTCTCCCACACCAATATGTCTTCTAGAAAGCGCAACCTTTGTAGGAATACGATCAAGAAGAGTTCGCCACAAGAAAATGTTACATTTCGCCAGAATCCATTTACACCAATCAAAGACTGTTGCATTATCTTCCTGACCATCTATGTTACACCATTGTTTAGTGTCTTTGACAGTAAGCGAATCCACCGAAACGTTGTTCCAAGACCACGAATCACTCTCCGATGATAACCTTCTCCCAGAAACCATCCGAGAACACAGCACAACCTGTTGTCTTTCCTGCACAGTGTCCGGATACACTCTCCAGTCCCATATCAATGACCCAGCAAAGTTTTGATGCCCTGGACGATCTGCAACAGCAGCCCATTTATTCTTCTCAAGCCGGAATAAGTCTGGAAATAAAAATCAAAGCGGAATCCTGTCAACCCATGGATCAATCCAGAATTTAACATCCTTACCATTCCCAACCCTTCCTTGTATCAAGCTGCTAAATGCCGATCCATTCATCATTAACCGGTTACTAGTCTTGACTATCATAGCCTAAGGACCCCTCACATTATGATTAACAGGGACTGACTGAATTCTTCGAGTGGAACCATGAACGTCATCAACAACACGACGCCACATAGCTTTAGAATCAACTCTATAACGCCAAATCCACTTAAGCAGTAAAGCGTTATTGGAATATTCCAATTTAGATAGCCCCAGCCCCCCTTTGTTCTTCGATTTAGTCACCACCTCCCACCCAACCCAATGCACTTTACTAACATTCACGTTTCCGCCCCATAAAAATTTCTTGATCAGCGCTTCAAGCTTATTTCTAACCGCCACCGGAGCTTTGAACAAGGAGAAAAAAATATGTCGGTAGACTCTCCAAAACAGATTTTATAAGCATAATTGTACCGGCTATAGATAACACCTTCGACTTTGTGACACCCGGCAAACTCAGGTCAATATTATGGTTTGGGTCAAAGTCTACCTTAGCGAGTCACGCGTACAGTATACTTAACTAGGTCGGTTAAGTCGTGTTATGGTTCGGAGTCATTAGTACAACCTAGAGGATCGTTAGATGTCGGCCATTTAACCAGGTATGCAAGGATTGACGATTCGTGGAATCGTCAAACCTTAGTAGAAACACAAAGTCTCGAGTCCCGGGAATTGGTGAACGAGTGTGAACGTGTTTGCTTACATGCTTTATGTGTTTATAATCTTTATGTGACTTGTCGGTATGTGAAAACATGTTAACATATGTTAAAACGGAGTTTAACGCGCCGAATACGCTGTAACAGACCCTATAGGCGATTATGCCGAGGCTATAGGCGATTAGCCTCTGTAATCGCCTATAGGGAGGGCGAGTAGGGAGTTCTTGAGGGCGATTAGGCCCTAATCGCCTATAGCTATAGGCGATTAGGAGCCATAATCGCCTAAAGCTGCTGCACAATCGCCTACAGTGTTTTAAACGACTAGAAACGCCTATAAATACCACCCTTGACCTCCAAGACACCTCTAATGCAACCCTAGCCGTCTCATAACATATCCCAACTCCCAAACACCCTCTGGAACACGTTTTAGCATCAAAACACTCATTTTCAAGCATTACACATCAAATCCTCATAAAACCAAGGTGTGTTCTTCATCCCCAAACCTTTAAATGATTGAGTTTTACTCCCTAAAGGTCCAGACCTGGTTTATAAACATTTATGTCTTTGAAAACCTATGAAAATCGTTTTTAAACAAGTTCAAACCATGTTGCATGTTGTATGTGTTAAATATGATTAAAAGATAGGATTTTTATGATTCAAAATGGATTGTTATCATGTTATTAAGGTGTTTACAGCTTGTTTATGATAGGATGATGATGTCTTAAGAGTTTGGATGGTTTTAGAGGTGTATTGTGAATGTTTAGTATTTTGACCCATTTGAATGAGTTTGAATGATTTTGAATGATTTGAAGTGTTTTGCTAGTTGTTTGATGTTAGGGTTTGTTGTAGGATGATGATAGAACAGTAGGGGATGATCGGACACCGTGATAACATGATGAAATCTGAGTATTAGCTATCTAGGGTAAAGTTGTGCATGTTGATGTGATGTTTTCATGCTAAGTATACTATTTTGGGTAAAGGCTTGCATTCGGGACTGATAGGACGATGATAAGCTAGGGGTTTTGCTTGAAATATGTTTGATAATGTTGTATGATTGATATTTGGTGGTTCCACACGTTCCGAATCTGATTTGGAGGGTTAAACACGCGAAAAACCGGAACAGAGCTGCTGCAGGCGATTAGCCACCCTAATCGCCTATGCTATAGGCGATTGGGAGCATAATCGCCTGATAGGGAACCCTAATCACCTAATAGTATAGGCGATTGGGGGCTAATTGCCTTCGTTGCATGCGATTGTGATCCTAATTGCTAGTTAAGTCCTGAATTGCATGTCTTATGACCCTAATCGCCTAATAACTCCTGATTTGCATACCACATGACCCTAATGGCCTATAGGCGATTAGCCCCATAATCGCCTGTTGACTTATAGGCGATTAGCCCCATAATCGCCTGTTGACTTTCATAATCGCCAGTTGACTTTTCCTAATCGCCTGTACTGCTGCTGTAAGTGCATTTTGGCATTCCGAGACCCGATTTGACACCTAGGAACATGCTAGGAACCCCGTATCATACCTGATAACTTGGTAACACGTGCTCGGGCTTATTTGTGTACTGTTTGAACGATGTGTTAGACTTGTTGAACTTTAACGTATGTTAAGTGTGATTGCATTGATCATGTGATTGAGAGTGCAAGTATAACATGGGGAGTCTCGGGTCACCAATGGGATGTCGAGTCTTGTACATTTGGTCAGTTAAACAGTCAACGTGTTTTCAAACGAACCTGGTTATGGTCTGGACATCTAGGGACTAACTAACCTACGGGTTATTAGTCTAAGTACTTGTAACTATCATATGTTAGGTCGCCGCTTTAAGGAACTAGCATAGCTTGCTGATCTTATTCATTAGTTGAAGTAACGCAACCTAAGGTGAGTTCACGGCCCCACTTTAACTGGTTTTACTTTTGGGGGAGAAAACATGCGCAGAACTATGTTTTAAAAACTTTTGTCATACTATGGTTTATTATGAGTTACTATACGATCTTTTAAGTCCCGGGGAAACCATGAATGTGCGGTACAGCACAACGGGGGAAATGTGGATAGATCTATTGGGCGTGACCTGCCCCACTCGTCGGCTTGGAGGGCCGGGCGGGTGCATGTTGTCTCGACCTTGTAACATTGTGACTTGTGACATTATTCGGGCTGTAACTTTGGTAACTTGTGACGTGTCTAGTAATGGTTTCCAGTCGTAGTAGTAACAAAACATACGCCTAGCTAGCGTACTTTGGTTGAACGTTTTGTAGTATGGACAGGTGACTTGGTATACTTTGGTAACTTGGTAACTTTTATTTAAAACCTGTGAACTCAAGGGCATTTTTGTGCTGACGAACTTTTGGCATGTTTTTCTCAGGTCGCTAAGGTAGCAAACGAGGACTAGGGCGCACGCGTCTGCACGGCGTCTAGTTAGGATCATGTTTTACTTATGTTGAACTGTTGGAATTACTTTTTGGAATTTGAACTTGTAACAAAGCTTCCGCTACGGTTTTTATGGTTTCAAACTTACGTTTTTTAAAATATGCATGTGTTCATATAGTGTTGTTTATTGTGATCGTTGACTTGGATCCTGGTTTGTCACGCGCCTCGCGGTAAAACCCCGCAGGTGGATTTTGAGGGTGTGACAGACTTCCATTTCGATAGTCTCTTATTAAATATCTCCACAACCGGGTCCCAACTAGCTACCCGGTTCATATTTGCACCCATTTGAATACCAAGATATTAGAAAGGAAGCATCCCGGTTGAGCAACCCAACTCTTCAGCCTTACGGCTCAATTCCTGCCCATCTTTCCCGATGCCATAAAGAGTAGATTTTGTGATATTAATTTTGAGCCCTGAGCATAGGTGGAACACTCTCAAGATTCTTTTGAGAACCTTAAAATTATTTTCCGACCATTCCCCTATAATCATAGCATCATCCGCGAATAGTAAATGCGAAACGCATGGACCATCATTTGGGAGTTGAATCCCCGTAAAGAGCCCCTCATCACACGCTTTTTAAATGAGACCCGAAAGCGCTTCCATGACTATAATAAATAGAAACGGAGAAATGGGGTCCCCTTGCCGAATACCTTTTTCACAAGAAAACTCAAAAGTGGGCGATCCATTAACTAACACCGATGATCTAGCCGAGGCTAAAATACCATACATCCACCCAACCCACTTATCCGGAAAACCCATTTGCCTCATAACCATCAACAAAAAACCCCAGTTTACGTTATCGTAAGCCTTCTCAAAGTCAATCTTAAACATGAAAAAATGCTTACCACTTCGCCTAGCCCACGCAAGAACTTCACTCACCACTAATGGCCCGTCAAGGATGAATCTTCCAGCTATGAAAGCCGTTTGAGATTCATTAATCAACTTGTCCATGAGCTTCTTCAACTTGCAAGCAAGAGCTTTTGAAATAGCTTTGCTCACCACCCCTATCAAGTTTATAGGTCGATACTCTCCCAACGACACCGGGTCTTGATTTTTAGGAATCAAAGTGATGAAAGACGACCCGACACCTCGCCTAATCAAAGCATTTTCATGAAAATCCTGAAATAAATCATTGAAATCCTGCACAAAACATGACCAGAATTTTTTAATAAAACGGAAATTAAAACCGTCGGGACCCGAGGCTTTGTCGCTACCACAACTGAAAATAGCATCCTTTATCTCCGTCTCTGTGAATGGCATAATCAAACCTTCCGCTTCCGTCGCTGTAAGGTGCTTAATCCCATAAACATTAAGTGAAGGCCGCACAACTAACTTCTCAGCAAACTTGTTGCGAAAGAAATGAAGAACCTCACATTTGATAACATTTGGACGCGTCTCCCACACACCGTTTACCAGAAGACTTGGGATAGCATTATTTACCTTTCTATTATTGATACATCCATGGAAAAAAGATGTGTTTTCGTCACCTTCTTTTGCCCACTCACCCGAGACTTTTGTCTAATGTCTTTAACCTTCCAAAGATCCAACTCTTTCAAGCGAGCCGTCCCTTCTTCATACACCCACGTTTCTTCTTCCGATAAGCTCCTATCTTCCAACAGAAGCTGTAACGTATCAAGTTCTTGTCTAACCAATCGTTCCTCTTCATTCTCTTTCAACTTCACCCCTTTGATCCAGTCTCTAAGTTCAATCTTGATCATTCTCAACTTAGCCATGAACCTTAAGTCTGGAAAAGACTCCTTCCCGTCACACTTGTTAATCGCCCGTTCCACTACCGCTTCTATACCTTTCATGTGCAGCCACGAATTGTATACCCGAAAAGGTTTAGAACCAAAGTTCCGCGACACCACTTTCAAGGTCAACGGACAGTGGTCAGAACGATCTCGGGTATGAACGCGATACTCCGCATTAGGCCAATCCGTGATAAAATTCCAAGAAACAAGAATACGATCAATCCGGCTCTGTTTCTCCCCCACGCAATAAGTGAACTTTCTACGGCTAAAATCACATAAGCCAATGTCTTCAATAAAATCGTTAAATTCCTCTGTCGCAAGGAATCGAATTTCGAATTCCGCCGCTCCTCTATGTTTCTCACACAATTAAAATCTCCACCCAAAAGACCATACTCGTCATTAATCACAAATTTCACCTTTAAATCGGCCCACACTCTCCTTTTATCCTGTAACTTATCTATACATATAATATTTAGAAGCAATTTTGGACACTTGGCAATCATTTACCCCCCTAGCAATTATCTCTCATCCATTTGTGAAGCCACATGGCACCTTGAGAGATTTTATAAAATTTTCGTTTTTTTTAATCAAAAATCCTAAAAATATAAATAGCCCTAAAAAGACCCGGACATAACATAACCACACTTCATCGTCGCCTCCTTTCAACCGAAACCCTAATTCTAGGCGATTCAAGCTTTTCAGTCATCTGTACTCCAAGGTAATCAATATTCGATTCTTATTTCTGTCTTTTTTCAGTCATCCTTTACCCTGTTCTTCATCTCCTCTCCAAGGTTTTCTCTCTTCCATAATTATGTCAATCAACCGTTCTTCATCTCTGTGTTTTCTCTGTATTTTTTTCGTGTTTTTTACTGATTTCTTTGTGGATTAAAGTTTTTTTTTCTCTGTTTTGACTGATTTTGATTATTTACATTTGAATAGTTGAGTTTTTGTGTATTATTGTTTAGGTTTACTAATTTTTTAGTTTTAGGGTTCGTGTTTTAGGGTTCATGTGCGATTATTGTTTTAGGGTTCATATGTATATATGATTTAGGTTTCAATTTTTCTGATTTAAATATTTATGGAATGCTTTTTTAAATCAGTTAGTCTTTTATTAAAATTTGATTTTGAACATTTGAATGTTTATGTGTTGTTGATTCTGTACATATGTTGGATGCTAAGAGTCAACAAAGTTTTTTTATATTTTTTGCAATTATTTCTTACCAATACGATTTTATTGGGGGATATGGGATTCATTTTGTAACTTGATTTTGTTCATATGATATTTGTAGAATTAACCTACTGTTGACGTGAAGAAGACCGTGTCATCACTCAATGTTGGAGAATTACCATCAACCCACATTGTTGGTAAGTAGTTATATTGTAATAAACATGGTAAAATTTAGTCATTTCGTTTAATTGTTATAATAATCTAATTGAAAAATCTCTTTAGATGATGTGGTAATGTAGCGGTAGTTGGTTGTTTAGGGGAAAGAATCTTGTCATATTTGGTGGGACTGCATGTTAATACTGATAGGCTTGGGTTAACCAAATTAGAGACAAATAAAGTCTACAATCTTAGCCTTGATGTGCGTCCTATTTTCAACATTCCATTTTAATTTTGCTAAAAGTTGTGAGGAATGTTTTTGATAAAAGTTGTAAGTTGTGACGGTGGCTCAATGAGGAATGTTTCTTATTGGCCGACGCTTAAAATCGTTGTAGCTGTGATCCAATTTATGAGGTGTGTTTAGAGTTTGAATTATCAAACCGTTATGATCAATCGACCCTTAACTTAGGAATTAAGGGCAATCATATTTTTATTATCTTAGAATGAGCAAATTTTAAGTGATTTATGGAGGTACAAAACAAGCATCAATGATCTTGAGCCATTTGTCCAAGTTTGGGACGGCGAATTACCTCTCGATCAGGCGGAATTATCATATAGAGGTACTGTTTTCTGCTGTATAGATCAAGTTCAGTTTCTTATATGTATTTTCTAATATAATTGTTAAAATAAATAAAGTTGGCCTTTATATGCACTTGTAGATTTTGCTATTGACATGAATGGAAAGCGTTTTTCATGGCAGGTAATATCGTGTTTGTCTAACAATGTTTGTTCAATTTATTTCACCGCTTTGCCCCTCACTGTGCCATCTGTATTTTTAAAATTATTGTAATGAAAGCAGGGTGTCGCCAAACTGCCATTTATTGATGAAAAGAAGTTACTCACTGAAACAAGAAAACTTGAAGACACCTTAATAGTTCGGTATTCTGCTACATTTCAACCTTTAAATTTATTAGATCTTCTGCATTTCAAAAAGATAATACTTCTGGAACAGGGGGTTTATTAAGAATCTACATAGAACTAACAAATCAAATTTAATGGCACACCAGGGACTCGGGGTGCCATTTATAAGTGCAGAAATGTAGATATAACATATAAGCAGCTCAAGTAGATGACAGAACAACACTGAGTTTGTTAAATTTGCGTATTAAAATATTCAGTTATTCACCTTTAAATATTTTTTTTAAAATAAGAGGTGCCTTATTAATTATTATACACTTCGCTTCCGGTTGTTTTTGCTTAACTTTAAATTTGTATTGTTGGTTAATTTCAAGTATTGATTTCTTTTTCCAGGCTGAAGAGCGAGCTCGGAATAGTGTTTTTTGTGATTTATTATACGTATCACCACACAATAGCTTGGCCCCACAAATTTATGCATACTATAACTACTTCTATCATATGCAAATGCAACTGCATTTGTACCCGAATCAAATCTCTCCGTAGCCAATTGATGTAAATGCTAGGTCGGTTATTTCTGTTTTATGCTTTTCAATTTTTTTTTCTCAAAATATAATGTATTTAAGTCCTAATGTTCATGTTGAATACATTTCGAGTCTGTTTATTGCAGCCCATGGTCCAGAAATGCCCACTTTAATCGGCAAAAAGGAACCTGCATTTCGATTAAAGTGTATTGCATATACGACATGTTGGGGGGCATGAGTTTATGCATATATGCAGCTTCTGAGGACATAATTGGGGGCATGAGTTCTTGGAGATGTCAAATTAAGGTAATAGACTAGGGAAGTTTATGCATTATTCTTAGATATGTCACGGGGTCTTGGATTTCGTTATACTAATGTTTGTCTTAGTTATGCCTTAGCGTTGTCTTTAGATATAGGTCTTTTAGGAGAGTGCATAGGTACATTCAAGAGGGTTAGTGATACTTATGTTTATCTTAGTGTATGTTGCTATTATAGTTTAGTGTAAGATAGGAGTAGCAGATGATGCTAAGATGGATGTGTGAATACGCAAGTATATTAATATTATTATCCTTAATGTAAAATCCTTAGTGTTAGAATACAGTTTCAATTTCTGTGGCAGTAATTTCATATCAAGTATAATCCTTTTAGGTCCTGCAAGCTCTAAGAAGGCTGAAAGGAAGTTCCGGTAGTAGAAAGGAGAAGATGTCAGCTGAAACAAAAGTTGTGTTTCATCAACTAACTAAAGACACAATGAAGCTGATGGAGGATGGCTTCCTCAAGGATGTTAATCGTATTGTAATCAAGGTGATTGTTAAGTTAATTTCGTATTAATTCTGAATCGCATGCTGTCCATTTTATTTTATGTTACATTTCATTAAAAGCAGTGAGTGCCTAGGGGCAAAACCCCCAAAATTCAAAACCTTAAACCTCGGCCCTCTGAAAATGATGTGATTACATATATGAAGTCAGGCGTCTTATGTTTCGATACGTGCAATGCTCTTGATTTTCTATGGTTTTCTGATGCCGATCGTTAAAGGTTTTCGACGTTTTCACAAAACTATTGTTTCTTCCAGACAAGGTATAAGCGCTTGCTTGCTTCTCCTTTCTTTTTATTTATGTTGTATGTTTTTACTTGTGTTCATCAATATGACTTTATAGTGTGTCAAATATGATTAAGGAGAAATCATTTAACATCTAGAAACATTCTATGTGGCATTAGTTTAGTAAACAATTACCGTAGTTGTAGAAATCATAAGAGTACACCATCTTAAAGCTATAACTAACAATTGTGGTTACAAATGATAAAAATTTCACATGTATAAATATAATAATGGTTTTAGGTCATCTCCAACTACAATGTTATGTTTGGTAATGCTCAACGCAACAATAGCCTATCACTCACAGTCAACTTGATCTTGCTTGAAAGGCTTTCGCTTATGGATGGTTTTAAGTCGAAACATTCCATATAAATACACTAGATCAAGAGAATGAAGTTCCACATGTTCCAAACACTTTTGCATGCCAATATGGCTGTTTGGTTGATCATCCTGTATTTTTATTATTGTAATGAGTTTCCCTGTCAAGATTGTTGGATAATTGTTCTGTAGTTTTGAAACCATACTTGTCGTTATGGTAATTACTTATTTTGTGAAACGGTCGTTCTTTTTTTTTCTTTTGCATTCTGTTTGAAATTTGTGATGTTTGAATGTTGACACATGCCAGCTGCTACTGAGATATCCAATTTGGTGTCTGGATCAAACGTTGAGCAGTCTGGAAGGGCTTCTGCTGCTTCCTTAACTTCTAACAGACCAATCAGGAAAAGGGTAAACATTGCCGAGCGGAGAGAGTGGCTGGAATCCTTTGTCAACAGAAGTATGTATTTTTTTTACTTACAATATGTGTGTGTGTATACAGAGTGACATCTTTGTATTCTGCTTTAGAGATTGGCACTATATTAACCCTGCCTTCTCTAATTGAATGTTGATATCAATGCTTTCTTTGTTTTGTAGTTTTTAGATCAACGTTGAGATTATTTAGTTCCTTTAATATAGGATTTAATATAGAAATGGGTCCTATCCATTATGTAATGCATTAAAACTGGTTAATATGATGAAAAAATCACAATCTATAAATAAAAAGGCAGGACCACATACAATGCCAAGGGACTCACACATAGTGCTTGTGAATGAAGTAAGGGATTCTTTTTGGTCCAGTGACAGAGGTGGAAGGTTAAAATATAGAATGAATATTCCTCTTGACGGTCTTAATTGGTTGTGTAGGATGAGATGGATTTTTTTAATGGGAGCTTACATATAGATAACGTCTAATGGCAGTAGTTTGTATTTTTATTTTTATATTTGAGATGGGAATTATGGCAAAATTTAGAAAAGCAATTGTTATTTAAGTTATAGGACTCTATTATCGGGTTTGTTGAAGTATATGGGGTTTGTTTTTCCATGTAAGGAGTCAGTTAGTTGGGTGACTTCAAACTGTTTCATCCTAAGCAAAAGTTATCATATCTATTCGGTATGTAATATGTAGAGATTGAGTTTGAGGCTTGCATTTTTGTAAGAATGTTGAATTTTGATGGAGTATCTTCGAGATTAGGTTATTGATAGGCCTCTGTCTTTATCAGGACTTCCTACTTTACAACCTCTACTTGTGGCACTCTTGAGAGTGTTGATATGTAATTTATATAAGATTAAGTTGTTTTTAGGGTCATATTGACAGAAGATTTGTAATAATGTTTAATTCTTATTTCTTCAGCTGGATACTTCACATATCTGTTTTACTTACATAATTATATATATAGACGTTTGGCTTCCTAAATTCCATTCTTGTCTTCCCACAGGCCACAACAGACCAAACTTTGTCGTATTTGGTTTTAATTGTATGCATATCCTAAATCCTTATTATAATATAATTAAAAAATATAATATTTTATGTAATACGCTGCTTTCTTTCTATTTAGTTCATTTAGACACTTATATTTAATATAAATTAAAATTTCCAATACTATATTTTATCTAAAGAATACTTTATTTTATCCAGCCCGTGAAGCTTATGGAGATAACCTAGGTCAGGTTCTTAGGCTTGTGTATTTGCCTCTTCTTTGGATTGTTGTTGAGATGAATGCGGTGTCTACAAAAACCGCATATATTCTTAGGGGAATGGGTATCTTGTATCGCCACTTGGTATGCAGCAAGAATCTTACTGATATCAAGGATAAGGGTGTGCACTAGCGGAATAGAGCGCTTGAGTAGAGTGGCATCATAAGGTTGGTGGGATCTTTATTTGAAGATGATGTTAGACGGAAAATATATTTAAATATGTACATATGCATTTACATATAGATCGTGTGATGTGTATGGTTATTTTTTGTTTCTAGACTTTATTTTGTATTAGGTCCAATAATTTGTATATTTGTTATTGTATTAGGAATTTTAATATAAGTTTTGAACCCCGTGTGTTACACGGCCGGTTCACATGGCCAACTTTATATCGCACTGTCAAGAGTTAAAAGCAAGGCAGGGTTGAAATTACGTATACTTGATGATGATGGGAAGATCAAGACTAAAACAAAAAATGTGGTGTATAAAGAAATATTTAGTGATATTTGAATAGAATGTGTATTGGTTTCTTTTAAATCTTAATAAAATATTTCTGCTACATTTTTTATATGTTTTACCCCTCAAAATAATTGTACGTTGGTGAACCGCGTGTAACGCGGGCAAAGATCTAGTGTGGAAAATAAACGTTTCCACACACCACCCCTCGACCATTCTCTTTCAAGCATCCCGAAACCAGTAAAAAGTTTTGATGCTTGACCACGAGCGATTTCATGAAAAATTTTGGGTCCCAAATCGTTAACAGCCCTCCAGACGTACCATTTGAAGGAACCCAATCCGAATCGTAATCATCATTACCCCAAATTCTACCAAGTTGACATGTTTTCTATTAATTAACCAACCAACCCATATCTGAATAATTTCGCCTCATCTTAGCCGTAAAATTTGTAATTAATAATGTTATTATTTGTAACTCAATGTTTGTCTTGACTCCTAAGGTCAATAACTCAATATCCACCATTCCACCTTTTTTGAAAAGAGGATTTGCTTCTATATATAAAGCAAAATCTTGATTATGGAGATATATAATATGGTTTTTAATCTCATTACTCTCCTTTACGAAGTTTACTTAAAATATAACTTTCAATGATGGTAGCTCCATAGCATTAAAATAGTAGAAAAGTTGTAAAGCTAACAAATCATAATTAGATTAATATACACGCAACATATAAAAATGGACAAAAGTTTGAATAACAATTTTATAAACTAGGAATTAGGTATATTGAATTTGATTTGCAACAGTAGACTTGAAAGCTTCTCTTATGTATTATGCTTAATTTATTACGAGGTTAGTAAAATAATATTACTAAAACACTTTTAAATAAGTTACAATATTTGTTATAAGTGGAATAAAATCAAATGCACTGAAAAAAAAAACAAGAATAAGGTGGTTGAGGATTTGTGTTCGTGGGTTATTAAAAACATATTGCGATCGAGTCAAAGAACCTATATGTTTCCAAGATTACAACCAAAGTAGTTTGTGTTAAAAAAAATGACTCGAACACCCGAAATCACACCTGAATCAAGTAACAAGAAGGAAGACCGTTGCTAGAAAGCTGACAATTGCTAGAAAGCTTTGCGTCTTTGCTATGAATTTATGGTTCGAGTAGTTATCTAATTAAGGTAAAACTTAGTTTTATAGCCACTTGAAAAGATTTTACTACATTAAACGAAAAAGTTAAATTGCATTAAACATTTTTATATAAATTATTTAGTTTAATGATATGTTACAAACTAACTTAAATAGTCCTAACGAGACAAGGTTTAGATTATTAAAATCCAATTTCCCTTTTGTTACACTTTTCAATAACCTACAATAGTCTCTAAACATCCATACAGAGACTTGCGAGTGGTTCTTATCCGACATTTGGACAATATTTTGAAGCTACGAGTGGTTAGATCCAACCCGTCGAGCCAAATTCTAAAATGGGTAGCAAGATGCTAAAAGGCAAGATATCGTCCAAATTTTATGATTACAAAGAAAACTAGAACACCAATCATAACATTAACCATACAATACTTCTAGCAAAGTTTATCCCCTCAAACCTGCTTCAATCATCAAAGGATGTCACTTCTAGCTTTGACATTTTTAACGCCTACCAGTACGTAGTTTCTTCTACATCTTCTACCACTTGAAATACTGACATATTTGAGCCTTTGAATATCTTTTCGCTTATCCTAGTCCATAACACATCGTCATGAGGAAAATTTGATACACCACCTTCTTCATATAATCTGGAACGGATACCGCCCTTCCATAATCAAGAATATGTTGTATTGAGGTGAAATGCAGTTGCACCGTATACTAACCCATACACTTACCTGCTGTTGGGTTAATATGAGACCACAGTTACCAGGTTTAACCATGTTTAGTTATATGTTAGAGTTGGAGGGTTAGATGTGTAATTATAGCATAGTTTATGCTAGAAACCCTAGCTGTGCGCACTTAAAGGAGGAGACTGCGAACTTAATGTTAAGTTCGCAGTCCTCAGAATTCTCCTATAAATAGAAGCTCATTTGTGCAGCTAGGGTTAGGGTTTTTGATGTATCTTTGAGAGCACAAGTTGTAAAGGTGCGAACTTATCTAGAATAGTGCGAACTTATTGTATTCCATGGTTGTTCACAGCAGAAATCATTAATGGAATCGTGTCTTTATGTTTCTTGTGTGTCGATTTCTATAATCTTCATCTAGTTCTTTAGTTTTCTTGATTAATCAACTAAAACACCTAATAAATAGGTGTTTCTAGTTGATAACAATCTTGTGCACACTTAAGATCTAGTATTTTGGGACTACAATTTGGTATCAGAGCCTTTGTGCTCGAGATTGTATCTATCTAAAGATATCAAAACCCTCCTTGTTAGTTTTTACTTTCAAGTTTTTCAAAATTTTAGTGTTTATCAAAGTTTGAATATTTTCATTGTTTTGCCTTAAAATCTCGTGAAAAGTGTTTCTAAGGTGTTTAAAAGTTATTATTTTCAGTAGAAACATCATTCAAGAGCTTCAAAACAATTGAAAATCTCTTGGATCAGTTTCTGGTAAGTTTAAAAATTCCACAGCCGAGTTTGCGCACTTAATGTGCGAACTTAGCTCAAAATCTGCGAACTTGTTCTTGATTGTGAGTACTTGTTTCTTGCTTGTGAGTACCTGTCTCAAAAACTGAGTACTTGTTTCAAGCATTAATTACTTAATTTTGCGTACTTGTCTCATAAGTGTGAACTTGTTTCTTGCTTGTGAGTACTTGTTTCAAGAGTTGAGTACTTAGCTCATAAGTTGCATACTTGATATTTCAAGGTGTGCACTTATTAACAGTCACAGCTGCGCACTTAATCCAAAAGTGTGTGCACTTGTGTCTGTGTGAGCACTTAAATTTACACAAGGCTTTATAGCTTTCTCTCTCCTGGCACCACAACTAGGGTTTCTGCATACTTATCTGAAATCTCTAGTTGGTGTGCGAACTTACTGAAAAGGTGCATTTTCTGAGCACTTGGCTAGGGTTACTGCGAACTTAAATCTTAAACGAGAGTTTAAGTGTCTGCGTACTTGTACAAGTGCGCAGGCTGATCAGTCAAGACTGAGTACTTGTGCTGCTCTAACTTGGCTGAACTGCGAACTTAAGCCAAAGTGTGTGTGCTACAGGGACTGCGTACTTAACAGGAGAATCAGGGACTTATCTTTGCTGTTTATCTGTTTCAGGTTTCCAAGAACTGCGAACTTAGACTGCAAACTGTGAACTTGAGCTGAGTGCGTACTTACCTGCGTACTTGTGGACTGTTTTGACTTTTCAAGGACTTTGGACTATAACTTGCTAATCAATTCAATCACAACCCTAAAATCAATCTAAAATCAACCTAAAATCAATCTTAAATCATGTCTGGTAACAACTCATTCCAAGTTAACCCCATAACTCAAGCTGAACTTGAAACCGGCACTATAACACGTATTCCCAAGTTGATGGGTGCAGAAGATTATGGCACATGGAAGAACAGAATGAAAGCTTTCTACTTTGTCAACGATCACACCCAATGGAACTCAGTCCAACTCGGACCTCACATTCCCACCAGAACCACTGATGCTGGAGAAGTGTTCAACACTGATCCCACCACATACACTGATCTCGACAAACAACTGCTGCAGAGAGATCACAAAGCCTACGGTGCTCTCACCATGGCTTTGTCAAATGATGTTTACAATATGTTTGAAGAATACGGATCAGCGCACGATCTGTGGTTTGCTCTGAGTGAGTATTATGAAGGCAATGCTGAGATGAGGCAAAACAAACAAGATATGATTCAAAAGGAGTACGACATGTTTGGAAGTATCCGGGGTGAGAGTCTGTCTTCACACATTGACAGGTTCATGAATTTGTTGACCAAGATGAAGAAAGCGGGCATTCCTGTAAACAACCGCAATTCCATCAAGAAGCTGCTCGATTCTCTCCCAAAGGAGTGGAGTGTCCAATGTATGTTGATCAAAAAGGACTACTTGGATGCTCAGTCTACTTTGGCAGATCTCATAAATACTCTGAAATCATTTGAGATGGACATCACTAAAAGAGAAATGAATCAGACTGTCCCGAAGGTGACTCCCAGTGGTGCTATGAAGAATCTGGCCTTGATGGCCCCAATTGGTGATATGAGTTCAAGTTCGTTGCAGTCGTATGTGGATTCTGCAGGGATTGGTAGTTCAAGTTCTGGGAAAGCTCCAATGTATTCTGAAAGGGCTGCAAAGACTCTAACTCCACAGGCTGCTAAACTGGCTGCTGAACATGTGGAACTTTTCAACTCTTTCATGAGCAGTTTTGAAGCTTTGAAGACAGGAGAAATTAAGAATGAGATGATGTCTCCAGAAGATATGTACCAGGTTGACCCAGATGACATGGAAGAGATGGATTTGAAATGGCAGATGGCTATGATCACTTTACGAGTGAAGCGTTTTCAAGACAGAACCGGAAGAAGAGTTGGTATGGGAAAGGCTGGGTTTGATAAGTCCAAGATCAGGTGTTACAACTGCAAGGTCCTCGGGCATTTCAAGTACGAATGCCCCACACTGAACCAAGCTGAAATCAAGCCTGCAAAAAGGTTGGTGGCCATAACCGATGGTAATGAGGGAAATGATAAGGAACCACAAAAGGCCTTGGTTGTTGAAGATTTTGACTGGGGAGAAGAGGCGGCTGCTGCTGAAGCTGAAGTTAACAAAGCCCTGATGGCCACAATCTGCACCAAATCTTCAAATGGTGTAAACTCTGTTGAAGGATCGTCTGCTGAGGTTCTAAAGGGGGAAATGCAGAAGTATGCCGGGCTGAAGAGTGTGTTGACTGATGAGAAGGTGAATGGTGAGAAAAGAGAGGAAGCGCTGATTGCTGAGAAGACTTCATCTGAGAAGGTCGCTGAGGAGGTGAAGAGTTCTTCTAAGAAAGCTGAGGAAAGGGACATGGTAAATATTCCTTTAGAAATTAAATCTAAACTGTGCTCACCTAGGTGTGTTACAGCTGTCGCATACTGTTTATCACACAACAGACGAGTTTTAAGAGAAATGGATGACATTCGTAAAATAAATACTGAAATGAAAGAAAATGAGTGGGCATATCAGCGAAAGTTAAATGCAACTCTAGCTGAAATGCAAACTTTAAAAGAATTTGTGCTTAAGAAAGATTTTCTGATAAACGATTTAACCTCAAAACTAGAAAAATCTAGAAATGAGACAACTCGTCTTCAAATTGTTGTGGATAAATGGAATGTGAGCAAACGGGCTCAAGCTGATATAATCGAATGTGGAAGACAATCATTCGTAAAGGATGGAATTGGGTATAAGGATAAGAATGGAATCGAAAGATCTCTATTCTTACCCTTGAGCCAAAGTGAATACATACCCATTCCATCACCTCATCCAAAAAATGACCTTTTTGAAAATAAATGTGATGAATCTGAGTCAAATACTAACATAAGTAAAAGTAATGCAGATGTGACCCAACAGGCTCAGGTGGAGGATGATGTGTGTTGTGGTGGCCAGACAGTGGGTTTAGGACATCCGGGTGCCAATTACTCAACAGTGAATTGGTTTATCTGGAACAATGAAAATTCGAAAAACAATTCTATTTTGGATGAATGTAAAACTTTAACTAAATCGGATGACTGTAATAGTTTGCCTAGGATGGATGACTGTAATAGTTTAACTAGGTTGGATGACTGTAAACTTGATTTAAAAGGGGCTGTGGCTCCCGATGATAGGAAGCCTCCTATCAAACGATCTAATGTTTGTGTTGAAAATGTTATTCCTGTGTGTGTTGATCTTAATGCTGCATTCTCTGATAATAATCATGTGGTCAAACCATCTGTGTTTGTGCCAGAACTTAAGCGTAACAGGTTTGGGAAATTTCTCACTGAGGAAATCCCAGAATTTATCCCCTCATCCACAGATGTATCAGGTTCTGAAGAATCACAAAGTGAAACAGGTACCTCAAGTTCTGAAGAATCACTGAGTGATACAGAGAGCAGCTGCAGCTTAACTAATCTGGACATCAATGAAGAATCAAGTAGCAACAGGGAAGAATCAAGCTCAACCGAAAGCTCAAGATCAAACAAGATCAAGAAAAGAACATCACAACCATCATCATCCAGATCTTCTCCTAAGATCAAGCCTAAGCATTCTAAATGCTTCAGATGTGGAAAAGAGGGTCACGTGGTCAAGAACTGTCACATAAAACCTAAACCACAAAAAGATGTCAAAACACAAAACTCTTTTTCGGATCAATTAAGAAATCTTCAAGAAACTGTAAAAAGTTTTGTTAAAAATACACAAATTTGGAAGAGACAAGAGTCAACTTTGGGAGAAAACCATGACAGATCAAAAATTAAACAAACTTGGATTCCCAAAGTTACTTAAGTTTCAGGAAGAATCACCACTGTACATAGATTTTCTTTAGTTTAGCTTTGTTTCTCTTTTGTTTTTGTTTGTGCAGAATAAATTACAAAAATGGCTGATAGCTCTCATGAGATATCTATGGCATGTCGACAGCGGCGCTTCAAGACACATGACAGGACTGAAAGAACTCCTCAAGAACTATCGGTTCATCGATGGAGAATTTGTAGCGTTCGCTGGGAATGAGAAGGGTGGAAAGATCGTTGGCATAGGAGATGTAGTCTCTGACGCGCTAACACTTGAGGACGTCAACTATGTTCCAGAACTGTGCTACAATCTTTTGAGTGTATCACAAGTCTGTGACAAAGGAATCTCAGTGTTGTTTAACGACATGGAATGCATCTTCCTAAAGCCAGGATTTAAACCATCCACTGACATGATCATGCTAAAAGCCCCCAGACAAAACAATACTTATGTGATAAACATGAGGGATGCCAAGTCTGAACAACCAATGACTTGTCTACTGTCAAAGGCATCCGAGTCAGAGTCACTGTTATGGCACAGGCGATTAGGTCATGTTAACTTTAAAAATATAAACAAACTTTCTAAACTTAATCTAGTCAGAGGTCTTCCTTCTAAGGAATTCCCCTTTTCTGAAAAATGTTTAGCATGTGCCAAAGGTAAACAACATAAGAAATCGCACAAGTCCAAAACAGTGAACTCAATTGACTCTCCTCTTCAATTATTACATATGGATCTTTTTGGTCCTATCAGTATAAAAAGCTTGGGTAAAAAGTCTTACTGTTTGGTGATTACAGATGACTTCTCTCGCTTTACATGGGTGTACTTCTTGGAATTCAAGAGTGAGGCTGCTGAGACCCTGATGCTGTTCGTTCCTTTGATCGAGAATATAATCAAGTTGAAAGTAAAGTCAATCAGAAGTGATCATGGAACAGAATTCAAGAACCAAACTTTTGTGACGTTCTGCAGCGGGAAAGGAATTCATCTCCAATATAGTGCCACAAGGACTCCTCAGCAAAATGGAGTGGCTGAAAGGAAGAATCGTACGCTTATTGAAGCTGCCAGAACCATGCTCATTGACTCTAAGTTACCGATCATCTTCTGGGCAGAAGCTGTGAATACCGCCTGTTATGTTCTTAACAGGGTCTTGATTGTCAAGCCTCGTGGGAAAACAGCTTATGAATTGCTTTTCAAAAGAAAACCTCTCATTGATTATTTCAGGCCGTTTGGATGTTCTTGCACTCTTCTAAACAACTTTGAGAATATCATGAAGTTTGATGCTGTTGGAGACGAATGTTTCTTTGTTGGATACTCGTCTAGTCAAAAGGCGTATCGAGTATACAACAAACGCACCAAAATGGTTCTGGAATCCTTTTATGTTGACTGGCAAGAATCCAACTCCACCAACGTTGGAACCGGTCCTGACTGGTTCTTTGATGTGGATGTTGTGTTCAATCACTTTGTCATTCCTGAACAGCAAGCTCATGCAGAACCAGCTCCTGAAAATCAAGCCACAAGCTCTTCTCCCTTTGGAAATATTCTCTACTCTTCTGATGATGAAGTCGCACCGTTTACCACCCGTTTCTCTCCTCTGGTTGCTGATCCTATTGTTCCTCAACTTAATAATGGTGATACTACTGCTGAAACCTCCAACATTCCTGAAGGCACGTCAAATGCTGAAGGAACACAATCAAATCAGCAGTCTGTAAATGATCCATCCAGTTCTTCTACACCTGGAGATCATCTTTCGAACCTTCCTCTTCAAGTGCAAGAAGAAGAAAATATGGGATTTAAATCTTCTAAGAACCATCCAATTGAAAATGTTATTGGACCAATCAGTGAGGGTGTTCTTACCAGAAATCAGACAGACAAGCTCAACACTGCTCTCTCAGCATTCTTATCTCAAACAGTACCTTTCAGCATTGAAGACGCAGTTAGAGATGCAAGCTGGGTTGAGGCCATGCAGGAAGAACTGTTTCAGTTCAGAAAGCTCAAGGTGTGGGAGCTCGTTGATCTGCCTGAAGGAAAATATCCTATTGGGACAAGATGGGTTTTTCGCAACAAGATGGATGAACGTGGCGTGGTAATCAAGAACAAAGCTCGTCTAGTTGTTCAAGGATTTCGCCAGCAGGAGGGGATTGATTATGAGGAAGTCTTCGCTCCAGTAGCTCGACTTGAAGCCATACGCATCTTCTTAGCATATGCTTCATATCGAAATTTTAAAGTCTTTCAGATGGACGTGAAGAGCGCTTTCTTATATGGGAAGATCAAAGAAGAAGTCTATGTGTGCCAACCGCCCGGATTCGAAGACCCTCATCATCCAAACAGATACTACAAATTGGACAAGGCTCTCTATGGTCTCCATCAAGCTCCTAGAGCTTGGTATGAGACCTTGTCCTCATATCTGTTACAAAATGGATACACGAGAGGGAAGATCGACATGACCTTGTTCACCAAAGAAGTCAACAAACATTCTATCCTTGTTCAGATTTATGTTGATGATATTATCTTTGGTTCAACTGACGAAAATTTGTGCAGGGAATTTGAAAGCATCATGAAGTCTCAATTTGAAATGAGCATGATGGGAGAACTATCATTTTTCTTAGGTCTTGAAGTCCAACAGAAGGAAGACGGTATTCTCATCCATCAAGCAAAATACACAAGAGACATTCTGGCAAAGTACAACCTGTCGGATTGCAAACCATCCAACACTCCTTTTGCAGCTCAAACAACACTTGTACCAGATCTTGAAGGACCTTCTGTGAACCCGCACACTTATCGTTCTATGATTGGCTCCTTGATGTATCTTACAGCCAGCAGACCGGACATCATGTGGGCAGTTGGATGCTGTGCTCGCTTTCAGTCAAATCCAAAGCAATCTCATGAGACTGCAGTCAAAAGAATCTTCCGCTACCTCAAAGGAACACCAAAACTTGGTTTATGGTATCCTAAGAGTGACAATTTTGACCTAATTGCGTACTCTGATAGTGATCATGCAGGTTGCAGGATTGATCGAAAGTCTGTCTCTGGTGGCTGTCAATTTCTTGGAAACCGGCTCGTATCATGGCAAAGCAAGAAGCAGACCACTGTGTCGATATCTACTGCTCAAGCTGAGTACACAGCCGCATCCAGTTGTTGCTGTCAAGTGTTGTGGATCCAAAATCAGCTGTTGGATTATGGTTTGAATATCATGAGAACCCCTATCTACATTGATAATGATGCCTGTCGTGACATCGTGAAGAATCCAATTGATCACTCGAAAACTAAACATATTGAAATTCGGATTCATTCAATTCGCGATGCGCACGACAAGGGGTACATTCAGGTGTTGCCTATAGATACTGCTGATCAAAAGGCAGATATCTTTACCAAAGCTTTCGACAAAACCCGTTTTCGTCAGTTGGTAACTTGGTTAGAAATGATCAACTTTGAATGATTAAAAAAAAAAAAAAAAAAAAAAAAAACTTTACTTTGTGAATAAATTATAGAAAAATCTTATATTTTAAAATAAAATAAAGATTTTTGGGGGAGAAATAAACCGGTAGATCCCTAAATTTGCAAGTTTTAAAAACTTTTTCAAAAACAATCAAGAAATGATTGGGACTAATCATATTTGTCAGCATGTGAATAGGACCCAGAGGACGTTGTGGCTTCAAGCAACGACATGTCGGTAGATTCAGCCTGGAATTGAGTAAACTGCTAAAAGATGAAAAACTAAAAGTCTACACGAGGTGCTGGATTCCCACTGTGCTTCAGGCTTGCACAAGCTGAGTCCGGTCATACACAGGTTGAGAGATCAAAAGACACAGAAAATTTTGTGCATAAGCAATCAAAAGACACCTAAGAGTGCAAGCTACCAAAGCGGAGCTATCAAAATCAAAATGAGCAACAAAAGACACGCAATGTTAGTGACGTGCAAACATATAGATAGCTCAAAAAGCAATCAGATGATCATCTTCTCTGTTATGGGAACATAGACCTGAAGCTCTCATCATCTGATTGACATAATGATCATCTTCTCTGCTTATGGAAACATAGACCTGAAGCTCTCATCATTATATCTCAATAAACCTTGAGGATTGGTAGGCTTACACCTGGCACAAGTGGGGTCCATTAACATGTCGTCAATATTACCAAAACATGATAAAGATCATCATATAAAGTATGTTGAAAGACGAGAGGCATGGATTTAAGTGGACAAATATACCGACAGTTTTTCTTGGGCTGCAGCTATCCAACGGAAAGTTGAAACGTGGTCTGGCAGGTATGACTAGTATGATCTTGATGCAAAAGGTGAGAAACGGTTGATCTCTAAACTCAAATCTTTGGTTAAAAAGGCTATTTTGATGATTGTGGGCCTGCGTACTTAAAAGCTTTCTTTAAAATTCTTAATTGGGCCTGCGCACTTAAAGGTTTTCTTTAAAATTCTTAACTGGGCTCGCGTACTTGACTGGGCTCATGGGCCTGCGCACTTAAATGTCAAGTACGCGGCCCAAACCTAATTCCTATAAATACGCAGTTAATTCTTGTTTTAACTTTTTATTTAGTTTTTACAAACCCTAAGTTTATCACCACCATCACTGCCGTCGTCTTCTTCCAAACCACCAACTAAACCACCACTAAACCACCATTGAAAACCACCTTTGATCCATTCCCTTCTATTCTCTTTCGTGTTTGTGTGTTTGATTAAAGGTAGTTCAGTGATTCTAACCTATTTCTTCGTGTATAACAGGATCTGAGGATTGAAATCAGTAAAATCAGTTGACAGTTGGGGTTTTGATGAACTGCGTACCTGAAAACTTGAAGATCTGCGCACTTGTTTCATATGAATGCGCACTTGCTTCATATGATTCAAGAATCAAAACCCTAATGTGACAGCGTACTTAAGTGTGAACTTGAAATCCTAAACGAAAGTTTAGGTGGCTGCGTACTAGTCTAGTACGCAGACCTGATCAACCTTCCCAAGCCGTTACCATGCCCAAGTCATCAGACTGCGTACTTGATTTCCATGACCAATGTCTGCGTACCAAGCAATAAGTACTCAGTCAAGGCTGAGTACTTAGATGCGCACTTGATTTGGCTGCGAACTTAATCTGTGGACTTAATCTTGGACCAAACTGTTGACCAGTGACTTGACTTTTCAGGACATTTGACCGGACTACGTACCTTGACTCATTAATCCTTAAAACTGAAACTGGACTAAAATGACTGTTAAAATAAAAAAAAGAAACATGTCATACACACTTTAAAATCTAATCCATAAAATGAATAACACACGTAAAACCAACTTAAAATCAAACCAAGTCTAAGTACGTCGTCCGTCAAAGAAAATGAAGTGTCTGTCATTAGTCAAATTCAAAATCAAAATTCTAACTTAATTTTCGTGCACGTGTCCAAAACAGATGGCTCTTGAATGGGATCCTAGAGGAATGCACAACCAGGCGATAATTCTGGAAACTGATGATTCAAAGTTTCGGGACGTTGTTGCATGGATCAGGAGAAGCAGGATCGGATATGCAGTTGAGCAGCAAGTTGAAGTCTACAGTTCTCACATTGAAGACTTCTGGAGATCTGCTAGAGTGGAAACAGTGGCTCGTGTCAAGAGGATTAAAGCCACAGTAAGGAACAAGGCAGTTATCATCACAGAAGACACAGTGCGAAATGTTCTAAGATTTCAGGATCGACCAGAAACTGTGAGATCTTTACCGAAGACTGTGATTCATCAAGAGTTCCTGAATTTCGGATACAAAGGAGACTTTGACGCAAGGGGTGATATCAAAAAGAGTCATTTGACCAGAGACTGGAAGCTTATCTGTCATGTATTCCTGATGTCTTTATGTCACCGAAAAGGGGGTTATAATGCACTCAGTCCCGACTGGGCAACAGCCATGATTAAAGTCTGCAAGAATGAGACCTTTAATCTGTCGGGATTGGTATTTGATTGTATGGTGAGGAATGCTCAAGCTGAGAAGAAGAAGTGGACGATGTATCCCCGGTTTGTTCAGATGATGATTAACTCGCAGCATGAGGATCTGCCCCTTGGTGATAAATACGGTTTTGCCAAGGGTGCACGATTCTTCACTGAGTGCAACACACCTGATTGGGAACCCATGCTGGAAAGCATGTACTCTGCTCAACGCTATCCAGTTGTTATGAAGCTGTTCAGTGAGATGAAGAGAAGACGACAATATGCTTCTAGAACTCAACAACCAGCTGCAACCGAACCTGAACCTACTGAACCTGCTCCTACTGAACCTGCTACTACTGTTCCTGTTACTACAGTGCCTCAGCACACTGCTGAAGAAGTTGCCCGTGAAAGATCTGTTGGTAAAAGGGCAGCATCTGATCCCGTTCCACAAAGGCCGACCAAAAGAAACAGGCCTACTGGTTTACTGCAGGAAGGGAGAGAATCATTGACTCCCGAGGAACTTGAAATAGCTGAGGCTGCCAGACAGAATGCTGAAATTGCAAAGGCAGAAAGAAGAAGGAGAAGAGAACAGCTGCCCGAGTCTGAAAGACCACGGGTTATGACAGAAGAAGATGAGGAAAATGAAGCGATTTTGGAGTCAATGTTTGGTATGGAGGGTCAACCTGGACCTTCCACTGACAGGCCAGGGCTCTCTACTGCCAGGCCTGGCCCTTCGTCAGCAAGACCTCCTATTCCCAAGCCTCCTGCAAAGAAACAATCAGTACCTTCCTCGTCTGTTCCTGGTGCATCTCGTCAAAAACCGGTGCATCAAGAACTATATGAGAAGTTATCTAAGGAAGTGGGAAAGAATGCTGCCAAGGAAATCTGTATGTTGAAGAATCAAATCTATAATAATCAGGAGTTGAGAAAGAAGCTAAAGAAGTTGAAGCACAAGAACCGAAGTCTTGAAAAGGTGGTTAAAGATCAGCGCTATCTGATAAAGTTTCAGACTGAGGTACAGATGAAGATGTTTGATATGCTTCAGGAGGTAAAGTCTCAGGGTACCGATGCTCCAAAATTGACGTTTGATGAAGTGTTTGATTTCGGGAAATTTATGGAAGAAGAAAAGGAGAAAGAAAGAAAGGAGGAAGAGAGTGATGTAGATGAGGTCAGTGAAGACGAGATGCCTGAGACGTTTGTAGAAATAGGTGCGGGGGAAAACACAGTGTATGAGATGGATGATGGGTACATATTGGATCCTGAGAAAGCAAGTTGGTTTCCAAGAAGACCAATCACCATTCCTGCATTGCACCAGACCATTCACCATACTCGTGCTTCGCATCAAGAAAGAGTTGTCTGCTGGGGATATGATGGGTTTAAACGTCTATTCTTTGTGAAGAGAAGGGGAGGTGTGATTCAGTATTTCAAGGGTCGACCGAATTTGAGGACCCTTCCAAGATGGGACATACGAGAGATGTGCAGAACACCTTTTCTAAACCACTCTGGGTGTACCACTGCTGACATGGTGTCTGTGTTTATTGAAGATGAATGTGCACGTGACTTCAAGAACTGGAAGCCACAAAAGCCAAGGCGAAGGATGTCGAAGAAAAGAATTGATCCTGCAACCGGACGGGGAATGATAACCTATGTGATAGACCCTCCAGATGTCGTCACTAGGGTTCCCATTCGTCCAGAGCTTCCTGTACTTTTGGCGGACTTCAAGAAGTGGTTTTATGAC
The DNA here is from genome assembly GCA_032199755.1 of Ambrosia artemisiifolia. NCBI lineage: Eukaryota > Viridiplantae > Streptophyta > Magnoliopsida > Asterales > Asteraceae > Ambrosia > Ambrosia artemisiifolia. Next base: position 28,255,614 of record CM063513.1, read on the forward strand.
AGCAGAACCGGTGAAGCCGTAATCAAACTGAGAGATGATACAGAGGCACTGAGAATAGTGGATCCAGTGGACGTGTTTGCTCTGAATCCATCTGATTTAACTACTCTCTTTGCTAATCAGATAAATGTTGGTGCTGGTAATGTGTTATTTGAGGAAGCTGTCTTGTTTAGAAGGGCTGTGGAAAGAGCGCTGAAGCGAAAGCAAGAACTGATCGATCTGGTGGCGAAGATCAACGCAGCTGACAAAGCGAAAGATGACAGAGCGCTAGCTGCTGCTGCTGCTGCAAAGAAATCAGAAGCTGAAGCTACTCCAGAGGTTCAAACACAAGCTTCTCCAGCAACAGTTGATCCAGAACCTGAGCCTTCACAAGTACCACCAGTCTCTCCAAGCACAGCTCCAGAGACTCAGCCAGATCAAACAGCTGTAGATCTAGCTGAGTTATTCATTCAAGAGCCACCCACTGAAGTTCCATTCACTGAAGAAACACATGTTGAGGAACCTCGCACTGAAGAACCAATCGTTGAAGAAAGCATAGTTCAAGCACTCCCGGCACGTCAAGCAAGAGAAGAGGGGGAGTTGAGTGATGTCGAGATAGATTGATTGTGTAGTACTGGTAGCTGTGGTCTAGGGGGAGTATTGTTGGGTTAATATGAGACCACAGTTACCAGGTTTAACCATGTTTAGTTATATGTTAGAGTTGGAGGGTTAGATGTGTAATTATAGCATAGTTTATGCTAGAAACCCTAGCTGTGCGCACTTAAAGGAGGAGACTGCGAACTTAATGTTAAGTTCGCAGTCCTCAGAATTCTCCTATAAATAGAAGCTCATTTGTGCAGCTAGGGTTAGGGTTTTTGATGTATCTTTGAGAGCACAAGTTGTAAAGGTGCGAACTTATCTAGAATAGTGCGAACTTATTGTATTCCATGGTTGTTCACAGCAGAAATCATTAATGGAATCGTGTCTTTATGTTTCTTGTGTGTCGGTTTCTATAATCTTCATCTAGTTCTTTAGTTTTCTTGATTAATCAACTAAAACACCTAATAAATAGGTGTTTCTAGTTGATAACAATCTTGTGCACACTTAAGATCTAGTATTTTGGGACTACACCTGCCACCACCATACCATCCTTACATACAAGCAATCCACTAAGAGATGTTGCACTGACTCCAGATACAAACCACACAAAGGGTCTTAATATTAACATTTGAAACTCTCTGAGTTAATAATACGTCTTCTATCGGAAAATTTACATCGATCACTCTCAACGGGAAACAATTTACTTTGGGGATTGCAATTTACTCCAAGGGAAATGAGGGCAGCCCCCTCCACCAGTCGCTTCATCTAAACCCGGACAATCTTGCTTTACCAAAAAATCCACCAAGTCGCAACTCGAGACCCACCTTTACTTATATTTTTCGTCCTTTATGTTCTGTTTTTAAGTTTTCCATCAGCCCCATTACCTCCTCTTGTTCCAACGCGTTTTTCGAAACCTGTTTCCATGCCCAATCCAAAACAACAATCTACTTTCGTATAACAATCTCTAACCTTCACTAGGTTATTTTTTCCGGATGAAATATTATTAAAAACCCTTCTTTTAGTACACCGACAATTGTCCACATTGAATGCTAGAAAAGAAACCGAATCCCCACTCCCAACTGAGTATTCGAACTTCTCCTGTATATCTACATTGTATTTCATGAAATATGCGTCTATAAAACCAATGACTACCCAAACCCTCAAGTAGTACTTTTTAACTGTCGTTCAAAAAAAGTACTTTTTAACTAGAATAAATGTGTATTTATGGTTGCCCTCTTGGATAAATCTAATCACTTTGCCCATAATTGTTGATCACATGACTTATACCTCTAGCACCATTTATCAATGAGTCTCAAATTCATCTCTTTTATGTCACTTACCCCTAACCACCTTTTTTCTTTGATCCCAAATGTTATGGGTCACTTCCATGGTCCGGAATCACGGATCCTAGGTAGGTTCAGTATCTAGAATTTACTTACGAGTCTAATTAATTTTTTCCACTTTGTTCTTGACTTAATTTCGTAGGAGTCAAACATAGACCAAGTCCATGCTGAATATGGGTTGCTAAAATTCCAATGCTTAACGTGTTTAATTTTACTATTTTACGTGAAATTGAGATTCTACTTTGAGATTGTTTGTATTTTGCAGGCCTCGAAAGGTTTAAGGTGTATTTTGAAAGCTTAACGAAGCTTTGGAATGAAGACAACAAGAACGGGAGTGAAAAACTAAGAAAAACAGAGGAAAAATGACAAGAAACTAGCCCAGGCGTCCGGACATGTGAAAAATGTGTGAAACACCCATTTGACTAGGTTTTTAATGAGGATTTTGGTTTTCCACTTCACACTTTCGTTTTGGGACTTCTAAGAGGTGATTTTCAGATATTTGGGGATCCAATCCACCCATTATCATATACTATCAAGTTTTGAAGATCAATCATCAGCGATGAGTGGCTAGTTCCTCACAATCATCCTCTGGTGTTTGTAAATAAGTGTCCAATTATCGATTAATAATGCGACTATCAAATTACGATCCAATGAGTTACACTTTGAACTGCAAATAGATACATAATATATAATTATGAAATATTATTAATCACAAATAACTTCAATTATGGAATAAATACTTAGCGAAACACTTAGTGAAAGATTATTACGAATAATCGGTGATAATTGTTTAGAGTAACAATTGATCAGGAAGTGGATTAATTAGATTAATTAACTAGATCCTTTAAAGCTTTCGACGATAGAATAATTGCTATAGAATAATTATGGCACTAAAAGATCGAATGCTTGTCGTACTATATTAACAATGATTTGATAATTATCGTTGAACGATAATTATAGTCGTGGTGTTGGTCATTTAAAGGTATTTGATAATAAAACATAATATAAAAAAGTTTGTAATTAAAACGTTAACTATATAAAACTTTAACGGCTAAATATTTACTAGTTAAGTTTCATAAAGGTTACTACTTTGAGAGCAAATAATTAGATTAGGGACTAGAGTGTAAGTTTGATTATTACATAATCATTTTGTCATAATACCTAGCCACCAAAGAGATTAAGAGGTTAATCAAAACAACCATCACAACCACAACATCACCACACACGACCACTGCCACCTCCACTACCCGCACCACCGTCGGCCACCACCGCGTGCTGACAACCACCTCAAGTCTCATCCAAACGCGAGTCGACCCCACGGCCACGAGCCACCCTAGCTGCCCAATTTGCTGCCACCATATCCTTCGGGTGCCTCGTGTTCGTGTTAGATCGGATCTACACCAAGTGTGTTCGAGTGATTCTAGAAGTTTGGCGATTGTGTTTACTAGCCAAGCGTTCGTAGATCCATCCGTGCATGTCTTTTTGTGTTTGGTCAAGGTAACGATTCTTGAACGCCCTATAGTTGTGTTTATATTATTTGTTTGTAGGCATATACGAGTTACACTTATAGACTGTGATTTATATTGATAAAATTATTGTTTTATAAAAGATACATACAAAACCGCAAAATGTATAATTATTTAATTTTATATATTTTTGTCACTTCAAATTTTTATGTTTTAGTAATATTAATAGATAATTTAAATTTTAGTAAATTGTAAAAATTATCCTTGTAATCAAATAGAGTTCATTACAAGAATATCTAGTTATTCCTGGGCATTTTAGTCATTTTATCAAAACTTAACTAGAAAAAACTAACGGAGTTGGTCTTAGTACCCCAATATTTTACAAAACTAAAACCATAAACCCTTAACATGTTAAAAAATAAAGTTAGTACTCTAAGATATTACTTTCTATAAACCATAGGGACTATCCATGTAGTTATCTCTTATTTAATTAATGGTATAAGGTTACATGGTGTGGTGCCACCCCGCACTACATTAAAAGGGGGCTCCATTGCAACCTTTGAATAAGACCTAGGAAATAGAATAAAACCCCACCATCATTTTTTTTTGTTTTATTTATATTTAAATTTAACAATATACATAATATTAATATTAAAAAAACGTATATAACATTAATATTAAAAACCATACAGAAATATAAAAGGCCCAATTATTGTTGGGCAAAGCGGTGTGTCATAATTCTCCAAACCATAATGTTCGATAGTTATCGTTGTACACGATACGATACTCGGTACGGGCCGCCTCAATCGTGGTTCATCGCACTGATAAAGAACCTGTCAAATATTACATAGTTGGTCTAGAGAGCGATAAACTTTCCTGTTGTGGCATTTCTATTACGAGGGTTGTTACCCGTTTGTCGATGGAATCTAGTCAAAAATGTGTTCCAAAACTGTACTGTATCGGCATGTAGTGCATCTTACTCGAGTGTGGTAACATATCTAGTGGCCGAGGCGATTTCCTTTTTCATCGTCTAATGTTGATTTGTCATTTGAAAATTGAGTAAAAAAATGAAGGCAGAATGGGTTGGGTTATAGAGGGTTAACTTTTTTTTTTTAAATTGATCGTTTCCAACGGTCAAATATTAAATTCAATACCAAGAAATCCATTGGCCTTCGTTGTTTGGTTGGCGATGGATAATAACACCCCTTAATGACGCCGGAAAAATAGGGGAGGCGCTATTAAACAAAAAAAATACTGAGGCGAAAGGGGCGCCACCTCAATACCAGTTAACCTAAAATGATGTTGGGGGCATACTAACAGAGTTACGTGAATACCATGTTGTCCCCGTGTGAGTATTCTGTGAGCAATGGGAGCATGAGGGTGGTCCCGATCGTGGAAGTGGGAAATTGGCTGTTGGGAACTAGGTGTCGTTGGTTACCGGCTATACAATATATATACATATATATATATATATATATATATATATATATATATATATATATTGGAAGGCTAATTTGAGAACACATATATTTCATGCGAACCGTGATAACGCTATCTAAAACCATTCAAATTCAAAATTTCTTTTTACACTTGTCTTTATTATTAAAATACAGTCTCAAAAAATACCATTTACGCGTAAAAAATTAAACGTATATGAAAATAAATTGTTTTTACACATGTGTAAATTTACAGTTTATACATGTGTAAACTGTTTCATTTACACATGTGTAAAAAGTTAATTTTAGAGTGTTTTTGCAAGAAAAGATGAATTATTTGGAAAGAAAATTTGTTTTTTGATGTTATATTTTAAGTATAATTAGGTTTGTATTGAAAAAAAATGATTTTGATTGGATTTCTCATTTGTTCTCACGGTTCTCGCGATATTTAGCGTTCTCAAGATAACCTTCCCATATATATATATATTTAACTTCACTTAGACTATGTGTTGTGGCTCAAGGTGAGCATAAATATTATCTTATCATTTCACGCCACCTGGATGCTAACATGGCATGGATAAAGCTTAAGTTTACTCACTTGACCCTGTTGTGGCTCAAAGTGAGTAATGGCTTTATCTATTTTTTTAGTTTAATAATGTTAGATTCAATATAATAAAACATTATATTAAATATAATAAAAACATTACAAAAAACATGACATTAGATAAAAATAAAAACATTATAATAAATAAAAAAAACACTACATAGACATTAAATAACTAGAAATATAAAACCTAACATAATGGTGGGCATAACATTAAACACGCCGAAACATATGTAAAATCGTGCTTGGTCTCGGAAACATACTCTACGTTAGTGAATGCTAAGACCACATCTTCTTTTTCGTTGGGGAGTTCGTTTTTGACTTTTTTATAAAATAGTTCAAATTTTCGACATTTCAATTTGAGGCCTCGTACTTGTGGGATATTGAATTACAACTGCGTTGTGTTCCCTTGACAAGCTAACCAAACTCGGCTAAAGCTTTAGCCTATTGTGGAGCCCGACTTCGACTACCCCACTAGTCGAAGCGCCATCATAGTGCACGTTGTTGTACCCGATGATTAACGCAACTTCTTTCTCTTCCATCCATTACTTAATTGAATTTGACATGAAGTGGGTAGACCAAACAAGTTCCGACCGTCGAATGGTGTAATTTTTAAAATGTTATTCTTTTATTCATGTTTTCTTTTAATTTCACTATTTTAATTATTTAATTATCATTAAAAAAATTACTTTGGTATAACATATGTTTAGTGGTGTAAGCACTATTTTCATAACCAAACCGGATATCAAATTGGACCCGTTACTGGTTCATTGGTTGATCAATCGGACAAGATTCAATAACTGGATCACATTATATTTAGCTTAAACTTTTCTTAAGTATAACAAAAAAATTATGAATCTTTTCATAAGATAAAAAAATATAACAAAGTTACATAATAAGATACCATTACAAAGTAGGAAAAATATGGAAAAGGTTTGTAAATATCAAACAACTTAGTAAAAGTTAAATGTAAATAAAAACTAAAATTTTTTTTAACCACTTTTATATATATATATATATATATATATATATATATATATATATATATAGGGAATGGTTCTAGAGAAAACCCTCCTTATTTGGTAAACTCTGGAAACTCTGACTTCCCAATATTTTTTTTTTGAAAAAAATAGGGCAAGTAATATACATGATTTTAAGCATTTTGGGCCAAAAAAATTAAAAAAGCGCCGAGTAGTTTTTTTTTTAAAAAATAAATAAAATTTTGACTAACACATGTTAAGCGCTAATAACAGGTGTTAACTATATGTAAACAGTAGACGTTTTTTATTTTTTAAAAAAAAACCGTTCGGCGCTTTTTTCGATTTTTTGGCTCAAAATGCTTAAAAAAATGTATATTACATACCCTATTTTTTCAAAAAAAAAAAAAATGTTGGGAAGTCAGAGTTTCCAGAGTTTACCAAATAAGGAGGGTTTCCTCCATATACTTTACCTATATATATATATATATATATATATATATATATATATATATATATATAACTAGAATACAAAAAAAGGACAATCACCAAACAAAAAGAAAATCACAACAAATAAAAAACGTCAAAGACTACCCAATCATCCCACACCACCGCTTTCGAATTAGACCTATAACTAATCCAAATGAAAGCATCATCTTTAATTTGTTCCAGAGTCTTCCTAACTGGAATGAAATTGCCCTCGAACACCTTAGCATTTCTAGCGAGACAAATTCTCCACATCGTAGCCATCATCACAGTGATCACAATTTTCCTCCACTTTTTCGAGCCCAGACACGTCACAAGGGCATTCACCATCCCTTCAAGAGTTGAGATATTGTCCAACCATAGAATTTTCATCCAGGTTAAAACAGTCCACCATACAGCCTTGGCCCAAATGCAGCTGACAATCACATGGTCAAGAACTCAGCTTCCTCCTCTTTATACCCATATCTACCACACAAAAAATCCGAATTAATAACGCCATGCCGACTCATCTCAACTTTTGTAAGGATCTTCCTGTTAACATCCCTCCACACGAGGTAGTGTGATCATTTCATGGTTCAGACCCATGAGAACCTTGGACCCGGATCTTTTCTAAATCCATGGATCGGTTTCTGGTTCTAGATTTATATGAATAATTATCGGTTCCGAGTCGGGTTGGTTCCAAACCCACAGTTCTAATACAAGAACCACAAGAACCATTTGTATTTTAATTAGAACATAAATTATTAATCGATTGATAATGTGTAAAAAACTACATTTTATAAAAATGATCCAATAGATATGTATTGTTAACGCAAAAAAATAAACATTACTCTTCTTTAGTCTTTTCACTATTCTTTTTTTATGTGTTATTGTAATTGATTTAATGTAATGTTAATACAATATTTAAAATTATTATTTATAAGAATAACAATATATTTTTTATGAAATATTATTCAACTTGATATATATGTATAGATGCAATATATCATATAAGGGAAAGTATAAATTTTAAACCCACTTGAGTTAAGAAAACTTTGAAAACCCATCTAAAAACCATCTAAAAAAAGTTTTTTTTTTGAAAAAATTACACAAGGTAACATACATGTATTTAAGTGTTTTGGGCCAAAAAAATTTAAAAAGCGCTGAGGGAATTTAAAAAAAAACAACGCAAATTTTGTAACAGCGCTGGTAACATATGTTAGAAAGCAGAAAACATATGTTAACTGCTTTCTAACATATGTTACCAACGCTGTTACAAAATTTGCGTTGTTTATTTTTTTTAAAAAAAATTCCCTCGGCGATTTTTTAATTTTTTTGGCCCAAAACGTTTAATAACATGTATGTTACCTTGTGTAATTTTTTCAAAAAAAAAGTTTTTTTAGATGCTTTTTACATGGGTTTTCAAAGTTTTCTTAACTCAAGGGGGCTTTCAATTTATTCTTCCCATATCATATAATATATTTATTATATCCAAATTTGAAGTAAATATAAAGTACGTTGTTCTGATATGTGTGTGTGTGTCTGTATTTGTGATGTATACATATTCGCATAATGTTTCGAGTGATGAGAATGACAAAATTGTTACATAAACATAAGTCGAGAAACGAAAAGAAACTTAAAAAAGGAAACTCATGGGCTATTGTTAGAATCATGTGGAGGAATTCTTTTACGAGCATGGTAAAAGAATAAGAATATATAACCCTATAAAGGCTTATTACATTAAAAGGTTCTGGAGGGTCAAACCATGTACCCAACCCATTAGAACCTTTAGGATCCGGAACCACATAACTTCTTAAGGTTTGGTTCATGCTTTCTAATTTCGACAAGAAAAAGATATACGGTTTTGGTCGGTCCAGATCAGGTCTGGTCGGTTCTGACCCTTTGCACAACCCTAACACGAGGTAATTACTCTTTAAGCGTAGCCTAAGAGTTCTAGCAAACCTAATGACATTCAGATGACCGTTGGAAACAACCTCTAAATTCCGGCGGGCATCTGTAACTGAGAAATTATCTCCCTCACTGTTACTAAAATCCAGTTATACTGGCCCCCCTTAAAAAAGAACTACTGTAGATAACCCAAAAGAGCCCTTAGTCGGTTTCTTTCGTTGTTAGAACAAGGTTCCTTAGTCCATTCGAACTCCAATTGTTTCCCGGCCTCGACAGTCCACCATAGACGTTACCAGCTCGTTTGGTGCCATCACCCATCGACACTTTGAGTTTGTATTTAATAGTGATACCAAGTTTAAACATGTCTCCCTCAATACCACTGATATATCTTTCTAAACTCCCAGTATAGTCTTTTTAATCAGAATTAAGTGTTTATCAATATTTCTGTCATGAATAGCTCACCACCGAAACCCAAAGCTGCTTTGGTTTGTCTTTAAACCGCCACCACCACTTGGATAGCATCCTTGATCCCTCTAAAATCCGAACCTCCATATTCTTACGGTTTATTTATCCCACTTTATTCATCTTATTTTATTCTACTCCCCTTCTTTCCCCAAACAATGTCCCTCCTTATGCCCTCCAATGTTTTGATAATCAACTTAGGCGCATGGAAATAGGAAAGGTACTACAAGGGAAGGCTCCTTACAATTGCTTTAGCAAGAGTAACACGACCAGCAAAATACCAGCCTTCTATGCCGATAATCTCTTATGAAACTTATCAACCACCAGATGCCAAAATTTTATCCTTTTCATATTAGCTATAATCGACATCCCGAGATACATGAAAGGAAGCGAACCAGTCTCGCAATTCAGAATTCTAGCATATCAAGAAACCTCATCCTCATCCACCCTTACTCCACACAATCGGCACTTACCATGATTGACCTAGATATAAGCAGCGAAGGAACCTATTAAGGCTGACCATTAACAAATTAATGGGGAAAAAGAAAGACTGAAAATAAGCTGCAGACTATTGGTTTCATTTCCAATAAATTTGATATTGAGATAACTTTTTTTTACTTTTGAAAAATAAAAATATCGAAATGCATTAGACTCCAATCGGCATACGAGATATGTGAAGGGAAGCGAACCAGCCTCGCAATTCAGAATTCTAGCATATCGAGAAACCTCATCCTCATCCACCGCCACTCCATACAACCGACACTTACCATGATTAACCTTAAGGCCGGAAACTAGATATAAGCAGTTAAGGAACCTATTAAGGCTGACCATTAACAAATTAATGGGGAAAAAGAAAGATTGAAAAAGAGCTGCAGATTGTTAGTTTCATTTCCAATAAATTTGATATTGAGATAACAGATTATTACTTTTGAAAAAAATAATATGGAAATGCATTTGAAGAGTATTTCTTTCTATAATCACAACTCCATGTTCTTTATTTTTTTTTTATTTTTTTTTTGCGAACGTGAAAAGAAAAGTTACAAATTCTTCACTTTATCCCCTGCTGGCCCAACCGTTACACGGTCCTATACTTCGAATGAGACCGGCTGAAGGCACGGTCCCGGTCCGACCAGTCCAACTGGCCAGTCTGGTCTCAAAAACATTGTGTCCAAGAGAGGATATACCTTAGCCTATAAACTACCGGAACGAACATGAATAAAGACATGTTCATGTTTGTTCATTTAATTTTACTCGAACACGAATATATAATGGAACATATTTTTTTGTTTGTGTTCGTTCATTAAGAAAATGGAATGTTCGTTTAAAACCTAAACGAACAGTTCATAAACGCAAATGAACACAAACAAACATATAAAAAACTTAAATGAACATAACTGAACAAACATAAACGAACACAAATTATGTATCTATTAATGCACCACACATTTAAACAGTGTTTTTGGCATTCTTGATATTTTTGTTTAGCCCAAGGCATTTTGGTCATTTTGTGTTTGAGTTATGGTCACATGCATACATATCACCATATTCTTCTGTCCCCCCTCTCTTTCTCTCTCTCTCTCTCTCTCTCTCACCCCCTCTCTCTCTCTTATAGCATCAGTCCACCACTGCAACCATAATTAGACTTACCACCACTATATACTATCGCCACAGATCTGGTCGCTTTCGTGCCGTCGCTGGCAAGACACACATATCTAATCATTCTCATACATCGTGGTTTGGCCACCGATTAGTAAGGCTGTTCAAAATGCTCGGCGCTCACCGATCGCTCGGCAGATCGCTCGGAATTTGCTTGAAAATTGCTCGCTCGATTTTTCGCTCGGTTGTAAAGGAGCCGATCGGCTCAGTTCGTTTGTAAACGAGCCAAGCACGAGAAAAGGTCCGCTCGGCTCGGTTCGGCTTGATATAATTTTTATTAATTTATTGTATATATAATTATATATATATATATATATATATATATATATTAATTACAATTATATTAATAGTTTTATACATGTCACTCTATTGGGTTTGACTCAATATATGTATATATAAAATTATATTTATAGTTATTAGCCTAGTCAACCCAATGATAACTTAACACTAAGTTTAATTGTAAAACCCTAAAAGTCGTGAAAAAAACATGCACGACTTCCTATTCCCATTAGTTGTCCACCAACAAACACTTCCCGCTATTAACCTACGCCACAACGCGACAATCATACTCTGTAGTATGCTAATTACCTTACTGGCCTCAACTAGAGCCTCATTCTCGAACGGTCGAACCTCAGTCATCACTAGGAAGCGAGAATATTAAAGGAAACATCCCAAATTTATGGTTGTCCGAAAACACTCGCCGCTCGCTCGAAAAAATGTGCGCTCAAACAATGCTAGCTCGGTTTTCAGATCGATTGTAAACGAGCAGATCAGCTCGGTTTGGTTTGTAAATGAGCCAAGCACGAGAAAAGGTCCGCTTGGTTTGGCTCGGCTCGGCTCGGCTAGTGAACATCCCTACTGATTAGCGATTCTTTAACCTATGAAGCATCACCGTCCTTTGTCGCACCCTCATATTCCACGTGTGGGGTTTTACCGCGAGGCGTGTGACACACCGGGATCCAAGTCAATGGTCACAATAAACGACAACTATATGTAAAAGATACGTAAACCATTCATTAAGTTTTCAAAATGTAAACAACGACAACGGAAGCATAAAACATCTTTACAACCCAAAATGTAAATATTATAAGTTGACAACGTTTGAAACCATGCAAATGAATCCTAGATGTTGTGCGACACCGTGCGCCTACCAACAGCTGCTACCTTAGCGACCTGAGAAACATGCTAAAAACGTCAGCACCTAATGCCGGTGAGTTCACAGGTTTTTAAGTTAAGTGTTTTATGAGTTTTGAAAGATCCATCATGTTACTACTATGTTATAAGGACGCTAGCTAGGTGTGTGAACTCACTAATACGATCCCACATTTGAACCACCCAATGAACTAACCGAACTGCCGATCCACAACGAACCGAACTGCCTCACGGCTAACCGAACTGCCTTTCGGCTAACAGAACTGCCTCACGGCTAATGGGACTGCCTCATGGCGAACTGATCTGGGTTTAAACAAATCGTACAGTAAACACAGATAACACTAGTATAACATGATCTATATGAATACAGTACATAACATGTTTCTCCCCCGAAAACGTAAACATTGAGAGAGGGGTCGTGAATCTCACCTTAGATTGTGTTCTTCTTCATAAGAAATCATACAGTGCAATGATAGTCCCTAGTATTGGCGACCTATCATTTAATGCGTATGAGTACCCAGACTATTAACCCGTAGGTTAACTAGTCCCTAAGTGTCCAGACCATAACCGTGTACGTTTGAAACCATGTTTGAACGTTAAACTGTTGGGACAAAGAGGATTGAAGAAACCACTTTTGATAACCTTAGTCCAAATCATATTCTGCATAAGTACGGAAGAAACTGCTGAAGAAGAAAACACAAGTACTGAAGAAGAGAAGAACAAAGTACTGAAGAACAAACTGATCAGTAGTTCTGAGGTGTAACCAGACACTTCACTTCAGAACTACTGAAGACAAAACTACTCATCAGTAGTTTGTCTACTCATCAGTTGTTTGTTGATCTTATCTTCAGAACCGACTTAGACTTCAGTAGTTTAGTATAATAGTGTTTTGTTAAAGTCTTGGATCAAGTTTCAATGCTACAGCCTATTGTAAGCATTATCCTAAGTATAATATCTTAGCTAAATATCTTGTATTACTTAGTGCAACAGTCTTGTAACTTCGTCTATAAATAGATGAGTTTATTCATCTATTTTAGACATGTGATTTACTTTGATTTTAATTGAAAATCCTTCAAGGCTTTTATAAACTTATTATCCATTCACATCTGACTATCTGAGAATCATTCAATACTTGCACTTACTGCTTTATACTTTGAATTGCTTTTGATTCTCATTAATACTTAAACTGATATAAGAGACCACTGATCCAACATGAATTGACGGCTGATGTTGAAGATCCTGACTCTGATGTCTCTAAGCTTAAAGAGCTGGTCACAAAAGATCAGGTTAAAGACCACTTAAACTCTGATTCCCCTAAAGTGGCATCTTCAGTACACTCTGAAGATCACCCAAAAACACCCCCTTCACTTAAACAGCCTAGCCAATTCCCTGGGCTTTCAAGCATAGATCTGAACCAGCTATGCAGCCCAGATGGTCCCCTGCATCAAATAATAACCTCTATTATATCTGAGCAACTCAAAAACTTCTCAACTGCTTGGGAGTTGAAGACTAATCAACAAATTGAGGTGCTGACCAATCAACTTGCCGAGCTGAACAAGAAAATTGACAACAACTCAAGACAGCTTGCATTATTATCTGCTGCAACTTCTCAAACTTAGAAGCTTCCAGAAGTGGATGAAGCCAAAAAGGGGGAGAAGATTAAGGAATCAGTTGAAGTATCTCTTGAAGCTAAGAAGACAACTCACAGACCTGGAAAAGAGATCCTTCAAGAGTTTAGACCATCACCAAGGCAAACTGAAGAAACTCCTGAATACTTTATTCAAACTGCTGAAGACAATCCTTCAGTAGTTGTGACAAGAACCAGTACAATCACCCCTTCAGAAGTTTCAACTTCCAAGACTGATCACGAACAGTCTTCCAAGGCAACTGACCAAGAACTAACTCAAATTCCAAAGCCTGTGCATACAACAACTGTTTTAAACCCTTCTCCAATCTCAGTATCCAAAGAATACTTAGAGAAGAGTTTGAAAGAGGCTCAAAAGAAGGCTAAGGAAGATAAAGTATGGAATAGCCTGGAAGCAAGGGATGATCTAAGCTATGAAGAAAAACTTGTTAAGTATCAAGAAAAACTTGATGAGTTAGAAGCTGAAGAGAGAGCACTTGAAGCTGCTGCTGAAGAAGACAAGAGAGCACAGCTGATTCAAATGATTATAAAGAACTCAAAGGCTAAACAAGCTTCTTTGAACAGACTCTCCACAGAAGAATTGACAAGAAGAGCTCAACTTATAGCTGATAGGTTGGCAACTGAGAAGGAGAGAAAAGCTAAGAGAGCAGAAATAATTGATGAACTTGTAGCAAATGACTTTGGTTCAAGGGCCTCAGTGTCAAGATGGAAAGAAGACACTCTTTATGACACTTACAAGAAATTCAAGGCCAGCAAAGCTGCACATCCAGAAAGATTTAAAACTCCTGAAGTCCAACAAACTTCAATAATCAAAAGATCATCTGGTGCACTTCAGAGACCTGCTATAAGAAAAAGGAAGCAAGAGGAAAATGTAAAGACTGATTTCAAGATGGTACTGTTAGAAGGAAATCAGTTAGTACATGGAGACTTTGATATAGAAGAAAAACCTCTGCTTACACAATTCAGGAATCCTGCTACATATGCTTACCAGATACAACATACAATCAAAGAAAAATCTCACACCAAAGTTGTAACAACACATCACTTACCCAAATTTGCAACTCAAAGTGTTGTTGATCTAGAAGGTAGCAGAGAATCCCACCTGAAGGTCACTGAAATAGAAGACATACCTTAATCTTCAGGACAAACCCAGGAAACTAGCTTAGTTTCCTATGCCTCAGACTTTGACAGGTCTAAGGTGAATATTGTCAAGTGGTCATTCACTGATTCCAACTCAGTGTTGGTGACCAAAAGAGATCGTTCAAGCAAGGTCTACAAGAATTCAAAGGAGTTGAGCATACTGTCAACTAAAGACCTTCTCACCATTCAACATCTTGAACCTGAACAAGGATCTCTGTCAAAGCAACAAAAAGATACGCTTACTACCAAAATGGTTGCAGAAGTCTGGAGGATATTAGAAGCGAGAAAGAATGAAGAAAAATAAATATTGGATAAGGTTTTGGCTTCATCAATCCAGGGGGAGATTGTTGGGACAAAGAGGATTGAAGAAACCACTTTTGATAACCTTAGTCCAAATCATATTCTGCATAAGTATGGAAGAAACTGCTGAAGAAGAAAACACAAGTACTGAAGAAGAGAAGAACAAAGTACTGAAGAACAAACTGATCAGTAGTTCTGAGGTCTAACCAGACACTTCACTTCAGAACTACTAAAGACAAAACTACTCATCAGTAGTTTGTCTACTCATCAGTTGTTTGTTGATCTTATCTTCAGAACCGACTTAGACTTCAGTAGTTTAGTATAATAGTGTTTTGTTAAAGTCTTGGATCAAGTTTCAATGCTACAGCCTGTTGTAAGCATTATCCTAAGTATAATATCTTAGCTAAATATCTTGTATTACTTAGTGCAACAGTCTTGTAACTTCATCTATGAATAGATGAGTTTATTCATCTATTTTAGACATGTGATTTACTTTGATTTTAATTGAAAATCCTTCAAGGCTTTTATAAACTTATTATCCATTTCACATCTGAGAATCATTCAATACTTGCACTTACTGCTTTATACATTGAATTGCTTTTGATTATCATTAACTGCTTAGTAAAGGGGGAGTAACAAGTCCTGTAAAGGTGATACTTTAAACTTAGAACATTTATCATTCCGCTATGCAAATAACTTTGATATAACTGCAAACACATAAGTGTTCTAATACTTAAACTGATATAAGAGACCACTGATCCAACATAAACTGACCACACAAGACAAGACCCGACATCCCCCGTGTTAGTTAAATACAAGTAACCAAGCAATCATACGTAAATATGCACTTCATACGCACAACAGTTCACTAAGGCTATCATACAGTCCACATACTGCATATACGAGTCCAAACACGTGTTATCAGGTCTCTAGACATGTCACAGGGTTCCCAATATGTTCCCAGGTGTCAAACCATGTTCCGGGATCTTAAAATACACTTACAGCAGCAAAACACACGATTAGACATCAAAAAAGCGCGATTAGGAATCAAATAGGCAATTAGAAAATCATACAGGCAATTAGAAAATCATACATGCAATTAGAATTTCATACAGGCAATTAGAATTTCTACTCACCCCTAATACAGGCGAGTAGACTTCTAATCGTCCCTAATATCAGGCGAGTAGACTTCTACTCGCCCCTATACATGTGAGTAGAAATTCTACTCGCCTCCTACAGTCCAGGAGCTTCTTTTCGCGCGTTTAACCCTCCAAATCAGATCCGAAACATGTAAAAACACCAAACATCAATCCAAAATCATCAAGCAACATATTCTAAATGAAAACTCCCAATTTATCCTCAATCTAACACCCTAATTGCAAGCATTTCTCAAAATGGAATAATATTATGAAAACATCACATCATGCCTGCACAACTTACCCTAAATGGAAAAGATCCAGATTTCATCACATAACAACGTTGCAAATCATCATCCTACTGTTACTACATCATCCTAGTACAAACCCTAACATCATACAAGCATCAAATCATATCATAACATCCTAAATCCTCCTAAATCACTCAAACGGATTAAAATGCATATTATCATCAAAACACATCAAACAGCCTTCAAACCCCTAGATAAACATCCTAACAACTTATCCATATCATAGGACATCAAAAACATAAGAATCTCCATGTTTTAATCATAAAAATCCGTTCTTTGCATGTATACTTCACATATAACTCATATAAGAGATTAGACTTGTTTTAAAATTGTTTTTCAAAGGTTTTCAAAGACACAAACTTTATAAAACTAGGTCTGGACCTTTAGGGATCAAAATAACAACATGATAAAAGCTTAGGATGGATAACACACCTTAGATTATGCTAAAGAGAGTGTGTAGAGCTTGAAAATGGTAGGATTTAGGGTAAAAACGAGTTCCAGAGGTTGAGTATGGTGTTGGAGAGGTTTGGGACGAGTTAGGGTTTCACAAATGATGATTCACAAGTCAAGAGTCGTATTTATAGGCGTTACTAGTCGTCCCTGCTATTACAGGCGAGTAGGATTTCTACTTACCCCTGTTAGAGGCAACTAGAAGGTCTACTCACCCCTATTAGAGGAAATTAGAAATTCTACTCACCCCTATTAGAGACAAGTAGCCTCCTACTCACCCCTCCAGGGGGTGATTTGGAATCCTAATCCCCCTTGCAGGTGTGTGTGAGTTTTCGGCGCGTTAAACACTATTTTAACATGTATAAACACGTATTCACATACCGACAAGTCATATAATGATTATAAACACATAATGCATGATACCTAACACCTTCACATCCGTTCACCAATCCCTTGGACTCGAGACTTGCGTGTGTGCATTAAATGACTCGAGACTCATGTGTGTGCATTAAATCCGACGATTCTACAAATCACCAATCGTTTTTGTACACATGGTTATGGACCAACTCCCAACGATCGCTTGGGTCATTGTAACGATTCCTAATGATTTCCAGAACCATCGAAACGACTCAACTGACCTAGTTAAGTATAACGTATGCATGACTCGCTAAGTTAGACTTACTAGTTTCACAAAAGTTACTATCCTGAGTTTGTCGGGTGTCAAATCCTTCCCCTATCTAAACTCATTAGTTTAAGATGAAATAATAGTGGTTAGTGGCGGCGATGGTACTGAGGTTGTGGTTATCGTTATTGGTGGTTGTCAAAGGGTTAAATTCATTTTATGGCGAGTCTGGTGACGATCTCGGAAGCGATGGTGGCGGCTCTGGTTTCATCAAAACCTTATGGATGGTGGTGTCGTGACCACAAATCCTCCGTTGCCTCCATTCTATCGTCCAGATTTGGTCTTCGAACCTTTTAGGGTTTTCTTACGACGTTGGACAGTGGTGATGGTGGAAGCACTGGTTTGAATTTCCGATATCGATGGTCAATACAGATTTGATGCCGCCTTCGTTCAGTCATTCAAGGGTTTCTAGGCGGCACTCGACAGTGGCGATGATTGTGGATTTGGTTTCATGGGTTGTATTTTTTGTTTTTAGCAGTTTGTCACCTGGTTGTTATGAGGTTTAACTACTTTACGACAATTTGATAACAATGGTGTGGCAAGGACCCTTGATGGTAGATTTTAACCTGTAAGCCGCCTTGCAGCAGTGGTTTTGAAAACTCTAAACACAGAAAGCTCAAAACTTGGCTTCGTGTTCGAAAAATATTGTTGTTGCTATGTTTAATGTGGATTAGTTACATTGTTTGGGTCTTTAAGGATGTGATGATAACCCGGAAGTTATCTGAGACATTAAGAAATCGCTTTTATTAAATACCAAAATCTCGATTGTGCTCTATAGTGGATTCCCTAAATTATAGTTTAGACTCCTCTACAAACTTTGAAAGTGAAATTAGGATGTTTGATGTTATTTTTTGGCTGGTGCATGCTACGAATGTTGCTTTTCATGTAATTAGTTGCATTTTCATGTTTATATGTTGTTTAGAAAACAAAGTAACAATATTTGTAAATTTTAGAATACATATGCTTATAAATAAATATATACATTTAGTAAGGTGTTTGTGCAGTTTTAGTGGTACCATAGTGTACAACTATGTAAAGCATTTTATTACACCTTTGTCTTCTGGAATAGTGGCAACTTTGTAATTATCTGAGGCTGAGGCTGAGGCTGAGGCTGAGGCATCGTCAGTTCCTTATTTTTGCTTTCCGTTTTAAAACACATCCTCAGACCCCTCTCTCTCTCTCTAACCTCTGCTTCATCTTTCGTTTCTTCTAAGCCTCTGGATTTAGCATCATACGATCAGGTATCCGGCTTTCGATTTCCTTATGAGTTTTAATTGTTGGCGTCTTTTGATTCTGAATTTTTATTGGATCCATTTTGTTTGTTTGCAGCTTTCACAGATGGATCTTGCTTTCGGTGCATGCTCTTCTTCGATTTTCTTAGTATGTTTACGCTTTCTATGCTTTTATGACTTCTTTATATAGATATTGCTGAGTTTTAGCAGTCACCTAACATGTGTTTGATTTAATCTGTTGATTATCGGGCTTAAATGCATTATGCTTTGTGCCGTTTCTTTGTGTTTTGGTCATGCACACAAGGCACTCGATGAAATGCCTCTTAGAAAATTGTTTATTTTGTATTAACGACTGCTTATTTGGTTCCATAAGCAAAAATTAAATTACCTATAAAATTTTTTTACCTGAATTGTTGCATTATAATTTTTTTTACCATGTATTTTTTTTTAAAAAAATTTAAGGCTGCCAACATTTTGTTGTTTGTGTAGTTTAAGATTTGATAAATGTTAAGAGATATAGTTTGGAACTTTGGACCCTTTCCATAAACCAACCAAGTAGCAGTCTCTACCTATTAGATTTTTTTTTTATCTCATGGCCTTACAAAAATTGATGAAATGGTGATTGCTATTTTGTTAAGTTCTGATTCCCATACTTACATAAGTTGATAGAATAGTCATTTTGACTAATGGCAATTACTGCTAAATTAGCAAAGACAAATGTTGGCATACAGTTGGTGTTGTAAATATGAAGATAACATCCCATAGGGTTTGTTCCGTGGCATACACTGTTGTTTGTGGATTTTTGCTCTTCAACTTTGATCCACCATAAGGGTTTGTTCTCTTTGAAATATATTTCAGCTTTCAACTATACAAGTTGATGGCTTGGTGGGTTTCGATATTTCTTTTGTCACAATTTATGTTTATGGTGACCATGGATCTTGAACTACAATAGTGATGTCTATACATCTTATTTGATTTACTATGGGTTTGGAATACTTGAGGCTATGAGTAGTTGAGCCTCATTGGATATGGTGGTCGTCTAGGGTTGGCATTAATGATGACAGATTTGTGCCATCTTTGTTATATAAAAACAAACAGTTTTACATTTTGTAGATCTGTTGATTGTACGCTATGGGTACAAGTTCTCTACGCTCATTGCTATGAAACTTCATCTTGAGGTGATGATCATAAACACAAAGGCTATGCTTATTGTTTTGGCATGGAAATTATTTATTTTGCAGCCGTTATAACCTACTTTTCCTGCTGTTCCCCACATAATGAACGTGCTCTTGCTCTCAAGTAAAAAATGTTGCAATAAGTTTCATTTCGAGGCGATGATGATCAAAATCTAAGACATGTGTTTCTATTTTTTTAAAAGATAAAACATTGTTTTTGTTATCTTTTTTAACTGTTTTTTTATGTTATTAGTGTAGACAATGGAAAATGCAAAGTAAGGCAATTACTAAAACGTTTGCGGAAAATGGTGGATGAAGTCATAGCATATGATCGGCGCATTTATGAAAAATCACCAAACTGGAGGAGAAAGTTGTGAATATCCGTCGAACCCAATTAGAGCTACAGGTAGCAGTTAAGCGTTTTACGCGCGTTATGAAGCTAAACGAGAAAGGGAACTAGAATAGATATATGTTACTATGTTACATGCATCATATAATCAAACGAATATTTAATAGCTTCCAAATATAGCCTTTTTTTACACAAGTATAACAAAATAGTTCATGTAACGGTTGCCCTAACACAACACACAATAGTTGTATTAAACAAACAGTCGATATCACGTGTTGCGTGTAACACACAGTTCTATCCGTCGCATGCCGCCGCAAAGCGCGGCGGCTAAAATACTAGTTGAATTACATTTTGTGAAAAAGCCAAACTGATGTATGGCAAACAGTAGAACAACTATAAAATGTTGTGCACATGCTAGTGTGTGAAGTCAGTGTTGTATGCATAAGAATATGAGAGGTTATTTTGTTAACGGGTCACCCACTAGCGATAATGAAGTATAGATTTGAACGTACAGATTATCGGTTCGACCCATTTGTTATATGAAAGCTTATTTTGTTAGCGGTTTGAGTCATTAATAGTATTTGAATAAATGGTTGGTGTTTGATAAGGGGAATTCGTCGGTTTAACTTCTGCCTATGCGATTGCTTTAAAACTGTTTAATCACTCCCCCTCACCAATTGCTCTCACTCTCTCTACACTGATCAGGTTTAATCCCTATTGGATGCAATGATCTCAATCAGACGTTCTGATTCTTTGTGTTGAGTTAGTGAACATGTATTGAATTTACTCTTCTATCTATAAAGAGAGGGATAAAGAACAGCTAGTGATGTCACAATGAAAGTGACATCCAACAACTATTAGAGACGTAACCACAACTGCTTATAAATCACAGTTGGTTTTGACAAACAGCTGGTGTAAATCAGCAATTTGTCAAGCAAGTTTACAAGACCTAATTGTTGACTATTGTTGACCAGCATATGATGTTTCCAGCACTATGGTACTCGTTGGAAAGATAATAAAACGCTCGTTAATTTGGTGTAATTTTTTTTCTTTAAAAAATTTCGTATATAAAAGATATTAACGTTTAAAAGTTATGGGAGGAAACATTAGAGAAAAAATTTAATTTTGTTTTTAAATTATTATCTTTTCCTAAAATAATTATAATATATATAGATTTATTAAAAAAACTCAAAAATTAAAAAATCCTACATGATGTCACGTGTCACATTCAAGGAGGGGTTGAGGCCTCCATTAAATGCCACATCATTAAAGTTCAATTTTTTTATAATAATAATAATAATAATAATAATAATAATAATAATAATAATAAGCAAGGGTTAAGACTTAAGAGTAGTTCTAGAAAAATACATACGTTTTTTTATACCACTTTCTTGGTAAAACTCTGAAAGGATTCTTTTTGTCTCAATCAAAAGACAAATAAGCCTATAACTTAGATGGTCAATATCATACAACCAGCTATTGATTTTGAGTGTCAACCGAATACTCAATACATTGTGTTGCAATTTGCAAATGTAGATCCACGTCTCCTTATTTTCCATCCACTGTGTTTTCAATAATAGCTAAAGAAATATATAAATATAAATCCTGACTAGCCAGAAAGAAGATAAAATCTATACTTTTTATGTGCAACTTAGTTCTCTCTAAAAGCTTAAAAGTTATAAGATGCGCTCACCAACAAAATCTCCATGAAAACCTTAAAGGTAGAAAGATCTTCTACGTTGTATCGAAATTATCTCGAAAATATTTAAAAGTCTATTTATAATTAATATAAGATAATTGTCATATATCCCTTGGTTCACAAGCAAACCAAAAGTCTATAATTGAAGTCATTATCTATGGCTATGCAATACGCACGATGCCCACAACGCCATATTTTAATTATTACAACCTTGTAGTGTGGGTCGGTCTTCTTCCATTTGCTTTCTCTTCACGCCAATCCTCCTTCCTTTTTTATTGTAAAAAAATATCCATTAACATGCCTCAATTTTATTAAATAGTTGATAAAGTTATGTCAGCAATACTTGCATTAGGATATAAAATGTACGATGTTTAATAAATTTACAGAATATGAAAAGGTGTTACTACTTTTATTGTTGAAATGAACATACAAGTAGATTTAACTACATAAATTCACAATTGGATTATTTGTAAATGAGCCTAGCTCGAATCAAAGTTAGTTTGATGGTTGGCTTGCACTATAGCTTGGTCGTCGGCTCAAATAAATTAAGCTCCAATTTTGATGTTTATAAGTTGTAACCCAAAGAACAGTACGTCTTAGATGGTGTTTGAGATTGAGTTTGGAAATGACTTGATAACTAATTTGTTTTCTAAAAAAAGTTAATAAGTCAATAAGCTATCAAAAATACATATTTTGTGGCTTTTGAAAATGACTTATTGACTTATTGGTTTTTTTCAAAACTCAACACCATAACCGAGTTTTGTATTTAACTATTTATGCTTGGTGGCTCACTCGTTTAACTTATATTGAAATCTTTGTTACCAATTTTAAATTTATGTAAAAGAAGTATTATTTTTCACTAAAATGTTAGAAAAGCAAAGGAGTTGGATTGACGAGCCACGAACTAGCTTGACCTTTGAATGAGTCATGCTCCAGCTCAAATTTAAACTTATTAAGATAAACGTGTCGAGTAACCTTAACTTCAGGCCCAAACCCATGCTAAACTTGACTTGTGTCGGCTCAGTAAACTCATGAAGTGTAATTTCGACATGCACAACTCTTATATACGTGATAAGAAAATGCTTATAGAATTCTAAATTTGAAACTCAAAATAAAATAATATAATATTTAATTAATAATAATAACTAGTATTTTACCCGGCGCCGCGACACGCGGCGGCACATGACGGATGAAACTGCGTATGGGTTTTGTTCAGGCTGGCGTTACGTATTCATCATCATCGTTGCTGCCATAGACGGCGGCCGCCAAAGGCGGATATCGTTTCCTGCACCTATACCCGCCGTCGGCATCGGGAAGGGAGGCGGCAGTGGCGTTGGAAGCGGAGGTCGTACGGTGGAGGTAGTGGAGGTGATGGCGGTGGAAAGGGTGGTAGTGTCGGAGGTGGTAGCAGTGGACGTAGCGATATGTCGGAGCTGGTGGAGGGGCTGCGTGAATGTGTGTAGTGTGGACATGAAGGCTGGATTGATCATGAAGCATGTATTGATGATGAAGGAAGCCGGTGGACCAAAGATGGACTGATCATGAAGGAAGTGGAATATAAAAAAGGGAAAATGGCCAAAAATCAAAATAGCCCGTTGACCGTGTGTTTTGCAAAAATAAACCTCTCCCCCCTCTTTGGAGAGACGGGACACGGCTCCCAACGAGCCTGAACCGTCTCCGAGATCCTTTGATTTTAGATCTAATGGCCAACCAACATGTGGCGTCTCCCATCCCGAGGCTGTCCCGTCTCTCTCCAGACGGGTCAAAAGTCAACCGTCTCTCTCCCAGACGGGTCACATTTCCCTATGCCGTCTCAAGCCGTTTCGGGCTATCGTCTGAACCGTCTCACGAGTGTATATAAATACCCCAATTCACTTAACAAAATTTGCACCCACCACCCTCCCCAAACCTTTCATCTTCCAAACCAATGACGTTTTTTGCTTTCCCAACCGAAGCCTACCGGCTTACGAAAATATTGTCCGATTACTTGGATTGTTGTTTCATCTGCGTACGGCTATTTGGATTGTTGTTGCATCTGCGCGTGGGTTAACCCGTGTAATTTGCATCTACAATGTGGTAGTCTATTTTATTTGCAAGAAGAGTTCTTTGTCTATGAAGCGCACATACACCATTCAAACAAAGTTCTTAGTTCTTAGCAAGTAAATTTAGGAAGTTTGTTGTAATAGTATAGTTTGTTTATTGTTTGAAGAAACAAAAGTCTAACCTGGATCCAACAGTTAGGCTCGTCCCTACAGATGTGATCCTTCGCTATCCAATTGGCTATCTAGTCGATGGTACCTGATAACACACACTACACCGATGTGGGGCGACCGCCTCGAAACCCGAAGGAATCTACTTAGCAGACACAAAAACGTAATCGGCCTTGGTGTGTTCTTCAGGGAATTTCTGAATGGCCTATCCAAGGAGACTAAGTGCTCCTTAAATAGGTTCCACACGGGCCTCAACATCTACCCTTAACTCACCCAAGGGGCCAAGGCCCAAGTTAAGGGTTTGCCTCCACATCGGCCCAATAGTTAGGCCCAATAAGATGAAGTAAGACACGTGTTATATCAGAGAGAGAGGTCATACCGTCTTGCTGACGTGGCGTCCCGTGAGTGGCCGCAGGTCTGTCTTGACGTGATTGGCTGCTAGGTGGGTCCTTGTCCCCCCTGCAGCCCTCTAAGTTAGTGGAGAACCTTGCTGAGGTGGTCCCATGCGTTCTGGTTGGTTGGCGCGTGCAGGGCACGTACTGTTTGTCCCATGCGGGTTCTTCTGGAGACACGTGTCACCCTCTGAGAAGCAGATTGTGCAACATGCTCCCTGCCACACGTCCTCGTGCCCTGATTGGTTCGTACATAATTGTACGAGCTTGTGGTTTAACGCCACGTGTCCCTTGCTGCTCTGTCCCATTGTACTTTAAGCGGACACGTTAAGGCGGTTAACCTTCCTGCGTCTAGCTCCGCACCCGCAGAGTTGATATCCGCTTTGAACGTCCCTGATGTTACGTTTGGGCCTTGTGGGCCTGTTTCGGTATTTGGGCTAGATTTTTGGGGGAGGGCCCATGTGGATTTGGGTCCCTACCCCTTCATTGTTGTTGTAATAGTATAGTTTGTTTATTGTTGTTGTAATAGTATAGTTTGTTTAATAATGAAATATTTACTTTTATATAAAAAAAACATAAACAAAAAAAAAACATAAACATTCATTGCATTAATAAAAAAAAACATAAAAAACATAAAAACAAAAATAAACTTCGATTACAAAGGTTTTATAAACTAGTTAAGACGATCCCTCATCATTTGCCAGGCAGACACATGTTTAAATTCTTTGCGCTCCCTGGTTTGATACTGTCTTATTGTGTGTCTAATTGCCGCGTCTTCGGGAAAGCCAGAGGGTACCATCTGAAGTGTCCGGTTGTGGTACACGTTGAAGATTTGACACTTCGTGGTCAAATCGTTCAACTTCCGGCTAAGAGACTCGGTTGTCCGGTCTGACCCTCCAACCAGCCGATTGTACTCGTGCAATATACGGAACCATTTGTTGGTTTGGTGGGTGCTTTCTTCGACATGGCGCCATGCTGCAATCAGTGCAATTTCCTGTTCTTCGGTCCATCGTTGCGGTGCCATTTGTGGATGAATTAGACTGTGGTGGTAGACGGTGGTGGTGGTGTGGTGGTGGTGATAGTGTTAGACGGTGGTGGGGTGATAGTCTGACGGGAATGGGACGGAGTTTGTGACTTAGAACGGTATTTATAGGACTGACCTGGACAACCGAAGCGCCGGACTAATCATCGGGACTCACCGGAGACGACGATACCCGAGACGTCTCGGGAGACGGCGAGTCCTCATGGGAAAATGTGACCCGTCTTGAGACGGTTGAACCGAAGGCTTGAGACGGCATGGGGAAATGTGACCCGTCTGGGAGAGAGACGGTTGACTTCTGACCCGTCTGGAGAGAGACGGGACAGCCTCGGGATGGGAGACGCCACGTGTTGGTTGGCCATTGGATCTAAAATCAAAGGATCTCGGAGACGGTTCAGGCTCGTTGGGAGCCGTGTCCCGTCTCTCCAAAGAGGGGGGAGAGGTTTATTTTTGCAAAACACACGGTCAACGGGCTATTTTGACCATTTTCCCTATAAAAAAGTTGGAACTTTGGTTTTTACATTTTAGAGGAGAATACGACATTGAGAAATGGGTTTTGTGAGGGACATATAAAGAGGAATAGGCAACCGGGTAAACCGGTTACCCACACGCAGAGGAGGGTGATACTCTTTAAAGGACGAAGCTTCAAGATTTTGTACGAATTGATACAGTGAGAAATGGGTTTTGTGAGGGACATATAAAGAGGAATAGGCAACCGGGTAAACCGGTTACCCACACGCAGAGGAGGGTGATACTCTTTAAAGGACGAAGCTTCAAGATTTTGTACGAATTGATACAGTGCCGGGACTCTCACATAGAGGATTTACATTATCTATATCCTATTATGCTATGTCGGCTGTCTTTTTCATTTTTTACCCATTTTAATTTACAGTTTAACCCCCTATGCTTTCTGTTGTTTTTACTCGGTCCTCATGAATCTCATATTTGTCCAAAGCCATTAAGCTAGAAGAGAGACAATCGGGAGTCGAGAGATACGATGCGAGTGAATAGAGAGACAGAGCAGAGATGGGAGACGTCACGGTGGTCCTGCGGCGCCCATGCCATGGAGATGCCATTTTGGTGCGTGCTTCATCCACCACCAGTAAGTTGAAGACGGTGAACACGGTGGTGAGGCCGATTCGCTAAATTGAATGGCGGTGTGGGTGCTAAGATGTAAACAACGGCTTTGGTTCCTCCTCACGCCTAGGCACCGACGCGACCACCACCGCCATCACGACTTTGTCACCGGCAAAAAAAATTACCCTTCGACGGCATGGTCTGAAACCCGTGGAGGTGATTTCATCTGAAGGTTACTGTACAGCGGTGGGAACATACCGTGAACCTTAGCCACCACAGATTACGCCACAAAACCACATGCAAGGCTAGATCGAGACTGTGGTGACCTTTAACCATCGGCTAGCGTCATTGCTGATCTAAACCCATATGTCGTTATAATATGTTTATGGGGTTTTCCCCCTTTAAATCTTCACGAGAAACGGAGACAGGTGGTTGTGGCGACGGTCCGGACGAAGAAGATAGACTGTTGGTGATGTTCCAGACCAAAAATCATCCTATTTGAAAGGCGACGTGTTTCCCATGTGTACTGACGGCTAGATGGGTTTGTTGCGTTGGCGGTGATGTTTTGTGGTGGCATCAGTTTGGTAATGGTTATGTAATTGTGTTTTGAGTTTTGGGGAAGAGGGTTGCAGAAGTCAACAAGTGGGTATTTGGTCAATAAAGTGTCGTTTTTATTTTGTACGTATTTAACAGCATTATAATGTTCGTGCCTAGCATTGTCTCTTACACCTTTTTTTATTATCTTTTATGCATTGTGTCTTATGAATTACATGTAGCGTTGTTTCTTACATTTCGTGTGTTGCTGCACATTTCAATCCGCCGCGCCGCCGCAACGCGCGGCGGGGAAAATCCTAGTTTTAATTTAATATATAACAATAGGCAACCAGGCAGGTAGCAGGACGGTGTATTTTTAGACTTTTAGTAGCCTCTTTGGGATTTTTATTATTAAAATAGCACGGAAACAATATTCAAACAATGAAAAGTTGAAACAAAAGTATATTATTGGAGTATTTGACTTTGAATAGTGTCAAGTCTTTGTGTCCTACTAGTGTGGCAATGTAGCACGTCCTTATCGCAAAGTTTTTATAACCCGACCAAACGTCGAACCAGAGCCCTCGTCAGTTCATCGGTCTGACCGGTTCGGCGAACCACCCAAAAAACCCAACAAATCCAAAAAATAAAACGGTTCAACCCCTCAAAATCCGGTCCGACCACTTGGTTCTTTAGTTCGACGCCGGGTCGATGCTTGGCCGGTCCAACCCACTGACCCAGATCAGGTCCCGGTTCCTGGTTTGACCGGCCGGTCCAGGTTTAACAATACTGCTCCCAAGTCACGTTGATAATTCTTCTTGAAAAATATTTGTGTAAAATTGTTGCATTATTTTCTATTTGCAAGAACCGTACGAAAGTGAGCACACAATTGGATAGATGATTGACTGATTTAGGATGTATTTTTACACATTTGGGTGACTTATCAATGTCCCATTTAGATATCACACTAATCTCTCTAGATATCACGAGACAGTAAACTCAAATTAGTGTAATAATGTTTTTTTTCGTATCAGATCAAACATCCAACCTTTCAAACACGTATAAAGATTTGAACCAAGTACCAAAACAAATCCGCACTTATAAAAGAAACCATATACACGTATGTATTTCAGCAACTTTTTTTTATATTTTTTATTTTTCTTGTCTACATCAAAACAAAAGATATTTTAACTTTAGGAGATAAAACAATACCAAGAGAATGAGGATCTTTTACGGAATCTCGGTCTTTCATTCACTTTCACTCGGTCACAAATGCATCATCTAGAGAATGAGGTGTCACATAGAACTTAGGGTACGATGACGTTAGAAAATCCACGTTGCCCGTCTATGATGTCGCTAGTTATACTATCTAATAAATTAGGAACACTTCTACAGTTTACATCTTTGATTGGACAATTTTGGCGGCTATCAATTTTGATTGGGCCCTTTTGGAGGCAAGTATTATGACCAAACTTTGCTTCGTATTTACACTTTAGCCATTTTAGGATTTTAAACTTTGACCACCTAACTTTTTAAATTTGCATTGCACTTTGGGCACCAACTTTCTTACTAACTTATGTACTTTATTTTTCTTCCAATTTAACCATCAAACTTTTAGCTTTTATGATTTTAAACTTTGACTACTCAAAAGATTTCAAACTTTGACCACCAAACTTTTAGCTTTTACCCGCGAATATTTTTTTTGAAGCTCACGCGAGAATAACAGTCACTTAATATTATCTTCTATGTCCGCGAAACCCTCGGCGCAACAGGAGCTCCCACAGCGATGCACGATCTTTAACGTCCACCAAACCCTCAACGCAACAGAAGCTCCCGCTGCGAAGCGCGGGATAATATAATCCTAGTTGCTACATAAATTAGCTATATAATATAAATTAAACATCGTATGTGTTGACGTAACACGAGTATCCCTCTAGCTGGTTTTAGTGATAATGGGTTTGTAGCAGGGCATGCGGTTCGAATGACAAAGACGAAGAAAGTGGAAAAACATGTTAAAGCCTGTGAAGATAACCAACACGCCTTCGTCCCCCTAGCTTTTGATACATTTGGGTCTTTGGCAGCCAAAGCTATCCATTTTTTTGACTAGGGTCCAATGGGTTATACATTGTAATGTCTCTACTCCAACAGGGCAAGAGTTTGTTTTCAGTAGACTTGGGTTCGCCATAGAGAAAGTGGTGGCTCCACAACTTGTTGTAGGAATTAGGTTCACTATTTTATTAAAATAATAATAAAACGAAATAATAACGAGACTCTCGTTATTCGTAGGAAATATAAAAGTACAACACCGATTACAAAACTAAATAAATAAAAAGATACAAACAAAATGTACCGAATCTTGATTCAAGCACTTCAACCGCATCATCTTCTACTAATTCCCTCTGCAAAAATAAAGTATATGTTGATGGTTTTTGGTTGAGGATCGTGTTTGACATGGGGCCCTTAAAACAGATTCCGCGCCTCATCTCAGACGGTCTGTCTCCCAGGGTACAACAACTGTAGTCCCAAAATACTAGATCTTTTAAGTGCACAAGATTGTTATCACCTAGAAACACCTATTTGTTAGGTGTTTTAGGTGATTAATCTTTACAAACAAAGAAACTAGATGAATATGATAGAAACCGACACACAAGATGAATAATACGAAGATTCCATTACTGATTTGAGCATTACAACACCATGGAAATGATTAAGTACGCACCTACACACTTGTGCTATCAAAGAAAATGACCAAAAACCCTAAACCCTAGCTTCACACATCACATTCTTTATATAGGCAGAGCATATGGGCCTGCGCACTTAAGCTAAGTGCGCAGGGCCCTTGCTTAAGTGCGCAAACCTACTAGGGTTTCACAAAACTATCAACTAATTACATAACAAGCCCTCTAACTTCTAAACAACACAATAAACTATCAAAACACTTGATTCTGGTAACTGTGGTCTCAAAATAACCCAACAACAACCGGAACAGTAGTCGTACTGTCGGAGATGGTCTTGAGCCCGAGATTACACCATGTAATTTGTGTTTATGAATGTAGGCAAAAAGAAAGTTGTAGAACAACTTGAGAGTACTCCTCTCTCAAGTGTGATGTTCATTTTTAGTTGGGGGAAAGATCTGGTCATCTTCTTGCATTCCAAATATGAGACCAAGACCTCATATTTATATTCACAAAAGATGAAACATCCTTCACCATTAAACTTGTAATTAATTAAGAAGACATTAATCTTGTAATTAACTAGATATTAATCTTGTAATTAACAAGTCCTTTAATGGAATTAAAGCAGTCATTAAGACTGAGTTGAAACTGTCCAGTGGGTTGCAACATCATCTCGAGAGCTGACAAGGGTATGCGCAGGAGCTGGTTTGCGCTCGTGTGCTGCGCGCGCCACAAGGTGCGCTCGGAGCACGCGTGACCCGCGCATCACAGTCCGCCACGCGAACCAGTACGTGACATCGTCTTCGCGCGCCTCGCCATGTCATCCGCGGATGACCACCTGCGCATGGATCTCCATGCACGCCACTTGTAGTTTACGGTTTACGTCAACCTTCCGCCATGTACTAGACCATGCGCACAAGGTCAAAAATACAAAGGCGGCTCGCGGCGTTGCGAGTGTGCGAAGTGCAAAGTGTGAGTTAAGGGTGCTTCGCACCCTTTAAGGTCCCTACTAGTGTTTGGCTCAAGCTAAACAATATCCAAGGAGTGCACCTCCTTATAAACCACTTCAAATTTTGTCATCCCACCAATGTGGGACAAAACTTAATCCATTTTCCTCATCTTTGGTTGTTCCAACCTACAACTTTCAAACTTCGATATATCATTCATCTTAGCTCTATTTTGGACATGGTTTGGTTCGTTGTGATACTCTCACAATATAGTACACAAACCCGGAAATAATTATTTATATAACACATACATAAATATATTTATTTAAGTCCAAAATTAGTAAAAAACTCATTTTCACTACCATTTTTCCAACAATCCCCCAATGAATGGATATCGAAAAAACACACAGATTACCGATGTAACCTCGATGGTTGAGTCTTGCATAGGATAGGTAGGTCTAACCCTTTGAACCTTCCCTTGTGAAGCATACTTAGCTTACTAGCTGTCAATATGAACTTGATGTCTTTGAATTGACGGTTGTTTGTGTAAACGACAATATACGTTCACACAAGACTCCCCCTAGCCTGGCCATCCCCTCATTGTCGTGTCCAATAATGGTCATGGAACACTTTCCTGGTTCTGCGGGAGCTCTAGAAATTGTGCCCACAATTTCATTCGAAACGACCACACTTCTCTCCAACATAGGTGATTTTAAATCATTAAAAGCATTATGGTGTGTAATGATCTAAACTAATCATTAAACCATATGTTATGCTTAACCTCTGAACAATGTCACTGGATTTATAGGAATGGACTAGGACGTATTTAAACACCCTTTTGTAGTTTAGGGGATATGTATATAACCACATATACTAGCTTATATATAAACATATATCTTAGCTATGCCCCCACAGTGACTACCTTTCGGTTCATGATTAAGTTTACCTATAGAATCTAGATCTTGGGATCTCCAGTCAACTAGATTAGGTTTCCCTCATGTCCCTTTTTCCATGGGCTTTAGTCTCATTCCATACAACTTCATCTCTAATCAACCATCAGGTTGTTTGATCCATTTTCAACTGAGATAAGTTGTTCTAACGTGTTCTTGACTCGCTGGTCAATTTATCCATTTTGTCAATTCGTAAGGCTTATACCATGTGATCTAAACATAGATTTGGTTATGGTAGCAGGATAGGTAGGTTTTACCCTTTGAACCTTCCTTTTCGTCTTTAGAATGACATGAAACTCAATTCATGGCTAAACACGTTTCTATGCCTTTGGTGATGTGATTCAAAGTTAGCTAGACTTTGAATCTTACCAATTGGCATTTGAGTCCAATCAACTCGATTGACTCACTCCATTTTCAAATGCAAGGCACCCCCACATTTAAGGTGATGAAAGGTTCTCCCTTTCATATGAAGTTAAGAAAAATTCTCAATACCATTTTTACATCCCCTACGGGTTGTTTCTTAAATGGATCTTCCCCCGACATTGCTTGCACTTTGAATGTTTCATTAACAAGTATTAGTCTAGCATGCTTTAGACTCCAATACTCTAGCATGTGAACAGAAGATGCATCATTCCGATTCTTCACAGCCATAAGAGATAAAGCACTATCTCTTTCAAACATTCACGTCTTAGTTAGACACAATAATTAGAGTTTGTTTTACCATTCCAAAACCTATGTTTTAGGAATGTCTCAAAACCATAGTTAATTTCAACCATTAGGATCAAACTCATTTACCTTTAATCTCCAAGGCTTCACCGTTGACTCTTAAGAACATAAACATAAGTCACTTTGATGAATATATTCATCACCAACAAGATGAACAATACTAGTATAAAATCACTAAACTCTTGAGATAAAGTCAATTAGATTGACAATCAATGACATAGCATTCACATGTGCGCCTCAAGTGATATATACGTTTCCATGTTGTTTTGTTAAAACCATGTATTGGGGAAGTCTCCAAAAACTAAGGACAAATCCTCTACATAGGTCAAACAACACTGATGGTTGTAGAAACATCTACATATCCATCACTATTGCAAATGTCTTACAATAAATTTAGCAAATTTATTAAAGAGTTCACAATATTAACATTTATTTCTTTCATATGTTATAGTCATCGGAAATTCACATTTGTGTATTTTCATGTTGATGCTCTCAACATTAGATGACATATCTTGTTTTCGTGTATTTAATCTCAATACACTTGCCACTTTCATCATGATTCGGCCATCATGTTATTGTACGTTTGATGTTTGATATGTGTCTTATTGCATAAGTCATGATCAAAACCCGCTCATTGTGTTCTTGCAAGACCCTCCTTGCATAAAAAAAATATATCCTTATTAAATTCGTCGAATGTAAATCGTCGAAGAATAAAATACCATTGTTTAATTTCTTTTTTATATTTATCGTTATTAGATTTAAAATCACTCGATTATTAAAAAAAAGATAAACGACAATCCAAAAAAAATATATATAATACATAACAAATGTATATTAACGGATTCATAAGGATATATAAACATCAAATCTCAAAGTGTTATTCTCTTCAACACTTTATCGTTCGATGAAATAATCGCAATTATATCGCCTTGTGGCATGTTTCGAGGTACTCCTTCAATGACACAAGATGTCCAAAACAACAAAGTTGTTTATAATACACTACTCGCAAGTAGTTGAGCAAACAACCTCGAGTTGTTTTCCACCAAATAGTCTCACCACGACTATTAGTTTTGCAAATGTTTTAAAAATTAAACTATATATGTTTATGCTTTGATTATAAATCAAGACCATAAACTCGAAAATAGTTTTATTATTTAAAACCGCATCTAACTCGCTCGTTAGAAATAATATGATTACCAATCATCTTAATTAGTTTATCATAGTAAACCCGATTCTAACCCGCTCATTAGAAAATAAACGATTATAAATCGTTAAAGTATATGGATTTCATGATAAATCTTTTCAAATTCGCTCATTAAAAACTATACGTGTACCAAATAAAAAAAATATTCGGTTTCAATAACTAACCATTTCTAACATGCTCGTTAGAAATAAACGATTACAAGACCGTTTAAAATTTATTGGCTCATACATAAAATATAATAAGCCGTTTCTAACATGCTCGTTAGAAAAATTAAACGTCTAGCTTGTTTGTTTTTACAGAGCAACAATTTCTAACACGCTCGTTAGAAAAAAACATATAAGTTTAAAATAACTTACGATTTTGTAAATAACTATTTCTAATACGTTCATTAGATATGTTTTGACATGTTATTCTTTCAACGCCGTCGATTCTAACATGCTCGTTAGAAATACATGTTTCAAACTTGTTGTTTACATATCTAATTTCTAATACGCCCATTAGAAATCTAAATGTTCTCAACATTTTGAAACTAGTTATATTTTACTAAAATAATCACTTTCTAACACGCTCGTTAGAAAATACTCTTGTTTTAAACCTTATTATTTACGAAAATAATATTTTCCAACTCGCTCATTAGGAAAATAAGGGTTATAAAACTTATTATTTTAGAATAATAGTAATATCTAACACGCACGTTAGAAATTATAAATGTTTTGAAACTTATTATTTTACAAAACAAAATAATAATCATTTCTAACACGCTCGTTAGAAGTAAACATGTTTCAATACATTTGATAACAATTACTATTACTCCAAATAATGATCTCTAACACGCTTCTTAGATCGGAAACGTATACCAAACGTTTCTATGTGGGTTGCCAAAATATTTTCTAATACGCTCATTAGAAATATTTTACTAAGATTAATCTCTAACACGCTCGTTAGAAATAACCTCTAGCAAATATTTTTCAAGGGTTAACAAATATTACGTCTTTTCTAATACGCTCATTAGAAAATTAGTATTTGAAACGTCTAAATACATGTTAATATTTGTTAATGCTTCGGATTATCTAAACCCGACACAAAAAACCCATGAAACCGAAAACTTGAATCAAACTACGTTTTGTAAACACGGTATTTCGGATTAAAGATTGTACTCCAATCATAAACATTAATCCGACTTGTACTATAAGAATATTTCCAAAAAATATTTATTAGATTTTAACAAAAATCCCAATTAATATTTTTATACTTTCGTGAACCCAAAAGTCCTTTAATAAGAAGGTTTTTAGACTGTATCGACAATCTACACGAAAGTCTGTTTTGAGATTGTATGAATTAGGTTCACTATTTTATTAAAATAATAATAAAACGAAATAATAACGAGACTCTCGTTATTCGTAGGAAATATAAAAGTACAATACCGATTACGAAACTAAATAAATAAAAAGATACAAACAAATGTACCGAATCTTGATTCAAGCACTTCAACCGCATCATCTTCTACTAATTCCCTCTGCAAAAATAAAGTATATGTTGATGGTTTTTGGTTGAGGATCGTGTTTGACATGGGGCCCTTAAAACAGATTCTGCGCCTCCTCTCAAACGGTCTGTCTCCCAGGGTACAACAATCGGAACAGTAGTCGTACTGCCGTAGATGGTTTTGAGCCCGAGATTACACCATGTAATTTGTGTTTATGAATGTAGGCAAAAAGAAATTTGTAGAACAACTTGAGAGTACTCCTCTCAAGTGTGATGTTCATTTTTAGTTGGGGGAAACATCTGATCATCTTTTTGCATTCCAAATATGAGACCAAGATCTCATATTTATATTCACAAAAGATGAAACATCCTTCACCATTAAACTTGTAATTAAGAAGACATTAATCTTGTAATTAACTAGATATTAATCTTGTAATTAACAAGTCCTTTAATGGAATTAAAGCAGTAAATAAACTCGTCATTAAGACTGAGTTGAAACTTTCCAGTGGGTTGCAACATCATCTCGAGAGCTGACAAGGGTATGCGCAGGAGCTGGTTTGCGCTCGTGTGATGCGCACGCCACAAGGTGCGCTCGGAACACGCGTCACCCGCGCATCACAGTCCGACACGCGAACCAGTACGTGACCTTGTCTTCGCGCGCCTCGCCATGTCATCCGCAGATGACCACCTGCGCATGGATCTCCATGCACACCACTTGTAGTTTACGGTTTACGTAAACCTTCCTCCATGTACTAGACATTGCGCCCACGCCACGTGCGCGTGTGCGAGTTAAGGGTGCTTCGCACCCTTTAGGGTCCCCACTAGTGTTTGGCTCAAGCTAAACAATATCCAAGGAGTGCACCTCCTTATAAACCACTTCAGGTTTTGTCATCCCACCAATGTGGGACAAAACTTAATCCATTTTCCTCATCTTTGGTTGTTCCAACCTACAACTTTCAAGCTTCGATATCTCATTCATCTTAGCTCTATTTTGGACATGGTTTGGTTCGTTGTGATACTCTCACAATATAGTACACAAACCCGGAAATAATTATTTATATATCACATACATAAATATATTTATTTAAGTCCAAAATTAGTGAAAAACTCATTTTCACTACCATTTTTCCAACACTTGTTACCCGTCTTCGTGCTATATTGATGTAATTTTCGTGTTTATGTAATGAAATTATGTTAGTGATTGAATCTATTAATTAAAAAAATATTAGTTACATCATCATTTCAATGCATATAGAGGTTCATTCACGATGATTTCTCCTGTATATCACATCGTGTCTTGCTTTTTATTAATCAATTCAATTTTGTTGGTATTTTAGTCATGACGGTAAAATTGTATTCCCTTACGATTAAAGAAAACTAGGTGTTTTAATGATCGTGCGCGATATATCCTGTGGCGCGTTGTGCCACAACCGTGCTAATAGCGATGTAAGATGGAGGCGCAAAATCGTGTTACGTAACAACGAAACAACGACCAAAACCAGGAAAATCGGCAAGAAAGAACACAACAGATGAACGGAGACGAAAATACTATACGAACGTAGATGAAAACTACGTAAAAAAACGTAGACGAACGGAGACAAAAAGATCAGGTGTTGCAGACGAACGGAGACGAAAATACTATACGAACATCGACGAACACTACATAAATAAACGTAGACGAACAGAGACGAAAGTACAATACGAATGTAGACGAACACTACGTAAAGAAAACGTAGACGAACAGAGACGAACGTACTATACGAACGTAGACTAACACTACGTAAAAAAATACTATACGAACGTAGACGAAAACACTATACGAACGTAGAGCAAGTTGGGTTAAAGAGCGGGTGTTGCAGACGAACGGAGACGAAAGTATTATACGAACGTAGACAGACACTACGCAAATAAAATAAATTTTGGCCAAGATGGGGAAAAAAACTTAACAAAAAAGTTGGTGATCAAAACGGGGGAAAATAAAACGTAACCAAAAAGTTGGTGGCCAAAACGGGGAAAAAAGAATCTAAAGAAAAGAAAAATAAATAAAGTGTGGCAAAAACAAGGAAAAAAACTTAACTAAAAAGTTGATGACAAAAACGTAAAAAAAAAAACTTAACATAGAAAACAAAAAAAAAAAAGTGGCGCAAACGAAAAGTTTGAAAATTGACTATTTCTAAGAGCTCTCTATTTCATATATATATAATATATATAATATATATAAATATAGGGGATGGATTAAGGGGAAACCTCATCTTCATGAAAAACTCTTTAAACTCTATGGTGACCATTGATCAAACTTGATCAATGGTCCTTAATTAATTGTTTATAATAATAGAAGCCACTTGCATTTGTGTGGTTGTAATGAGATCAAGGGCAAATGAGTCATTGAGCAATTTTCTGAATCCTAGGTTTAAAAAGGTTGATTTGACACTTGTCAAGTCACCTCTCTCCTACTTTATGGCACTTTCTCCAGCACGAAAAATTAACATACGTTAGTGTTGTGATGCAAAATTCTGACCTCATGTGAGACATCGCTAACATGTGTTACCAGGCATATACTAAAAGAACATAATAAAAGATCACATAAAAATGTGTATTTATTTAATAAATGATAAAAACGATCATTACAATCAATACTAAAAATATATCAAAAACGTTTTCATACATACATAATTATTTGTGAATGATAAAAAACTATCATAACAACATAAAAAAGATCTAGCTATGCTTCGTTCTTGATACCCATCTTCATCTTTAACACAAAACATCTCTTCACCTACAAAAAAAGATAACACGTGTTAGTTGGGCTCTCCGAAACATATAATGAGACATTACTAACATGTGTAGTGTATTCTAAAAACATATGTTTTACTGAAATAACGTATGTCAAATGAACCCTAACACACGTTAGTTAGGCATATATTACGTATGTCATATGAACCCTACCACTTGTTAGTTAGGTATATACTAGCATGTGTTAGCCTCACTAACATGTGTATAAACAATACCAAATCTGCAATGCCATGTGTATCGTACTCAATTTGAAGTGCCAAGTGTATAATACTCAAACATGTGTATAAACAACACTAAACGCGATTTTTGCAACTATGTTAATACAACTACTCAAATACGATTAATAGGGTTTGAAATCCAACAATAATAAATTTAAAAAATCAAATCATAACCAATCCAAATCCATATACCAAAAAATTATCCTCATATTCATGAAATATATAATATGATAAAAGACATTAGTAGTATGTGTTAGCATATTCTAAAACATATGTTTTACTGAAAATAGCGTATGTCATATGGACCCTAACAACTGTTAGTTGGGTATATACTAGCATGTGTTAGCATCACTAACGTGTGTGAGCATCACTAACTGTTAGTTGGGTATATACTAGCATGTGTTAGTTGGGTATATACTAGCATGTGAAAACCAACACTATAACAGATACATATGTTAGTTGGGATCCTCAAACACATAATGGGCATGACTAATATGTGTTAGCATATAGTAACATAAAAAGATTACACATTTATTCATCAATTACATCACTTACCACAGCCACATCACCAACGCCGCCTTGTTCAAATAGCCTACTCGTGAAAACCGACACTGGAACAGATAACATGTGTTAGCATATACTAACATAAAAAAAACTACAAAATTATTCATCAATCACATGTGATCTGTCAACCTCATGTCCTCAATCTAATAAAAATCTAACATAAACAAAATAATAATAATAATAATAAAAACAAAAAAAAACGTTAACATAAGTTTTTTTTTCATTCAAGCATTTGATCGAACACTTGGTATGCGAACAAAAACTATCCCCAAAACTGTTATTATTGCTATTCTAACAAAACCCAATACCTAACAAAATAAAAAAAAAAAAACTCAGAACCAACACAAATCTTTAGTGTATTTCTTGTTAAAAATGGTCAAATAACTCTTCAAAAAGCAAAATAACACCAAATAAACTTCAAAAATGGAAATTCCGTTTATAATAACCAAAATAAAGTATAGGCAGAAATGGAAAATCCGTTTATAATAAATAAAATAAAATGAAATTCCGTTTAAACACTAAAAAGCCATTATTTGACTTTTGAGTGTCAAATAAATTGGTTGTGGCCTCAAACTAAACAACTTAAATTTTAATTACCTTAGAACCTTCTTGACCACTTGATTGGATATTCTTTTCAGTTTGGAATCTTTTTTCTAACGAGAAAGATTTCATCGTCTGACGTATGCTTGATGTGAACTCCCTAGTTTTATTGACAAAAGATGGGTTAGCCATCTCTGTGATCTTGTAACACGGCTCCTTTAAAAACCCCTTTAATTTCTGACGGGTCATCATCGTGGTGGTGGTTTCAGTGGAGGAGGAGACACGGTGTGGTGGTGGTTTCAGTGGAGGAGACGGGTCATGGTGGTGGTTGTTGTTGTGGTGGTGGTGGTGGTGGTTCTAGAGAGAGACAGAGAGAGGGAAAGGTAGAGAGAGGGTAGAGAGAGATTTTGCCAATTTGAATTTGAAAATAAATGAAGAGATAAAGAGGGGGAAATAATATATATAGGGAGAGAGAGAAAGTGGGTAGTTGAAATGTCTATATTACCCTTTAAATATTATAATATGGTGGGTGATGTGGCTTAATATGGACCAAGCATTGGGTTTATTGGGTTTTTCATTTAAAATGGGTTTTTCCCATATACTTCCCCTATAAATATATATATATATATATAGGGAATGGATATAAAGGAAACCCAAGTTATTTGGTAAACTATGAAAACTCTATCATAGCCATCCATCTCATACTATCAATGGTTGAGATTAAACCATTGTACTTCCCACTAGCTATATTAATATTTTAATTGACAAAAGAAGCTTCAGGGGTATTTTGGGGACACAAGTAATTCATCTCTCTCTCTCAAGTACTAGGGTCATGTCACACCCTCTCTCATACTTTTTCTTTAAAAAATATTATAATAATGGGTCATGTCACACTCTCTCTCCTACTTTTTCAAAGTCAACATCACCATTCTCTCTCCTCTCTCCTACTTTTTCTTTAGGAAAATATTATTATAATAGGTCATGTCACATCATCTCTCTCCTCTTTCCTACTTTTTGTTTAAGAAAATATTATTATAATGAGTCATGTCACACTCTCTCTCCTACTTTTTGTTTAAGAAATATTATTATAGTGGGGCAAGTACGTGTGTTAACATGTGTTAACATATCTTACCAGCCTTATTGAAAAAAAAACCTTGGTAGAGATATTAAACCTGTTAACATGTGTTAACCTATTTTACCAGCCTTTTCAAAACCTTAATAAACGCCTAAAAACAACCTTTGTTAACACATAGTAGAGATATTAAACATGTTAACATGTTAACACATTGTTATTTCTCTCCTCTCTCCTACTTATGAATAACATGTGATATTAAACATGTTAACTTATGAATCACATGTGTTATATATAAAACCCTGTTGAGGCATAAGTTGACAAAGTTGGCAGTCGAGGAATAAGTTCTTGTCAGTTTTGGCAATGACTAACAACTGTTAACAAGATAACACAAAGCAGCAATTTACGCAACCACATACAACCTAGATTCTAAAAGGGACACCATGGGCGTCACATAGTTTAACTTATACATATCAAAGGTTTTAAAAAGATCATATGCACTAAGTAACCGCTAGACGCAAAAAACATGGCGACATAGATACCCAATTTTGATATATTAAAACTGTTAACATGTGTTAACATATCTTACCAGCCTTATTGGAAAAAAAGAAAAACCTTAGTAGAGATATTAACACTGTTAACATGTGTTAACATGTTAACACATGTTAACAGTTTTAGTAAATCTGTCCCATAAAACTTTGTTAACACTTGTTAATAAGTTGACGTATAAAAACTTTGTTAACACTTTGTTATGACATGTTAACAGTTTTAGTAAATCTGTCCTATAAAACTTTGTTAACACTTGTTAATAAGTTGACGTCTAAAAACTTTGTTAACATTTTGTTATGACATGTTAACAGTTTTAGTAAATCTGTCCTATAAAACTTTGTTAACACTTGTTAATAAGTTGACGTATAAAAACTTTGTAGATAGTTGGTGCTAAAAACAAGAAATCATAATTGAGATATTAAAAGTGTTAACATGTGTTAACATATCTTACCAGCCTTATTGGAAAAAAAAGGAAACCTTATTAGATTTACTAAACCTGTTAATACATGTTAACAGTTGTAGTGAATCTGCCCTATACAACTTTGTTAACACTTGTTAATAAGTTGACGTATAATAACTTTGTTAACACTTGTTAATAACAAAAAAAACCTAACTGTTAACATGTAATATCAACACAAGAAATATCATTCTGTAATAATAACATAAACAAAACGTAATTGATAATACAAAGTATCATTACAAACAATACCATAAACAAAACAATCGCACCATGAAACACTTTCATGGGAAACGTATACCATAACCACTTTATTACAAAGTATCATTACAAACAATTAACCACTTTAACAAAATAAATCTAGTAACTCTATACATTG
Source organism: Ambrosia artemisiifolia (assembly GCA_032199755.1). Taxonomy (NCBI): domain Eukaryota; kingdom Viridiplantae; phylum Streptophyta; class Magnoliopsida; order Asterales; family Asteraceae; genus Ambrosia; species Ambrosia artemisiifolia. The sequence continues at coordinate 28,297,583 of CM063513.1, forward strand.
AGTACAAAAAAGAAAACGTTATAAAAAAGTTTTCTACATATTTTTCTAGGCTTCCTTCGACTTCGTTTGTTAACATATGTTAACCAGTGGGGTCTTCGTCATCAACTGCAAAACTATAGATGAGATATTAACCGGTGTGACCAACTCATCATTTAACATACTAAAACAGGAGTAACATGTGTTAGTCGGGGCCCAAATAACTACTTAAAGTCACAAAATCTAAATTTCCAAATTCCAACTGTTAATATTAATTCAATATTTCTACCTTATCGCTTTCAACTAATAAACACATCATTCTAACATCAATTAACCTTCAATCCTCACTAAACTGAAATCGGCCTAAGTTCAAAACCTAGGGCTCCAAAACTAACAAAATCTAAACAATACGAATCCGAAACTCAAACGAACTCTTGACCTTCACATAAATGATAAACCTACTATATATACATATAACATGCATCAATAACCATCTTTAACATCAAACTGTAGAACAGAAACCAGATCTACAACCTCATGTCCCCAATCCAATAACAATCTAACATAAACAAAATAATAAAAAAAATCAAAAAGGTTAAAATAAGTTTTTTTTTTCATTCAAGCATTTGATCAAACACTTGGTATGCAAACAAAAAAAATCTATGATTTGAGTGAAAAAAAGTTAAAACAATCTTATGTTAATCGACCAAAAAGCTTTAGCAACGACCATAAACAGAAAAACAAAGAAAAATCTTAAAAAAAAACACTACATAAACGAAAAAAAAACTTACCTTCAATTTCAACATGTGCTATCAACAACAAGTGGTAATGGTTGACCAAAAAGCTTTAGCAACCTCCAATCGTGACTCACCCTCACTTCCGACTGAACCTATACGACCGCCGCTACCACCGCCGTAACCGTTGATGATTGCACGAGATGGTTGGGACATCCGTTGACCGTATACTTTCAGTACCATATTGATGATGCTTCTTCTTTCGTGTTGATGATGATGGTGACCGTGGTGGATGTTGATGATGGTGGTGATGGTCGATGTTGATGATGATGGTGGTAGATGTCGACTTGTAGATCCAGATCTACTTTTTGATTTTTGAGGGAGAAAGGGATAGAGAGAGAGTGAGTGAGTGGTTTAAAAATAAAAAAAGGATAGATACAAACCTTCTTTTGTACTTGATGTAGATTTCCTAGAGATTGTCAAAAGATGCCATATGTGAAATGACCTCCTTGCCCTTTTCTTATTAATAAATTGATTTTGAAACATGATGATGTGGCTTAATTCTATCCACAAGTTGGGTTTTCATAGTTTACCATATAACTTAGGTTTTCCATAGATACTTATACTATATATATATATATATATATATATATATATATCTATCTATATAATAATTGAGGTCACTTGGGTTGAATCAAGGATTTAGATAGGGTTTGAGGTATCCAACAACTAATATGGAGCTCCAAATTATGACTATAAAAACCTTTTTTTTTCATTCTCCATATCAAAACTCTCATATTCTTCCTAATTCCTAACAAATCTTTCAATCTTTCTTCTTCACCTTGCATAATTTGTTGATTATCCACAACTGATTAAAGGTAAACATCCAAACTACTCTTCTAATGTTGATTCCTATTATTATTTTGACTTTTTTTATTGTTAACATTATTAAGAACAAATCAAACCGAATGAAATTTCTTATTCTTTTACGTGGAAATCATTCTTCTTAAACACGTGTTCTAATGAAACGGATTTGTGATAAATGGATTTGTGATAAATGGATTTGTGATAAATGGATTTGTGATAAACACATATTCAATCGGATTTATTATAAAGTGATAACAAAGATACTATCAATTCCTATTGTTATTTTTTTTATTCTTTTTAAGATTTCCTAATCTAATAACCATTTGAAATCAATCTGGTGTTTATCACATGTTCTAATGAAACGGATTTGTGATAAACAAAATATTCAATCGAATTTGTGATAAAGGGATAACAAAGATACTATCGATTCCTATTGTTACTTTTTTTTATTCTTTTTAATATTTCATAATCTAATTACCATTTGAAATCATTCTTGTGTTTATCACATGTTCTAATGAAATGGATTTGTGATGAACGTATTTGTGATAAACACATATTCAATCGGATTTGTGATAAAGGGATAATAAGGATTGCGCTCAATTAGATTTATGTTACTTTTATCATTGTCATCACGGTTTTTTAGACATAAATTGAATCGGATTTACTATTCGATCGGATTTAGTAATGCTATGTTTTAACATTTGAAAAACAGGATTTGATCTGAAGACACAAACGCTATTATGTGTTAACATAATGGTTCTCAATTCTTCAAGGTATTGCATGACCCTTCGGCAACAGTTTTGGTATATTTGTTATTTTCATGTACATATGCCTATTTAATTTTCTAAAATGATTCTTTATTTTTTAATGTTGTTTTTTAACGTGTCAATTCAGAATGTGCTGAAGGCCATGAACAAATTTTTGTTGTCTAAAAACATACACAACAGGAACGTTACAGTTAATCACATTTATTTATATTACTGTTTTTCGAAATTATGTTTAATATTATTGGAATATTAGACCGAATTTAATGTCATTAATTCTGAATTCTTGTTATTTATTTACATTAATAATAATTGACCGAATTTAATGTCATTTAATCTGAAATTTGAATATGTATTATTGTTATTAATTTACATTAATAATAATTGACTGAATTTAATGTTATTTATTACTATCTTTTAATAATTGACCGAATTTATATTAATATTAATATGAATTTCAGTTTACCATAATAAGCCTCATTTATTTTTTATTATGAATGATTGATTATTAATCAATTTAACATTTATTTATGAACGAAATAACTCTCATTTATTTTTAATATTACGATTATAGTTTTACTATTCGTAAAAATAGTATTGTTGACCGAATATGTTACTAATACTAATTGACATTAATAATAATTGACCGAATTGAAATGTTATTTATTACGATTTTTTAATCACATTTATTTATATTAATATTACTACGAAATTATGTTTAAACCATCTTTATGAATTATTATTGGTCTTGCCTGCAATTAATAGGATATATTTTATTTTTTAATGTTATTTACTATGAGTTTTAATGACATTAATAACAATTGACCAAATTTAGTGTTATATGTTACGATTTTTAAGCTCATTTGTTTATTATTGACCGAATTAAATTACGAATATACTACTAATACTAAAACTAATATTACGAATTATTATTGGTCTTGCCTGCAATTAATAGAATTTATTCATTTTTTAATGTTATTCAGTATGAGTTTTAATGACATTAATAATAATTGACCGAATTTAGTGTTATATATTACGATTTTTAAGCTCTAGGAACACCTAAGGGGGAGGTCATGGGTTCAAGTCCCACAAGGAGTAGAAATTTGCCATTCAAAAAATATATATATATATATATATATATATTACGATTTTTAAGCTCATTTGTTTATTACTAATACTAATACTAATACTAATATTACGATTTTTAATTTTAATCTGATTTATTTATTATTGACCGAATTAATTTACGAATATATTATTAATACTAATACTAATATTACGCTTTTTAATTTTAATCTGATTTATTTATTATTGACCGAACTAAATTATGAATATATTACTAATACTAAAACTAATATTACGATTTTTAATTTTAATCTCATTTATATCTTATTGACCGAATTAAAATTTTCTATTACTATTTTTACGAATATATTACTAATTACTAATACTAACTAATACTAATACTAATATTACGATTTTAGTTTGCTTCAATTAGAAGATATTTCCATTGGCGAATATTGTGCCTTTAAATGGTGTTCAATCCAGCACAGGCTGTTTGTTACAAAGGTTCCACCACAAGAAGTAATTGATTTTCAAATTAAAATTACGATTTTTTATTTTTGTAATGTAATTTATTTGAATTATTGATTACGATTTTGAGTTTATTTATAAAGATTTATAATCTCATTTATTTATATTACTATGTTTACGAATTATGATTAGGCTTGATTGCAATTAATAAGATTTATTCATTTTCACTGTTATTTATTAAGATGTTTAATATAATTTATTGACCATAAGAATAATTGACAGAATTTAATGTTATTTATTAAAATTATTAATCTCATTTATTTATATTACTTTTTTCGAATTTATGTTTAATAATATTTAATTATTTTAATGTATTTTTGGTATGTTATAATTAATGTTATTTATTGACATTAATAATAATTGACCGAGTTGAATGTTATTTGTTATGATTTTTTAATCTCATTTATTTATATTAATATTACTACGGAATTATGTTTAATCTATCTTTATGAAATTATGTTTAAAATTATTTATATTACTATTTATTTGAATTATTATTGGTCTTGCATGCAATTAATAGGATTTATTTATTTTTAATGATATTTATTATGAGTTTTAATGACATAAATATTAGTTGACCGAATTTAATGTTATATATTACGATTTTTAAGCTCATTTATTTATTATTGACCGAATTAATTTACGAATATATTATTAATACTAATACTAATATTACGTTTTTTAATTTTAATCCAATTTATTTATTATAGACCGAATTAAATTATGAATTTATTACTAATACTAAAACTAATATTACGATTTTTAATTTTAATCTCATTTATATCTTATTGACCGAATTAAAATTTTCTATTACTATTTTTACGAATATATTACTAATTACTAATACTAACTAATACTAATATTACGATTTTAGTTTGCTTCAATTAGAAGATATTTCCATTGGCGAATATTGTGACTTTAAATGGTGTTCAATCCAGCACAGGCTGTTTATTACAAAGGTTCCACCACAAGAAGTAATTGATTTTCAAATTAAAATTACGATTTTTTATTTTTGTAATGTAATTTATTTGAATTATTGATTACGATTTTGAGTTTATTTATTAAGATTTATAATCTCATTTATTTATATTACTATGTTTACGAATTATGATTAGTCTTGATTGCAACTAATAAGATTTATTCATTTTTACTGTTATTTATTAAGATGTTTAATATAATTTATTGACCTTAATAATAATTGACAGAATTTAATGTTATTTATTAAAATTATTAATCTCATTTATTTATATTACTTTTTTCGAATTTATGTTTAATAATATTTAATTATTTTAATGTATTTTTGGTATGTTATAATTAATGTTATTTATTGACATTAATAATAATTGACCGAGTTGAATGTTATTTATTATGATTTTTTAATCTCATTTATTTATATTAATATTACTACGGAATTATGTTTAATCTATCTTTATGAAATTATGTTTAAAATTATTTATATTACTATTTATTCGAATTATTATTGGTCTTGCATGCAATTAATAGGATTTATTTATTTTTAATGATATTTATTATGAGTTTTAATGACATAAATATTAGTTGACCGAATTTAATGTTATATATTACGATTTTTAAGCTCATTTATTTATTATTGACCGAATTAATTTACGAATATATTATTAATACTAATACTAATATTACGTTTTTTAATTTTAATCCAATTTATTTATTATTGACTGAATTAAATTATGAATTTATTACTAATACTAAAACTAATATTACGATTTTTAATTTTAATCTCATTTATATCTTATTGACCGAATTAAAATTTTCTATTACTATTTTTACGAATATATTACTAATTACTAATACTAACTAATACTAATATTACGATTTTAGTTTGCTTCAATTAGAAGATATTTCCATTGGCGAATATTATGACTTTAAATGGTGTTCAATCCAGCATAGGCTGTTTATTACAAAGGTTCCACCACAAGAAGTAATTGATTTTCAAATTAAAATTACGATTTTTTATTTTTGTAATGTAATTTATTTGAATTATTGATTACGATTTTGAGTTTATTTATTAAGATTTATAATCTCATTTATTTATATTACTATGTTTACGAATTATGATTAGGCTTGATTGCAATTAATAAGATTTATTCATTTTTACTGTTATTTATTAAAATGTTTAATATAATTTATTGACCTTAAGAATAATTGACAGAATTTAATGTTATTTATTAAAATTATTAATCTCATTTATTTATATTACTTTTTCGAATTTATGTTTAATAATATTTAATTATTTTAATGTATTTTTGGTATGTTATAATTAATGTTATTTATTGACATTAATAATAATTGACCGAGTTGAATGTTATTTATTATGATTTTTTAATCTCATTTATTTATATTAATATTACTACGGAATTATGTTTAATATATCTTTATGAAATTATGTTTAAAATTATTTATATTACTATTTATTCGAATTATTATTTGTCTTTCATGCAATTAATACGATTTATTTATTTTTAATGATATTTATTATGAGTTTTAATGACATAAATATTAGTTGACCGAATTTAATGTTATATATTACGATTTTTAAACTCATTTATTTATTATTGACCGAATTAATTTACGAATATATTATTAATACTAATACTAATATTACGTTTTTTTAATTTTAATCCAATTTATTTATTATAGACCGAATTAAATTATGAATTTATTACTAATACTAAAACTAATATTACGATTTTTAATTTTAATCTCATTTATATCTTATTGACCGAATTAAAATTTTCTATTACTATTTTTACGAATATATTACTAATTACTAATACTAACTAATACTAATATTACGATTTTAGTTTGCTTCAACTAGAAGATATTTCCATTGGCGAATATTGTGACTTTAAATGGTGTTCAATCCAGCACAGGCTGTTTATTACAAAGGTTCCACCACAAGAAGTAATTGATTTTCAAATTAAAATTACGTTTTTTTATTTTTGTAATGTAATTTATTTGAATTATTGATTACGATTTTGAGTTTATTTATTAAGATTTATAATCTCATTTATTTATATTACTATGTTTACGAATTATGATTAGTCTTGATTGCAAGTAATAAGATTTATTCATTTTTACTGTTATTTATTAAGATGTTTAATATAATTTATTGACCTTAATAATAATTGACAGAATTTAATGTTATTTATTAACATTATTAATCTCATTTATTTATATTACCTTTTTTGAATTTATGTTTAATAATATTTAATTATTTTTAATGTATTTTTAGTATGTTATAATTAATGTTATTTATTGACATTAATAATAATTGACCGAGTTGAATGTTATTTATTATGATTTTTTAATCTCAATTATTTATATTAATATTACTACGAAATTATGTTTAATCTATCTTTATGAAATTATGTTTAATATTATTTATATTACTATTTATTCGAATTATTATTGGTCTTGCCTGCAATTAATAGGATTTATTTATTTTTAATGATATTTATTATGAGTTTTAATGACATAAATAATAGTTGACCGAATTTAATGTTATATATTAAGATTTTTAAGCTCATTTATTTATTATTGACATAATTAATTTACAAATATATTACTAATACGAATACTAATATTACGATTTTTAATTTTAATCTAATTTATTTATTATTGACCGAATTAAATTATGAATATATTACAAATACTAAAACTAATATTACGATTTTTAATTTTAATCTCATTTATATCTTATTGACCGAATTAAAATTTTCTATTACTATTTTTACGAATATATTACTAATTACCAATACTAACTAATACTAATACTAATAATATGATTTTAGTTTGCTTCAATTAGAAGATATTTCCATTAGCGAATATTGTGTCTTTAAATGGTGTTCAATCCAGCACAGGCTGGTTGTTACAAAGGTTCCACCACAAGAAGTCATTGATTTTCAAATTAAAGTTACGATTTTTTATGTTTGTAATGTAATTTATTTGAATTAATGATTACGATTTTGAGTTTATTTATTAAGATTTATAATCTCATTTATTTATATTACTATGTTTATGAATTATGATTAGTCTTGATTGCAATTAATAAGATTTATTCATTTTTACTGTTATTTATTAAGATGTTTAATATTATTTATTGACATTAATAATAATTGACCGAATTTAATGTTATTTATTAAAATTATTAATCTCATTTATTTATATTACTTTTTTCGAATTTATGTTTAATAAGATTTAATTATTTTTAATGTATTTTTAGTATGTTAGAAATAATGTTATTTATTGACATTAATAATAATTGACCGAGTTGAATGTTATTTATCATGATTTTTTAATCTCATTTATTTATATTAATATTACTACGAAATTATGTTTAATCTATCTTTATGAAATTATGTTTAATATTATTTATATTACTATTCATTCGAATTATTATTGGTCTTGCCTGCAATTAATTAGTTACACATTCTAAATTTTATATACATAATTTTTTTGTAAAGGTTTACTGTGCTTGAATGACCTGATTTGGTTCAATCAAAAGATACTTCCATTGGCGAATATTGTGTCTTCAAATGGTGTTCAATCGAGCACAAAATGTTTGTTACTAAGGTTGCACCACAAGATGTCATTGATTTTGAAATTTAAATTATGATTTTGTTGTTATTTATGATAATTTTAATTTCATTGATTTGAATGATTGATTATGATTTGGTTGTTATTTATTAACATTTTTAATCTTAATTATTGATATTACTAATATTACGAAATTCATTTTAATATTGTTGACCGACTTTAATTTTGATAACACAACTTTCCTTTAATCAATTGTGATGAAACAATATTTTTTTTAAACATATACAACTTTCTTTCAAACATTTATTTAAATCTAATTAACAATGTTAAATCTATTTAAGAGTTTATAATTTAAATATAATCCGAAGATAACAATGTACATTTATTTTCCTACACTTTTATTATTATTTTAATAATAAATATAATTTAAATATAATTAACAGTTTCCTAAAATATATATAATGTATTCAAAATAATTTTCAATGCTATTACTAATATTATGACCTTAATGTTAATATCGTTGACCGAATCCGAGCAAAAACTTTTTACGTTTTTGTTAAATTGATGGAGGTCAATTCTTTGACTATATGTTTTTGAATTTGATTGTGCTAATTTTAAGCGTTGTTGACCAATTCACGTCAATTACCAATCCTTCCCTTTTTTATAATTCAAAGACTTTCCTTTAATCAATTGTCATGAAACGATATTCTTTTAAACATATACGACTTTCCTTTAAACGTTTATTTAAATCTATTTAACAATGTTAAATCTATTTAACAAATTATAATTAAATATAATCCGAAGATGGGAGTGTACATTTATTTTCCTACACTTTTATTATTCTTTTAATAATAAATATAATTTAAATCTATTTAACAGTTTCCTAAAATATATATTGTATTCAAGATAATTTTCATTGCTATTACTAATATTACGACCTTAATTTTAATATTGTTGACTAAATCTGAGTAAAAACTGTTTACGTTTTTGTTAATTTGATGGAGGTCAATTCTTTGACTTTATGTCTTTGAGTTTAATTGTGCTAATTTTAAGCGTTGTTGACCAATTCACGTCAATTACCAATCCTTCCATTTTTATAATTCAAATATATAAATAAATATTCCTACTCGATCACGTCAATCGAGGCACAGTATTTCCAATTTTGCAGAATTGTTCGAGACACAACAATACTATATAAACCTTAACAAATAATAAAATCATTTAATCGTCATACCAAATTTAACAATGAAATTAAATGATAATATAAATTTTCAAAATGTTACTTTCCGTACAACTAATAATGATTACCAAAGATGTCAATAATAAATTGTATATAATGGGTAAGGCAATTTGAGACGCGAATGATTTTAATGTCATTTATTTGAATGATTGATTACGATTTTGATGTTATTTATTAAGATTTTTTAATCTTATTTATTGATGTTACTAATATTACGAATTTCATTTTAACATTATTGACCGACTTTCATTTTGATATTACAACTTTCCTTTAATCAATTGTAACTAAACGATAATCATCATCTTGATTTCAATTAGTGTGCTAATTTTAAGTGTGCTAATTTTAAGATGTTAATAATAATTTGTATATAATGGGTAAGTCAATTTCAGACACGGATTATTTTAATGTCATTGATTTGAATGATTGATTATGATTTTGAGGTTATTTATTAAGATTTTTAATTGTTAAGTACTATATTTACACAGTTTAAATAATGACGTTTTTTTTGGCGGCTTTTTGTAACATGTCAAAAGTTGCCTAAAGTGTGTGTACAATGGGTCCTTTTGGCTACATGTTGAAATGGGTCTGGGTTGATCCTTTTGGTGTCTAATTTTTAATAAAATATAGGAAATTTATATTTCAACATGTGACATTGGACCCATTTTCTTATTAGTTGTTTTTTAGCTATGTAATCGGTTTGAACCATTGGAGAGATAACATGAAAATTTAAGCTACCCATTCAAGTAAGTGGGTTAAGGATTGTTTCTTGATTTACTTATCACCGTATCCATATCTTTATAACAACTATATTTTATGTAGAACACAAATATGGAATACAATAGTGGAGGTTTTCATAAATTATTGAAAATGAGCTGCACTCCGAGGATCGTGATGACAATGATAACAACTTCGAAGGTGAAAAATCAGCTATCAATGAGCAAGAGTTGTAAGATTTTGATTGAAGTAATGAAAATGGACCGTTGGTTGAAGTTCGTTAAGCCCCAACTAAATGATAAGTGTTTTATGCTTAAGCTTAGTTATGATTATAATATAGATATTACTCTTACCCAAATGATGTAATGTGTGATATTGGTTGAAGTTCGTTAAGCCCCAGCTAAATGATAAGTGTTCTATGCTTAAGCTTAATTATGATTAGAATATAGATATTACCCACATGATGTAATGTGTGATATTGTGATAGTGTTCTATGCTTAAACTTTACTTACTCGATATATCCATCATTTCGTTACATTAAACTGTTAGATGACATTTTGCATTTAACATCAAAATTCATACATATTGCATTATCAAACATTTAGTAACCAAAACAAATTGCATAATACAATTCTTATTTTCCTACTTTTTTTCATTTTACTTTTGGGTGAACCGTGGGTCCCCACGGGACTCTAACCTAGTATATATATATATATATATATAGGATCCGGATATTTTGAGAACCAAGGTGAGTTGTGAGAACCATAGGAACTCACTTTATAACCACATACTTTTTTAATAAAAAATGAATATGTGGTCCATAATTAATCAACAATAAAATAATGAATAAAATATTAATATAGTTACACAAGGATAAAAATCTCTTACACCGGTGTATTTTGGCGTAAATTAATATATTTTTTTTAAAAAAATTTTACAGCGGGGTTTACGTGTTTTACACGAGTGTAAAAAAAAGAAATTTGTTTTCGCATTTTACGTCGAGTTCTTACGAGTTCTCACAACTCGTCGAGTTATCAAAGTATCCTAACCCTATATATATATATATATATATATATATATATATATATATATATATATATATATATATATATATATATATATATATATATATATATATATAATTAACATAAACATTGTTACTTGCTAGAAAGGCAGAATACATACTTATACATGACTATATACTCATTTATTGCATTTACGACTTGATTTTTCATGAGGTTAAAAGTCCCTTACTAAACAACGGGTTCCAAGATGGTATCTCCTTGACGGAGGTTCAGGGATTTATGAAAAATTGTTTGAAAATGATTTTTAGTGATGAAAAATTGTTTGAAAATGTTTTTTTGTGATACGTTATTATTGATCATACGTGGTAACTCAAAGTGTGGGGATTTGTTGTTTTTTTTTAATCTAACTCACAAACTATAATAATAATGGAAATTGGATTTTAATACCCTAAACCATTGACAATTGGCCGCTAACGCACTGAAATACAAAATTGAACAACACCGCACTGTACTTTCAACTTATTGGCCTGTATCACCCTCAGACTAACCATGGTTATTTTTTGCTGACGTGGTGGCATGGTGACGTGTTCATTTTTGCTGACGTGGCATGGGGAATAAGATGACATGGCATGGACACATCACCTGTCACGTCAGCAAAAATGGACACGTGACCATGCCACGTCAGCAAAAATTAACCATGGTTAGTCTGAGGGTGATACAGGCCAATAAGTTAAAAGTACATTGCGGTGTTGGTCAATTTTATAGTTCAGTGTGTCACGTCACCGCACTGTTTTTTTTTAATCTAACTCACAAACCATAATAATAATAATTATTAGTTAGAGTTAATAGCCAATTTCGTCCCTGAGGTTTGGTCCAGATTGTCACTTCAGTACAAAAGTTTTTTTTTTTGCAAATCAACACCTGTGGTTTGGATTTTTTTGCCAAATTCGTCATTTTCACTAACCCAGTTAAAAAATGTCGTTAATATCAGGGGTAGTGTTGTCATTTCACAAATCTCAGGGACGAAATTGGCTATTAACTCAATTTTTTTTTTATTTTTCCTAAAATATCTAAATTCCAGCTTTAAACCAACAATCCCGCCCAAAAACCAGTAAATCCGGTGATAATTCCGGCAAGCTCCGGCCAAACTTGGAAACCCAGCCAGAGACCAAATTAATTGATTCACACCAGTAGCATTCTTTTAATTGTTATTCTTTATGATGCAATTGCTCTGGTTTTCTTCTTAAAGTATCGATCTACCTTCCTTGTTGTTTATACTAAAAGAAATAATGAAATATAGGATGTACATGTAAGAAAGCTTAACTTGTAACCAACCATCATATGCACTCAACTCTTTAAAGCAGGGCTGTACTAAAGTACGTTAGTTTGGCAGTGTTGTTATCAATAAATCATTTGCTATAACGAGAGTAGACTAAGTTCCACTGTTCTCATTGCTGGAACTAAGGTGTGAACTTGTAAATTTATGAAGTAATTGAGGGTTATCTCATTGTTTGTGGACGTTTATTATTGGTATTATGCAAACTGTAATATAATAATGTGGTAACAAACTAACAATACGTTGCTTGGTCAAAGAAGCCGTCGTATTTAGGTTATAGTCGGTTGGTTTGTCTAAGCTAGTTATTGCATATGAACACACCAAGCATTATAGTGCTTAGCAGTGTGACTATTTACTAAATCCCTTTGACTTTTGAAAATATCTGCCAAAGTGCAAGAATCCTAAAAATTGTCTGAACCCATTCATGTCTGGTTATCCATATGCTCTAATTTCATTCATGTCTGGAAAGTGTTGGTTGATGATGAGGAGCCTGTAGGAATCAATTAATTTGGTCAAAACGCGTTTTGAGTGGGTTTCCAAGTTTGGCCGGAGCTTGCTGGAATTATCGCCGGATTTACTGGTTTTGGGCGGGATTGGTTTAAAGCTGGAATTTAGATATTTTAGGAAAAATAAAAAAAATTGAGTTAATAGCCAATTTCGTCCCTGAGGTTTGTGGAATGACAACACTACCCCTGACATTAAAGACATTTTTTAACTGAGTTAGTGAAAAGGACGAATTTGGCAAAAAAATCCAAACCACAGGTGTTGATTTGCAAAAAAAAAAAACTTTTGTACTGAAGTGGCAAACTGGACCAAAACTCAAGGACGGAATTGGCTATTAACTCTATTAGTTATTCCTTCACCCCTCCCCCCCCCCCCCCCACACACACACACACACACATCTCTCTACTCCCTACAATTTTCACCTTTGAAAAATGGACAACCGTCGTATTCTTTCATGAAGAATGGCAGCGTTTCATTGTTGATTCCCCCACTTATATAATGACACTTTCTTTAACTATTTTGCGGTAAGGTTTTCAGAAACTTGCATATATACTAATTCTTTGTTTCTTTTAGATTATACAATTAGATATTTGAAGTGCCACTTTATTACTTTAATATGAAAGTTACTAGTGCACAATTTCAAAGACTTGAAATGAGAATTTGTTATAAAACATGGATTGACTTAAGAACAAACCTAAAGACTTTATTGATCAAAGAATAACCCAAAAACAAAGTATGAACCGGAATAGACTACTAAGATCTGATGAACACCAACAGATCTTTACAAACAACCCTTACAAACAAACTCTTTACCAATCTACTGATCTAACTAAGAACAAACCCTTCACTATATCAGATACAAGATGTATCTGAATACAAGAGATTGAAAACCCTAGAGACTGATCTAGATGAAAGAGAAAGCAAAGAACTCGAGACTGGTTAAAAAGGTAAAGAACAATAATGAAAGTCTTTTATAGACGTCTTGGAAGCTTCTACGAAGAAAACACAACTTGGAGAAGCCGGGACCGTTGGATGGCATATTATGACACGGATCATCATCCAAGGGTCAATAATAATCTTCAACAAACACAACTTTCTAGAAACCTTATAATGCTCTTGGACTCCTTTGCTTTTGGACTCGACTCCTTGAATCAGCTTCAAGCCCAATGATCTTCTAAGCCCAAATACTAGCCCATCTTCTATCAGCTGCCCAACAGCCCAACAGTAACCCAAGATACTCCAGCCAGTTATACAAACATATAAAAAACACAAAAAATAAAAGTGTGTGTAAGAATATGACACATATCAAGAAAATCAAACTGAACAAATAATGTACCTGATCTTTTAACACCCCCTCTCAGTTTGATCCTTGAAATGGGTCAAACAGAAACAATTTCTTGCATAATTCATCATGTTGACTAGGAAACAACCCTTTAGTCATAATATCAGCCTTTTGTTCACTAGAAACAACACTGACAGTTTTAACCACCCCTTTGGTTATCTGATCTCTTAAAAAATACAAATCCAGCTCAAAGTGTTTTGTTTTCTCATGGAAAACTGGGTTAGCTGCTATAGATAGAGCAGCTGTATTATCACAGTGTAAAGACACTGGAATACTAACTTTAATACCCAACTCTCCAAGCATATTAATAAGCCACATTAATTCACAAGTAGTGGCACACATTGCCCTGAACTCAGCCTCAGCTGATGACCTGGATATGGTTGACTGTTTCTTGCTTTTCCAAGAAACTAAAGAGTTTCCAAGGAAAATGCAAAAACCAGTAACCGATTTCCTAGTTTCTAGGCATTTGGCCCAATCAGAATCAGAAAAAGCCACTAACTCTAATGTGGAACCCTTTGATATTAAAACACCTTTACCAGGAGATTTCTTTAAGTATCTCAACAGTCTCAATGCTATTTTAAGGTGACCTTTTAAAGGCTTATGCATGTACTGACTAAGAAAATGCACAGCATAAGCAATGTCTGGCCTAGTATGAGCCAAATAGATTAATTTTCCTACTAACTTTTGATATCCAGTAATGTTAGTTAGTACAGCATTATTCAGCTTACACATAGCAGTTAGAGCATGATTTTGATCAATTGGAGTATTTACTGGTTTTGACCCAGTTAACCCAAACTCAGCAAGAAGTTCCAAACAATACTTTCTTTGTGACAAACACACTCCTTTATCTGTCCTAACAACTTCTATACCTAAAAAATATTTTAAGTCACCCAAGTCTTTTATCAAAAATTTTGACCTCAAACTTTCTTTGACTTTGGTTATTTCATCAAAACAGTTACCAGTTATCACTATATCATCTACATACACAAGTAGATACACAGTAATGGAATCAGAATGTTTAAAAAATAAGGAATAATCACACTTGCTTTGACTAAACCCTAAGTCTAACAACACATTTACCAATTTCTCATTCCACATTCTAGGAGCTTGTTTAAGCCCATACAGTGATTTTTTTAATTTATAGACTCTGTTTTCATCTTTAGAAAAATAACCATCAGGGAGAGACATGTATACATCCTCATTCAAATCTCCATATAAAAATGCATTGTTCACATCCAACTGGTAAAGTTCCCAGTTGTTATATACAGCAATGGAGATAATGCACCTAACTGTTACTAATTTAACCACTAGGGAGAATGTTTCCTCAAAATCAATCCCCTGTTTTTGGCTAAATCTTTTAGCAACAAGCCTAGCCTTATACCTCTCTATCTCACCAGTGGACTTATACTTTATCTTGTATATCCACTTACATCCTATTAAACTCCTTCCCTTAGGAAGTTCAACAAGATCCCAGGTGTCATTCCTATGAAGAGCCTCAATTTCATCATTCATGGCTGCTACCAAATTTGAGTCAACAGCAGCTTCACTGAATGATGTTGGCTCATGACTCTTATTTAGAGTTGACACAAAACATTTGAAACTAGTTGACAAATGAGCATAATTAACTACTCTATTAATACCATATTTTACCTTATTATCTAGAACATAGTCATTCAGATTCCTAGGTAAGACAGACTCCCTAGCTGACCTTCTTGAGGTAGTTTCCCCTATATTCTGATCAGTCATGCCCCCCTCAGACTGGTTATGGGTGTTCTCATCATCAGATAAATCACACTCAACCCTATCAGACCTACTGGTATTAGGGCTGGGCTGCTGTGGATCGGCCCTGCCTTCAAGCCCTAAATCCTTAGATGCTGATTGCTGAGACCTGTGTGTCTCTGAATCAACATCACTTGTTCCCTTTCTATCATCATTGGGAGGTTGAGACTCAGATTGTTCATATTTTTCAAAAAAATTTAAGTGTGTTACATCAGGTTGAGAAATATCATTTATAGACTCATAAACTTGATTTTCTTTAAAAGGAAACACACTTTCAAAAAATTTTACATCTCTAGAACAAAACTCAGTTTTAGTTTCAAGTCCAAAAACCTTGTATCCCTTTTTTCAGTAGAGTAACCAATAAAAACACATTTTTCTGCTCTACTTGCTAATTTATCAGACACATTAAGATTTGTAGAAAAACATAAACAACCAAATAGTCTCAACTGATCAAGAAAGGGTTCAAAATTATAAACTACCTCATATGGAGTCTTCCCACCTAGCACTGAAGAGGGTGTCCTATTTATAAGATAAGCAGCAGTTAACACACAATCTGACCAAAACCTTATAGGGACATTACTTTGAAATAGAAGAGCCCTAGCAACATTAAGAAGATGCCTATGTTTTCTTTCAACAACCCCATTCTGTTGGGGAGTATAGGTGCATGATGTTTGATGAAGAATACCTTTAGATTTTAAAAAATTGTTTACCTGATTATTAATAAACTCACTGCCATTGTCACTTCTTACTATTTTGACCTTGGTTTTAAACTGAGTTTCTATAATAGCCACAAAATCTTGTAAGTTTGAAAACACTTCTTGTTTATTCTTCATCATACAAACCCATACAGCCCTAGAGAAGTCATCAACTATTGTAAGAAAATATTTGAATCCTTCCCTACTAGTTACTCTATATGGACCCCATACATCAATATGTATTAAGTCACCTAAGGCCTTAGTCTTATGATCACTTAAGGGAAATGGATCCCTGTGTTGTTTAGCCTTTTGGCAGACTTCACAAGGTGTATTTAGATTAATGTTTCCTAAGTTCAATTTTTGTTTAAACATGTTTAGAGCATTATTAGATGGATGCCCTAATCTATCCTGTCACAAATTGAACAAAACAGAACTATTATAACACACCTTGCCAGATATCACAGAATTACCACAGTAGTACAAGCCATCCACTTGACTACCAGTCACCAGGTTTTTCTTGGTGATTAAGTCCTGAATATAACAATGATTTTCATCAAAACCAACAAACAACTTGTTATCCCTAGCCAATTTGTGAACAGATATTAAGTTTACATTGTATTCTGGGACAACAAAGACATCTTTCAACACAACATTTTCAGCCAATTTAATGTTTCCTATCTTAGTTACTAGAGCATCAGTTCCATTTGGATGTTTAACTCTAATATTTAAGTCAGACACATTAAAACAGTCAGTTAAATTTTCATCAGTGTTGACCATGTGTTGATTTGCCCCAGAATCTGTTATCCACCCTATAAACCCCCTTTTGTTGAATTCACTAACAAAACAGAACATAGGTTTAAGCATCACATTGGCACAAAAAGGACTTAACAAGTTACCTGCAACATTGCAGCTTGTTTGACTCTCAGTTTTATCACCTAATAAACTCAAAAGTCTGTTTATTTGATCAGGTGTAAGAGAATTAATAACACTATCAGACCCATCAGAAACACTATTATTAGCAACCACCTTTTTACCTTGACCCCCTCTTGGTCTAAACCAAGAAGGGTATCCAATAACTTCAAAGCATTTATCAACAGTATGACCAGTTTTATTACACTGAGTACACTTTAAGTTCTGATTTGAAACCTTATTATTTCTTTTAAACTCAGGAGGGGAAGTTGTTTTAGCAAATAAGGAAAGAGATTGTCCTTTCTTTCCTGAATTGCTGGCATTTCTATGAGATTCCTCTCTAGAAATGACAGCAAAGGCCTCCTTCACAGTAGGTAAGGTTTCTTTTATTAACAAATTAGTCCTCACACTTTGATAAACATTATCTAGCCCCATCAAAAATTGCATCAGTTTTATTAGGTTACTAAAATTATTAAACTCTTTAGAAGCATTACAGGTACATGATGGTAATTGCAAAATTTGATCCATTTGTTTCCACATTATATTAAGCCTATGATAGTATTCTGCTACAGAAGATCCATTTTGACTAAATGAGTTTATCTTTTGATATAGGTCAAAAACAACAGACCCATCAATTTTATCATAGGTCTCTTTTAATTCACTCCATACATCAGAGGCAAGTTTGGAGAAAACATGCCCCATATACAGATCTTCACTGATCGAGTTTAAGATCCATGTAAGTACTATGGAGTTACACCTATCCCACTGTCTACCTAGAACTTCATCCTCAGTGGATCTGACACAAGAATTATCTATGAATCCCCATTTATTTTTAACTTGGAGAGCTAATTGAAGAGCATTAGACCACACAGTGTAGTTTTCTGTACCCTTTAGTTTAATAGTTATTATATTTAACTTTGCAGAGTCACTAGGGTGCAAGTAAAGAGGATCACTAGCATCCAATTTACTTACAAGAGTGACTTGAGGCCCACCATTATTCCCATTGTTGGGATCAGGTTGAGGACCAATGATAGGACCTTGCTCATTAACCATTTTAGTACAAACTTAAACACAGATTTTAACAATCAATTAACCAAGAACAGAAAAACACACAAGCACACACAGGACGAAGCCGTGTCAGTGATCCAGATTCCTGGTTCGTCACTCAATGGTGCCAGGACAAGTCTTAACACGGGAGTCCTTTTCCTATTTCTTATAAGCACTCACAATCAAGCAATAATAAATCACAGGAAACAGATAAGACAACAAGAACCACAACAATAACAGATAGACAGGTATCACACAATAACAAATTGTTGAGCCAATGCCGGTCCCCCTAACCCGGCCAGTGCTCCTAAAAAAAAAACAAAACAGAAGCAATAGAGAGGAACGATCTAACCGATTTGCAAGCTTCCAAGAATCACAGATTGTAACCTTCACTTAGGGTTACAGATCTGTGATAATACAAAAGCCTTCAAGAAGATTTGTCTTCTTTTCCAGTCACAATCAAACCCTAGCTAGGGTTTCTTTGACAGCCAACAATCAGCCTTCAAGAACTTAAGTATTCCAAGATCCAATCACTTGTGCAGCGGAAGAGACCACAAAACCCCAAAAATCAGACCCAAGAGCTATACTAAAGCTCTGATACCATGTTATAAAACATGGATTGACTTAAGAACAAACCTAAAGACTTTATTGATCAAAGAATAACCCAAAAACAAAGTATGAACCAGAACAGACTACTAAGATCTGATGAACACCAACAGATCTTTACAAACAAACTCTTTACCAATCTACTGATCTAACTAAGAACAAACCCTTCACTATATCAGATACAAGACGTATCTGAATACAAGAGATTGAAAACCCTAGAGACTGATCTAGATGAAAGAGAAAGCAAAGAACTCGAGACTGGTTAAAAAAGGTAAAGAACAATAATGAAAGTCTTTTATAGACGTCTTGGAAGCTTCTACGAAGAAAGCACAACTTGGAGAAGCCGGGACCGTTGGATGGTATATTATGACACGGATCATCATCTAAGGGTCAATAATAATCTTCAACAAACACAACTTTCCAGAAGCCTTATAATGCTCTTGGACTCCTTTGCTTTTGGACTCGACTCCTTGAATCAGCTTCAAGCCCAATGATCTTCTAAGCCCAAATACTAGCCCATCTTCTATCAGCTGCCCAACAGCCCAACAGCAACCCAAGATACTCCAGCCAGTTATACAAACATATAAAAAACACAAAAAATAAAAGTGTGTGTGTAAGAATATGACACATATCAAGAAAATCAAACTGAACAAATAATGTACCTGATCTTTTAACAGAATTCAAATATGCAAAACCTACATATTTTGGATGTCACATGTAATGTATCTGTTTCTATTCCCATTCGTTTTCCATCTTTCCAAACCTCATTGCATCTTTAAATTCTAGATATTCTAAAATTGGTAAAACTTTTTAACAAACTTAGCCTGTGAATCTAGAGAAAAAAAAACTTCGGTTTTGATTTGATCTTCAATGATCATTCAACCAAAAAAAACTACCATTTCGATAAGTTTCAAATGTTTATTTAAAGACTAAACTTTTATTATAACGTTCTCAAGTGACATCCCGGTGGTAAGGTATCACATTTCTATTTAAGAAATGGAGAGATTAAATCATGCAAGATGTAATTATAGTTGGTTAATAGAATAATAGGAGTGGTTTTAGGTCACGCGTTGCTTTGAAAATAAATAAAAAATTAAAAAATCTTATTATAACAATAATTTTATAATTTTTATATTAATAATATTATATTGTATTCATTTTGATCCGATCCACGGAGTTCATGCATGCATGCAAGTAATCATTATTCTTCCTTTAGGGTACACGTTGTGGTGGCGTAGAAATTGTAAGTGGAGCGCTTTCACGTCGGTCCACCACACCGTACCAATCATGTAATAGGGCATGTGGCACATCTGGTCTAAATTTCACCAGCGTGGGCAACATCTAACGGTTGACGTGGCATTCGCTCATTGGACCATTACTTTTACTATGCTTTGACCATTGACAACGGTATGTTTGCAATTAATTTCATTTATTTTTTCACCTTAATTAATTTCAAATTTAATTTTAGAAACCCTTGCCCTTCTGTTTTCATACCAAAAAAAATAACCGTCTACATCACCGTTCTTGTTTACCCCACCGAACACCCCACCTTTCGAAATGGTTCATTGGACTGAAGAAGAAGATATTGCTCTTTGTATGGCGTGGTGCCAAGTGTAAATAAACCCACCACGTTGGGATTCGATTTGGCCCCACGTCCTACAAGAGTTTAATTTTTTGTCCGATGGTTCAAACCGAACCACCGACTCACTGAACCAGAAGTGGATGGACCTCCGGAACAAATGTAGACCTTTCTAAGGCGGTCCACCAAACAATTTTGCAACACCCCCCCCCATGCACCAACCCAATACCCCCGATTACGAGGTGATTGATCTCACCAAGATTGAGTACGAGTTTCAGAGACAAGGTGAGTTTCCCCACTTATCGGCTTGACAAATGATATGGGGGCACTTAGAATATTGGGTTTTAGTTTAGGTTTAATTTACGTTTTTGATGATTAATTTAGTTTTTATTTTGGTTTAATTTAGGTTTGTTTATGTTTATATAGTTTAATTTTTTTTATTTGTAATATAATGTTTAGTATTATGTTTAGTTTAAATAAATTATTTTAAGTTTAAATAAGAAAATAAATAATAAATTCACGGTGACGTGGAGGCCATCCATCAACCTTCCACGCCACCACGACCTCGTGAAAAATGTATTTTGAAGGGTTGGATGAGGTGAATCTACGTGAGTTTCCCCATCAACCTTCATACCAAAAAAAGCCCATGGGTCCCCACTACCCCCACGGGTTCACCGTCGTCAGTGACCCAGGTCACGGTTTCGTGATCGTTTTCGTGAGATGTCTCACGATGTGCAGAGGAGAGAGACAGAGATGCAGAGGAAATAGAAAGGCATGGATGGTGTTGCCGGTGAAGGGGTTCATAAGTGGGGGTGGGTGGATAGTCCAGATGGCAGACTGCGATTGACGTAATAAAAGAGCAGCCGGATTTTTCACCGGTGGTGCCCCTCCCTCCCTAAGCAATTTACTTAAAACCATTGGTTAGTACATAAACGTAACATATTGAGAATGTATCAGTTTTATGATAAGTTAATAATGTATGACATACGTACTAATTATTAGAATTAATTGTTCGCATTTGACTACGTGAGTACGAAAACATATTACAATGGTACAAATCAACTTACTGATGAAAAGAACTAAGGGTGTATTTGGTTCGCATGAATTAAATGGAACTTAACGGAATTGGAATTTGAATTCCAACTTTTAAGGTGTTTGGTTCATTGAATTTGTTGAAACGGTACGGGCCGGTACGAGTTGAAACGGTTCGGGCTGGTACGGGTCACAACGATGCGGGTCGTGGGGGCAAGGTTGATAGATTTCAATATATTAACTAACCAAACACAAAAATAAAGGATTTGAGTTTCCAATTCCAACAATTTCCAATTCCTTTTGGAATGTTGAATTTCCAAATCCAATTCTTTCTAATTCCAATTCTTATACAAATTCCAATTCCAATTCTAAACCATTTCACGAACGAAACACACCCTAATATATTGTAGATCAATGATACTATGAGCTAAAAAAACATTTATAAATGGAGCAAAAAATAAAGAGCAAATGGGTAGCTCGGCGGTAGATGAACCATAGCATTTCTAGAGAAATATTGTAAAGTCTTCAATGTCCACATTAGTATATAAACGCATAAACATTCAAGATACATAATAAATTTCGTGAATGATAACTAACGATTGCTAAAACCTGAAATTATAAAGCATATGGTTTTTTGTAAAATCTTTTTAAGTTCATACAAGGTATTTCAAGTTTTATAAAAGTAAGTGCAAATAAATAAGAAAACTATGGTTTTCTAATTCGAGATTCTTCTAACAAAATTAAACAAACAATGAAGAGTCAAATTTGGGCATATTACCTCTTCGAAAATGAACACGTCTTTAATACATTGATCAAAGATTTGTTGCTAAAGAAACACATACCGAGCACTGGTATCTTCGGGTTGAACCACGACCTCTGCTACTTCAATGGCTCTGGATTAAGACCTAGTTAACTTCAAAAGTGTTGGGTTATAAAAGAATTGCTGATAATAAAAATCAAAACACACGGATCCATTCACCAGTACTTGAAGAATAAGAAATCAGCTTCATCAAGTTTACTGTATTATTCCTCCCCTAAAGGTCAACAAATAACCATCTAAGAGCATTCACATCTCCTTCACCAAATATCATCCATCAAATTACACTAAAAATCACCATTCCACCCTAAATCTTCTCTCTTCTAATTAAAATAATAATACTTTTTTCATACTTTTATCATTATATTTTCTCTCTTCTCATTTACAACTACTTACAAAAATATTAAAATATATATAGGGTTGAACAGTAGCTTTTCATATATAGGGTGAAACAGTGCTTCCATCAAATATTTTCTCTCTCCTCCACTCACAACCACTTACACTCACCCCATATAATTTGGTGGACACACTCACATACATTTGGTGGACCAAATGTGAATGCTCTAAACTACTAGATTTAAGAACTGTTGGATTATCAAGAAGAAAGAGCTGGAATTATAACTACTGGGTTGACAAGTCAACAACTGTGTCTTAGAAGAGCTGGATAACAAAGTGCTAGATTATTCTAGCTATTTACCTTTTATATTCCAGAAGTTTTAGTTTCCAATTGTTTAACCTTAATTTCCAGTAGTTTTACAACTACTGACAATTACATTATCTGTAGGTTGTTAAAGGTATCTTTAATGGTGACGTCAGTAGAAGTTTCTCCCTTGTGTATAAATAGACCAATACTCACAGTATTTTGTAACTTTCGAGCACCCTACCGGGATCACTAGAATCCATTGGGGGAAAGCCAAAAGAGAGAGATAATGTGTGCATCATCTAAGGGAGTGTTTGTACCTTTGATTGAGATGCATTCGGATTATAAATCAAATGACATTACTTCTAGACTGAATTACAAGTTTTGTCCTTTAGGTTTATACCATATTTCAACGGATGTCCTTTAACTTTAAAATTGATTGGTTTTGTACTTTATGTTTTAAAATGTTGCACGTGATGTCCTTTGTTGCTAACTCGGTTAGTTTTCTTCGTTAAATTAGGTCACGTGCCAGGCACACGAGGGCAGAACAGTAAAATCACCCCCTTTCATTTCCCCCCAAATCTAACACCTTATAAACACTAATTCCTTATATCATAATTTGAAAAACCAATCTAGGGTTTGAAATCGTTAAAATCAAAATGGTTTATTGTCGTTGTGGAAGGGAAGCAGTCATCCTCACATCATGGACTGATAAAAACCCTGGTCGTCGATTCTATGCTTGTAATCAAGTTAGTTAAGCTGAACTTTATTTGTTCACAACCTTTATTTTGTAAATTAACAGTTGGATTCGTTGTTCTTAGGGACGAAAATATGGATTCATTGGTTGGGTTTAGAAAAATCGATGTCAAACTTGCACAGACACTATTCCTGGTTTGATTAGGGCTAAGAACAACCTGGAAGCATCGAATCAGGAGCTTGAAACATCAAACAGGGTTCTTGAACACAAATTGAGAGAAAGTGAAGCTAAAAGGAAGCTTTTGAAGAAGATGTTGGTTATTAGTTGGATAGCCTTTGTGTTATATATGATCTTCTAGTCTAATGGTCTAATGTATTAAGGTTGTTAGTGTCTAAGGTTGTTAGTTGGAAAAAGTTTGTAAATTGGATAATGTAATCCTATTTGTGATCTATAAAAAGTGTAAAAAAATGTACAGTTATTTGACCCATTAGAATGTGTGTGAACATTTAGATTGTATATTTGATCCATTAGAATGTGTGTGTGTGTGTGTGTGAACATTTAGAATGCACAGTTACAAAGCTGCATAACACAACAAACACATATGTATATTTGACCCATTAAAACAAACCTAATAACATACATGCAAATCTGACCCATTAAAAACTGAGCAACATACATACAAAGCTGCATAGTTGACAAAACAAAGCCTAATATTTGACCCATTAAAAACTGAGCAACATACTAATCAACATACATGCAAATCTGACCCATTAAAACTGCAAAAACTGCAAATCTGACCCATTAAAACTGAATATTTGACCTGCAAATCAAACACAAACCTGCAAATCTGACTCATTAAAACTGAATATTTGACCCATAACAAAAACAACTCAAACCTGCAAATACAAAACCATACAAAAAAAAGACCAAAACATCTAAAATACCATGAATTACCCTTACATAAGGTCTGTAACATAGTACATCATCCAAAATACAAACCATTTAGTTCAAAAACTACATAACCAAAGTTTAATACCAAAATAGCAAAATACATTCATTAACACGTCCAACTAAGCTTTTGCAGCCTTCTTCCCCTTCTTATCATTACCCTTAGCCTGACCTTGCCCTTTGCATATCCTGGAATTGTGTCCATGGTTCCCACATTTGTTGCATGCTCCTTTAATGTTCTTCCTTGACAACTTCCCAGTCAAACTCATGTCATCCAATTCAACATCTGACCTCTTTCTTGCTTTCTTTGGTCTTCCAAATTGTACATGATGTTTTGGAGGTACAATAAGTGTTTGTGCTGGATTTTAGGCCACATGTCCCTTCCATTGATAGGATTGATCTTGAATGAGTAAACTAGCTTCCAACTATCCATTGTGTATATTGGATGAACCCAGCTTTCCAAAGCTCCTACCCTTTCCCCATTAGCAGCCTTCAGCCAAATTGAAGCCACAGCATGTCTGCATGGCATACCTGAAACCAATATGCAATTTAGTATATTCAAAGACAATTTACACATAGTCAAACAAAAGAAAAGAACTTCAATGACATACCAGTGATTTCCCATCCTATGCAACTACATGTCCTGTTAGCCAAATTGACCACCCTTGCATGATTTGGTTTACCACTAACCTCATAGAGATCTCCCCCATTCCATTGAACATGGTAGTGTGTAGCATCCTTCTTGATTTGGTCAAACTGTTCAGTGGCCCATGGTGTCAACAACCCATCACATCTTTCAATCACACCCAACAAAGTTACAATCCTCCTCATTAAGTATTCTCTTATGTATTCTAGGGCAGATATAATGGGCTTGTCTCTACCTTCAACTATCTTCCCATTATACACTTCACACATGTTGTTCAAAAACATGTCACTTACTGCCCTCCCTGTCATCAATGTTCAATTAAAAGTTCACTAGTACATATCACACATTATTAAAACAATCAACATATAAGTTAACAAATTAAGTTGAATGACATACCAGAGAAGTGTGACCTGGACCAATGTAAAGGTGGAATCTTTGATAACCACAGATGGGCCTGCTTATTGAATGCTTTCAAATTATTCATTGCAGTGGTAAACTCAGGAACTGTTGTGGCTGCTGCACAATTCCATAACATATCTTTATAAAGTTTCCCTCTCCAACTTCCCTTCATATTTTCATGGATATGTCTAAGACAATATCTATGTTCTGCAGGAAGAATTCCCTTTTGTCTATCACTAATGAATGTGAATTTGAGTTTCTATCTAGATCTAGGTCATCAGCCAACAATTCTAAAAACCAAGTCCAAGAACTAAGTGTTTCTGCCTCAACAATTGCATAACATATAGGATAGAGACCATTATTGCAATCAACACCTACAGCAGTTAACATCTGACATGGGAATGGGCCTTTCATGAATGCACCATCAAGACCTAAGAACCTCCTCCCTAGTGCCTTGAATCCTTCTTTTAAAGTTGGCAAACATGCATACATTCTTCTGAACTGTCTGGTTGGGCTATCTGGATCTGGGGATGGTTCAACATCGATTTTGACTGTGCTTCCTGGATTCTTGTCTAATAGTTCACTCCCATAATCCTTAAGTAGGGAGCACTGTTCTGCATAGTCTCCTTCAAGGTGCTTCTTAGCCCTAATCTTAGCCCTGCATGCCTTCATTCTTGAAATCCCAAGTTGATACTTTCTTTGAAATTGTTCTTGTACTGCTCTAACAGGGATATTTGGGTTCTCTTCCACCTGCTGTAACATTTCCTGAGATAAAAACTTTGATGTACAAGCATAGATCTTTCTTGTTTGAAGACAGGTGTGGTGGGTGTTTAATGTCCTAACAAACCAAGATTCTGTGTTGTTATCTTTTGAAACAAGTATGGTCCAAAGGCATTGATATAAATGTGGATTTGTCCTTTTGCCCCTCCCACCTACATTAACTGTTTCACCTAGCTGTTTTAGTCCCTGTGGCTTTTTTCTTAACAGTTGCCCCCTTAACTTTGGTTTTGTTAACAGTTGCCCCCTTAACTTTGGTTTTATCTTTTGTTTCTTTCAATTCAGTGGCCACCTTTTCACCCCTCTGTTTGGGTTGACTTAAAATGTGGACACCAGTGTCATCAACATCAAAATCTGTCTGAGAACCTTTACAAACTGCCCTAACCCTCTCATTATCATCTTTAATTACCTTATTAACCCTTCTAGTTTCCACTGCATGCTTCTTTATTAGTTGTTTTGCTTCCTGCTTGGTTCCAAATATCTGGCCTAAAGAAAAGTTAGCTAGATTCTCATGTGCCCTTCTAAGTTTATGTAAATGTTTCTTCCTTATGCTTGTTTCATTATCATCTGAATCAGACCCACTATAAAACCTTTCATTATCTATGAAATCCAATTCTGGTTCACCCTTTGGTTCATTTGATATGTTGTCCTCAACTTCTGGATCAATATGCATCCTATAATCAGACATGTCCACATCAGGTTCATCAATATTGTTGTCAGCATCCACAATATAATCACTGTCACTATCATCCTCATCCATCTCTTCAGCCTTGTTTTCTTCTCCAACTTTATCATTTTTATTGTGTCATCAACATTCTCTTCAAACAAGTCATCAACATTGTCTTCAAACAAGTCATCAACATTCTCCACATTTAGATTGTCTTGAACTTGGCTAAACATGTCATGAATTCCACTTTGTTACACTACCTTACTTGACTCTTGACTGGCCCTCATATAACCTTCATGAATTCCACTATGTTCCCCCCTGTTCTCCACATTTAGATTGTCCTGAACTTGGCTAAAGATTAGCTTTGAGGGCACAAGTGCAATGGGCCAGGTTCATCAATCTCCTCTATTGTAAGACCAGACTTGACCTTTGTTGGTGACAAAAGCAGTTCTTTAATGTTATTTAACCCATGAGTAACGTAAACATCTATGAACTTATGCATTTCCACATGATTAGCCAATACCCGACAATCTTGATCACTACTTAGATCCTCAAGACCATTATCTAAATTTTTTCCAGGATATAAATACATGTAATACATTGCTTCAGTTCCATTATATCCCAACAAATCCATCATCTGACCCACCTCGTGAATAGAAAACTGGTCAATATCTATCAAGTCGACGTAATCAATCTTACCTGCCACATATCTACAGCCTGGAGGAGATGTTAGCCTACCACTATGATGCAGGATAATGGTGAACAGATTCGGATAACAATCTGCAACATGTAAATAATCAACATTATAAACAATTAAACGCAAAATTTTATGGTTTCCAGTAGAAAAAAATTTAAACTTTACCATATATCTCTAAAACGTACTCATCCTCCAAAGATTCTCGAATAACCCAACTTTTCTGTGCATGATCATTCGCTGTTCTCACCATTTGTGTCGAAACCCTATTTTCAGAAACGTAAAGGGTGAATTATGAGTAAGGATTATGATATAAGGGTTTATCAGATGTTATATTTGGGGAGAAATGAAGAGGGGGTGATTTTACTGTTCTACCCTCGTGTGCCTGGCACATGACCTAATTTAACGAAGAAAACTAACCGAGTTAGCAAAAAAGGACATAACGTGCAACATTTTAAAACATAAAGTATAAAACCAATCAATTTTAAAGTTAAAGGACATCCGTTGAAATATGGTATAAACCTAAAGGACAAAACCTGTCATTCAGTCTTACTTCTGATTATCCCTGAATTGTTTTGATGATGTGTTTACTAATACTTGAAATAATTTTCTTACAAGTTATTATTAAAAAAAGAGAGAATTACTATTTGCATCCATGTGTTTAGTGGTTTTAACTACTTGAATCCAAAGTTGAAAACTTTAACTACTTGCGTCCCTAAACTGAAATTAACTAACACCTTGAGTCCAAATTTCTCTGTTAACTATTTGCGTCCCTGTGTTATAGTGGTTTTAGTTAACAGAGTTAGAAATTTGAAATCAAGGTGTTAGTTAATTTCAGTTTAGGGACGCAAGTAGTTAAATTTTTCAACTTTAGATTCAAGTAGTTAAAACCACTATAATACAGAGACGCAAATAGTAATTCTCTCTTAAAAAAACAAACACAAACACACTCTCATATCCAACAAAAACTAAATATCATTAGGATTCGTCATAGGGATGGGGTTGCCCCTGTGACAACATTCCTGTGTGAGAATAAGTATCTGTGAGAGAGATAGTATAACTGAGAGTGATATAAGAGTATAGAATGAATCAGTTATATTACCTGCCCATCTATTTATACTGCTTAGTGGGGTAGGGTTTGCCTTAGGAATTGTATTTGCATTCGGATTTGTTTCCATAAAATAGGAGACATCGTCTTTAATGAGAATCTCTCTTAATATGCGGAGTTTTGTTATTTAGCGATATGTATGATTCCTTATCATATTTGTAGGTTGTTATCAAATGCTTAATAGGTATTGATCGGGTTTAATGAAGTGAACCGGGTCATACCTCGTCACTTGCAAATTAAGTTAACAACTTTGTCATGTTGTTTTGGTCAAAGAACGCCTTTTGATGGCCAGTGTTCGGGTATTTTAAAAACCTACAAATCCTATTTTGAGTATACCCAAAGACTGAAAATTTGTAAGAGAAAATGCTTCAGTTAAGAGCATGTTTAGTGCACAACTCGAACGTGGTTCGACAGTGTTTTAACATCCCTAGAATCCTCTCGTGTGCATGTAGCATATAGAGCTTTAGAACACTCTGAGAGGTCATTAATTTGTTCTTATGAACTTCAAATAATAAACTTAAGATCATTAAATTGCAAGAGAGCAAACTAGTGAGAGACGTTGTAAAACATTCGTTGATGATCATTGAACTTTAGTGATAGTGTATAATGGATCCCGCCTATATTTTGGAGAATGCTTGATCATCTCCATCATTTTCAATAGACATTTTTATAATGGTGATTTCTATTGGTTTAGAAAAGTAAATAACAACTTGTGGCCGTTGAAAACTATGAGAATGTATAGTGGACATTTTATCATAACAGTATCCATTTGAAATTCTTAATCTCTATATTTATATGGTCATATCTCTAACTATATTCTATTAACATTTCACACTGCATAACTGTGGCTAACATAAAAACACTAGAAATTATAATAACTATTCCCATCTTTGATGTTCGTATAACGTTTTCCTATAAGTTTCTACACTTTTGTTTTAAAGAATATATTATAAACATTACTGTATTACAAACTTTTGTACAGATAACTTTGCAAACATTTGTAAGTTTTATTCAAGACTAAAACAAACTATCCAGAGGATGTTTCATGGTAATATCACTTGCTAGAGCCTAGAAGGTTTCTTCTCCTTTTTTTTTAAATGTAACATATATGATATATATTTGGTTACTAGATATATAAATACCTAGTATATAATAGAAGATGGTTACTATGTCCCATCACTTCAACAAAGATTTGAGGAGAAAGAAATGATGTGTTTACATATTCTCAAGGAAATATGGACGTAAGAAGATAAAAAAAAATATGATATCTATGAATTAGAAGTAAAATTGTTTCTTTATAATGTGAAAAGGAAATGATCAAATGAAGCTTTGAAAACTTATTGCATTCATCAAGGAAACCAATTAGTTATAGATCATATAAATTGTTCTTACAACAACATGTGCAATTCAATGCTATTGAGATTTAGTTGGATTTCAGATTTAAAGACATTATTACTAGTTTTAAATATCTCTTGACGGTGCATATCTTTAACAATCATTATATTGGAAAAAAATAGAATATTTTCATCCAAGTGGTGGGAAAGTGACATGTCACTGAAGAATCCAAAGAGTATAGTGTAGTACAAATGGATGAGCTTATCAAAGTCTTCGATATCAAAGTCTTCGAGTATGTATGGAAGTGGATTGAGATTGGTGTTACTATTGAGGAGTAGTGTTGCTTTTAAGGTGGATAGAAGGGCATAGGTGGTCTCATCGGTCTCATAGGGTGTTCCGTCAATAGCGCATTATACAACAACTATTATTAACGTAACAACGTAAATAAAAATATCAAAATTTCAACATCTATCATTTTTAGATAACAAAATTAAAAGATGACACAATTACGAACCATGAACCTTTAATATCAAGTTAGCAGTCACACATTATCAAATAAACCACAAAGACATAGTATAATTATCCAATAAAAATAAAACGGAATTACTAAAACAACACATAACGCAAACATATGAATGTATAGTAGTTTTAAGAAATTAACCTACTTATATCTACGTTACCATGGACAAAGTATTTGAAGCACTGGAGGGTGTCCCAACCCCCATTATTTTTTGGCTCGATAGTGTAAAGTTTCTCGTTTTCATCTGAAAAGTTTTATATTTTGAATCCAACCGTCCACCTATTTAATTTGATTTTCCTTAAATTTGGGTCGTGTGACTTAAAGGTGACTTGACATGGGACGTCAGGCCACAACATCCAGCCTTATAATTATTCAAACTAGATGTTTGAAACATGTGTTATAAAATCATCCATAAGTTTTAATAGTATAGTCTCTAGAAAATAATAATAATTATACTGAAGAAATTTGGATGAAAGAATAGTCACTGAAGGAGGCAGGAGTCAAAAGCTGCTTTTGACCAAGTTAGGGGAAACAACGTTGGATTTTCCACACCACGAGCCCCGTCGCTCTCTTTTTCAATCCAACACGACCACAAACGTCTAAAGACAGAGGTGTGCTGCTTCTACAATAAGTGCTCACATTTCATGTTTTACCCATATAGTTCTTTAAGTGACTTATATTACCACTAACTTTTGTCTTTCGAATTACTATCCATCTAAAACTAGTTAAAAGTTAACTTTAGTTGTTAATAGTAAATTAATCATAAGGAATGACCATAAAGTGTGTTGTAATTTAAGTTCAAAGACAAAAAGCTGTGTAGATTAGAAAAAAACATCAAGAAAAGCATTCTTTTAGAATAATGTTTACTAAAAATCACATGCATGGAATGGTCATTTTGTTAGAACTGAATTTTTAACGCAGTGAAATAACACAGAGTTTGTAGTTATGGACTTAATCTTTTCGGCTAAACAAGTTTATGCCAGTTTCAGGCCAAACTCATGAATTGTGTTTACGCTAACTTGACGGGTTCTTAGGTTGACCCATATAACCCATTTGTTTACTTTTTCTTTTAAGTGTGTTTCATGGAATGATTTAAACTAATTGAATACTTTTATACAAATTTTACAAAATAAAAATTAGTAGTCATAATTTAGCATAACTGTTTAAAAATAAAATGTAAATTTTGAACTATAAAGTATTAATATTCAAAGTTACTAAGCAAAATTTTCTCGGGGGGTTGTGTCCGTTTGTGATCATTTGTTTGCCCTTGGGTTTGTACCGGTTTAAACATGTGGTAGACATGACCTATTGAACCACCCAATATTTGACCATCTTTTTAATATATAATCTTCACCAACCTCTATAGTATATAGCTATTTGATCAAATCTAAATTATCACACACGGACCCAAAATTTTTAATGAAATAAGCACATGATACCCGCAATAAGCCTTAAACACACAATACCTAACAACGTAAACTACAATATATATTCCAAAAAATGCACAACCACAAAGTTCAACCACTAATAAAATGACACGTGATAACACAAATAATCAGCTATCACGCTTTAATCCTAAAATAAATACATAACACCCATACCAACAAATCACTAACACATGAAAATGATTCACAATCAAATTAAACCGCTATTAACAACTTGGAAGGACAAAAAGCACCAATACAATTTTTCACATAATTGTACACCATATCTCATGATGTCTACTTGAATAAAGCCTTGTGTGGGGACTAAAACAATACAAATCATAAATGTAGGGACCAAACTTAATATATCATCACTGTGGGGAACTCTATGGTTGGATGTTACTAAAGTGTCCCATCTCCTTTCACACCTCTCATTTCCTTTATATACATTTCTTACCCCCAATTCACTCCACCCTTCATTCCTCCTTCCCTCTCTGATCTCACTTCAGAGATTTGGAGGGAAACATTCCCGCCAAAAAAAACCTGACTTAGTAAAGATCATTTCAGTAATATTATTACTGATTTGTTCAGTTCGTTTACAACTATACACCCTTACGTTATGGAGGTTGATCGTACGGGTAGTATTGTATCCGTACGATCAGCTGTCAAATATTCAGAGCATGTGGTAACTACTACTGCTACCACATGCTCTGGACACCGTGACCCGAACGATCCGCTGACTAAGAAGCGGATCGTCCGGATCACGGTGACAGATCCTTACGCTACGGACTCATCCTCAGAAGATGAGGATGAGCGAGCGGTGAAACGTGTGAAAAGACACGTTTCTGTTATCGATTTCACCGCTCCTTCGAGAAACTTTTCTTCTCGAAGGAGCGGTGGATCGAAGACGCCTCTGAAAAAGTTCAGAGGCGTCCGCCGCCGCCCGTGGGGCCGATGGGCGGCGGAGATCCGTGATCCGCACCGGAGAAAGCGATTATGGCTTGGAACGTTTGATACGCCGGAGGAAGCTGCGACGGTGTACGACAACGCCGCCGTTAAGTTAAAAGGTGATGCTGCTGTCACAAACTTTCCACGTGTCGCCGTTACAAGAACCGTTACCGTTGATAGTATTAGTCAAAGTCATAGTAGTACTAGTGGTAGTGAAGGGCTGTTAAATAACGACGGTATGTCGCCGACGTCTGTGTTACGTGGTAATGGCGAGTTAACGGCGTTTGGCGGTTTGGAGTGTGCTGACGTGGATATGTTTGGATTGGATATTGACTTGCCGTTCAATTTACCGGATTTTTTGGTGTCGGGGAGTTACTGTGGCGATGAGTTTGGAGATATTAATATTGATGATTTTCTCGTTGACTTTTGAGGGAATTATTGATTTAAAAATTTTAAAGTATAAATATTGTATATTTTGTTATATTAAGTTTTGGTGTAAGTGATAATTTTATAGGAATATGTGGGTAGTATGGTAAATTTGAGTCGTCTGAATAGATGTACGGATGGGAGTGTATAATGAGCTGGTTTTGTATATTTGCAATTTTGTGTATGATGTCTGTGAATTGGAGACATTTATTGGTAAAGTAAATGTATTTGCATTTTATTAATGCTTTTGTATGGTGTATTTGCATTATTTAATGTTTAATTTTATTGTATTTTTATTTGGTTAGTGACTTGGTGTTTTATTTTGTAGGGTTAAATATAAATATTTTATTTGGAGAATGGGTACACATACATGCGCCTGACATTGTGCATGCGCGTGATAGGTTTAATTATTATTATATTTATTTACTAGCTTTTATCCCGGGAGTGTCCCGAGGTTGAAATATCTAATATAACATAATAAAATATCTAATATGACAACATAATTAATGTTTTTCCAATACATGATTAATGAATAATAATAATAATATTATTATTATTATTTATTTTAAAGAAATTTCTGCCATAAGTTATCATATTCAAATATAAAAAAAAAAAAGAATCTCTGCCTATTAAGTTATATTTATCGTTTGTGATTTATTAGTAGAGTAAAATATATTTGAAAACAAAACCCCATAAAAATAGTTGTTTTTTTTTCTCCGTTTTTTATATAGCACTATGGTACTCGTTGGAAAGATAATAAAATGCTCGTTAATTTGGTGTAATTTTTTTCTTTAGAAAATCTCGTATATAAAAGATATTAACTTTTAAAAGTTATGGGAGGAAACATTAGAGAGAATTTAATTTTGTTTTTAAATTCTTATCTTTTCCTAAAATATTATAATATATATAGATTTATTAAAAAACTCAAAAATTAAAAAATCCTACATGATGCCATGTGGCACATTCAAGGAGGGGTTGAGGCCTCCATTGAATGCCACATTATCAAAGTTCAATTCTTTTATTATAAGTTATAGATTTAATTGCGAAACTTGCGAATGCGTTTATTGATGTTTTTGCGTGATATGTTTACATTCTTTAATGTCTTATTTTTTGAACGGCTTCTTTAATGTCTTATGAATACACTAGTGGGAAACCCACACGATACGACGGCGATAAAAAATGACATTATTTTATATGCTCTTGCTGCTAATTCTTCTTAATCATAATCTCCTGAATTTTAATCAAATAAAATACCAAACTTTATGGTTTATAACACGTTCCTTATACAAATCATCATCATACTCATAAAGGCTTATAAAAACATGTTCTTATTAATGTTAATGAACACTATGATGGAATCATATGGTGATAATAACACTTTGCTGCAAGATCAAGGCTCTGGCTACTGAACTTTCATGTTTTATGTTAATAGAACATCATGTTAAATTTGTAAATCAATTAAAAATATGTTTGTAAATGTAGACTTTTAATTCTTTATAGACCATCTTCAATAACTTTGACACAAATCTCGAGGTTAATCTTTATTGCGACTTCGATAACAATATCCATGCCAACTTTGACTTAACTTCAATCTCATCTATGAAACTCAATCAGTTGGTCAAAACATTTAGAATAATGCATGGGTCGAAAGGACTATAGCATTGATGAATGATAGTCTAAGACGCCATACATAGTAATAATAATGATGCTCAACCATGATTTATGTTATTGTATCAGAAGCGCAAATTATAATAGTTTGAAAGATTTTTTTTACTCATTCACTTTCTTTTAGGCATGAGATATTTTTGTTTCTTTTCTTCAGTAAACAATTATTATTAAATTGTATCATATGTTTATAAATTAGTTTAAATCCCCATATTCAAATATTATAAAACAAGAGACATTACTCAAGTATTTTATATTTTTCAGCAAACCTCAACTTATTGTAACCCGTAAACATGTGATAATCCATTAGATATGGATAATTTATCTTATACAGTTTAGTATGCTAACATAAATATATGTTCATCCACCATGTGAGACTAAGATTTGATTTTTGTGTTTTTCTATTGACCACGTCATTTGTATCTTACTTTATTCACGAGTTCTAATCCTATATTATATTTAAAAAAAACATTTTTCAACATTGATCTCATTTTAATTCCCCACAATGACATAATTATCTATAAATGATTTGATGATATAGTTAATCTAAATCTCTTATTATATTTGATGAGGTTATAATGACTAAGGCAAAATAGGTGTTTGTCAAACTGAAGAGAAAGAAAAATGATGTCAAGAATATATACCACGATACATACATATACATGTTTATAAAAGTTGAAACTCCTACAACATCATCAAATCAGAACAAGAGTAAACAAGGATGTCTTGTATGAACAAAAATAAATCATCTTTTTAAAACAAAATCCAAAAATACATACAAGCATAACCAAGTAGAGACAAAACATACAACACTTGAGTAACCTTGCTTATCAAAACACGTTCACTTCTTTCGATGTATTCAAACGGAAAGTATCTTGCTTGGTTGCTTTCCCTTACATTCACCTTGTGTCTAACCATTCTTTTTATGGACAAAGAAAATTAATTTATAAGAGTTTGTTGTCTCTTTAGTTTTTTCAAATAATTACTAAATCATTTAATTTGATAAGGAGTTGCATCTCTTCACTTTCTTCTTTTTAATTATTATCATGTTACAAGAATATGATGAGATATTACTATTATATAATTTAAAGCAATTTAATTGTATTTATCAATTTAGTTAATGATTCATTTATCAATTTAATTCTCATGTAAAAAGACTATTTTGCACCCTTACTCTCTTCATTAAGTTGTACCATAAGAATAAATTGTTGTAATTACTTAAATTTGGTTGGAATCCTTGCTATATGCTTTATAATATAGTATAGATATATTTTTTTTATTTAATTAGTGTTTTATTGTCGGGTTAAATGCTTATTTTGAAAATGAAAACACATTCATGCGGCTGAGATATGTACA
This sequence comes from Ambrosia artemisiifolia, assembly GCA_032199755.1. NCBI lineage: Eukaryota > Viridiplantae > Streptophyta > Magnoliopsida > Asterales > Asteraceae > Ambrosia > Ambrosia artemisiifolia. The sequence continues at coordinate 28,334,967 of CM063513.1, forward strand.
TGCGCGTTACAGAATAAAAAAATAATAATAATAAATTTAAAGCTACGTGCAATTGGTGCTACTAAAAAATTTTGCTTTAAAGGTTTACCAATGTTTTAAAAACCGGTTTTTTTACCATACCGGATTGGACTCAGAAATGGTTCAACTAGGTTGTATCAGACGGTTCAACCGGATTGACTAGCTAAAATTATACGAGTAATTCTGTAAAATACAACTTCGATTCAAAAAGTAATCCAATAATACATGATTTCATAATAAAATAATAATCCAAATGATAACCGCTCAACAAATGTTTAAAGAACTGCAAAGATGTTGAAAGTACTGAAAGACTATTTAAACGGATAACCATTGTACAGAGCAAATCATTAGACGCATGGAAAAGTCAATTGGACAAAACAGACGTTTAGAAGATGATGAAAACTTAGCAGATGTTGAAAGCACTGACGGAAGTTGAAATCACAGAAGCATAACTACAATAGACGGCCAGTGCATATCTGTGAGGTGTACAATAATAAATAACATCAAATGAACAAACTTATTTGTATACCACATTAGTGTGGTTATACAAACTTGTACAGATTTGTAATCGTTAACTTGTAATTAATATGTGTAGATAAATATATAAAAAGTTATTATTATATCAAACTACGTAAACAATTAAACTTAAATACTAACAATTATTATTGCAGTTCATATTATTATGTACATTTACTTTAGTTAACATCTTTTATTAGATGATTCAATTTGTTCTTAAGATATCACTATATATTTTAACTACAGAAGTCTTTTCAACTTCATGGTTATAATCTTGAACCGTGTAATAAATGATGAAGCTTAACTGCCAAAACATTGGTAATACTTACTCACGGTTTTAGATATAATAAACTTTATTCAACTTAATTTGTTGTTATTTTTTTTGTCAATAGAAAAGGTTATGGAATGAACCACATATTCAAACAAAACATAGATAATAACGGTCTAGCATAACATTAATATTTTTCAATCACAAACCATAATCATTATAAACAAAATAACCACATTATAAAAATATTCATACTTGAAATGCAAGCATATAGAAATATTTAAATTTCATCATCTTCATCACATGAACTCCAATAAAAAAAATGACTCTTCCATAACTTGTTCCACGTGCTCTTTCAAATACATTATCCTTGCCCTGATCATTTGTTCCAGATTAAGATGAAATGTATTCCGATTAATGTTAGTCATCCTTTTCTTGTCCAGATATTCAAGAAACTCCAAGTTGTTTGAATACCCTAACTTCTCTCGTTGAATTAAATTTTTCCAAACATTGTCATAGTTAACAATTGCTATTTCAAACTCATGAGAGTAAAACCAATTTACAACATGATATGGCTCAACCAATTCTTCATCAACAATAGTTTGCTACAACATTTCCATTTAGAGCATTTCATCCGAATTCCTAAATTCATTGTTCTTACCAATTTCATACTTATGTCTCTGCAAATCTAAATTCATTTGTGCTATTGTTTCCCTTGGTAATTAGCAGTGATAACAAACATTATTTAAATACAAATAAATAAATGATACCGCATGAGTTTAAAAATGAGCTTCAAGGTCGTAATTATTATTTGCAGTAGAGACACCTAAAAGTCTATGATGGCCACTGTAAAAATGAAGGATCTAGGTTATTATTTACAAAAAACGGCGGTTCTTTATTGTGCATGGTACTTAATTTTACTATTAAACAACTAAAAAATGTTACCCTTAATTTACGTTTGATAATTTTTATTTTAACCAAACATTAAGAATTATTTAATTTCACAAAAGTAATCTTTAAATCATTTGCGATCTTTCAGTTTTCCTATAATTATTACTTGTAACTATCAAACTTATTATTGGTATTGCATTATTTGATTGAAAATATATTTTTTAACAACAAAACTTTTAAAAGAATATCATCCTTTATAAAATGTCTAATTATAGTTTATCATCATTTATAAAATGTGTAATTATAGTTTCTATTCATGATATATTATGTTTAAAGTTAATAATATTCTCATGATACAGTTTTATAAGCATTCACAATTGCTTACTAATTGTAAGTAATATTTTTAAGAAACTATATCAATTTGTACATATAAATCATTTGAGTCCTTTTATTTTTCCTGTAATTATTACGTATATCCATAACACTTATTTTTCTTATTAAATAATTTGAATGAAAATAAATTTTATAACAACAAAATTTCTAAATGAAGCAGGCGAGATAGCAATACAAAATGCTATATTGCAAAGTAACATTCACAACATCCGAGTTATTCTATACTCTGTTCAACAGATGTTGTCAAACAACTGTTATAGCAATCAAACTTATTATTGGAATTCTATAATTTCACTGAAAATATCCGAGTTAACAAACTACATACAAAATAGAAGTCTTCTAAAGGAAGAACACCGGATATCCCTACAAAACTGCATTAATGCCAAGTAACACATTTACAATATCCGAGTTAAGAAACTACATACAAAATACAAGCAAACATAAAAGAAGTTTTCTAACAAAACAAAACCTAGAGGATGATCTTGGCTGCCATTCCTTGAATAAGTCGAGACATATGGGTTTTGGTATACACCCATCTCGTATTTAGACAGGCTTTGGACGTGGAAATGATAGAATAATATTTTTCTTTGATTGTAAGAATCTTCCAAGAACACCAATTCTAACTTCATTACCAACGGATTGTTGGCAATACATTTTTCTTTGAGTATAAGAATTTTCAAAAAGACTAGTGGGAGAACATTTGAACGTAATATAATTATGCATATGGGATGAAGAGTTGGAAAGTGACAGTGTTTCAAAGGATATAAAGTTATAAACTGACAATGGGGACTTCCTCCCTTTTTATAGGTGAATAAAGCATCTATACTTTTACTATAAAAGGGATTTTAACAATAATTTTTTAGAGTGAAACACAATTGGAACACACAAATAATAAAATAATATTTTTAATAACTTAAAATTAATTAAGTTTCAAAATCATAATCATTAACTTTGGCATTCGAGCTTCTGTTGAGATAAAATAACAATCATTTAGATCAAGTCTAAAGTATTGAAAGGTATCCCCATTTTAGTCTATATTGTGTTTTACAACATCTGTTGACTTATCAACAGACGTTCTAAACAACTGTCATCCATTAGAGTTTTCCAATCAGAGATTACCATGTGGAACGGTTCTTGACCATTTACTTACTATAATAGGGATTTTGAGCTTTTTTATAGAGTGAAACACAAATGGAAACACTAATAATAGAATAATATTTTTTATAATTCAAAATTATTGTTATTATTATTATTATTATTAACGTTCAACTAATAAAAACGTGAATAAATTAAGATTCAAAATCTTAACCCTTACTTTGGCATTCAAGCTTCCATTGATATAAAATAATCATCTGTTTGACCAAAGTCTATCAATGTTTAAGATATCCTCACTTTATTTTATATCATGTTTTACAACGTTTGTTGATTTCTTAATAGTTCACAAACAACTGTCATCCATTAATATTTTTTCAATCAGAGTTGACTATGAGGAACAGATCTTGATTATATACTAACTATAATAGAGATTTTAAGCCCTTTTATAGAGTGAAACAAAAATGGAAACACAAATAAATATTCTTTTAACAATTTAAAATTATTGTTACTATTATTATTAACATTCAAGTAATAAAAACATGAATAAACAAAATTTCAAAATCGTAATCATTAGTTTGGCAGTCGATCGAGCCGCTATTAAGATAAAATAACCATTGATTTGACCAGTATCTATAAGTGTTGAAAGCTATCCTCATTTTATTCTATATGCTCTGTTTTACAACATCTGCTGACGTGTCAACAGATGTTATCAAACAATTGACATTCATTACCAGCCGCCAAAATAAGAGATTATCAGGTAAAGATGACAAATCTTGGCCATAATACTTACTATAATACGGATATTGCACCTTTTATAGAGTGAAACACAAGTGGAAACACAAATAACAGAAAATTCTTTTTAAAAATTTAAAATTTTTGTAAATATTATTATTAACGTTCAAGTAAAATACACATAAATTGACTAAGTTCTACGTTCGTAATCATTACTTTGGTTGTTGAACCTTCGTTGAAATAAAAAACAATATGTTTGACCATAGTTTATCAGTGTTGAAAGCTATCCTCAATTTATTTTATCCTCTGTTTTACAACATCTGTTGACTTGTCAACAGACGTTCTCAAACAACTTTTGACCATGTTAGCATCAATTTTGGGGATGTCAGCATCAATTTTTCATATATAAAAACCCTCTTACATCCAAACAGAGATTACACTGTCTTATTGTATTCAAAATACATAAAAGCGTTTCCTTATCAATTACGACCTAAATCCATTCAACTTCGAAACTATCAATCTTATGTTGACCTAAATCCAATTCACTTCATCTCTTCAATCATCTGCATGGATCTTCAAGTAAAAACCCCCCATGACTATATATCATATCTGGTAAAAACACAATATAACCATCCATTTCACTCCACAATCGATGTGCTCTGCAAATCGAAATACCTATCCATCCTCACCGTTGATGCTCCTGTATATGTGGATACTCTGAAAACATTTTGGCTTAAAGATGAGTGTCTCATAAAAGACAAAAAGCCTTATGCAGTTGTCTACAAAATTGGAGATACAGATATCCAGATAGCCCCACAATCCATCTCCACTACATTCTCCCTAAACGACTTGCAAGGTAATGATTCTTTGCTAAAAAAAATAAACTTCACATAGAGTTCATTGAGAGAGGGTATGAGGGTCAATTGACTAGTGCAACAATTTTCAAACCATAGTTCCCCCAACAATGAAGGTTTTTTTTTTCCATACCCTTCTTATATGTCTGTTTGCAAAGACAACTTCTTTTAATGAAATATCGTTGAAAACAAAGTATCTTGGGTATGCAATTTTAATAGACATTGATTATAACTTATCCCATGCACTATTTAATGATTTAGTATCCAATGTAAAGGCCATAAATTCTGGATCCAATAATGCTTTCCTACTATAACCAAGATTGCTGAGCTTCTACTTACAAAAACCTTTGCCTAATAATGATTTTAGAAAAGGTGTATCTTTTACAATAAAAAGCTTATCAAATGAAACTTTTACAAGAATGCTGGTCATTAAAGGCCAAGAAAAGATTATTAAAAGTAAAAGTTCTAAAACACAAACAAAGACCGATGCTTCAACATTTGTTGTTGTAACATCTGTTGCCGAGCCCACTACTCCTGGTGGGCATAGTACTATAACCCACTGCTGTGGAACCCACACAAGTGATTTCGAAAAAGAAATCACAATTCAAAAATCCCAGCAAAAAGAAATCAAAAAGGGTATCTCTGGAGGTTAATACATCAAAGGGAACCGCTCCAGTAACACAAGAGCAGAAAACAACATCTGTTAATACTTCTTCTCTGCAGATGGAAATATCACCAATGAGAGAAATTCTTGATGTATCCTCCAACAGCATCATGTTGTAAGCCAAGGGCAGCTACAACATGAGCTAGATGATTCACTTGAAAATTTGTTTACAAGTCCTCCTCCCGGGGCTGGCTCTCTTTAAACTCCATCACCCTCTCCCTCACATGCCCCACTTCTCATTCCACCTACATTTCATTCATTGTTTGAGGCAATTGATAAATCTCAGGCTGAAACCAATTCCTCTCAATCTTTGAGTTCGGAGAATATACACCTAGAAGTGACTGGTCCTAAAAAAAATCAATTTCCTAGCCCACGGGCAGAGAAGGCCACACCCTCTGAGTTACAAGTAAATATTGGTTGTAATTCAAATGAAACAGCCAGTACAACTGTATAGACCACTGTCTCACAGTTGGACAGTGGTTACACCAATCAGACTTCCTTGTAGGCAACAACTGTTGAGGCTACAACTGTAACCTCTGTTCCAGTTGGAAGTCCAAAGAATCAAGGAAAAGGAGCATTTGCCTTCTCTCACATTGATTTACATCATGTGATTGAATCAAATACAACTACCACAGGTGGTAAGAATTCAGATGATGCTATTAATTTAGGTGACGCGTTAAAATATCAGGATTTGACGGAGATGGTAACTAAAATTGAAGCCTTAGTGGAAGCAATAAAGGGAATAATCCAATAGAAAACAGTTATGATTGCCAATAAAGTCTGGAAATCAGTTCAGCCAACTATCCAGGCTCAACAAAAATTAGCAGACATTAATCATTATTCTCCTATGGAGTTAATAAGAAACATTGTGGAGGCTAGATATAAGGATACTAAAGTTGATTTGAAAGCCATCAAAGAACATCTGTCAAACATAACTGGGTCTGCCCTTATAACCTTCCCAACAACTTGCAAACCACAACAAACACCAATCAAAACACCAACATTCCCTAAATCCAATGCTAGAGATCGACTGGTGGATTTTCTACCCATCCAACTGAAACCGCAACCACACCATTCACCACTGCTACAAGTTTCATTAGACAATCCACAACATTACCACATCAATCACAAATCCAAATAACATCTGTTGGCACTAAAAGTATACCAAGAAATGTTTCCAGCACAACTGCACTTATAATCTTCCTAACATCTAAACCCATTCCAGCTGCTCCTATCTCATCGTTTCCACATCCAACATGCAACACTAGCACTATATCAACACACTCATCTTACTCAAACAACCTACCACCACTGGGTGCTCAACTTCCTCTTAAACTGATAGCAATACAACCTGAGATAGAGACTTTATACTTAATAGGTGATCCATCATCCCTATCTTTCCCATCTATTGAAGGTTTTCTTAAGCCTAAAAATGTTGATAAGTATCTAAAGATGAAAGTCCAACAGGCTAAAATGATTGTTAAAGAGCTATCCAATGGGAAAGATGAGAGTACTACTCAACGAATCTTGCAAACACAGCTTAGCAATTTTAGAAAAATAAAAGATTTTGCAACGGATATGAGCAAGTCCATGTCTGAGAAACCGATAATTCCTGAATTGGAGAGTAAATTGAGAGAAAAATTCATTGACCATATTGTAAAGCTCAAAGTTTACAAGGTCACTAAAAGTCAATTTGCTGGTAGGACTTCTGAAGAACACAGAGCTGAAATAGATAGAATGGAAAAGTTTTTAAACAGTCTAATCAGAAAGTAACTCCACTTGATTGGAAGAATGAGAAACAAAGTGATCCTAAAAAGGCATTGAACTCAAAGAGAATGAGACAGGAGTTAGTTGTTGCACAATATGGCCATATGAGATCAGTTGCTAGATGGCCAGAATCAAGTTTGGTTGACACCCTACAAACTACTGGAGAAAAATAGAGAAAAGGATCCACCTTTCCTTAGAAAGCCAGTTTATGCTAATGAAGAGGAACCTCCTCAACAGACCCTTAGACACAAACGTCTGTCCTCACCAAGTGACCGTACCATGGATATTATCAAACAATCAAAAAAGATGAAACAAATGTCTAATGGCTGAGAGTATGCTACATCCATAAATCTGTTAAAGAACAACATCTGCTGAAGACTAAAGAACTGTTGAGAAAAAAAGTCAGTTGAAGCTTTAGACGTGTTTTCTCTTCAATAGATGATGAAGACAGATGATTAATTAACAGATGTAGTAGGATAGTTGTTAACCTAACAGATGTTATATTTGCGATGATATATCAAAGGTATACTTTGATAAAAACATTTGCATGTTTAATCATACCGCAAAACTTTCCATAATTAGTTATCATACATTACTTTGACTCCTCCTCTTTTAACTTTCATAACAATGCCTCTCGGATCTTAACACTGGCTTTCAAGGTCTCCTCAAGTGACAAGAATGTTGTTTCAACAGATGTTTGCTAACAGTTGTTTGTCAAGAATATTAAAGAGTGTCTAACAAATGTTATCTACTTAATAAGATATTAATATTAATAAACCTCTCAACTCTTATTAATTTGGTAATATTGACTTTTATTGAGTATCTGCAAACAAAACACTAAATGTTTTATACGCCAACACATGATAAAATTCATAATAATCAAAATGATGCCAAAGACATATATATAATCATAAAGCTGATATATTTGAGAAGCAAATGAATAGATAACAAAAAGGTAATTTAACATTTCAAATACTATCAATCAACTCCAAAAGTCATGACTTGAAATTAAGCACCATCTTCCATGATGTTAATGATGTTCTCTTAAAACTGACATACAGATATTTCAAGTTCAAACATTAAAAAAAATAATTGTTTTCTACTAAACTTTCTTAATACATGCTACACCACAACCTCCTAACTTTTGACCTTAGATAACTTCTTCTGGGTTCTTTTGTAGGTAGAGGATAGCTCACCAACATTTAAGATATCAGCATTTTTAACAATTCTTTTTCAATTGGGGCTTGTACCAGAATCCGTTAAAGCTTCAACGGCGGAAGAGTCGGCCATAACAGAGACAACATCCTTGAAACAAATCATAAAAAAAACTAATGAACTGTAAAAATCAAGAAAACGAACTCCATCTACAGTTTAAACTACTTACACAATTACATACTCACCCTTGATAAGACTTGGCAACCCCCTGCAAAGATTCGGAAAGGTTAACACATTTGACTTCACCATCTCCCTGACTGACCTTAGAAGTGCTCATACATAAGAAATATAACAGTCAACTTCACAATGTTTGGAACCACACTAAAAATAAATGCATATTACCAATGACATTAGTTAAATACCAGTTTAGCATTGTCATCTACCTAATCATTTCCCGTAACCAACTCGGCAATTATGATGGGATCGTTACATATCTTCTAGACAATGTAAACATGGTAGTCATTTTTGAGATTGTATTCAGAAACATCAATCTTGAAAGCCAACACCTTATCAACCAACCAAAATAATTTGTGAGGCAAACTTTCACTATCATCTAACTTCAACTGCCTTTCTCCTACCTCACTTGCAGATGAACCGACAATACTTGACACATCTCTATCAAACATCTCAAACGGTTCACTACCAGTCTCATCCTGAACCCTCATTTGTACCTGAAATAGACAACTTACAATAAGTTAGATGAGATTATGTGAAATTTATACAAAGTGTAAATAATCATTTTTCCTTACTTTGGGGTGATGGATATACATTCATACTCAAACTTAGGACAAACCAAAGAAGTAACATGAAAATTCAAAATTTATTCAGAAAGCATTTCAGCATGTTGTAAATACTCTGATTTAGTTGACAACTTTCTGAAACATTTGCGACACGCGACATAAAATCAACCAAAGCCTTCCTGCACAATTTTAATTTTTGCAACTACAATGCAACACACTTCCTACAATAAGACAATATAATCAACATCTATTACATTTAGAAAAAAATAGATGTAACAAACTCAAGAAATTTGAAAGCTATGTAGAAAATATTGAAACGCGACATAAAATCAACCAAAGAAGTAACATGCAAATTCAAAATTTATTCAGAAAGCATTTCAGCATGTTGTAAATACTCTGATTTAGTTGACAACTTTCTGAAACATTTGCGACACGCGACATAAAATCAACCAAAGCCTTCCTGCACAATTTTAATTTTTGCAACTACAATGCAACACACTTCCTACAATAAGACAATATAATCAACATCTATTACATTTAGAAAAAAATAGATGTAACAAACTCAAGAAATTTGAAAGCTATGTAGAAAATATTGAAACCCTTTCTAAATCGCTAAGCACATCAACATGTTTCTTTTGCACTCCATCAATGAATTCTTGATGCAATGGGTAAACAAACTGGGAAGAAAATAGTGTTTAAGAAGTAGAACCAGATTCTTGTGCTTGTTTCAATAGAAGACTAATAAATGATACAAAAAATTAGTATCCAAAATTACCTACAAGCCTCAATAAAATTTCAAATTTAAATATAAATACAACCGCTGTTATGACATGGTATGTGACACCCCGCATTTTCTGGTTCTTACTTTCACTAAACTCTAGTTAACTTTATTTACATTTACAGCATGCTACTTAACCAGGGTTAGCTAGATGAGTCACACGTTGCACAGTTATAGACTAGTAACTGCATAACAGAGGTAATTCGGGAATTACCAAACTATGTATACGAGTATCGAACCCCGAACGTTGGTGAATTAAGAAAATAGATAATTGTGAATTAATTGTTTGATATTAATTGCAATTACGTGCTTCTGTAAAACTATGTGTAAACTGTTATCTTATTACGCGAATTTAAAACAAACGCGTTATTAAAAACCGTAATCGATGAGCCGTTAGGATGGTTGGGGTCTAAATACATGGGGTTACGTTTGGTATGGTCCAAAATAACAATTACATTGAAGAAAACATGCAATATGCTGAACTGGGCCTCCCGAAACGAATCTTGTCAATCCGAACAGGGGTTCAAATTGACTGAACGGGGGTTCAGATTGACTGAACGGGGGTTCAGATTGACTGAACGGGGGTTCAGATTGACCGAACGAGGGTTCACTCATGCCGAACGGCCGTTCGGCGGGTCTGACGCGTGAAACCGACTTAAACTCCTAATTTAAGCAACCTTAAGCCTCATGCACATCATAACTTCAACCCTAATCATCCATAACAACCCCCATACGAAAAATATACCCTCTAACACCTGCTAAAGCTCAGGAACATCATTCAGGAGGCTTGGAAGGTCTTCGGTTGGTGATTTTGAAGTGCTTTCGGTATAACAGTCAAACCCTTGTGTTTTAATCTTCTCTAATATGTTTTAAAACCTTATAATCAAGTTTTTCCATGTCTGAAACGTTTTCATAATGGTTAAAACTTGAGTTTAATAAAGATTTAATGGGTTAAACATGAAGTTACATGATTGTTATTTGATGTGTTGCATGATATTGCATGTTTATGATGTTTAGACTTCTAGGGTTTATGGTTGATGTTACTTATGATGTATCGTTCAAGTTTTGATCAGGTTTATACCTTATGAATGTTTTATGATGTTTGTTGGGTGTTACTGATCGATTATATGCGTATATGACTTGTTATAAATAGGGTTTTAACGTGTCTAAAATCTGGACAGAATGTTAAAGTCGACTTGTAGGGTCTGTAACGTGGATTTAAAATACTTGTTTTGATGGTTTCTTGGTATGAATATGTTGTACAAGGTCTTAGCTTTCTAGAATGGGCAAAATAATGTGATTTGGACGTCGGTTGATATGTTTTTGGAATTTTAATTGATTAAAGGTCTAATCTGATTTTCGGATTAATATTTTGGGGCAACTTTAAACGACCATAACTTGGATTTTTGGATTAATACACAATTTTTGCAAAGTTTTCTACTAAACTGATCTGTTAAGAGTGTTTTCTGAACCTAGCTGTATTGAGTGATTTTTCATAATTTTTGTGTATGGTTTTATTACAAAACAAAAATATGAACATGACTGATAGACTCCCTGTAATAGTCAGTAAAATTTTGGCAGTCTAATTCATTGTATAAGTATTTTTAATAAAATTGTTTTGACAGCGCATAATCTGTCCTAAAAACGCAGATTATGTTATGTACGCTTATGTGCCTAATTGGAGTCTTGTATGACTTGATATTGACGTGTAATTGTATGAGAAATTGTATGTTATGTAATTGAAGTGTATGACTGATAATAATTGTAACGTTCACCAACGGGTTTGTAGGGATTACTTGTGCATATAGAAACACTAGGCGTCACTTCCACGTTTTCATATTTTAAAACGTCTTGGACAAACGGGTTATAAGGTGTATTGATTATACACATATACTCACTTAGTGATACATGTAATAGGGATTCGGTAGCACGTCCTTATTTGCGAAGTTTGGATTTATAGCTTGCAACCTAAGGTTAGTTTCACTACTTTTTTTTCTCGAAAGCATGCGTCTCGGGTTGGAAACTAACTTGGTAAACATTTTCTAGTTTGGTTTGGACTACCATACATCTCGAGTTTTGAGATGCTTTGACTCCTTGTGTGGGTCGGGTTTTGACTCCTTGTGTGGGTCGGGTTTACGAATCCTTGTGTGGATCGGGTTTTTATCAGTTTTGCAACTTTAACTGTCCTTTGTGAACTAAACACATTCTATCATTTTAAAGTCCTTACATGTTATTGGGTTAATAGCTGGAGGCGAACAGGCTATTAGTTGATAGCGCTATTAGGTTGTGCAGCAACCTCATGCTTGAGGTGCTTGGGTCACGGGCATGAACTTCTGACCACATTTTTCCTACTAGTGTTGATAGACACTAGTACTAAGGCAAATTAACAACTTCGGTATGTTCCTAATAATCACCTGTTTAGTTACAATGAGTGGGCTAGCTACCCCTGAAGAGCTTAAAACTGAGGACTCTTATGACTTTTGTATTCGACAACTTTACACTCATTATTTAAACTGTGAACTCACCAACATTGTTTGTTGACCCACTATGTACATGCTTTTGCAGGTAGTTAGCTTCCGGTGCCACGATTAGAAAGCATTGCACGTTTCACTGCATTTGGGTCTAGTGCATACACCTAAACTACATTTTAAGCTTTTATGTTATCTTTCATATGGTTTTATCTTGGGCGCGTTGTTTTACGCATGGTTTTGAAATGTCTATGTTTGGTTTACGCTTCCGCAACTTAACTAGACTTTTTGGTTAAACACTAAACTTGATTTTTGAAAACGAACTAAATGGGTTGGGCATTTAGAGTTCGTTCATATGACTTATGGCTATGGGATCCTTATGTGTCACGCGCCTCGCGGTATAAACCCCGCAGTGGAAATTTGAGGGTGTGACAGATTGTTATCAGAGCCACTGGTTATAGTGAACTACGATTTGCATTCTAGTTTATAATCGTCATAGCGTAAGCGTTGCATTAGTTACACTCACAACTTAAGTGCACAATTAGCTTTTGACAACATATATCTACAACACATGGTTTCAGGAGATATGTTATCTTCTAGCCCTACACTTGATTCTGAGCACGTCAATGGTGAGAACCCTGGGTTACACCCGATGGCGCATTACTAGGATCAGCATCCTATCAAACTTCATGGATGGAGAAATGACAAAAGTACAGGGGGGACCCTTGCGAGCGTTATGGCGCACGTACACGGAAAGCTGCAGGATGCTTATGACGCGGTACCACTAAACCGAATCGAACTCGAAGAAATCAAATACTGAGATTTATCCTTTTTCACTGAGCACGGAGACAATTAATTCCTGCTCCTTGTCGCTTGATCTTTCTTACTTTCACTTGAAACTCAGATGAGACTGGGTTACTCATATAGATTTTTTTTGTTACTCTAGTACATTTACGCCCTGTACGAGCGAGCGATATATGACATGCATATCCCTGTTTCTCATGAGTATATGGTAGATTCATGGGAACTCACCAGATCAGGACTTGTTATTCACACTCTTGAGGAGTTGCACAAAGCCTATGACGCGGTGCAACATTTAAAACAAAGATGAAACCTACAAATGGCTGACAGCCACAATTGGAGGAACGGGTGGAGCAGCTGACCATTAAACTGGCTGACATCTGACTGGAGTTGGAGACTGTACACGATGAGATCCATATAACACTGACACCCGCTAAAGAGGAATAAGAAGGCATGGAAGAGAAACCTGAGCAAGACGAACACATGGATAATGAGGATGAAGGCTCTACTATCGTAACAAAGCGTGGCGGCGATTGGCTCCTACCTTTTCTTTTTTTTTTTGTCTTTTCTTTTGTGAACTTAGGTAAGACTGAGTCCTTATGATCAACAATAGGGTGGTTGAAGCCCTCGCATCTTTCCAAGCTGGTAAAGATCTATTATGCTAAATCATTCTTTTCCCTTGACTTCCGCCATTGAACTTTCTTAATCCTGGAACGCACATGCCACACAACAATCCACCAGCGTATTTTCAAGGCTTTTATGGATTGTAAGCCTCAATAACTCCAACGGGACTGAAGGATGCTATTTGTCTAACCCGCCTTATAAGACAGATTGAGCCTTACACCAAAAGGGTTAGTCCCACATATTCATGGCATGGTCATTGCAACCCAACTACCTAGATATCTAACAAATCATTCACCTGGCTCACAAACTCACTGACGAGGCTGTCAAGCATTGTACTTTACCGAAGCATGGGGCTTCATCTTCTACCGTTGGTGATAGCATGAGGACATGGGATGGTGTGAGGCATAAGTCCTTCAACAGCAGCAACTAGCATAGCAACAACGACGAGGTATTAGGAAAGGGTGCTCCAGGTGTGGGAGTGAAATCCACTTCAATAGGAACTGTCCACAGCTTAACTACACTAGCAGCAATGGCAACAAAAACCTCAATGGTGCTCGGGGAATAGCTTCCATAACCAGCTCGGGAGAAGCCAAGAGCGACATCAATGTGTTGACAAGTATGTTGTCTGTGAACGACAATATTGTTGATGTTCTTTTCGATTCCGATGCGAATATCAGTTTTGTGTCTTTAAAAACATAGCAAATCCTAGGGTTATCCTCTACTATTCTTGAACCCCCACACTCTATAGATCTAGATGATGGTAAGCCTGTCGAGGCGACCCATGTCCAACACAATTGTGAGCTCGAATTGGATGGTCATTGGTATGACGTCGATCTTATACCCATCACCCTGGGGAGCTTTGATATTGTAGTTGGCATGGACTGGTTGTCCAAGCATCGTAATAAAATTCTCTGTCAAGAGAAGAATTTTTTGCATCCCTCTTCCTAGTGGAGGACGGTTATCTATTCAGGGTGATCGTGGTGGTGCCATGGTGGGCATCATCTCATTCTTGAAAGCCCAGAAGTGCATTCGAAAGGGCTATCCAGCCATCCTGGCTAACGTTTTTGACACTCGAGCTGAAGTTGAAACAAGGATTGAGGACATCCCTGTAGTACGTGATTTCCCAGATGTCTTCCCAGAGGAACTACCTGGACTTCCACCTGTTCGTCAAGTGGAGTTCCAAATTGATCTTGCACCCGGAGCGGCGCCAGTTGCACGCGCACCATATCGCTTAGCACCAGGCGAACTTTAAGAACTGTCTACCCAACTCCAAGAGCTGTTGGATAGAGGCCTTATTAGACCTAGTTCTTCAACGCGGGGAGCCCAGTCCTGTTTGTTAAGAAGAAGGATGGGAGCTTTCGCATGTGTATCGACTAGCGGGAATTGAATAAGGTGACTGTCACGAATCACTACCTATTGCCCCGTATCGATGACTTGTTTGACCAACTTCAAGGGTTGAGTTTCTACTCTAAGATAGACATGAACTCAGGATATCATCAGCTGAGAGTTCGAGAGGAGGATGTAGCCAAGACAGCCTTTCGAACTCGCTATGGACACTATGAGTTTTTGGTGATGCCATTTGGGCTAACCAATGCACCGGTGGTGTTCATGGACCTTATGAATCGCGTGTGCGAGCCCTTTTTGGACAAGTTCGTCATAGTGTTTATTGATGACATATTGATCTATTTCAGGAGCAGGGAGGAGCACGAGCAACACCTGCAACTGACCTTGAAACTTCTGAGAAAAGAGCAATTGTATGCTAAAATTCTCTAAGTGTGACTTTTGGATCCAGGAAGTCCAATTCTTAGGACATGTGGTTAACGAGGCTGGTATACATGTCGATCCCGCGAAGATAAATGCTATCAAACGGTGGGAGGCTCCCAAGACTCCTACTGAAGTGCGCCAATTTCTTGGTCTTGCGGGATACTATCGCAGATTCATTGAGGGATTCTCAAAGATCGCTCAACCCCTCACTTCTTTAACGCATAAGGGTATTACTTACAAATGGGGAGATGCCCAAGAATATGCCTTTCAGTTGTTGAAGATAAAGCTTTGCAGTGCACCAATTCTATCATTACCTGAGGGTACAGACGAATTCGTGGTGTACTGTGACGCTTCTATCTAGGGCTTGGGGTGTGTATTGATGCAGCGTGATACGGTGATCATGTATGCATCTCGCCAACTGAAGGTTCATGAGAAAAATTACACCACTCATGACTTGGAACTGGGAGCAGAGGTATTTGCTTTAAAGATTTGGAGGCATTATCTATATGGAACGAAGTGTAAAATCTTTACTGATCATAAGAGCCTCAAACATATATTTGATCAAAAGGAGTTGAACATGAAACAGCGTCGATGGGTCGAACTCCTGAATGACTACGACTGTGCCATCGAATACCATATAGGGAAAGCTATCGTGGTAGCGGATGCCCTTAGTCGTAAAGAAACGAAACCCAAGCGGGTGCGAGTCTTACAACTTACTACTCATTCTAATCTTCCTGATAAGATACGTGAAGCTCATGTCGAGGCTTTGAAAGAAGAAAATATCAAGCTCGAGACTTTGCATGGTGCTGATAGGCACTTAGAACTGAAGTCTGATGGTCTTCAATACTTCATGAATCGAGTCTGGATTCCACGCTTTGGGGATCTCAGACAATTTGTGCTTGATGAAGCTCACACCTCTCGTTATTCGGTACATCCTGGTTCGGATAAGATGTACCAAGATCTCAAAAATCTTTATTGGTGGCCAAACATGAAACCTGAGATAGCCACTTATGTTATAAGTGCCTGACTTGTGCCAAGGTTAAGATTGAAAACCTCCGGGCCTGCTCCAGCAACTAGAGATCCCTATGTGGAAATGGGATGGAATTTATATAGATTTTATCACTAAACTCCCTAAAACACCAAGTGGACATAACATGATTTGGGTTATCGTCAATCATTTAACCAAATCGGGACACTTTTTTGCAACAAAGGAAAAAGACACACTGGAGAAACTGGCCAACATCTACATCAAGGAGATCGTCTCTAGGCATGGGGTGCCTACTTCTATTATATCTGATCGCGACTCGCAATTTAATTCTCGTTTTTGGACTACTCTCCATGATGCATTGGGGACTCGTTTAGACATGAGCACAGCCTACCACCCTCAGACGGATGGACAAAGTGAACGTACCATCCAAATATTGGAAGATCTACTACGGGCATGCGTGATGGATTTTCGCAACAGTTGGGATAAACACTTGCCTTTGATCGAATTCTCGTATAACAACAGTTACCACACTTCTATTTAGTGTGCGCCTTTCGAGGCATTGTATGGACGCAAGTGTAGGTCTCCCATATGCTGGACTGAAGTTGGGGATAGCCAGCTGACAGGTCCCGAACTTATGCATGAAACTTCCGAGAAGATAGTGCAAATCAGAAACCGTATGGCTGCTGCTCGTGATCAACAGAAAAGCTACGCTGATAAGCGTAGGAAGCCTTTGGAGTTCCAGGTTGGGGACAAAGTACTATTAAAGGTGCCGCCTTGGAAAGGCATGATTCGATTTGGGAAACGGGGAAAGTTGAACCCGCGATATGTTGGACCATTCAAAATTGTTGAAAGAATTGGTCTAGTAGCATACAGGTTAAACCGGCCTGATGAACTCAGTGGAGTGCACAATGTATACCACGTATTGAACTTAAAGAAATGTCTGTCTGATGCAACATTAGTGGTGCCACTGGAAGAGATCCAGGTGGACGAACAGTTACGGTTTGTGGAAGAACCGGTGGAGGTTCTTGAGCAGGGCATCAAGAAACTCAGACAAAGCACAATACCTAAAGGTACGATGGATTCCCGTCTAGGACCGGAATACACGTGGGAACGCAGGGATAAAATGCAGCTCAAATACCCACATCTCTTTACTGAACCTGAACTTGTGCATAGATAACACGCTAAACGTAAAGCAGCTCTCTCAAAATGAATTTCGGGGCGAAGTTCCTTTCAACTTGGGGATGATGTGACATCTGGGAACCAAGCAAACATTTTACACTGGCTTTACTGTTTACTTACTGAATTTCGGGACGAAATTCTTTTCAACTTGGGGATGATGTGACACCCCGCATTTTAGGTTCTTACTTTCATAATTTTTGTGTATGGTTTTATCACGAAACAAAAATATGGACATGACCGATAGACTCCCTGGAATATTCAATAAAATTTTGGGAGTCTAATTCATTGTATAAGTAATTTTAATAAAATTGTTTTCACAGCGCATAATCTGTTCTAAAAACGCAGATTATGTTATGTACGCTTATATGCCAAATTGGAGTCTTGTATGACTTGATATTGACGTGTAATTGTATGAGCAATTGTATGAGATGTAATTGAAGTGTATGACTGATAATAATCGTAACGTTCACCAACGGGTTCGTAGGGATTACTTGTGCATATAGAAACACTAGGAGTCACTTACACGTTTTTGTATTTTAAAACATCTTGGACAAACAGGTTATATGGTGTATTGATTATACACATATACTCACTTAGTGATACATGTAATAGGCAGTCGGTAGCCCGTCCTTATTTGCGAAGTTTGGATTTATAGCTTGCAACCTAAGGTTAGTTTCACTACTTTTTCTCGAAAGCATGCGTCTCGGGTTGGATACTAACTTAATAAACTTTTTCTAGTCTGGTTTGGACTACCATACATCTCGGGTTTCGAGATGCTTTGACTCCTTGTGTGGGTCGGGTTTTGACTCCTTGTGTGGGTCGGGTTTACGATTCCTTGTGTGGATCGGGTTTTTATCAGTTTTGCAACTTTAACTGTCCTTTGTGAACTAAACACATTCTATCATTTTAAAGTCCTTACATATTATTGGGTTAGTCACTGGAGGCGAATGGGGTATTAGCTGATAGCGCTATTAGGTTGTGCAGAAACCTCATGCTTGAGGTGCTTGGGTCACGGGCATGAACTTCTGACCACATTTTTCCTACTAGGGTTGATAGACACTAGTACTAAGGCAAATTAACAACTTCTGTATGTTCCCAATAATCACCTGTTTAGTTACAATGAGTGGGCTAGCTACCCCTGACGAGCTTAAAACTGATGACTCTTATGACTTTTGTATTCGACAACTTTACACTCATTATTACCAACATTGTTTGTTGACCCACTATGTACATGCTTTTGCAGGTAGTTAGCTTTCGGTGACGATTAGAAAGCACTGCACGTTTCACTGCATTTGGGTCTAGTGCATACACCTAAACTACATTTTAAGCTTTTTTGTTATCTTTCATATGGTTTTATCTTGTTCGCGTTGTTTTGCGCATGGTTTTGAATGTCTATGTTTGGTTTACGGTTCCGCAACTTAACTAGACTTTTTGGTTAAACACTAAACTTGATTTTTGAAAACGAACTAAATGGGTTGGGCATTTAGAGTTCATTCATATGACTTATGGCTATGGGATCCTGGTGTGTCACGCGCCTCGCGGTACAAACCCCACTATGGAAATTTGAGGGTGTGACATTGTACGTTCTCCTTAGCTGGTTAACTTCATCAATTTCTTCATTGAGAAAGAGTCGAGTTCCATATTTGTCACTTTGTACTGTCAATTATTCTAAATATAACAATATACATATATTTGGTGACTTAAATCAACAAACACGGTTATGTTATAATACCAATTATATAATAGAAATTCCCATTCCAGTCCTTAACCTTTCCATGTTGTATAACAACCATCACATGCTCATTAGCCATGTTATTAGAAATGAAATTCCGAAACTGTAGTGCATAATCATTCCACATGGTACATCATAAAATCATACCCGTACATGAAAACAATAAAGGGGAACTCAAGATTTGATATGGAACATTTATTAAATCACTAAATGAGGTAGACATATAACATAATACAGTCACTTGAGGAGTATATTCTTGATCTCATTTATCACACCACTTCATTAATTCTTGCTATTTATTAAACCAATGATTGTAGTGTATTAACTTTTGGAAACTTAAGAATTACCACATCTGTAAAGTATGCATGACTAATAAACCAAATCTATAAAAATATAAAGCAATCCTTACTCGAAATCTTGAATATCAATATTCATCCATTTAGTTTCTTTTGGATGTTGTCCAAACACATCTAAAGGCTCACACAAGATCACACTTCCAGCAACATCTATAAGAAAAATAAAAAATAAAACTCTATGAAACATCTATAAAATTTAGAGCACAAAAAAACAAAGTAAACTGTTGAAGTTTACTGTAACATAAAGAATAATAGACATACCAACAGTCAAAAGTTCCTTTGTTTCTTCTTTAAGAATATCTTTAAAAGGAATATAATTGAAACCATAATCAACATCTTCCCAACCATCAACATGGCTGAAAGTAGTACAACGATAAAAGTTAATTTTGAAATCATGTGTAACAACTTTGTAGGGGTCCTTGTTTTCACCAACCCCGAATTTGAATAGAAAAACGACGTCATCCTCGTAAAGTTGACTGTCAAAAACATGTACCAAATAACCCTTAATAGAAGCTTGGATCTTATTACCCTGAAAATGACCATTAAAACATCCACATGAATCACAACAACTTTCATAATATATACATATAACCACATGATGAAGATAAGAGAACATCATTAAACTCAGACAAAATATAACCATAAAAAATCAACCTTATGACGTTACCTTCTCATCGATCAACCTCAGCTCCATCTTAAAATTTTGATTCCATTCTCGTATGACTCGGCACTTCATGTATGACATATCATCAGCTGGATTGAGATTACATACAAAACTAAGATTGTTGGTTTCAGCGTCCATTGACATGGCTTTAAAGAACTCTAGATGAGAGGATGGCTAGGAAAAACTCTGTAGAATTTAAAAAGTAGATTTTATAAATAAATGGCTGTGTTAGTTACGCCCTTATACTTATAAAGGAAGTTTGGTAGATATGATTATACCTGCAGCATAATTAATGAATCGTGCTTCCCTATGTTAATTTAAAACACCCCTCTTAAAAGTTCAAACTTTGGTGGCTTAACAACTACCAACAGATGTTCATAACATCTGCTTGTTAACAAAAGAGCTCAATTATTACTTTGAACAGTTGTTTGTTAATCGAGGCTAACGAACATATGTTGTTGAGCCCAATAGTGCTAAATTAAAGTGGCCCACATATTTTCTTGAATATTTTAAGTAGATTATTTACATCATTTGCATCATCGAGGCAAAGTTGACTCACCTCTAAAATTGTCACATTAGCTTTCTTGTGTCACTAACGATTCTTCTATAATCGTAAGTATAGATATTAATTCAATACCCTTACTAAGCAATTTGGTTTATATGATGTTGAAGTAGCTGTCTCACAAATTTCAAACCATTGCGACTCTATGTTTCTTTCCCCTCCGGTCCCATTTTGAGACCCGTGTTGGTGGTGGTGTGAATGAAGTTGAAATTCAAAAAAAAAAAAAAAAGGTCTGATCTATTCTCACCCTCTTGTTGTCTAGATTCACCCCCCTCAAAGTGCCTCGCTATGGCCATAGTGAGGCGCTTTGTTCATGGGGGATGAATCTGGACATGTGTGGTGGTGGGTGTTGGGAGGGTTTTGGGTTAGGTTTTTTTGGGGTTTTTTAGTGTGTTTTTTGTAAGGTTTTTTTTATGTTGTTTTTATAATTTTTGTATAAAAAAATTGGTGTGAATATGTTATTTACGATTACATGTTTTAACCAAGTGCATATTTGTGACTCGTGAGACTCCAAACTGCTACTTTAATAAATACCTTTATTTATAAGACAACTTTCATAAATATTACTGTATACTAATCCCCACAATCAACATTAACGGCGTGATTAAAACACTTCTCTAGAGTAAATGCAAAAAATCTAATAGATAAACCAAAGGTTCCCTCATTATATTTACCCTTTTCAATTATACACCATTCCTATATCTTCTTGATCACGCTGCTCCAGAGTCACGTTATGAAATCTCACCGGCGTTCGATTTCACCGAAGAATCCATTAAACTTTTATAAAATCATTCTCTCTGATGAAACTCAATCCACAGGCATTGTAAGTTCACATTTGTTTTCACGATACCTTTGGAACACTTTTATTCTAGTGTAGGCTAAATGAGTAAATGTACACTACCTCACCATGCCATCTTATTTTGAAGCATACGACCAATATACATTTATACGTATGAGACTTAAAGTACAAAAGCTAACAAAAAAGTCGGCCCTCAGGAATTGTGTAGGGTTTGGATGGGGTTTTGTTTTTGGGGTGAGTTTTTGTTGGGTTTGGGTGGGGTTTTTGTTGGTTTTTTTTAAAGATTTTTATTTAATTGTTACATTTTTTTTGTATAAAGTTATATTGGTGTAAACATGCCACACAACCCGATGAACTTGAAAATATTAATAATAAAGTAGGGTTTGAGGGAAGGGGATGGAAGAACAGTCATCACAGGTATCATACAATTTTGCCTTTGGAACCAGATACGTCGTTGATGATTAAGAATGTTCCGAACAAATATACGTCGTTGATCATTAAAAAAGGTCATTTTCTTTCAAAATGTGACTCTGAAAATATGATCGGAAGAAAAACACCAACAAAAGCAGTACGATATGATCGGAACAAAAACACAAACAAAAGTAGAACGATGTGAAATAAGTAAAATGTGGAAGAATACGAGAGGTGAATATCACCAAATGTTACCACTTGACATCCCCATTTGATGCTACGCACTTGAGATCAATCCTTTGGCACCGCCAATCCAGTACCATCAGAAAATATATCCTCAAACAATTTCTAACAACTATTTAGCACTGGATCTTTTGATCAGAAAATATATTCTCAAACAATTCCTAACAACTATTCAGTATTGGATCTTTTGATCAGAAAATATATTCTTAAACAATTTCAAACAACTGCTCAGTTATGGATCTTTTGATCAGAAAAGATATTCTCAAACATTCCTAACAACTGTTCAGTTATGGATCTTTTAATCAGAAAATATATTCTCAAACAATTCCTAACAACTGTTAAGTTATGGATCTTTTGATCAGAAAATATATTCTCAAACAATTCCTAACAACTATTCAGTTATGGATCTTTTGATAAGAAAATATATTCTCAAACATGTGATGGTATGAACAAGCTGTGATGGGGAAACTCATAAGGCGTGTACAACTGGGATGCGGAAGGTCATACGAGCTCCTCCTACGATGGTATGTACGAGTTGTGACGGGGAAAGTAAAATAGCTGGGACCAATCGGACTCACTTTGTTCATCCGACATGTGCAAGATCTTTCTTGCAGCTTGTTCTCTCCTCTTTTCTTGCTGCTTCAATGTTGGACGGCCACGAGTTTTCTTTTGCACAACAGATGGTTTTCAAAATTAATAATTGAGAATGGTATTTATTAACGTTTTTAATAACAAGAGTGGCTCAAATATACCTTCACGAAATTGTCTCCTTTTGTCTTCGATCATTTTATGACAATGACATAACCATTTTCCTTTCACGTATCTTGTACGCATTCGATCAACTCCTGGCATGATGGAAAGTTCTAGCCAGTCTCAAACGAAACTATGACCGGGTAAAAGCCATTCTAATCTTCTCCCCACTACCGTCTCCTTGGTCCAGATAGTCTTCTTGTACAAATCTCTCATCACCACCATAAGCGTAGTTAGGATAGCTTTGGTGATCAAATTATGGCTCACCACCGTAACTGTAGTCGGGTTGATGGGATAGTGTTATGCATATGGGTCCTCCAAGGGGGTATTCAAGTCCAGTGACACCTTATTGTCACGATAATGAATGCTAGACAGAACCTCCTTGACATCATTTGGTTTAGACTCGTCATAAGAATCACTGAAAATGAAGTCGTAATACAACATCTTGTATATTGTGGATAAAATTTGTATATCGTGGGTAAGGATGTAAATGTTTAAATGTAAAACGAAAACAATATATAATATCGAACATATCAAACCAACTTATAGGTGAAATCTGATGCCCAAAGCGCCTTGCTATGGCCATACCGAGGCGCTTAGGGTTTACTTTTAAGACATCACTAGACTTTAGGTCACATCTGTCAAACCTTCTATGTCAAAGTGCCTCGCTTTAGTCAAAGCGTGTCGTGGCACATGTAGACTCAATGCTCCTTGCTGGGCAAATCAATGGCTCTTACAAAGCAAAAGATGCCTCAAGGATTTTATATCTTGACCATGCTAAAGAATTGCTGAAGCGCTTTTCCTCGTGCATGATCATCCACATTAATAGAAATCAAAACAAGCCTGCAGACGCACTGAGCAAGATAGCTTGGATGACCCATTCTCACAAGAACCACCTCTTGGATGACCCCATTAAAGCATACATGACAGCAGGCATATTACTAGAAAAAAGCTCAGATCCAAAAAAAAATACAACACATGGCCTTGCAACATGAGATAAACGATGGGGTGATGTACTGAATATCCTATCTGGGCCCACTGTTGAGGTGCGTAGATGCAAAAGATGCGAACTATCAAATCAGGAAAATTAATGAGGGAATTTGTGGGTTACACGCAGGGCCGGGGCCGCATGGTGGTGGCCAAAATCATGAATGCAGGATACTACTTGCAAGGAATGCATCTCAATGCAATGCAAGTCATCGCCCAACATCCTTCCTGCCCACATGTGCCTAACATCGTACGCTTAAAGAATGATTTAGTCCATGCAACCTCCGCATGGCCGTTTCAGAAGTGGGAGATAGACATTGTTGGCCCATTCCAATGACCACAGGTTAAATCAAGTATTTGATTGTGACTATTGACTACTTTAGCAAATGGGTTGAGATTACAGCTTCGCATGTCAAAAAATTCATCTCAGAGTTCATCATCTGTCGATTTCCCTTTTGCTGAGTCTAGTAACCGACAATGGCACCCAATTTGCGGGCAAAATCCTCTTGAAATGGTATGCTGAATTGCACATCCGCCCAATCGTCACCTCTGCTGCACACCCGCAAGGGGAATGGGCCGGTGGAACGCACGAACACAAGTTTGGTGGAAGGAATCAAAGCAAGATTGGAAACAAAGGGATGCAGATGGGTCGAGGAGCTCCCCAATGTGCTATGGGCACACCGTACTTTAACAAAGACCAACAATGGAGAAACCTCATTCAACCTAACGTATGGGTCTGCAGCCATGTGTCACACCCCGCCTAAGGCGGAAACATGAGCTGAGACGGGTATGGTGATCACAAACATTGTTTATGCGAGAATACTAAATGTGATTCATTTCACAACACATTAGGTCACAATGTCAATTACGAATTACAAGGCTTAACAAATGTATCATATGGCTACAACAAAATAACAAAACAAAAGCCTTCTTCATGCATTCCTATGCTTGCCTTCTTAATATCCTTACTTGATTTCCTAAAAAACATGCTTAAAATGCGTCAACTAAAAGTTGGTGAGTCCGTATGTTTTAGTGATTTTGATAAAATAGTTTGTTTCCAAGAAAGTTTGTTGTCTGTGTCCATGCAGAATATATTTACCATGATCCGCATAACCAAACCCCGACTTCCTTGTACGCCCTAACCAATGCCTTATCATAGAACATTGAAAAACATGGATAATATGCAATCATTTAACACGACGGTCCTGGTTAGCGCGACTAACCATGAAAGGGGGTGTCAACCCAAATAGTACTATTCATATGATCCATGGATTATTGCTAACTTAATGGTTATGGTTGTCCAGGGACTTTGTTGTGATAATGTTTTCTAACTCATGTAACACATATTGTTGTCATGTACAAATGTAGGTCTGAAGCATGTTTCTTCCCCCTAAGTTGTAAAATAGTAAAACAAAAAAAGGACCACGAAACTCACCTCAAGTCTATGCAAAAACTAGAAATGTAAAGCTCGAGATACTAAAGATCCGACATACACGTATCCTATGTACAAAAGGCATCTTAGGTCTCAACTAGATGATTTATTGCGTATGTTGTTCACCCAATTTGTTAGATGATGTCCATATTAATATTAAAAAAAAGAAAATTTGAAACACCATTGTGTTGACACATTTATTATTCTTGAAAATAAATTTTGTGGAAAGTATAAACCAAAACATATAAAATTTTAATTTCATTGTTCTAAAACCATGATCCATATATATACAACACACAAATACATACAAATACATGCACATATGTACATATCTATGTATATATAACACACGCATACACATCCATATGTATATATACATATATATATATATATATACGTGCATACACACACCAAAATAGTATTCATGAACTTCGACTTGTATATTGTGTTGACACGTATATGATTCTTGAAAATAAGTTCTAAAATCATGATCCACATATATACAACACACACATACATACAAACAAACACACACACACACACATGTACATATCTATGTATATATAACATACGCATACATATATACACATCCATATGTATATATATATATATATATACATGCATACACACACCAAAACATTATTCATGAACTTCCACTTGTATATTATTAGAGTTTTGTTAATAAATGTTTGTAATTAGGTGAACCTTGTTAGCTTTGTGTATAAAATAAAAGATACAAGGTTAGTTTTTGTACCTCCTAGCGCAAGAAGCAAAAAGAGAAAGAATGACGAGAGTTCGATACTTTCTTTCAAGTGCTCACCTTTAGACTCCTTGGATCTTCTTGGGGTTAGTTGTGATGGATTTATTGAGTGACTTGGACCGATAATAGTAATGGTGTGGGGGTTTGGGTTTCGGCCGATTGCAAAGAGGGAGGGAGAGGAAGGTTCCAAATGGTTTGAGGGTTCAAGTAACTTGTGGGCGGTGGATGCTTGAAGCTCAAAGGCCTTGACCCTTTATATAGGCAAAGTGGTGGTTATAAGAGGTAAGTCAACTATTATCATACATAGTGATTTAGGGAATCCTTTCTTAATCATGTTAACTTATATTAGATGCTAAACATATCAATGTGGCCCTTCATCAAGTTCAAATCAAAGTTGAATGACATGTCATGGAGTCTTGTGTGTTATGGAGGTAAAAAAAAGAAAGAAAAAGAAACATCAAGGGGGGGGGGGGGGGGTTAACCCAAAGGAGAGCCAAGATCCATGACAATTAGGGTAGTAATCTTTCATGGTTTTGTGGGATTAAACAGATCTTACCATTTCTATATCTTATCACCTTTTAAGTTGGCTCAATCATGATGTTTGGTCATGCTTGTGATTAGACTCCTCATAGGATCTTATGGATGGGGATTTTGATAAGGAATTTTCATGTGTAGGGGCTACAGGCCGAAAAAACAAAGAAGAATATAGGGAAGGGTGTGCGATGGTTTGGAAGGGACAAACACGAAAAGGAAATCTTGTTTTGTTAAGGCAATAATCATCTCTTGATCATTGTGATTAAAGATATCTTTCTATTTTAGTATATAATCATCCTTTTTGTTCTTTCCATGATGTTTGTTTAGTTTAATTTAGACTTAATATGTTCTATTTTTTGTAAGAGATATCATCAAACTTGATGATTATGGAATATTTCTATTCTAGTGTTTAATCATCTTTAAGTGACGTAACCCTTTGACTAATCCATCCTGATTTGATTAAATTCCAAGTTCATTGAATATTGTATTCTTCGTCATCATGCATAAGCCATACTAAAATAAATGCATGCACATTAATAAAAATAAAGATTCGTCTAGTAAGTGTACGGGTTGACTTGGAAAATTGGCAGGTGTCACACCATGATTCCCGCATAAATAGGCTAAGCCTCGACAAGGGTTTTGGCCGTAAAAAAACCGTTGATACTTAGTTGCGACTCAATTTGAACCTCACAAAAAAGCGGTGAAAGCTAGCAGCCATAAAGGAAGCAAGATTCAAGAAGAAGCTCAAGTGCTATTACAACGTCAAGGTTACGTTGAACACATTTAAGGAAGGTGATTTTATATTCAGGAGCAATGAAGCAAGTAATGTAGTGCCCAAGGAAAGTAAATCCCCAACCGGGAGGGTCCTTACCGTGTCACGGAGGTCCTAGAAAAAGGGGCATACAAATTGAAGATCTTGGATGGGAAGGATATGCCTCAGACATTGAACGCCGCACATCTACATTTCTGTTATATGCAACAAAAAGTAAGCAATGTACAATAAGGCACTAGCCAAAAATATTATGAATGAAAAGTCTTCTTTTATCTACCCTAGGTGTACATAACATCAACATTAAACTACTTTAACAAACTCACGATCCCTAACATGCGAGCTGTAAATTTGCGCTCACTTGAACAGACCGCCCTACAGTTTTGTATGTACACAACAGAAAAAATAAACAAGTTAGGAAGGCGCTAAATGTGAAGCTTCCTTAACATGACCAAATAAAACAAACATAGAGAAACAAACACCAATGCTGATGAGCATAAGTGGTTTCCTTACAAAAGGCCGCCTTAGAGGCTAAATCTAAACCCACGACATGTCAAGCACTTAAAAAAATGATAGGTTAAGCAATACAAATATGTCAAATACAACGCATGAATAAAATAATCAAGCGCACAATGAAAAGGTGGAACACAAATACTTATATTATAAAGGAACCGTCGGAGGGTCGCAAGTCATTACATAAATATAAAAACACCTCTCCCTCACCCTCATGGTTTGTGCTCCCAGCTTCCATGACTTGAGCATTATACACAACATTAACCCCGCGTGAGCAAAGACTGTCTTCAACTCTTCTAGGTTTGGACTGTCAGCCTGGCCCATGATGAAGTCAACCAAAGAGAACTTCAACCTACCGTATTGCCGAGACTTTGACTTGGAGGCCTTTTCATAGTCAATGTTGTGAAGAGGGAACTCATCAGTGGGTTTGTTTCTAGATGCATACTAGAAGCCCTCCACAAACCCCTCTTTTCACTCCGCAAGCTTGGCAGCAACAATCATCTCGTCAATAAGCTCCGCGGTGCGCTTGCCACTCATCACATGCTGGGTGATGTGCCGAGAAATTGACATGTTTTCCACATATATTTTATCTCGGTTTTATCATGATTTATCACTTTTTGTTGATAATTGCAGGATCAGAGGTCAGGAGGTGAAAAGAAGTGAAAAACGGCACAAAATGGCACTAACAGACTAAGAATTGAAGATTTTGAAGCTCTGCCAGGTGCAGCATGGCTGTGCAACTGTCCCGGGTCAACAAGTCAACATTTCCAAGTCAACAAAGGCCAAAAAGTCAACTTTCAGACGAAGCACGGGTGTGCCAAACCACTGGGCACGACC
Source organism: Ambrosia artemisiifolia (assembly GCA_032199755.1). Taxonomy (NCBI): domain Eukaryota; kingdom Viridiplantae; phylum Streptophyta; class Magnoliopsida; order Asterales; family Asteraceae; genus Ambrosia; species Ambrosia artemisiifolia. Next base: position 28,364,071 of record CM063513.1, read on the forward strand.
ATGCATTTTGAAACGTGTTCTCCAAGGCTGAAAACCGACCAAACTGACAAGACGGTTACTCGTACCAGCAAGCACGGGCGTGCCACTGCCTATGGCACGGCCGTGCAAGGCTTGAAGGGGGACAATTATGAGCAAAAGGACTCTGCAACAGTACCTGCTGTCGAGCATGGGCGTGCCACAACTCTAAGAACGGTCGTGCTTGGTCTGATTTCCCTATAAATAGAAGCCTCCACCCCACATTTTGAGCATCCCTTCTCACTTCGAAAACCTACACTTCTCCACGAAGTTTCTGCCCTCTTTGAGGATTAGGAGTGTCCTTTGGAGCCTGGGATCACTCCATAAACACCACATTCAAGAGAGAAACAACCTGAAATCACCCAAAATCACTAGAAATCTTCATATAACCCTTCACCATGTCTTGTACACAAACCCAACCTTGTAAGCTTGTTGTATCAACCATGCTAGGCTAGATTTCTTTTGGTGTTGCTAGGGTGATGATGGAAACTTTGTATGAATTAAATAGTTTATCTTTTATTTAAAAGTGGTGTTTTGTGTTCTTAATAATTCTTTCTATTCTAAATTTTGTTTAATGAGTTAATTAGTAAATCACTTAGTCTTTGGTCTTGTGGGCGTCTTGATAGGAAGTGGGAGGACTCATGAGTGTACCCATGGTGTGTAACAACCCATGCACTTGTGAGCTAACCTAATCCTGCGAGTAGTGATTAGCCCATTTATGGGTAGAAATACACATAAATAGTGGCTTAATCCTCTACTATCAAGATCTCATTTAGGGTCGGTACGGTCTTTATACTCGGTCCTGGTGATAAGCCAAGACTTGATTGTGCGACTTGGCTTCATTGTCTATGTGAAGGCTTTGGCACAAGTCAAGGATTGGTGAACCCGTGTTGAATGAAAACGGTCTTTATTTTCTTTCATTACTATATTGCCACACAATTAATAATAGACCGCTCACTTTTTGATAAATTAATTAAATCAAGTAGGGGATGCACGTGTTCTGGTTTGACATGACTCCTCTATGATATTACGTGGTAACTTATTCGGTCATGCTCTGGCCACCGACAAGTTATTCATAAAACTCTAGAATAGTTAGATGTCTATATCACAACACTGGGACGTGGGTAATTCGGGGTTGGGTCGACATAGTCTCGAGTCATTTTCTTTTCATTGTTGAGAGGTGAGCTACTCGGTTTGGGAGACCCTCAACAAAACCATAAGAACACAAGCCGTTTATACAGTTATGCGAAAACAGTCACCTCTAGAGAATGTGGTTACGCAACTCTAAGTTAAGCACAAGTGCGCAACTTAAACACACCACTTTAATATAAGTCTATTATTTATTCATACCAGGTCCCATCTGATCCCAAAACAACACCTTTGTTTTGTTATTGATTTCTCTCACAGTTTACATCTCTCTCTTCTATTTTTCATCTCGCATATTAAAAGTCTCTTAGTAATTTTTAGGAAAGCTGAGTAGTAAAAATTGTGTCCCTGGATTCGATACTCGGTACTTGCACATTTCTATACTATCCACGATAGGTACACTTGCCTGTTGTGCGGGGTCTAGAATGTTGATCAACTATCGTTTTAAATTAACAATTTAAAACTTGTAAGCGTCTTACTGTTTTCTAACTTAACACCCTTTTCACCAAAGCTTTTGGCACCTCCGCCGGGGCTTCGTCACTTTTAAAGAAATGAAGTTTAAGTTTTATTAAAACCCACGCACCATCACTGGGCAACATGCAGATAATAAACAAACAAAAATAAAGAAGATAAATAAAAACAAGTAACGGAAAGTCAACTGGAAACCAAAAAAACATGAGGGAAATGAACCTCCAGGATGTAACGTTCAAGCAACCAAGAGTTTTCTCTTTCAAAGATACTGTCTCGATGGTAAAATCAACAACCTGCTTCTGAAGGTTGTTGCACTCATCCACGAGCGTGTTAGAAGTAGCCTCTACTTCTAACACCTTATCATTGCGCTCCAACAGATCCACTTCTTTCGCTTTCAGTGCGTCACGTAGCGATGCAACCACCACATCCCTCGCTTTAATACCCTCCTGCAGTTTGGCAACCTCCTTCTCAACTTCATACGGCCCTTCATTTTTGCTCAAGCTCGGAGGCAACCTGCATCTTTACATTAGTACCCACGCAGGTAGTCTACCCCTCAGACTTCCTGTGGGCCAATCTTTTTTCAACCTCATCTTTTTGCCCCTTAAGTGTAGCCAATCGCCACTCCGCATCCTTCAACTTTTCCGCCTCCACATAACGCCCCTCCTAAATTTGTTTCCTCTCATTCTAAAATAGATTCCAGTCTTCTAGGAACAAAACCTATTCCGAACTATCTCCGGGTTCGTTGAATTAGCATTGGCAAATACCATGGTATTCTTAGTAATCAGATCTGCCCTGAGTAAGTCTTTAGTTAGGGACATGGCGGGCCTTGCAATCAGAGGGAAGCAAAGATGGATTATGAACCTTGACCTATGCCACACCCACGACATTGGTCTTCGAGTTGGAGGAATAAAGGGCTTGGCGAATAGGATCCGCGACGGAAACCTTTGTAATCTCTACCCCCGAACTGGGAATAGTGTTCACATGAGCAGTAGGGGGCCAGGGTAGGGAAGCCCAAGGTGGCGTAACAATAAACTTCTTTAAATTGGCTTCAAAAGCCAATATTAGCTGCAAGAAAAATAAGAGAGAAAAAAAAAACCAAAACAACAAATTAAGCGAAATCAAAATAAGGGGGTGATGTGCCATCATTTACATATATATTACGTGTGTTTATCATCATTTTTGCACATATTTATGATTTTACCCTTAGAAAATAGAGCTAAACGTTCCTAAGAGATAAATGCAGGTATTTAGAAGCAATAAGCAAAAAGGAGCAGCAACTGGCATAAAGGGAAGGAAATTGAAGACTTTGCAGACTGCTGCAAATAGTGCACCGTCATGCTCCGGCCATGCACGACCATGCTCCTGCCCAAGGTCAAGTAGTCAACTTTTCCAAGCCATCCAGATGAAGAAGTCAATGTGCACGGGCGTGCCCATCACTTGGCACAACCAAGCTTACTTACGTGCACAACAAGGCTCCAACCGATCAATGCTAACATGCTGTTATGACCCGTGGATGTGCACGAGCATGCTCCCTTCTTGAGCATAGGTGTGCCTGAGACAGTACCTGGCAGTTGTGCACGGGCATGCACCACCCTGAAGCACGGGCGTGCTTGCCTTGGCAGCTTTATAAAAGGAGACATTCACTCTTCATCTTGCCATCCCATTCCACCCGAGTCTCTCCCACATTTCTGCTATCGTAGGGTCTTGTAAGTGACCTTTGAAGCTTCGGATCACTCCATAAACGCTTAGATTAAGTGAGCTTTTAGAATATTAAGCAGCTATCGTTTTATTTTATAAATTTAAAACTTGAAAGTGCAACACACCAAAATTATCGACTTAAATCTATATAGTTTTTGGCGCATCCGCCGGGAACTTGTTTCTTTTACAAGAAAAGTATTTTAAGTCACTAAAACCACACGATCTCAAGTTTTTAGCGCCGTTGTTGGGGACACGACTGTTTTGGAGAAAGGTTTTAAGTTACTAGTTTCTAATCACTTTTCTAGTTCAGTTTGTTAGTTTTCAAGATGGATTATATGGAGGAAGATTGGTTCGTGGCAGAGGACTTTTTCGACTATGAAGGATATTATGCTCAACAAGGGTGTGAATATTGTGGTGGACCTTCTTTCTACCACATTTGTGAAGACTATTTGCCTTGGTACCTTCCAGAGTACGACAACCATTATTCACCTCCTCTTGAACAACCACGTTACAACCATTCACCTTTTCCTCACAACCCTAGTGAATAAATTTACCACATAAATGTTATTGACTAAGAACTCAGCCACCCTCACCACCTAGATCTCTGCCACCACCATTTGATCCTACCCCTCCTTCACCTGACCCACTCGAGGAATTCTATCACCTAGAGGAATCACTACCATATATTTTATCACAACCTTATCAATTTATCCCACCGTTACCTGTACCTATCCCAAGCCCATCACCTTACATGCCATCTCCACTAGCTCATCTATTTTCCTCACCACCCTCAAGTCCACCCGAAGTTGAGCTTGAGCCTGAACCTATGATCGAGCCCGAACCTCCACTCATTGACTTGACGAAGTTCGTGTAAAATTTGGAGGTAGTAAAAAAACTAACTCATGCAAATGTATGGAATGGAAGATGCTGCCAAAGACAAAGAGATAGAAGCTTAACAAGAGAAGGAAGCTTGTGAAACCCCAATAGGAAAAGAAGTGGAGAAAGAAGAAATTGAAGAAATTTTTGTTCCTAATATGAAGGAAAAATTCAACAAGTTTCATTCCTTGGTGACGGAAGTGCAACTCAACATCCCTTATACCGATTGTCAGCTCAGAGTACCCGCACACTTCAAATTTCTAAAAGATATCCTCTCCAAAAAGGATACTCTTGAGGAAAGTGTCATCGCACCCATTAATAAAATGTGCTCAACAATCATCCAAGGAAAGATACCTCCTGACAAAATCACAATCTCTTGCACCATAGGAGAAAGATTCAATGCCAAAGTCATTGCCGACCTACAAATCAATATCAACATTCTTCCCACTTCAATATTCAGAAAGCTCCAATAACAATATCTAAGACCTACAAGAATGGAGCTTTACCTCACTAATCGGTTGGTGTGGTATCCTCAAGGAGTTGCAGAAGATGTTTTACTTGGTTTCAATTTAGATGTTCTTGGGGATGATGACCCTATCATTTTGGGGCGACCTTTCCTCAATACCGCACTGGCTCTACTCGACGCTTGGGGAGGAAGATTTAAAGAAAGTTTTGCAGTATCCAAGCACCCTGGATGATCTATCCACCCTTGTCACAGATTCCGATTATCTTGTGGGGTATTATCTCCACGACATTTCTGGAGAAGGAGATGTTTTTGAGGAATCCACTTCCTCAATTGTTGAAAATGATCCCATGGTTCTTGAAAGTTATCGTATCAAGCATGTTTCTCTTGAAGATGATCATGGAAAAGCTCAACTCCAAGAACGAAGTCCTCAAGAAAAATCCAAGCCATCCATCGAAGAACCACCATCTCTAGAACTCAAAGAGCTACCTTCCCACTTGGAGTATGCTTTTCTTGAAGACGACTCCAAACTCCCCATCATAATTGCAGCAAATTTGTCAAAAGAAGAAAAAGAGAAGTTAGTGGAAGTTTTGAAGCAGCATAAGAAGCAATTGCATGGAAGTTAATGGATATAAAAGACATTAGTCCTTCTCTTTGCACACACAAAATTCTCATGGAAGACGGTTATCGGCCAGGTGTGCATGGGCAGAGAAGAGTTAACCCCAAGATGTAAGAAGTCGTGAAAGAAGAAGTGATTATGCTACATGATGCAGGCTTGATTTATCCCATTTCCAACTCGCCTTGGGTGAGCTTGGGTGAGCCCCATCCAAGTAGTGCCAAAAAGGGTGATATGACGGTCGTAACCAACACTCTGAATGAACTTATTCCCACAAGAAAGGTTACGGGTTGGCGAGTTTGCATCGACTATTGGAAGCTCAACGATGCTACGAGAAAAGATCATTTTCCTCTACCATTCTTAGGTCAAATGTTGGAGAGATTGGTCAGGCATCAATATTACTGTTTTCTCTATGGATTTTCCGGGTATTTTCAGATCTTGATTATCCAAAGGACCACGAGAAAACTACTTTCATTTATCCCTATGGAACCTTTGCTTACAGAAGAATATCATTTGGATTATGCAATGCCCCCACTACTTTCCAACTGTTAGGATCTGAGTTCTGATTGTTTTGATTGTTTAGATAAGTATGAAATGAATGAAGTGAAATATAAATGGAAAGTGCAGCGGAATAAACTATAAATCAAAACATGAAGAATAATTGTTTTTAATCAAATGCTTTCATTAAACTGAAAGATTACAATCGTACAAATAAACTCCCCCTCAGCCTGATCACTCAGAGAATGTTTGTCTTAGAGAATGACAAGTGATGAATAGAACAGTACATCCACTGTTCTATTTATAGACTAACACTAAACCTCTGATGATCAGTGCTGACGTCACCTAAGACTGCTTTTTGGTCGAACTCTCATTTTCACGTAATCCCCTATAGGTCTGGGAGAACCTTCGGTTACTAGCATGTGTACTAGAGCGGCTGAGTATGAATTCCATAAGGGCACTTGAATGAGCTTGTTCAACAATGTGTGCTCCTTATTTTGGGCGACCTCTAACTGACTAACAACTTCTAACATCTGCTAAGTATAACTACTGTTACATTGAAAACTCTGATATACAAAAAACTGTTAAGTAAAGCTCTGATGGTCTCTATCATCTGTTGAACCAAAGTGCTGTTGGTTCAACAGACCTTTGTTCTTCAGTACTTGATCAGCAGTTGTTTCTTCATCAGACCTTTGTTCATCAGACTTTTGTTCAGCAGATCTTTCAGCAGCAGCAGTTGTCTTTATCAGTTGTTTGATGCAGCAGTTGTTAGGGTCAACAGTCTTTTGGGGAAAGCTTCTTTATAACAACTGTTTTTATTCAAGGATCAAAAGATAGAATATTTTGGCTTTTCAATCATCTGTTCTTCTCCAGGTCAGCAGACCCAACAATCTCCCCCTAGAACAGATGATGCCAAAACTCAGCTTTATTCTTGATCTTTATTTCTCATCAGACTTTCTCTTATTTGGCCTTTGAGTTGTAACTCTTTCCAGCTCTAAATTCAGCAGTGTTTGAAGATCTTCAGCACACAGGCCATATGCATCATCCATACTTAGCTTCTGAATACTTCCATCTGATCTGAGCAATGTCAATTCATGGGTGTCTTTGTTTGACTTCCATTTTAGAATTTTAGAATCAGAGGAATGGCTGAGATGCAATTTTATTTTTGATGAGTTTGGAGATGGAGGTCTTCCTATGAGTTCTCTGAGTCTGTCTGAGGCAGGATCAGTGAAAGATCGAATCTGGTTTATGAGACCCTTTTTTTACAAATGTGTCAGCAAACTGTTTTTGTTCTTCTTCTGTCATCTCCTTCTGCTTCTTGAATTGTCTTCTTGCAGCAATAGAGAGATCAGAAGTTTCCAACAGTCTGTCAAGTGTAAAGGCCTGTAGAGGTCTCTTTGGCTCATCATCATAGATAGGTTTTCTTGGTAGGGTAGGGTCTGTCTTTCTATTCTCTTCTAGTTTCTTGTAGGTTTCAATCAATCTGACTTCAGACCATCTAGCCACAGATCTCATCTCTCCATATTTGGCAGCTACTATCTCTTGTCTCATTCTTCTGAACTTGAGAGCTCTAGCTTGATCTCTCCCTTTGCTGAAATCAGGGGCAGAGATCTTTGATGGAGGATTCTTGGCCATGCTTTCAATTCTAATTAGTTCTTCTCTAAGAGCATGTGTGGTCCAGCCTGTAAATTGTTTCTTGTTGGCTTTGTAAGGCATGGTGGCCAAGATCTGTTCTAGAAGAGAATCCCTAACCTCCTTTTCCATATCTTTGCTGAGAGGCATGGAAGACATGGAGTTGCTCAGGGTCTTAGCAAAATCCTCAATCCTTCTCAATTTGCTAAGCTCTGCTGAATGGATGCCCTGAGCACTCCTGTCATCCTTCCCTTTGCACTTCTCTTTTATGATGGCATCTGCCTGTTCACTCTTGTACTTCAGATATGTATCAATGTTGAGTGGAACAGGAAAATTTTTAAGAGAAGGAAAGGATCTTTCTGATGGCTGATCAGTATTATAGAAGGATTGAAGTTCCCCCTTGAGTAAATCAAGTTCAAGAGGATACTTCTCAGCTAATGGTGTGATGGTTGGTGGTGGTCTGTGTGATCTGAATTGTGAAGTGTGTGGTGAGTATGATGAGAGTGGAATGGCTGGGACAGGTGTGGATTGTGTGATTGGGGTGTTAGGTGGTGTGGTGTGAATGTTTTCATCTTGCACAACAAAGGTAGATTTCCTTTTTCTGCTGTACAAGATTTTAGGTGAAGGAGATTGTGCAGCAGTGGTTGGGTTAACCTCTGTTGGTCCTTTTGTAGAACCAGCAGATGTTTGGGTTTTTGGTTGTGTTGTGGTAGGTTTGGTTATTGATTGTGTAGTGGTTGGTTTGGTAGTTGATGGTGTGATGATTAGTTTGGTTGGAACATGTGTTTTGGTGGCAGTGGTTTTGGTAGCAGTGGTTGTGGTGGCAGTGGTTGTGGTAACAGGGGTTTCAGCAGCAGTGGTTTCAGAAGATAGTTTAGATGGTGGTTTCCTTGTATGTTTTGCTGGCATTTTCTTTCTTTTTGAGGAACTCACATCTTCCACTTCTTGCTGTTGTTCCTTCTTGAGCTGAATCAACCTCTCTGCTTTAACTTCCAAAGTGTCAGCCCTTTTCAGCTTATCTTCAGCAGCCTTATCAGCCTTTTCATTGGCAGAGGTATCAACTTCTTTTGCCTTGCTGGTTTTGGCTGGTTCAGTAGCAGGGGTCTGAGCACTTGGTTGTTGTTGTTGTTGTGGTGCTGATTTGGTAGACTCTGGTTTGTCAGCAGTTGGCTTACCCTCTTTAGAGGGTGGTGCACCAAATGGATTCAGTTTTGGCAGCCTATCTCTGCCACTCTCCCCCTTTTTGGCATCATCAGCAGTGAATTCATCATCATCTTCATCTCTGAGAATTGTGGTAGGGGCAGAGCCAGTAGTCTTCAGCAGATGGTCTTTGATCACCTTGATGTCAGCCTTGTGTCATTAAATCTGGCATCCACCATATTTCTGATCAAGTTCATGTAGGTCTCTTGTGTCTGATCTGCTAATTTTCTGTGAGCTATGATGATGGGGGAAACAGATTTCCATAGCTCATTAGCAACATCAGCAGTGGATGGTTGACTCTTTGTAAAGTTAGCCAAGGTTTCCAATATTGACTTGACATCAGTTTTGATGTCAGCAACAGAGGTTTCAATGGTTTGAACTCTATCCGTCAATTCTTGTAGTTTTAATCCATCACCTAAGTTAATAGGATCATCTGAATTCCCACCAGTGGTATTTTTAACTGGTTCAGTCCTAGGAGGTGAGTCCATGGAATGAGAACCAGCTGCCCCTTGGTCTTGGTTCTGGGGACTTCCAACTGATTTTGGGGACACAATAGTGGCCTCATCAGTTGTTGCCTTCAAGGAAGTCTTAGCTATGTAACCACTGTCCTATTGTGAGACAATGGTCTCTACATCAGTAGTGGCTGCTTCACTTGAAAACTCACCAAGAGTTACATTGAACTCTGGGAGTGTAACCTCCTCTTCTGTTTGTGGGTTGACAGATTGACTTCTCTCAGGCCCAGTCACTTGTGGAGGTATACTCTCTGTGACATGTGAAGGAGAGGAACTGGGATTATCCTGAGTTTTGTCAATTGCCTCAAACAGAGGTTGCATGGTTTGTGGAACATGTGGTGGTGATGTTGGTGGAGTAAGAAGAGAGTTAGCCCTGGGAGATGGACTTGTAAACATATGGTCAAGTGACTCATATGCCTCAGTATGTGGTTCCCTTTGGCTTACAACAAGATCCTTTTGTGAGGATTCTTGAGGAGTTTGTTTGGGTTGAGATATCTCCAACTGTTGTGAGGAAGTAACAACAGTGGTTTCAGGTTGCTTTGGTGATGCAACAGGGTTAGCTTCTGGTATCTCATCTTCCAGAAGTCCCTTTTTGGGTGTGGAGGTGGTTTTTGAGGATGGACGTTTTCTTTTGGTGGCTGGTGTGGGTTTCACAGCACTGGATGAAGTGCCATGATCACCAGGAGCAGTAGGCTCAACAACAGAGGTTTGAACAACAGTTGTTGTCTTTGACCTCTTTGTTTGTGATTTAGAAACCTTTGACACTTTTGACACCTTTTCTTGGGTTGAAGAACCCAACATTCTTGTGAAAGTTTCATCAGTTAGACTTTTCATTTTAAAAGACTCTCCCTTTTGGAAATCATTTTCTGGTAAAATCTTTTGAAGAATTACACTTAAGATTCTTGGGTAGAGTAGAAAAGCATTGTTTGAGCCAGATTTTATGGCTTTCACATTTGAAACCAAGTCCACAAACAATCCCTGGGAAAGGTTGAAGTCAGAATCTGACAACATAGCATACCCCAAGTATTGAATCCTTAATGGGATTTCATTAAAGGATGTGGTCTTAGCCGAGGCACAGAGAAGGAGAGTATGGAAGAAAAATTTCATGACTGGAGGAAAAAACTTTTTGTATAATGTTGATCCAGTCATCTGAGCATCATACCCTCTTTCCTGAAACTCTGTGTGAAGCTCTGTTTTAGGAAAAGATTCCATACCTGACAGGTCATTGAGTGAGAAGGTTGAGGATATGAGTTCAGGTGTAATGGCGATGCTGGTGGCTCCAATTTTTGAAATTATGGAAGTAGGCTTTTTGTCTTGGAACAAGACTTCAGCATTAGCCCAAAATTCTTGGAGTGTTTCTAAATGGATGGGAGCATCAACAGTGAGGATGTTTTTGTATTTGGAATTGGTAATGATGTCAATGGTTGTATGGAATGGTATGTTATCCTCTGTTTTAACCAGATATGGAAGGAAATTGTGGGTGGCTTTCGTTTGAAGATCCATTGTAATGGATTTCGAGTATGAAAGTACTGAACTTTGATTAAGGGTTTTGAGGAAGACGAAGGCGGTTTTAGTAGTTTGAATACAATAAGACAGTAAAACTGCTGTTGGGGGAAAAACAGGGTTTTATAGCCTCTGGTGAAACCGCTGATGTGGCAAAACTCTGCTTTTGAGAGCAGACGTGGCAAACATCTGATGGTTTAAACATCTGGTGGCATACAGCTGTTTTCGTAAACATCTGTTGCCAACCTCTGTTGTTTAACCAAAAGACTGATGGAATAACAGTTGTTTTATCTGATCAGATGTTTGAAACAGATTTTTCAATCAACAGTGGTTTGAATGAAACAGTGGTTGTTTTATCTGATCAGTGGTTTAAAACAGATTTTTCAACCAAAAGTGTTATTTTAAGCAAATTTGATTTTCTGAAAACATTTTAATGTTTTTATTGAAAGCATTTTTGTTGTTTTAATCCATGTTTAACATACCAATTCGAGAAATCAGATTTGTGAAGGTAGATGTGTCTAAAGCTTTTGTCAACACATCTGCCAACTGATCCTCTGTTGGAACATGGTGCAGAGTAATCAAACCTTTTTCATAGCTATCTCTGACAAAATGATGTCTGATATCTATGTGCTTGGTGGTGGAATGAGAGACTGGATTTTTGATGATATTTTCAGCAGCTTGGCTATCCAACATGAGTGGAGTCCTCAGTGCAGTTATCCCAAAATCCAGTAGTTGATTTTGAAGCCACATGAGTTGGGCTGTACAGCTTGCAACAGCAATGTACTCAGCCTCAGCTGTTGAAGTTGAAACAGCTGCTTGCTTTTTGCCTTGTGGTGTGGCAGCCAGCAAAATCACTGTCTGAATAACCTGAAAGCTCAATGTTTCCATTAGCAGGATACCAGATACCAAGTGTGGGAGCACCTTTTAGGTATCTGAATATCCTTTTCACAGCAATGAGGTTTGACTTTCTAGGTGAAGCCTGGGATCTTGCACAAACACAGGTTGCAAACATAATGTCTGGTCTGGATGCTGTTAAGTACAATAAAGACCCAATCATGCATCTGTAGTGTGTTTGATCAACCAGTTCATCTTTGTCATCATCAGTGAGTGGCTTGACTGTGCTCATGGGTATACTACATGGCTTACAATCATTCATCTCAAATTTTGTTAACAAGTTTTTCACATATTTGTTTTGATGAATGAATGTGCCATTTTGCAGCTGCTTCACTTGGAGACCAAGGAAGCACTGAAGTTCACCCATAGCACTCATTTCAAACTCTGCTGTCATGAGTTCCCTAAACTCCTCACACATTTTGTTACATGTGGATCCAAAAATGATATCATCCACATATATTTGAACAATCATTAAATCTTTTCATTTCCATTTTAAAAATAAGGTTTTATCAATTTTACCTCTTGTGAAACCAATGGATAAGAGAAAAGTGGAGAGAGTTTCATACCAGGCTCTTGGTGCTTGTTTCAGTCCATACAAGGCTTTATTAAGCTTGTAGACATGATCAGGATGGAATGTGTCTTCAAAACCAGGTGGTTGACATACATAGACTTCCTCCTGAATTTTGCCATATAGGAAGGCACATTTGATGTCCATCTGATACACCTTGATGTTGTGGTTGACAGCAAAGGCTAGGAACAGTTTGATAGCTTCTAACCTTGTTACAGGGGCAAAGGTTTCATCATAATCTATTCCTTCTTCTTGTCCGAAGCCTTGAACCACTAACCTGGCCTTGTTCTTGACAACTATACCCCTTTCATCAGTTTTGTTTTTGAAGACCCACTTTGTGCCAATTGGACAAACATCCTTAGGCAGTGGTACAAGTTCCCATACTTGTTGTCTTTTGAACTGAAGGAGCTCTTCTTGCATGGCTTCCACCCAACTGTTGTCTTTCAGTGCCTCTTGGTACTTGACAGGTTGTGTGAGGGATAGAAAGCCTGCAAAAAGACAGATATTTGAAGATTGGCTCCTTGTGAGCACACCTTCTCTGATGTTATCAATGATTTGATCTGGTAGATGAGCTCTTAGGTAGATTAGATCTCCCTGATATGGTATGATGGCATTTTGAGGTGAAGGACAGAGGTTTAGAGACTCTGTTGACATAACATCTGTTTGCACTTTTGTAGTGTCAACAGATGTTTGGAATGGAGGTGGAGGAATGGGTCCAAGTGGTGTAAAATTGGACTGACTTTTGTCAACAGATGTTTGACTATGGTCAACAAATGATTGACTTTTGTCAACAGATGATTGAGCAGTGGATTGGATGGGTGAATCAGTGGTTTGGGGATAAGACTGGCCAACAGTGGCTGACTCAGCTGTGACAGAGTTTTGACAGTTGTTTTGAACTACTGCTTCCTCTGATACAGGATAGACTTTGTAGTGATCTGGAATCACAACATCCATTCTGTAATCTTGTTGTGGAGACTGTGGAGTACCTGCACTGTTAGTTTTGACAGTAATATCTTCAAATTTGAATTTATCCAAATCAAATAACTCAGCAGGGTTTGCTGGGATTTTTAAAGATGAAAGTTCATTGAACTTCACATTCAGAGTTTCTTCTATTGTTTTGGTCCTTGTGTTAAATACTTTATAGGCCTTAGCAGTAGAAGAATACCCCAGAAAGTATCCACAATCTACTTTGGCTGCAAATTTTGAAATGGAATCTTTAAGATTTAAAATGAAACATGGGCTGCCAAAGACTTTGAAAAATGATATCAGTGGTTTGATTTTGAACAAAATTTCATAAGCAGTCTTTTGATCTCTAGGGTTGAGTAAAACTCTGTTTTGAACATAGCAAGCAGTGTTTACAGCTTCTGCCCAAAAGGATAGTGGCAAACCAGAATCTGCTAGCATTGTTCTTGCAGCTTCAATGAGAGTTCTATTCTTTCTCTCAACCACCCCATTTTGCTCTGGTGTTCTTGGGATACTGTACTGCCTTACAATCCCTTTTGACACACAGAAATCATCCAACTCCTTATTCTTAAACTCTGTTCCATTGTCACTTCTAAAGACTTTTACTGGCAAGTCATATTGTTTTTCAACTTTGGTGACAAAGTCCTTCAAAATACCTGCAGTCTCATCCTTAGAATGTAAAAAGTAAGTCCATGTAAACCTAGAAAAATCATCAACTATGACAAGACAAAATCTCTTTCTTCTTAGACTCATGATTTTAACTGGGCCAAACAAGTCCATGTGCAATTGTAAACACTGACTAGTTTTGGACTCATCAATAGATTTGTAAGAGCTTTTATGTTGTTTTCCTTTTAGACAAGAAACACAATGCTCATCACATTTGAATTCTTTTGATGGCAAACCTCTGACAAGGTTTTGTTTGGAGAGAGAGTTGATAGTTTGAAGGTTGGTGTGACCGAGCCTCCTATGCCACAATTCTGTCTCTTTGGTTGAGGCAGCAGAGAACAGACAGACATTTGCCATAGGATTATCCTTCAACATATCAACTACATACACATTGCCACTTCTATGGGCAACAAGTTGTGCTTTACTCTCAGCAATGATGGTGTTAATCTTTTCAACAGCCTCTGGGCCAACAATCTTACATGTTTGTTTAGTGAAGAATGACCCATATCCTTTGTCACTCATTTGAGACACACTAAGTAGATTAAATTTTAGATTGTCTATCAGATTAACATTTTCAAACTTAAGCCTCCCTGCTTTGACAGTTCCAGAACCCAACACTTTACCTTTAGAATCATTACCAAAGGATATATCACCCCCTCCATGTGTAAGAAAGTCCAGAGGAAGGGCTCTACATCCTGTCATGTGCCTGGAGCCTCCACTATCTACATACCATAAACTATCTAAGCAAGCAGAAGCTCCCTACACATCAGTAAAGATTTTAGTTTTGGTGAGTGTCCAAAGCCAAATTGGCTTTGGATGGGTTCTTAGATGTCTCAGCCTTAAGTTGAGGAGAATGATCAGTGGTTTGAACTAGCTTTTGGACTAGATTCAACAGCTGTAATTGACCATTTGCCAGTGCTTGAATGTCAACACTTGGTCCAACAGATGTTTGATCATTTCCTGTCAGATGCTGAAAACCATGAGGATGTCTGTTCACTTTTGGTTTTGAAGGCCTTTTGGGCTCTTCATAAACATGTGGCAGACGATGACAAGTGGGTTGTCCATATCCTCTTGGTAGTCTGTTGGCTGGTGGAAGATCTGTTACCTGAACATCTCTGGGAGCAGAGTTTTTGTTCAGACCTTTGGTAGCAGCTGTTTGGACTGGTTCAAAAGTCTGTTTAGGTTTTCCTTTTGGAGTACTCACCACTTGACTTTCAAGAGTTTTAGCCTTGTACTCTTTTATCTTTTCATCAAAATTTTTGAGATACAAGCACTCTTTTGTTTTGTGATTCTTTTTCTTACAGATTGAACATTCATTTGTTTTAGAATCATTTAAACTTGTTGCTTTGTTGATGTCATATGCTTTTAGAAGAAAACAGTTTTTGGTGACATGGTTCTTCTTTTCACAAAAATCACAAAACAAGTTGTTTTTGGCTTTCCCTTTTTCTTTCTTCTTTTCAACAGATGTTTGATCATCTGTTGGAAGATCTCTCAAAGGGATAACTTTTGCCTGTGGTGCCATTTTACCATCAGGGGTTTTGAAGGTCATTGGTTTAAACTTCTCAAGGACTTCACACTCATCTGACCAGGTTGGTTTGAATTGATATTTCTCAATTTCATCAAATGAGGGTGTACCTTCCAACTTTTCAAGAATGATTTTCTTGCCATTGGGTTCAGTAACCTTGATTTCCTGACCTTTTGAATTAGTGGGGATGACTTCAACCAACTGTGGTTCCTTTTTGTCAGTGGTTTGTGAACTCTGAGCAGTGGTTTCTTGAAAACCAAACCCAAATTTCACATGACTTTTAGATTGTTGGTTGACAATCATCTCAAAACCTTTTGATGATTCCACCCATTTCTGACATTCAACTTGGGTGGACTCAAGCTCCTTTTTACAACTATGATATTTGGTTATCATAGTCTGAAGCTGGTCTCTGTTTATGCTTGCTTCATGTTTTAAACTGCTGATTTCAGATTCTTTTTCAGTTATTTTTTATTTTAACTCTTTAGTGAGTTTTTCAAACTGAATTTCATCTTCCAAAATTTTCTTTCTAAAGTTTTCATTCACCTTTTTTATCTTAGCAAATGCCACAATACATTTGTCTGAGCATAAGTCATTTAAGATTTGAGGAGATACCTTAGCAGCAGCCATCAAGGCACAGTTACACTGGCAATCACAATTATCACTACCCCAGGGGTCTGAGAGATTCACAACCTCCACTTCAGATTCTTCAGCTGAAATAACTTCATCAACAACACCATTAGTCACATTTTCAGACAAAGACACCACACCCTCAGAATCAGTCTCTTCAACAATTGTTTCTAGAGCCATAAAACAAAAGTTATTTTCAGAATTGGCAACTAAAGCAATGTTGTCATCTGTTATCTCATCTGGTAGACTGCTCCAATCAACAAAGCCTTGAGTAAAGAAACTCTGTTGACCTGGTTGACTGGTCTCTGCTGGAGCAGAGGGTGGAGCAGCAGTCATTGGCACTTGTGCCTGAGTAACAGGTGTTTGGACATAGTGATACTGAGGAACAGTGGTTTGAACATAGTGCACAGGAACAGTGGTTTGGGTTTGTGCAAAGTGAGCAGTGTTTTGCACATTTGGTACAGGGATGGTTTGATAAGTGTTGGTCTGAGGCCTTTGGTTTGGATAGGTGATCATAGGTGTACCATTTTGACTCCTACATTCCCTAGGAAAGTGACCCATTCTATGACACTTGTAACACTTTATCTTTGATTTATCCAACCCCACCTTTGACCCACCATGTAAACCTGGGTACCTTCTGCCAGTTTTCTTATAGAAGTTATTTGTTCTAATACTGAGCAGGGCAACCTTGTGCAAGATGTCCATTTCTTCTAAGTCCAAAGGGTCAATATATTGAAGGTCATTGTACACAAAAGATGAATTATCAGAAGCCTGGATATCACCACTAGCTGCAAAAGCATAGTTGGGTGATGAGTAAGAATCATTGTTAAAACCAGTGGTTATGTCAATGTAATGATCATAACTCTGATCCTTACTACTTCCAGAACCCTCCTCTTGGCCCAAAAGTGCAGTATTCCCAAATACATAGTCATATGACACTTTTCCAGAATCCTGGAGCTTCTTTTTCTGGTTAAGCTCCCTTTCATAAGTCAGGAGCTTTCCATGAAGCTGGGTCAGGGTCAGGTCTTTGAATCCGATAGAGTTTCTCATGACTATAGCTATAGTGTCCCATTTGTCCTGAAGTGATCTAAGAAACCTATGATTCAGTGTTGAATTAGGAAAAGTTAGACCAACCAGTTTTAGTTCACTAATCAGACAATTAAACCTTTCAAACTGTTGTGTTAATAACTCCCCTTTTATGTGACTAAACGTTTCATATTGTTGGTTAAGTATTTCACGGTTTTTTTCAATCACATCTTCAGTTCCCCCGAACTGCTCTTTAAGAGCATCCCACAGTTCTTTAGCACTATTGCAGTGCAAGAGTCCGGCATAGATATCATTTGGCAGTGCCATGGCTACTATGCTGAAAGCCTTGGCATCTAGCTCGATTTTTTGAAAATCTTGCTCTGAGTAGTTCTCAACACTCTTTGGTACTTGGATCTTTGGATCCTCGGCACTCGGTACCATTGGAACATGTGGTCCAAATACTACCGATTTCCAGCACCCTGTGTTCTGTTGTGCTAACACATGAGCCACCCGACGCTGCCAGATGTTGTATTCTGATCTCACAAGCATCGGAGGCTTGTTGCTAGTGCCAGTGTTGTGTGGATCTTGATTGAGTGAAGTCATTCTCTTGATTTTTCAAAAACAAAGTCTGTTTACTAACTGTTGAAACGAAAATAAACTATTACTCTGTTTTAAATCCGACAAACAAACGATATCAATAATTGTGAGCTGATCTGTTTATATTAAATTGATTGGTTAGATCGAATTTAATTGACCAAGCTCTGATACCAATTTTTAGGATCTGAGTTCTGATTGTTTTGATTGTTTAGATAAGTATGAAATGAATGAAGTGAAATATAAATGGAAAGTGCAGCGGAATAAACTATAAATCAAAACATGGAGAATAATTGTTTTTAATCGAATGCTTTCATTAAACTGAAAGATTACAATCGTACAAATAAACTCCCCCTCAGCCTGATCACTCAGAGAATGTTTGTCTTAGAGAATGACGAGTGATGAATAGAACAGTACATCCACTGTTCTATTTATAGACTAACACTAAACCTCTGATGATCAGTGCTGACGTCACCTAAGACAGCGACCTCTAACTGACTAACAACTTCTAACATCTGCTAAACATAACTACTGTTACATTGAAAACTCTGATATACAAAACACTGTTAAGTAAAGCTCTGATGGTCTCTATCATCTGTTGAACCAAAGTGCTGTTGGTTCAACAGACCTTTGTTCTTCAGTACTTGATCAGCAGTTGTTTCTTCATCAGACCTTTGTTCATCAGACTTTTGTTCAGCAGATCTTTCAGCAGCAGCAGTTGTCTTTATCAGTTGTTTGATGCAGCAGTTGTTAGGGTCAACAGTCTTTTGGGGAAAGCTTCTTTATAACAACTGTTTTTATTCAAGGATAAAAAGATAGAATATTTTGGCTTTTCAATCATCTGTTCTTCTCCAGGTCAGCAGACCCAACACCAACGATGTATGGTAGCCATTTTTCACGACATGATCGAAGATTTCATGGATGACTTTTTGGTTTTTGGAGATTCATTCGATCATTGTTTGAGCAATCTCAAGAAAATGTTGGCAATGTGTGAAGAAGTAAATTTGGCTTTAAATTGGGAAAAGTGCCACTGTATGGTAAGAGAAGGCATCGTTTTGGGGGATAAAATTTCAGACAAAGGGATCGATGTTGACAAGGCCAAAGTTGAATCAATCTCATTGCTTCCCCCGCCCACCACGGTGACGGTAATTCATAGTTTTCTTGGCCACGCCGGTTTCTATAGAAGATTCGTCAAGGATTTTTCCAAGATCGCTCGTCCGCTCACACAGCTCCTTGAAAAATATCGAGAGTTCGTGTTTATAGAGGAGTATCTTGAGGCATTCAATTGCTTGAAAAGAAAATTAGTTGAAGCACGAGTCGTCATCTCTCCAGACTGGGACCTGCCATTCGAGTTAATGTGTGACGCAAGCAACATGGTGGTAGGGGTAGTTTTGGGGCAAAGAAAAGACAAGTGTTTTAATCCTATTTATTATGCAAACAAGACTCTCAATGGTGCCCAAGAAAACTATACGACGACAGAA
This sequence comes from Ambrosia artemisiifolia, assembly GCA_032199755.1. NCBI lineage: Eukaryota > Viridiplantae > Streptophyta > Magnoliopsida > Asterales > Asteraceae > Ambrosia > Ambrosia artemisiifolia. Next base: position 28,383,045 of record CM063513.1, read on the forward strand.
AAAGAACTCTTTGCGCTAGTGTAACATTGCGTGATTTTTACTTTTACATGTATCTTAAATTCTATATTTAACAAATTCCAAGTTCGCCTTTATTCGCTTCTTTTATGTTACTTCTACCAATTCATGATGAGTCGTCATTATAATTTATACTATTCAATTTAGGCGTTATAACAAGAAACTCATTTAGTTAAGATCTTAATATATATTTATTTTATTTTTGAAATAAAACATATATTTTAATAATAATACTTTCAATTTAAAAAATATATATATATATATATAAAAAATAAAATGGGAAATCGTGATTATCATTTGAATTTGTTTCAAATGACAACAACAACAACATTATCTTATAATTGCCGTTCGTTTATTTTATTTATTTTTTTTCTCTTTCTTTTAAGATATACCCCCACCTAATTCACTTTCAACCACCTTTTAACTCTCTTAATTACCCAACCACTTTATCCCACCTATAAATACACCACTCCCTACCCATTCTAACACTTGATCAATCTCAAATCCTCTCTAAACCTCCAAATTCTTCAAGAAATCCTAAGTGTTGGAAGCTCACTTCTAAGTGAGTTTTCTCATTTTAAACTCCCACTTTCCTCTTCTTTCTTCATTTCTCATCCTCTTCTAAACCCTTGGGGAAACCTCTAGGACCTTGCTCTTGTTTACTATGGCAAATAAATATGAGTATGACACCAACATGAGGCCTCAAAGGTGGTTCATCTTCTATTGTCTTTATGCACTAGAAGGTTAGTTCTAGTGATACCAACCAAGTTCACCGACAACTTAATGTTGAATGGACTTGTGCTATGGTTAATGGTTGACAAAGGAAAGCCAAGGCTCTTCCAAACTAAGTCACCATACACTACTTTAATCTTCTAGTTATATTATGTAAATACTAAAATAGATACGTTCAAAACTCTATTAATCTATTAACTTGGAAGGTTTGTGGTTATACCCTGCCTTACCAATCTCTTGACCCATCTTGTAATACGGATTAGTTCCATACAAGAAAGGGGAAATACCATGTCCAAGACCCATGTTTTATCTATATACAAGAAAGGGGAAATACCATGTCCAAGACCCATGTTTTATCTATAAACAAAGTGGTCATGACATGAACATTCTTAAATGGATTCACATTCCTAACTCTAATTCTTACCATCCTAATCACCTTCATGGTGATTTTGTGCTTGGTTTAATTTCAACTCATGACCATCCGAATTTCCCTTAAGGCAATTTGTGCGTTGGTTCGCCTAAAAGGCTTGCTTGACTCTCTTGAATCTAATAATCCAACTCTTGAACCTAAAACGCTTTCCTTTTTAAATCTAGTTATTCGGAGCTAAAATCTTCAATTCTTAAGACCCGTTTTTGGGAATTTATTAACGCACCCTAAGGTGAGTTCATACTTGTCCCCTTTTTATTCTTTAACTTTTTGGGGCTCAACATGTATCTGTACAAAAACCTTAAACTTTTTCATACTCTTATACTCTTATGCTCAATCTAATGCTTATATGCTATACCATGCTAGAATCTAATTCTTACATACAAATGTCTATTAGCATACTACCCAACTTACATGTATAGCGCTATAGGAGTGTTAATGCTGCCTTTATGGGTCATGTTAAGTTTTCTCAATTGTGTATTCGAGTGTTGATGCCTTTTGTATGGTTCTGCATGCGCATGATTATGACATGATGATTTGAGTAACTTTTCTTATACTATATACGTAGGTCAAAAACTAGTATGCTCACCAATGCTTTATGTGTTGACGGATATTTTATACATGTTGCAGGAAATATTTGATGTGATGATTCAAGAAACTTGTTAGGATTGGACTTAGAAACGCACCCCTTTAAACTATGAATTCTTGAATGTTGTATTTCTTTTTGAACAATTTGTACTTCTTGTTTTTAGTATTATGAAATGAAACCTTTGAATTATTTGTCACAAATTCTAGTATCATGACGTCTTTGAACAATCAATCACAAGTCGCGCCTTGATGTATTCCGCCATCGGTTGGGGTGTGAAAGATTGGTATCAGAGCCATGACTATAGGGAATTAGGAATAATTGCCATGTTTGACCTAGACTATAGTTAGGAACCTTATTGAACATTATTTTATCATCCTAAATATACTTGTTCTCCCTAAATTGCTTCTACCCTATTCACTTGGACAAAAAAATTACCTTCCTTATGGTGGATTATTCTACACTCGAAGACACTCTTATACCACAAACGAAAGGAAGTCACTAAAATATGCATGAAACCCTCACTTTGGTGACAACTTTCAATCCGCTTTATTCTTTTATGTTTTTGAATCTACACCAAGATAGGCGTGATTTCCTTACCTTGGTGGAAATTTCACAACTTCTCGTTCTAGTGGAAACTCACCAGTTGAATGTTGGAATTGATTTTCCTACCTCGTTGGACAAGTGCAAAAACCACACTCAAGAAACGACACCGCTAAGATAGGAGTGAAATCCGCAACTTAGCGACTAGTTTCAATCCTTGATATTTTTTTTCGATCACCCCAAAGTCTCAAATTTACTAATGACAGGGAACATGTAGTAACTGGAAGGGTGAATACCGTTAACCGAAGTTTCGGCGAGAGTATTTCCACCTATTAGGCCAAAGCATGTTTCCAAACTCAAAGGTAAATTCGAATTACTTTGGTTAGTCTTAGTTCCGTTCCGGAACACTCCAATTGTTTTTTTTTAAAACAAGCCTTTCTTTTCATGCTAATACTACTTTCAATGTTGTTTTCATGCTATATTTTTAGTTATATATTTGATTTACTTACTCGCAGTTCAATCTGCTCTCGCAATCTCCAAACAATACTAATAATCACAAACCAACATAAATCAAAACTCCTTTATGTTACCTAAGTGCACTATACTTGCTTATACATACGTGTTACGCTATTTGAACAATTTGAAATTTGCATCCTATACGTGTAACTTGAACTTGTATACTAAATCTATGAGAACAGCTTGAGCTTATGTATTTTGTTTATCTAAATTTGCATCAATTTCACCGATCTAATCTTACCCATATGCTTTTCATTGTTAACCAAAATTCTAGTAACTAATTTCCTAAATTCAAAAGTTACCTTGTTTAAAAATACTTATGAAAATTTTCCTATATATGATTCTCGTAGATGTCTTCCCATCTCAGCCACATCAATCCCAACCAACTGGCGAGTCTTATTGCCCAGGAATTGATCAAGATCTTCCCTAACCTAGAGGCACCAACAAACCCAATACCAAACTCCGACGATACCATCCAGGAAAGTACAAACCATATAGGTACTAAACCATCCACCCATACCCCTAACAAACAAACAAAAAGAATAACAAAAAACGCAAAAACCTTAAACGAAACCACACTTCGACAACCCCTGAGGCTCCGATCCCCAACAAAGAGCAGTACCAAGGGACCTATCCGTTATGCAAGAGTTGTAAATTCCAGCATCCCACTCACACACCATGCTACATATGCGCCAAATGTGGTGCATATGGTCATTTAGCCAAAACATGTCGCCGCACCGCTAAACCACGACCCGATGAACCTACTAGTGGTACCTCACCCACTAAAACCAATGAATGGATATGCTCCGAGTGCAACGACCCAACCCATGGACGCAACCAATGCCCAAGACTTGCCATGGTGATCTACGATGCTCGAAGACCCACTCGCCACACTAAAGAAGATTGATTTTCTTTTCTATTAAAAGCAATGAGAATTTCCTTATGTAATGTTTTCAAGAAATTATTCAGATGTGAAAATTTGTTTTATGAATTATGAAATACCATCGTTATCTTAGGTTACAATCATAATTTATCGGCAAAAATTCAAACATCGCAAAACCCTTTTCTTCTCGCGCACAATTTTTTTCAAAATTTTTGAGCAAAAATTCTTCCCACTATTCCTAAGAGGATGCCTATTCTACTATAAAATCCTCACTTAAAACCTTCAAACCACTAACAAATGTGTGTCAAGTCGGTATGACGAACGAGATTTTAAATGGTAAAAGTGTTTAAAATAAATTTTGCTTTCAGGACACCCAATGTCGTCCATAACAAAAGAAGTTTTTTTAGCAAACAAGACTTATGAGCAAAGACACGCTAAATCAGACAACCTACTTCTTTATAATCCCAAAACCTTTTCTCTTGATATCGTATCACGAGTAAAAATATTCATCAAACGCCAAACTAAAATTGTCAATAAACTATTTTCCTCGCATAATAAAATGGATTTTTCATATATCAAACGTCCATCTTCGGTAAGACTTTTACACCAAATTTTCCCCACTTCAATTAAATCTGTTTTTCTTTAACATCCAACGGACTAAATTTTCCTACCATCAAACTTGACCCTTAATCTTAAAAAGCTAAAATTGCTCGCATACCCATAAAACTCAATTTGTAATAAACCCGAATTCTATGTTGCCCTCAGTCAAAACATTTTACGCGTTTTCATTAGGAATCCAACTGTCCATTCTTCTGTTGATTTTATACATCTGAATGTAATGACATATGCTTCAGTCTACACCATTATGTCATGAAACCATACATCTATGCCAAAAACGCATACGGTTAACAACATCAAAAACTTGCTTAAATGCCCTTTTCATATTACGTGTTTGCATGTCACGTTACTTGCTATGTTTACAACATCAAAACTGTTTAATGTCTTAGTTTAATGTCGTTTCCTTTGTATAAATGTTTTGCATCAACCCACATATAACTAAGAAAAATTATGTGGACCATATGACAATTGGACTAATTATGGGTGCACACGTAATTACAAGAATTAGGCGCATATAAAACGTAACAAGTCCCAGTGTGTGTAACCTATCATGACTTGAATAATAACACGAATGAGGTATGATAACGGCATGGTGGATACGCCGCCGGTACATTCTATACATAAATGTCCTGTCATACTACCAAAAGTAGAGTTATTCATGCCATGAGAAGTTTTGGGTGTGTAGTTAAAAAAAATTGACCAACACTTACGTTATTTACCTTTTTGTGATACCCTCATGTTATAGTTGCTTGTCTAAATACGCTTACATTATTTATCCTTCGTGTATTTTATAACTTGTTTTGAGCCACACTTTCTACTATGCAACATTATCATTTGCCATGAATAATCTATACTTGTAATCTCCATCAACTTCGTTTCCTTCCTCTTGCCTTTCCTTGCTTAATCAGCAATCCTATAATTATCAAGAATCTCGTTCTAAGTCCCGTGACCGCTGGCCTTAACTCCTAGAAACATTGATGCATTTAAAACAAGATTTGCCCTTCAGTTTCATATATTTTCTTGACTAGTTATATACTGGATTTCAAAACTAAATAAGTACTATTTATATCACCAAAAAGTTGTTCTCAAATAGTCCAATTTCTCGTTTATTTTAGTCGCCTTCTAAAAAAAATTTCTGGTAAAATTTTCGACCTAGTGCAAACTAGATATCTATTACTAAATACTGCTCATTCCCGCATCTAGTCACTCATTATGCTCACATATTTACTATTTCACTCAATTACCCAAGGAAAATTTTTTACAAGCCAAAATTTCTACTACTTCCTCTGTGTTATACAGTACATTTACTTACCTTCCCAAAATTTTTTACTATTTCATGTATGTTATACAGTATATTACTTACCTTCCAAAATTTTTTTACTATTTCGTATATGTTATATCGTATATTTACTAATCTTCCCAACATTTGTTACATTAACAGCATACACAAACCTACTTATACGTACTATTTTTCTTTCACTAATCACCAAAAATGCTTTAGTCGGTTAAACTTTCAAATTTCTAAGTATAACCTTGGGTTAAAATTTTGAAAGTACTTTTCTTACGAGCATAATTATCGCACAAGTGACTAGATACCGTAATTGATTTAAACATAATAAACTAACAAGTTTTGTTCTTTTTAAACCCATATCAAACCACATACCTATTTTCAAAAGGTCAACTCTCAAGGAAATTTCGGGACGAAATTTTCTAAAGTAGGGGAGACTGTAACATCGCGTGATTTTTACTTTAAATGTATATTAAATTCTATATTTAACAAATTCCAAGTTCGCCTTTATTCGCTTCTTTTATGTTACTTCTACCAATTAATGACGAGTCGTCATTATAATTTATCCTATTCAATTTAGGCGTTATAACGAGAAACTCATTTACTTAAGATCTTAATATATATTTATTTTATTTTTAAAATAAAACATATATATTTTAATAATAATACTTTCAATTTTAAAAAATTATATATATAAAATAAAATGGGAAATCGTGATTATCATTTGAATTTGTTTCAAACTAGTAAATTACGCCCCGCGCTTAGCGCGGCGTAGAAACATAACCGGCGCCAATTCATGAAAAGCTATAGATTTTTCCGACGAACAGCGAAGTTACAACAACGGTATTGCGAGGGTCTACTAATCGGATAACACAACGTAGAGAGTCGTATTGTTCCGTCGGTACGCTAGTGCGCGTTGCACCGAAAAAAGCGCCTAAGAATATTACACTGCATTTGCTTTGAGGAATTGAGGCCAAGGGTCCGAATGTTACCTATCTTTTTTTTTGGAGTGAAATGAACTTTCTACCTTTGGTGATAACATGTGCTTATGTAATAGAATTTGGAAACCGCCCAGAAAAGGAAAAAGTCTACACAAACCGCCCAGAAAAACTCCAGACCAATAGGAGAACGTACTGTAGCGAACGTCGCTTTCATTCGATGTGAATTGTTATATATAATAATGACAACAACAACAACATTATTTTATAATTGCCGTTCGTTTTCTTTTATTTTTATTTTTATTTTTATTTCTCTTTCTTTTAAGATATATCTCCCACCTAATTCACTCTCAACCACCTCTTAACTCTCTTAATTACCCAACCACTTTACCGTACCTATAAATACACCACTCCCTACCCATTCTAACACTTGCTCAATCTCAAATCCTCTCTAAACCTCCAAATTCTTCAAGAAATCCTAAGTGTTGGAAGCCCACTTCTAAGTGAGTTTTCTCATTTTAAACTCCCACTTTCCTCTTCTTTCTTCATTTCTCATCTTCTTCTAACCACTTTGGGAAACCTCTAGGACCTTGCTCTTGTTTGCTATGGCAAATAAATATGAGTAGGACACCAAAATGAGGCCTCAAAGGTGGTTCATCTTCTATTGTTTTTATGCACTAGAAAGTTAGTTGTAGTGATACCAACCAAGTTTACCAACAACTTAATGTTGAATGGACTTGTGTTATGGTTAATGGTTGACAAAGGAAAGCCAAGGCTCTTCCAAACTAAGTCACCATACACTACTTTAATCTTCTAGTTATATTATGTAAATACAAAAATAGATACTTTCAAAACTCCATTAATCTATTAACTTGGAAGGTTTGTGGTTACACCCCACCTTACCAATCTCTTGACCCATCTTGTAATACGGTTCCATACAAAAAAGGGGAAATCCCGTGTCCAAGACCTATGTTTTATCTATAAACAAAGTGGTCATGACATGAACATTCTTAAATGGATTCACATTCCTAACTCTAATTCGTACCATCCAAATCACCTTCATGGTGATTTTGTGCTTGGTTTAATTTCAACTCATGACCATCCGAATTGCCCTAAAGGCAATTTGTGCTTTGGTTCGCCTAAAAGGCTTGCTTGACTCTCTTGAATCTAATAATTCAACTCTTGAACCTAAAACGCTTTCCTTTCTAATTCTAGTTATTCGGAGCTAAAATCTTCAATTCTCAAGACCCGTTTTTGGGAATTTATTAACGCACCCTAAGGTGAGTTCATACTTGTGCCCTTTTTATTCTTTAAATCTTTGGGGCTTAACATGTATCTATACAAAAACCTTAGACTTTTTCATACTCTTATACTCTTATGCTCAATCTAATGCTTATATGCTATGCCATGCTAGAATCTAATTCTTACATACAAATGTCTATTAGCATACAACCCAACTTACATGTATAGCGCTATAGGAGTGACACACCGCCCCCTTTATGGATCATGTTAAGTTTTTCTCAATTGTGTATTCGAGTGTTGATGCCTTTTGTATGGTTCTGCATGCGCATGACTATGACATGATGATTTGAGTAAATTTTCTTATACAATATACATAGGTCAAAAACTAGTATGCTCACCAATGCTTTATGTGTTGACGGATATTTTATACATGTTGCCGGAAATATTTGATGCGATGATTCAAGAAACTCGTTAGGATTGGACTTAGAAACGTACCGCTTTAAACTATGAAATCTTGAATGTTGTAATTCTTTTTGAACAATTTGTACTTCTTGTTTTTATTATTATGAAATGAAACCTTTGAATTATTTTTCAAAAATTCTAGTATCATGAAGTCTTTGACCAATCTATCACAAATCGCGCCTCGATGTATTCCGCCATCAGTTGGGGTGTGACAGGTAGTATTTGCCTTTGACAAGTGTTGATCATTTCTCATCTTGTCAAAGACCATCGTATACACTAATCATGCAGTCTCGCGCCATCATTTCAATAAGAAAGAAGCAAAGTCAAGGCTCATATGGTGGATTCTTTTACTACAAGAATTCAATATAGAAATAAATGATAAAAGGGGGCAAAAATTGTTGCAGCCGATCATTTGTCTCATCTTGAAGAAACACCGCTCGACAAGAGAGGAGAAGAGATTCATGATGACTTGTCGCATGAGCAGATTCTCAAGATCGAAGATTCAAGTGCGTATCCGTGGTACGTGGATTATCCAAATTATTTAGCAAGTGGAATGCTCATGAAAGGATAATCATTCTATGAGAAGAAGAAATTCTTTTCAGACTTGAGATATTATCTTTGGGAGGATCCTTATCTTTTTCGCATTTGCCTAGATCAGGTGATTCGCCGATGTGTTCACAGAAAAGAAGCACAAGATATTCTACATCAATGCCTTGAAGGTACTACAGGAGGGTACCACACAGTGGGTAACATAGCTCGAAAAGTTTATGAAGCAAGATTTTATTTGCCCACAATTTTTAAAGACGTTGCCGTTATCGTCCAAAATTGTGAGGCATGCCAAAGAGCCGCCAACATCAATGCGCGTGATGAATTGCCACAAACTAGCATTATGGTTTGTGAAATCTTTGATATTTGGGGGATTGATTTTGTGGGACCATTCCTACCATCTAGGAGAAATCTCTACATTCTTGTGGCGGTTGATTATGTTTCCAAATGGGTCGAAGCACAAGCACTACTGACAAATGATGCTATAGTTGTCGTCGAATTCCTGAAAGCCCTTTTCGCTTGGTTAGGTGTACCGAAAGCGCTCATTAGTGACAAGCAATTAGAAAACACACTACAGAGGTATGGGTATCAACAAAGATTATCCACTCCATATAACCCCCAAGCCAAATCTCAGGTAGAAGTCACTAATCGAGCCATTAAAAGAGTTCGTAAAAGGACCGTGGGGACACATAGAAAAGATTGGGTCGATCGTCTCGACGACACACTTTGGGCATTACGTACCGCATACAAGACCTCGATTGGTACCACCCCGTACAGACTCGTGTACGAAAAAGCTTGTCATTTACCGATAGAAGTGGAGAACAAGGCATATTGGGCACTTAAAGTAGCAAATTATGATCCTGATGACGTCAAGAAACACCGAGTTTTTTAGCTCCATGAGTTAGAAGAACTCCGCCGACAAACTTATGACAACTCTGTCATCTACAAAGAAAAAACCAAGAAGTTCCAAAATCAAAGACTCAGAAAAGGGGAGTAGTTTCAAAAAGGGCATAAAGTATTATCTACAGTTCGAGACTCAAGCTTTTTCCTGGGAAATTGAAGTCAAGGTGGACCGGGCAGTATACTGTGAAGAAATTTATCCTTAAGGGGCAGTAGATTTGGAGACAGCTACGAGAGCCATATTCAAAGTTAATGGCCACATAATTAAGCCATACTTTGAATACTTGTTCAACGAAGAGGTAGATAATATGCCAGCAAATCTGTGACTGGCACACGTTTGTCCAGCCAAAGACGTGAAACGTGGCGCTAGCAGGGACACAACCCGGGTTGATAGCTTAGAATAATAAGTTGTGAGGTTGGGACATACAGTCAGAAAAGCATTTGAGGACCCCAAGGTATGATTGTTCCCTTTTTCTTTCTAACCGCCAAGTATGCCCTCTTAGAATTAGAACCTAGTATTTTATCTTTTAGTAGTTTATTTATCTTTTTAGTTTTAGCTATATAAATTTATGCCAAGTGATTTCTCTCAAAAGGCTCAGTGATCAGGCAGTAGTGGACATCGCCCAAACTGCTTTCTTTTAGAAATCCAATTAGGGGAGCACTTGACCTTGTCCCACTTTTTTCTTTAAGCTTAGAACATGTCATAAAAATCTTTAATCTCAAGATATGCTAAAGAATTAAGTGTGAGGTGGTAAATTTTTTCAAATTTTAACACCTCTTGAAATCAGCAAACCAAAACCAACTAAAGGCAGAGTTTTCAAAAACGTTTTTAGAGTAATCAAAAATATTTTTCAAACCCTTTGAGTCCACCCATAGATCAGAAGAGGTTTTGGTGAGGCCGAAAGAACTAACTTAAAGTGTTCTTACTTCATAAAAAGAAAGCCTACCCTTTTTCATGTGAGTATCTTGAGCCCTATTGAGCACATCCACTTTTGATACATATATTTCACATGCTCATTCGTTTGGACATGAGAGATATTCACATTTGGCATGTTATAGTTAGAACATGTATGACTTATACATTTCGAGACCACATACAAGGTGAGAGAGTGTGAAAATGATTGAGGTATCTAGAATCCACCCGTTCCATTTTCATTAGCCTTCCACAAAAAACCACCCTCACCTAGTTAGCCATCTTGAGGCTTAGCCTTTTGCGCTTCTTCTATCATATCTATCCCCTATCTTGGTCTTAGCAAAGGAGCGAGGTGGAGGCAAGTGGGTAACTCTTGGGCGATCTTGGAATGCAATGAATAGAACATACACCGCGGTTTCCACCGGGCAAGTTTGGCAACAAAAAATAGAAAGCCATAAGGAGTACTAACAAATAAGCTTCACTACAACCAGCAATCTAAGTTGAAAATTGTGTTCTAAAAAAATTGAGAAATAAGTCGAAGATGCTCCAACAATAAAGAGGGCTTAAAGAAAACAACTCTTTTTGAAGACTAATTTCTAGGAAATTCCTAGCGGAGATTATTAGGTGGAATACCGAATAGTTCGCGAAGTAGGGGAGTTAAAGTATGAAGTCTTTGGGGGAGAAGTTTCACAAGCCCACTGTTTAGAGTTCGACACCTTCCCATGATGCCTCATTTGTTACCCGAGCTAGCCATGACAGTAGACACTATTCCTACCCTTTTCACCACTCCATCATCATCACCCTTTTATAAGACCTTTTGATTCACACTTTCTCACACACACACACACACACACACACATATATATATAGTGGTAGAGATTTGATTCGCATACAAGCCTATGATCAATGCGTGCCTTGGGATGAATCTGAGTGATCGCCCCCAAATAAAACCCAAGTGAAAGAGAGAAACAGTGAGACACCACTGAAGTAAGACACTTAAGGGACATTTGATTAGGCGAGTCAAGGTTATCCAAAACATCTACCAAGGATGTATTTAGTAGGTGGGACTCTTAGGAGGTAGGGTATATGTGACTCGTCACGTTACTCCTACTCATTTTCACTCTATGATTATTTCCTAGGTTCGGTTTGCTTGAGGACAAGCAAACATTTAAGTGTGAGGTATTGTGATGTGCTATAATTTAAACATATTTTACGTGTGTATTTATCATCCTTTTTGCACATATTTATGTTTTTACCCTTAGAAAACATAGATAAATTGTTCCTAAGAGATAAATGCAGGTATTTGGAAGCAATAAGCAAAAAGGAGCTGAAATGACACAAAGGGAAGGAAATTGAAGACTTTGCAGACTGAAGCAGATAGTCCACGGTCGTGCTCTGGCCGTGCATGACCGTGGTCTTGCCAAAGGTCAACCTGTCAATATTTCCAAGCCATCCAGATGAATAAGCCAACGTGCACGGGCGTGCTTATCACTTGGCACGCCCATGCTTACCTATATGTGCACCACAAGGCTCCAACCGACCAAGGCTTACATGTAGTTACGACATGTGGATGTGCACGAGCGTGCCCCGTTCTTGAGCATAGGCGTGCCCGAGACAAAACTACTCAAATGGACTTCCAGTACCAACGGACAATAACTGACGGTTGTGCATGGGCATGCATTACCCGGAAGCACGGGCGTGCTTGCCCTGGCAGCTTTATAAAAGGAGATATTCACTCTTCATCTTGGCATCACATTCCACCCGATTCTCTCCCACATTTCTGTTATCATAGGGTCTTGTAAGTGACATTTGGAGCTTGGGATCACTCCATAAACATTTAGATTAAGTGAGCTTTGAGGGAAACCACACACAATCACTCAAATACTCTCCAAATCCTCTATCAACCCTCCCCATGATTTCACGTAAAATCAAACTTAGTTTGACTGTTGTAATGCCATTACTTGGCTAGGATTCTTAGAGTGTTGCTATGGTGAAGACTATCTTGGTATGGATTTATATAGTTTATGTTTATTTTAAGTGATGTTTTGTGTTCTCGTTAATTCTTTCTACTCTTTCTTTGTTTGACAAATTAACTGATCAATCAACTAGTATTTGGTCTTATGGGTGTTTTGATAGAAAGTGTAGGGACATATACATGTACCCGTGGCATGTGACAACCCATGCACTTATAAGCTAACCTACCTCCACGTGTGGAGATTGGCCCATTTGTGTTTGGAAACATTCACACTTTGTGGCTTGATCCTCAACTATTAAAATCTCACTTAGGGTCAGTAAGGTCTATATACTTGGTCCTAGTAATAAGCCAAGGCTTAGTTGATCGACTTAGCTTCATAGTCTATGTGTTAGGTTTGGCGCAAACCAATAATTGGTGAACCCATGTTGGAAGCAAACGGTCTATATTTTCTTCCATTACTATATTGCTGCATATTTAGTAATAGGCTAATCATTTTTTGAAAAATTAATTAATTCAAGTAGGGGATGAGCATAAGCGGGAAGCTGCGTTGCGTCTGCCATGTGAAGTGGTAGCTTGTCCGGCCATGCACCGGACACCAACAAGTTATTCATAGAAGAGTAGAGTCGTTAGATGTCAATATCGCAACTTTGGGAGGTGGTTCTTCGGGGTGGGGTGTACAAAATATTGGGTCATCCTCCCCTCACAGTTGAAAGGTGAGCATACCGGGGTTGGGAGACCCTCACAATAACAATTGAGAACATGTTTTAAAGTTATTGCGGTTTTGCATGACTTGGAACACATCACTCAATTAAGCATCTACTATTAATCTAAACCAAGATAACTCGGATCCCGAGGCAGCACTCTTATCTGGTTATTGGTTATCTTCTCGGCCACCTTCTATATCTTTTACTTTTCTTTATCTTTAGTTTAATTTTGGCAACTTAAATTTGAGTAGTAAAATTCATGTCCTTGGAATCGATACTCGGTTTTTGCTCATTTCTATACTACGTTAGATAGGTACCCTTGCCTATTATGTGGGTTTTCGAATATTAAGCAACTATTGTTTTATTTTATAAATTTATAACTTGAAAGTGCAACACACCAAAGTTTTCGACTTAAATCTCTTTTTTATCAAGTTTTTGGCACATCCACCGGGAACTTGTTTCTTTTAAAAGAAAAGTATTTTAAGTCACTAAAACTACACGCTATTAGGGGGTTAGTGGAAACTACCTAACACTAGCTGCACACTGCAAGATATAGAGTCATCCATCCTAAACTTCTTTCTTGACAGGGATTGAAGTACATAAAAATCGAACTCCACTAAAGGGTTTAAAGCTGGCGGACCTAACCAACAACTTTGCGCTTTTTGGTGGCAAGCCTCACCATTTGCTTTTTCATCTTCTAAGAAGCTTCTAACGCTGCCAAATCAGGGAATACGCCTGTAGAGGCTCTAGTGGCGTGCTGTGCAGAAGCACCCCCACCCCCACCAACCCCACATATGGCAGACGTATCCTCCTTACCTACCGGATGTGATCTTGAAACATTAGTCTCCCCACGCTCTATTGGCATAACAACCGTACTGCCAGTCACGGTATTTAACAATTGCTCTGCAACCGGAAGGAGTGGCCCTAGAGAAACCGACACCATTAACACCGCATCCTCCTCCTCCTCATCTTTAACATAGGCAGGCTCAATCGACTTTGACTTCCACCTAAGTTATTGCAACCTTACGAGGAGGTTAAAATGTCGTCAGATTCTGCTACTTCATCACTCGATAAAACCATAAACTCCTGAACCGCGAGTGTAATCACCCTAACGGGTCGTGGGTTAAGAAAGAGATCAAACTATGCACTAGATCTACAGGTATGCGCAGTCTCCTATTTGGGGCATCTGGATGTCAGGCGCATAAGCGGCCGCACAAACAATCCACCGTTTTATGCAGTAACCTCACCGCCCCGAAGAGGCCTGAACTCCCACTCCTGGGAGGATCCTTAAATAGAACGACGTAAACATTCTTCACCTATGAAAAAATTTGTAAAAATAACCATAGGAAAGCAGAAGAAAAATCAAAACAAAAAAGGTTGTGCGAAATCACCTTTGTCATTAGCAAGCAAGACTGGATTCCTACCCGCATGATAATACATGTGGCTCATCCCAATGGCAGCCAAAGCCTCATTATCAATTTAACCAATGTCCGCCAGATCATTGGTCCATACCTCTGCCATCTCTCCCGCTCGTAACTGATCAGAAGCAACTCTTTTATCTTCACATCCATGCAGCGCTTGGACATGTTCAAAGGGATAGCATTCTCACTAATCCAGAAGAACCTACTCTTCGAACTCTTAGGCGCTCAGAGAACATGCTCATGAGGACTAGAGATATGTTTCTGGTAATACTCCAGAGCAAATGCCAAAAAAGTGGTAATATGTAGGGATGATCACATAGAGCCGCATACCGATACCGTCAAGTCCCGATCCCGTACCGTACCGATACCGAACCGAGGGTGTTCGGTATCGGTACCCACAATTAGAGGTTTTCGGTTTCGGTATTATCGGTATCGGTACGGGATCGGTATGGTATTGGTATTGGGTTTAGGGTGTTTTCGGTGTCGGTTTTTTGGGATCGGTATCGGTTGGTACCGATACCGTCCCGAGCTCATCCCTAGTAATGTGCACGCCGAAGTTGCAATGTGTAAAATAACTCGCATACAAAGCGATTTTCCCCTGAGGAGGCTTCGTAATAACCTCCCCAACCTTAGGCTACTCGGGCTCAAACTCAAGCAGCGCATCATATTGCTAACACAACGTGTTAAAATCTTCTTCATACCAGTTTATGGTTATCTTCCTAGCAAGAGGCGAGTTTGCTTTCTTTGGTTTCCTCTTCTGATGTAGAACAACAGATAAAGAAGCCATAATAATGAGAAAATATTGAACGGCGCTACAAAACTCAAAGGATTATAAGGAGGAAGAACGAAGAAATGAGAGGGGAAGCAAATGAATTTGAAAGTGATACAAAAAAAGAGGACATCCAGCCAATGGTAGGAGGACGACGTGAAGGTTCCCTGAATTCCATAACGGTCTGCAGAGCGTGGGACCAACACAGAGTGAGTTGTCACCCAAAGTCAGCCAATGAGCACAAGGCAGACCCTCTCTTCCTATGGAAGGAGGGTCGGCTCTTTAGATAGAAAAACTCATACATAGCATACTCATGATTGTTGCCGGAAACCATTTGGTCGAAGCGCTGTCAAACTATATTCATTTATAACGTTCTTGTACTCGTTTAAATCATTAATAATAATCTTCTCTTCAATTTCCTATATATATTATACTATGTATTATTTGAAAGGGAAGTTGAACAATAGGAGGCCCGTTTTAGTAATTTTCAACTATAAGCACACGTCTTTCATTTGCTGAGTCGCCACATGTGTTTAACCACGTGTGCTCCCTTCACATGTGTGCTCCTTTCACACGTGTTTGTGTGGTAAAGAAAGCCACTTCACTAAACCCTCTATCATGTTTCAGCTTTATCTGAATTAGTCTATTACTTTCTTCCTTCCTCACTTTCTCTCTCTAAAGATTACACTTGACATATGCTTCTCTAAAGTAATTAAAGAGAAAAAGACGATGACCCTGATAAGGATGGAGGTGAGGTAAGGTTTTATGGATTGGTTGTTTTTTTCTTTTCTTTTTTCTCTGTTTTGTGATTAGCGAGAGAGACGGAGATGTTGGCTTGGTTGTCTTCTCCGGAGATAGGGGAAGTGACCAGATCAGAGCCATCGATTGAGGTCAGGTTGAAGGCGAACAACGTGAAGGGTTTGAAGGTGTCAGAGGTTAGAGGAGAGAGGGATGGGTGAGGCTTCCTTTGGTCCGACAGTTGGGCCAAGCGGTGGTGGTGGTTAGGTGGTGCGGTCATCGTGCTGGTTGAAACTCATAAACCCCGATATATATTAAAAAATGGAAGCCAATGAATAGTGTTATAGAACTGCGTGGCAGGTTTTGTTTCGCGTCGTATACAAGCTATTGACACATTTATGTTTGCTTCTATGTGTCCAGTATGTGCTTTCCTCTAGCCTGCTAGGGAAAGAAATTATGATGAGTATTTTCTCATGCTTTTCTCGATAAAAGCTTCTTCTGTTTTATATATTATACATACAATAAAAGTAGAAAGTTGATGAAAGCGACGTCACCCTCAAGCACAACCAAAAAAAACTCTTAACATTGTACATATTACACTTTCAACCCCCTTTAGTTTATAGCTTATATAATGTCGTTTAGACCCCCTCTAATTTCTAACGTTTCAAGTTCACTCTGTATTTTAATTCTTTCACTAAAATAAAGACTTCGTCATGTGCTTATTTTTATGTAGGTGTCGGTATAACAACAAGTTTTGACGTAAGCGGTACAAATTCACGTTTGGGGTTCGACGTTGACAGTTTAAATTCACGTTTCGACATAAAGTTCTAGAAAATTAGTCTGGTAAAATTTAATATGTTTTCGTAAATCCACCCCATATTTTAATTCTTATAAAAAAAGCGATTTCCTTACGTGTTTATTTTTAGGTACGTGCCCGTACAAATTAATGCTTTGACTAAAATGGTATAAATTCACGTTTCCGCGTTTGACAGAGACAGTATAAACTCACGCTTCGACCTAAAGTTTTCGAAAATGAGTTGTATGCATTGTGTACAAATCGTGTGTCAGGCACCGTTTTTCTTACATGGTTGCGTGAAAATCGTTCTAGCTCAGTTGGTAGAGCGCCTACCTTTTAACTACGTGGTCGTAGGTTCGAGTCCCACGGATAGCGTTTTTTCCACAACCATATTTATTTGGGTTAGATACGTGTCCGTGGGGCAACGCCTGCAGGTCAAATACTAGTTTAATTTAAAATGAAAACAAATGAGTGTTATCTTTTTTGTTTTGTTTCAACAGAGAGGACTGGAAGTGCAGAATATAACCCTCCTCGGTGGCTGGCTGGTCACCCTCTACGGTGTCAGTACGTTGTGCTGACGTGAATTGAACAGGGTTAGAGATGAAAGTGATGAATAATAACAAATGCAGACCAAAAGATGAAAATGGCCTCTTTTTGTAGTTTTTTTTTCCCATTTGAGTGGTAGCTGTGACATCTTTGCAGCTCAGAGAAAGGGGATGATAATTCTTTGTTAATTGTACTTTTTTTTCATCTATTTCAAAACCGTTCCAGGTTTTGTTTCTGATGGTCAACTTTTTTTCCTTTTTTGTTATTAATGAATCATGTTTTTCTTTCTGAATTTTCATTTAATTAAAGTGTTTTAATATTTAGAAATAGAACGTAATTTTAAAATTTTTTTGAACGACCAACAAATTGGAATCACTCACGGAGCACTGGAGTATCAACGTGCCACCAATGTTGCCACGCGATCATATTCCCCCCACCAAGTCACCAATTCAGGAGGAAACTCATAATTATGAGAAAAACCCCCTTTGTGAGATTCGAACCCAGTACATATATATTTTGCTACTTGATGTCTTGATTTATATGACAGCTATTCAAATTTGAATTTGTTATTAATGAATCATGTTTTTCTTTCTGAATTTTCATTTAATTAAATTGTTTTAATATTTTGAAATAAAACGTAATTTTTAAATAAAGTGGTAGATTTATATTTTGCTACTTGATGTCTTGATTTATATGACAGCTATTCAAATTTGAAGGGTAAATTACCATCATATTTGAATTTTAAGCTATTTAGGACTTGTAGGTTCTAAATCTTTAAAAGATATTTTGTGGTGTAGTGCTTTGAGTGGCACCCCTTGAAACCCGGTTGGCGCTGGTTCAAGGCATCCTTGAGACGCTGGTTGAAATTCTGTTTATGGCAGTAGTGGTTGTTTTAGGTTTTTCTTCTTATTTTGGACTAAATCATTACATATATATAATCTCTTACGGAATAAAACACCAAAAGGCTGTGTAGAAAAGTGATTGGAGGCACCCCTTGAAACCCGGTTGGTGTTGGTTCGATTCTTTCTCTTCCGAAATAAAACAACGAAGGATGTGGTGTCTGCTTTATTTATTTTTCCCTTTTGGTTTTGGGTAAAACAACATAAGGATTGGTGGTACAGTAGTTGGAAAAATTGTCGATTGTTATGCCGAGAGTGCCCGCGAAGCGCGCAAGAATCAATCTAGTTTGGTATTCCTAGACTAGTGTTTGTTTCTCAAGTGGTTTAATATTAAAGGTAAATTACTTATGTATTCGGCTTGTTGAATAATCCTTGTTACCGCTAAGGAAGTTGCTTTCAATAAAGAGCAATGTTATGTTGGCGAAATTGTTACTATGAATGAAGGCGAAGTTGCTACTATGACTTACAATATGGAAGATATTCATCCTGAAAAAGACATTTCCTTTTAGAGAAGAAGTTAATATCGTTGAAAAAATATCAAAGAAGAGAAAGATCAAGATAAAGATTTGTCATAGTCTTCAAGAAACTTTAACTGAAAACCTACCCACTTAAAAAGACATAATAGAATGAGGATGTGGTATTTTAAGTGTTCCACTTTTTAACCTTCACGATGGAGGGTGTGGATACGATATCACCCTCGGGTAGGTGGTACCGGATCGGTAACACCACCCTTCCTCTCTTGGGTACTAATTTCAGGTGGAAGTCATCAATTGAGGGTATGTGTTTGTAGGTAGGGGTGTTAGTGGTCGGGTTTTTACGGTTTTTAGTTCAAACCATGAACCAAACCGTTAGTAACGGTTTTCTTATTTTCTAAACCGAAACCGAACCGTAGAACTTTTAAAACGAACCAAACCAAACCGTTAGAAACGGTTTTTTGGTTTCACGGTTTGGGCTTGTTGGGCCGGAATGTGTACAAGTTTTCCCGATTTCCCAAAAAGAATGTCCAAATTTCAAGACGTCCTAAAATTGCCCACAATGCTTAACTAATTTAACATAAATACCTATTCAAATAGCTTAAAATGTAGTCCAAATATATAAAAATATCTCTAAATACATGGATACATAGGTGTTAGCTGTGGTTGGAAATTTAGAATTTAGAAAAAAAAAAACTCATATAATGTGAAATGGACTTAGCGTACTTTTGTTTGCATTAAATTACTTATAGGTTATAATAGATTTATTTTTATTAATGTCTATATATAATATGAAATATTAAAAATACTAGAATAATTTGTTACGGTCTGGTCCGGTTTTAAACGGTTAGTTTTCGATATAAACTATAAACCAAACCATTCGTTGCGATTTGAAAATATTGAAACCAACTGACCGAATGATAAGTAAAATAACCGACCGCGAAACCGAACCAAATACCGGTTCGGGCAACTAATTGTTATTAGGTCTTGTGCATATTTTAACTCTTCTCAACATCATCTAAATGTCATATCATCCCCTATTTCCCGTTTCACTCGGTTTCACTTAAATGAAATGCTTTAATTCCATTAACTTTACATGACACCATATTTTTTAGTAGTTTTTTTTATTTAAAAAGGAAAAAAAAATTCAGTCTCTTAACATCCCGATAACATGTTAAGAATAACATCTTTCGTTTTTGACGCCCCTTAACACAATGAGGGAGTAGTGCGCATGTGCAACGTCAATCAACATGTCATGTTCATTAAAGCCTCAGATGTTAGGATGTACCCTATGAAGTTATGATTTCGTTAATATCTATTTAAAACCGTTATCTTTTAGCGGAAAATATAATAATCGTTAATCAACATTCAACAACGACGATATTGTTTCCGTAATTTGTTCAGTGACATAACATCTTAGCCACAAATTCCACATCAATTCTTCTCATTTTTGTTTCTTAGCTCAAGGATTTTCTACTCTACATATAACAACAAACTCTAACCTTCTGCTGACTTTTCATTCCCTTCTTTTATTTTCGTCTTTAAATAATTAATAACTGTGCAGATTTTACATACACGTTTCGTAATAAGTGAAATTCTACAAATTCATATTGATGCATATACCATTTGTACAAAGACATGTGTCTCATTTCAAGGCGATATTGTTACAAATTATTAGTACCAAGAATATTAGTACCAAGAAGGCAATTTGAATGCATGCACCGTCAAATCGTCCATCACTCAATTGCCTTATTTTGAATTTATAATTTTGTTGTCATGTGACTAGGAAGCATTTTCAACTTCAATTGTTGACTCCCTACATTATAACTTACAAATAATTATATATTAAAAGA
Organism: Ambrosia artemisiifolia; assembly: GCA_032199755.1. NCBI lineage: Eukaryota > Viridiplantae > Streptophyta > Magnoliopsida > Asterales > Asteraceae > Ambrosia > Ambrosia artemisiifolia. The sequence continues at coordinate 28,403,828 of CM063513.1, forward strand.
CGCTAAAATAATTAATGAAGGTGACACTGGTTATTGCAAGTCCGTGACAGGACCAAGTTTGTTTTGAACTAGTGGGTTACAATCCACGCTTTGCCACGAGTTCAAAACGTAGATAAAAATAAGCAAAGGCCGAACGTGATGATAAAAGAACAACGTTGCGTCGATGTATTGGAAAGTCTAGAAAAAATTATGTTGTATACGGAAGCAATGTTATTCCAACAATATTTACACCAGAATGCATATAAAGATAAACCGACGGAAAGAAGATGTAAAAGCTTTGAAACACGCATGCCTGTTGCTGCGAGTTAACGCACAAAAAATACACCAAAAATTAATACATAGAAAAGAACAACTAAGCCAACCTAGGACCCCACACGTTGTGATTGGTCTATTGAATGTGGAATATAGACGTAAAAATTTTAAACCACAAACGCAATTTACAGTGTGTTAACTCAAAAAATTTAGATCGAAACGCAATACACAAGTATTGTGACAAATTTGGAAAGACGAAAATATAGGATTAAAAGTTAAAAGAACAAAGAAAAACACTAAATGACGAAACTACAAAATAACAAAATAGTTACTATTGTTAAGACTTCATCAATTGTTATATATAATAACTAGGATTCTATTACCCCGTCCTTCACGGCGGGAGCTCCTGTTGCGTTGAGGATTTGATAAACGTTAAAGATTGTGCGTCACTGTGGGAGCTCCTATTGCGTAGAGGGTTTCGTGGACAAAAAACATAATATTAAGTGACTACTGTTCTCGCGTGGGCTTCAAAAAAATACTCGCTGCTAAAAGCTAAAAGCTTGGTGGTTAAAGATTGAAATCCTTAGGGTCGTCAAAGTTTGAAATCTTAAAAGCTAAAAGTTTGGTGGTTAAAGTTTGAAATCCTAAAAGCTAAAAGTTTAGTGGTCATATCGGAAAAAAATAAAGTTCATAAGTTAGTAAGAAAGTTAGTGGCCAAAGTGCAATGCAAGTTTAAAAAATGTAGGCACAACGATCGTACGTCACTATAAGATCATGTGTAGTGGTGGGGGGTTATGAGGGGGTTGTAGTATTAAAATATTAAAAAGTAATAAAAGTGGGGTTATGTAAAAAGAGGGTGTAGTGGGAAGGGGGTTATGAGGGGGGTTATAAATGATTGGTAATGATTGGTTAATTATTGTTTTTTATTTAAATAAGAATATTAAATAATATTTCATTAAATATAAAAATAATAATAAAAATAAAAATTTTTCATTAAATATAGAAAACTTACAAATACTAAAAAAAATTACAAATACTAAAAAACAACAAATACTTAAAAAAAAGTTACAAATACTTAAAAAAAGCTACAAATACTTAAAAAAACTACTCGTCGTCGTCGTCTCCTTCTTCGTTTTCTCCTTCTTCTTCTTCTTCTTCTTCTTCTTCTTCTTCTTCTTCTTCTTCTTCTGCTTCTCCTTCTCCTACTTCTTCTTCTTCTTCTTCTTCTTCTTCATCATCATCTTCTTCTTCTTCTTGGTTGTGATGAAGCGGGCGAATCGACCATGCTTCCTCCACCAAATCCGCCTTCAACGCGTTATGTATCTCCTTGGAACGCAACATGGCACTATTTTGGAATCTCTCCTCCTGTGTCGCTTGCGTCCCTGGAACATCTTCTTCTGCAAAATAGTTTTGGCATATTGCCTTTCCTTCGTCTTCAAGTATCATATTATGCATTATGATACAAGCATACATCACCATTCTAATCCTTTCTTTTTCCCACACACGACAAGGATTTCTAACAAAATGCCATCGTTGTTGTAGAACACCAAAACACCTCTCGACGTCCTTTCTTGCAGACTCATGAGTTCTTTTAAAATATTGCCTTCTTTCATCTGTTGTCTGACTAAACGTTTTGACGAGCATTGAATACTCCGGATATATACCATCCGCCAAGTAGTATCCATGCTCGTAGTAATTATTATTTGCATAAAACCCACATTTCGGTATTGTTCCGCCAATGTAAGACTCTAGCAATGGCGAAAACTGAAAAGTATTTATGTCGTTCATACACCCGGCGAGACCAAAGAAGGCCGACCAAACCCACAGGTCGTGTGAGGCAACTGCTTGTAAAACCAACGTTGGTCCCTTTTGGTCACCGCGTGTATGTTGACCTCGCCATGCGGTTGGACAAGCATACCATCGCCATTGACGACAATCTATACTACCAATCATACCGGGTAGTCCATGTTTTTGTAAATGCCTTTCATATAGTTGTTGAAGGTTTGCTCCATGTCGGGTTTCTCAAGTATCTTTTTCCATATAATTGGCATATACCTAAAAAAATCAAATGTATATATAAAAAATATGTACCAAGTATATGTATATATAAAAAAATCAAAAGTATATTTGATTTATACCGTAGCAGAAATACTGCAAAGTATCGCGTGTGGTTTTCTCCGCCATCTTCAAATACTCATCATTGATATCGTATGTGTTCCCGTAGGCGAGTACACGTATTGCGGAAGTCACCTTTTGAATTGCGGTGAATCCTAAACACCCTCTAGCGTCGGGTTTTTGCTTAAAGTAGTCATAGGCGGACTCTAAATCTTGCGTGATGCGCAAAAATAAGTTTTTACTCATCCTAAATCTTCGCCTAAACATACCAGGGCCGTATACCGGATTCTCATTGAAATAGTCATTCATCAAACGGTCATTGGCGGCTACACGGTCTCGCTCTATGTATTGCCTAGACAATATCGGCCGTGGGGGGGGGGGATTATTTATAAGATGCATCGCGCTAGTCGCTAGCGTAGCCGCACTCGTAACAGCTTCTTCCTCTTCCGCGCCGTCATCGCGAAAAAACTGGTTATATAGATCGATAAACGAATCTTCGGAGGGAGGAGACGACATTTTGGTGAATTCTTTGTGTGTTGAAATTTTTTGAGTTGTATGTATGTATTGTATGTGTGAATGAGTGTGTGTATGTAGTGTATGTGTTGTAGTTTAACACACATATATATATATAGATAATAGAAGTGAATTTTTTTTTTATTGAAAGAAGACCGTTTCTCAACGGTCATTTTGACCAAACTTCACCCCACAGCGCTGTTATACACACAACGGGTTATGCTCAAAACGGGCTATAGCGCCCCGGGGGCGGTGTGCCCGAGCGCTATAGCCTGAAAACGCCGCTATCTTGCTTCCACTACACAAGGCCTAATCGCGACGGTCACCGCTTCCGTTATTTTTCTATACTAATTTAATTTAGAAATTTAATTTGTTGAAGTTTAAATATCATTTCAATTTCAATTACGTGGGCCTTGGTTTTTTGGGCGGTTCTTAGGCCCTTTTTTAGGCGGTTGGTGGTAACTTGTACCCTATGTAATAATAATTGTATGACACTGTTTAAGTGTCGTACATTTATTAGATATATATAATAATTTTAGTAAATATTTTGAACTACCTTGGAATGAATGCGTCAAGTAATTGTATGGTATTTAGAAATCATACACCCTCTAATTAAGATTCATACACTCTGTTTCATATCACACATCAATAGTAGACTGCTACATACTTCAGAATGTGATGTCACACACCCTAGAATGTGATGTCACGAGATTTATGAATCCCAAAACCCAATTGTATTTGTCCGGATTGATAATGAACTCTGAAAAGATCAAAGAAAAAGGAGTAGAATATGATAAACTCGCGAAAGTAGTAAATATAAATAACAATCAACATGTTCAATGTAAGTATTTCTTTTTCTCAAATTATTCATATTTTTTTTTTCACACGACACGATAATTCCGTCTAAATTCTTGGATTTTTCCAACAAATCACCAATCTGTTTTTAAGAGGAGAGGTTTAAATTAGGTGGATAAAGGGTAAACCTATTATTGTCTAACTCTTAAGGTTAGAAATTTTTGTGTTCTTAGTTGGAACATTTTTTCTAACGGTTAACAAAATTAATCAATAATTCTCTTCGGAGTCCCTACTCAGTTAAATCAGGACCTCTTTCACCCGGCATAGGCAGACATGTAATGGAGCTCCTGGTTTCGCCAAGTTCATTAGTTTTGGGAAAAAACCCGACTATCCACTCGCCCGAAAGCACGACAATGGAATAATCGGTAAAACCCAGCGCTCTCAAGAATCGAACCCATGATCTTTCAGCCATGAGTCTTCTATCATTGAGCCTCAATACAACTCCACCATAAGGTAGTTACTTGGATATATAGTAAACTCAATTTAATATAAGTGTATATTAAAGTAGTTTTCTTGCTTATTTCGATGATCCTCGATATATAAGAAAGAGCTCGGGGCTTACTAAATATGAGACTAGAGAACTGAATTCAATCGTCAACGAAGAGGATTTGATTGAGTGTCGAGGAGTCAAGGTATTTTGGCCAAAATATCAAAAGGAAGTAAATCCTTTTTTTTCATTCCTGTGGAAGTCCACATTTTGGCCGAATCTTCTTCCATAATGGTACGGCACAATAGTATTATTGGGGTAGATACACAAATCACTTTAAATAGAAGAAGCCGGGTAGGCGGATTGGTCCGAGTGAAGAAAAAAGCAGAAAAAAATGAAACTTATAATCTTTTGTGGAGATATCCATTTTTCTGGAAAGACAAATAAGGCATTCCGATTGATATTCTTTTGAATCAAAAATCCTTCTCAATTTACATTATAACAAAAATGATAAGTCTATGTAAACCCCAGAACGGAAATTGTTACACAGATACAAAATTGGCTGTTCAGTTTCGTTTAATATTAAAATTTAATTAAGTCTTGTCTTTTCATCAATCGAAAGTTATCAAAAAAAGTATTAGTGCTGCATTACAATATGAATATCTTAGCTTGGTATTTAAATTAGCCTCGATAAAAGGAATAATAATAATGGAATAAAAAAGTAGTAATAATAGTAAAAACATACATCATCATAAGTCTCTAGATGTGTTACGTCATGATATAGACGTTATTTGCTAGTAAATAATTCTAGACATGCAAGATACAAAGTGAATCCCGAGGCTATTGAGTGTAGAGTTGGAATAGCGATCGAGAGAGATGACGTGGGAATTAAGATGTGTTGAGTTATGTAACAACTATTTATGATGAAAGCCAAAGCCTATGAATTCGTTCATTCAAATACTTGAAGGATAAGGAAGATAAGTCAACTTGATCACTGGTTTATTCCCCCTTAAAAATGCTGCAACAAACAACAGTCAAACTTCTGGTTTATACAAATTGTTGGATTCAAGACAAAAGAGTTGGACTTTGAAGAGTTGGAAAGATGATATGTTGGTCAATGAGTCAAACAACTAGTCCTAAAGAGTTGGTTTGACAACTAATGGTTCCAACCAGCTCTTTGTCAAAACCAGATGTTTCTTTTGTAGTTTTATTATTTTAGTTGTTTGTAAGTATTTATCTAGCAGTTTCACAATTGCAAGCAGTTACACTTTTATTGAGTTGTTAGGTGCTTTCATGGTGACGTGACCAGCTGTTTTGGTCTCTCTATAAATAGAACAGTACCTCCAGTCATTTTGCTAACACTTTGAGCACATGTTTCAGATCACATAATGCAACAAGAAAAAGGTAGAAGTGTGTAAGAGAAAGAACATGTGGTGAGGGGGAGTGAGATCAGATTAACTTGTATTCCATTTAATATTTAATATAAAATTTAGGATGACTACATTCTATCTACTATGCCCTTTTTTATGTTACTGATGTGTCTATCACTTACTTGATGATTAAATGATTCTAACCTTTATTTGTAATCAATTTCAAGATTTAACTTAAAAACGCACACAAAACACTCACTCAGATTCAACAATTGGTATTAGAGCCATGTATATCTTAGTTAATTTAATAGTCAATTTAGACAATAACCAAAGCTCAATTGATAACCAAATTGTAAGGGATTAATTAAATCATAAGAGAACACAATCACTCTGTTTTTTGAAACTCAATAGAATTCAGGAAAGATATCACTCTCTAATGATCCTCAAAACACTGTATCATCAACCAAGCCACAAATTCTCGTTTGTCACGAATTCCAAATCTAGCAGCAAAGAATGGCTCACCACCTATCCCAACAGAACACATGTTGTTAGAGGTCGGTTATGTTTGGACCATATCGTCCTACAACACCCAGTATTGAGAAACCGGATGTTGAAGTACCCATAAATACTTCAAATTAATATGAGTAGGATTTTCAAAATTTTGAACTAGACGCTAAGGCATTTGGAATTTTGGCTATGGCCTTGCCGAATGAAATCTTTGTTGGATTACTTCATTATAAGAATACTAAAGAGTTATGGGATGCACTTAATGAATAGTTTGGTGGAATAGAGGAAGTTTTGGAAAACAATAGATAAACTTTAAATCAACAATATAAAACATTCTTAAATATGAAAAGGGAGAAATTAACTCAACAATTTGAAAGGTTTAACTTTTTTAATAAGTGAGTTAAAGCTTTTAGATCAAACCTATCAAAAAGCAGTTATAAACCATAGGTTTTTGAGGTCTCTTCCTGACAAGTGGGATACAATTATCATTGTGATCCGAAAACTTATCAGCTTTCAAGGACATGACACCCACATAACTTTATGGGAGACTTCTCACATAGGAGTGTGAAATTAACCAAAAGTTGAAATTCCAGACATCAGGAAAGTCAATTGATGGCTATTCTATTGGTAATGCTGCAATAGTGAGTCATGTTGCATCTACATCATGCAGTCAAGTGTGTGAGCAGACTTCATTGACATAACTACAAGATTCAATTCAAAATCTAACTCACCAAAATTGGCTTTAATGATGAATGATTCACATCCAAGATGATTAAGAGAAATATGACATCCTGGACCAACTTGCCTTACTACATATTAGAGCAAACAAGTTTTATAACAAAACTAGTAAGCCGTTACCTAGTTTAAATGAGGGAAATGGGTTAGATAAATCTAGAGTCCCATGTTATAATTGTAGTATGCTAATAGTTGGCCTTAAGGGTTTATAAACCCTTAGATGTGTCGTTTTCTTTGTTTCTTGTTCTTTGTAGAGAAAGAGACACCAAACTCCAAGGCTATGATGGTGAAAATGAAAAGGAAACTGTTTTATTTGCGAGGCGAATGTACATTCGCAAACATTACAATCCCATTATTCCAAGCCTTCTAAAAATGATCCTTTTAAAAAACAAACGAATCCGCCGTAACACATTTGCTATTATTAAAACCCAATTAACTTAGAATTCAATAAAATTCTTGTCTTTTCTGTTGCGACCGATTTCCAAACAAATAAAAAAAGAAAAACAAACAATCACACAATGCTTTTTAACGAAACTAATAGTTATAATGAAAAATGAACTGGAAACTTGTAATTTTATATTAGATACAAATCAAATGGAAAAATGAATCCAATGTATAACTTACAATACAAGAGGATGCGAATAATAGGCAAAAATAGAATGTTGAGGCCCATGTTTGACATGATTCCCTTAAAAGAAATTTCTTTCGCGAACAAAAGTGTTTAAGGGTACAATAGCTAAAACAGCTTGTATAGTAGGACTAGATCATGAAGCTTATTATTCACTACGGAAAAAGTGTTATGTGTGTTCTTGAGAGTATACAAAGTCTCTTAAGTTTTTGGTTAATTTATTAAGAGAATTCTATGGTACTCCCTTAGTTTTACACTTAAGACAACCAAAATCTTATCATCATTAAACTTTGTATATTAAATTATATTTAATGTGCTTAATACTTTAGCTGAATAGAGTTTGTTTCAATTTCATTATGTTGTGAGGAAACGCTCAGTGGTAACTAGCGCACCAGAAGTGGTGAACCGGATGGGCCCAAATCGGATGAAGCTGGAAATGACGAACATGTGTGTACCAGTTTGTTCTGTGTACCCCTTTAGTGTGTGGGGTGGGCTAAATGCACCCCTTTTTTTACTTTTCACACTCTCTTTCCTAAAAATCGGTTTTAAAACTTGTCAGATTTCACCCCACTAAAAATTCTAATTTTTATAATACATCTGGAAGCTAGGGGCTATGAGGCCTAATAATAAAACTATTTTATTTTGAAAGAAAATTCTCTATACATATAACATAAATTAGATACCTATCAAGTAACTATACTTTTATAATATACTTACTTTATGTATTATTAACTATTTGAGTATATATAATTCGTTTAAAACAATATGATAACAATCTTAGAATTTGCAATTTAAAAGAAAAAAGAATTTGTTCAAATTGAGTTACTGCCATGTTGTTCTTCTCTCTATTATGTTCATATGCACTACAAAATTAAATTCAGTCCCATTAATAATTAGTTTTAACTGTTTTTTTAACCTGGTACGTTGCATAGGCTACACACAAATAATTGAAACTTTTTGGATGAAAGTCAAAGATGCACTTCTTATTTTATGTAAATCTCTATTTGTAATTCTGTGTATGTATATATATATATATATATATTCAAAATTCAAGTTATTGTATGTGGACAAACCCTTAAGAAAATTGGGAATGCTTCCTAATGCAATTTCAAAAAATAGAGAAATTAAAGGTTTGATTGTATTTATTAAAAAGTGGAGGAAGGGTGTGTGTGTGTGTGGGTGGGGTGGGGTGGGGTGGGAGGGGGGGGGGGGGGGGAGTGCGAGCAGTAAAAAAAAGGGGGAGGGGAGGAGTGCATTTAGCAACACCTTTAATATTTTCATATTTGTTTTTTTTTTTTGTAAATGATTGACCAAAAGTTAGTGTGCAGTTATTGTCTTACAAATGGTAGTTAGGAGGATTTCTAAGCACATGCCATGGCGTAAGTCATGTCTCACCATGAAATGACTTAAAAGAAAAGAAAACATCTAATTATATATCAAACATTGATGTTAATTACACGGATCTTCATGTGATAAAATCAAATTATGTTTGATCAAACAATCAATCAAGAACAAACCGGTTTCATACCTAAAATTGTGTTTGATTGATTGATAAAAAAATCAGTTTGTTTGCAGTGGATGTAAGCTAAATAATTAATCAAGCACACGGTGTGAATGTATGATCAAGAACAAGGATAATGGAAAAGACAATGGAACTTAAAATCTCGTCAACTAAAATAACCAGTGAAATGGATGTTACAACTAGTAGGAGCGAAGCTTGGTTCTTGAATCGGGGGCTCAATTTTTTTCGGCCGGTAGTGGCAAATCGGCGAGGGTCGGACTCAATTTACCTATGAAAATCGCAAATTTCCACTACTGGGCCAAAAAACAAGGTGGGGACCTAAGAATACTTACTTCGCCCCTGACAACTAGGATTACTGTTCAAAAAAACATAACTAAGCTCATCTAAATAATTGAAGAAATTTATACACACACATATATATTGTTAGTGATGAAATCCTCATAATATTATTTACATGTGTTCTGAATTTGACATCTTCAGGATACTAAAGGCAATGCCGGATTTAGGATATAATTATATATTATCTTGTGTACATCCTGAGTGCGAGTAGTAAAAAAAGGGGGTGGGGAGGAGTGCATTTAGCAACACCTTTAATATTTTTATATGCGTTGTTTTTTTTTTTGTAAATGATTGACCAAGAATAAAGTCAAGTTAGTGTGCAATTATTGTCTTACAAATGGTAGTTAGGAGGATTTCTTAGCACATGCCATGAGCGTAAGTCATATCTCACCATGAAATGACTTAAAAGAAAAGAAAATATCTAATTGTATATCAAACATTGATGTTACTTACACGGATCTTCATGTGATAAAATCATATTATGTTTGATCAAACGATTAATCAAGAACAAACCAGCTTCATACCTAAAATTGTGTTCGATTGATTGATAAAAAAAATCAGTTTGTTTGCAGTGGAAGTAAGCTAAACAATTAATCAAGCACACGGTATGAATGTATGATCAAGAACAAGGACAATGGAGAAGACAATGGAACTTAAAATCTTGTCAACTCAAATAACCAGTGAAATGGATGTTACAACTAGTAGAGGCGAAACTTGGTTCTCGAATCGGGGGCTCAATTTTTTTCGGTCGGTAGTCGCAAATCGGCGAGGGTCGGACTCAATTTACCTATGAAAATCGTAAATTTCCACTACTGGGCCAAAAAACAAGGTGGGGACCTAAGAATACTTACTTCGCCCTGACAACTAGGATTACTGTTCTAAAAAACATAACTAAACTCATCTAAATAATTGAAGAAATTCACACACACATACACACACACACACACACACATATATATATATATATATATATATTGTTAGTGGTGAAATCCTCAGAATATTATTTACTTGTGTTCTTTATTTGACATCTTTAGGATACTAAAGGCAATGCCGGATTTAGGATATAACTGTATATTATCCTGTGTACATCCTGAGGATGAACTAACATACTATCTTGAATTTATGTGAATGTAGGTAAACTTGGACGACAAATATACTTGACTGAGTGTTGCTGGAATTTCGGAGGACTTGGTTGATGAACGTTGGAGCTCATGTGATCGTGGGAAGAGCTTCAAACGGCTAGTGGAATAAGTAGTTGATATCCCGGATATTTTGGGATGATAGTTGTAACTTCCTATTATAAATGGGGGTGTTATGGATGAGTATAGGTGTCACACCCACAAATTCCACTTGCGGGGTTTTACCGCGAGGCGCGTGACATACCAGGATCCAAGTCAACGGTCACGATAAATGACAACTATATGATATGAAAATAACGTAATAAAACCAACCACACAGTTTTAAAAGTTTACATAACACCAAAAGACCACCGTGGAAGCAAAGTTAAGTTTACAAAACCATAATCCAAGGTAAGTAGTTTAAAACCCAAACAAAATTTAAACATGCATGATAGTATGAGACGCAATGTAACTCCAGTGCGCCTAGACCGGCTACTACCTTAGTGACCTGAGAAAACATGCAATGTTAGTCAACACATACAGTACCGGTGAGACACAGAGATAAAGTCTGCAAAAGTTTGTAACGTTTGTAAAACAAGACCCAAAATTCTTTATATCTATACTTGATGCTAGCTAGACATCGTTACATGATACTAAAGTGTCGTGAACCACTGCTGAACGTTAGAATGCCTCAATACAGGCCACCGGTCATCACTCGGTGTCGTAAGTTAGATAGGACAAATATGCACCCGTCAGACCTGCAGTCGACCCGAGTGGGGCTTGCCGAGCCCAGTAGATCTATTCACACTTTCCCCGTTATATATCCACATATTAATGGTTCACTAAATGTTAGGAGGACTTTAATGATGTAAGGTCACTAAGTATCATGTGACAACAGTCAACGATCCAGGTCAACATCCGTACGCATTTCATTTATTATTGTCATTATATGTGCATATTTAAACATTTTGCATACACAATACCCCCTAGTCTAGTGAAGCGTGAGTTAATGAGAAAACTCAACACAGAACACCTGTTTAGTCATACAACACCGGGACAATCAACAAACGGGCATTTCTTGAGGTTACCACACCCTAACACACGGTAATCCCTCTCTAACACATGTGAATGAATCTTATATTATACCATATGCCAAACTATAGTAATGATACCCCCCCCAGATGACTTTCTAACACACATGAACATGTTAACAAGTAACTATCTTATGGTTCACAAAATACATGTTGATATCGTCATCAGATGACATAGAACCTATTCGACTCTTGACATTATGAACCCTGGATAGATATTCCTATATCCAAAGATAACTATGGTTATCCAACAAATTAACTAGACACAATGTTCAACTATGATATCACTAACATATGTATATGTCGATTAACTCACAAGACTTCACACATATGATAAGTTTTGGATCATAACAAAGCTATTTATCATGGAACTTCACAAAACCATGCTCATATGTACATACATATACACGACACACAAGTACACAACCATACATACATGAACACTTACATAAGATGACTTACTTTTGCAAAAGAAGACCCTACCTCTTACATCTATTCTTGGCCGATTCTAGAACCCACAAGGAATGTGCACAAGTTCCAAACTTTCACTAAAAAGGTTAAGTCAACTCCTTGCCACCTTATAACCAACAACCTTCCTTTCCACATTCATATAACTAACAAACTAACTTCTCTTTTCCTTCCTACACAAGTCCCTTTTCCTTAAAACTTAAACCAAAATAGAGGGACAACTACCTAGAAATGCATTCACCTATGAATGGACTTCCTCACATGAAAAACAAACATTCCCTACCTCTTTTTCCTACCCTAACCGATCGACTAAGATAACACACAAGTCATAGACTTATTTTGTCTTCATTCTTGCATACATGACACCTTATAACACGACCAATTCTCTTACACACAACTAAGCCCTATACAAGTCTATGCACTACCTTTAGACATGAGGAATTACTCAATTTGGAAAGCCTTTGTGTGCTATGATATCGGCCGAAGTCCACCCTCCAATATTTAGCTCAAGTCTCTTTCAACACTAAATGTTACTACATGCACACAAATGGAAACAAACACTCATCTTTGCATGATCCTAGGAAACTACCTATACCCCTTATACTTTGTCAACTAATCGGCCAAAGCAAGTAATTACATGAGCCATCCCTATCATCCTAACCAACACCAAAGTAGTAAGCTTCTTTATACTTTTGCCTTATCCCAAGAGACTTCACCTTGCCAAACAATCGGCTATATAAGGAGGCCAAGAAAACTTGAAAACTTGCACCATTCAACACTCACAACTCTCATTCTTACACTCCTATCTCTCGGCTCCAAGGAACCACAACCGAAGACAAGAAGGCTCAAGAAAGGGATGAAGCACTCAATCAACCTCACATTGCTTCTAATAGGTAAAACTCTTGGCCATTCTATCCTTATATAACCCTACCCTATTCGGCCTTAAGCTAAACACCCGACCATTTATCTTTAGTCCATGAATCAACCTCAAGCACACATTCATCAGTCTTGAGCATGATTCAAACATAGTGGTTTGATTATACTAAGTTTTACCACCAATTTCATGATTACACTAACCATATTATGGATCGGTTTTATAAACAAACTAATGTTAACACGCTCTTGAAACTAAAGGTTCCTTTTTAGTCTAAAAACAATCGAGTTCCATCCAAAACAACCCTAAGCCGGTTGCAAAACATCAAAGATCCTTCTATGAACATAGATCGGCCAAGTGGAATCATTAAAGAATCAATTCCGAGGCCTATGTGATTAAATGATTTCGGCTATCAACCATTAGCAAGTGTTAGGATAGGCCAAAACATGTGTTAGATCTATACTAGATTGAAAAGGGTTCTAAACATGTGTTAAACTATGTTTTCCTTCAAAAACCGACCACATATGATAGATTAGTGCCAAACTATGGTTCATGACGAGATGAGAGATCCATTCCAATGGATCCTATCTTTCAAACAAACGTCAAAGTTTCGTAATTTCACACACGTACACAAAAACATGGCCCATATACACCAAATAAAGGTCCATGAAAGTAGGGTGAGCAACTTGTATGATAAACAACAAAACCAGACACTTACCATGTCCATAATGATCATAGGGTATCATTTGTCAAGACATTGACTATCTATAGCTTCACTAGACCACACGTGACACTATCAGGTGAGTTTTACGGCCCCATTTTTACTATTTTTACATTTTGGGGGACAAATATGCTGCAATACTAGTTCAAATCACAATTGGGTGATAATTCTATCATGACTGCCATGTGGAACATGAGACATTCGGTTCATGAGCTCACTAGTCCTCGTACCATATTTACAGTAACCATTAGCTATCAAAAGCCATGGAACACTTTAGTAGATTTATTGGGTTGACACCCCCACTCTTGGTTAGTCACTCTAACCGTTACATACAAAAGAGTGTTAGTATTCTACTATACATACATTGTCTTTGTTGTACAATGCACGAGGCACAACAGTCAAGAGGTTTGGTTATGGGACTCATGGTAGGTTTACACATCGATCATTTGCTTAGCTAGCTTATGATTGGTCATACATGAATTACACAAGAATTTTACTTAGTGCATTCAAACCTATGAACTCACCGACATTATTGTTGACCAATCTTTTGTGCATGTTTTTCATGAAACTAATGATGAGCATCGGAGATTTGGGATAGAGGTTTGAGCAAGCACCAGGTGGTACCTCGTTGGAAGGGGTTTTGTCAAGTCCCGTAATGTTCTAGTTTTAATAATATGAATTTCTAACACTATTTCTGAAAATGTCGTGTTGGTTTTAATTAATCTATGACAATATCCATCCAATGATGGTACTATTTTTAATAAAATTGTTTGTTTCTTGAACCTTGAGCTTGAAAACTTTTCGAAGTTGCATCCCCGTGTTTACGCCTTTGGGGGGTGTGACAGTATCCATGTGATATAATGTAATATGTTGGTCCAAAAGTTCGTAAAGTTTATACCGCATGTTTCTCCCCCAAATATGAAAACAATAAAGAGTGGGGATGTGACACCCACCTTAGGTTGCATATTCTAGAAATAAGATAACCGACACAAATAGATAGTCCCAGATACCGGCGACCTATCATAACGTTTGCATAAGTGTTTTGACTAACAATCCGAAGGTTAACTAGTCCCCGATTGTTCAGATCATGACTACGTATGTTTGAAAATGTGGTTAACCCGACAGACCCGAAAAACCCGACATCCCATTGGTGACCGTTATACTAATTGATCAAGTACATATAGTTAACATACAAGAATCATTATGCATAAACACTTAGTGTGTATCAAAAATCGCGTTTCTGAAGTCGTGGGGTCCAATCAAGAAATTCCTGATTTGGTTCGACCTATTAGTGGGTCGAATGGGTCTTTAAGTGGTTGGTTCGACCTTCTAAAGTTTGGTTCGACCCCCCGTTAGAGCGAACCGGTTTTTGGTTCGACCCAACTGTTGCAAAAACTCTTAAAATGCACCAAATCACATAAAAACGGTCCGACAACATCACAAAACATCATAAATCACAACAGTTGATATCATCTAATCTATTCCCATAAACCCCTACCATTTATGCCCCGAAATCCGTCCATTTCATGAAGAAATCACAACTTACCCAAAATGGCAAATTATGAAAATGTCACATCAATACATGTAATGTTTACCCAAAATAAAAACTTATCAAAATTACCTCATAAACATATTATTATGCACAGATTAATCATGTATATGAAAACCCCCAATCATATCATCAACAATACTATCAAGCACAAACCCTAGATCTAGCACAAAACCCCAAAATGGGTACAACTTCATCAATCATCAATTACACCATATCATATTTATAAATCATCATCTAGATCAGTCCTAGATCATTAATATATCATCTATTCATCATTCCATCATCATCTAACACATAACAACTCATTTAACACCTTTAACTAAGGATTTATGTGTGAAAACTCATTATTATTGAGTATATTTAGTTTAGAAAGATGTTTAAAAGGTTTTATTCATGAAAACATATTTAAAGCAGATATGGACACTTATGGTTTGATGAAAACTAATGAAAATTGATTAAAAAAGGCTTAGATGATAAACACACCTTGATTCTTCTCTTGTTTATGATATGGAACGTGTTTTTATGTTAGGATGTGAAAAACAAGGTCAAAAACTCCTCCTTACAGGTTTGGGGTTGAGAGAGAGCACTTGGAGGCGAATTAGGGTTGTGAAATGATGAAAAAGTTGCAAAGTATGGTATTTATAGTCAGTGTTGGTTCGCACTCTCTCATGGTCGAACCAGAGCCCATTCGACCTTTAAAAGGGTCGAATGAACATTCAAGTCTTTGGTTCGACCTCCCTTAAGGTCGAACCAGATTTCTGGTTTCTAATTCTTTATGGTTTTGTCGTGTTAATCCATTTTAATACATGTTAACCCTATTTTAACATTTGTAAGACATCCTAACGCATAAACATGCAATCTAACATGTGTTAATCATTTCTAATCATGTAACCACATATTTACACATTGCATATCATATATATAACAATTAATGCTTAGTACTTGATCCAAGCATGTAATTTCACCAAAAATGGGACTCAAGACTCTTGTGTGCGTATGATAACCCCATTGATCCTCCGAATCATTGAACCCTGAACAATACGTAATGTAAATCGACTCAACTAACCTAGTCATGTATGTTGAATAAATGTTTTCACTAAGGTGGACTTATATGTTTATAAAAGTATTAACCTGAATTTGCCGGGTGTCACATCATCCCCTTGTTGAAAGAATTTTCGTCCCGAAAATTGCCCAAAGCCGAAAAGGTAAGAGACGAAAAGAAAGAAAAATTTTCCAGTTGCTACATCATCCCCCTGTTGAAAGGAATCTCGCTCCGAGATTCACTCAGCTTCAACAGTAACATGAGTTGACTTAAAAGCGTGCTTAGGAAATAAATGAGGATATTTAGACTTCATCTGCTCCTCCCGTTCCCACATGGACTCCGGTCCACGATTTGAATTCCAACGGACTTTAACAATGCGGATTTTACTCCGACGAAGACTAAAAATCTTGTAATCAAGAATTTCAACCAGTTCCTCCACAATTAGCAGACGATCATCCATCTTGATCTCTTCGAGAGGAACAATGAGAGATTCATCAGTTAAACACTTCTTAAGATTAGAAACATGGTAGACATTAAGAACTCTGCTGATGTAACACCCCGAAAACCCACTTCATTTAAAGACATTGATAGGCGGGATTAATAGATATGATATTGAGTCAAGAGGTTATAAGTTGGAGGGTGGAATATGTCAATTACCCAAAGTCCATATTAAAATTGTTAAATATGATAAAAACACCAAGAAACACACATATGTGTGTGTTTTGGTCGATATCAGGGAAGAAGAAAAAGGGCTCCAACCCTAAACCAACTACCAAGCTCAATCAAGCAAGAATACAAAGGGGAAATCGATGCATGAGCCAGAAATGGACCATTTAAGGTCAATCAAACCCAAAGGTACCTTCTATTTGATAGATTTTGATGTTAGGATTCATTTTGGATTTGATGAAAATCTAGGGTGTATGTAAAAACGTGAATCATGGATGGATGAAGGTGTCTAGATGTTGATAGACACTAAAGGAACCATAATTCATGATACTACATAAGGCTATACTTGATTCATGTGCTAATTAGATTGTTTTACACCTATGTTGGAAGTGGGTGTTGGTCTTGGTGTAATCCAAGACCATTCTTAGTTAATTATTGGATATTTTGAAAAGAAGTGATGATTTTCTATGTTGATAACTATGGAATGAAGGATATGTGGTGTAGGTAAGTAATATGATGATTGATATTATGAGCTAAGAAAGTAGGCATGAAATACTTGTACATTGTGTTTTATATGTTGTATGCATACCAAGTGTTTGATGAAATGTCTAGATAAGTATGATGTATGAATGTGTATGGAGGACTTGACAAATATGAAAATAATGTGAAAATAGATACAATTGATAGTAGGTAAACATGAGGATTGCATTAGGAAGTATCTTATGTGGGGACTTGGTTGATTGTATGATTTGGTAAGAAGTATGCGTTAGTAGCATGTACACTATGCTTAAATAATATGTTGCACATCATGTGTTGGGTTAATTGGTAAGAGGAAGGATCTTGTATGCTAATGAGATGTGAATATGATGACATGAAAGCATAGGCAAGATGGGCTCAAGCACGGGTGGCTAATGGGTCAAGATGAGGCAAGTAACAAGCATCAATTTAGAGGACTTAAGGTAAGTGATTCCTAAACTTAACTTGCATTATGATATCGAATTTATATGTTCATGTAGTATGGGAATCTTAAAGGAAACAAGTAATTAATGGTTGTGCCAAGGTAAGAAATGTGGTAATGGGTCAACCGTAGACTTGACCCATGCTTGGTTACATATAGAGAGGACAAGCGGGACATGATAATTATATTGGAGATGTTTTTATTTACTTAACATAAGTTAAATTAGTAGGCGAATGGGAAGCCATGAGGCGTGGTGCCTAAAACCTCTTAATGGGTCGAAATGGACTTGCATATATAGTTAAATAAATATGAATGTTAGAAACCGAATGGGACGATAAAATACGTCCTTTGAGGCTTCAAAAAGGCTAAGGTTAAGTGTATATTGCTTTGGGGTATCAATATCTTTGATTTTGTGCGAAATCCCCAAAGTTAGTAGCGAAACCGGTCAGGGGCGCAAGGTCAGAGCATGTCAGAGCACCTTGCGCTGGTTCCTTGTCAGCTTGCGCTGACCTTCTGATGTGGTTAAACAGGGGGCGCAAGGTGGCCAGCGCACCTTGCGCTGGTGTGCACCAGCATGCGCTCCCCACTGGAGTATTGTCCGTTTTTCATGTATTTTGATGTTTAGCTTATACGTGCAATCCTTATTCGCGTCTAACGCATTGGTAAGCATTGTTGGACTTTTTGAATGCTAGGTATGGGTGTAGGAAGTAATAGGAATGTCGGATTTGCAAATATGACTCAAGTACGGAATGATGCATGTGTATGTAATTTAATTGATACGTTTGTATAATGGTAACAAATACGGTAGGTAGATTGTCATGCTTTTGTAGATTGAAAATGTGATGCATGTTTGGGAACTCATACTCAGGTTTGAGTGAAAGTTTTATGTATGTAAAGGATGGTCATTATGTGTAGAATAAATATAGGATTGGAAACGTCATATTTGTCTTAGAGAATTCTCGAAGGAAGAGTAACATGACGGGTCAAGGTAGGTTGTATGTGGGAATTGTACGCTTGTATGTAGTGTAGGGTTATTAACCTTTGTTATGAGAATGGTAATGAAGATGCAGGTATGTAAGTATGAATGCACGAGACTTGGAGGTTCGGATCGGGTTATCACACCCGAACTTGCAAAAAGGCATTTGAACAGGATTATTGAGTATTGTTGGATGTTATTTCCACATTGTGAGTAATTTGCATGAAGTCACTTAATGAACTAACAAAACGGTTACGTGGTGATTGCAGGTTGTCTTGTCTACCTAATAAAGTAAGGAAAGGATGGAGATCGAGCGAGGACGCGGATTGTACGTGGTCACGGTCACATAATCTAATAAATATGAGTCATGTTGAATGTAATAAGAAACGATAAAAGATGTAACACCAAAATATCTCTTCGATATGTTTTCCAAACCTTTGAGAATGTTCTATTAAGCAAGGAATTTTCTAGTCCGTATGTTCCGCTGCATATTTTCTGTAAAAACACTCTAGGGCGTTAAAGCTGAGCTCAGCCGGTAGGTCAAGTCTGTATGCCACCAGTCCAATCCGTTCCAGGATTGCGAACGGTCTGACATAATGAGAATTCAACTTCCAACGCTTCCCAAAGCGTATGACACCCTTCCATGGAGAAACTTTCAAAAAAACCCTGTCGCCAACCTTGAACTCCAAAGGTTTGCGACGACGATCAGCATAACTCTTTTGACGATCCCGAACTGCTCCCATGCGAATAGAATTTGTACGATCTTCTCAGAAGTCTCGTACACCATCTCCGGGCCCGTGAGTTGGCTGTCACCCACTTCAGCCCAACAAAGAGGAGACCGACATTTCCGTCCGTAAAGAGCCTCAAACGGAGCTGCCTTGATGCTAGAATGATAGCTTGTTGTAAGAGAACTCCAACAACGGTAGGTGACTCTCACAACACTAGCCAAAATCGATAACACATGCCTGAAGCATGTCTTCTAGCGTTTGAATTGTCCGCTCACCTTGACTATCAGTTTGCGGATGATAAGTTGTGCTCATATCCAGCTGAGTACCCAACGCTTTATGCAATGCTTTCCAGAAACGAGAATCGAAACGAGAATCACGATAAGAGATGATAGAAATAGGCACCCCGTGCCGAGCAACCACTTCCTTAAGATAAATACGAACCAATCGTTTCAAACTGTCGGTCTTTTTAATAGCGAGGAAATGTGCAGATTTTGTCAACCGATCAACGATCACCCAGATCATATAACAACCACTAGGTGATCCGGGAAGATTGGTCACAAAATCCATCGTGATTCACTCCCACTTCCATTCCAGAATTTTAAGTTGCTGCAGAAGACCAGACGGCTTCTGATACTCGACCTTGACTTTTGCACAAGTCAAACATTTGCTCAGTATGAAGTTATATCAGCCTTCATGTTTGGCCACCAATAGAGTATCTTCAAATCCCGATACATCTTATCGGAACCAGGGTGAACAGAATACTGGGATTTGTGAGCTTCATCCAAAACAAGATCCCAAAACCCCCGAATAACGGAATCCAAACGCGTCCTGCGAAGTAATGTAGGCCATCGGACCTAAGATCAAGGTGCTTATCAGCACTATGCATGGTTTCAGCTTTAAGGTTTTCCTCCTTCAAAGCTTACTGCTGTGCAGAACGAATTTGGTCATGCAAACTGGAATGGATGGTGAGCTGCAGAGCTTGAACACGACGAGGCTTAGCGGATTCCTTCCTGCTCAAGGCGTCTGCCACAACATTTGCCTTACCAGGATGGTATTTAATGGCATTATCATAATCATTAAGAAGTTCGAACCAACGACGCTGCCACATGTTCAACTGCTTCCGATCAAAGATATGCTGAAGACTCTTGTGATCTGTATAAATGGTGCACTTGGTACCGTACAAGTAATGTCTCCAGATCTTTAAAGCGAAAACAACCGCACCCAATTCCAAATCATGGGTGGTATAATTCTTCTCATGAAATTTAAGTTGGCGAGAAGCATAAACGATAACCTTCTCGCGTTGCATCAACACACAACCGAGACCCTGGATTGAAGCATCATAATAAACAATAATATCATCCGTACGCTCAGGTAAAGAAAAGATAGGCGCGAAACAGAGTTTTAGCTTTAGCGTCTGAAACGCCGATTCCTGCGAATCACCCCAGTCAAACTTCTTGTCTTTCTGGGTGAGAGAGGTGAGGGGTTGAGAAATCTTTGAAAATTTCTCAATAAAACGACGATAGTAACCAACGAGACCTAGGAATTGCCGCACCTCAGTTGGCGTCTTCGGTGCTTCCCCGTCCTT
Source organism: Ambrosia artemisiifolia (assembly GCA_032199755.1). Classification (NCBI taxonomy): domain Eukaryota; kingdom Viridiplantae; phylum Streptophyta; class Magnoliopsida; order Asterales; family Asteraceae; genus Ambrosia; species Ambrosia artemisiifolia. The sequence continues at coordinate 28,424,870 of CM063513.1, forward strand.
AATGGCTTCTATCTTATCTGGATCGACATAAATTCCTTTTTCATTAACCACATGGCCAAGGAATTGAACTTCGCACAACCAAAAGTCACACTTCGAGAACTTAGCATATAGCTGCTATCGCCTCAAGATCTACAAGACCAAACGCAGGTGTTCCTCATGGTCCACCCTATTATTGGAATAGATCAGGATGCATCAATGAACACGATGACGAATTTATCAAGATAAGGCATACAAACACGATTCATCAAATCCATGATAACCGTTGGTGCATTGGTGAGACCGAAAGGCCTTCGGAATATCTGCTTCCTGCACTTTCAACTAATGGTACCTGGACCTCAAATCAATCTTCGAATAAAAGCTAGAACCCTGAAGCTGGTCAAACAAATCATCAATACGGGGAAGAGGATAACGATTCTTGATGGTCACCTTGTTCAGCTCACGGTAATCGTTGCACATGCAAAGGCTTCTATCTTTCTTCTTAATGAACAGGATAAAGGCTCCCCACGGGGAAGAACTAGGCCGAATAAAGCCCTTTTCCAGAAGTTCCAGCAATTGGTTGGACAATTCCTGCATCTCGGGAGGTGCAAGACGATAAGGAGATCAAGCAATAGGGGCTGAACCAGGTGCAAGATCAATACCAAATTCGATTTGACGATGAGGAGAAAGACCAGGCAAATCCTCAGGAAAATCACGAACAACGGGGATATCTTCAATCTTCTTCTCTTCCTCGTAAGACACAGAAACAAGAGCCAAAATGGCAGAATTACCCTTACGAAGATACTTATAGGCTTTCATACAGGAAATGATACTCAAAGAAGCACCACTTTTCTCAACATGCAATAAAAGAATTTCTCCATCAGGGAGAGGAAGTCGAATGACTTTATCAAAACAAACGATCTCAACACGATACAAAGACAAACGATCCATGCCCACAAAAACATCAAAACTACCCAAGGACACAGGCATAAGATCAATAGTATAGGACAAACCCAAAAGCTCTAAGCGACATTCCTTAAGAATATGCGTCGCCACGATTTTCTTACCATCAGCCAATTCTATCAAGTACTTAGCCTCTAAAGGTGTAGGTACTATATCTAGCAACTAACTAAACTCAACAGATATGAAACTCTTATCGGCACCTGAATCAAACAAGACTGAAGCATAGCGATTATTAAGAAGGAACGTACCGGTAACTGTGTCTGGGTCTTGTCAGGCTTCCCCCGAACCAATGATGAAAACACGTGCATTCCTGTCGCTGCCTCCATTGTTCCCGTTACCATTACTGTTCTTCTCACCATCATTCTGCTTCTGCTTAGGACAATCACGCTTGAAATGACCAGCCTGAGCATAATTATAACACCCCTAGTTAGGCTGAGGAGCTGCTGAAGGAACAGATTTATTATTCAACCAAAGCCGACAATTCTGCATCTCATGACCGGGTTTTCCAAAACGCTGACACTGAAACTTGTGACACGGACCATTATGATGGAAGTTACACTTGTTGCACTTCAGATAACTACCAGCATAAGAACCAGACCTTTGCCCAGACGGGGCTCCAGATGAAGGCTTAGAAGACTCGAACTTCTTCTGTTGCTGCTGAGATGGAGGGGTATTCTTCAAAGAGTTATCCCACTTTCTTTTGTTGCTATCCGGGGTCTTCAGAGGTGCACCCTTAGGAGGCAATACACCCTCTTGAACCTTCTGATTAGTCAGCTTATGAGCCAACCTAATAGTTCCCTAAAGAGTAGCAAAATCATTTGCGGTCACCAACCCGCGAACCTCTGACACCAACCCAGCAATGTAGTGCTCAATCCTCCGATACTCCGTTGTAGCCAAATCCGGACACATAATAGCCAACTCATGATGCCTAGTAGTATATGCCTCAATTTCTGACCCAACCATCTGATGATTCCAGAACTCATGTTCCAACTTCTGCACCTCATCCCGAGGGCAGTACTTAGCCCTCAAACGATGAACAAACTCAGCCCATGACATAGCAATGGCCTCACCCAGGCCAAGAGTCTGGGTAGTCGAATTCCACCAGGTAAGAGCAGGACCCTCCAAAGAACCCGAAGCAAACTTCACATGATTCTCCACTGGGCAGTTACACATAGCAAACACAGATTCAATCTTTTCCAACCACCTGAGCAAACCTACTACCCATTCAGCCCCACTGAAACTGTATGGCTTGCAGTCCACAAACATCTTGAAAGTGCACACAGGTGGAGGTGGGTTGACAGCATTACCTGAACCAACAACACCTTTTAAACAAAGCGAATAAATCACCAACGATAAAAACAAGAATAGCAGTAATCGAATTACCACCAAGGATTTGTTGAGCGGCTTGATAAGCAGCAAGAGCAACAGACACTTGTTGCTGGATCAGATTATTCAAATCCTCCTGGGTCATGTTGATGTTACTACGACCCTCACCGCGACCACCACCGCCGCCACGACGACCATTGCAACCACCACCACGACCTCCACGAACTCCGGACATCTTATGGAATCCACAAAGAACAAGACAATTCAGATTCGTCACTAGTAATATCCCACTAGTAACCATGATATAGAATCACCACAATTCGACCGATCTGTATTAACCACGAACCATCCGATCGAGATACCAAAGCTTATAAGGAACCCCGAATGAATAATCACTAAGAGGTGTACTTTACCCAATACTAGTGCAAGAAAGTTTGTGTGAGCGAGTGTGTCCATTGGAGCATGAAAGGAAGATGTCCGAATCCTGGACAGATCTCGAGAATACGCTAAAGCCACTCCAATGTACATCACCGCCGTGCAAGGATCAACAAGCTAACATCTTCGTCTTCAAATACCGAAGAAGGAGATAAGATAGAAGATATAAACAAATAGAAGATAAAATAGATGATGCAACACATAATGATGATGATACCGACACCCTGACAAAGTTAGTATGTTTCCCACTTACGACTCATAAGTGTGTGACAATCTAGTGTGTGAGACTCGGCTATAGACCAGACTCTACATGCAGTCCTAGTTCACTATAACCATTAGCTCTGATACCAATCTGTAACATCCAGCCCCTCTCACCACCAATATTGTCCACTTTGCCTTGATGGGTTACCCATCCAGAGTTCACGGATTTGTTTTTGGTTGCCCCGGTGCAGACTTTCCAAGAGGTCACCCATCCTGGTACTACTCCCACATGAGCATGCTTAACAGTGGAGTTCTCCTTTCATCGACTAACATTAAGCCCCAAAACACCTTGGTGATTTAAGAGGTATTGGATTACATATAAACCAAGGATCTCTCCTGGCCACGGCCGGTGTGGGATTTTCCAGGGGTGTCACATTCACCCCCTATTAGAGTCTCAACGCCCCTGATGAGGTATGCACCCACCATCCCGAACGACACAGGAGTGGCTGTGATACAAATCTGTCACACACTCAAATTCCACTTGCGGGGTTTTACCGCGAGGCGCGTAAGATACCAGGATCCAAGCGGTCACAATAAATGACAACTATATGATATGAAAATAACGTAATAGAGCTAACCACACAGTTTTAAAAGTTTACATAACACCAAAAGACCACAGCGGAAGCAATGTTAAGTTTACAAAACCATAATCCAAGGTAAGTAGTTTAAAACCCAAACAAAGTTTAAACATGCATGATAGTATGAGACGCAGTGTGACTCCAGTGCGCCTAGACCTGCTGCTACTTTAGCGACCTGAGAAAACATTCAATGTTAGTCAACACATACAGTGTCGGTGAGTCATAGAGATAAAGTTTGCAAAAGTTTGTAACGTTTGTAAAACCAGACCCAACAATCCTTACATCTATACCTGATGCTAGCTAGACATCGTTACATGATACTAAAGTGTCGTGAACCACTGCTGAACGTTAGAATACCTCAATACCCGCCATCGGTCATCACCTGGTGTCGTAAGTTAGATAGGACAAATATGCACCCGTCCGACCTCTAGTCGACCCGGGTGGGGCTTGCCGGGCCCAATAGATCTATCCACACTTCCCCGCTATGTATCCACATATTAATGGTTCACTAAATGTTAGGAGGACTTTAATGATGTAAGGTCACCAAGCACCCATGTGATATAATGTAATATGTTGGTCTAAAAGTTCGTAAAGTTCATACCGCATGTTTCTTCCCCAAATATGAAAACAGTAAAGAGTAGGGCTGTGACACTCACCTTAGGTTGCATCTTCTAGAAATAAGATAACCGACACAAACAGATAGTCCCAGATATCAGCGACCTATCATAACATTTGCATAAATGTTTTGACTAACAACCCGAAGGTTAACTAGTCCCAGATTGTCCGGATCATGACTACGTATGTTTGAAAATGTGGTTAAACGTTAACCCGACACACCCGACATCCCATTGGTGACCCGTTACACAAATTGATAAAGTACATATAGTTAATACACAAGAATCATGCATAAAACACTTAGTTTGTATCAAAAATCGCATTTCTAAAGTCGTGGGGTGGAATCAGGAATTTCCTGATTTGGTTCGACCTATAAATGGGTCGAATGGGTTTTTAAGTGGTTGGTTCGACCTCCTAAAGTTCGGTTCGACCCCCCGTTAGGGTGAACCAGTTTCTGGTTCGACCCAACTACTGCAAAAACTTATAAAACGCACCAAATCTCATCAACACGGTCCGAAAACATCACGATAGATCATAAATCACAGCAGTTGATATCATCTAATCTATCCCCATAAAACCCTACCATTTATGCCCCGAAATCCGTCCATGTCGTGAAGAAATCACAACTTACCCAAAATGCAAATTATGGAAATGTCACATCAATGCATGTAAGCTTTACCCGAAATGGAAACTTATTAAAATTATCTCATAAACAAATTATTATGCACAGATTAATCATGTATATGAAAACCCCCAATCATATCATCAACAATACTATCAAGCACAAACCGTAGATCTAGCACAAAACCCCCCAAAATAGGTAAAACTTCATTAATCATCAATTACACCCTATAATAATCGTAAATCATCATCTAAAACAGTCGTAGATCATTAATATATCATCTATTCATCATTCCATCATTCCATCATCATCTAACACATAACACACATAACAACTCATTTAACACCTTTAACATAAGGATTTTTGTGTGAATACTCATTATTATTGAGTAGATTTAATTTAGAAAGATGTTATAAAGGTTTTTATTCATGAAAACATATTTAAAGCAGATCTGGACACTTAGGGTTTGATAAAAAATGAATCAAAATTGATTAAAAGAGGTTTATATGATAAACACACCTTGATTCTTCTCTTGTTTATGATATGGAACGTGTTTTTATGTTAGGATCTGAAAAACGAGGTCAAAAAATCCTCCTTATAGGTTTGGGGTTGAGAAAGAGCACTTGGAGGCGAATTAGGGTTGTGAAATGATGAAAAAGTTGCAAAGTATGGTATGTATAGTCAGTGTTGGTTCTCACCCTCTCAGGGTCGAACCAGAGCCCATTCGACCTTTACAAGGGTCGAATGAACATTCATGTCTTTGGTTCGACCTCCCTTAAGGTCGAACCAGATTTCTGGTTTCCAATTCTCTACGGTGATGTCGTTTTAATCCATTTTAACACATGTTAACCCTATTTTAACATATGTTAACACATTCTAACACATAAACATGCAATTCTAACATATGTTAATCATTTCTAATCATGTAAACATGTATTTACACATTGCATATCATATATAGAACAATTAATGCTTAGTACTTGATCCAATCATGTAATTTCACCAACAACGGGGCTCAAGACTCGTGTGTGCGTATGATAACCCTAATGATCCTCCGAATCATTGAACCCTGGACAATACGTAATCTGAACCGACTCAACTGACCAAGTCAAGTATGTTAAATAATTATTTTCGCTAAGGTAGACTTATATGTTTGTAAAACTATTAACCTGAATTTGCCGGGTGTCACAATAGTACACTTGTTATCGGTTGTTCTTTCTTTCTACAAACTCACACACTCACAACACTCATTGTAACCTTAGCAGCTCGTCCATTTCATTTCCAAAGTTGTATTTGCCATTTTTCATTAATATAAACAACGAAGGCAGGGGCTTTGACTCCTCCAGAGATTTTGTGTCGGCGATCATCATTGATCAAGGTTTTTCCTCGTATATCGAGTGTTCTTGCATTGCTTTATTTCATTTCTGCTCGGGTATTTCATTTATTCTTTGACAGTTCTATCCTGAGGATATAACTGTCTATCTTTATTGTTTCCTTTGTTATCCTGAAAGTAGTTGTCAAAACTTATTCTTTTAACATTCTAAACTTGACATCCTTAAGATATAACTGATTTTGAACATAACAAATACTTTTAGCACACTACCTCACATTTCTAATTTGGACTACAAAGTTAATTTTCATTAGTTAATTTTTGACCAAAACATATATATAATAAAAGAAAGCACTATTGCTAACATGACGTTCAATGAGGCCATCCTCTCCGTTGAGTGGGCCACGTGGCATCCTCTCCTTTATTTTCCTTGAAAAGTGTTTTTGTCACTAATGTTTCCCCTCACAATTTTTAAATGTTAATAACTTTTATATATGAGATTTTTTTGAAAAAAATAAACCAAATTATCGAGCGTTTTATTATCTTTTTAACGAGTACCATAATGCATACAAAAAACGAGTGTTTATTATCTTACCAACGAGTACCATTATGCTATACAAAAAAACGAAAAAAAATGATTTCTTTGTGGGTTTTTGTTCCTATAGGAAAAAAACCCAATGTGTTTAGATAATTTATTAATCATATATAGGCAAGTCACTGATCATGTTCAAACCAGTAATAGGTTAAAATCACCCCTTAAAAAAGCCATACCTTCAAGAACACCACCTCAATCATGTCCTGCAATGGTTGCTTCTGGCGCTGCTCCTCATCCAAACGTACATATTCTTTATAATATACATTTGCATTCTTATTCACATGATTAAAATTGTTATTCTCTTGTATTGTAGTACATAATTAGTTTCTATATTACATTATAACACATATTTTATTACTTCATATTAGATTTGTCTATCCTGAAAAGATTCCGGAATATAATCTAGTTACAATAGATAAACACAAGATAAACTTAATCAAATATTTATGTAATCTATCGTCCCCGATATCGCATGTTTGATTAACGATAATCTTCCTTATCACTAAAACATCTATGGAAATAGTTTAACCAAAGCAACTTGGTCTTTATTAAACATAATTCTCTTGATGGGAAGCCGGCGGCTGCCAATACCGGAGAAACTTCAAGGTCGTCTAACGAAGTTTTCTGTGACTAACGTGCCGGATAAATACAGTGGTAAAGATCTTGCGGAGTTCACGCGTCCGTTGGGGGAGATTTTCAATCTCTACATTGCAAGGAAGAGAGACAAGGGAGGAAGAAGGTTTGGTTTCATTACATTCGTGGATGTTAAAGATGTTGATCAGATGGTTAAGGATCTGTGTGGAGTGAAGATGGGGGACTACGGTCTTAAAGCCAATGTGGCAAGGTTCACGTTTGAGGAAGGGGAGATTGGACCGCCGCCAAGAGAGTTTAAGAATCCGATAAATAAGCCACAGTTCACGGAGAGGAACAAGGTAGATCCAATGGCTTCGACAAAGACTTATTCTCAGGGAGGGAAATCGTTTCAAGAAATGTTGACGGGCGGGCCTATTCCTGTTTTTGACGACAAGATTATTAAGGTTGATGATGGTCTGGAGGTTCACGTTAGTTCGCATGGGAAGGCCTTAGTTATGCGAATGATTGATTTAGACGCGCTTAAACGGATCAACATTATTCTGAAAGAAATGGACGATGGGGAGTGTAAAGTGCAGTATTTGGGAGGACTTTCAGTGTTGGTCACGTTTAGAATCAATGAGGAAGCGGACAGATCCTTACGTGCAGCCAAAGAGGTCCTTGGTAGATTTTCATCGGTAGTATTCTGGGAGGGGCAGTGGCTAGCTTATGGAAGGCTGGCATGGATCAAACTGAAAGGTCTACCGGTCCAGCTTTTACATAAAGATGTCATTTACAAAGTGGCGAATGTGCATGGGAAGATTATACATAGACCTACTCGTTCAGAAGATGATTCCGATCTATCTTTTGAGTGTATTGGTGTCTTGGTCGGAGAAGGAAAGAGAATATCCAGTGAAGTGACAGTCGAGTGGCGGGATAAGAAATTCAAGGTGTGGGTAGAAGAGGAATCCGGGGACTCGGTGCCAGAGTTTCTAGACGTTGATTCGAATTCTGATCAAGAGATGGAAGAAGAGTCGAACTCGTCGGAATCAGAAGAAGAGTGCAAGGAAGTTTCACCGGAAGAGGATGCCGGAGCAGTTGAGACAGTTGGAGAAAAATCAGGGATTAAGGATGGCAATGTAGTTAATGACGCGGCAGTTTCGGGATTCGGTATGTTACAAAAGAATGTTTCCTTTAAAGAGCAAAGTTTAAAGAATGGCAGTTATGAGGATGACGGTTTCATTCCTGGGTCTGATTTCGATTTTGAAAAGGATGTCACGGAATTTAAGGATGGTGGGACCTTGGAATTTAGTGTTAATAAAAGAAAGAAAAAGCAGCTCCCTAATGTGGATTTGGGCCGCCCAAACTTGGAGTACTCGAGCAGTCTTGAGAAAGCCAAAATCATGAAAAAGCCCAAAGGAGGTGTGGGCCCAGTGGAGATTGTGGATACAGTGGATAGCCCAATTGAATTAGAGGAAGTTGAGGGCAGCGATTCTATCTTGAATGGCATGGATAGTAATTATGATTTTTTTAAAGGGCAACAAGGTAATACTGATTAAGATAATAATGAGGAGGTCCCTTTTGATAATCCAGACAGAAGAAACTCTTCAGAAGTTGATGACTTAGTGCAAGACCCTGCAAAAGCTACGAAGAATGTTGCCGATAATGAAGTGGAGTGTACTATGCGGTTGGGTATCCTGTTGGGAGCGCAACTGCAGAATCAGAGGAAATTGGTTCAGGAGACAATTGAAGGCGAAGGCTTACAGGTTGGTCTTAAATGAACTTTTTATGTATAGATATTAGAGGTTTGAGGGTAGGGGGAAAGCGTCTTGGGTGAAAGGGCTTTGTAAAAAACATGGGGTGGATTTTATTTGTATGCAAGAAACTAAGGTGTCGGGTGTGAATAGTCAGGAGGCTGTTTCTTTTTGGGGGGATGGCTCTTTGGATTTTGAAAAAGTCGATGCGTCAGGCAAGTCTGGGGGATTGGTGAATTTGTGGAACCCAAAGGTGTTTAAGAAAATATCGTCGATTCATAATAAAAAAAATTTAGTGACTACGGGCTCCTTGGTTTCTGATGGTTCTGTGATCACGTTCATTAATGTATACGCTCCCCAGAGAGCTGGTGGGAAGAGGAGGTTATGGGAGGAGCTGGCTAGGGTGATGGCCGGGTGTTGACGTATGTTTGTTCTTTTGGGCGATTTCAATGCTGTTAGGACTCCGGAAGAACGTAGAAATTCGAAATTCAATCAGGGTATTGCAGCTGATTTTAACAAGTTTATTGATGAAATGGGGCTTATTGAATATTGGATGAGAGGGTTTAAATTCACTTTCCTGGCAGGAAGAGGTATAGATCATAAGTTGAGTAAGATTGATAGGGTGCTTGTATGTCAAGAGTTCTTTAATAAGTGGCCCACTGCTTGTTTAAGAGCGCTTCCTAGAGATTATTCGGATCATAGCCCTCTTCTGGTGACGTTGGTTGAGTCCAATTTTGGGCCTAAACCATTTAGATGGTTCAACTTGTAGCTTAGTAGGGATGATTGTGAAGGGGTGGTGGTGAGATCGCTTGAGGATTGTCAAGTTCAGGGAAACCCGGATGAAATAATTAATAATAAGTTTAGATATTTGAGGCAATGTCTTAAAGAATGGTGGAAGGAAGTGATTAAGAAGGAAGGGGAGGAGATGAATAACCTGAAAGAAGATATGGAGAGACTAGAGATTGCTATGGAAGACCGGGAGGTAGAGGAAGAGGAAATATGGGTATTGGAAGAGTGTCGGAAAGGGGTGGATTTTTTAAACCTATGTCGCCGTAACAGGGATTTAAAGCAAAAAGCTCGGGTGAAATGGGCCATAGAAGGCGATGAAATCTCAGCTTTCTTTCATGGTTTAGTTAATGGGAGAAAGGCTTCTAATTCGATTCCGGGTCTTTTGGTTCATGGGGTTTGGGTGTCGAAACCATCCTGGTAAAAAAAGTGGGTTTTCAACACTTTAGAAGGCATTTTGCGGAAGAATTAAAGATTAGACCATTTATCAGATGCGCGAATCTGAAGAAGCTTCAAGGTGATAAGGGTGAGGAATTAATTGCGAGATTCACGAAGGAGGAGATTAAGGAAGCTGTCTTCGGGTGCGGGTCGGATAGAGTTCTGGGTCTAGACGGCTTTAACTTCAGGTTTCTCAAGTTTTTTTGGAGTTTCTTAGAAGATGATTTCATGCGTATGTTTGAGCGGTTTCATGAGTATGGGGTTATTAGTAAAGGTTGCAGTTCTTCATTTATTACTTTGATCCCAAAAAATAAAACTCCGGTGGGTTTAAGAGATTATAGACCCATCAACTTGGTGGGTATTTTCAGTAAGGTGGTCTCCAAGGTCTTAGCCATAAGGATGAAACATGCATTGGATTCGGTTATCTCGAGCACACAATCCGCTTTTATTAAAGGGAGGTTTATTTTGGATGGGCCACTCTTAATTAACGAGACAATGAGCTGGATTAAAAAAACAGGTAAAAGGGCGTTTATGTTGAAAATTGATTTTGAGAAAGCATACGATAACGTAAATTGGGGTTTTTTGCTGGATACGTTGGATCAAATGGGTTTCCCAGGTAGGTGGTGCTCGTGGGTGAAAGGTATTTTAGTATCAGCTCGCTCGGCGGTTCTGGTTAATGGATCGCCAACCTTTGAGTTTCAGTGTGAAAAGGGGGTACGCCAGGGAGATCCTCTATCTCCTTACCTCTTTTTGGTGGTTATGGAGGTCCTTCATTGTATGCTAAAGAAAGCGGTGGATATGGGAGAGATTGAGGGTATTCGGATCGGTAGAGGCTCTAAACCGATTTCTCATTTATTTTACGCAGACGATGCTTTGATAGTGGGAGAATGGTCTAGAGATAATTTGGTAAATGTGGCTCGGGTGCTTCGGGTGTTTCACATGTGTTCGGGGCTTAAAATTAACATCCAAAAGTCTTACTTGTTTGGTGTTGGTTTACCGGAATCGGACGTGGTTAGTATGGCTTCAGTTATGGGGTGTAGGGTGGGCTTTCTTCCATTTGATTATTTGGGTATTCGGGTTGGTGCGAACATGAATCGAGTTATTCATTGGGCTCCGGTGATTGAGACGATCCAAAAGCGCCTTTCTTCTTGGAAGGCTAAGACGTTATCGATGGGGGGAAGGTTAACTCTTATTAAATCCGTGCTTTCTAATCTTCCTATCTATTATTTTTCTCTTTATAAAGCTCCGGTAACGGTGATTCGTGATATTGAAAAGATGATGAGAAAATTTCTATGGTCCGGCTCTGATGATGTGAACAAAGTGCATTGGGTAGCTTGGGATGTGATTACCACTCCTAAGAAAAAAGGGGGGTTGGGTGTTGCGAGATTGACGGATGTTAATTTGGCGCTTCTAGCCAAATGGGGTTGGAGATTTACAGTGGAGAGCAATGCTATTTGGAGGAAAGTGATAGAAGATATACATGGTGGTAGAGATTCGTGGTGCTTTCTTCCGGTTAAAAGATCGATACCGGGTTGTTGGAAGGCAATTGTCAATGTTTTGGACGCCCTGAAGATTCAAGATAAGTCCCCGCATCAATTGTTTCAAGGGGTGGTGGGGAAAGGGGAGTCGATATGTTTTTGGTATGATCATTGGATAGGTGATGTTATTCTCAAAAAGAGGTGGCCTTGCCTATTCAAGTTGGATAAAGATAAAAGATGCAAGGTTAAGGATCGACTACTAAATGGTTGTGGAGAAACAACTTTTCAACAGTCCTAGAAGCGGCACCCAAGATCAGTGGAGGAACTTTCTGAATACCAAGACTTAGAGAGATTGTTAACGGGCTTTAGGTTCAAAGATGTGGTAGACAAGTGGATTTGGGCTGATGGTTTAAGTGGCCCATTTAATGTAGCCGATTGCAAACACAGGATGCTGGACATTGGGAGTGGTACGATTGTTTCTAATATGGTTTGGGAGGGTTGGGTTCCATTAAAAGTTAACCTTCTTTCATGGAGAGCTAACCGAGATAGACTTCCTACTCGGGTTGCATTAGCGCGAAGGAGTGTCAATATCCCGAGTATCCTCTGTCCGTTTTGTGGTATGAGCAACGAAGACTTAAGTCACGTGATGGTTGGTTGTGGCTTCTCTTACGGGGTGTGGAGTAGTATTTGCAAGTGGTGTAAGCTTACGCCGTTTTTTGCTTATGACTACGATGATATTTTGATGTTACACAACAACGTTCACTCAGGAAAATGGAGGAAAAAGATAGTCAGGGGCATTGTCATGACTACGGCTTGGATGATATGGAATGGTAGGAATGAAAAGATTTTTCGCAATAAGGAGATCAAGGTTATCGAAGTAGTGGCAAAGGTCAAATCCAAGTCGTTTTTATGGTTAAAGTATAGGTCGAAAATGAATAATATTGTTTGGAAAGATTCGTCAAAAGACCCTTTGTATATGTGTGTATAAGTTGGCGGCTCTTGTTTTAAGTGCTTGCCGGTGTTAATGAAATTTTCTGTTAAAAAAAAAAGCAACTTGGTCTTTCCAATTAGTTAAGCACTAAATATCAAGCTACTTGTTGGTAAAACATAACTTTGATCATCATCCATAGTAGGTTGCTCTAAGTATCAACTTACATTTAGTCTCTTTGGTAGTAAGTTGCTTGCCAACTTACTTTTAGTCTCTTTGGTGGTGAACACATGTGAAGTAGAATGAGAGACAATGTTGTTCTCTTTATTAACCAAGATATATTGGTTATTTTATATAAACAAAGTCACAAGAATTTTTAATATCAGTTGGTGTAATAGACAAAATGTGTTATATTTGAGAGAATAATGGAAACTTTAATGTAATTTTTAAAAACTTCATATCATATCGTAATATTGTCTGACCACATGGATCATCTTTGTTAAGAACTTTTAATTTTTAAATTTACTACTTATTTGTTTATGTTAATGATTCAACAATAATTAAGTCATGACTAGCATTAATGTTACTTTCACGACTATAAAAATTAAAAAAATATATCTTCTCTACTACATTATAAAGGAGGAGTGATGGCTAAATGTGTCCATATTGGCAAACTTAAGATGACATTTGAAAAGTCATATGCTTTAACCCTCAAATGTCATATAAATTCTTCCCCAAATTACCCTTAAATGCATTAAGATACTTGTACCATAATGCATTAAGATGCTTGTACCAACCATTTTCCATTATCCTAAGTTAGTCTTATGGACCATAGAAATATGTAAAGTTATATTTTTGTAACATATTTACATATTAAAATAATTCAACTAACAAAAAGATTAGATAGTGTATGAAAATAAAAAAATATCTACGACTTGGAAAAATTTGGCTTGAGGAACGGAGACTAAAGGGTCCTTCGACCAGCCCTAGCCAGGAGCTTTGGTTAAAATGTTAGAACCAATATGCAACTTTCAGGCTCAACCGGTCTAAAAGGAACAATGTTTTTTCATGCCGGGCCCAGGACTCGTCTCGCACCTAGGTTTGTTTGTGCATTTCTAAAATGAAGTGTAACTGACTGGGAGATGTAATACATTGAAATTTTGACATGCATTGAAGTTTTGAAGCAACATGTAAATAGATTTTGATTAACTTCATATTGGCTTTAAAGGATTTAACAAATTCTAAATCGATCCCCACACTCACATAATCACCAATGTCGACACCAAAGTGAATTCGGTACAAAATACATCATAATTAAATCTCATATCAGCCGGGACACCCGCAGCAACGCGCGGGCATTCACACCAGTATATTCTAAACATACGTGTACATCGCCATTTTTACAAACAAGTTGATTTTAAGTGCTAAACAAAATTCTCTTATATTTTTTTGCCGATTAAAAAAGAAATGATACAAAACAAAAAACATTAATTCATTACAATGAGAGGCATTATCTTTATTAAAACGCATTTCAAATAGAAAATTAAGCATTTCATTCTTTAAAAATTAAAAAGATCTAACTGGACCCACTCTTCACAATTTTAGGAGACAAATATAGCCATAGGTGGTAATACATTTTTTAAGAACTTTTAAAATTTGTTGTTACCACTAACATGATAATCAAATTACTTTACTTACATCAAAAAGTGTTTCGATTACGGTTTTAAACGAGTGATGTACAAGTTCGACTAAGTTTGAGCTTGTCAAGCGTACTTTAATTGAGTTTGGACTCGCATTATTTTGAACTCTACGTCTAGAGCTCAAGATGCTTCCCGCCTCCTGCTCGGTACACTCATTAAGTTGAACTCGCCAGAAACCTTTAGGGTGCGTGGAATGCTTGTCGGCTCCCCTCAGTATGCTCCTTCCCGTCTCCCTTCCCAATCGGAGGGTGTTTCCTATTCTCTCCCTTCATGATTCTCTCTCCCAAATCAAGTTATTTGTTTTTGACTTCCTCTTTGAATCAGGATGTACTTCCCATTAAAAACCCATGTCCATCCAAATTCACCTTCGACATCAACAAAAACTTGAGCAATTGTTACTTAAACAAAGTGAATGTCAAGTTAATTATGTATAATGATACAAAGTATCACAATTACATTTGTATAACATTTTTAAAACTGCGTCAATAACATAAAAAAAACCCACAATACACTAGACCAAGAGATACAAAAGTCACAAAGTAAAAATATATGCTCGAGAGCAACTCCACTTCAACTTCAAATATTACATTATTAATTTTTTTAGTCAATTAAAAAAAAAAAGAAGTATGAAATCCGAGCTTTTTAAATCAATTAAACTGCTGACCGAATCAAAGCCACCTTAAGATTATTTTTTTGGACCCAAAAAATCTTCTAATATATGAAAGAACTCCTACGTGTTTCTTTCTTTGTTCCACCTACGTATTTAGGAATTATGTGATTAAATTTTCATAAACCATGATGTTTGATAAATTATTTCAAAAAAAAAAAAAAGACAGCGTGAATAATGGGTGTGAGGTCAAAGCAGGGGCGTGAGTGGATTTCATGGGACCCAGAGTAGGTCACCAATAAGATGTGATCACGCTGTCTCCAAACTAAAAGTCTCCATTATCAATCACTGCCGCCCATAGACCACGGTTTGTTTATTTTCGAATATTTTATTAAATTAATATTGTATCCTAACCCGTATTGAAAAAGTCAGCTTGGGCTTGTACTTGGCTACTCACCTTGAAGTGAGTACTCGGATTAATCGAGGGAGTATTCGTATGCGGGGAGTATCCGAGGTAATCGGCCAACTCAGTTATACTCGACGACCTACCCTAGAGCGAGTACTCAAAGAGTAATCGGTTAACTCGGCCTTGTAAAAAGTGTGTAAGATATTAGCCGTTAAAAAAAACTATATCAACATGTCAATTAGACAGAAATTTACGAGTTCAAAATATATAATAAAAATTAAAGTTTAATTAAGTCGGTGATATATGAAATTACCACAATATAAAATGCTTGGTTTATAAATGGGTCATTTTCTACCTATTACATATATGGTACAAAATGAAAATGAAACGTTACAAATTGTCTCCCTACCCACACACACCCATTAAAACAAAAGCAAAACATCCGGACAGCAAAGAAGCAGCCTAAAAAAAAGATGCATACAAGTAACTACACAATCAAACGTACATACAAAGGATATATGATCCATTCTCTCTGACTTAAACTTGGACCTATGCTTGAGCCAAAAGAAACTCATCGACTTGATTGACCCTGTAATGTCTTCTATATGACACCTTTTATTAGAGAAAACTTTTTGATTTCTTGCTCTCCAAATGCACCAACACACAATATTTATAATCCCATAAATAACTTTCGATTCTTTCTTTCCCAGTCTCGATATCTTGTGGTAAACCATAATATGTGTTAAAGAGAAAGCAGAAAGGGGAGACAACTAACACCAAGCTGAAATATGGTTCAAGACGACCATGAAGACACTATACAGGCTGTAAAAATATGATTGACCGATTCTACAACATCTTCACAAAGGCTACAATAGTCCGTCGAAATGAAATATTTTCTCCTATTTGTGTTTAAAAATAAATTACCATGGTCATTAGATAATGTGCTCCTAATCGTGTTTAAAAACATTGGTGTCATCCTCACAAACATATTAATTTTGTTAATAGAGAAAATTTGTTTAGCTCTAGAAGATTAAAACGCTAATTAAAACTATAATAATTGTTAAGATAGCATTGGATTCAAAAGAACTTTGATTTATGATGATGTAAGTAATCATCCCTAGTTTTTAATGATTTTGTTTAGTTAAAGGAGTGTTTACTCAATGTGTTTATTTAACTAATTTGGTACACTTTAATTTTTTATTTTTTTTTTACACACTATCAGATTTAATCCCCAAACCATTTTGATAAGAGTCGAATTACAACTGATTCGTCTAAAAGTAATTTACTTACAACTTTATTAGCAATAAACAGAAGATAAACTACTAATCATTATTATTTAACTAAATGGAGTTCCTAAATGAACTCTGAAGGGATAGGGAGCCTAATCCAGGCGGAAGCGGCGTCCCTATCCCCATAAACAGGAATCCTTACGCCTCCTGCGCCAGGATTCCTCCACTGCGCTACCAAGGTAACAAGCAGCGCGGCGCGCAAGGTTACCAATTGATAAGCAACGAACAACACCTGATAAGCACGTGTACCCACGCGCGGTATCTTCCCTTACCACTTTTGGTACGAGGTACAGAAGATAACAAAAGGAAGATTCACAAGGATCTCTGACAGAGTACGCGCCAATGAGAAGGCGACAGGTGGCAAGGGTGGTCCAACCACCACTGACAGGGACGGCGACATGGCTGTGCCCACGCTTCCACCATGCCATCGTCAACAGTGACAGCAGACATCCCCTGCTGATGTCAGACGGCAGAGGCATGGTCAACGACTGTAGCCAAGACAGTGCCGCCGTCCGCCAGTCAGGGCCTGCCACGTGTCCGCCTCGAGCAACAACCATACTGCAGAATGACGTCATCCACAGTAACCTGCTTTTCCTGCCCTTTTCATGGGAAGCTTGGGCTTGGGCTTTGACCAGGCCCAAGTAAGGATAACTTATCGTGGGCTCCTCTATTAAGCCCACGAGTTCTCCTATAAATAAAAGAAGACATCTCCTTACAAAGGATCCGAAAATTATTCATTGTAACCTAGCATTACACTCGTGTAACTCTCTTTATTCGGTCGTTAATAAGATTCCGGCTAGTTACAGTGGACGTAGGTCGTACTCCGACCGAACCACTTACATCTTGTGTCTTTATTTACTTAGCTCTCACACACGTTCACACTCATTATTCTCACCCGGGTTTAACCTAGACGTTTGGGTAAAGGATTACTCTTGACCTTACATAAGTATAAACCACACGGTGATCAGTACTAATCACCGTGATACTTATTGTTTCTTCAAACTCCATATTGGCTTTTAAATTGACAAGGTGTGAAACATAAGTTTCATCTCTCACCGACTCGAAGCGAATCCAGAGTAATCGTTAACAAATGGGGTTTGGATAGATCCGCTCGAGTGTTGCCTATTTAGGGTGGCATAACAATATCGATTTTAATTTAGAATTTACATTAACATTACTGTGACGGGCCAAACTATTTTGGACGACTATAACATGAGACAAGTCGTGCAATGTTAGTAAAATCCAATTTTACGTTTGTTCGTGAAACCTAAAACACTTTCAACTCTTTACACAATTTATACACTATAGATGAATTCATAATCAACGGCTACCGGATTCAATGGCAATCTCCACCACCATTACCATCATTTCGCCATCAGCCATCATCACAATTTAAAAGGTAGTTCAAGCTCATCCTCCTCGAATAGTAAATACAATTATTTATAAAAGCTTCGTGATTTTTAATACTAAATTTAAAACTACATCTATCACGAAATAATTTTATATTAATAAACTCTTATTTAATTATTGTATAAAATAAACCAATGTATTTAATTTTAAACCCGAAAAAGGTTTTATTTTTTAATAAAAACTCCTTTTTATTAGATTATTAAAACTCCCTTTAGTTATATCGTCATTTTAATGATTGTTAAAACTATTTTAATGGTCTAATTATTTTCTAAGTAATTGATGTGTTTTAAAATACACTCATTTATTCTATGTATTGTGTTTTTTTTTTCCAAAAGAATTGATGTATATTAAAATCCAATTTCCCTTTATTTTCAGCAAAATACGAAAATTACATCATAATAGAGGGTAGACGGGCAACAAGCTGCGCCGCCACGCCTTTCTGAATTGCAAACCCTAGTCTACTAAAGACAAATCCTTGCCCCCCTGGGGATGAAACATTGCTGTCTACGAGTAAATAGGTTTTACTCGTTTTTGGTTGTTTTTTATTATATATCTATTGTTTTATTTTATTTTTTTATAGGTGTTGGTGAATAAAGGAGCTTAAAATAATTATTTTTTTTATAGATGTTCGTGAATATAGGAGATTAAAACAAGAGAAAATAATCAAGACACGAATAATTGAGATCAATCAAGTTTATAAAGTTGTTGATGATATAAATATGAATTTTGTTTGTGTCATGTTTTTATATGTAAACTCACCTGAAATTCACTGTGTAGTACTAGCAAGTAGCAACAAGTCTGAACTTTGATTAATTGAACCCTTGTATCCTATTACAAATAAACGATGCCTTAAATTCTAATGCAAATAATCTTGTTTTGTTTCTTGCTTGTAAAGATAGGTGATTCAACTATCTAGACTCGTATTGTAAACAATACGTGTCTTAATGTGTATAACTTAACGAACTGATAGTAACTTGGTTTGTTTTATTGAAAATATAAGCGTAGGTATAGTTATATAAAATAGTAGATTCGTAAACCAAGGCAATAGAATTATGACATCTTTTAATTCAGAAATCATGGATCCATTTATATTCATATAACTCAGTTTACTAACTTCAAAATATCCCACTACTTTTAAATAAAAAAAAACGTAAGATATGTAGTTAGTAAATTCTTAAAACCAAATTTATTTTGTGTATATATATATTCTTAATAGAACACATGTGTTGCAAGTATCTCAAACATGCCTTTAATTTAAGTTTGGTAAGTTTAAAGTTATCTTGTTCATAGTGAGTGTACTGACACAAAACAATCATTCTCTTATTTACTTCTTTTAAAACAAAACGGTGGTTCTAAATTAAGTCATGGCTAATGCATTACATGTGCAAACTCTTTAATTGTACTTTTGTCAATTTTTTTGTAAGTCATTTCAATTGGGAAGGATGAATCTGATTATTATAAATTGTACGTGAAAAAAAAAAAGAAACGAAAAGGAAAATATAATACACCTATTCATATATATTCAAATGGTTCGACATTTAGATAATTCGCATAACAATATATATATATTCAATAAATTAGCCATTACTCGATTCGTCCAAGCTTATCAATAAATGTGTGTTCGTTACAAGTCGATTCGGTTCGTTTTACCCTCTTATTAAATTGAAATAACAAAATAAGACACGGTGCGCGTTTGTACCTTCCTGGTATATGCTCGGGAACCGAAATGTTACGTAATACATCATTGTTTGTGTCGTCCGAATCTGACGTGCAGACCAAACTTGAGCCGCTGACCAGGTCTGACCGTTTGACTATAGTTGACCCGTGTTCCTAATAACTTGACCCGAAGGGAAAACAAGTCATAACAAAGACTAACAATCAAACGCCACCCATAATCAGCCCATGACCGGTAGTAAATCACATTGCTATAGCCATGACATAGAATAGTGTGTGGCTCTTGTTATGGCTTTTCTAAGTTTCACATGTGAGAAATCATTGGCCAACGAAAGGGAGGAAATAATATTAAAAATGAATTCTTTCATTTGGAATGTGAATTCACGTGGAGGAGAAACTAGGCATAGAAAAAAAGAAGAGGAAAGGATGAAGGGCTGGGGTTCGAGTGTGTGTACTGAAAAGAAGCAGACAGGGAAAGGAGTAGTTAAAGTGATGGTGGCTAGGGTTATGGAGAAGAAGAGGATTTGTAGGAGATGAAGGGATGAGGAAGTTAAAGATATTATATAGGTAGGGTTTTGGTGTAGGTTAAATGGTCGGGTACCGTGTATACGAACCCGTTATAGTCTCGTATCTCGATAATTGCATAGTTTTGTTTAACCGCTAAAATTATTTTTGTTAAATTTATTTATATAAACCAACTTAAAACGAGTGGTTGGATCAAAATTTAACTATATATATATATTCACCGTCGCGTTAAGATTTATAAGAATTTACTAGACGTCAGTTATTTGGTACGTTATTGCTTGTATCATGTTATTATTATTATTTTGTATTAATATTATCATTACCAACAAAGAGGTTAAAATATGTTATAAATATTCAAAAAAAATATATATAAATTGTACAAAAAGAAGTATAAGATGGGTAAAGTGGCGATTTTATTAATTTATAATTTGTGGAAAAACACGTGATGTTACAGTCTCCCGTACTTTTGGGAAATTCGTCCCGAAGTGATAAAAGAAAACATAGGGTTGAGTGTGATTGGGTAAGTGTCAGGGCAACTGTGGTTTGGAAATTTCGGGTTATGGCACGACATGAGTTTATAGGTAATAAACTATTTCGAATAATTTGGAATAGAGGGGTGATATGTGTGAGTTAAGGTTGGATTAGGTTGGTCTGGAATAGCAAGGGAAACATGAATCAAGGAAAACACTGAACTTAAGTTTTAGGAATCCTAAAAGGAATGCATGAGTTGATTGACTATAGAAAGACTAAATGAACTACTAGGTATCTAGGGTTTATAATTGGTTACCTACCGAAAAACTCTGATAGAATTTCACACTACCTTAACGTACCTGTAAATTCATGATTACGTTCCGGACCGCAAGTAATGCAAAATAACCTTGTGATTGAATCTTTGTATCAATGAGTCTGATAAATCTTTGTATCAAATTTCATGTATGATGTATCCAAAAATCGAGTCCAACTGTTGAGCAGGAAAAAGACCTCTACAAGTCAGTGAGTAGGAACCTCTACCGATTGTTGAGCAGGTGCGATAGCCTCTGCCAGTCGTTGAGCAGGTTATTAGAACCTCTACCGACTGTTGAGCAGGCATGATGACCTCTACCAATCGGTGAGCAGGTTATTAGGTACTCTACTAACTGTTGAGCAAGTACTTCATCCTCTACCAGTTGTTTGATTAAGTGTAACAATTGTTTTTTATTTAACACATAACTTGCAAGTTGATAATATATACATGTAAGTAAGATTGTAAATGCATCAAGTATCATGTATAACATGCGAGTTGTAATAAAGTTGTCCTAGACAAGATTAGTGACTCTAGGTGTGTTTATAGCAAATAGTTTATATTCCATGCTTTCAAGTATCATGAATAATCAAAAGTTTAAGTAGATAATCAAATCCTCATGTATAACCAAGAATCAAGTTTGATGCAACGAACAATCAAGTTTTCAATAGTCTGGTCATCCTGGGGATCAAGTCATGTTCGAGGAGGTGAAGGATATGAATTTGGTTTTTGAGAGGATGATGAAAACTCTAAGTAAAACCAAGGTTGTGAAAAATGGTGAATGTGAAGATGGTTAATAAAGAGTTTATTTTATAGGTTTTTCACAGGGACACAAGTAGTAAGGAGATTATGTAGCAGCGTGAATTGTGGGGTTTGAATCAAGGGTTAAAATTAAGCGTCTTGAGAAGACATGATTGTGGTAAATGCCAAAATTTGTAAAAGTTCGAAACAAGTTGAAATTATGTAGGGATCAATCGAGAATTTAGATCCTAAATATTGATCTTGTCAGTGGCAAGATTTTATTTTCAAAATTGGGTTAGGATAGATAGTACAAACTAAATGGATTTAGATCGGAATGTCGAAGATTGTAAACACGATGTCGGGTTTCGAAAAATCAAGAATTTATTTAGGTGTTTTGTATAATAGACTCTGATTAATCCATAGAAAATATCATCGAAAATCATTCGTTACGCCAATAAATTGTTGCATAAACATTTGAAATTTAGAAGATAGGCGTGTGGAAATAAAAGGCTCTTTGACAAAATATTTATTTGCTATAGTTTGTGTAATCCCCAGGAGATGGAAGTTTGACAAAATTCGGTACTCTTTATTGTTGGTGCTAGAGTATCTCCTATACGCAAGTTATAAGATTATAGTTTGGACCAAGATTTTAAAATCTTGAATATGATAAAATTTTAGGGTTAGGGATACCTTATAAATAAAAAACTAGGGGAAGGTTGAAAATAGAATTGGCCCGAAACATCAAAGAAATTTGATTAAAGAAGTAAAATGTATAACATGTTGTAAAGGGAGAAATATGATTTGGGTTAGATGTTGAAAATAATTAAACGTATGGGTAATATTATAAGTTTGTAAAACGATTTATAATTGTGAAATCCACAAATGATTCATGAAATTTAGACTAACGAGAGAATAATATAAAATAGATTTATTCAAAACTTTGAATTTGAATAAAAGTAAGGGGTATAAATGAAAATGAAAACACAATAATTTAACCATTGACGAAAACGTTAACATATCAAAGCAGATCAGACCTAAGTCTAAGGAATTTGCCCTAATAATTTAGAAGTGCGTTATGATTGCAGCCAGTAAAAGAGGGTAGACAAGACCAAGCTAAAGTAAGAATAAGAGGGAAGATAGGGAAAAAGATAAGGATAAGGTAGAGCTACAAGCAACTGAAGCAAGTACTGGTTAAAGTCCTAAGGTTATAGACTAGATTATTTTTCTAATAACCTAATTCCCTATAACCAAGGCTCTGATACCAATCTGTAACACCCCAACCGATGACGGAAACATCGGGATGTCACGTAGTGATGATTGTTCAGTAGCTCATGGTAAATAATCAATTTCAATAATTGATTTAAATAAATTACATACAATTCTTCTAAAAGAATTTGTACATCAAAATGGAAAAATACTAGATACACATCTTCAAGCATTAACTCTAATCTTCATGCAAGCTATAACCCGAAACATGTTAAGTTTGAAAATATTTTGGGTCAACAAAAATGTTGGTGAGAATTACATAGGTTTGAATAAAAAATGTTGTACAATTCAAGTGTCATGGCAAGTCTAGTCCATATGTGAAAACAAAACTATTAGGTAAATCGAGTGCATAATCAAACCTTGTGACTAGAATATTGTGGTCCATCCCATACGCATATGGTTCACTCGATTTTGTTATAAGTTCGATAACAATCACCCACGCTACCTATGTAGGAGGTACACGTATCCGGGTGGGGTTGTGAGTCCAATAGATCTATTATTGTATATCGTCGGCTGATCAATGTTAATGATTATGCTAGAATAGTTGTGCTTACCCTAGTAATGTTTAAGACATAATGCAACATAGAATAACACATAGACACTTTATGTTGAATTGTAAATTGATGTTGTAACATGTTTCACCCCAAAATAGTGAAAAGGAAAAAGGGACTATGTAAACTCACCTGAAATTCACCGTGTAGTACTAGCAAGTAGCAACAAGTCTGAACTTTGATTAATTGAACCCTTGTATCCTATTACAAATAAACGATGCCTTAAATTCTAATGCAAATAATCTTGTTTCGTTTCTTGGTTGTAAAGATAGGTGATTCAACTACCGAGACTCGTATTGTAAACAATACGTGTCTTAATGCGTATAACTTAACGAACTGATAGTAACTTGGTTTGATTTATTGAAAATATAAGCGTAGGTATAGTTATATAAAATAGTAGATTCGTAAACCAAGGCAATAGAATTATGACATCTTTTAATTCAGAAATCATGGATCCATTTATATTCATATAACTCAGTTTGGTAAATTTAAAATATCCCACTACTTTTAAATAAAAAATAACGTAAGATATGTAGTTAGTAAATTCTTAAAACCAAATTTATTTTGTGTATATATATTCTTAATAGAACACATGTATTGGAAGTATCTGAAACATGCCTTTAATTTAAGTTTGGTAAGTTTATAGTTATCTTGTTCATAGTGAGTGTACTGACACAAAACAATCATTCTCTTATTTACTTCTTTAAAAAAAAACGGTGGTTCTAAATTAAGTCATGGCTAGTGCATTACATGTGCAAACACTTTAATTGTATTTTTGTCAATTTTTTTGTAAGTCATTTCAATTGGGAAGGATGAATCTGATTATTATAAATTGTACGTGAAAAAAAAAAAGAAACGAAAAGGAAAATATAATACACCTATTCATATATACTAGTAGGATGCCCGCGCGATGCAGCGGGGAACCCATACACTTCTAAGGGTGTGTATAGTTCGGTTTAGTTTGATTATTAGTCTCAACCGAAACTAAAATCAAAGTCATCAGTTAATCGATCTTATTAACAATCGATTATTTAGTTCGATTTATATGGTTAAATTATCATTTTTTAGTCCGATTTAGTTAATTTTGGTTAACAACAAAAAACCAAACTTTGGTTCAATTTTTGTTGCCTATAATTTATATCTTTTATACATCCATTTCATGTATTTATATCTCCATTTTATGTACTTCTAAGCAAAAATTTGAACCAAAGTTTGGTTTTGATTATTAACAAAAATTAACCAAAATGAACTAAAAACAACAATCTAACCAAATTTACTAAACCAATTATTCAGTTGGTTAATAATTAGATCGATAAACCTATAATGTCAAAAAAAAATTGTTGAAGCTAATAACCGAACTGAATCGAATACAACCATGCACCATTACAAGTGTCTGTGTTCCCTACTACATAGCGTTGGCACGCTGTTATGAATACATGAGTGGTTCCGTTTCAGTTTGACTGATTTCGGTTAACTAATGGTACAAAAAGAAAACAATAAACGATTTTAAGTTAAATCGGATGTTGGATAATTCATTTTTGTATTGATTTTGATTTAGTTTTGTCTCTTTTTTTGTTTAGCTTTGGTGAATAGTTTAGTTATTGTTCACTCCAAGATATCGTTAATCATGTAGCAAATAAAAAATTTTAAATTAAAAAATATGAAAAAAATATGTCTATTTAAAAATCATTGTGAATAGTTTGTTTAAAACAAGGAAAAGAATTTTAACTATAATTTAAATAAGCAAAAGGAGTTAAGGGCCAAAATCGTCCTTAAAGTTTGGTCATTTCGCTACATAAGTCCAAAATGGAAACTTTTTACATCTGGGTCCTTTTGTTTTACATTTTGTTGCCAAATTCGTCACTGACACTAAACTCAGTTAACTATTGTCGTTAACTCTAGAGGTATTTTTGTTTTTATGGCTGCCCCATTTTTTAAAACCCAATTTAAACAGAGTTATTAATACCCCGAGAAGACAAAAATACCCAGTTGTAAAAGGGGGGCGGTCAAAAAGACAAAAATACCCCCAGAGTTAACGACAATAGTTAACTGGGTTTAGTGTCAAGGACGAATTTGGCAACAAAATGTAAAACAAAAGGACCCAGATGTAAAACGTTTTGATTTTGGACTGATGTAGCAAAACTGGCCAAACCTCAAGGACGATTTTGGTCATTAACTCTTGAGTAAAATCTAAGGGGGAATAAAGTGTAACTAAGATGGGGCATTAAACTGTAAAAGTGTTTAAATGACTATTTTACTCTCATTTTAGGGTTGTTTATGAAAATAAAGGTGTTAGCTTTTGGGTATCTTAAACTAATCTTGACTCATGCATTATATAATATAATAACTAGTGGAATGTCCGCGCATTGCGGCGGGTGTCCCGGTTGATATCTTATGAAACGCGGTACTCATTTTTGTTAGTAGTTTATGTTAGTTTTAACGTAATATTTGAAAAAGACGGTGATTAGATTATGTAATTAAATTTTACTTTGTATTTGTATCCGTTCATTTTATTTTTTATATCAATAAAATTTGCCCAGGTTTTAACTTCTTTCACAAAAAAAAAAAATAAACTTTCACAATTAAAAGAGAAAAAATGCCATAAATAGGCAAGTCCATGCAAATGACTATTAAAAGTTATTTGCTAAGTGTTCGTTCGGCCAGTTATTGATGTATTGATGATGAATTGATGTATTGATGATGAGAACGTGCTCGGGAAATGATGATGCGTAACTCATTTTTTAACATAGATATATAGTACAAGTGGATAATGCAATAAGGGGTATTATAGGGAAGTTTTACATGACATATAGTGTTTAAAGCATGAGACTCTTGACATCTCATCTTAAAATTTGTGTACAATTACTTTTCTAGACATGTCTCCTCTTTAATAAGGTAACATAGATTCATATGGTTCGACATTTAGTTAATTCGCATAACAATATATATATTCATATATATTCATATGGTTCGACATTTAGTTAATTCGCATAACAATATATATATTCAATAAATTAGCCATTACTCGATTCGTCCAAGCTTATCAATAAATGTGTGTTCGTTAGAAGTCGATTAGGTTCGTTTTACCCTCTTATATAATTAGTCAATACACATGAATTAAATTGAAATAACAAAATAAGACACGGTGCGCGTTTGTACCTTCCTGGTATATGCTCGGGAACCGAAATGTTACGTAATACATCATTGTTTGTGTCGTCCGAATCTGACCGTGCAGACCAAACTTGAGCCGCTGACCAGGTCTGACCGTTTGACTATAGTTGACCTGTGTTCCTAATAACTTGACCCGAAGGGAAACAAGTCATAACAAAGACTAACAATCAAACGCCACCCATAATCAGCCCATGACCCGTAGTAAATCACATTGCTATAGCCATGACATAGAAAAGTGTGTGGGGCTTGTTATGGCTTTCTAAGTTTCACATGTGAGAAATCATTGGCCAACGAAAGGGAGGAAATGATATTAAAAATGAATTCTTTCATTTGGAATGTGAATTCACGTGGAGGAGAAACTAGGCATAGAAAAAAAGAAGAGGAAAGGATGAAGGGCTGTGGTTCGAGTGTGTGTCCTGAAAAGAAGCAGACGGGGAAAGGAGTAGTTAAAGTGATGGTGGCTAGGGTTATGGAGAAGAAGAGAATTTGTAGGAGATGAAGGGATGAGGAAGTTAAAGATATTATATATGTAGGGTTTTGGTGTAGGTTAAATGGTCGGGTACCGTGTATACGAACCCGTTATAGTCTCGTATCTCGATAATTGCATAGTTTTGTTTAACCACTAAAATAATTATTTTTTTAAATTTATTTATATAAACCAACTTAAAACGAGTGGTTGGATCAAAATTTAACTATATATATATATATATATATATATTCACCGTCGCGTTAAGATTTATAAGAATTTACTAGACGTCAGTTATTTGGTACGTTATTGCTTGTATCATGTTATTATTATTATTTTTTTGTATTTGTATTAATATTATCATTACGAACAAAGAGGTTAAAATATGTTATAAAATATTCAAAAAAATATATATATATAAATTGTACAAAAAGAAGTATAAGATGGGTAAAGTGGCGATTTTATTAATTTACAATTTGGGGAAAAACACGTGATGTTACAAAACTGACGGTTTTCCCTCCTTTGAAAGTAATTATTTTGATTATAAACTGGTGGTCTTTGAGGGACAAACTGTCTTTGAGGATAGCTATGATTATCAACTGAACTTCTACAAGGTTGCCTCTTCTCAACTTCTTGCCTTTTGTGTCTCACATACGGGCAGTGAGCAAGTAAATGCCCTTTCTCCCCGGATTTGAAACATGCACGGTATTCCTCAAATACATTCTTAGCATTCGGCTTTGCGTAGGAATTGATTGGATATTGATCATCAACACATCTACGCCTTAAACTCATTGGAGTTGGGTCCTTTGAGTAAGCCGGCTCAAGAAATCCATTAGCCTTTTCTTTTGGCTTAATGAATTCAGTGACATGAACTCTTGGTTCTTTAGGAGTATCACAATATAGTTTCTACAAAAGGTCAGGAGGAACGTCATTGGTCCTTTCATGTTTAGGAAACCAAATTGTACTTTCCTGCCAAATTTTCTTGATTTTTGAATAATTTGCAAACTTAATTGGATACTCCTCGTCAGAGATAATCTTATCGGATCCTTCCATCCGATAGGAACATCACACTCATCTCACCAAGTTGTTTTAAACTGATATTTTTCAATTTCAGTAAATGATGAGGGACCTTCAAGTTTTTCAAGAACAATTTTCTTACCATTAGGTTCAGTGACTTTAATTTCCTGACCTTTTGAATTTGTTGAAAATGACCTCAACCAAATGTGGTTCCTTTTTGTTAGTGTTTTGAGAAACTTGATCAGTGGATTTATTGAAACCATAGCCAAATTTCACATGACTTTTAGTTTGTTGGTTGACTATCATTTCAAAACCTTTGGATGATTTCACCTATTTCTCACATTCAACTTGGGTGGATTCAAGCTCCTGTTTACAACTCTGATATTTTGTTATCATAGTTTGGAGCTGGTCCTTGGTTATACTTGCTTCATGTTTCAAACTGATGATTTCAGATTCTTTTTCAGTTAGTTTAAATTTTTTCTCTTTTGTGGGTTTTTAAAATTGAATTTCATCATTTAAAATTTTCTTTCTAAAGTTTTCATTAACCTTTTTAATGTTAGCAAAAGCTATTACACATTTGTCTGAACATAAATCATTTAAGATTTGAGGTGATACCTTAGCAGCAGCCATCAAGGCACAATTACACTTGCACTCACAATCATTTGTACCCCATGGGTCTGAGAGATTCACGACCTCAGTTTCAGATTCTTCAGCTGAAACAACTGTATCAACAACATCAGTAGTCACATTTTAAGACTTAAACACCACTTCCGCATATTCAACTTCCTCAACAATTGTTTCTAATGCCATGAAGCAGAAATTTCCTGGTTCATTTTTCAAATTTGGCAACTAGAGCAATGTTTTCATCTGTTAACTCATCTGGTAAGCTGCTCCGATCAACAAACCCTCGTGTGAAAAAGCTCTGTTAGCTTTGTTGACTAGTCTCTGCAGGGGCAGAGGGTGGAGTAACAGCTATTGGCATTTGTGCCTGAGCAACAGGGGTTTGAACATAGGATTAGAATGGTAGAAATGAGGTTCAGGAACACCATCTTTGTGGACTTACAAAGACATTACTCTTAAAAATACTAAAAAGTCTTAATGTTTGAATAAAACAACTATATACATTGAAACTAGACTTTAAATGACTTCTAAATTGTTTAGAGTTGTTGTACTGATTTGATTTTTTCTTTTTCTATTATTATAATATCTAACTTGATAACATCTGTATGCTTTTGTTGTTTCTTTAGTGAAACTAGCTGTGAAACCCTAAGACGGAACTGTGTTTAGGAAGAAAAGGTGCCATTTGACTTCAAATAGATGAAGGTGAGTGCCATTTGGGTGTTATTTTAATTATTTTGTTTATGTTTAGTAAATGTTGATTGATTTTATGTATATGTTATTATCATTTGCATTTTTTATCAAGTTACTTTTTTTTTTAAATTAAATTTGCTAATGTCAACATTTATTTGTGTATGTTATGCTAGCGCGTTCCATCAAAGTTCGATATTTATCATGAATCGAGGTATCAATGACTTTTGAGTATTAGGAATGTTCAAGGAGAGGACATGTAGATGTTAGTGTGTCTTGAAGTTAGTCTAGGTTACAATGATGAAGGTAGTTCCCCCTTCAAGAAAAGTATTTTTATTGTCAGCTCTAATTTCTATGTTTTTGGTATCTTGCATAAATCGACATGAATCTTTTGTGCAAGATAATTTTGTTTTCTACTGTGAAATGTTGGATAAAAGACCAGCTTCGCTCATCATTGTCCACTAATTCTATTTTACATGTAAAGTATCTTTAAGGTTCCAATGGGTGAAAAAATATCGCAAAAATTCTATGATAGAGTATTTCAGTTTGTCTCATACAGAGATGTACAATTAATTAACTAATCATAAGTTTTAGGAAACAACCTCTTTGTTTCTTCATTAGTTTATATTTAATTGAAATTGTAATCTTTAGTAAATTTATGGTAATCACCTGTTAATCTTTTTTGTGGTTGTTTTAATCATTGTTGCTGAATGATAACCTATATACATTTATAATGTCTTGGTGATTCCTACTGATTAACTTTGAACCTATAATTACATATGTGGTTTAATTCTATGAAGAAATTTTAAATCAAATGGTCAACTACGGTCACGTGTTGGATCATTTTGCTTCTGCATTTGACCAGGTTCAAAACTAATTGGTAGATATATGATTGTATGATATAATATGGTCTTGTGAAAAATTCTCTTTTTCACTAATTGTATCCACAATTTGTAAATATTCCAAGTAGTGATTTGGAACTGATGTGTTTTTGGTAGATTTGTTAATGTTTATGTTATTTATAAATAAGGTTAGGTGATGATGTTGTTTTGACCCGTTAGTAACCAAGTGTGTTGAATAAGCTTTGATATATTTTTTTGCTACATGATACCCCTGATAAAACGGGAAATGGTAAGTGTTCATGGGATTGATGTTGGGCTTCCCATGGAGGATGACATGGGTAACAATGAAATTGGTCATATTACTCATGGTGCTGTAAGGATGTATGCTGATCAAGGGTCATCTTGCTTCCCTTCATTTGATCCTAATGCTCTTTTTTGTGTTTTTATTCCAATTTAACTTGACATTAGAGGTAGATCATATGACTTTAAGTTGGGTATTTTAAACATTATGTACTACAAATGCAAATTGTTACACTTATTTTTTTTAATTAATACAGTTGATGATCGGTGATTCGGTGTGACATGGAGTTGAATGAAAGGGACCCCACAGTATGAATGAAGTTAGAAGCAGCAATAGATGAGTATATCTAGAATAATTCTCCTGCATTTAAAAAGGTATTTTGAAGTTGAAACAATAGGAACAGTGAAGGTTCCTTTTTACTTTATTATGGTTGGTTTCAGATTAAAACATCATTGGAAAGGTAATTTTGGATAATAATTTTGAATGTTCACTAGTATTCTAGAATGTATTCTCAAACCAATGTTTGGCATATAAGCCATAAGTGATGTTTCCAATAGTTGCAGTGTTTTCTTTTTAGCAACATTGAAATCAAACTCGTAATATTACTTCTCCTCAATTCCTTTATTTAACAGAGTTTTGTTTTGTAAAGGGCATGTGAGATATTTAATTATTTTTCAAATACCCAGTGAAGTCGAACCTTATATTTGTTTAGGACTGAGATTATATAATTTAGAGCTAATGTATGACCTTATCTAAAGTAAACCAGTTAAAACCTCTATTGATTACCACTAGAAATGTGGTGGTACTGAAATCAGCAATTCGTACTATGTTGAGCACCAGTATCAAAGTATTTGTTATCCTATTGTTATTCTTACAACGTACAAGCATGATACTTTTTAAAATCTATGTTGTTTGCAATTTTTTGCCCAACTTCTTATGCATAAGTGCACCTATTTCAGTTTGATCCATGGCAGTATTTGACTACGAGTAACTTGTGACTATTTTTCTAGAAAAGCGTCACTCATTTTTCGTGCGCTATGTTATCCTTCTTCAGGAAACCCCCACTCATTATTCTTCTAGAAAACCAATCCCCAAATGATAGTTGATTTTTCTAGGGTTTATTATGTTTAAAAGAAAGAGGGTTTATTATGTAGTAATGTTGAAGTTCAAAATATGATAGCCAAAAATCATAAAGAAAACAAATTTGGCTAGGTATAACAATATAGTCACTTGCCCAAACACCATACCATAGTCGAAAGCATATACATTTGACTTGCAGCACTTGAGGTGGATAGGAAAAATTGCATAAATCAGATCACGTTCACATGCCTCTGTTTTAGACATTGCAAACCCTTTTACCACATTGCTTCCCAATCTGGGTGTGATTTCATTTAATTGTAACTTTACTATACTTGTAGCAGATGTTCCAGTTTTACTTGAAGGTGACACAACTATTTTGGTTTGGGTGAAGAATTTCTTAAGCATACCGAAAGATGTTCGACTCTGGTATACCTCTTTTTATATGTTTGTTATATTATTATTTCAGTTTATTGCTCCTATTAAGCACAACCTTAGTAGAAGTGGGTAGTGGCATTGGGTGGACGATCGTTAGTAATTTTATGCTAATTATCATGCCACTTTCCCAGTGCTTAGTTCAATTTTCAATGCTAAATAAGATCACTTTTAGAAAGAAAAAAACATGAGGCCGTTGAATTGAAGATGGTAGCAAATCACTAAAAATGAAGAGGCAGTATAGAAGAAGCATGATCTGGAAATAATGATAAGATGCAGTAGTAACTGTGATATCACCAATTTGCGCCCATTGAAACTAGCACTTTACCCGTCCGATGGACGGGAACATTAACGTCATAATGTAAAAACTGCATCAAATCATATTGGCAACAAAAATATTTTTGCTTGAAATAAATACTAAAAAAATAAACATAGGCAATCCATAGAGGCCCGATTGAAATTGCTTCTTGCTGAGATGTATATACTGTGGTGGTCTTTTTCAGAATGAAAGTTGGCTTTAACGTTAAAAAAAATATAAGTAAATAAATATATGTGAAAGAAGGTAAACATGAAACTCAATAATAGTGCATGTCAAGTGTTTGATAAAATGTCTCATTAATCTAATACTATTACAACGAATGCCACATTGGGTCAAAAGTTCCATGTGTATGAGATGCCTAAAATTATGTGGTAAATTAAATTCAACTTTGTCATGTATGTGGAACTAGGTGATCAAGAAGTTGGGTCAACCAAGCAAGACATCAAAGATCTGCATATCTTAGATCATAATTTTTGTGTGGTTATTAGATATTTTATTTAAACTGTTCTAATTAGAGTCAATTTGGAATTTAAACATAGGTTTTTGTTGGACAAAATAGAGGACAGTAGTCTTATCACATAAGAAGAATTAAAGTTATTATAATTTTTCAGTTGGATTTGTGATTCTGTTCTTAATCTACGTATTAAATAGTGACATGGATGAGGAAGTGGAAAGAGGTTCCAGTGGCATTTGTGGTAATGAAGCCAGGAACCGCATCTTCTGAGTTTAGCATCATAAGGTTTGATTCATTACTTTCATTCTTAAGAATATCATGAGACACCTCAACTGGCTTCATGAAGGAACATATTGGGGGTGATTAGATAGGGTTATGTCTTTGGTAAAAGTGATGTGTACCTGGTCATGTTATATATGCTACAATTTAGATGTTGTTTATAAATATTAAGTTGTGCTTATGTGGCATTGTTTTTTTTTTCTTCGCGTATATTTTAACTCTAAATGGCGGCCCAGTTTTAGCTTTCATCATCGTAGCTTACGGGCATTTATCTTCTATAAACCACCCGTACTTTTGCTCGTGTTTACTCTGTTCGTATGTGATCATTAGGTTGCTCTTATTGTTGTCTTTGTGTACATAAAGTTCAAGTTTTCTATTTCCTTATGGCTATCTGGTTGACCAAATATACACATAGAAATAGGTAAGATTAAAAATGTGTATTTGTTTGATGTCTATGATGTTACTTTTTCATTATGATGTCGTTCTTAACAAGTTTTTTTCATGAATTATTGGCACTGTTTGCTGGATGTTAAGAGCTCTAAGATATTCTAATGAAGTAGAAGGGCCCTGGCTGGAGAAACATTTAGTTCAGCAGATAAAGCTAGGTGCATGGATCTTGCAAATCGTTATGTATATAGTAAGCGTGTTAAAAGAATGTCGCAGGCTGATTAGGCCAAAAAGTCCGACCCAAATTGCTTCTATCCACCCGTTTAGCTTGATTTCCTTTTTCCCACTTCCAAGTTAACCCGAAATCTTATTGTCTTGCTGAGTCCTCTTTATCTCTGAGTGTTTGACTGTGATTTTTTAATCTCATTATACGATTCCATCTTTATCCATCTATCATTCTTGATTTTTTTTTTTATTTCATTCAATTCAGTCCTTTCTATCATCTCGCATCATGTTTTCTATTACCAGGTTGTTCAATTTGATGAATTGATAGGGTAAGGGGTGATTATAATGAATACCAAATAATAACGATTGATCCCAACTTTTTTATAGTGTATCTCATGAAAGTTGTAAATGTAGCACATCCTTTTTTTTTTGTTAATAGTGATAAATATATATGACATACACTTCCTTACTGCTCCACCCCACTAAAGCTACATCAAAGAATCTATAAATAAGAACAAGGCATAGATAGGATCCTTTTCATAGTTACACTTCTTATAAGTAATTTTTGAACTGAACATATGGTCTTCTGTGTTTTTTTTTTAACATGAAATACCATTATGATATTGAAGAGTGAGCACATTAATTAGTGAACAAATTAAATGTTATTTTATAAAAATTTCTTAAAAAATGGTTCTCACATGTGTCATTCTTTTCTTTTTGTTTGTGCAAATTATACCCCGATTATTGATATTAAGATTGAATAGTAAACAATATATAATAACTATTATTATAACGAGTTTGAATGACTACATGATCAATAGACCATAGTTGATTTTAGAATAGTATAAGCCAATAACGGCACAAAATATATGGAACAGTTTTCATAGATTATCCCCTCCCAGTAGATGAATATTTGCTGGCATTTAACTTTATTCTAAATGTATTTTATATAATGATTTTTTGGTTTTGGTATTTTTCCACTCACAATGGCTTCTATAAATCTATGATCCTTTTATATGTAAAATGATAGTTAGCTCTTAACACAATATGAAACAGAAGCCAGTGTGTCACAATATTTTAAATTAACATTAGTGTAATATGATATTTAGCTTCTAGCAACACTAAATATATAGAGAGAAAATATTAGCATATTTGGTTTGGTCATCAGGATATAATCATTTGTGTTATTTTCTAATCTCAGCTGTGTTGGCACAAACCCTTTTGCGAGTCTATTGGAATGCGATGCTTTCTACTGTTCCAATCCATATTATGTTGTGCAATAGGGAAAGCATGACATCTTTTTTATATGATTTTGGTGAGGATTAGTATCAAATTATTAATAACAAGAATATTTCTATTGTTGATATTATTATTGTTTGATATGAAAGATTTGGAACGAGTTGATATTCAGAAGGAAATTGCTAGCAGTCAAGTTTACTAAGAGGTTCGTGAAACTCTCTCATCGCCTAAAAGTGATAGACCAGCAAAGATGACCATATACCATTTAAATTATTTTTTGTTTTTCACTTAATTGCTCACATGTATCATCTTTGTTTTTTATGACACATTTATACATTAGTTGTATAAAAGCTTGGTCACCCTTTATCTTAAGTTTTTACATAATCATGAACAATTATTTTGTATTTTAGTAATTCAAGTTATATTAAATTATACAGTGGACTACAGTTGCTCAAAGATGATGACTTTTTGTTGATACGTAATATCGTATTTTGCAACAAAGGTTCTTAAATGTATGGAAGTTTGAAATGGTTGTACGATGAGCTTTGGGAGTGGTACCTCTTAATGTGAGTATCTATAATTAGAAAAATAAAAAAATAATGAAGTTTCAATATATGTAGGATTGCAATGAGTCTATATTATAAGCTATTGTATGACTTCCAATAGTAAATTAGGCGTCACCATTGACAATGCCATTGTTTACTAGGGATTCTTGGAATTTCACTGATTTTTATTATATGCTTGGTACTTACAGTAATCTGGTGGTATAAGAGAAACATAATTTGTGCATTTGTGTGCAGAATAAGTTCATTGTTACTATTATACATAGGTGTGTTTCGAATCTTTCAGATGTTCACATAAACCTTTTAAATAGGGACCTTTCAGGACCACTTCCTACATACCTCCAAATGTATTTTTATAACAAAACAAAATCTATATTAATGTATATTTCCATTTTTTATTAATATGCCATGTATGGTTATTTTTTTAGCGTATGAAGAAGATTTGGGCTGTTAAGAATGGTTTTAACAGGACGAAGAACTTAAATGTTACTGACTGTGATGGTGGCAGTTGGGAAGTAGCTGTTGGTGTTGAGCAGTCGAATGGAAACGATCGTTACTTCATTAAAAGTATGATGTCTTTGGTTGCTGCTATGGAACTGAATTCTGGTGACGAAAAGCATTTCCTGTTTTTCAAGAAAAAAAGGTGTGATCATATTGTCTACGGGGAGGTGGTAATTAGGTTAGTTTGTTGGTTGGTCTTTTATGGTGTTTAGACAATAGTTGGTGGCTAAGTTTTGAAGACGATGAATGGTTATATGTTAACTACTTATGCACGATTACCTCTTACTGTAGTATTTCGTGTTTTTTTTTTTTGTTTTGCTATGGTTATAAACAATATTATTTTGGCTTATCTTAGTAATGTAAACAAGTTACATAATTTTATTAATGAAATGTAAAAGTTTGCTATTGTATTATTTTAGATTTTTCATCCGAAGTATATCAATGTTTGACTTTTTTTTGTCAACAACCGAAGAATTATATCAGAAATGTTTCTGCACAGAAATATTTTATCTCTTGGTCATATTATATAGAAACTGCATGTCGCACAATCAACTGATTAGTTGAAGGATTTTGTTGTAATGTTTGTGATCGTAAGCTTATTAACTTTTGGTTGGATAGAGTTGTCATAAACTAGCCTAGATTCCCTAATATTGTTTGGATTGGTTGATGAGAAGTGTAGTTTTATTACTTCTATAAGGCCAAAGCTTACCATAAATTACAAACTATGTTTGACTTATACAAGGTCAGACAATAGATAACTTGCTTAAAATCCATAACAAAATTAACTTGCAAAGAAAAAAAGAAAAACATATAGCATATCCAAATTTAGAGATTATTAGACTGACATCCAAATTTTAATCAACAGTAGATTGATTGTTTTTCGACTTTGTTATTTTAAACAAATACATCCAGGCCTTATCTTTCAAATATATAATTTGTAAGTTACCACATTCTTGAAATTCATTAGCCATTTAATGATTTGGTTGCAACATATTACACAAAGTGTTCATATCCGATTCTACAAATATATAGTTGTTCATATATATATTTTAAAGTTACAAATAAAAAATGTTATACTGTTCGTTTTTATCTAACATATTAAGTACTACTATCAAACATATGTATGATATAAACTGTCATTTAACTTTATGTTATATGGTTTTTCATTTTACTTGGGGTTGTACCGGGTGTACACCCGGGGCTCCAACCTAGTTATTTTTCAAAGTACCAAAAAATGTAAATACTTTTTCTAACTACACTAAAAACTCCATGTATTTTTCCATGACATTTGCTATTATTACGTTACAAAAAACAAAGGAAGATTGTGTGGCTAATAGTTATATAAAGCCACATGAAATTCTACAATCTAACTGTGGTTCTAGTCTATCCTTTGGTTACATATATTTTTTTCCCATGGCATTTGCTATCATTTTGTCACACAAAATAAACAATGACATTAGTGTGGCTAATAGCTATATAAAGACACATGATTTTTTTTGTAACTTTAAGTGTGACTATCGTCTAACTCTGGTCACATATAGTTTTTCATGACATTTGCTATTATTCCATCATACAAAATAAATAAAGTGTCGATGATGTGACGAATGTTTATGTAAAGCCACATGAAATTTTGTAATTTTAAGTGTGACTATTGTTTAGTCTTTGGTCACACAATAATATATGTGGCCATATGTATTAGCTTTTAGCCATACATCAAACAAAAATTGTGGCTGTAGATCACATTTAGCCACACTTTTCTAGTGTGGCTTCTAAATGTCACAGTTTTTCTTAAAGTGTGACTAAGGATTTGAGAAGTTGTCCTTTTTCGTCACATGAAATAAATGATGTTGCCATAGATCACATTTGGCCACACTTTTTTAGTGTGACAAGTAAATGTCACATTTTTTTTTAATGAAGTGTGGCCAAAAGTTTTGAGCTTTTATACAATTGCCACACGAATACATAAGATGTGTGGCGAAAAGTGGGCTTCAAGTTTTCCAAATGTTAGAAATACCCTTTAGCCACACATTCAATGTAAAGTGTGACAGGGCAATTTTAGGAAATGTGTGGCTAATTCCATATTTTGGCATAGTGTGACTTACATCAAATGTAAATCCATACGTTCCATGCATGATCCTACCATATCCATCCTAAGACACCTCTAATCAACCAAGACCCTATGAGGTATAATCTTGTTTTGCTAAAACTTATGTCTATTTAACTACATTGCATTTATACACCAAGTTGTTCATGTATATGTTTACTCTTATAACTAAACCAAGTAAATAAGCAAACTCATGATCTAAAATACATTATGTTAGTTGATAAATGTATGCATTTGTACACACACTAGGGCCGAAACATGTATGTATGTATTGGAGTATGATGGCCGAAAGTTTTGTAAGAAAAACTACATATCTTCCAAAGCTCATTAACATAAGACATAATGCGGATAGATGTGTGACATGTTAGGTCCATAACAAAGCATACAAGGTACTTATGTTTTCAAGAAAAGCTATGTTTTGACGTAGAATATTACTAGTTTCACAAAGGTTGTTAGACTTATGAATTAATAAGTAAAATATACCTAAATATTATGGATCTATGGATATGTCAAATTCAAGGTTGTGAAACCTACAACACATGAGAATCTACACCATCCAAAGTGTATAAAATATATGTTTTCACAAGTAAAAGTAGTGTTTTTCCAAGAAACAAAGCTATCTTTTTGTCAAGATCACTAGTTTACATAAAGATTATGAATCTTGCAACACAAAACCACGAGGTTCATTTTCTTGAGAGTACAATGGGCGAGGCACAAAATGTCAAGGTTTGGTTATGGGCTCATGTCAGATCACATATTGATTATTGCCCTAACAAGGCAGTAATTTAGTCGGATTTGGATTACAGGTCCATTTACATAAAACCCGTGAACTCACCAACTTTGTGTTGACCTATATTTTTTTTACATGCATGTTTTTCAGGTAACTAGCATGAAGCATGGAACTTGGGGGTCGCGTGTGAGCATCATGGGATATCACCTTTTTAACCGTTGTTGTATTGTTTTCAGACATTAACCATTTCATACAATGGTTTATTTAAAGACAATTTAACTTAAAGTTTTGTAAAACTATGTCGTCTAATGGAAATTCCCAACTTAAATATATCGATGCTTGCGTGACCTTTTGTGCCTGGAAATCATTTCAGTTGCATCCGTGTTTCCGCCTTAGGCGTGGTGTGACAGAGTGGTATCAGAGCACGAGGTTATAACGAACATAGATTCTTTTGAGTCCAACTATAATCTAAACTAAAATTTATTTCGAAATGTTTTCCAAAAGAAAAGAAATACAACACTTATCCCTACGTGCTACGCAAGTTCCATGCCAGTTACGCATTTCACACATTAGTAGATATACAAAGTACACCACATGATTACTAACACACACGTGTGTTCATTGATTTCCAGGATCATGGCACATAGCGACTATCCTATAATCATTCTCTCGGATTCTGAGGAGGAGAATGTACCAGACAGCCCTCCAGCCGACAACCTTCAGCAGGGTTATGAGACAGCCCTCCAGCCGACAACCTTCAGCAGGGTTATGAGCCCGACTCCAGTGATTCAGACATCGAGGAGGCCACATGCAGGTGGATCATGTTGTTTCTATGACGAGGAGGTTGTAACTGCTGGAGAGGCACAGGAGGGGGATGCACCCCCACCGCCGCCAGAGCCTCGGGTGCCATCTTTCCGTTCATATCGCCCGTGTCCGGGTAGGGGACGTATGATGTACACCCCTCGGAAACGTGTGCTCCCTCCACCGGCTCCTATCGCTACAGCTGAGGCTCCTGCCCAGGTTGACCCTGAGCCGCTAGCACCAGCAGGTCCCCAGCCCTCAACCCCAGATGTCCCAGAGCCACCCAGGAAGAAGCTCCTTCTGAGATCTCAGGCTCGCAAGAGGACTTATCTGCCGACTGTCGATGGTTTCTCCTAGCCTATTCTAACGAGGATACCGACAGCGAGGCCCCTCCTACTCTAGAGATTGGCAGACCATCCCAGCCACCCTCTGACACACCATGACCCACTAGCTTCGAGCATGCCCCAGTACGCCACAATCACTACTCTGTGCGGGACATGGTTGGACGTCACGAGACAGAGATTGGGGTGTTACGTAGTAGGGTTCAGGAGATCGAGGATGACCTGTATCTAACAGGTAAGACTAGGGATCCCGTTCTCTATCGATTGGCTGAGTTGGGTAAACGTGTGTATGAGGCAGATCAGGGACGCGCTGCAGTAGAGGAGCGTGTTGCCGAGCTAGAGTCTAGAGTTGACAATCTCGATGTTGGATCAGTGGCTTAGTTTTATGAACACTTATGTGTTATCAGATTTATATATGAGTTATTAAGCAGCGGAAAGACAAGTGTTCAAAGGTCTAAAAGATCACTTTGATGAGGAGTTATTACTCCCCCTTGACTGAACAATAAATGAGAAACAATAAACAGTTCAAGTATAAAGCAGTAATAGCAATTTATGTTTCTCAGATGTGAAATGGAATTATAAGTTTAAAGCCCGAAGGATTTCAATTTAAGATCAAAGATATTACACAAAATCACATATTGAAATAGATGAACAAACTCATCTATTTATAGACCAAAGGACTAAACCTTTGTCTGAAGTAACCTAAGATATTTCGGCTAAAAGATAAGGTTACAAAAGTCTTTACATCGAAACTTGTAATCAAGACTTTAACAAAACAATATAATAACAAAACTAAAAACTGCTGATCTTCAGTCGGTTAGAAGCTTCTGATGCAAAGTGCTGATGAGTGACAAACTGCTGATGAGCAGTTTGTCTTCAGCAGTTCTTCAGTGAAATGTCTGGTTAGACTTCAGAACTTCTGATGAGTTTACTCTTCAGTACTTTGGTGTTTGTTCTTCAGTACTTCTTCTTTTGTTCTTCAGCAGTTCTATACTTAGGCAGATATGAAATAGACTAAGGTTATCAAAAGGTGGTTTCGTCAATCCTTTTTGTCCCAACAATCTCCCCCTGGATTGATGAAGCCAAAACCTTATCTATTCTTTATTGTTCATCTTTTCTCCCTTCTAATATCCTCCAGATCTCTGCTGTCATCCGGGTAGTAAGGGTACATCTTTGTTGCTCAGTGAGAGGACCAAGTTCAGGTGTTAAATGCTGAATGGTAAGAAGGTCTTTGGACGATAAAACACTCAACTCCTTTGAGTTTTTGTAAACCTTACTTGAACGGTCTCTCTTGGTCACAAGTACTGAGTTGGATTCAGTAAATGACCACTTAACAATATTTACCTTTGACCTATCAAAGTCAGAGGCATAGGAAATTAAGCCAGTTTCCTTAGGTTGACCTGATTGAGGAATGTCTTCTATTTCAGTGACTCTCAGGTGAGATTCTTGACTTCCTTGAAGTTCAGCAGCACCTTGAATAGGCATGTTGGGCAGGTGATGCTCTGTAACAACCCTTGTATGTGTCTTCTCTTGGATGGATTGTTGTAACTGATAAGCATAGGTAGCCTTGTCTCTGAATTGGGTCAAGATGGGTTTCTCTTCAACATCAAAATCACCATGTACTAACTGATCTCCTTCTAGCAATATCATTTTGAAGTCAGTCTTGACAATGAGATCTCCATCTGCTTTTCTCTTGGTGGCTGTCTTTCTTAATGCACCAGATGATCTCCTAACAATAGAAGTTGTTTGGACTTCTGGAGTTTCAAATCTCTCTGGTTCAGCAACTTTCTTTGCTTTGAATTTCTTGTAAGCCTCATAAAGAGTTTGTTCTTTCCATTTGCTGATTGAGGCTTTTGAACCATAGCCATTTGCCACTAATTCTTCAATCACTTCAGCTCTTTTGGCTTTCCTCTCATTTTCTGTTGCTATTCTATCAGATAGCATTTGTGCTCTTCTGGTCAGCTCTTGTGTTGAGAGTCTTTTGAGGGCCACTTGCTTTGATTTGGAGTTCTTTGTAATGAATGTTATAAGCTGTGCTCTTTTGTCTTCTTCAGCAGCAGCTTCAAGTGCTCTCTCTTCAGCCTCAAGCTCATCAAGTTTCTCTTGGTACTTGATCAATTTTTCTTCAAAGCTCAAATCATCTCTAGCTTCTAGGCTGTTCCATACTCTGTCTTCTTTTGCCTTCTTTGCAGCCTCTTTTAAACTCTTCTCCAATAAATCGTTTGACATGCTGATGGGAGTAGGGCTTAAAACAGTTGTGGAAGTTGTTGTAGGCAAAGGAGTGGGAGCAGGTTCTCTTTCAGTTGCCTTAGGAACTTCTGATGATGGTTTAGGAGGTAAAACTGCTGATGAGGTAATTGGAGTCACAACTGCTGAAGGATTGTCTTCAGTAGTTTGAGAAATGTGATCAGCAGTTTCCTCTGATGCCTTAGATAATTTGAACTCTGGTGCTACTTCTTTTCCTGGTCTTTGTTTTGGCATATCAGCTTCTGGATCAGGAGTTTGTCTTTGTGTTGTAGCAACTTCAGTTGGTTCCTTAATCATCTCCCCCTTTTTGGCTTCATCCACTTCTGGAAGCCTAATAGAATGAGATGTTGCAGCAGACAACCTTGCCAGTTGATCTTGTGTTTGATCCATCTTCTTGTTCAACTCTGCAAGTCTCGAGTTGATCAACCCAAACTGATTGTTAGCTTTTAACTCCCAAGCAGTTGTGAAGGGTTTGAGTTGATCAGTAATAATTTGTTTGAGTGCCTGGTACAGGGGACCATCTGGGCTGCATAGTTGGTTCAAGTCTATGCTTGTGAGCCCAGTGAATTGGGTAGGTTGTTTTGGTGAAGGGGTGCTTTTTGGGTGATCTTCAGATTGCTCTGAAGATGCCAGTTTTGGGGATTTTTGGGCTAACTGGTCTTTAACCTGATCCTTGGTGACCAGCTTCTTGAGCTTGGATACCTTAGATGCAGGACCTTCAATATCAACCGTCAATTCAGTTTGTGGAATGTTTGATTCATCAACCAAATTAATGGAATCATCTGAATCCCTGATAGTGTCCTCAGAGAGGGCAGGATCAGTTATATCATGAGCTGGACCCAAACCAGTAGTCTCATGAACCTCTTTGTCTTGGTACTGAGGTTTTCCTACTTCTGGCCTTAGGCCTTCATCAGTAGTTGCCAAGTTTGAGGTCTTAGCTATGTTTCTACTGTCCTCAGGTTCACCACTAGGTGATAAGTGAGTAGTAGCAGCCTCAAAAGTATCAAAAGTTTGTAAGTTTGGGCTTACAAACTCTTGTTCATCCTCATCTCTCTGGGTTGGGCTAACAGGATCCACATTCATGTCAACTTCTGAAGGCATCTCCCCAATTTGATGTGTTGCTAGGGGAGTGACATGTGGTGAATGGGTTCCTTTTAGTCCTGAGAGAAGTTGGGCAATTTCTATTGTTGTATGTGAGGGTTCAGGTTCAGTAGTTGTGAGGGGTTGGTGTTCAGGAGTTTGTATGGGTTCAGGGTTGGTTTCAGCAGTTTCAAAGGCAGGGTCAACAGTTATTGGTTTCTTAAATTTCTTTCTTTGAAAAATAACTGTGACTGGTTTTCTTTTGGTTGGTGGAGAAGGAGTGTGCTAAGAGGATGTTTCAGCCACTTCCTTTTCAAGTGCAGATTGCACATCAGTAGTTTCAGGTTTCTCCACTTCCTGAACTTTCTTTTTCAGTGACTTGGTTTGTTTTGGTTTTTGTTGTTTAGGCTTTTGAGTTTTCTTTTTGGGTTTGGAAGATGTGGGTTCCTTGGGGATGGGTTGTTCTTCCCCTTGGTCATCTTCTAGCATAAGTGCCGGTTTGTTGTGCCTAGAGAATACTTGAGCAGTTAAAGGGTTTAAAGTTGTTGCTTCTCCCTCAAGTACTCCCTCTCCAAGCTCTTTTATTATGCATTGCATAACAAATCTTGGATACAACAAAAATTTCTTTTTATCATTTTCATGATGTAAAACCAGTTCATTGAAAAATAATTTTGATGCCTTGAAAGAAGTTTCATTTATGATGGAATGAAAAATAGGTTGAAAAGTAGAAGGCATCTGATCTATTGACCCAGTTTTTGGACTAAGACACATAATAATGTAATGAAATAACAGTTTATATTGAGGGTCAAAATATTTTTTTATAAACTGTTGCTTGTGCCAAAGTACTTTGATAACCACACTCTGTCATGGTTAGATGAATATCTGAGGTTGGAATATGCTCAGGTGTCTCAGAATCCTTCAAACCAAGCCTGATGCTTAGTGTTTCTGGTGAGATGGCCATCATTTACCCTTTTATGGAAGATTTGAGGGAAATCACTTCATTGTTCACCTTCACCGTTTCTGAATTAGCCCAGAACTCATTAAGAGTTTCTTCATGAATGGGTGGATCGATGGTGAAAGCATCATAGTATTGGGATTTCATGATGAGATCAAGTATCTCATCATACTGGGACCAGGCTTCATCTTTAATAAAGTAGCCTCTTTGGTTGTGTCCCTGTTTTAACATGAGAGC
The DNA here is from genome assembly GCA_032199755.1 of Ambrosia artemisiifolia. Taxonomy (NCBI): domain Eukaryota; kingdom Viridiplantae; phylum Streptophyta; class Magnoliopsida; order Asterales; family Asteraceae; genus Ambrosia; species Ambrosia artemisiifolia. The sequence continues at coordinate 28,469,554 of CM063513.1, forward strand.
CATGGTTGTTTTTGATCGAACAGTAATTTTTAGGTTAGAGAAAGGGTTTTGCTTTGAATTTGAGAGAGAGAGGGAATTTTGCTTTTTGAATGGATAAGTGTTGGAACAGGGTATTTATCAGAAGTTTTTAACCGACTAGGTCAAACTTCTGATGAGTGAAAAGTCTGTTTTACCCTTTTAGTCAAACTGCTGAAGAAGAAAGGTTTCTTCATCAGTGGTTTTAGTTATCTCATCAGTAGTTATATCCATTTTGAAAATATCCCATTTTTGATGTTTATCAGCATCTTTCAAAATTTGTTCATCAGAACTTTCTCTTTCTCAAATTTTTGGTCTTCAGAGGTTTGTGACAGATAAGTATGTAAGTAAAAAAAATATGTACAGAATTAAAAAAGTGAAACACTTACAGACTTTCTTCTAAGTTTAACATCCTAAGCATGGATACTAACCTCTGAAAAGTTATAGAATCAAGGGGTTTGGTGAAAATGTCAGCTATTTGATTAGCTGTTGTGTCATGCTTCACCTCAATCTTGCCTTTTTCATAGCAATCTCTTATGAAATGATACCTGATTTCAATGTGTTTAGTCTTTGAAAACTGAACAGGATTTTGAATGATGCTAATGGCAGATTTGCTGTCTACTAAAAGTGGAGTCTTGGTCTCTTTGATTCCATAATCAAGCAGTTGATATTGGAGCCATTGTATCTGTGAAGCACAGCTTGCAGCAGCAATGTATTCAGCTTCAGCTGTTGAAGTTGCCACAAATGTTTGTTTCTTTGATTGCCAGGACACCAGACAGTTTCCTAAGAATTGACAACCACCAGATGTTGAATTTCTTGACATCTTGCAGCCTGCATAGTCACTATCTGAAAAAGCAGTTAACTTGGTATTGCTTGAAGCAGGATACCAAATTCCTAAAGTAGGAGTTCCTTTCAGATATCTGAAGATTCTTTTGACTGCAATTAGATGTGATTCTCTTGGTGCAGATTGGTATCTAGCACAGACACAAGTTGAAAACATGATATCTGGTCTAGAAGCAGTTAAATACAAAAGAGAACCTATCATACATCTATACATGGTTTGATCAATGTGTTTCCCTTGATCATCTGGTTCAACTTGTGTGATTAGTGTCATGGGAGTGGAACATGTTTTACAGTCTTGTAAAGAAAATTTGTTCAATAATTCTTTAACATATTTTGATTGATGTATAAATGTTCCATTTGACTGTTGCTTGATTTGCAGTCCCAAAAAGTACTGCAATTCTCCCATTGTACTCATTTCAAATTTTGATTGCATGAGTTTCTTAAATTCTTCACACAGTTTTGAATTTGTTGAACCAAAAATGATATCATCAACATAGATTTGAACAAGTAAGACATGATTTCCAACATGTTTTATGAAAAGAGTTTTATCAATGGATCCCCTTGAGAAGTGGTTCTTAAGTAAAAAGTTTGAAAGTGTTTCATACCAGGCTCTTGGAGCCTGTTTTAGCCCATAAAGAGCTTTGTCAAGTCTGTAAACCCAATCAGGATGAGAAGGATCCTCAAACCCTGGAGGTTGACAGACATACACTTCCTCTTTTATTTTTCCATACAAAAATGCACTTTTGACATCCATTTGATAAACTTTAATGTTGTTGGAAATTGCATAAGCTAAGAATAACCTGATAGCTTCAAGTCTTGCAACTGGTGCAAAGGTTTCATCATAATCAATTCCTTCCTCTTGGGAATAACCTTGTACCACTAGTCTTTCTTTGTTCTTGATGATCATACCAGCCTCATCTGATTTGTTTCTGAAGACCCATCTTGTTCCAATTGGTTGCTTGTTTTCATGTAAGGGACAGATTTCCCAAACCTGTTGTTTCTTGAATTGAAGCAATTCTTCTTGCATTGCTTGCACCCAATTGTTGTCTTTGAGGGCTTCTTGATACTTCTTTGGTTCCAACTGAGAGATGAATGCTGAGAATAAGCAAAAGTTGGAAAGCTGGTTTCTTGTGAGTACCCCTGATGCAATATCACCCATGATTTGATCCAATGGATGATCCTTGTGTTCAATCAGTTGTTGTAAACCTGTACTGGATGATGGCTCTACAGGTTCATCAAATAAACCACTGAGATTGATAATATCTGGTTCAGCTGTTATTTGAACTTCAGGAGTTTTAGGTTCAGCTGAATCAGTAGTTTCAAAATGTTCATCAGTAGTTCCTGAAGTTGAAGCTATTGAAACTTCTGAAGGTTTAATAGTTGATCTTCTGACTGTGTTTGGAGTCCATGGTGCAGGACTATCATCTTCAAATCCTTGAAAACCATTTTGAGGAGGTTTGGATGATTCAACAGTCTTTTCAGGTCCGAAATGAAAACTGTCAAGATCAAATAATTCAGCAGGATTTGCTGGAATAAGAGTGTGTTTTGATTCATTGAACTTGACATTCAGTGTTTCTTCTACTATCTTGGTTCTTGAATTGAAAACTTTGTAAGCTTTTCTCAAAGGAGAATAACCAAGAAAATAACCTGTGTCAACTTTTGCAGCAAACTTAGAGATAGAGTCTTTGATGTTGAGGATATAACATTGACATCCAAAAGCCCTGAAGAAGGAGATAAGGGGCTTTATGCCATGAAGAATTTCATAGGCAGTCTTGGTATGTCTCTTGTTGATAAGAACTCTATTCTGAACATAACATGCAGTGTTGACTGCTTCAGCCCAAAAATACAAAGTTAGGCCTGAATCAGCTAACATTGTTCTGGCTGCTTCAATTAATGTTCTGTTCTTCCTTTCTACCACACCATTTTGTTCAGGAGTTCTGGGAATGCTGAACTGTCTAACAATCCCTTTAGACAAACAGAATTCATCCAGAGTTTTGTTCCTGAACTCTGTCCCATTGTCACTCCTGATGACTTTGACAGATAGAGAGTATTGCTTCTCTATTTGTAGAATAAAGAACTTGATGATTTCAGCTGCCTCATCCTTGGAATATAAGAAGAAGACCCATGTGAATCTTGAGTAGTCATCAATGATGACCAAGCAGTACTTCTTCTTACCAAGGCTCATTATCTTGACTGGTCCAAATAAGTCCATATGGAGTAGTTGAAGACATGCAGTTGTTTTTGATTCTTCAATAGACTTAAAGGAGGACTTATGCTGTTTACCTTTAAGACAGGAAACACAGTGTTCTTTGCACTGATATTCCTTCAAAGGTAGACCCCTGACCAAGCCCATTTTTGTGACTTTATTGATGGTTTTAAAGTTCACATGGCCAAGTCTCCTGTGCCAGAGATCATTTTCTGAAGTTGATGCCTTTGAGAAGAAACAGGCAGTCTTGTTCAATACTTTGTCTTTTTCAATGTCCACTGCATAGACATTGCCACACCTTTTGGCAATCAGCAAAGTATGATCTTCAATAATCTTCTCTATCAACTTCTGGCCTTCTGGTGATATGATCTTGCATGCTGTCTTGGTGAAAAAGGAAGAATATCCTTTGTCACACATTTGTGAGACACTCAGCAAGTTGTACTCAAGGTTTTCAACCAGATTGACCTTGTCAAACTGCATTCTGCCTGAGGATACATTGCCATATCCTAGCACATATCCCTTGGCATTGTTCCCAAAGGACACAGATCCTTCTCTTTGGCTGATAAAATTGTTTATCAGGTATCTGCATCCAGTCATGTGCATTGAGCCTCCACTATCCACATACCATATGCTATTCAAACCTCTGGAGACTCTCTGCACAAGATAGCAAATTAGTTAGATTTGGCAACCCAAGCCAGTTTGGCTTTGGGTTTGCTCTTGAGAACAGGTGCGGCTTGTTGTGGACCATTTTTAGAAATCCATGTCTTTTTGGCAATGGATTTGTCATTAAGAACAATGGTGGGTTCTTTTTGGTTTCCACCATCAACTTTGGTCATCAGAAGTTTAACCAGGTTTATCAAATCTTTAACTTCAGCAGTTTGTGAAACTGCTGATGAGTTAGGTGAAACTTCTGAAATTGAACTTTGAGAAGATGACCTTTGTTGAGATAAAGGCCTCTTCTTAGAAAGGGTTTTGTTTGATTGTTGTTTGTTGGGAAAAAAGGTATTTTGATAATCTTGTTTTATCTGTTTTCCCACAATCAGTTGTTGTCTTTGTTTATTTAACTGATTTACCTTTCTATATCTGCAAAGTTCAGTTATGTGGTTAAACAGACCACATATCTCACATGCTTTTGCCTTCTCTTTCTTTTTAGATAGATCAAGAGAGCTGGAAGGCAATTTACTGACAAAATCTGATTTTTGAAATAGGTCATCAGCAGTTTTCAGGATCTCAACTCCTGATGTAGTTGAAACTGCTGATGGCTTATTGTCAGTAGTTTTAACTTCTGCAGTACTTCCCTTTTTGAGGAAGTTCTGATGGTAGGATGTGCATTCCTCCATATCAGAAGTTTGAATCAATTTCTTCCCATCATTATCAGTTTTGTGGGTGAAATCTGTTGGTGATTCAGTGTGGGTATATCCAATGCCAAACTTAACATTAGCTGCAGTTTGTTTGTTAAGTAACATTTGATACCCTTTACAAGACTCAACCCATTTTTCACAATCAACCTTGGTGTCAGCAAGCTCTTGTCTGACATTTCCCAGGCTTTTTATCATTGTTTTAATTTGTGCTTCTATTTCAATGGATTTATCATTCAGTTTGGAAATTTCTTTATTTTTCAAAACAATTTTTCTTTCCAAATCACACTTCATTTGTGTGTATTTTCTTTCCATGTCAATGGATTTGCCTTGTAAATGCACATTAGTTTCTCTAATTAAAGCAAAAGATTCTTTGCAAGATTTAGTGCAAAGCTTTAACAGAGATTGTTGTGATACCTGTGTGAGAGCAGAATTTGAAGAGTATCCTTCAAAAGCCATTAAGGCAAAGTTCTTTCTGCCATTATGAGGTTCTCCCCAGTTGTCATCATAGACCTTATTGTCTGCATCCTGACTGCATTCTGATGAGTCATAAGGAAGACTGCTCCAGTCAACATACCCTGAGGTAAATAAGCTTTGTTGCTGAGGGGGTTGTTGAGTTTGTGCAGGTTGTTGAGCAGTTGGAAATGGAGGCATGAGCTGCTGTTGTTGAGCAGGCATCTGAACATATTGTACTTGTGGCACATATTGAACATGTGGAGCTTGTGCCTGTACAAAATGAGCACTCCCTTGAGTTCCATTATTCCTATTATATGAGGGATTAAATTGATTTCCAGAGGACATTGGTTGGTTGTAGCTAGAGCTTCTACATTCTCTAGCAAAGTGTCCCAACTTTTGACACTTATGACATCTCCGTTTAGATTTGTCAAGACCAACTTTTGTTGAATTGTTTAGTCCTGGAAATTTCCTTCCTGACCTTTTATAAAATTTGTTAGTTTTTAAGCTTAACAAGGCCAGTTGGTGCAATATTTCCATTTCTTCTAAGTCATCACTGCTAAAATATTTTAAATCATCCATGATGAAACACATGTTGTCAGCAGTTTGACTCAGTTCTTCATTGTCATAAGCTGGGAAGGATCCATCTGATGAGATCCCAGCTGTTATGTCAATGTGGTCAAAAGAACCAAAATTATTAGAACAGGATGGTGAGTCTTGTCCTAATAAGGCTGTGCTACCCGGAGTATAGTCATCAGCAGTTTTACCAGATTCTTGCAACTTTTTCTTTTGATTGATTTCTCTTTCAAAAGTTAGTAATTTCCCATGTAACCTAGTTAGGTTCAAGGTGTTAAAATCTGAACTTGTTCTGAGGACTATAGAGTAAGTTTCCCATTTTGAAGGTAAAGATCTTAAAAATCTATGTAACATAGATTCATTTGAATAGATCTGATTATTAATTTTTAACTCAGAGATGAGTGAAGAAAATCTTTCAAATTGTTGTGTTAAAGATTCACCCTCTATGTGAGTAAAAGTTTCATATTGTTGAGCCAATATTTCTCTGATGTTGGCTATCACCTCAGCAGTTCCTGCAAACTGCTCTTTTAGGCAGTCCCACAGCTCTTTGGCACTTTCATAGTGTAAAAGGCCAGCATAAATTTCATTTGGGAGAGCCATAGCCAACATGGAGAAAGCTTTTGCATCAAGCTCAAACTTTTGGAAATCTTCCTCCGTGTATTCTCTTGGATCTTTTGGTCTTTCAGTCTTTCCCTCTGGATCACTAACAACTGGTTTGTGAGGTCCAAAAACTACAGACCTCCAACATCCAGTGTTTGTTTGGGAAATAGTATGTGCCAACCTTTTAGACCATATGTTATATTCATTTCTGACTAACATAGGAGGTTTGTTGGCAGATCCAGTATTGTAGGGGTCCATTTTTTAAGAAGTTTGGATTTGTCAATACTTCCTTAAAGTGATGGATTAAAAAGTGAGCCTTTTATCCTTTATTGAATATCAATATTGAGCCTGTGTCTGAATCTCAATTTGTTAGATTGATTTTGATCAGATTAACCAGAGCTCTGATACCAATTGTTGGATCAGTGGCTTAGTTTTATGAACACTTATGTGTTATCAGATTTATATATGAGTTATTAAGCAGCGGAAAGACAAGTGTTCAAAGGTCTAAAAGATCACTTTGATGAGGAGTTATTACTCCCCATTGACTGAACAATAAATGAGAAACAATAAACAGTTCAAGTATAAAGCAGTAATAGCAATTTATGTTTCTCAGATGTGAAATGGAATTATAAGTTTAAAGCCCGAAGGATTTCAATTTAAGATCAAAGATATTACACAAAATCACATATTGAAATAGATGAACAAACTCATCTATTTATAGACCAAAGGACTAAACCTTTGTCTGAAGTAACCTAAGATATTTCGGCTAAAAGATAAGGTTACAAAAGTCTTTACATCGAAACTTGTAATCAAGACTTTAACAAAACAATATAATAACAAAACTAAAAACTGCTGATCTTCAGTCGGTTAGAAGCTTCTGATGCAAAGTGCTGATGAGTGACAAACTGCTGATGAGCAGTTTGTCTTCAACAGTTCTTCAGTGAAATGTCTGGTTAGACTTCAGAACTTCTGATGAGTTTACTCTTCAGTACTTTGGTGTTTGTTCTTCAGTACTTCTTCTTTTGTTCTTCAGCAGTTCTATACTTAGGCAGATATGAAATAGACTAAGGTTATCAAAAGGTGGTTTCGTCAATCCTTTTTGTCCCAACACTCGAGGCCAGGCTGACTGCCGCCGTTGCAGCCTTGTCTGCCGCTTTTCCACCCCCGCCCACGTAGGATATCATATGTTGTACTTGCAGTAGTAGTAGTAGTTCAAAAACTTGTAAGGCAGTATACCAGTTTATTTTGTATGCAGAAACAAAATTATATCAAGTATGTTAAACTTTCTATGAAAAGTGCGATGTTTTGATTCCTATATTGTTGTTGTGTTTTCATTTGGTGATCTGGTTTGTTGTTCGTATGGCTTTATAGTTTTTTGGTGTGTGCATATGTTGACAATATTATACAGTGATATGTGTCTCATTCTTTTAATATTGTGTATTAGAAGAACATGCTCCCAAAAGGACCACCCGAACAACTTCTGAGGAAGAAGCTTTTCCGACCACCTCAGCCGACCTAGCCAGGGAAATTGCACAGGCTATCGCGCAACATGAAGCGAACCGCGCCGATTTCAGTGGCGGTTCGGGTGCAGCAGGCCGACGCAGAACCCAGGATCCTGAGACTGGTAAAGCTTCTGCCTATCCCTTCCTAGACTTGATCTTGACCTTGTGCCGATCCTCTCGTTGATAATCCGTTCTTTCTGACACTCCATAAGTAGAAAATACCATGCGTGGGTGTTCCTACAAAACTTTCATGGCATGTAAGCCCTGGAACTTTCGTGGGTCAGAAGGAGCAATTGGTATTGCCCGTTGGATTGAGAAAACTGAGTCAGTGCTCGACATCAGTGGTTGTTCAGAGGACCAGAAGATCAAGTATGTCACTTGCACTTTCCAAGACAAGGCGTTGACGTGGTGGACCCTGCAAGTGCAGACCTTGGGTTGCGAAGCTGCCTATAACCTTTCATGGACCGAGTTAAAGTCAATGCTATTGGAAAAGTATTGCCCGCGGAGTGAGCTGCAGAAATGGAAACTGAGTTCTGGAATCTGTCCATGAATGGGGCGGATATCGCTACTTATACCACCCGATTCCATGAGCTTTCTCGATTAGTTCCACACATGGTTACCCCCGAGTACAAGAGGATAGAAAGGTATATTTGGGGACTCTCTCCTAAGATCCGTGGCATGGTCACCACTGCTGCTCCAGCTTTCATCCAGCATGTTGTCACTCTTGCTCACAGCTTTACCGATGATGCGGTACGCATGGGTTCCTTGTCGCCGAAGGAATCAGACAATGGTGAAATTTCTGGAAGTAAGCGTAAGTGGTCCAACTTCATAAAGGGAAATAGCACAGAGGGTAATTCCAACAGGAGGCCCGAACCCGTCATGGTCTTTTTTGCCACTACTACTGAAACTCGCAAGCCATACAACAGGGCCCACCCATTTTGCAGCAAATGCAAGTACCATCATGTAGGGACATGTGATAGCATCCGATGCGAGAAGTGCAAGCGGATGGGATATCCCACAGTGCAGTGCTGGGCTAAAGCCGTTGGGAACTCTGATGGTAAACTTGGATGTTTTGAGTGTGGAGCCACTGACCATTTCAAGAAAGACTGCCCCAAGCTGAAAGGTCAAGCTCGTGGCAGGGCTTTTGTTATGGGTGCATATGACGCACGCGAGGATCCTAACATTATCACGGGTACGTTCCTCGTTAACAACCATACTTCTTCTGTACTTTTTGATACCGGTGTCGATCTAAGCTTTGTGTTTACCGACTTTAAACGGACCCTCGGATTAGAGTCTAATAAGTTGCACACACATTACTCGATAGAACTGGCCAATGGTAAGACAATTAAGTCCGAAGAAGTAGTTAGGAATTGTGCGTTGAAGTTGGGAGATCATGAGTTTAGTATTGACCTCCTACCGATCGAACTAGGAAGTGTCGACATCGTGGCCGGCATGGATTGGTTGTCAAAAAACCGTGTCGGGGTTATCTGCTTTGCGAAAGTAGTTCGAATTCCATTGCCCAATGGAGAGGTTCTGTCCATGCAAGGGGAGTGTCGAAAGACCCCATTGTGGCTGATATCTTGCATGAAGGCCTAGAAGTGTTTGCGGAAAGGTCATTTTGCATTCCTAGCGCATGTGATCAAGAAGAAACCAGAGGAGAGAAGAATTGAAGACATCTCTGTCGGGAGAGATTTTCCAGAAGTCTTTCCTAAAGATCAGCCGGGATTGCCACCCCCGAGGCAAGTCGAGTTTCGTATCGACCTCATTCCAGGAGCTGCTCCCGTAGCCCGTTCACCTTACTGCTTGGCTCCATCTGAGATGCAAGAACTATCCAACCAGTTGGAAGAATTGCTTGACAAAGGATTCATTCAACAAAGCTCTTCACCCTTGGGAGCTCCAGTCCTGTTTGTCAAGAAAAAGGATGGATCGTTTCGCATGTGCATCGATTACAGAGAGTTGAACAAGCTCACGGTGAAGAACCGCTACCCTCTTCCCAAATTTGATGACCTCTTCGATTAGTTGTAGGGTTCCAGTTTCTACCCTAAGATCGATCTGAGATCAGGTTAACTCCAGTTGTGTGTTCATGGAGAGGACATTCCCAAGACCGCTTTTAGGACGCGGTATGGCCATTATGAGTTTCTGGTTATGCCATTTGGCTTGACAAACGCATCGACAGTGTTCTTGGATTTGATGAACAGGGTGTGTAAGCCATACCTCGACAAGTTCGCAATCGTGTTCATTGACAAAATTCTGATCTATTCATGAACCCAAGAGGAGCATGAGCAACGTTTGAGGGTGATTCTAAATCTACTCAAGGAGGACTGTATGCTAAATTATCTAACTGCGAATTCTGGATTCGTGAAGTTCACTTCCTCGGTCATGTAGTGAACGAGAAAGGTATACATGTTGACCCGGCCAACGTAGAGGCGATCAAAAATTGGGCTAGACCCAGTACCCCAACCGAAGTTCGACAATTTCTAGGGTTAGCTGGCTATTACCGACGATTCATTGAGAATTTTTCAAAGATAGCCCAGTCCCTAACAGTCTTGACCCAAAAAGACAAGAAATTCGAATGGGGAGATCAGCAGGAATTAACTTTTCAGCTTTTGAAACTCAAGCTATGCAGCGCAATGATTCTCTCACTGCCAGAGAGAACGGAAGATTTCGTAGTCTATTACGATGCATCTCACCAAGGTCTCGGTTGCGTTCTGATGCAAAGAGACAAGATCATTGCTTATGCCTCTCGCCAGCTCAGGGTGCATGAGCGGAACTACCAACCCATGATCTGGAATTGGGTGCAGTAGTGTTCGCGCTCAAGATTTGGAGGCATTACCTGTACGGGAGTACCAAGTGTACCGTCTTTACTGATCACAAGAGCTTACAACATATCTTTGACCAGAAGGATCTGAACATGCATTAGAGACGATGGGTTGAGGGCTCAATGATTATGACTGTGAGATTAAGTACCATCCAGGGAAGGCAAATGTTATAGCAGACGCATTAAGCCGAAAGGAATGTGTTAAGACGTTGCGTGTTCGCGCGCTAGGCATGACCATTTATACCGATCACACTACTCGTATTCGCGAAGCTCAGCAGGAAGCTCTAAAGGACAGTAACATTGGGAAAGAAGCACTATACAGTCAGGTTAGTCAGCTGGAATCAAAGCCTGACGGGACAAAGTATTTCTTGAATAGAATTTGGGTTCCTTTGTATAGAGGACTGCGTGATTTGGATTTAGATGAAACACACAAGTCCATGTACCCGATACACCCTGGTGCAGATAAAATGTATAAGGACCTCAAAGAGTTCTATTGGTGGCCTAACATTAAGGGTTGTATTGCGGCCTATGTCAAGCGTTGCCTAACGTGTTCAAAGGTCAAGGCTGAGTACCAGAAGCCTTCAGGTATGCTTCACCAACCAGAGATTCCTGTTTAGAAATGGGAGCAAATCTCTATGGACTTCATCACCAAGTTACCAAAGACATCTCGTGGTCATGATGCGATTTGGGTAATTGTCGACCGTCTAATAAAGTCTGCGCATTTCTTGCCAATTAAATAAATAGACAAGACGGAGAAATTATCTAGATTATACATCAACGAAGTAGTGAGAAGGCATGGTGTGCCTATTTCCATTATCTCTGATCGGGATAGTCACTTTACTTCAAGGTTTTGGCGGTCGTTGCAAGAAGCCCTTGGTTCTCTCTTTGACCTAAGTATCGCTTACCATCCCCAGACCGATGGACAAAGCGAAAGGACCATTCAGACACTGGAAGATATGCTTCGTGCGTGTGTAATTGATTTTGGAGGAAATTGGGATAGCATTTGCTGTTGATCGAATTCTCTTACAACAACAGTTACCACACCATTATCAAAGCTGCACCTTTCGAAGCGTTGTATGGATGCAAGTGTCGATCGCCCGTGTGTTGGGCAGAAGTAGGGGACAAGCAACTGACAAGCCCTGAGTTCATTCAGGAGACAACCGACAAGATTTTTCAAATCAGAGACAAGCTGAAAGCTGCCAAGGACAGGCATAAAAGCTATGCGGACAAAAGGCGTAAACCCTTAGAGTTCCAAGTGGGTGACAGAGTTTTGCACAAAGTATCTCCGTGGAAAGGAGTGCCCAGGTTTGGGAAACGTGGGAAACTTAATCCCAGATACATATGTCCGTTTGAAATTCTTGCACGAATCGGACCAGTTGCGTACAAACTCTAGCTGCACCAAGAACTCAGTGGAGTGCACGACACGTTTCATGTTTCGAATCTCAAAAAGTGTCTTGCTGATGAGTCATTGATCATCCCTCCAGAGGAGATCGACTTTGACGAACAACTCCATTTCATAGAGAAGCCTCTCGAGATAACAGACTGCAAGGTTCAGAAACTTCGTCGTAGTCAGGTCAAATTATTCAAAATACATCGGGATTCCAAGCGCGGACCCGGGTATACGTGGGAGCGTGAGGATCAGATGAAACGCAAGTACCCACATCTCTTCCAAGATACCCACAATTCAGATGACCAACACCGAAAATTTCGCAGACGAAATTCCTCTAACAGGGGGAGAATGTGACACACGTCGAAATCACAGGTGATATCCGTATACTAGCTACACATACACACTGTGCATGACATTTCATTTTACATGTTTCATTACAATTGAGCCACACATCGTCTCAACAAGCCAATTTCGATGCTTACAGTCTAACATTAGGCACGCTAGGGAATACAATTTCATAACTAGTTGAATAGTTATCATGAGCTATAGAGAGATCATACCAAAAACCCTAATTTGGGAATTCATACAATTGAAATTAGTATTACAATTGTGATCCAATCAAGAACAAAAACAAACAATGTCCATATACAAGGGTTTGTCCAAACACAATGTCTACAAATGACTAGTAATACAAGTAGATAAAAATATATAATGAGCACACAATTATATATTGTTTTGTATCACATAAACTTGTACAAAGATCGCACTTAACATCTAATTATATTATGTGACCATACACTTGTACAAGACATTGATTAAATATTCAATATATATATATATATATTATATACATGTATATATGTATGCGACGGCATACATATGTATGTGTGTAAGATTACGACTTTCAAAGATTATACCTCTAGTTATCTAAGAACCACCTCTTCAAATCACTAAGATTCCACCTTAGATAGCTAAACATTCTACCACTTATTCAATCCATGGAAGTCGACTTGCCAAAAATACACAACCTCCACACACACAGACACACACACACACACACATATATATATATATACATATATGCGACACACACATACATATATGTGTGGTGTTTGTGTCTTCAACTCATGCACAAGTCCCTTCAAGACATCTCTTCCACCAAGATTCCTAAGACAATCTTTAGTCACCTCCATCACATTTTTAGATGTTACACCAAAGAGGAAAGCATCTTATGACACTTAGGAAAGCTTAGTGTTGACTTACCTCAATTGTAAATCCATACTTTCCATGCATGATCCTACCATATCCATCCTAGGACACCTCTAATCACCCAAGACATCATGATTATCATGCATCAAATCCTTATGAAGTTGACTAATCCTAACCTCCCAACACCCTCATAACACATGAGTAGGATTCATAACACATGATTTGGAATCAAAACACATAAGTAGGAATCATAACACATGATTAGGAATCAAAACACATGAGTAGGAATCATAACACATGAGTAGGAATCATAGCACATGATTAGGAATCAAACACATGAGTAGGAATTATAACAGAAGATTAGGAATCAAAACACATCAGTAGGAATCATAACACATGAGTAGGAATCAAACTGGCAATTAGGAATCCTAATCGCCCCCTCTACAGGCGAGTAGGAATCCTACTCGCCCGCTGCAGACCAGGAGCCACTTTTCGCGCGTTTGACTCTCCAAATCAGATCCGAAACATGTAAAAACACCCAACATCAATCCAAAATAATCATGCAACATATCCTAAATGAAAACCCCCAATTTATCATCACTCTATCATCCTAATTGCAAGCATTTCCCAAAATGGAATAATATTATGAAAACCTCACATCAATGGATGCATAACTTACCCTAAATGGCAAATAATCAGATTTCATCACATAATCACGTTGCAAATCATCATCCTATTGTTACTACATCATTCTAGTATAAACCCTAACATCAAACAATCATCAAATCACTTCATAACATCCTCAATCCTCCTAAATCACTAAAACGGGTCAAAACGCATATTATCATCAAAACACATCGAACAACCTTCAAACTCCAAGATAATCATCCTAACAACTCATCGATATCAGTAAAACATCAAACACATAAGAATCCCCATGTGTTAATCATAAAAATCCATTCTTTGCATGTATACTTCACATATAACACATATAAAGGATTAGACTTATTTTAAAACTGTTTTTCAAAGGTTTTCAAAGACACAAACTTCACAAAACTAGGTCTGGACCTTTAGGGATCAAAACAACAACATGATAAAAGCGTAGGATGGATAACACACCTTAGATTTTGCTAAAGAGGATGCGTAAAGCTTGAAAATGGTAGGTTTTAGAGTAAAAATGACTTCCAGAGGTTAAGTATGGTGTGAAAGAGGTTTGGGGCGAGTTAGGGTTTCACAAATGATGTTTTACAAGTCAGGTATGGTATTTATAGCTGTTTCTAGTCGTTGCTGATGTTACACACGAGTAGGAACTGCAGGTGGCAATTAGGAATCCTAATTGCCCCCTTTACAGGTGAGTAGGATCCTAATTGCCCCTATTTACAGGCGAGTAGGATCCTAATTGCCCCTTTTACAAGCGAGTAGGATCCTAATTGCCCCTGCAAGGTGTTGTGAGTTTTTGGCGCGTTAAACACTACTTTAACACATATGAGCACATATTCACATACCAACAAGTTATATAATGATTATAAACACATAATACGTGATAACTAACATGTTCATATCTGTTCACCAACCCCTGGGACTCGAGACTTGCGTGTGTGCATTAAATGACTCGAGACTCATGTGTGTGCATTAAATCCGGCGATTTTAGAAATCACCAATCCTTGTACACATGGTTATGGACCGACTGCTAATGATCCCTTGGATCATTGTAACGACTCCCGATGATTCCCAGAACCATCGAAACGACTCAACTGACTTAGTTAAGTATAACGTATGCATGACTCGCTAAGGTAGACTTACTAATTTGACAAAAGTTACTATTCTGAGTTTTCCGGGTGTCACATATAAAACCTGACTGTTGATTTAAAGGCTGAACACGAGCATAATCAAACAATCAAGAATCGGAAATTAGTAAAACAACTGTTCATGCAAGTAAGTAAAATTCAGTTGTTGGACATTGTGATCTGGTATGAAGGAAGTTGTTGTCGTAGAGATATCTGTCAACGATGAAGGCAACCTAAAACAACATATAAAACCAGACTGTTGATTTAAAGTCTGAACACGAGTATAATCAAACAATCAAGAATCGGAATTTAGTAAAACAACTATTCATGCAAGCATGTAAAATTCAGTTGTTGGACATTGTGATCGGGTACGGAGGAAGTTGTTGTCGGAGAGATATTTGTCAACGATGAAGGTCAACCAGACGTTTGCCAAAAGAACATATTTGAAATCAATGGGAATGTAAACAAAATCGTCTAATTTTCATCCGTTTGTTAGTGCCGATCCGACTGTTAATTTTTTATGCAACCAGTACAACGAACTCTGTATGGGTTGCTTTTTCCATTTTATGAAAACAGAATGGAAGAATGTTTCCCTCCTTGTTCGAATTATAGATCTCGTTGTCGCCAAGGTTAGTGGATACCATGGATTAGAGAGATTTAAGTTAATAAAACTCATATATCAAGTCGATGCAAGTTGGTGGTTATTGCTTTGGTTTTTAAATTTTTTTACTATAGTTATATTACAAAAAATAAAAAAAACCACTTCAAAACACCAAAAAGAACCCAAAATAAATCTCTGACCCGAAGCGCCTCGCTTTGGCCATGGCGAGACGCTTCGAATTTAAAATTTTCAGCTTTTCTGACCTCGTACTGACTTCGTTATAAAGTAAGCGAAGCGCCTTTCTTTGACCAAAGTGAGGCGCTTCAGGGGGTTGAATTAGAACCAAGGGGGGTTTTATTATAATCACCCTATTATAATTACCCCAAGACGAGAAAGAAAGATATATACGGCTGGAGGATCACAAAGACAAGAATTGGAAGGCTGTGGGCTGTCTTTGTGTTCGATTTTGAAAAGGATCAAGGATTAATGTTTCGGCGTGAGTACGGGTCGGTTCTAAATTGATTATTCATTTATTATTTATGTATTCAAACACAATATGAACACCATGTTTCTTTTATCACTTTTAGTTTTGATTTATCTATTCAAACACAATAAATAAATAAAGTATTAAAGAGTTTTGCAACCTACACAATTCCTTTACTGCACATTGATAGCCTTTTTATCTTGATCATATTACGTGAGCTTTGATTGTGTGTATAAGCTCCTAGTCTAATCCAACATCAAGTATATACAATCATCAAAGAAAGAGCTCTATAAAAGTACATGCCTGCCAAAAAAAACTTTTACAAAAGGCACTATTGCAAAGAAGTTGGCCTACTAAGAGGGTACCGGATAATGCTCGAACAATGACAAATAACCCACTAGAAAAAATAAAATAAGCAGCAAAATGGTCCACCCCACACTTAAAATTTTTGCATAAATTTTATGTGCAGAAATGAAAAGAGAGACAAGAGAAACTAATACTCCCAGGACAACGACGTGTCCACTCGTGTGTGAGCGAAACCTGCATCCTCAAAACAGAGACGTCGAAATGGTGGCTCAAAAACATCAAACGATCCTCGACCTGTCCTAAAATACTAGAAAAAAATAAAGTAACAAAGATAAATAAAAAACTATGGTCCTAGGATAAGTACTAACGCCGAAGCGCTAGCGGGGTGGAACATGTCTAATCATGGATTAAACACGTTCCAAACATGCACTCGCGTGCATGAAGAGTAACCGAAAATAGAAAAAGAATGTTGTTTAGGAGAGTTTTATACATACCAAATAGTGAAGACGAGAGCTTGAAATAAAAAAAAATGACAGAAAATGCCGGTTTTAAGAGTAGAGATTACATTTTTAAATTTTTAAACGGTTTTCCAATAGTGTGGTTTAAAATTCTTGAAAACTCTTCTTAAATTTGAAAACCCAATTTTATGTCCCGAAAACATTTTATGTTTAAAATTTTTTGAAAAATCTCACCAAACTCATTTTCCACATTTAACTAAACTTACCTGCCGCTTCACGGTATGACAAACCTCTCCTAAACTAAAAGAAAGCAGAAATAAAAACCCTCCAAAATGAAAGTTGATAAACTTGATCATCTAGACGTCCTCCACGAGAATTCTCCAAGGTCGCGAATCTTGAAGGATACCTGCAAAGAAAGCTAAAATAATCGCATTTATCGAAAATAAAAACGAAATAAAATGAAAAGGAAAAATAAAGAAGAATAAAAAGAAAAAGAAAAAGAAAAATAAAGTTGAAATAAAATGAAAAAAAAAATAAACCGATCCGCTAAGTGACTTGGGTTTTTCTTTGGAAGTCATTGTGTTCGCCGGCAACGGCGCATAAAACTTGATGTGCGTGGTTTTAGCAAGTTAGAAAGATGTCATTTCCCGGGTGCCAAAAACTTGATGTTTTAAGTTCAAAACATTGGTTTTGGGGTAAATGACTGATTTTTACGAAACCGGTTTTACCATGTTTTAAATTTATAAAGTAAACAATAGTTACTTTAGAAACTAAAACCAACACATAGGTAGAGAACCTGACGTGCATAGTATAGCCTCTAGGGTAAGTATTGAGTATCGTATTCTAGAGTTCACACTTTCCCCAACTTCACCTTCTTCATTTAGCTGATCAGGTTTTAAAATGAAAAATAAAACAGAGGGGTTCTTTAATAAAAATGGTTTTTAAAAAAGGTTTTGGTTTGATAAAAAAAAGATAAAATCGTAGAGAGGTCAAATATGCACATCTCAGGATGCTCTGTATAAGTTGTTAAGTTTACTATTAAAATTAACAATTTAAATTAATTAAATATGAGGAAGACGAGAGTGGTCTTGAAGTGTTGACTCCTTGATAGAGAAGCGGGGCCACTACTGAGTAGAATGCACAACCTCCCGATGCACGTCCGCATGAAGGTACTCCGCCAGGGCCTCGCATATAGCGGGCTCCTCAAACCGCTTTCCCTCAGACTTATCTTCTTCTTGAATTGGAGGCTTAACTTCCGTCCTAGAACACCGTACACCTCCCTTAGCTCTCACGTTGCGTACCGAAGGATCTCTCCTTAGGGTCAATCCCGACAACCTCGTATCCCCTAAGTAGGTTAACGATCATGAAGACTGAAGGATCTCTCTTACAGTTGACTCAGGCGACTCGTATCCCCATTGGTTAATGGCTTTGTACTAACGAGACCTAGAAATATAATTCTTGTTTTATTTATCTTTAAGGTGACACTTTAATATTTAGTGATCAATTAAGTATAAAGTTGGTTTGATGATTGTTGACTTAATTAACCCAACCCATAACCTCCCGAGATGAATGAAATCCTTAACAAAGGTGGAAGATAATCCTAAAGGTGTGCAATCTGAGGATCACTGGTGCACCCATAGGGAATCCTCCCTTTGCCAAGAAAGTCACTCATTTGCTGAATGAAATCTTTGATAAAGGTGGAACATAATCCTAAAGGCGTGCAATCCGAAGATCACTGGTGCGCCCATAGCGAATCCTCTCTTTACCAAGAAGATCATTCAGTCATATGGTAAGTACCAGAAATATGTTACTCAGATCTGGTCCACTTCAGAAGCCATTGTCTAGAATCCGGTTTGGATATCAGAAGCCCGAAGGATCTGTCTCACTACCGGTTTCCTCGCCTTGGATCTAGCTCGGGAATACCAGAAGCTGATTAACCTTCTAGTTAGTTTATTAAGTTAGAGATGATTTTAGGTTTATTAAGTTAATCATCATTGGAAACCTGTCACAAGATAAACAAACAAGGACTAGGAGAAGATAACACAACAAATAACTAAAAATAAACTACTACTACTAATAATAAAAGTCTACAAATCGAAGTGGTTCATGAATAATAGAAAGATACAACCATATCGAATGATCAACCCAAGAACATGGTTGCTCATAGACAAGCTCTCCCTCTTCAAGTGCCATGCATCTAACAACTTCATGACCATCGATGTTTATTGCATATGAACTACTCTACGATCCTCTTCTTGGGAAAGCTAATCAAGGTAGGACGAGGCCTAAACTTGGTGGGATGTTAGGAGGGCCATAAGGCCTCCCATAAGACCCCAAGAGCTGTGCAAGACTCCTAGAAGTCGGCCAAAGAAAGCACAAGAAGGGATGAACAAATGAAGAGTGGTAGCTTGCTATTTATAGACCTCCAGGGCAGGCACGGGCGTGCCAGTAGACACACATATGTTCTGTTGCTGCAGTTCTGTCTTGTCTATACTTCTTGTCTGAGCACGGGCGTGCCAGGGTATATTTCCTTAGATTTCTTATTCCCCAAGCTTGCTGCTTTGTCTTCTAGTGTGCAGGGCCTTCATGAAATTGTGCGTGGGCGTGCTAAATCTGTCTCAGGCCGTTTTTATCATCATTTAAGTCCCGGAAGGGTCTTCAAACATACAGAGAACATGCTGCTAAGTCTCGTGTCATCAGGAATCTCCAGTTTGAGCCTGGAAATCTCTTGTTTTCGGCTTGGAGCTCCAATTTTGTACTAAACACGAATGGAAAGGAATTAAGTACCTAAAATTAATACTTTAAGCCTAATTCTAACCTATTATGGGTCTGTTTATGCCTGTTTTATATGTTAATTATGTGATACATCAATGATCTATGGCTACAGTATTTGTTTCATGTGACCAAAAACACATCATTTCAAAACATTTAGCCACACATTAAAAAAAACTGTAACATTTAGTTGTCCCGCTAGAACAGTGTGGCTAAATGTGACCAACTTTCATATTGGTATTTGTTTGAATTTATGTGTGGCTAAAAGTGATAAATGGCCACGGTAAAATGTTTTACGTGCGGATAAAAGTAATAAATGGACATGCTTAAAATTTTTATATGTGGCTAAAATTAATTAATGGACACGTTTAAAATTGTTATGTGTGACTAATCATTTGTCACGGTGAAACATTTTATATGTGGCTATAAGGAATCAATAGTCAATCCTAGGACTTTTGCAAAAGATGTTTGATGTTTTTGTAGATGCACGAATTGCGACTAGTGCTTTGGATTGTCAATAACAAGTCATAGAACGTGGGGTCGAAGGTGGGATTCCATGGGTCGAATGAAGATCTTGAAGGTCGAAGGAAGGCTTTGAAGACTAAGTGTTTGGTTCGAGCCATGTTGATGGTCGAACGTGCACATTCGACCATGTCAATGGGTCGAATGTGCAGATCTATATAAGGTGAAAATTTTGTTTTGTAATTAACTTTTGCCATTTGTGTTTGTGTGTCGAGTAGGTTATCTCTCTGTGTTCTAGGAAGGTTCTAGAAGGTTGTTAATTTGAATGTAAACCAAATGGTAAGGATTATCAAGGTTGTTTATTAATCAAATCATGATTGAAAAGGTGAATTACTGTGTTTGATTCGATTTCTATCATTTTGTAATTGATATAGGGTTTTCGCACCTGGATTGATAAACTTGTATGATCATATAACTGTTTTTGACAAAAACGATCCTTTACAAAGTGGTATCAGAGCCTATCTGGATCATACAACTACAAAGTGATAGATTTTGAACAGATTTTGACCCAAAATTGATCAAAAGTTTTCTGTTTTGCATGAACATTGAGTTTTGATGGAAATTAATTGATTCGGACTAGATATTACCGACCATCAAAATCCATAAACTTTTGGAAAATTTGGATCAAGATAACTGATTTATGAAGAATAACCATTTTTCAAATGGGTCGGGTCGAACCAAAAAGATTAGGGTCAAACGTGTGAGTTTTTGGGTCGAACCAAATACATTTAGGTCGTTCTGACTTTGTTTAGGTCGAACCAAAACTTTGTTTGTGTGTTGTTTGTTCATTCGACCAGTGGTGGTACATTCGACCAACCGGGAGGTCGAACGTAGGTTTATTGTGGTCGAAAGAGGTCTAGAGTTTGTCATTTTCTTCATTCGAGTCGGACTTAAGGGGTCGAACCTAGAATTTCCTACATTCGAACCCTCGTATAGAATTCAGAGGTCTAACCAATCTTTTATTTGGGAAATTTTCTATGTGTTTTACATTTCAAACATCATGGGCAACATGTGGGGATTTCCTACGACTCCTAGGCCCACTACAACACAGCAACAACACGTTCCAATGAATCCATGGGCTGTAGCATCACAGAAGACGAACACTCAACCATTTTAACCGATTAACTATCTTGCCGTGAGTAGTTCAATTCCGCAAACTGTTACTTAACCTCCACCGCAATCAATGAATGACTATTGGGAAGTTGCAGCATCAGCAGTACACACTCAAACTACTAATGCTATTTCTACACTAATCAATGATTTGCCTTCAGGTAGTGGAAACCGTCCACCAAAGCTGATGGAAATGGCAGTGTACAACCAATGGAAGAAGAAGTTCAAGATACATCTTGAGGGCATGGGGAATGGAAGGAACTGAGGCTTGGCAGATGATTGCGAAAGGATATGTTGCTTCGGTGCTTGAGAATTCAGGAGAACCTATTCCACTTGCAGGTTTATCTAAAGATGAAAAGAAGAAGTTCGCAGTAGAGAAGAAGGCTTTCTCACAACTATCTCAAGCTATAACTACAGATCTATTACATCAGTTTGGATCGTGTACTACATCTAAACAGCTTTGGGATATGCTGGAGAATCGACATGATGGTAATGAGAAAACAAGAAAATTGAGAGTGGAATAGCTAAAGAAGGAGTTTGAAAACTTTAGCTATGTTGAGAATGAAACTTTGAAGGAGGTTATTCCAAGATACTGCCATCTGTTAACTAAATTGTACAACTATGATATCAAGATTCCGATGTCTGAGTTGGTAGACAAATTTGCTGATTCTCTACCACCATATTGGAATCAACATATTGAAGTGTTGAAGGAAAAGGATGCGTATTAGTTTTGGACAATCAATGAGCTGATTCAGAAGCTGGAAAACAAAGAGTTAGAGGAGAAGAGAAAGGCAAAAAGATCACAATTTCCACAAAACCCGGAATTGTATCATGCTACTTCATCCTCATCAATGCCTAGTTCAAGTGTTGGCGGAAATGTTGCACGACACATAGCTTGTGTTTCTAACGTTGCAGAACCACCGAGAAAACCAATTAACTTTCTTGCACAAACATCCACCTACACACCAAACTATTCAACAACTTCTTACATTTCACCTCCACCTCAAATGTCTGCAGCATGTTACATATCAAACTTGAACACACCGCAACAACAACTATATGCTCCAACAATGTCACAAGCTTCATCAAGTCAAAGTCCAGTAGTGTTGGAAACTTCCAACATGAATAATGTTACTGTTGAAGTGGCACAACAACATATTGCGTTGGTTTCAGCAATGGTCGCCTCTTATAATGTACTTGTGGCTAGTCAGATCGGAAACAACAATCTGACTAATGAAAACTATGCCCAAATTGATAAAGAAGAGATGGAGTTAATTGATATTCAATGGGCGTTCGCAAGTGTCATGAGAAGGGCTACATAATTCATTGAGAAGACAGGCAGAACTGATCTTGCAACCTCACCAAATACAACTTATGGCTTCAACAAAGCCAAAGTTACTTGTTTTAACTGTGGTACTCGAGGTCACTTTAAAAGGGAATGCACATAACCGATGCAGCAAGGTAACAGGAATCCTTTCAATTCCAACTATCAAAACCGTCAGTCACAAAACTAGGTTACTTATCAAAGCCAAAACAACAACTATCCACAACAAAACAATTTCCAAAACTGACAAAACACCTCACAAAATACCTCAATTAGACAAACAACTACACCCAATCAAACTCAAACTCAAACTCCACATAATCCAACCAGAACCATTATCCCTACCTCTACGCCAAACAGCCAACCTCAAACTGAGAATCAAAATCAGGCGATGGTGATTCAAAAGGATGAAGGATATGATTGGACCTCAATGCAATTGAGATTTGAGGAAATCACTAGTGGGAATGTTGCATCTTTAGCGAAGGAAATAGTAGAGGAGTCGGTGATAGTTGAAGATGTTTTGGAAACTGAGAAGGTATCTGAGGTGGTGATTGAGGAGATAGTTGATGATTATCAGATTTCTGTTACTGCTCAAGTTAAAGACACATGTTCTGAGAAGATTTCGGGATCTATCATTGATTCTACTACTGAAGTTTCTGATGTGATACCCCATAATTTCAGGTTCTCACTTTAACTAAACTCTAGTTACATTCCTTGCATTCTACTTAACTAGGGTTAGGTAGATGGGACACACGTTGCAAAGTTATAGGTTAATAACTGCATGAGTGGTAATTCGGGGAATTACCAGACCATATACATGATTAGTGAACCTCGGACGTTGGTGAACAATGAAGTTAAATAATTGTGAGTTAATTGATTGAGATTGATTGCAATTACGTGCTTCTATGATACTCTGTGAAACTATGTGCAAACTGTATATGATTACGTGTGTAGTCCCAAAATACTAGATCTTTAAAGTGCACAAGATTGTTATCACTTAGAAACACCTATTTGTTAGGTGTTTTAAGTGATTAATCTTTACAAACAAAGAAACTAGATGAATATGATAGAAACCGACACACAAGATGAATAATAAGATGATTCCATTACTGATTTGAACATTAAAAGCACCATGGATTACACTAAGTATGCACCTATCAACTTGTGCTATCAAAGACAATGACCAAAACCCTAAACCCTAGATGCACTATAGCTTTCTATATATAGGAGAGCTGATGGGCTTGCGCACTTAAGCTAAGTGCGCAGAGCCCGTGTTACAAGTGCGCAGCCCAGGGTTTAGTTACTACAACTATGCCATAAATACACAAACAACCCTCTAACTTCTAGACATCATTACAAACTATCAAAAACACTTAATCCTGGTAACTGTGGTCACAATCTTACCCAACAATACTCCCCCTAGACCACAGCTACCAACTCTTCGATCTCAGTCAATATCAACATCGCTTAACTTCCCCTCTTCTCTTGCTTGGTGTGCTGGGAGAGCTTGAACAACACTTTCTTCAACATTTGTTTCTTCAACTGGTGGATCTTGGATAAACAACTGAGCAAGATCTACTGTTGTTGATTCTTTCTGAGTTTCTGGGTCTGGATCTGAAGATGCTGGTGGGGCATGAGTAGACTCTGTTTCTGGATCAGTTGTTGCTGCAGGTACCTGTGTCTGCACCTTTGAGATGACCTCAGCTTTAGTTGTTTTTGCAGCAGAAGCTTGGGCAGCTTTCTCTTTTTCATCTCTTGCTTTGTCAGCCGCGTTGATCCTGTCTACCAAATCAAGTAATTCCCTTTTTCGATTCAACGCCCGTTCAACCGCTCTCCTGAATAGAATTGCTTCTTCAAACAACACATTCCCAGCACCCACGTTAATCTGATTTGCAAATAGGACAGTCAAATCTGAAGGGTTAAGAGCAAACACATCCACTGTATCTAGAATCCTCAAAGCCTCTGACTCGTCCCTCAACTTGATGACAGCTTCACCAGTCTTGCTGTCATAGAACCATTTCTTAAAATCTGTCAACATCACTGGAAGCTCTGGACGTATGGGAATTCTTGTGACGGCCTGGGGTGGGTCAATCACATATGTGATCATTCCTCGTCCTGTTGCTGGATCGATTCTCTTTTTGGAAATTCTTCTTCTTGGCTTTTGTGGTTTAAAGATCTGGAAATCAGTCTCACACTCCTTTTCTATGAAGACAGAGATCATGTCAGCTTGGGTGCACTTGGAGTGGTTGATGAATGGGGCTCTGCTCATTTCTCTGATATCCCACCGAGGAAGAGTTTTCAGATCTTGTCTACCTTTGAAATACTGTATCACTCCCCCCTTCTCTTCACAACAAACAACCTTTTATACTCATCATATCCCCATGAGATGATTCTTTCTTGATGAGCTTCTCTTGTGTGATGGATGTTTTGGTGCAGAGCTGGAATAGTAATAGGTCTTCTGGGAAACCAGGTAGATCTTTCAGGGTCCAACTTGTGCCCATCTGACATCTCATACACAGTGTTTTCTCCTGCACCCATCTCCACAAACTTTTCAGGCATTTCATCCTCACTTATTTCGTCCACGTCGCTCTCTTCAGCTATTCTTTCTTTTTCTTTCTCTTCTTCCAAAAACTTCCCAAAATCAAACATTTCATCGAATGACGTACCAGAAGCACCTGTTTCTTGTTTCTTCAGCTCTTGAATCATGTCGAACATCTTCATCTGCACCTGAGTCTGAAACTTGATCAGGTATCGTTGATCCTTAACAACCTTTTCCAGATTCTTGTTCTTATGTTTCAGCTTCTTTATCTTTTTCCTCAGTTCTTGGTTGTTGTAGATCTGATTCTTCAAGGTGCATATCTCTTTTGCAGCAGTCTTTCCCACCTCTTTTGATAAAGTCTCATAAAGTTCTTGATGCACAGGTTTCCGACGTTGTGCAGCAGGAATAGACGAGGATGGTGTAGTTGGTTTCTTCACAGGAGGTTTAGGAACAGGAGCCCTGGCAGTGGAAGGCCCTGGTTGATCCTCTCCCCCGAACATAGACTCCCAAATCTCTTCATTCTCAAGATCTTCTTCAGTCATTACTCGTGGCCTCTCAGATTCTGGTAACTGTTCTCTTCTTTTCTTTCTTTCGGCTTTTGCCAATTCAGCACTTTGTCTTGAAGCTTCAGCAAAATCGAGTTCCTCTTGTGTCAGTGATTCTCTGCCTTCTTGTAACAAACCAGTCGGCCTATTCCTTTTGGTTGGCCTTGGTGCAACTGGTTCAGATGCTACCCTTTTGCCCCTTGTTCTTTCTCTAGCAATCTCTTCAGCAGTTGGCTGGGCTGTTGTGGGAGCAGGTTCAGATGGTTCAGGAGCAGCTGTGGATTGCTGACGAGCTTCCGTAGCAGACTGTTTCCTTTTCTTGATTTTGTTGTATAGTTCCATGACGATAGGATATCGCTGTGCTGCATACATGTTTTCAAGCATAGGTTCCCAGTCAGGTGTATTGCACTCAGTGAAATTTGCACCTTTGGTGAAGTTGTACTGATCACCAAGGGGCAGATCCTCGTGTTGTGCATTGATCATCATCTGCACAAATCTGGGGTACATCGCCCATTTGCCATTCCCAGCTTCAGCATTTTTAACCATATAATCAAAAATCATTCCTGACAGATTAAACGGCTCATTCTTGCAAATCTTTATCATGGCGGTCGACCATTCAGAGCTGAGAGCGTTGTAACCTCCTTTCCTGTGACACAGAGACATAAGAAACACGTGACTGATGAGTCTCCAGTCTCTTGTCAGCTGGCTCTTCTTGATATCCCCTCTTTTGTCAAACTCTCCCTTGTATCCAAAGTTCTTGAACTCTTGATGAATGTCGGCTTTTGGTAGAAATCTGACTGCAGCTGGCTGATCTTGAAATCTCAGAACGTTTCGAACAGTATCTTCTGTGATGACAACGGCCTTGTTTCTGACTGTAGCTTTGATTCTCTTGACACGTGCAACGACCTCTACTTTAGCAGACCTCCAGAAGTCCTCAATGTGCGAGCTATAAACTTGTACATTCTGCTCCACAGCGTATCCTATTCTGCTTCGTCTGATCCAGGTAACAACGTCTCTGAACTTTACGTCGTCAATCTCAAGATTCATTGGCTGATTATGCATTCCCCTTGGATCCCAGTCAAGAGCCATCTATATGGATCACGTGCACGAAAAACAAGTTAGAACTTTTGATTGTGAGTTGACGACTAAATGACTGATCTTTGACTTTGACGGACGACGTACTTAGACTTTGTTTATTTTATTTGGTTTTACATGTGTGATTCTTTTGTTGGATTTGTTTTAACAGTGTACATGGTACTTTTGTATTTCATTTTAATGATCATTAATGTCCAGTCATGGTTTACGGGTGAATGAGTCAAAGTACGCAGTCCTGTCAAATCTCATGAATGGTCAAGTCAATAGTGACACATTGTTTCAATGTAAGTTCTCAGATCCTTTAAGTGCGCAGCCCGAGACAAGTGTTATATGATAAGTACTCAGTTAAGTGCGCACCCAAGTACTCAACCTTGACTGAGCACTTGGGTTAGTACGCAGTCCCTTGGTCAAATGGTGCACGAGATCACAAGTGCGCAGGGCAACCATGACTCGGGCATGGTAACCACTTGTCAAGAGAGCCAAGTCTGCGTATTAGTCAAGTACGCAGACACTTAAACCTTCGTTTAAGATTTTTAGTTCGCAGCTCTAGTACGCAGTGATTCTAGGGTTTCACAAGCTTGTATCATATGATGCAAGTACGCAAGATATGATACAAGTGCGCACTATTTCAAGAAATAAGTGCGCAGTTCTTGAAGAATCCCCAAATCTTCAAACGTTCATTCCTTAGATTTCAAAAATAACCCCTGTTAACACAACGAAGAACTCGTTAGATCATGGACTACCTTAAACAGAAACACAACCAGGTAATAATACAGAAGAAGAAGGATCAAACAGGTGTGATTAGGGTGGATTAATGGTGGTTAATGGAGGTTTAATGGTGGTATTTGAGGAGAAAGAGGTCTGTTGATGACGAAGAACAAGATGATTAAAAAGAAATTAGGGTTTTTAATTTGTGATAAAAGTAAAAAGCAGAAGTTACTGTGGTATATATATGCAAAGGATTTGGGCTGCGCACTTGGCTTAAGTGCGCAAGGCCCAAAGGCCCAACTAAGTGCGCAAGCCCAAAAATTAAGAAAAATAAGCTTTAATCAAAGATCAGGGACTGGAGATCAACCGTTTCTTACCTTTTGCATCAAGATCATACTAACCATACCTGCCAAATCAAATTTCAACTTTCCGTTGGATAGCTGCGGCCCAAGAAAAACTGTCGGTATGTTTGTCCACTTAAATCCATGCCTCTCATCTTTCAACGAACGTTTGGTGATGAGATTTATCATGTTTTGGTAATATTGACGAAAAGTTAGTGGACCCCACTTGTGCTAGGTGTAAGCCTATCAATCCTCAAGGTTTATTGAGATATAATGATAAGAGCTTCAGGTCTATGTTTCCATAAGTAGAGAAGATGATCATTATGTCAATCAAATGATGAGAGCTTCAGGTCTATGTTCCCATAAGTAGAGAAGATGATCATTTGATTGCGTTTTGAGCTATCTATATGTTTGCACGTCACTAACATTGCGTGTCTTTTGTTGCTCATTTGTTTTAATAGCCCCGCATTGGTAGCTTGCACTCTTAGTTGTCTTTTGATTGCTTATGCACAAATTTTTTTGTGTCTTTTGATCTCTCAACCTGTGTATGACCGGACTCAGCTTGTGCAGACCTAAAACACAGTGGGAATCCAGCTTTTCGTGTAGATCTTTTCAGTTTATCACCTTTAGTAGTTTACTTGATTCCAGGCTGAATCTACCGACATGTCGTTGCTTGAAACCGCAACATCCTCTGGGTCCTATTCATATGCTGACAAAATATGATTAGATCCTATCATTTCTTGAATTTTGAAATTTTGTTTGAAATTTGCTGTTAGGGATTTATCGGTTTATATCTCCCCCAAAAATCTTTATTTTACTGAAAATAAGATTTTTTTTTTAATTTACACACAAGTTGTTGTTTTTTTTTTTAAGAAATTTCAATCATTCAAAATTTATCATTTCCAGCCATGTTACCAACTGACGAAAACGGGTTTTGTCGAAAGCTTTTGTAAAGATATCTGCTTTTTGATCAGCAGTATCTATTGCCAACACCTGTATATACCCTTTGTCGTGTGCATCGCGAATTGAATGAATCCGAATTTCTATATGTTTAGTTTTAGAATGATCAATTGGATTCTTCACGATGTCACGACAAGCATCATTGTCAATATAGATAGGGGTTCTCATGACATTCAAACCGTAATCCAACAGCTGATTTTGAATCCACAAAACTTGACAGAAACAACTGGATGCGGCTGTGTACTCAGCCTGAGCAGTGGAGATGGACACTGTTGTCTGCTTCTTGCTCTGCCAAGACACAAGCCTGTTTCCCAATAATTGACAGCCACCAGAGACAGATTTTCTGTCAATCCTGCAACCTGCATGATCACTATCAGAGTACGCAATTAGGTCAAAATTATCACTCTTAGGATATCATAAGCCGAGTTTTGGTGTTCCTTTGAGGTAGCGGAAGATTCTTTTTACTGCAGTTTCATGAGATTTCTTGGGATTTGACTGAAAATGAGCACAGCATCCAACTGCCCACATGATGTCTGGTCTGCTGGCTGTGAGATACATCAAGGATCCAATCATAGAACGATAAGTGTGAGGGTTCACAGAAGGGCCTTGAAGATCTGGTACAAGCGTTGTTTGAGCAGCAAAAAGAGTGTTGGATGGCTTGCAGTCAGACAGGTTGTACTTTGCTAGAATGTCTCTTGTATACTTTGCTTGGTGAATGAGAATGCCGTCTTCTTTCTGTTGGACTTCGAGACCTAAGAAAAATGACAGTTCTCCCATCATGCTCATTTCAAACTGAGACTTCATAATGCTTTCAAATTCCCTGCACAGATTTTCGTCAGTTGAACCAAAGATAATATCATCAACATATATTTGAACAAGAATAGAGTGTTTGTTGACTTCTTTGGTGAACAGGGTCATGTCAATCTTCCCTCTTGTGTATCTATTCTGTAAAAGATATGAGGACAAGGTCTCATACCAAGCTCTAGGAGCCTGATGGAGACCGTAGAGAGCCTTGTCCAACTTGTAGTATCTGTTTGGATGATGAGGGTCTTCAAAGCCTGGTGGTTGACACACATAGACTTCTTCCTTGATCTTCCCGTATAAGAAAGCACTCTTCACATCCATCTGAAAAACTTTAAAATTTTTGTATGATGCATATGCCAAGAAGATGCGAATGGCTTCAAGTCAAGCGACCGGTGCGAAGACTTCCTCATAGTCAATCCCCTCCTGCTGACGAAACCCCTGAACAACCAGACGAGCTTTGTTTTTGATCACCACACCACGTTCATCCATTTTGTTGCGAAAGACCCATTCCAATAGGATATTTTCCCTCAGGCAGATCCACGAGTTCCCACACCTTAAGTTTTCTGAATTGAAAGAGCTCTTCCTGCATGGCTTCTACCCAGCTTGCATCTCTTACTGCATCTTCAATGCTGAAAGGTACCGTTTGGGACAAGAATGCTGAAAGAGCGGTGTTGAGCTTGTCTGTCTGATTTCTTGTAAGAACACCCTCACTGATTGGTCCAATGACGTTTTCAATGGGATGATTCTTTAAATATTTGTATCCCATATTCTCTTCTTCTTGCACTTGTGGAGGTAGGTTTGAAAGATGATCTCCAGGTGCTGATGAGCTGGATGGTTCATCTACAGACTGCTGATTTGAAGGTGTTCCTTCAGCATTCGAAGTGCTTTCAGGAATGTGAGAGGTTTCAGCAGCTGTATCACCATTATGGAGTTGAGGAGGAACAATTGGATCAGCAACAATAGGAGAAAAGCGAGTGGTGAATGGTGCAACGTCATCATCAGAAGAGTAAAGAATATTCCCAAAGGGGGATGAACTTGCTGCTTGATTTTCATGAGTTTTTATCTGCAGGAATTTGATGTTCAGGTATGACAAAGTGATTAAACACATCATCCACGTCAAAGAACCAGTCAGGACCAGTTCCAACATTAGTGGAGTTGGATTCTTGCCAGTCAACATAAAAAGATTCGAGAACCATCTTGGTACGTTTGTTGTATACTCGATAAGCCTTTTGACTAGAAGAGTATCCAATGAAGAAACATTCGTCTCCAACAGCATCAAACTTCATGATATTCTCAAAGTTGTTCAGAAGAGTGCATGAACATCCAAATGGCCCGAAATAATCAATGAGAGGTTTTCTTTTAAAGCAATTCATAAGCTGTTTTCCCACGTGGCTTGACAATCAAGGCTCTGTTAAGAACATAACAGGCGGTATTCACAGCTTCTGCCCAGAAGATGATCGGCAATTTTGAGTCGATGAGCATGGTTCTGGCAGCTTCAATGAGTGTACGATTCTTCCTTTCAGCCACTCCATTTTGCTGAGGAGTCCTTGTAGCGCTATATTGAAGATGAATTCCTTTCCCGCTGCAGAAAGTCACAAAGCTTTGGTTCTTGAATTCTGTTCCATGATCACTTCTGATAGACTTTACTTTTAATTTGATTATGTTCTTGATCAAAGGAACGAACAGCATCAAAGTCTCAGCAGTTTCACTCTTGAACTCCAAGAAGTACACCCACGTGAAGCGAGAGAAATCATCTGTAATCACCAAACAGTAAGACTTTTTACCTAAGCTTTTTACACTAATTGGACCAAAGAGATCCATATGTAATAATTGAAGTGGAGAGTCAATTGAGTTCACTGTTTTGGACTTCTGCGATTTCTTGTGTTGTTTTCCTTTTGCACATGCTAAACATTTTTCAGAAAAAGGAAATTCCTTGGAAGGAAGACCTCGGACTAGATTTAGTTTAGAAAGTTTGTTTATATTTTTAAAATTCACATGACCTAATCGCCTATGCCATAACAGTGACTCTGACTCAGATGCCTTTGATAGTAAGTAAGTCATTGGGTATTCAGACTTGGCATCTCTCATGTTTATCACATATGTGTTGTTCTGCCTAGGGGCTTTCAACATGATCATGTCGGTGGGTGGTTTAAATCCTGTCTTAAGGAAGATGCACTCCATGTCATTGAACAACACCGAGATTCCTTTGTCATAGACTTGTGATACACTCAACAGATTGTAGCACAGTTCTGGAACATAGTTGACATCTTCTAGTGTTAGTGCGTCAAAGACCACATCTCCTATGCCAACGATCTTTCCACCCTTTTCATTTCCAGCGAACGCCACAAACTCTCCATCAATAAACCGATAGTTCTTGAGGAGTTCTTTCAACCCAGTCATGTGTCTTGAAGCGCCGCTGTCGACATGCCATAGATATCTCATAAGAGCTATCAACCATTTTTGTAGTTTATTCTGCACATCAAAACAAAAGAGAAACAAAGATAAACTAAGGAAAATCTATGTACAATCACGACTCAGACTTTTAATTAAGTGACTTTTGGAATCCAAGTTTGTTTTAGTTTTGATCTGTCGTGATTTTCTCCCAAAATTGACTCTTGTCTTTTCCAGATTTGTGTATTTTTAACAAAACTTTTTACGGTTTCTTGAAGATTTTTAATCTGATCAGAGAAAGAGTTTTGTGATTTGACATCTTTCTGTGGTTTAGGTTTCAAGTGACAGTTTTTTACCACGTGACCCTCATTTCCACATCTGAAGCATTTTGAATGCTTAGGCTTGATCTTAGGAGAAGATCTGGATGATGATGGTTGTGATGTTCTTTTCTCGAGCTTGTCTGATCTAGAGCTTTCACTTGAACTCGATTCATCCTTGTTGCTGCTTGATTCTTCATTGGTGTTGAGGTCAGGTAGGCTGGTGTTGCTCTCTGTATCACTTAGTGATTCTTCGGAACTTGAGTTACCTGTTTCACTTTGTGATTCTTCAGAGCCTGATACATCTGTGGATGAAGGGATAAATTCTGGGATTTCCTCAGTGAGAAATTTCCCAAAACTGTTAAGCTTTAGTTCTGGCACAAACACACGTGGTTTGCAAGTTTGTTTATCATCAGAGAATGCAGCATTAAGATCAACACAAACAAGCATAATATTTTCAACAAAAACATTTGAACGTTTAATAGGATGCTTCCTATCATCAGGGGCCACAGCACCCTTTAAATCTAGTTTAGAAGACACATTAATACAGTCATCCGGCCTAGATAAACTATTACAGTTATCCATCCTAGATAAACTATTACAGTCATCCAAATTAGTTAAAGTATTACAGTCATCCAAAATAAAATTGTTTTTAGACTTTTCATTGTTCCAGATAAACCAATTCACTGTGGAGTATTGGCACCTGGATGTCCTAACCCCACTGTCTGCCCACCACAACTTTCATCATCCTCCACACGAGCCTGTTGGGTCATATCTGCATCGCTTTTACTTATGTTAGCATTTGACTCAGACTCATCACATTTGTTTTCAAAAAGGTCATTTTTTTGGATGAGGTGTTGGAATGAGTATGTATTCACTTCGGCTCAAGGGTAAGAATAGTGATCTTTCGATTCCATTCTTATCCTTATACCCAATTCCATCCTTTACAAATGATTGCCTTGCACAATCAACGATATCGGTATGAGCCTGTTTGCTTACATTCCATTTGTCGACAATGATTTGAAGACGAGTTGTTTCATTTCTAGATTTTTCTAATTTTGAAGTTAGATCATTTATTAGAAAATCCTTCTTAAGAACAAATTCTTTTAAAGTTTGCAATTCAGCCAGAGTTGCATTTAACTTTCGCTGATATGCCCACTCGTTTTCTTTCATTTCAGAATTAATTTTACGAATATCATCCATTTCTCTTAAAACTCGTCTGTTATGTGACAAACAGTAAGCAACAGCTGTAACACACCTAGGTGAGCACAGCTTAGATTTTATTTCGAGAGGAATATTTTCCATGTCTCTCTCCTCAGCTTTCTTGGAAGCACTCTTCACCTCTTCAGCAGCTTTCTTTGGGGAAGTCTTCTCGGCTATCAACGCCTCCTCCCCAGTCTGATCTTTCACTTTCTCATCAACCAGCACACTCTTCAGTCCAGCATTCTTCAGCATTTCACCCTTCAGCACCTCAGTAGATGACCCTTCTAGAGAATTCACACCGTTTGAGGATTTTGTGCAAATTTTGGCCATCAGTGCTTTGTTGACTTCAACTTCTGCTGCAGCTGCTTCTTCTCCCCAATCAAAATCTTCAACGACCAATGCCTTCTGTGGTTCCTTCTCATTTCCTTCATTTCCATCAGTGATGGCCACCAACCTCTTAGCAGGCTTGATTTCAGCTTGGTTCAAAGTGGGGCATTCATATTTAAAATGTCCAAGAACTTTGCAGTTGTAACATCTAATCTTTGACTTGTCAAACCCAGCCTTTCCCATTCCCACTCTTCTACCGGTTCTGTCTTGAAATCGTTTAACTCTCAGAGTGATCATTGCCATCTGCCATTTGAGGTCCATTTCCTCCATATCATCTGGATCCACTTGATACATATCCTCCGGGGACATCATTTCATTCTTGAGCTCACCAGTCTTTAGTGCTTCAAAACTGCTCATGAAGGTGTGGAGTCAGTGTCTTCGCTGCCTTTTCTGAGTACATTGGTGCTTTACCTGAACTTGAACTTCCACCACCCAGTGAGTCCACATATGGATGTAGTGAACTTGAACCCATCTCACCAATCAGAGTCATCAATGCCAGATTCTTCATTGCATTGCTAGAAGTCACCTTTGCAACAGTCTGATTCATCTCTCTTTTTGTGATATCCATTTCAAACGATTTCAATGTGTTCATAAGATCAGCCAGAGTGGATTGAGCATCCAAATAATCTTTCTTAATCAGCATGCATTGAACACTCCATTCCTTTGGAAGAGAGTCAAGTAGTTTCTTGATGAAGTTACGGTTGTTGACAGGAATACCGGCTTTTCTGAGTACATTGGTGCTTTACCTGAACTTGAACTTCCACCACCCAGTGAGTCCACATATGGATGTAGTGAACTTGAACCCATCTCACCAATCGGAGTCATCAATGCCAGATTCTTCATTACATTGCTAGAAGTCACCTTTGCAACAGTCTGATTCATCTCTCTTTTTGTGATATCCATTTCAAACGATTTCAATGTGTTCATAAGATCAGCCAGAGTGGATTGAGCATCCAAGTAATCTTTCTTAATCAGCATGCATTGAACACTCCATTCCTTTGGAAGAGAGTCAAGTAGTTTCTTGATGGAGTTACGGATGTTGACAGGAATACCGGCTTTCTTCATTTTTGTTAACAGACTCATGAACCTGTCAATGTGTGACGACAGGCTTTCACCACGAACACTTCCAAACATATCATATTCTTTCTGAATCATGTCCTGCTTGTTCTGTCTCATCTCAGCATTTCCTTAATAGTATTCACTCAAAGCAAACCACAGATCATGCGCCGATCCGTACTCTTCAAACATATTGTACACATCATTAGACAAAGCCATGGTGAGAGCACCGTAGGCTTTGTGATCTCGTTGCATCAACTGTTTGTCAAGATCTGTGTAGGTAGTAGGATCAGTGTTAAACACCTCTCCTGCGTCAGTGGTCCTCACTGGAATGTGAGGTCCAAGTTGCACAGAGTTCCATTGAGTGTGATCATTGACAAAATAGAATGCTTTCATCCTGTTTTTCCAAGTACCATAGTCTTCAGCACCCATCAACTTGGGAATTCGTGTTATTGTTCCAGTTTCCAGTTCTGCTTGGGTTATGGGGTTAACATGGAATGAGTTGTTACCAGCCATTGATTTAGATTGATTTTAAATTCTGATTAATTGATTTTAATGGTTATAGTCCAAAGAAAAGTCCAAAGTCCTTAAAAATTGATGATCAGTCAGTAAGTGCGCAGGTGCTAAGTACGCAGACAAGTTTGAGCAGCAACCTGAAACAATGATTCAATAGAAATGTTAAGATCTTGATCTCCTGATAAGTGCGCAGTCCCTGAAGTACACACACTGGCTTAAGTGCGCAGGTCAGTCAGAGCTGAGCAAGACAAGTGCTCAGTCTTTGACTGATCAGTCTGCGTACTTATGTAAGTACACAGACACTTAAACTCTTGTTTAAGATCTTGTGAATCCGGTTAGGGACCGAATTCGTGGATCGAATATGCATAAACAACTCGGTTTCAGATGGGAGATTCAAGACGAGACAGAAATTAACGATAACAAAGTCATCACAGATTCGTATTACTACAGAAACGGTTACAGACACTGTCATCAGTAGGATAAACATCTATCTCGTGGCCGGGGGAGGTCGGGCATGACCTCCCCCTTGAGAGCATTCTAAGCACAAACTCAAATCATCAAATGAAAACCAACACATGAGATTGCTATTTATAGTCCAATACACATGTTCCACCTTCGCCCCTTAGTGATGGTCGAATGTGGAGTATTTCTACATTCGCCAATTTATAATGGTCGAATGTAGAAAACTTCCACATTCGCCCCTTGTATAAAGGTCGAACCTGGCTTAGTGTATTGTCCTATATTTTACAAATGCGTCAGATCCATAAAATGCCATTATGGATCACCACAATCTCATTTAACATAATACAAAGACTCAACCCTAGTCTATTCGACAGTGACGTCCACAGAAAGTGCATCAAAAATCTCCCCCTTGGACGTTGCTGGCGAATCCACAAATCTCTTGCACATCAACAGTCAGAATCACAGGTCTCCCCCTCAATACATGCACTATTGCATTGAGTTAGAAATACAATATCCTTCGTGAACCGACCAAGTAATGCACTACGGACCCTCAGCATCAATACGCAGGAAGTCAACTAGACCACGTATATCATTTGCGAATTCAGCAGGTCGCTGAATTACAACCAGATCACCTAGTTACGCCAATGTGAAGTTGACAATGTAATGCACTGCAGTCTCGTAGCATCAGTACCCAGGAATGTCATCTTGACCAAGTACATCACGCGCAATCCAACTAGCCTGATAAGACCCCTACTAGAAGGATTCCATACTGACCGATCAGATATTCAACGTAACATGAAGGTACCACCACTAATTTACGTCTCATATCTGCACTTAACCTTTGCATCACCCTTCACACCAACTGGAGAAGTCTAACTGTCAGTACCCAATTAAACATCTCAAATGTGACTAAGTGCAAAACAATCCACTAGAACACCAGTATTTCTATGAAATTCTTCATCTGTGCTGACTGTGATTGCATTAACACATTCTTCTCTTTGAAAATTCCTAGCCTCTTCAGTCAGTAATTGTTGAAGTATCAGACACATTTACATCAACAATCTCCCCCTTGACTGATGCTTCACCAAGTTTCTTTGAGATCCCGTATAATCAATCAATCATGTTCTTGAGTAACTTCATCTGTTCGACAGAATACAAGCCGTAGACGAGTGGATCAAGCCATCAAAAGTTTTCAGCACTTGAAACTTTCGTTGAACCTACGTGCCACATGACTCCTACTAGGATACCTCATTACTTTCAGAACATTGAAATCTCAAACTTGATTTCCTTCTTCATAACAACTCTTTAGAACAAGTTCCATCAAACACACAGGAACTGGGCTGACTGTTCTCATCATGCGGAATAAAATCTGTCTATTTTCTGGCCCAAAATAGTCAATTGAATCTGATTATCATACTGTTGATTCTCATGACTACCCCACAATAATACGTTTCATCATCATCAATTCTTCAACAATTTGGGTAAACCTCATCACCATTCTTCCGAAAATCTTCAAAAATGCCATAATTTCGAAATTTTTTAGGCCTTAAATTCTACATTCGCCCCTGGTAAGTCTACTTTCACCCACTTTTGTTGACCCGAAGGTAGAACAGTAACCAGAATGTAAAATAATACTTGGCCCTTTCCACTTTCGTCCAAACTTAGTCACATTCGTCCACACTAATTCCACTTTCGCCCGCCCGATCAACCGAATGTGGAATCTGTCACCCGAATGTGAAAATTGACATAATAAAATTCCAGGTTCGCCCAAAATCTCTCCACGTTCGTCCTAAAAATGCTACATTCGCCCAGTAGACTTCCACATTCGCCCTCCCAATCTTCTGAAAGGGGCGAATGTGCAGACAACACGTGTTCTTGTTCAATATTTTCTTCGAATCAGTCCATAATCACTCTAATTCTTTGAATTTGATGATGAAACTTGTTTATAAAGGTGCGGAAATGAAAACCTAACCCTCGAATTCACAAAAACATGGTGAAATCACATGATTTCGGGTTCAATTAAGAATCTAGGGTTTCTAGGGTTTCAACCTTTCAATTATAATCTGATTTTAACGTCTGAAAACAGTAAAAACGAGCTGTGATTGATTCAAACGACTGTTAGATCGTTCAAATCGGTACCACGGCTCTGATACCAGTTGTGAATCCGGTTAGGGACCGAATTCGTGGATCGAATATGCGTAAATAACTCGGTTTCAGACGGGAGATTCGAGACGAGACAGAAATTAACGATAACAAAGTCATCACAGATTCGTATTACTACAGAAACGGTTATAGACACTGTCATCAGTAGGATAAACATCTATCTCGTGGCCGGGGGAGGTCGGGCATGACCTCCCCCTTGAGAGCATTCTAAGCACAAACTCAAATCACCAAATGAAAACCAACACATGAGATTGCTATTTATAGTCCAATACACATGTTCCACCTTCGCCCCTTAGTGATGGTCGAATGTGGAGTATTTCTACATTCGCCCATTTATAATGGTCGAATGTGGAAAACTTCCACATTCGCCCCTTGTATAAAGGTCAAACCTGGCTTAGTGTATTGTCCTATATTTTACAAATGCGTCAGATCCATAAAATGCCCATATGGATCACCACAATCTCATGTAACACAATACAAAGACTCAACCCTAGTCTATTCGACAGTGACGTCCACAGAAAGTGCATCAAAAGATTTTAGTGCGCAGAAACCCTAGCCAAGTACTCAAAAACTGCACCTTCCAGCAAGTACGCACCCCAACTAGTAGTTTCTGATTAGTGCGCAGAAACCCTAGTTGTGATATCAGGAGAGAGAGAGATGTAAAGCCTTGTGAAAATTTAAGTGCTCAAACCAAGACACAAGTACGCACACTTATGAGATAAGTGCGCAATGTATTCCTGAAATAAGTGCACAGCTTGAAATATCAAGTATGCAACTTATGAGCTAAGTACTCAAGACCTAAAATAAGTGCTCAAAATAAGAAACAAGTACTCAGACTATGAAACAAGTGCGCAGAATATGTACGCAAATGCTGCTGAAGTCCAAGAGTTTTTCAATCAATCTGAAGTCCTCGGATGATGTTTCTACTTAAAATAACCAACTTTTAATACCATAGAAACACACTTTCAACGAAATTTTTGAAGCAAAAACTAAAGAAAAACACTCAAAGTTTTGACAAACACAAAAATTTATAAAAATCTTGATAATAAAGACTAACAAGATGAGGGTTTTGGTATCTTTAGATAGATACAATCTCGAGCACAAAGGCTCTGATACCAAATTGTAGTCCCAAAATACTAGATCTTTAAAGTGCACAAGAATGTTATCACTTAGAAACACCTATTTGTTAGGTGTTTTAAGTGATTAATCTTTACAAACAAAGAAACTAGATGAATATGATAGAAACCGACGCACAAGATGAATAACAAGATGATTCCATTACTGATTTGAACATTAAAAGCACCATGGATTACACTAAGTACGTACCTATCAACTTGTGCTATCAAAGACAATGAGCAAAACCCTAAATCCTAGCTGCACTATAGCTTTCTATATATAGGAGAGCTGATGGGCCTGCGCACTTAAGCTAAGTGCGCAGAGCCCGTGTTACAAGTGCGCAGCCTAGGGTTTAGTTACTACAACTATGCCATAAATACACAAACAACCCTCTAACTTCTAGACATCATTACAAACTATCAAAAACACTTAATCCTGGTAACTGTGGTCTCAATCTTACCCAACAACGTGAACTTAAATCGAATACGTTAATAAAAATCAATAAAGGTGGACCATTAGGATGGTTGGGGTCTCAACACATGGGGATACACTTATTATGGTCCAAAATAGCGAAAGCATCAAAGAACACACGCTATACAACGAAGCAGGCCACCCGGTGCGGGCCGAAGAGGAGTGAGCGGCCGCTCATGGGAGACTGACGTAACCAAACCGCCTTAAACCTGTATTTAAGCAACATTAAGCCTCTTGTATCCCCAAAACTCAAACCTAATCGCCCCTACTGCCCTATTTACAAAATATTAACCCCTAAACACTTGCTAAGGCGCAAGAACATCGATCGGGAAGCTTCAAGAGCGTTCGGTTGATTGTTCGAAGAGCTTGCGGTATAATCTTTAATCTATTATGCTTTAATCTTCTTAATATGTTATAAAAACCTTATAACTAAGTTTGTCCAGGTCTGAAACCTTTCTATAAAGATTAAAACTTGAAGTTTATGTGAGCGAAAGATTTTGACTAAAACAGGATTATTTGATCATACAAGTTACAAAACCAGGTGCGGAAACCCTAGCTTTGAACAAACTGATAAAAACTCAAATCAAAACACAATCAATATCATTTTCAAAGGTTTTCATAGATTAACTTTTGCATAAACTTGATTACAATGAGTTTTAGGTTAATCTAGAACACACACAAACACTCTCAATCTCATCCTGGAACCTGACCTCAAAACACACACAACTAATAACTCCCTATATCTCAAAAACTCACAAAATCTATTTATAGACTCTGCACGTTCGCCCACTGTGAATGGTCGAATGTGGAATTCTTCCACATTCGCCCAGTATAGATGGTCGAATGTGGACTTTTTCCACATTCGCCCAGTTTGATTCTACATTCGCCCAGTCTGTTCCACATTCGCCCACTTTTTCCACTTTCAACCCATCAGCATTCCACTTTCAACCCATCAGCAACTTTTAACACATGTTAACTTTGTAGATCCAATCACTAGTCGCAATACGTGCATCTACAAACTCCCCCTCGACTATTGATTGGATTGTCTTCGTGTTTAAGTCTTGGTCGTTTTCTGATTATCTGAACCTTCGACATTCTGTACCGGATCACTAGCTAGGGACATACATGAATAATCACGTGTGCGAAATACTTGAATTGCACACTTAGCTTTCCCTTGTGCATTGCACCATCGGTGATAGGACCTTTATACTTCATTCTAAGAAAACAAGCTTTCTGCTCGGTCCATGAAACCTCTCTGGGATCAGTACTAGTGTCAAACTTTATCTGTAATGCGTCTCTGATATCTGCTTCTGTCAAAAACATCTCCATATCCTGAATCTTGCTTCTGATAATTGTTTGATCTTCCCAGAAATCATATCTCGCATTCTTGTAAAAGTCCTCCACGATATCTTTGTAAATAATAGCTGGTGTGGCTAAGGCATGAATGATTCTGCTTCGCCATAAGAACTCCACAATACCAGAAAATTCAGTATTTTTCGCCATATCGCCAACATACGCACAACAGTTATGCGTTGGTTCGAACGGCCATCCTTGAGGAACATTCTCTGCCTCTGGTACTGGATCTGGTACAACATTCTCCACAGGAACTTCAACATTCTCTGGTTGTTCAGTCATCTGTACATCAAAATTCAGAAAATACGTCAAAACACAAAAACGACAAAAATTAAAAATTTTAGGTTTTTACAGTTTCCACATTCTCCCAGTTTTTCATGGTCGAAAGTGGAAATTAAGTACGAAAGTAACTATTTTAGCATGAATGTGGAATAGATCTGATTAAAACTCACATTCGCCCAAAAAATAATCACATTCGTCCGTTATCTTCTACATTCGCCCGTTCTAGAATGGTCGAATATAGAACTGTTTATCCCCAAATTTTAAAATTTTGCCAAACTTGTTTTTAGACTCTGATTTTGATTTAAACATAACCTAATATGGCCGAATAACACTCGTCTACCATCAATTTTCATTTGCATTAAATTATTATCAGTTTTTAATGGAATTAGGGTTTGAAACCAAAAATCAATCGATTAATCAACTAAATCATGTTATTAACCTAATTCCTTGTATATTCTCCCCCTAAAACTGATAAGAATTGAATCCCTAACAAAAACACACATCAAAAACAGTCTAATAAGTCCAGTTCAATAACCCTAGGGTCGTAACCCCAAAAATCAAATTCTGATCGTATTATGCTTCCATTACCTGTAAAATTTGATGTAAAACAATCAGCAACTAGCAAGGGACAATATTCTAAGGCAAAAGGATTATTTGACTAAAACAGGATTATTTGATCATACAAGTTACAAAATACCACTTTGTGAGCGAAAGATTTTGACTAAAACAGGATTATTTGATCATACAAGTTACAAAACCAGGTGCGGAAACCCTAGCTTTGAACAAACTGATAAAAACTCAAATCAAAACACAATCAATATCATTTTCAAAGGTTTTCATAGATTAACTTTTGCATAAACTTGATTACAATGAGTTTTAG
Source organism: Ambrosia artemisiifolia (assembly GCA_032199755.1). NCBI lineage: Eukaryota > Viridiplantae > Streptophyta > Magnoliopsida > Asterales > Asteraceae > Ambrosia > Ambrosia artemisiifolia. The sequence goes on from CM063513.1 coordinate 28,511,477, forward strand.
GTTAATCTAGAACACACACAAACACTCTCAATCTATCCTGGAACCTGACCTCAAAACACACACAACTAATAACTCCCTATATCTCAAAAACTCACAAAATCTATTTATAGACTCTGCACGTTCGCCCACTGTGAATGGTCGAATGTGGAATTCTTCCACATTCGCCCAGTATAGATGGTCGAATGTGGACTTTTTCCACATTCGCCCAGTTTGATTCTACATTCGCCCAGTCTGTTCCACATTCGCCCACTTTTTCCACTTTCAACCCATCAGCATTCCACTTTCAACCCATCAGCAACTTTTAACACATGTTAACTTTGTAGATCCAATCACTAGTCGCAATACGTGCATCTACAGTTTATAAAGATTTAATCGGTTAAACATGATCCTATGCGATTAGTGATATGATAGGTTGCTTGTTGCGCAAGTTTGTGATGTTCTTGATATTTTAGGCTACTAGAGTTTATGAATGATGATGATTATGATGTATCATTAGGGTTTTGATCAGATTTGTCTCTTATTAATGTTGTACGATGTTTGTTGGGTTTTGTTGATTGATAATATTCAACTAGGGTTTGATATAATTGATAACATTGCATGATTAAAATCTGGACAGAATCTGAAACTCAACTTGTAGGGTCTGTTACGTGACTTAAACATGATGGTTTTGATAATTTCTTTGCATGGTTGTATTATATCTCGTCTTAGCTTTTCATAATGGGTAAAATTGAGTGATTTGGAAGTCGTTTGAATAGGTTTTGGAATTTTCTTTGAATAACGGTCATATCAGATTTTCGGATTAACTAACTGAGTCAACTTTAAACAATCATAACTCGAGTTTTACAAGGAATTAAGTTATGAAATTTGGATAGTAGATTAACATTGGAATAACTCGGCTTTTCCAAGTAGATTCATCATGTTTGGATGAATACACAATTTTTGGGAACTTTTTTACTAAACTGACCTGTTGTGGAAATTTTCTAGACATAGCTGTGTTGTACGAATTTTAATAATTTTTGTGTTTGGTTTTAAGGCAAAAAACAAATATGGGTTAGCAGAATCCCAATGAATACTCAGTAAAAATTTGGGACTCTAATTGATTCGTTAAGTATTTTAAATAATTCGTTTTTCATAGCACACAATCTGTCCTAAAAACGCAGATTGTGTGCGGGATCTTGATGTGCCTATTTGAAGTCTTATATGGTATGTATTTGACATGAACTTGTATGGAAACTTGTATGAGATGTATTTGAGGTACGAAACTGATAATAATCACTATGATCACCAACGGGTCCGTAGGGTTTACTTATGCATGTAGAATCACTAGGTGTCACTTACACGGTTTTGAACATTTAAACGGCTTGGACAAACGGGTTATTTGGTGTATTGGTTATACACATATACTCACTTAGTGACACTTGTAATAGGGAGTCGGTAGCACCCTATTGTTTTGGGAATTTGGTTCGGAATTTGCTTGCAACCTAAGTTGAGTTTCACTACTCTTTTCTCAAAAGCATGCGTCTCGGGTTGAGACAACTTACTTAACGTTTCTAGTTCGGTTTGGGACTACTCTTACACATCCTGGGTTTTGGGGTCCTAGGTTCACGGGGTGAATCTGCTGTTACTAATTCATCCTATATGTCCTTGATGAACTAAACCAACCCTATCATTTAAGTCCTTCAAAATACCGAATCAATTGCCGGGTGGGCAAGGGGGTTACTAGTTGATAGCGCTATTAGGTTTAACAAACCTCACATCGTGCTGGGAGCATGGGTGTGAACTAATAACTTAAAACATATGTCATTGTTGATGGGCAATGATGCAAGGCACTATACTCCCTGTTGTGGGAACTCGTTCATTAGTAGTTCGGTATTCGCCGGTATTAGTTATCATGAGTGGGTTAGCTACCCCTGGCATGTGAATTAGCTGTTTACTTGTGGCCTGGGAGGCCGACGTTCTTAGTTGTTGTTATGTGGTCTGGGAGATCGAAGCTTTTACTTGGTTACGTGGTTTGGAAACCTACGCTTTTACTTACTCACCTACTTTACTTAGTGAACTCACCAACATTGTTTGTTGACCCACCATTTACATGCTTTTGCAGGTAGTTAGCTTCCGGTGTCACGATTAGGAAGCACTGCACGTTCACTGCATGTTCACTGCATTTGGGTCTTGGGCATACACCTAAATTATATATCATGCTTATATGTTTTCTTTCATATGGTTTTGAGTTGGGCGCGTTGTTTTGCGCATGGTTTTTAAAAGGTTTAATTTTGTTACGCTTCTGCAGCTTAACTAAACTTGGTTTTTGGAAAACGAACTAAATGGTTTGGGCATTTAGAGTTCGTTCACATGACTTATGGCTATGGGATCCTGGTAGGTCATGCGCCTCGCGGTAAAACCCCACAGTGGAAATTTGAGGGTGTGACAGATTGGTATTAAAGCCATTGGTTATAGTGAACTAGGACTGCATGTTGAGTCTAGTCTATAATCATCATAGCATAACTATTAGTACACTCACAGCTTAAGTGCACAATTAGCTTTTGGCTACATATATCTACAACACACGACTTCAGGAGATCTGTTATCTTCTAGTTCTAAACCTGATTCGGAACACGTCACTGGTGGTAAAGAAGGGTTACACCAGGTGGCGTATTACTCGGATTTGTATCCTAACAAAACTCATGGATGAGGAAACGATAAAAGTATATGGGAGAAAGCCCTTGTGAGCGTTATGGCGCACGTACACGGGAAGCTGCACGATGATCATGATGTGGTACCATTAAACCGAATCATATACGATGAAAGTCAAATACTGAAAACTTATCCTTTTCACTGAGCAAGGAGACAATTAGTTTCTGTTCCTTGTTATTTGATCATTCTTACTCTCATTTGAAACTCAGATGAGACTGGGTTACTCATATAGAATTTATTTCTTACTTTAGTACCTTTACGCCTAGTGCGAGCGGGCGAACGTATGACTTGCATATCCCTGTTTCTCGGGGACACATAAGATCAGGACTTGTTACTCACACTCTTGATTAGTTGTGTAAAGTCTGCGACATAGTGCGATATCTCAAAGGGAGACGAAACCTGCTAACAATTGACAGTCACGATTGGAGGAACGAGTGGTGCAGTTGACCACTAAACTGAATTACACAGGACCGGAGTTGGACACTATACACGATGAGTTCCATATAACACTGACACCTGCGAAGAAGGAAGGAGAAGGGATTGAAGGAAAACCTGAGCAGGAAGAACATGGAAAGCGAGGATGAAGGCTCTACTATCTCGACAGAGCGTGGCAATGATTTGCTCCTACCCTTCCTTGCTAGTATTCTCTTTCCTATTCTTTTGTAAACCTATATAAGCATGAATTCTTATGATCAACAATAGGGTGGTTGAGGCCCTCACACCTTTCCAAGCTAGTAAAGATCTAAGTTGCTAAATCATTCTTTTCCCTTGACTTTCGCATTTGAACTTCCTTATTCCTTGAACACGCATGCCGCAACAACAACTCGTTAGCGTATTTCCAAGGCTTTTATGGGTTGTAAGCTTCAATAACTCCAACGAGACGGAAGGAGACTGTTTGATTTCTTTGATAGTATAGGTACTTGACATATGCATTTGCCCCATGTAGGATGGGTAATGTATACTAATGCACACTTGATGAGTTACAGATACTTAGGTGGAGAATGTAACACCCTGTAACGAAATTTAGAAATTTGTTATCTAAAGATGGTTGGGTCTGAGATCGACGCCTACACTACTAAGCTACAAGAGTTAGCTATTATATGCTCAAATCTATTTAACCTACCTTACAAGCGGATCGAGCTTCTTACCAGAAGGGTTGGCCCCACAGATTCGTGGCGGGACTACCACAACACACATATCCAGAATCTAACAAATCTTTCACCTGGCTCGCAACCTCACCGACGAGACTGTTGAGCATGGTACATTTCCGAAGCAGGGTGCTTCATCTTCTACTTTTGGTGATAGCAAAAGAACGTGGGATAGTATGAGGTATACGTCCTTCAACAACAACAACCACAACGGCAACAACAACAATGGGGCTCGTGGAAGAGCATTTGTGATGGGCTCTGGGGAAGCTAGGACTGATAACAATGTCTTGACGGGTGCATGTTCCTTGAATGACACTTTTGCTTCTATTTTATATGATACTGGTGCAGACTATGGTTTTGTGTCATCAAAACTTAGCAAACAACTTGGGATAGTTCCTACACTTCTTGATACCCCGTACACTATAGAGTTAGCTGATGGGAAGCCTGTTGAGGTAACCCACATCCATCATGACTGTAAGCTCCAACTAGATGGACAATTGTTTTCCATCAACCTCTTACATATCCCCCTAGGAAGCTTTGATCTCCTGGATGGCATGGACTGGTTGTCTAAGCAACACGCTGAAATTCTCCGTCAGGAGAAGATTGTTCGTATCCCTCTCCCTAGTGGAAAACCCTTATCTGTCTAGGGTGATCGTGGTGGTGCCATGGTGGGCATCATCTCTTACTTGAAAGCCCAAAAGTGCATTCGGAAGGGCTACCCAGCCATATTGGCTAACATTTCTGATACTCGAACAGAAGTTGAAACAAAAATTGAGGACATCCCTATAGTTCGGGATTTTCCAGATGTCTTCCCAAAGGAACTACCTGGACTTCCACCTGTTAGTCAAGTGGAATTTCAAATTGATCTTGCACCAGGAGCGGCCCCAGTTACGCGTGCACCGTACAGCCTAGCACCGGTCGAACTTCAAGAACTATCTACCCAACTCCAAGAGCTATTAGATAGGGGTTTCATGAGGCCTAGTTCTTCACCTTGGGGAGCCCCAGTCCTGTTTGTTAAGAAGAAGGATGGGAGTTTCCGCATGTGTATTGATTATCGGGAGTTGAATAAAGTGACGGTTAAGAACTGCTACCCTTTTCCTCGTATTGATGACTTGTTCGACCAGCTACAAGGGTCGAGTTTCTATTCTAAGATTGACTTGAGGTTAGGATACCATCAACTGAGAGTCCAAGAGGAGGATGTGGCGAAGACAGCCTTTCGAACTCGTTATGGACATTATGAGTTTTGGTAATTCCATTTGGGCTGACCAATGCACCGGCTGTGTTCATGGACCTTATGAACCGCGTGTGCGTATGAACCGCGTGTGCAAGCCTTATTTGGACAAATTTGTCATACTGTTCATAGATCACATCTTGAGCTATTCCAAGAGCAGGGATGAGCATGAGCAACACCTGCGGCTGATCTTAGAACTTTTGAGAAATGAGCAGCTGTATGCAAAATTCTCCGAGTGTGACTTCTGGATTCGAGAAGTACAATTTCTAGGACATGTGGTTAACGAGGCAGGAATACATGTCGATCCCACCGAGATTAATGCTATCAAAAAGTGGGAGGCTCCTAAGACTCCTACAGAGGTGCGCCAGTTTCTTGGCCTTACGGGATATTATCGCAGATTCATTAAGGGATTCTCTAAGATCGCTCAACCCCTTACTGCTTTGACACAGAAGGGTATTACTTACAAGTGGGGAGATGCCCAAGAATCTGCTTTTAAATTGTTAAAAGCAAACCTTTGCAGTGCACCTATACTATCACTACCCGAGAATACAGAGGACTTCGTGGTGTACTGTGATGCGTCTATCCAGGGGTTAGGGTGTGTGCTAATACAGCGTGATAAGGAATTAGCGTATGCTTCACGTCAATTGAAGGTTCATGAGAAAAATTTCACCACCCATGACTTGGAACTAGTAGCAGTGGTTTTTTCTCTAAAGATGTGGAGGCATTATCTTTATAGAACAAAGTGTACGATCTTCGCCGATCACAAGAGCCTCTAACACATAATTGATCAGAAGGAGCTGAACATGCAACAACGTCGATGGGTCAAGCTTTTGAATGATTATGACTGTGCCATCAAGTATCATCCAGGGAAGGCTAATGTAGTAGCAGATGCCCTGAGCCGAAAGGAAACAAAACCGAAACGAGTGCGAGCTTTACAACTTACAATAAATTCTAAACTTCCTGATAAGATACGCGAAGCCCAGGGCGAGGCTTTGAAAGAAGAAAACATCAGGCTTGAAACTTTACATGGTGCTGAAAGCACCTGGAACGAAAGACAGATGGTCTTCAATACTTCATGAATCGAGTCTGGATACCACGTTTTGGGGATCTCAGACAACTGGTGCTCGATGAAGCTCACACCTCTCGGTATTCGGTACATCCTGGTTCGGACAAGATGTACCAAGATCTCAAAACTCTTTATTGGTGGCCGAACATGAAAAAAGAGATAGCTACTTATGTTATGAAGTGCTTGACTTGTGCTAAGGTTAAGATTGAATATCAGAAACCTTCAGGCTTGCTCCAGCAACTAGAAATCCCTATGTGAAAATAGGATGGAATTTCTATGGACTTTATCACGAAGCTCCCTAGAACGCCAAGTAGGCATAACATGATATGGGTCATCGTCGATCGTTTGACCAAGTCAGCACATTTCCTTGCAATAAAGGACACAGACAAGCTGGAGAAGCTGGCCTACATCTATATCAAAGAGGTTGTCTCTAGGCACGGGGTGCCTACTCCTATCATATCGGATCGCGACGCGCGGTTTACATCTCATTTTTGGGAAACTCTCCAAGATGCTTTGGGAACTCGTTTAAACATGAGCACAGCATATCACCCTCGGACGGATGGACAAAGTGAACGTACCATCCAAACACTAGAAGATCTACTACGAGCGTGCGTGGTGGACTTTGGAAACAATTGGGACAAGCACTTGCCCCTGATTGAATTCTCTTATAACAATAGTTATCACACTTCGATTCAGTGTGCGCCTTTTGAGGCACTTTATGGACGCAAGTGTAGATCTCCCCTCTGCTGGACTGAAGTTGGGGATAGCCAACTGACAGGTCCCGAACTTGTACACGAAACTTCTGAGAAGATAGTGCAAATCAGAAACCGGATGGCTGCTGCTCGTGATTGACAAAAAAGCTACGCTGATAAACGTAGGAAACCTTTGGAGTTCCAGGTTGGGGACAAGGTATTATTGAAGGTGTCACCATGGAAGGGAGTGATACGCTTCAGGAAACGGGGAAAGTTGAACCCACGATATGTCGGACCATTCGAGATTGTCAAAACTTACAGGTTAAACTTGCTTAATACACCCAGCGGGGTACACGGTGTATCCCACGTATTGAATCTAAAGAAATGTCTGTTGGATACTACACTGGTGATGCCACTGGAGGAGATCCAGGGGGACGATCAGCTACGGTTCATGGAAGAACCAGTGGAGATTCTTGAGCTGGGCGTCAAGAAACTTAAACAAAACACTATACCCATTGTTATGGTTTGATGGGATTCCCGTCTAGGACCGGAATACGCGTGGGAACGCAGGGATCAGATGCGGCTTAAATACCCACATCACTTTACTGAACCTAGAACTATGCATAAACCAAACACTAAACGTAAAGTAGCCCTCTCAAAGTGAATTTCGGGGCGAAATTCCTTTCAACTTGGGGATGATGTGACATCCGGGAACCAAGCGCACATTCTTACATTGGCTTTACTGTTTACTTACTGAATTTCGGGACGAAATTCTTTTCAACTTGGGGATGAAGTGAAACCCCGCAATTTCAGGTTCTCACTTTAACTAAACTCTAGTTACATTCCTTGCATTCTACTTAACTAGGGTTAGCTAGATGGGACACACGTTGCAAAGTTATAGGCTAATTACTGCATGAAGTGGTAATTCGGGGAATTACCAGACCATATACATGATTAGTGAACCTCGGATGTTTGTGAACAATGAAGTTAAATAATTGTGAGTTAATTGATTGAGATTGATTGCAATTACGTGCTTCTATGATACTCTGTGAAACTGTGTGCAAACTATATATGATTACGTGAACTTAAACCGAATACGTTAATAAAAATCATTAAAGGTGGACCATTAGGATGGTTGGGGTCTCAACACATGGGAATACACTTATTATGGTCCAAAATAGCGAAAACATCGAAGAAAACACGCTATACAACGAAGCAGGCCACCCGGTGCGGGCCGAAGAGGAGTGAGCGGCCGCTCACTCCCTCCGAGCGGCCGCTCACGGGAGACTGACGCAACCAAACCGCCTTAAACTTGTATTTAAGCAACCTTAAGCCTCTTGTATCCCCAAAACTCAAACCCTAATCGCCCCTACTGCCCTATTTACGAAATATTAACCCCTAAACACCTGCTAAGGTGCATGAACATCGATCGGGAAGCTTCAAGAGCGTTCGGTTGATTTTTCAAAGAGCTTGCAGTATAATCTTTAATCTATTATGCTTTAATCTTCTTAATATGTTTTAAAAACCTTATAACTAAGTTTTTCCAGGTCTGAAACCTTTCTATAAAGATTAAAACTTGAAGTTTATAAAGATTTAATGGGTTACACATGATCCTATGCGATTAGTGATATGATAGGTTGCTTGTTGCGCAAGTTTGTGATGTTCTTGATGTTTTAGGCTACTAGGGTTTATGAATGATGATGATTATGATGTATCATTAGGGTTCTGATTAGATTTGGCTCTTATTAATGTTGTACGATGTTTGTTGGGTTTTGTTAATTGATAATATGCAACAAGGGTGTGATATAATTGATAACATTGCATGATTAAAATCTGGACAGAATCTGAATGTCAACTTGTAGGGTCTGTTACGTGACTTAAACATGATGGTTTTGATGATTTCTTTGCATGGTTGTATTATACCTGGTCTCAGCTTTTCATAATGGGTAAAATCTAGTGATTTTGACGTCGTTTGAATAGTTTTTGGAATTTTCTTTGAATAAAGGTCATATCAGATTTTCGGATTAACTAACTGAGTCAACTTTAAACAATCATAACTCGAGTTTTAAAAGGAATTAAGTTATGAAATTTGGACAGTACATTAACATTGGAATAACTCGTCTTTTCCAAGTGGATTCATCCTGTTTGGATGAATACACAATTTTTGGGAATTTTCTACTAAACTGACCTGTTGTGGAAATTTTCTGGACATAGCTGTGTTGTTCGAATTTTAATAATTTTTGTGTTTGATTTTAAGGCAAAACAAAAATATGGGTTAGCAACTGAATCCCAATGAATACTCAGTAAAAATTGGGGACTCTAATTCATTCGTTAAGTATTTTAAATACTTCATTTTTCACAGCGCACAATCTGTCCTAAAAACGCAGATTGTGTACGGGATCTTGATGTGCCTATTTGGAGTCTTATATGGTATGTATTTGATATGAACTTGTATGGGAACTTGTATGAGATGTATTTGAGGTACTAAACTGATAATAATCACTATGATCACCAACGGGTCCGTAGGGTTTACTTATGCATGTAGAATCACTAGGTGTCACTTGCACGGTTTTGAACATTTAAACGGTGTGGACAAACGGGTTATATGGTGTATTGGTTATACACATATACTCACTTAGTGACACATGTAATAGGGAGTCGGTAGCACCCTATTATTTTGTGAATTTGGTTGTGAATTTGCTTGCAACCTAAGGTGAGTTTCACTACTCTTTTCTCAAACGCATGCATCTCGGGTTGAGACAACTTACTTAATGTTTCTAGTTCAGTTTGGGACTACTCTTACACATCCTGGGTTTTGGGTTCCTAGGTTCACGGGGTGAATATGCTGTTACTAATTCATGCTATATGTCCTTGATGAACTAAACCAACCCTATCATTTAAGGCCTTCAAAATACCGAATCAATTGCCAGGTGGGCATGTGGGTTACTAGTTGATAGCGATATTAGGTTTAACAAACCTCACATCGTGCTGGGAGCATGGGTGTTAACTAATAACTTAAAACATATGTCATTGTTGATGGGCAATGACCCAAGGCACTATACTCCCTGTTGTGGGAACTCGTGCATTAGTAGTTCGGTATTCGCCGGTATTAGTTATCACGAGTGGGTTAGCTACCCCTGGCATGTGAATTAGCTGTTTACTTATGGACGGGGAGGCCGACGTTCTTACTTGTTATGTGGTCTGGGAGACCGACGCTTTTACTTGGTTACGTGGTTTGGAAACCTACGCTTTTACTTACTAACCTACTTTACTTAGTGAACTCACCAACATTGTTTGTTGACCCACCATTTACATGCTTTTACAGGTAGTTAGCTTCTGGTGTCACGATTAGGAAGCACTGCATGTTCACTGCATTTGGGTCTTGGGCATACACCTAAATTATATATCATGCTTATACGTTTTCTTTCATATGGTTTTGAGTTGGGCGCGTTGTTTTGCGCATGTTTTATAAAAGGTTTTATTTGGTTACGCTTCCGCAGCTTAACTAAACATGGTTTTTGGAAAACGAACTAAATGGTTTGGGCATTTAGAGTTCGTTCACATGACTTATGTCTATGGGATCCTGGTAGGTCATGCGCCTCGCGGTAAAACCCCAAAGTGGAAATTTGAGGGTGTGACATCTGATGAGCATGAATCTGTTTATTCTAATTCGGAGAGTGAAACTGACTCGGAAGCATGTATCAACTCGTTGGATGATAAGATTGATCAATATTTAGCCGAAGAACACCTTTTGAGGTTCCACATCCTCAGAAACATCCTAGACCAATGAATCAATAAGTAAACAAAAGTTAGAAAAATGATTAAGTTTACAAACCCGTCAAAGTTTTCTATCGGATGGAAGGATCCGATAAGATTATCTCTGACGAGGAGTATCCGATTAAATTTGCAAATTATTCAAAAATCAAGAAAATTTGGCAGGAGAGTACTATTTGGTTTCCTAAACATGAAAGGACCAATGCTGTGCCTCCTGAACTTTTAAAGAAATTATATTGTGATACTCCTAAAGAACCAAGAGTTCATGTCACTGAATTCATTAAGCCAAAAGAAAAGGCTAATGGATTTCTTTAACCGGCTTACTCAATGGAACCCGCTCCAATGAGTTTAAGACGTAGATGTGTTGATGATCAATATCCGATCAATTCCTACGCAAAGCCGAATGCGAAGAATGTTTTTGAGGAATACCGTGCATGTTTCAAATGCGGGGAGAGAGGGCATTTACTTGCTCACTGCCCGTATGTGAGACACAAAAGGCACGAAGTTGAGAAGATGCAACTTTATAGAAGTCCGGTTGACAATCATAGTTATCCTCAAAGACAGTTTGTCCCTCAAAGACCACCATTTTCTAATCAAAATAATTATTTTCAAAGGAGGGAAAATCGTCAATTTACCTATGATCGTAGAAACCGGATTGCTATGGAAAAGAAACTGAAGAAACCAATGGTGAACTTCACTAATGATAAACATAAGGTTGTTCCTAAACCAGCTGTTAAATCATCGGTTGGACCTGTATCTGTTAAATCAGATAAGGTAACTAACAAAGTTTCTTTCACGAACAATACAAAGAAACCGGCTGAGAAACAAAAATCACAGATCATGATTCTGAAACGTTCTGAACAATCTTGGTCACCATCGGGTTCTCCAGGTGCTTCTACCTCAAATGCTAATGTGAAATCACAAAGTGAGAAAGTTTTGATAGATCAGAAAAAGGTCGATTCAAAACCGTGTGTTTGTGAGAATGAATCTTTGAAGCCTAACATTCAATGACCCAAGACCAAATAGGCTTGGTCCCCCGAAAGAACTAATTGTTTTCCTCGATGTGTGCAGGGAGCTCCAGCTGGCCTTGTTAGCAGTCTTTGAATTGTCGACAGTGGAGCTTCTGGTCACATGACTGGTAATTTAACGCAGCTTTTCGATATCAATATGAGCTTTGTTATCAAGTTGAGTCATTGCGGGAAACAAATCGATTATAATCTGTTAAGTGTTAGCCAAATTTGAGACAAACAGTTTTCTGTACACTTTGATGATAAATCCTGCTATATTCTGACACCCGATTTCGTCATCCCAAAAGAATGGATCATGTTAAAAGCAACAAGAGTGAACAATTTGTACATTCTTGATATGAGCAAATCAATGACAACCCAGGGCCAAGTCACGTTTTTTCTATCCAAAGCTATAGAAAAAGGATCGATAATGCGGCATAGAAGGATGGGAGATGAATCATTTGGTGAAGAACGGGCTTGTGGAAGCAGTAAATGTGAATCATTTTCATCTCAATGACAAGTGTGTGAGTTGCAAAAAGGGGAAACAACAAAAACAGTCCCACAAACCAAAGAAAGTGAACTCTGTAGAAATGCCACTTAAGCGTTTGCATATGGACCTTTTCGGACCTGTCAAGCGTAAGAGTCATTATGGAGAGCTTTACTGTCTTGTGGTTACTGACGATTATTCATGATTTTCGTGGGTGATGTGCATGCAACACAAAAATGAAACGTTCAATAACTTGAAGGTTCTGTTCACCCGATTGGAAAATATCTACAATTTGAAGATAAAAAGAATTCGTAGTGACAACGGGTCGGAGTTCAAGAATTCTCAGATGGATGCACTCTGTGAAGACAAAGGAATTCATCATGAATATAGTGCTCCGTATACTCCACAACAGAACAGTGTTGCAGAGAGGAAAAACAGGACTCTAATTGAAACGGCAAGTACAATGCTTGCAGATTCAAATCTTCCAGTGATGTTCTGGAACGAAGCCATTTATGCAGCTTGTTACACATTGAATCATGTATCAACGGTGAAGAAGTTCGGCAAAACTTCTTAGGAGCTGTTGAATAGACGAAAGTCGAATTTGGAGTATCTACAACCATTTGGGGCACCCTGTACGATGTTGAATCCAACTGAAAAGTTTTTACCGAAAGCTGAAGAGGGATACTTTGTTGGATATTCAACCTCGCTCAAACGGGTATTCAACAAAAGAACTCGATAGGTTGAGGAGTGGGCGAACGTAGAAGTACAACATTACACCCAGAACGTACAAGGCAGTCGTCTTGACTGGATGTTTGATTACAAAGATTTCTTTGAATCATTCAATCAAGATAACATGGTTCAAGAAGCTGTTCAAAGACTTTATTACGAGTGTGAAAACATAGTAACCTCACCGTTGGTGCGTCCGATCACCGTAACTCCTCCAACAGTTTCTAATGATACTAACGTTCCTGTAGCTGAAGAAGAGGTTTTCCAATACGGGTAATGATTAATTGTCTAATACGGGTAATGATTTGGACATGGCAGAGAATCTAACTACTCATATGGGAGTTCAAGTACCTGATCATCCGGAATCTCGGATTCATCAGATTCAACCGCTCAAGCAAGTTATTGGTGACCCCGGGAGCAGTGTCATGACAAGAGGAAAACTTCGTCGTGCAACTTCACATGACAATTTAGGAGCCCTAGCTTTATATGCTAAAATTCAAAAATCTGGTTGTCAGAATGACTGGTCCTTTGCTTGTTATGTTTCCCAGGTTGAGCCGCGGACCTACAAGGATGCTCTATTGGATGATGCTTGGGTTGAAGCTATGTAGGAGGAATTGTTGCAGTTTCAGAAACTGGGTGTTTGGACACTTACAGATTTACCTCCAGAGAGGAAGAAAATAGGAACGAAGTGGGTTTTTAAATGTATGAAAGATGATCAAGGCGTAATCGTAAGAAACAAAGCTCGGTTGGTCGTTCAGGGTTTTCATCAAGTTGAAGGAATAGGCTATAATGAAATCTATGCACTTGTGGCACATACAAAAGCTATTCGTATGTTTCTAGCGTATGCTTCTTACAAGAAGATCAAGGTGTATCAGATGGATGTGAAGAGCGCGTTTCTGTACGGTGTGGTCAAGGAAGAGGTATACGTCTGTCAACCTCCAGGCTTTGAAGACCCTATCCACCGGGATAAGGTTTACATACTCAACAAAGCACTGTATGGTTTGCACCAACCTCCACGGAAATGGTATGAGGAGATGGGCACGTACCTACTTTCAAAGGGATTCAAACGAGGTTTGGTAGACTGTACCCTGTTCACAAAAAGAACAGAGGGTGACTTGCTTCTCGTTTAGATATATGTTGACGACATTATTTTTGGATCTACTAATGAGCTTTTATGCAGAGAGTTCGAAAGAGTCATGTAGGAAAAGTTCGAGATGAGTGCAATGGGGAAATGCAGTTTTTCCTAGGCTTTCAGGTGGATCAACTGCCAATGGGTATTTTCATTCACCAGACGAAATACGTATATGAATTCTTGAGCCGGTTCCAGATGGAAGATTCAAAGCCTATGGATACCCCGATTCAACCTAATCACGGGATTGGAGTTGCCGCTAAGTGGGAGCTGACAGATCCTTTCACATACAGAGCAATCGTCGAATCTCTGATGTATCAGACTACATCTCGACCAGACATAATGTTCGCCACGTGTCTCTTTGCTAGATTCCAATGAAAGCCAAAACGAAGTCACCTAATAGCTGTCAAGCGAATCCTAAGATATCTGAAGGGTTGTCGTCGAGGGGACTTTAATACCCTAATGATGATAATTTTGACTTTGTTACTTTTAGTGATGCAGATTGGGGCGGTTGTAACAAAGACAGCAAATCCACAATGGCTGGATGTCAATTCTTGGGGAGCAGGCTCGTGACCTGGCAGTGTTAGAAGCAGACAGCAGTTGCACTATCTACTTGCGAAGTCGAATACGTGGCAACCTCGAGTTGCTGCTCACAGGTTTTGTGGATTCAACATCAGATGCGCGACTATGGTTTGCAATTTCTTAAAACCCCAATTCAATGAGACAATGAAGCCGCCATAGCACTCACTAAAGACATGGTTAATCATTCTAAAGCTAAGCATATCCGGATTAAGTATCACTTTATCCATGATTGCTATGCCAAAGAGTTGTTTGATATGGTTAAAATCCACACTGACTATCAGAGGGATGATCTTTTTACCAAAGCTTTTGACAAATCCAGATTCGAATTTTTATTAAAAGCTAATGGTATAAAAGAAAAACAAGACTAATCATCACCTCGGTTTATCACTTTTTGTTTTTTAACTTTCATTTTTTACTAATTTTTCAGAAAAATCAAAAACCCTAAAATATGTTTTACATTTCAGGGGGAGTCTTTATTCAGAAAAACCAAAAACATTGAAAAATTCAAAAAGCCATAAAAATCAGAAAAACCTAAAATGATTTTCCAAGAGTAAAAGAGGAAATGATAGTATATCAGTGGGGATCTGACACATGCTAAAGAATTGAAATGCTATATGAGGCGTGTGTTAATTCTGTGTGATGTGCTCGTAGGTTTCGTAGACTTATTACTGCGTGCCTTAGTGATACAAACATAACGAACTACTCGCTAGTGGCTGAACACCTCATGGGCATATGGTCTTAGTACCGTAATTTCGTTTGATATGGTTGCCAAAATCTGAGGTTTCAGATCGTTATGTTAATTGTTATCCAGGGTATCTTGATTGATCTTTTGTCGTATTGATTTGCGGACCTCGATTCAATCAAGATATTTGCTAAAAGAGCTTATATGCCAAAACTTGAAAGTTACCGAATTGAGGAACTTTATGTATAATAATGATCAAATATCATTTAATGCATCGTATCAATTCTATGATGAAAATCATTGACTGATATCAGCCTCAACCTGGTATATATGCACATGTTACTCTGCTGCATTAATTTGCTGACCTATATACCTCTGTGCTATATATCTTGTAATATAACGGATAACATTTGGCATAATCACGCGTTATGACGAAGCTTTGTTCAAATTCCTTCATACGGGAGTATGTCGTGTGCGTGGGAACCATAAGCTTGTTAGTTATAATACACCTATTTGCGTATCATTTTAAAGTACTGCATAACAGTCTGCATGTGAGCTTATATGGATAATAATATCAGCAGTTCTCGGATCACACATTATCTTTTAATGATAATAAACAACAAAGATCAACGGTGTGATCAGATTTCTCAAAAACTGATACGATCCTCTTACCGGAAATTACAAAATGTTTACTGCTTTATGTTTACATTTCTGCATTTTACATTCATTTTGGCAAAATATACAAAAACCCAAAAGGATTTTAGGTGTGTTTTAGCATAAATTTCAGAAAATCCAAAATTTGTTTTTACATTTCTGTATTATTTTTGATAACCGATGGTGATTGATGGTTAATATTCTGAAATTTGATAGACCAATTTGAGTTTTGTATCATTCAAATGTAAAATGATGAATGTTTAAAAGTTAAAATGTGTGAAAATGATTGAACGGGATTCGATTTTCAGATTTGGTAAAATTTTCAAAAATCCAATTGTACTTTCGCCCCTTTGTTGGGTTGAAGGTACATTTGAGACTACATTAGAACCTAAAATTGAGGTCGAATGAGAGTGTTCTAATGACTTTTGTTCATTCGAGCCCTTTTGCTTCTTTCAAACTTTTCAGTAGGGTCGAAGGAGGATGAAGTTTCTCATTCGAACCCCATTAGGGGTCGAATGTAGCAGCCTATATATATACCAGTCCTCATTCGAACCTCATTACAAAATTTTTCAAAATTTCAGACTTACCCTCACCTTGTTGCCCTTGCTTTTTCAACTTTATAATCTTGTTCCTCGTTTGTTACTGATCATTTTGATATATAAAACACAGGTAATGGACTTGAATCAAGATCAGAATCCTTGATTTTATACCTGAAACCCTAGCTTTCAAATTGGACCCTTTAATGACATGCTTAGGATCAATTGTTGATTGTGACTATGTTTTCGATAGTTTTAGGGGGAGATTATACCAAAATCTAGGTTAATAACAAAGCAGATTGATTGATTGATCATTCAAACCTTTAAAAACCCTAGATTTTATTGAAAACTATCAAAAACATGTTAATTGGTAAAATTGATAGTTAATAAGTGTTAGTCGGCCATGTTAGGAACATAAACGAACAAAAATTTGATGTTAAAATCATCTGAATTGAACTTGGTAATTCAATTTTGTTCGTTTTTAATAAATTTCATGTTTTGTTTTGCAGATTCCAAATGATTGAACAACGAAACCCCGAGAAACAAGTTGCAACATCAGAGAAACCTGCTGAGAAAGGGAAAGAAGAAGAGTTATTGTTCGAAGCAGCACACAATGGTTGTGCGTTTATCGGGGAGGTTAAACAACGCGCTGAATTTTCTGCAATAGTTGATTTTCTAAGACGTTGCAGAGTGATTTATGCCATTGCAACAACAACAACAATCTATAAAAATCATTATGATGACTTTTGGAAGAATGCTAGAGTTGATTTCTGGGAACACAAGACTGCCATAGTGAGCAAGATTCAGGGAGAACTAGCTATTGTTACACAGGAAGATATCCGAGAAGCTTTAGATTTGAAGGATTCTCCTACAGATCCCAGGGTATTATCATGGATTGAACAGAGAAAGTGTTTTCTTCGCATGAAGTATAATGGTCCTATAACTGATGGTCTGCTCCACAAAGCTAAGCTATGTACTCAGTTTAAGTATCTGGCATATGTGATTCTACATGTATTCGAACCTGTTTGTGGAGGATATGATGTATGAGAAAGAGCATCAGTTCATTGTTGGTTGCTTTGATCCTCAATAAGCCATTCAATGTTTCGGGAATGATACTTGATCATATGTTAGAACTGTTGAAGGGACAGAAAGTTGATAAGTTCTTGATGTATCCGAGGTTTCTGCAAATGATTTTTGACAGAAAGTATCCTACACTGAAGAAAGATCCGAAGCAGATTCTAGTTCACAGTCACATGAACATAAACACATTGAGTAGAATGAAGGCGTACAAAGGTGTTCCGGAAAATGAACGACTTCCATTCAAGAATTTGTTTGGACATCTGATAAATCTAAACTACAAGGATCCAGGTGAAGGCAAAGCTTGAAATAAGGATAGTGAATCTGATAATGATGATCCTTTATATCCAGTTGATCCTATTGCAAAAAGGAAGCATCAAGTGATAAATAAAGGAGCTAAGGGAGGTAAAGGGAAAGGCAAGGCAAAGATTGTTGAGGTTGAAAAACCAAAGAGAAAGAAGAGTGTGGCAAGAAAGAAAACTGGTAAAACAAAAATGATGTTGATTGATGAAGAGTCTGTTGATTCAAAAGAGACTCAGGATAATGAAGAATGGGATTATGGAAACGAAACTGTCAAGATCACTAAGCCCAAGGCCACTGTGGCTGGTGAGAGTGAGAGTTTAAATAAGACTATTGAAGAACAACAACAGAAGAGTCCAATCACTGTTGATGAAGATGATCTTGAACTTACAATAGAAGATCAAGACTTTATTGGATCTCCTGTTATGGGTGAAAAGCAAAGGAAGCCAAAGTTCAAAACCATGGCTAAGAGGGATAACAAAGATAATCCGAAGAAGAAAAGAGATAGAGAAGTTGAATTGTTGACAGCAGGAAAGAAAGTACCTGAGAGTGTAACTTCAAAAGCTGCTACTCCAGTTACATTCCCATGTGCTAAGAAACAGAAGAAATCAACTGCAGAACCTCCTTCAGATTTTGAGACAACATTTGGAAATGCGTTGAATATGTTTCAAAAGAAAAAGTCTCCAATTGCTGAATCCTCTGCACCGAAAGTTACCGTTTCAGGTGATGTTATGGAAGCAGTGAATAAGAGGATTGATGATATGATGAAAGCATTTAATGAGCAACAGAGGGGGATTGAGAAACTGATGAAGAATGAGGAGACAATGTTGAAGATTGTCGTATCATCCAAAGAAAATCAAGATGAATTGGAAGAAAAGTTGAAAGCACATCAAGAAGATAATAAGATGTTGGTGATTCGAGAGAAGAAAAATTCTAAGAAGATTAAAGTAGTACAGATTGAGAACACCAAGATTAAAGCTAGAAACAAAGAGATGAAGAAACTTTTGGATGATTTATACTCAAAAGCTCCTCAGCTTAAGGGTACAGAAGAAGAAGATAAGGAGGATGATGAGGAGAAAGTTGATTTTGAAGACTCGGATGATGAAAAGGAAGATAATGACGAGTCTGATGATGAATCTTCAGATGATGATGACGCTGGAGACAGGTCGGGTAATAAAAAGGATGATACAGCTGATGATGATGATTCTGAAGATGATGATGATGTTAGTAAGTTCAGTTATGAAGAAAGGAAGAATAAGAAAGGAGACGCAGGTCAGTCTAGTTCTAAGAAGACGCCTGGTGAGAACGTCGATGATGACGATATATTCTGGACTGAGAAGGTCAAATCTTTGTCTGAAGAGGATAAAGCTTTGTATAGATAAATGTTGAACAGAAAGGTCTGGGCTATAGAATTGACTGGGAAATTTCCAGAAATCTTTGAAGCTAAGATATGAAGTATGAGATTGAGTACAATGATCCTGATCTTGAGGAAGGAGAAGTGTCTGCGGCATTTGCGAAAGAGATTCGGGAAGGTATAGCACTGTAGGCAGGAAAGACACTAGACGAGATAATGACTGAACAGGTGTAACCAGACATTCCTGAAAAGGATGTTGGTAATCATTCTGATGATAAACAGACTCCAGAGCGTGAGGAGATTGAGATTGAGGATATCACTCATGAAGAATATCCGGAATACTTCACAAGCAAAGAAAATGAAGTATTTCCAGATCTGAATGAAGTAATGTTGAATGAAGCAGAGTATCTAGCAAAAAAAAAAAGAGCAAAGAGTTTGTGAAAGAA
Source organism: Ambrosia artemisiifolia (assembly GCA_032199755.1). Lineage (NCBI taxonomy): Eukaryota > Viridiplantae > Streptophyta > Magnoliopsida > Asterales > Asteraceae > Ambrosia > Ambrosia artemisiifolia. The sequence goes on from CM063513.1 coordinate 28,531,059, forward strand.
GTGTTTAATGATGATAATCAGAAACCAATGGGAGAGCAAGTTGATGCTTTGAAAACTTTGTTGAAGAATTTGAAAGAATTAGATGAGAAAAGACCAAAACCAGAAGCTCAGGCAGGATTTTATAAATATCACAATCAATTGTTCAAGGGAAGAGCATTAGGTTGGAAATACTTGAGACAATTGAGGTGCATTGGTGTTAAATGGTAGAAGGGAATCTTGTACTTCTACAGATTTCATGATTTGAAGACTCTACCGTACTGGGCGGTAAGAGATATTTGTAGATTTACAATGACGAGAGCTTCTGGAAATAATGATGTGGTGGGTTGGTTTGCTGAGAAGATGACTTGGGAGAGTAGAACTAAATGTAACATGAAAAGATCCAGATATGATTATTGACAAAAATATGATTAACACTAAAAATCAACTAAAACATAATTATATGAATTAACGTTATAACAATAGGATCGATCATTACCTTGATAAAATTGTATGATTATATAGTATGGAAGATTTTGAATTGGTTTTGGAGAAACAATATGATACCTTATTGTTTATCTTGGCACAAAGACATAATATTATGAAAAGATCATGATATTGACAAACAAAAATTGGATTAACAATAAAAATCAAGTAAAACATAATGATATGAATCAACGTTGTAAAGTAGGATCGGACATTACCTTGATAAAATTGATTGATTATATACGATGGAAGATGTTGAATCGGTTTTGGATAAACAATATGATACATACTCTGTATCTTGGCACAAAGACATAATATTATGAAAACATCCGGATATTGACAAACAAAAATTTTATTAACAAAAAAAATCAAGTGTAACAGTATGATCGATCATTACCTTGATAAAATTGAATGATTATATCCGATGGAAGATGTTGAATCGGTATTGGAGAAACAAAAGCTTATGAAAATGAAGGAGGAGGATAGAAAACTTTCTTAGGAAGCATAGGAGAGTTATTTTTGGAGAATGAAAAAAAAACGGTTTATATAGGATACATCCAGAGCTCCATTTTCAGTTGGATCCTATGTGGACACTCTCTAAGGTCTCCACTCAACCAATGTCTGTTGGGTTCATTTGATACCACAGTTACCAGAACATAGACTTTTGGTAGTTGAAATGAATGTTTACTAGTCAAGGGACTAGAGTTGTATATAGTCCTTAGTTGCTAGGGTTTTATGACTGACGTTGTACTTATCTTTAGGGCCTTGCATACTTGTGTTAAGTATGCAGGCCCATTTTGTCAGCCTATATATAGAACACTTAGGGCAGCTCATTTCTCTAGGGTTTTGGTGGTCAAGATAGCACAAGTAATCTGGTGCGTATTTGTTTAATCCATGGTGTATTTAACGTTTGATTATCAATGGAAATATCAGTTTTGATTATCTTGTGTGTTGGTTGCTTATTGTTCATCTAGTGTCTTTCGGTTTTATAAAGATTCATCACTCAAAACACCTAATCAATATGTGTTTCTGAGTGATAACAATCATTTGCACTTAAAGATCTAGATTATTGGGACTTATAATTTGGTAACAGAGCCTTCGTGCTCTTGATTGTATCTGTTTTGATACCAAAACCCTCGTCTAGTTGATTTCTTGAAGTTTTTATAAACATTCATCTATGTTCTTATCAAAAGTGATTCAGAAATGGTTTAGATTCGTGTTTTTATAGTGTTAATAAGTGATTCTAACTAATAGATAGATTATCCTAACATTTCAGATCAATTGAAACAGTTTTGGATCAGATCGGAATGTTTTTGAGTGAGTTTTTTCAAAGGTTTTAGACAGCTGGGCGTACTTAATTCATAACTAGCGTATTGATTTCTTATAAGTGCGTACTTGATATTTAAACCTTCAAAGTTTTAAAGACCTTCGTCTCCGCGTATTTAACTAGGGTTTCTGCGTACTTGTAAGAAAACCCTAGTTATCTACGCACTTGTCATAAAACTGCAGTCTTTGTATATTTATCGAGGGTTTCTGCGTACTTATAAAAGAACCCTAGCTATTTGCGTCCTTGTCATCGCAGCGTATTTATTCAAAGGCTACGTATTTATCTGGAGACGAGCAATTGATTGTGTATTTGTTGATATTTCAGGTTGGCTGCGTACTTGTTCTGTGTGTGTCTTGATTTTCCTGCGTACTTACCAAAGGAAACTTTGGGGACAGTGATTTAGTCTTCTGCGACTTTATCACGGTGTACTTGTTTAGTGTGTTTGGGTGGTTACTCCGCCCAACGTACTTGTGCCTTCTGATCATCAGACTCAATTCGATGACTGCGTACTTAAGACTGTTGGACTTCAAATATTATGATCTGACATAAAATCAACTTAAAACAATGTCTGGTAACAATAACAATCTCGCTATGAATCCTATAACCCAAGCTGAACTGGAAACTGGAACCATAACCCGCATTCCCATGTTAAAGGGTGCGGAAGACTATGGAACATGGAAGAACCGTATGAAAGCTTTCTATTATGTGAATGACTTTACCCAATGGACCTCAGTTCAACTCGGACCTCACGTCCCAATGAGGACCACAGATGCAGGAGAGGTGTTCAACTCTGATCCAACTACTTATACATATCTTGATAAGCAGTTGTTGCTGCATGATCACAACGACCAGTCGGTGCTCTCACCATGGCTTTGTCGAATGATGTGTACAACATGTTCGAAGAATAAACCTCTGCTCATGATTTGTGGTTCGCGCTAAGTGAGTACTTTGAAGGAAATGCAAAAATGATCTAGAACAAACAAGATATGGTGCAAAAGGAATATGATATGTTCCGGAGTATTCGAGGTGAAAGTCTGTCATCCCACATTGACCTTAATTTCGTGTTTTCTAATGATAAAAATGCATATAAACCGTCTGTGTTTGTACCATAACTAAAACAGAACAGGTTTGGAAAATTTCTCACTGAAGAAAATTTGTTCAATCATCTACAAATATTTCATGTTCTGAAGACTCAGAAAGTGAAACAGGTCATTTAAGTTGTGAAGACTCACAGAGTGACACAAAGAGCACCATCAGTACTCACGACTGTAGTATAGATGAAGAATCAAGTGGCAGCAAAAGTGAATCAAGCTCAAGCTCAAACAAGATCAAGCAAAGAACATCACAACCATCATCATCCAGATCTTCTAAAAAAAAAGCCTCAAAATTCAAAATGTTTTAGATGTGTCAAAGAAGGACATGTGGTTAAAAAGTGTCATTTAAAACATCAACCACAAAATGATTTCAAAACTCAAAACTCTTTTTCTGATCAGATCAAAAACCTTCAAGAAACAGTAAAAAGTTTTGTTAAAACCACACAGTTTTGGAAGAGAAAAGAGTCAATCAAGGGTGAAAATCATGATAGATCAAAACTAAAGCAAACATGGATTCCCAAAGTTAACTAAATACATGTTTTGATCGTCCATGTACATAGATCTTCTTGTAATTATTTTCTGTTTTTGTTTTTTTAGAATAAGCTGTAGAAATGGTTGATAGCTCTTATGAGATATCTGTGGCATGTTGATAGCGGCGCTTCAAGGCATATGACTGGGCTGAAAGAACTCCTCAAGAACTATCGATTCATTGACGGAGAATTTGTCGCATTCGCTGGAAATGAAAAGGGTGGAATGATTGTCGGAATAGGAGATGTGGTCTCCAACGCCTTGACTCTAGAAGCTGTCAACTACGTTCCAGAATTGTGCTACAATCTTTTGAGCATATCACAAGTCTGTGACAAAGGAATCTCGGTGTTGTTCAACGACATGGAGTGCATCTTTCTAAAGCCAGGATTTAAACCACCCCCTAACATGATCATGTTGAAAGCCCCCAGACAGAATAATACCTATGTGATAAACATGAGAGATGCCAAGTCTGAATGTCCAATGACTTGTCTATTGTCTAAGGCATCTAAGTCTGAGTCACTGTTATGGCATAGGCGATTGGGGCATGTGAATTTTAAAAACATAAACAAACTTTCTAAATTAAATCTAGTTCGAGGTCTTCCTTCCAAGGAATCCCTTTTTCTGAAAAATGTTTAGCATGTGCCAAAGGAAAACAACACTAGAAATCGCATAAATCCAAAACAGTGAACACAATTGACTCCCCACTTCAATTATTGCATACGGATCTTTTTGGTCCAATCTGTGTTAAGCGTTTTGGCTAAGAAATCCTATTGTTTGGTGATTACAGATGACTTCTCTTGCTTCACATGGGTGTATTTCTTAGAATTCAAAAGTGAGGCTGCTGAAACCTTGATGTTGTTTGTTCCTCTAATTGAAAAGATAATCAAATTGAAGGTAAAGTCGATCAGAAGCAATCAGGGAACAGAATTCAAGAATTAAAGCTTCATCTTTTTCTGTAGCAGCAAAGGAATTCATCTTCAGTATAGTGCCACAAGAACCCCTCAGCAGAATGGAGTGGCTGAAAGGAAAAACAGCACACTCGTTGAAGCTGCAAGGACTATGCTCATTGATTCTAAGCTGCCAATCATCTTCTGGGCAGAAGCCGTGAATACTACCTGTTACGTACTAAAAAGGGTCTTGATAGTCAAGTCATGAAGAAAACTACTTATGAACTGCTCTTCAAAAGAAAACCGTTAATCGAATACTTCAAACATTTCGGATGTTCATGCGCTCTTTTGAACAACTATGAGAACATAATGAAGTTCGATGCCATAGGAGATGAATGCTTCTTTGTTGGATACTCATCAAGTGAAAAAGCTTATCGAGTATACATCAAACGCACCAAGATGGTTTTTGAGTCCTTCTTTGCTGATTGGCAGGAATCCAACATCACAAATACCAGAACTAGTCCTGATTGGTTTTTGATGTGGATGTTGTTTTCAACAATTTTAACATACATGAAAATCAAGTCATTGAGAATCAAGCAACTGATCCCTCTCCATTTGAAGATATTCTCTACTCTTCTGAAGATGCTGCTGCACCTTTCACCACCCGCTTCTCTCCACTAGTAGCTGATCTGATCTTCCCTTCTCAACCCATAAATGGTGATACAACTGCTGAAAATTCACAATCTTCTGAAAGCACTCCAACAGCAGACGAAAAGACTTCAGCTCAGCAGTCTGTAAATGATCCATCTAGTTCTTTAGGCCCTGGAGATCATCTTTCAAATCTACATCCACAAATTCAAGAAGAGTAGAACATGGGATCAAGTCTTCAAAGAATCATCCAATTGAAAACGCCATCGCTCCAATCACTAAAGGTGTTCTTATAAGAAACAAGGCAGACAAGCTCAACACTGCACTCTCAGCATTTCTATGACAGACAGTGCCTTTCAGTATTGAAGATGCTGTCAGAGATTCAAGCTGGGTAGAAGCCATGCAAGAAGAGCTCTTTCAATTCAGAAAACTCAAGGTTTGGGAGCTAGTGGATTTATCTGAAGGAAAGTATCCTTTATGAACAAGATGGGTCTTTCACAACAAAATGGATGAACGTGGTGTGGTAATAAAGAACAAGGCCCGTCTGGTCGTTCAAGGTTTTCGCCAACAGGAAGGAATTGGCTATGAAGAGGTCTTTGCTCCAGTTGTCCGACTTGAAGCCATTCGCATCTTCTTAGCTTACGTATCATACAAAAACTTCAAAGTCTTTCAGATGGATGTGAAGAGTGCTTTCTTGTATGGAAAGATCAATGAAGAAGTCTATGTACGTCAGCCACCTGGTTTCGAGGACCCTAAGTATCCAAACAGATACTACAAATTGGACAAAGCTCTCTATGGCCTTCATCAAGCTCCTTGGGCTTGGTACGAGACTTTGTCTTCATATCTGTTGCAAAATGGATACACCAGAGGAAAAATCGACATGACCCTGTTCACCAAAGAAGTCAACAACCTCTCCATACTTGTCCAGATTTACGTAGATGGCATTATCTTTGGTTCAACTGATGAAAATTTATGCAGAGAATTTGAAAGCATCATGAAGTCTCAACTTGAAATGAGTATGATGGGGGAACTGTCATTTTTCTTAGATCTAGAGGTCCAACAGAAGGAAGATGGAATTCTCATTCATCAGGCTAAATACACAAGAGACATCTTAGCAAAATACAACTTATCAGACTGCAAACCATCCAACCCTCCTTTTGCGGCTCAAACCACACTTATACCAGATTTTCAAGCACCATCAGTGAATCCCCATACATATCGATCCATGATTAGATCATTGATGTATCTCACCGCCAGCAGACTAGACATCATGTGGGCAGTTGGATGTTGTGCCCGTTTTCAATCCAATCCTAAGCAATCTCATGTAACTGCAGTCAATAGAATCTTCTGCTACCTCAAAGGAACACCAAAACTTGGTTTATGGTATCCAAAGAGTGACAATTTTGATTTAATTGCTTACTATGATATTGAACATGCAGGTTATATGATTGATAGAAAATCTGTCTCTGGTGGTTGCCAATTTTTGTGGAATCGACTTGTATCTGGGCAGAGCAAAAAGCAGACAACGGTGTCTATCTCTACTGCTTAGGCTGAGTACACTACCGCGTCCAATTGTTGCTGTCAGGTGTTGTGGATACAAAATCAGCTGTGGGATTACGGTTTGAATGCCATGAGAACTCCCATTTTCATTGATAATGATGCTTGTCGTGACATCGTGAAGAATCCAATCGACCATTCTAAAACTAAACATATTGAGATTAGGATTCACTCCATTCCTGATGCCCATGATAAAGGATATATTCAGGTGTTACCTATGGATACTGCTGATCAAAATGTAGATATCTTTACAAAGGCTTTTGACAAAACCCGTTTCCGCCAGTTGGTAACATGGCTGGAAATGATAAATTTTGAATGATCACACCATGTCATGGTCTTTTTGTACAGTTTTGATTAAAAAAAGGACTAGAAAAATCTTATTTTCATACAAAACAAGATTTTTGGGGGAGAAAGGAATACCGGTCTATCTCTACTGCAAACTAACAAGAAATGATATGAACTAATCATATTTTGTCAGCATGTGAATAGGACCTAGAGGATGTTGCGGCTTCAAGCAACGATGTGTCGGTGGGTTCAGTCTTAAATTGAGTAAACTGCTACTTGGTGATTAATAGTAAAGTCTACACGGAAACCTGGATACCCACTGTGTATTAGGTCTGCACAAGCTGAGTCCGGTCATACATAGGTTGAGGGATTATAAGACCCAGAAAATTTTGTGCATACTCAAAAGACACCTAGGAGTGCAGGCTACCAAAGCAGGGCCAATCAACCAACTAAGAAGCAAAAGACACGCAATGTTAGTGACGTACAAATATATATATATATATATATATATATATATATATATATATATATATATATATAATAGCTCAACAAGCAATCAGATGATCATCTTCTCTACTTATGGAAACATAGACCTGAAGCTCTCATCATCTGATTGACATAATGATCACCTTCTCTGCTTATGGAAACATAGACCTGAAGCTCTCATCATTATATCTCAATAAACCTTGAGGATCGGTGTACGCCTATACCTAGCACAAGTGGGGTTCACAAATTTTCGTCAATATTACGAAAAACATGATAATTCCATCACCAAACGCATGTTGAAACACAAGAGGCATGGATTTAAGTGGACAAATATACCGACAAATTTTCTTGGGCTACAGCTATCCAACGGAAAGTTGAAATATGAGTTGACAAGTATGGTTAGTAAGATCTTATGTGCAGAAGATGAGAAACCGTTAACCCTTAATTATCTTAAATTTGTTTAAAAATTTGTTTTGGGCTTAGCGCATTTAATATTGGGCCCAGCGTACTTATCTTAAGTACGCAGGCCCAGAGTCTTTGTAAATAAATACCTCAGAACATTTTTTTATAATAGTTATTTTGTGTAAAACCCTAATCGTCACCGTCACAATAATTCATCACCATTATCATCATCATCAACGGTTCTTCAAACACCTAAAACCTTCTATAACCCCCACTTTAATCACCTGTTGATCCACATTTGTGACTCTAATCTAGTCTTTAAGCCTTGTTATTAAGGTAGATGTTCAATCGACTGATTCATTGTTGTCTTTACAGGAGTCATGAAGCCTTAATGGAGATTAAATAGGGTTTACGTTCTAGGAGATAAATATGTCTCTGCGTATTTATTTCTTGGGCTGCTTATTTTCTTCGTGGATTGGATCAGAAAACCCTAATTCTGCGTACTTGAAATCTTAAACGAAAGTTTAGGTGCCAGCGTATTTGTTAAATACGCTGGCTAGTTGGACCACAAGTCCAGTGTACTAGGGCTAGGGTTGCTGTGTCTGAGCTTCATTCTCTGTGTACTTAAGGACCTTGGTCCTTCTGAACGGTGTTTTGTCTTTGGGTGATCCGCGTACATGGTGACCTATGACTTGATGGACGGCGTATTTGATCATTGTGACCTGCGTATTTGACTCTTAAGACTATAAAAGCCTTGGACACTAACCTAAAATATGAATTTACATGTACATATTAAAGTTAAAGATTTTAACATATTACATTTGTAAAGATAAATACACTCTACGCTCATCTAAATCCATCGTCTGTCTCAGTCTAAGTCATCAGTCTTCGGTCACATGAAATCTCTAACCTGCTTTTCGTGCACATGATCAGGAAAGGATGAATCTTCCGTGGGACGATACGAGAAAGCACAACCACTCAATCAGCTTGGATACACAAGATAGCAAATTCAGATATGTTGTTTCATGGATTCGACGAAGCAGAATTGGGTATGTGGTTGAACACGATCTGCCGGTATACATAGACCACATTGAAGATTTTTGGAGATCTGGAAGATATGAGGTCGTCAACAAATGTCAGAAGAATAAACGCAACCGTTCGCAAGAAACCCGTGATCATCACTGAAGACACTGTTAAAAATGTTTTGAGATTAAAAGATCAACCAGGAGAGTACCGACACATGAAGAAACAGGATGTTCTCAGAGAGTTCAAAATATTGGGTATGAGGGAGACTTCACTTCAAGAAGCGACATAAAGAAAAGTAAGTTGAACAGAGACTGGAAGCTGATTTGCCATGTGTTCACTATGTGCATTTCCCTTAGAAAAGGAGGATATGATTCACTAAGTCTAGAATGGTCGAGTGCAATGATAAAAGTCTGCAAGAATGAGCTATTCAACCAATCCGAGATGATTTTTGATTACATGGTTGGAAATGCTAAAGCTACAACCTCAAAATTTGCAATGTATTCCAGATTCATATAGATGATGATTAACACTCAACGTTACTCCACTATTGTAGACATGTATGAAAGGATTCAACAAAGAAAACAGGAAGCAGAGCAAGCCAGACGTCAAATCACTACTGCAACAGCTTCTACTTCCACTCCACAGGCAGTTGAAGAAAGAGCTCAACAAAAGGCTAGAGGAAAGTGGCCTGCTATGGAAGAGGGTCCTTCTAAAGCCTCAAAGAAACAGAAGACAGGTTTTTGGCAGAAGGAAGAGGGTCTCTATCTGAAGAACAGTTACAATAGGCTCGTAATTTGCAGCTTATAGCAGAACAAGAAAAAGCTGAGAAAAGAAGAAGAAGAGCTAGAATGACTGAAGCTGAGACTCCAGTAGTGGAAATAGAGGAAGATAGAGAAGCTGATGAGATTGTTGTAGCCGTATTTGCTGATCAAGATCATTCTAGACTGTCCACTTCTAGGGTTTCAATCCCTAAAGGTCCTCCCAAAAAGAAGCAAAAAGCACCATCTACATCAGCTCCTGTAGCAAAACGACCCAAACCAATGCATCAAGAACTGTACGAGTCGCCGGTAAGGGAAGTTGGAAAGATAGCTGCAAAAGAGATCTGTACATTGAAGAATTCTGTCAATAACACTCAAGAGTTAAAGAAGAAACTGAAAAACATGAAGCACATAAACAAAAGCTTGGAGAAGACTGTGAAAGATCAAAGGAACCTGATCAAGTTTCAGACCAACGTTCAGATGAAGATGTTCGAGATGATTCAGGAACTGTAGAAACAACAAAACATTGAACCAAAGGTCTGTTTTGAAGAATTGTTTGATTTCGGGAAGTTTGTAGAAGAGGAGAATGGGAGAGAAAGGATAGCGGCTGAAAGTGATGTTGAAGAAGTTAGTAAAGATGAAATGCAAGAGACATTCATAGAGGTCGGTGAAGAAGAGGAAACAATATATGAATCTGTTGAAGGTTACAAGATAAGTCCTGAGAGACCAAGCTGGCTCCCAAGAAATGAAGTTACCGTACCCACTCTCCATCAGAACATTCATCATAATAAAGATGCTTACCAAGAAAAGATCATCTCTTGGAAGTATGACGGGTTGAAAGGCTTGTTCATTATGAAGCGAACAGGGGGAGTCATCCAACACTTAAGGAGTGAGCTTGATTTACAATCTCTCCCATGTTGGGATATTAGGGAACATGGAAGGCTGAACATCATCAACCCAAGTAACGACCCAATTGGAAGCGGTCTTGCAAGTCTTATTGAAAGAGAGTGTGACAGAGATTTCACTGTTTTCAAGCCACAGAAACCAAGACGTGCGGTGTCCAAGAAAACGATTGATCGTGCTACTAGCCGAGGGAAGGTCACATATGTGATAGATCCACCGAAAGTTGTTACCAGAGTTCCAATACAAGGAGAGCTTCCAGTGATGCTAAAAGACATGGATAAATGGTTTTATGATAGCTTAACTGGTGAAGTAGCGATAAAGACCAAAGCTGGTGCTGAAATTATGAGGTTGTTTGATCCGATTGATGTGTTTATGATCAACTTATCAGATTTGGCGATGCTCTTCGCAAACAAGATAAGAGTGGGAGCAGGTCAGGCGTTGTATGAAGAAGCTATGTTGTTCCAACGAGCATTTAACCGAGCAATGACAATGAAGCGTGAGATGTTAGATGTTGTGGACAAATTCAATGAAAAAGATAGAGAAAAGGAACGTGCTGAAGCTAAAAGGGCAAGGATTGAAAAGGAGAAGTCTGACAAAAATGCAGCCAATAAAGAAACACAGTCAGAATCTGTTGAAGCTCCAGAAGTGATCATTCCAGAACAACCTGTGCAGGAAGAGCATGAAGAAGGGGAATCGAGTGAAATCTCGATTTGAAGCAGAGTGTTGAAGAACTAGTAGCTATGGTCTAGGGGGAGTATTGTTGGGTTCATTTGAGACCACATTTACCAGAACATAGACTTTTGGTAGTTAAAATGAATGTTTACTAGTCAAGGGACTAGAGTTGCATATAGTCCATAGTTGCTAGGGTTTTATGACTGCCGGCGTACTTATCTTTAGGGCCCTGTGTACTTGTGTTAAGTACGCAGGCCCATTTTGTCATCCTATATATAGAACACTTAGGGCAACTCATTTCTCTAGGTTTTTGGTGGTCAAGATAGCACAAGTAATCTGGTGCGTATTTGTTTAATCCATGGTGTATTTAACGTTTGATTATCAATGGAAATATCAGTTTTGATTATCTTGTGTGTCGGTTACTTATTGTTCATCTAGTGTCTTTCGGTTTTATAAAGATTCATCACACAAAACACCTAATCAATAGGTGTTTCTGAGTGATAACAATCATTTGTACTTAAAGAACTAGATTATCGGGACTTACAAAGTCTATTCTTTTATTATATAGATAGATGAGTATAATGTTTTAAGTAATTAGGTAGTATATTTACTATGGTTTTAATTTTTATATTTTTGTATTCAGATTTTGATAGTCAAGTATGACCACAACATGAATTTTTCAATACTTGTTAAGTTTTTTCTATATTAAAAAATATTAACATAATATAAGTGTATTCCTAAATAATAAATATCAAATAACTAGCTTACACGATTTAAGCTTATTTCCAAATCAAAATACTTTATTTAAGCCCATATTATTCTTATGCTAGTTGGTAAGAATATAGTAAAAAAACAATATGTATTACTTTTGTTATGTATTTTGAACTTGGTTTTATCATTTTACAATTAAACGAGTAGTTAATGTGGACAAGTAGTTATGTAAAATATCCATAAATTGTGATTTGTGATAAGTGAAAATCATGAAAACCGATAAGGTACTACTTTAGGTATTTTCATAATTCATCATTTATAATGACGTTTGACGTACTTTTGTTGATTATATGAATTTTAAGTTGTTTATCATTTGTTATTAATATGACCCGGCCGGACTCGATACGAACCAAAAAAAATATAATATAGTGATAGCCACACAACACCTAAAAAATTATATCTACTAGGACTGTTACTGCCCATAGGTGATCTATAATTTTTTACACACGGAGCTAGGGGTCTTAAACTAATCAAATAACGAATTTTCGAATTATTCGAATCAAATTTCTCAAATTTCGCTTAAAATTCAATTTATTCTATTCGGTTCGATTCGAATAAGAAACTCAAATTCGAATTGAATTCGAATAAATTCGATTTAGTTCAAATTCACCATAAATAATTAATTTGTTTACTTTTAGTTTTAAAACTAATACAAAGTCATTATTTTTAACATATAAAATACAACTCTACAAAATTGATAAACAACAATATGTCCAAAACGGGAATAGTAAAAATAGTAGAGAGTATAGGTTGTAAGAGTTTTGCGATGTATAAGCTAAATATGTAAAATATTAAAAAGTTGTAGTGACTATGGATTTTAAGAGTTTGATTAAAATTTAGAAGTTCTTTTTTTCAATATGTATAACTGTGTATATAATAATGTGTATGTGTGTATATATATTTAAAAAATATACATGTACAGTTTTTATTCAAATTTCGAGTCAAATTTAAAATCATTTGTTAATGTTGATGAAAACTAAAATGACTGGCTCAAGTTTGGACTTTATACATGAGAGTAGAAAAGTTAAAAGGATTAACACATAAAAGAAAGATTAATATACCATAAACTATTCATATTAATAATCCTATTGTGTCTTAAGCTCCTAGGATGTTGTTTTTAAGGTTTTCCAGAGGTTGAGGATGATTATTTTCATAGGGGATGGTTTAGAGGTGAATTAGGGTTGTATTTATGAGAAATTTGGAGTTAAAAATCGATTTAAAAAAAATCCAATTTTTGGCCTGTCTGACAGCCCCTCACGTCACGCGGTGCGGTTGGGTTGTTTAGCAATGTGATGCGACGCATTCCAGTTGAGTGTGGGCTGGTTTAAGCCTAAGGCTTAGGCCGGTCCACTTATTCTTTTCTTTTCTTTTTTATTACTATTTGGGCTTGCATATTACTAATAACACTTTAAAATATCAAATCCAATATTTTATGACCCGAGTTAGCTTCTTGGTTCGTCAGGTGTCGGTTACAGACTCGGTAACGCGTTTCGCATAAATATATGAAATTACACATAAGTTCACAAATAAATTCATGAAAAGCACATAATTGCAAATAATATCAAATGAATTATTCTAAAATTATTTGTTTTGTTTTTCACCAACGTTCGTGGTTCAAGACTCGTGTATGCGATCCGTTAATTCCCTGAATTACCGTTTATGCAGTAATTAACCTATAACGGTGGACCGTGCGACTCAATTAACTAACCATAGTCAAGTAAAATGCTACGAATATATGTATAAGTTAATTAGAGTTTAGTTAAAGTATTAACCTAAAAATGCGAGGTATCACACAGTAGACAAGCTTCATTTAGAATATGTATTTAATGTTATTGTAAGGGTATATAGATAAATTTATAAAATTTAATTAATATATTGTATTCATCTAAATCATCTACCTAAGTTAAACTAACAAGTTATTTTCAAAATATACACTTTCAAACAAACCTAACTTTTGGTGAATGATAGTTTAGGATAGAGTGTTAAGATAAAAATGTAAGATAAATTTTGATATGTCTATAATAAATTTTGATATATGTATGATAAATTTTGAAATTTATTTAATAAAGTGTCTTGCTTAATGAAGTAGAGAGAGAATCGGCTAGGAAGGACTTATAAAATATTTAAAGTTTTACTGTTATGTCCTTTGTCATTCTATACTCAATTAAAGTTACTTCTTAATAGGGTTATTCAAAAAAGTGCTGGCTCGTAGCTCACTCGAAAAAACTAGCAGAAAAAAACTTCATTTTAAACAACCTAAATCGAGCCGGCTCATTTTGTAACCGAGCCGAGCTTAAGCCAAGCTTCGTTGTGACACCCGGCAAACTCAGATTAGTAACTTTTATCAAACTCATAAGTCTACCTTAGCAAAACATTCATAAATCATACTTAACTGGATTAGTTGAGTGAATTCGATGATTCGAGGAATCATCGAGAGTCATTACGATAATTTGGGGAATCCTTAGGAGTCGTTATGATGATCCGGGTGATCATCGAGAGTCGGTTTATATCCATGTGTCCAAGGGTTGGTGGTTTGGAGGATCATCAGATAATACGCACACACACAAGTCTTGAGTCTCGGAAGTTGGTGAATTAATGTAAACGTGTTAGTTATTGGGGAATAAGTGTTTTAAAATCATTATATAACTTTTGATATGTTAATACATGGATTAAAGTTTTAAATTAGCAAATAAAGAGCCGAAAACCAAACCTGGCTTGCAGGGGGCGACTATGACAATAGTTGCCTGGAATGGGCACGACTTGGGTTGGTTCATATTTTTTGTCCTGCAGGCCAGAGTCACCCAACATGTCTGGTACGATTAGAGAGACCTATAAATACAATCATTGTCTTGTTAAACATCATTTGTGCAATCCTAACTAGGCCCAAAGTGCTCTTACACCATCCTTAACCACTGAAATCCGGTTTCGCCCTAAATCTACCATTTCCAACCTCAAAACATAATTTCCAAGCTAGATCAAAGGTGTGTTATTCATCTTAAGCTCTTGTCATGTCGTTATTTTGAACCCTAAAGTTCCAGACCTGATTTCATAAAGTTTTAGTCTTTGAAAACTTTTGAAAAACAGTTCTAAACTAGATCTAATCTTTTAAATGGATTTCTAAAGAAAGTTTCATGCTTGAAATGGTTTTTTATGATCTAAACATAGCGATTCTTGTTTATTTAATGCTTTGATGATATGAATGAGTTTTTATGTCACACCCCGCCAAGGCAGAAACAAGGGAATGCGACCATTGAAAGGTTTTCAAGCACAAGGTTCAAGCAACACACATATTTATTAAAATAGTACCATCAAAGGATAGATATTGTCGTAAATTATTCAAATTAACATTGTCTTAAAACAAGATAGTGTCGGAATTCATGAAAATGAAACTTAAACATTACGGGAGTTCACAGGTTTGAATGTACTATATGAAATACTTGTGTAATTCGTGTATGACCAATCATGAGCTAGCTAAGCAAATGATTACTTTGTAAACCATGAGTCCCGTAACCAAACCTCTTGATTGTTATGCCTCGTGGTGCATTGTACACTAAAGACAATGTATATATATAGAAGAATACTAACACTCCTTTGTATGTAACCGGTTAGAGCAACTAACCAAGAGTGAGGGTGTCAACCCAATAGATCTATTAAAGTGTTCCATGGCTTTGGATAGCTAATGGTTACACTAAATGTTGTACGAGGACTAGTGAGCTCATGAACCAAAATGTCTCATGTTCCATATGGCAGTCACGATAGAATTAACACTACCTTTGTAAGTTGAACTAGTATTTTAGCATGTTTATCGCCTGAAAATGTAAAAACAGTAAAATGGGGCCGTGAAACTCACCTGATAGTGTCTCGTGTGGTCTAGTGAAGCTGTAGATGGTCACTGTCTTGACAAATGATGCCCTATGATCATTATGGACATGGTAAATGATCTTGTTTTGTTGTTTATCATACAAGTTGTTCACCTGACTTTCATGGACCTTTATTTGGTGTACATGACCTGTATACCTCTGTGCTATATATCTTGTAACTAAACGGATAACATTAGCATAATCACGCGTTACGAGGAAGCTTTGTGCAATTTCTTGATACGGGAGTATGTCGTGTGCGTGGGAACCACAATGTGTTAGTATATTACACTTAATCGTATCATTTTAAAGCACTACATAACAGTCTGCATTAGAGCTTATGTGGACAACAATATCAGCAGTTGCCAGATCACACATTGTTTCTAATGATAATATAAATTAGATCAACGCTGTGATCAGACTTCTCAAAAACTGATATGATCCTCTTACCGGATTTCACAAAACATTTATTGTTTTTGTTTACATTTGTGCATTTTATTTTGGTTTTTACAAAAGGATACAAAAACTCAAAAAGATTTTAGGTGTGTTTTAATATAAATTTCAGAAAAATCAAAAAGTTTTACATTTCAGTGTTATTTTTAGATAACTGACGGTGTTTGATGGTCATTTTCTGAGATTTGAAAAATGTTTGAGTCTAAATAATGCATGTTTGAGGCTAAATATGTTGAAAAATGTTTGAACGGGATTCGATTTCGTGATTTGTAGAAATTTCAAAATTTTCCACTTCACATTCGCACCTTAATTAGGTCGAAGGTGGAAAATAGGCTCACATTCGAATCTTGGAAATGGACGAAGGTGGGAATCTTCTTTACAAATTCTACTTTCGTGATGCATTTCCACATTCGGGTCATTTGTTTGGGACGAATGTGGAAAATCCCTTACATTCGTCCAAGGGAAAAGGGCGAATATGGACCCTATATAAACAGCAGACCAGGTTCGAACCCTCATTTGAAATATTTTTCAAAATTTTTCAAAGTCTGAAACCCTTGTTGCCCTGATTTCTTTTATCAGTGATTTCTGATCCTGACATTCTTGTGATCATTTTCATTCCATTTACACAGGTAATGGACCAGGATTGAAGCCAGAATTGGGAGTTTTATTCGCAAACCCTAGAATTTTTAATCTGGACTAATGAGGACTGTTTTAATGTGTTTCCTTGATAAGGATTCAGTCCTTATTGATTTTAGGGGGGGGAATATAGAAAAATTAGGTTTAATTCATTATTATGATGTGTTAATCAATTGTTTGTTTTGGCCGAACCCTAGTTTTCGTTTAAAATCAATAAAAACTGAATAAATAATACAATTGATTGTTCAAGTAACTTAGTCGGCCATGTTAGGGAATGTGTGAATCAAAAACAAAGTCAAAAACACATCAGAAAACGTTTTTGAAATTTTGGGTAAAAACCAGTCACATTCGACCAGGTAGAAAGGGGCGAATGTGGAATTGTCTGGTCGAAGATGACTGATTATAGGACGAATGTAAAAACTAAGGAAAGCTGAGTGTCCAGTTCAAGTACTTTGCTCATGTCATCATTCATGTATTTGGGACAGTGAGTGCAGCCTATGATGTTATGAGAAAGAGTCTGAGCTCGTTGATGGTTGCTTTGACGTTAAATAAACCATTCAACATAGCAGGGATAATTCTAGATCATATGTTAGAGATGTTGAAGACACCAAAATCGAAGAAATTCTTGTTATATCCAAGATTGTTGATGATGATATTTGATCACAAGTATCCAAAGTTGCAGAAGGATCCGACAATGGTGTTGGGACAAGATCACATGAATATCAGAACATTGATTAGGATGAAGGGGTATAAGGGTGTTCCTGGTAATGAGAAGCCGCCGCACAAGAATTTGTTTGGTCATCTTATCAATCCAGGTTACACTGACCCAGGAGAGGATAAGGCTAGGCATGCTAAAAGTGAATCAGATACTGATGATCCACTTGTGCATGCTGATGCAACGACAAAGAGAAAGCGACAAGTAAAGAATGCCGGAGCCAAAGGGAAGGGCAAGGCAAAGGCTGATGAAGCAGAACCTACTAAAAAGCAGAAGGCTAGGAAGAAAAGTACAGCTAAGAAGGGTACATGTTTGGTGGATGAAGAATCTTCAATTGATTCTGAAGAAACTGAAGAAGATGAACAGTGGGATTTTGACACTGAATTGCTGAGGAAGAACTCCAAACGCAAGGCCACTGCTGTTGGAGAATCTTAATCACTTAATAAAGATGTGGAAGAGCAATTACAGAAAGAGCCTGTTGATATAGAAGGTGAATTAGGGCTGGATACTGTTGATTTTGATGGATCTACAGTAGTGGTGAACTTAAAGAAGCCTAAACACAAGTCTATGGCTAAGAAAGTAAGTATGAAGAAGTTGAGAGAAAAAGAAATTGAAAAAATGCTGAAAGGGAAGAAAGTTCCTGAAGCTGGTACTTCATCACAAGTTTCCTCACCGGCTGCCAAGAAACAGAAGAAGTCTTCCAAAGAACCTGAAGTAGTTCCGAATCTGGAATCTACTTTAGAGAATGTTCTAAATATGTTCAGGAAGCCAGAACAAGAGAAAACTCCTATTGCTGAATCTTCCAAGAAATCCAAGATTACTGTTTCTGATGATGCAATGAAGCAAGTGAACAGACAACTGGAAGATATGATGAAGATGTTGACAGCACAGCAAGCTCAGATAGAAAAGTTTAAGAAAAATGAGGAAAAGATGTTGCAGATAGTTGTTGCTTCAAAGAATAATCAAGATGAACTTGAAAAGAAGTTGAAACAACTTGAAGAGGAGAAGAATGAGCTTGATGTGAAGTGTAATGGGAATAGGAGGATGATAAAAAGTGTTAGAAAAGAAAACAAGGAGTTGAAGAAGGAGAATAAAAGAATGAGTGATCTTCTTGATAAACTTTACGGTGAAGCTCCTAAGTTGAAAGAAGGAGAAGAAGATAAAGAAAAAGAAGAAGAACAGGTTGATTACGAAGAATCTTCTGATGATGAGGAAGGAGATGATGAATCAGATGATGGATCTGATGATGATGATGCTGAGGGGGAATCGGGTAATAAAAAGAATGATGATGATGAAAGTAGCAGTGATGATGATGATGATGATAATGACGATTCGAGCAAGTTTACTTTTTAACAAAGACAGACCAAGAAGGGGAGTTATGGTCAATCAAACTCGAAGAAGGCAGGAGAGAATGTAGATGCTGATGATAACATTTTCTGGAACGAAAAGATCAAAGCGTTATCAGATGATGCGAAGAATGTTTATCGGGAAATGTTGAGTAAAAGAGAATGGACTATAGAGTTTATTGGGAAGTTTGCTGATATATTCCAATCAGAAGATATGAGATATGAATTGGAGTATAATGATCCTGATCTAGAGGATGGTGAGGTGTCAGCTGCTGTGTCTAAAGAAATTCTGGAAGGGATTGCGCAGCGAGTTGGAAAGACACTAGAAGAAATCATGTCGGAACAAATGATTCCAGACATTCCTGAAAAGGATGTTGGTAATCATTCTGATGACAAACAAACACCAGAGGCTGAGGAGATTGAGATAGAAGATATTACTCATGAAGAGTATCCTCAATACTTTAGAGAAAATGATGAGAATGAAGTATTCCCAGACATTACCGAAACACATATGAGGGTGGCTAAGAAGAAAGCTGAGAAAAAGAGTGAAGAGTTTGTTAAGAATGTGTTTGGTGAAGATAAATAGAAACCATCTGAACAAAGTGATGAGTTAAAAACTTTGTTGCAAAAGTTAAAAGAGAAGGATGATAAAAGACCGAAACCAGAAGCACAGGGAGGATTCTATAAATATCACAACCAAAAGTTTAAAGGCAGAGCACTTGGATGGAAATATCTTAGAAGTCTGAAGTGTATTGCAGTCAAGTGGGAAACTGGAATTCTGTACTTCTACAGATTCTATGATTTGCTTACTCTACCGTACTAGGCGGTGAGAGATATATGCAGATTCAGGATGACTGGTGCTTCTGTGAATAATACAGCGGTTGGATGGTTTGCTGATAAGTTGGTCTGGGAGAGTAGAACAAAATGGGATATGTTTAAACCTCAGTACCCGAGAAGGAAGGTTCACAGGGATATTGATCCAAAGACGGGTAGAAAGAGAGTGACATTGATATATAAAGCTCCTGAAGTGATGAGAAAGATACCGCTAATGCCAATTCAACAGCATTTCAGTGAAGACTTTATCTTCTGGTATTATGACTGGCGGAATGCTGAAGCGGTAATTGTGTTGAGAGATGGGAAGGACTCGTATAAGAAAATACATTTTTTTGACCCGATGTGGCTCATAAACTGTACATTTGAAGATATCATCATGTCGTATTACAGCCCGATCTACAGTGATCCCATGGATGCATCACAAGCAAAGAAATATCAACAGGTTGTTGGAGTATGCTTTGCTTATGATATCAACTCCGGTAGCAACCTTGAGCAGAAGCTGGGTAAGCAGGTGAAGGTAGCTGAAGTACCGAAGCGTTCAACAAAGAGGAAACTTGAACCAGAGATGACAAAAGATCAGAAGAAAAAATTAAGGATCAAGTTGATGAACAAGCAGATGGATGAAGCGAGAAGGCAATCCGAGCAATAGTCGAGGGGGAGTTTGTAGATGCATTATGTGCGACTAATGCTTCGGATTGTAATTATTAACATGTGTTAGAGAAATCAGAAGGTCGAAGGTGACAGATGAAAGGTCGAATGTAGAAATATATGGGCGAATGTAGAAGACAGAATGAACAATGTTATGGTTCGTGCTGTATGAACGGACGAATGTAGAAGAATTCCACATTCATACTCTTGAAATGGGCGAATGTGCAAATAGTATATAAAGGTTTAGTTTGTTTTGTTTGTTAGAACTTTGGTCATTGTGTTGTGTTAAGGTCTGAGTTAAGCTCTCTAGGTTGAGTCTTTGAGTTTATGATTAGATTAACTTGTAAAGGCGTATGTAAGCAATATTTGAACAAGTTATCTATAAAAATGAGTTTGAAAAGCGTAATTCGTGTGTTTTGATTCGTTGATTATCATTTTGTTCTGTTCTAGGGTTTCCGCACTTGGAATAGTGCCTTGTATGATCAGATTTCCTGTTTATAGCTAAAATTCTTCATTTACAGTTTGAAAGATAGAATTTATTGAAATGGACCCCACATCTTGTCATGGGCCATAGTTTGGCACCCATCAATCATATGTGGTTGGTTTTTGGAAAAACATAGCTTAACACATGTTTAGAATCCTTTTTAAACCCGTTATAGAGTTAACACATGTTCCGGCTTAGGTTAACACATGTTAGATGATCATAGCTGAAACAATTCTTCTAATAGGACTTGAATTCAATAGTTATGTGGCTCATTAATGATTGATCTAAGCTTGTTAAGTCTAAACGATGGACTTGCTAGTGTTTTAGTAACTTAAGCCAATTGTAAAACCAATTAACATATACCTAAATCTTCGG
The DNA here is from genome assembly GCA_032199755.1 of Ambrosia artemisiifolia. Lineage (NCBI taxonomy): Eukaryota > Viridiplantae > Streptophyta > Magnoliopsida > Asterales > Asteraceae > Ambrosia > Ambrosia artemisiifolia. Next base: position 28,552,213 of record CM063513.1, read on the forward strand.
TTATAGATTAAGGTGTTTAACTAACAAAAACTGATTATTAGTTAGGTGATCAAGCCAAGTTTTGATCCGAATAGTCATTACCCATCCCATTCTATAAAAGCCGATTCATAAACATCTAAGTGTAACATCTTAGCAATGTGATCACATGATAACTATATTCACATGAGCGTGTATGATCTAGATATGTTGGAGGCCGGTTTATAATGCCACAAGGACCGGTAGTCGGGTTACATTATAGGCGTAGGTTAAGGATGGATTTGAAACAATAAGAGAGTTAATTGACTTACCTAATCGGATGAGAGGTTAGTAGCCAAGATTAGAAGCTTTCCAAGCTCTTGGAGTCTTGTTCTTGATATGGATCGGCTGAGAGTGTTTAAGAGGTAATGGAGGTGTATTTGTGTTGTGTAGAGGTAATTAGGGGTGTTCAAGTCCTCTTGGTTGTATAATCTTGGAGAGTACATACTAGTTTAGTGTATCATGAGTTGTTTATGCTTGTCCTTGGCCGAATACTCCCATGGTATCCTATCTAGGCTTCGGCTAATTGTCATTGTTCATGAAAATGGTCTAGTGTTTTGTGTAGAGGTGAAATCCATGCATGTGTATAGTCTAAATGGGGTAAGTTAGTGGCAAGACTAGGTAGTAGGCTTGTACAAGATGATAGTGATATTTTATGCCTCATGGCCGATTACCATTAGTGAGTTATAAGTGGTATAGTTGACCAAGGTAGGAGGTGATTAAGAGTGTTGTTTTGTTTCCTATTTTGGTGAAATATCATGGTTTCACACATGTGCTCTTGTTGGTTTATGTAGTTAGCCGAAAAGTATGTATGATTAGGTTATATAGGCATGAGTTGACAATTAAGTCTATGATTTTGTTTCTTGGGAACTAGCGACCGACTTTTACTCAATGTGGATCAAGTCTTGGTGATTGTTTGTCATGGAAGTGATGGGTGATCTTGTCTCTAGTGACACGATTGGTTAGTATAGATATAAAGGGAATAGGTAGTTATCTAGGATCTTGAAGTGGTGAGTAGTTGTTTCCATTTCCTTGCAAGATAGCACCAAGTATGTTTGAAAGTGACTTGTGATTGTGGTGGTAAGCTTTGTCCGATTCTATTGCACACATGGCTTCCTAGTTTAGGTAAACATCATAGGTTTAATTGTGTGCAAGAGTGAGTGTGTGTTTATAATCGACTAAAGGGAAAGGAAAGGTATGTCATATAGTTGACATTTCCATTTTGGTGCAAGAAATGGTGTCTTGGTTAAGGTGTTTCGGCTACAACTAGAGGTAGGGGAAATGTTTGTTGTTTCCCAAATCAAGTAACCGAGCTTTTCTTAGTCAAGGTCTATTTATAAACAAAGAGGTGTAAGGGAAAATGACAAAAGTATGGATTAGTATGCAAGTAGAAGTGTGTTTATATATATGCGTCGTGTATATATATATATATGTATTGTTTAGGAAGTTGATTTTGACTAAGTAGCATGGGTGCTTGATGACGACATTAACATGTATTTTGTGGGCTATAAGTCATTTGATTGTTAATATGCTCACATGTGTTAGAAGTAAGTTATCATATATTAGTGAGTGATAACATCATTAACTGCTTGTTTGGTGATTGTCCGGGTGCTATATGACTAAACAAGTGTTCCATGATGAGTTTTTTGGTTAACTCTTGCTTCACTAGACTGGGGGAGGGGGGTATAACGTATCCATAATGTGTAAAGATGCACATGTAATGTCAATAGTAAATGAAAAACGTACGGATGTTGACATGATTCGTTGACTGCTGTCACATTTTAGGATGATTATCTACGATCATGAAGGTTGTTTGACGTGTTTTGTCAAAAATATGAGTTTTGACCGGTTTGAGGGCATTAGAAGGATTTAGGATGGTATGTGTTGATTTGATGATAGATTGATGTTAGGGTTTATGCTAGAATGATAGAACAACACGTGATGTTTATGATATGATTATGTGATGAAATCTGATTATTTGCCATTTAGGGTAAATTTTTCTTGCATTGATGTGACATATCAATAATATTATCTATTTTGGGAAACAATTGCAATTAATGTGATAAACGGACAATTATCTAGGGGATTCCTGATGGGAATGACTTGTTTAATGTGTGGGGATTGATCGGGGCTATTAGAACTTGATCTAGATCTTATTTGGAGGGTTTCGCGCACAAAACGGACATTAGCCTGCAGAGCAGACGACTATGAATCATAGTCGCCTGGTCTGAGGCGACTAGGGTCCATAGTCATGTATTTTAGGGAAGAATATGAACCATCATCATTTGTTTGATCCATAGTCGTGTGTTTGATCCATAGTCGCATGTTTTGATGCATAGTCGTGTGTTTTGATGCCGGAAGTGCGTTTGGAATCCCGTAACATGTTTAACGCCTAATAACATATTTTAAACCTCGTGGCATGTCTAGGAACCTTGTAACACGCATCGTGACCTATACGTGCATCATGTGATCTATGTGTTAGACTTTGTGAGTTGTTACACGCATATAGTGCATATCTACACATGATTACTTGTTTACTTGTATTTGATTAACACGGGATAATGGGTCACTAACGGGATGTCGGGTCTTGTCTTTTGGGGTCATGTCGAATGATTAAACGCTTTTACAAACATTTAAAGTCAAGGTCTTAGACACTAGCGGTTATTGTACAGTAGTCGGGGCTACCATAACAAGTCTAGTATTGTTATTCATTTGAAGAACGCAACCTAAGGTGAGTGTCATTGTTATTCATTTGAAGAACGCAACCTAAGGTGAGTGTCACAGCCTCACATTTTACTGTTTTCATATTTGGGGGAGAAACATACGGTACGAACTTTACAAACTTTTAGACCAATGTATTATATTATATTACATGGGTACTAAGTAACATTACATCACTTAATGTCCTTCTAACTTGTGAACCATTAATATGTGGATACATAGCGAGGAAAGTGTGAATAGATCTATCTATTGGGCCCGACAACCCCCACTCGGGTCGACTGAAGGTTTACGACACTTTAGTATCAGGTAACGATGTCTAGCTAGCATCATGTATAGATGTAAAGGTTGTTGGGTCTGGTTTTACGAACTTTACTTACTTTTGCAAACTTTAAACTTTGTGACTCACCGGCGCTATATGTGTTGACTTACATTGGATGTTGTCTCATGTCGCTAAGGTAGCTGCACATGGTTAGGATGCACGGGGTCGCACAACATCCTGTTTTACTTTTCCTGTACGTAAACTTTATCTTTGGACTACTTTTCAACACTGGTGCATGAGAGTTGCTATGCATCTTCTAAACATGTTTTGGATTGTAACTTTTATAATTGTTGTGGTATTTTGGTTGTCTAAACTTTTGGACGGTTTGCTTTACCTTTATTATGTCCTTTTTCGCTATCATTTAGTTGTCGTTTATTGTGACCATTAACTTGGATCCTCATATGTCACGCGCATCACGGTAAACCCGCATGTGGAATTCGAGGGTGTGACATTAGCTTCGCTCATGCCTCGGCTCGTTGATTTGTTCTAGGCTCGTTTAACTTCGAGCTCATGCTCGAACCGATATGCCTCATTTACTTCAGAGCTCAAGCTTAAGCCCACCCTAACTCGACTCAACTCATTTACAATCCTAATTCTAAAAAGATCCTTCCCTAACCAAATATGTGTGTATATGTTGAAAAAACGCAAATACGACGACAATAATTGTATAATACCTTAAATGTAAAGGTTAGTGGCGAGCCAACTACTAAATTTCTAAAACTACAATCCCATCAACGTTGTAGTTTTACAACAACCAACATTCTAAATTGGTAACAATGATCCCCTACTTTTTAACTTAGGAAAAAGAGCCATTACTTTCTATCTTTAAAATCCCCAAACATTTAACATGTAATCCATTCTACCTAAAAAATTTTGTAACTCTCTAACTTTGTAATTGTCACTTTGACCATCTCCAGTTTTCTAAAGTTTCAAGCTTACACTAAAACGAACTTCTTAGGTTAATTTTTAACTACATGTTAAAGTAGGGGCAATTATAAAATATTTCTTTTTATGTACATATTGAGTTGGATTAAGTTTTGACATAAATTTTGTTTGGAGACACATCAGGTCAAATGTAATATGTTTTCATTAGGACGTAACCCATTCTACCAAAAAAAATGTTGTAGCTCTCTAACATTGTAATTGTCACTTCGACAATCTCCGGATTTCTAAAGTTTTGAGCATAACCTAAAACTAACTTCTTATGTTCTAATTTTTAATTACAAGTTGATTTAAAGTAGGGGCAATTATAAATTGTTTCGTTTTATGTACAGTTTGAGTTGGACGAAGTTTTAACATAAATTTTGCTTTGAGACACATCGAGGCAAATGTAATATGTTTTCAATAGGCCGTAAACGTTTGAGTTACCATAGGTTTCAACATAAATTTAGGTCCAAAATGAGTTTGGTTCATTGTAGTCAATAATATATGATGTTGCGTATTGTTTGGAAACAAGTCAGATCATATACAATACGTTTTTATTCAACGGTATGAATTTGGATCATTTTGTATTACGATGTTAATTGGTTCACAAACAAGTCGGATTAATTGTAGTCAATTACTTTATGATGTCAAGAACGACGTCACCACAACACCTAGCAGGTACAAAAACTAGTTATATGCATTTTCCAAGAAAAAGACACACAAATCAAATAGCTTATTAACACGTTGTGTGTATATCCCTTGATATATACTATATTATAATGTACATAATAAAGACAAAAATTTTATTTACATTACTTTAGGAATTTAATTAATATAACTTTTAAAACATAAGATAATATTCTTTTAAAACATATTGTTAACTTTTAAACTAACTACCACACGATTTCTTAGAAAACCATGAATTTTAGATATGTTACTATAAAACAAGCATTCTGTTCTTTTGAATTTGGGTATGGTTTTGTTATAGTATTTTTTTTTTCTAATTTAAAAAATTAAATGATACGTGGAAACAATTTTGTCTTCCCTTACTCATTACATGGACACCCTCTAGTGGATGTGTTTGTGTGTTTGTGTGTATATATAAGGAATTGGCTAAAGAGTTCATTATCCAAAAAAGCGTAAGAAGTCTATGTAAGTATTGTGTTTTAATTTTTAGGAATAATATTTTATATTCTTTTGACGTTGTGTTATATAGAAAAAGAATAAAACTAACAATTTAAAACACAACAAATGTATTTGAAGTGTTAAATCTAAAACACTATGTAATGAAATATAATCACTGTGTTTTAAAGTAGCTCTGGCAAATCATGTATACCCAACCTATTAAGATACGAACTTGTTAAGACATGAACACGAAACATGTATACACGAAAACGACACGATAAGTTATCATGTCATTTTTTGACACGATAAGTTATCGTGTCATTTTTTCGATACCCGAACACGGACCTGTTTATGCCAGGTTAATACGGTAATACACGATCATGTTTTCCAAATCCGACACGTTAAATGGGTACCATCAAACATTAAAAAGGTAGAATTCCACCTAGTAAAAACGTATAACTCCAGTACTCAACCCCCACAACCTATATTTAAAAAAAATCCTAACATGTCTTAACGGGTACAATATGTATATTTCGTGTCTATTTGGTTAGGACACGAAACCTGTTAAGGTCATACCTATACCTGTTAAAATCATGTAGGTTCGTGTCGGGTATACGTGTTCGTGTCTAAAATTGTCAGCCCTATTTTAAAGATAATCACTGTGTTTTAAAATTAAATGCTTAGAATAAAATTGATTGTGTTTAAATGCTTTTATTGTTATTCAATATAACACGATGCCAAAATCATATAAAATATTTTTTTTCCTAAAATTCAATCTCATCCGTTAATTGCCTTAATCTAATTGTCATGATCACTTCTTACACTTTCTAGGAAAAACACACTTTCATGCCTATCCCTCCATATATATATATAGGGTGGATCAAATGAGAAGTCTCTTCTGGAAATAACAAAAGAAATTTAATCTAAGCTCTAGATTTAGTTGATCAATGGTTCTTAATCAAGACCGCGTTAGTGTTACTGTAAATTAATTATCTAATTTAAAAAGGTATATTAGACATTTGGTGTAGATTTCACATTAATGTTGTTAATGGATAGTCAAAGCTCATAATTTTTCACGATTTCCTCCTTTGACCGGATTAACTAATTTGACTGGATATTAATGTGAACTTAATCCTTCAACTAATTTTACACAGTTTGATCTATAACTACAAAACATCCTATGTATAATCGTTCACATTAATACCCCGCATTAATCCTACACAGTTTGATGTATGTAAAGGGTGTAAGTGTTAAATGTTGGATAACGAATGTTAGTTTCCTTGTGGGCTAGTGTAATGTAAAGGGTGTGAGTGTTAAATGTTGGATCGGCGAATAGGTTTTTTTTTCTTTAGCATGGCGGGCAAGGATCATTACAACACGGATACTTGATACGATGTTACGTCAAAGAGGGAAAGGAAATCAAGATCAGACGTGGAGATTACTAAGTTTTTTGTGTCCATCCTTCCAGGAAGATGTGGGTCTACCGATATTGTTGATGTTTTGATGGGGTTTTGAGACATTCATGGCACGTACATAGCCAAGAAGTTAGACAAGCTTGGTAAATGGTTCGGTTTTGTCTCTTTTAAAAACGTAAAGGATGTGGTAAAGTTATAGAAGGATCTGAAGGATATTTGGATAGGTAGTTACAAAATTTTTATTACCTTAGCAAGATTCGTGGATGGAGTGAAGGTGGTTAGAAAGGAGGAACGGCAATGGCAACCTATTAAGGAGAAGGTTAGTTTGGAAAAATCTATGGAAGAGGAGGTGGTTATTGGGCCTAGTGATGCAAATGGAGTTTCGAGGGGGACAAATGTGGTGGGTAATAGATCGTTTCGTGATTCGCTTCTTAATGAGGAACCAGATTCAGGGTTGATTGAGGTTTCAATTCCTCCTAACTTGCAAGCTTTTTCTATTTGGAATGAGGTAGGTTTGATTGGCAGGGCAAAAGATTTTGGCGTCCTTACGAATCTGAGTAGCGTGTTGTATCCGTCGATCTGAGGTAAAGTCTCTATTATGTATGTGGGAGGTTTTGTGTATTGTTGGTGTTTAGTAGTCCAGAAGAGAAGCTGAATTTTCTTGATAATAAAGAGGTATGGGGGACAATTTTCAAATTGTTAGAGGGTTGGGATGGTCAAGTTATGCCTCTTGAACGTATTGCATGTATAACAATTTACGGAGTTCCGTTACGTTTGTCGGATAGTTTAGTTTTTAATGAGATTGGGTCGAAAGTGGGTGTAGTAGTGCAATCGTTTCAGTTTGCTGATTTCGATCAAGATTTGTCTTATGCTATGGTGGGTATTCTATGTAATAAAGTGGACAAAATACAAGAGAAGGTGTGTTTAAAGTGGAAGAATGATTCCTTCACGGTTTTGATTAAAGAAGAGTTTGGGGAGTGGGTTCTTGACGGTATTATGGATTTGGAAGAAGTTGAGGCGGCTTCGGTTTTGGATACTCATGATGTTGTTGGTTCAATGTCGGGTGATGTTCCTATGAATGTTAATGAGCAAGTTTTGAATGATGTGAATGATGGTGATCAAGGTGTAAAGGCTACTAGTGATGGAACTCAATCTGGGAGTGGGCCGAATGTAGTGGAAGTTTTCAATCAACATTTTTTGGACTCGGCTCAAGAAAAGAGTTGTAAGAATAGAAGAGGCAAATTTTCTCGGAAAAAATCAAGAGGTGACAAATCAATATCTCCTACGGAACAGGAACGGCCTAAGAAAAGATCGAGAGATGGGGACGACCCGTTTGATGTAGATCGTTTTATTTTCGTTCTAAATGAGGGGTTTAATGTTGTGCAAGAAGCCGTTCAGGTGCAAGATTCTCCTTCCAACTTTCTTACACCGGATCTGAATCATGAGGTGGTAGTGGAAGACGCGATTCATTCAGGCTCTCATGTTGAATTGGGTCAGGAAGTTTTTGCTCAAAGGATTGAGGATGAAGTCTCTAAGGAGGTTTCAGAAACTATTCTTTTGGGTAAGGTTCTTGGATCTAATAACATTGAGTCTTTTGTAGATAATATTTCGAATTCTGTTGTGGAAGAAAGTTTTCAATTTGTTAATCAATGAATATTCTTTCGTTGAATATAAGAGGGTTGGGATCGGGAATGAATAGCTCAGATAGGAAACGTGCTTGGGTTCGGAAGTTGAGAGCTGTTAACGATGTGAGTTTTGTTATGCTTCAAGAGACTCAATTTGAGTCAATTGGAGACGTGGATTTAAATAAGTATTGGGGTTCGGGTTTGTTTCAGCATGATTGGGTGGGAGCGTCTGGGCGATCCGGTGGTCTTATTTCGTTTTGGGACCCTAAAAGTTTTATTATGAATTCGGTTGTAAAGAATCAGTGGTTCCTTGCGGTAATGGGGACGATTAAAGATAGTGGAAAACAATGTTTGGTGATTAATGTGTATGCTCCTCAAACTTTGGCGATAAAAGAATTCTCTGGGAGGATTTATCGAGGATTATTGCTTCAAATGACGATTATTGGTTATTAGGAGGTGATTTTAATTATGTTTGGGAGAGTTTGGAAAGGAGGAATTCCAAATTTAATATGGTGGAGGCGAATGGTTTCAATGAGTTCTTAGAAGAGTCGGGGTTATCTGAATTCGTGTTGCGGGGTATGAAGTTCACTTTTAAAGCCGGCGATAAGCTTAGTCGGATCGATAGAATTTTTGTATGTTGGAATTTCTTTAACGATTGGCTTAATGCGGAGTAGCGGACACTCGCTCATGAAGAATCCGATCAGTGTCCTTTGCTTCTAAAGGTGGAGAATCGAAATTTCGGTGTAAAGCCTTTTCGTTTTTTCAACTCTTGGTTGCAAAGGGATGGTTTTGAAGAGGTAGTATTGGATGGGTTGAAGGATTTTGATGGTAGGGAGCTCCTGACATGGTTCTTCTTAACAAGCTTAAAAACTAAAAGTAGTTATTTCTAAATGGGCTGATAAGTTGGTGGTCAATGAGAAGGAGGAAGAGAATGCATTACGATCTGAGGTGGAGAGATTAGAATTATATTTGGAAGATAGAGATCTTTCTGAGGTAGAAACTTGGGTCTTCGAAGAATCTAAAAAGCGCCTTTTGGAAATAGAAGATCTTAAGGCAACTGATCTTAGACCAAAGGCTCGAGTTCGATGGGCGGAGGAGGGAGACGAGAACACTAAATACTTTCATGGTATGATCAGTAGTCGACGAGTGAGCATTTCTATTACGGGTTTAAATGTTGAGGGGAGGTGGATCTCTAAACCGAATGAGATTAAAAAGTAGATATTTCGGTTTTTTAGAGATAAGTTTGTTGAAGAGTTAAATGACCGCCCGTACCTTGATTGTTATGGTATCAAAAATCTGAGTGTCCAGGAATCCAGTGATCTAATTCGGCCGTTTTCTGAACAAGAAATTAAAGATGCGGTTTTTGGTTGTGGTAGGGAAAACCGCTAGGTCCAGATGGCTTCAATTTCCGGTTCGTTAAAAGGTTTTGGTCTTCCTTGTTTGCTGATTTTGTACGTGTGTTTAATAATTTTTTTGAGACTGGTTCAATTTGTAGAGAGGTTGGTTCCTCGTTCATTACTTTGGTTCCTAAGGTGAATGACCCAACTGAACTTGGTGAATACCGTCCTATTAATTTGATTGGAGTGATTAGTAAGGTGATTTCTAAAGTATTAGCGAATAGACTGAAGTTGGTTATGAACAGTATTACTAATGAGACTTAATCGGCTTTTATCTCGGGGAGGTATATATTGGATGGTCCACTTCTGATTAATGAGATTTTATCATGGGCCAAGCGAAGTGGGAAGGAGTATTTTTATTCAAGATTGACTTTGAGAAAGCATATGATAATGTCAATTGGGGTTTCTTATTGATGGTCATGCGACAGATGGACTTCTCGGAAACATGGTCTAATTGGATTTACGGAGTTGTTTCTTCGGCTCGGTTGTCGGTTTTGGTTAATGGTTCCCCAACTTTTGAGTTCAGTTGTAGTAAAGGAGGACCTAATGTGGAGTTATTTGTTATTATTATGGAGGCGCTTTATGGGCTTATTAAAAAAGCGAGCGATATTGGTGCGTTTAATGCGGTCGGCTTACCCAATGGAGGACCTAATGTTTCTCATCTTTTGTATGCTGGTGACGCAATGGTGATGGGTGAGTGGTCCGATTTTAATTTCAAGACTTTGAGGCGTATTTATAGGATATTTCATTTGTGTTCCGGTTTGAGAATTAATATTCACAAACCTACTCTGTTTGGGGTTGGGAAGTGCCTAGAGGAAGTGGCTGTGAAAGCGGTTACATTGGGTTGTAAAGCGGGTTCTACTCTGTTTACGTATCTGGGCATCCAAGTGGGTGCTAATATGGGTCGAATTAATAGTTGGGATCCGGTTGTAAAGGTATTTAATAATCAACTTACAAAGTGGAAAGCTAAAGTGCTTTCAATTGCAGGTAGGGTTGTTCTTATTAAATCGGTTTTGGAGAGTTTACCAACTTATTATTTTTCAATATATAAAGCCCCAGTTGCTGTGATTAAAAAATTGGAAGCTTTGATCAAGAAGTTTCTGTGGGGAGGAAGTGTGGATGTTAACAAGGTCCATTGGGTTGGGTGGGAGACGGTTACGCGCTCGAAGAAAAATGGCGGTTTAGGAACTATAAAAGTCGAGGTCACTATACATGGGTCTCGTAGAAGATGGGATATGTTCTCGCGCAATAACAAGATTTCAGGCACATGGTCTAAAATAGTTTTATGCAGTCAAAAATTGAAAGTGGGATGTTGCCTTTGTGGGGATGATTAAATGCAGTGTGGGTAAAGTTACAATGATTAGATTTTGGATAGATCCTTGGATTGATCACATACCATTGAAATATCGTTTTCCAGCTTTATTTCGTTTAGAGGCGGATTGTGGGTGTGTAGTGGCGGATAGGTTCGACACAGGAAATGATGGTGTCTTGATTACTTGGGATTGGAAGAGATATCCGGCTTCTAAGCAAGAGATGATGGAGGTGGTAGAGTGCCATCGAATGATAAATGGTATTCGGCTTTCTCAGGTTGAGGATCGGTGGGTCTAAGGTTTTGGTGATTTGAAGGACTACTCAGTTAGAGAGGTAAAAGATTGGTTCAAAAGTGTCGTTCCAGAGGAGGTTAATAAACATTTCGAATGGTGTAAGTGGCTCCCGAACAACATGTAATATTTTCATGAGGAGAGTTATGTTGGATAGAATTCCGAATCGTTTTGAACTCCGGAAAAGAAATATATGGATTGAAGATAATGGCTGTGTTTTCTGTGATGTTTGGCAAGGTATCATTACTTGGTGTAGGCTCCCCCTATGATTTTGTTGTCGGATGATGACATCCCGCCGATTCTCGATACTATGGGTGTTTCTAAGAAGAATAGAAAGATTGTTCATGGGAATCTCATTTTGACGCGTTGGAGGCTCTGGAAGGCGAGGAATGAAAAAGTGTTTTCAAGTATTACTAGAAATGTTTGTCAAGTAATTTTTTATGTAAAATCGTTGAGTTATTTGTGGTATAAAAGTAGGGGTAAGGGTGTGATTGTGGATTGGATAGGTTGGGATTCTTTCAACCTTGAATCGATGTAGTTGGGTTTTGCCGCGGTTATCTGTATCTTGGAGATAATCGTTTTGGCGTGTTTTTAATGAAGTTATCCTTTCAAAAAAAATGTAGGGTTACGTTGAATTTGTGCAGGGATGGTGTAGGTATTGTTGAATATTTGACTGGATAAACTAGTTTAAGGTTCATTAATTTGAATAACAAAATTATAGGAGGGACTCATTTAATGATTTGTATAAGTTACATTTTGTACCCTTTATTCTTTTTATTCGTAACTTTTAATTTGTTCTCATCTGAATTCTCTACTATATATAGAAGGAGGATCATTTGAGAACCACCATTTAAGGAGAGACTCAAGAACCAAGTGTGAACACAAAATCTCCTCCACCAAAAAATTAAGAAAATAATAAAAAATATATAACCCAAAAAATAATAACACTGCAATTTTTATCTAGTGTTACTCTTTCAAAAGAAATAAAATTAAAAAAATGGCTTGTACTACGACTAGTTTGATGCACATGTGCATTTCACTAATATTAGATATATAAAGACATGTACCGTATGCACATGTACATTTCACTATTAGAACATACTTTTGAAAAAATTATTAATTACCATAATTAAACAATCATTAAATGGACGCGATATGAGATATAACAAGGCAAAAAATTTATTCAATGATCATTAAATGGATGCGAAGTCAGATATAAAATACACTCAAACTCGTTAATTGTTTAGTCATGCATATTATAACATAAATTAAAAATAAGACATTTGTAGGACAACAATCATGAATAAACTTAAAACAACTCTATATAAGAACTAGAAATGATTATGTGATTTAGGATTTTGAACCCTTTTTATTACATATACAAACGTGTACTGCATGCACATGTGCATTTCACTATTATAGTTAGGTTTTTTGAGGGGTTTAGCTTTAGGGTTTAGTTTTTAGGTGTGGTGAAAGCGGGGTTAGGTTTTTGGCAGGATGGGGTGGGGGATTTAAGATGCACATAAGCATTTCACTGTTAGAGTTATTTTATTAATTTTTTTTTGGGGGGGGGGGGGTAGGTTTTTTTGGGGGTGGGTTGGGTGGCTTTAGGTTTTTAGGAGGGTGGAGGTGGGGTTTTATGTTTTTTTTGTTTGTTTTCACACTTATTCTCGAGTTCTCTCCCTAAATCTAGTTCTCGCATGAACCCTACCCTATATATATACATATATATATATATATATATATATATATATATATATATATATATATATATATATATATATATATATATATATATATATATATATATATATATATATATAGGGTGAGGTTCCTGTACAAATGCAATATTTCGTGAGAAGTGTGAGAAGGATTAAAAATTGATATGTAGGCATCATTTTTTGAACTTAGTCATGTTGTTTTGGATTGTTTTGCCTAGAAAAATACCAAACATAACAATTAAAAACCGAAAACAATGTATTTTAGGCTTAAAAGTTAAAACACCATGCTAAGAACATTAAGTAGTGTGTTTTAAGTGTTAAGTAGTGTGTTTTAGCTGTTTTATAAATTTGATGACTATAATACATTGGATTGTGTTTTAGATTGTTGTGTTTGGTGTTTTTCAAGTTAAAACAACCTAAAACATCAATCCTAAATCCAAAACATGATGCCTACATGCTAATTCCTAAACCTATATATATATATATATATAAACATCTGGATCAAATGAGAACTCCAAATATTATGTGATTTTAAAGTATGCCTTATCTTTTAGAACAATTATATCATTACGTGATTTTGTATACATTATGTGAAGTATTGACAATTATGCACTGGCTTGAAGTACATGTATCATATCTTTGTTGCTTTCTAGCTTCCCATGAAGTTTTCCCTTGATTGATGAATATTTGATAAAGAAAAATAAATGCACGTTTTGTTTTTATGAAATTTAATTTATTAATATTTGTGTAAGAAAAATACAGTCAAACGCGTGTCAACAATATAACTAAGAATAGACAATAATAAAAATATGTGAAAAGAAATTTACTTAAGTTGTATGTACAATGTTACTTCCATTGACCCAAATCAACATGTCATTAATTAATTTAATACTTTCACAATTAAATGTTACAAGATACCCTGAACTCTTGAAGTGCTATAAATCGGTTCCAAGTTTTGTTGAAGCAACACATCCATTGCATTTCACTAATAACAAATTGTCAAATACAATGGTTTCTACTCGTTTCACTATCATTACAATTCTTTTGCTAAATCTTTCTTCCTCCTTGTGTGTTGTCCTTGCTAGAAATAATACTTTCACACAAAAGGTTTCGCGTTTGCTTTGGCAACATGGTATGGCAATGAAACGGGTGCAGGAAGTGGTAATGAATGAAAATTTCAAAATTTTGCTCACTGTTTTCATTCTGATGTTCTTATTGTTCATAACATTGTCGATTTTAATTAGTTTTGTTGTTATGAACAGGAGCAGCTTGTGGATGGGAAAATGATGTGAAGGATTATCCATTGTCATCAATGATAGCAGCAGCAAATGCTAATATATTTTTGAAAGGAAAAGGATGTGGGCATTGTTTTCAGGCATGTACATGTCATACACTAATTGTTACAAAATTTATTTTCCAACCATATAATGTAACATTAATTAATAAAAGGTATACATGCATACGCAGATATTTAGTACCCAACCACCATTCTGCTCTGGTAAAGCAATTATGGTCACGATTAGCGATGAGTGTCCTGGGGCATTTAACAATGTCCCGTTTCATTTTGATTTAAGCGTGTTGCGTTTGGTGCCATGGCGAAACCTGGTCAAGATCACAATCTACGACAACTTGGCCAAGTAGATGTCAATTACCAAAAGGTAAGTCTATGTTTAATAACTTCAATTTAGAAGTGATTAATCTCAAAAGATCGTGATTACATGAGGGTTTTATCTTGACAATTTTACTTATAACGAAATTTAATATAGCTATATTTAAATTAACATATATCATTGGTAGAAATATATAATAATACTTTATGATTGCTAAAGTAACAACTTGTCTGTACGTAGGGTATCATGCAACTATGGAGGTACGAAGATCGCATTTAAAGTCGATAGAAAATGTAACCCAAATTGGTTCGCCGTAGCACTAGAGTATGCAAATGGCGATGGTGGTTTTCAATCTGCGGAGATAGCAGCAGGTGGCACTCAAAATTTTGTTGGTAGGGATCACATTTGGGGCGCCGTTTTGAAAAGAGACATTGATCCATCATTTCAACCTCCATATTCGTTAAGGCTCACCTCTGCTGATGGGAAAACCGTTGTAGCAAATAATGTGATTCCACAAAATTTTTCAAACGATCAGAAGTACTCATCATATGTAAATTTTTAGTAGTTATGCAAGGTTATAGAGACCTTGGAGGCTTGACCGTTTTTAGAGTTGTAGTTATTTAAAAAGAAGTTAATAAATGAATATGGAGAAGGATACTATTGCCTCATCCATGCATACAAAAATCACATATCATAAAAAATATACGGGAGACGATGATTCTAAACATTGGAAAAGTAGATAGAATAAATCTAAGCCTTTAATTTTTTTTCAATACGACATATTGTCACACCTTCAAATTCCACGTGTGAGGTTTTACCGCGAGACGCGTGACACACCAGGATCCAAGTCAACAGTCACAATGAACGACAACTATATGTAAAATATGTAAATCAAAACCATTAAGTTTCATAATACCAAAACCATCAGCGGAAGCTTAAATATGTTTACAATCCAACATAAAATAAATGTAGTCTGAAAATGTTTAAAAACATGCAACTAATACTCTAGACGTCGTGCAAGACCCTGTGCGCCTAGTCCATGTACTGCTACCTTAGCAACCTGAGAAAACGTGCCAAAAACGTCAATATATAATGCTGTTGAGTTCATAGGTTTTTATAAAACGTTTCCATAAGTTTTAAAGAATCAATACCATTACTGACAAGTGTTTATTGTCTTGCTCCCCGTGTTAGGTTACCGTCATCCTCGGTAACCCGAGAGTTTAGAGACAATATGCACCAGTCCAACCTCCAGTCGACCCCGGTGGGGTTTGTCAGACCCAATAGATCTATCCACATTTCCCTGTTATGAATCCCCACATATTCATGGTTTCCCCTGGGACTTAGATGATGTCGATAGTAAACACAGATCAACATAGTGTAACATAAACATTGCGTTTCTAATATGTGTAGCATGTTTCTCCCCCATGAGAAAAGTGTGTGAAAGCGGGGCCGTGAACTTACCTTAGGTTACATTTCTTGAAAACAGTTAAACCAGAAATCTAAGACAGTCCCTAATTGTAACACCCCAAAAACCCAAACTTTAATTAATTAGTATGTTTTAATGTGTTTTGGCATGAGGTAAAATAACTAAGTATCTAACCTAGTAGATATACAAGTTAAATAGAAATCAAATAAGGTTTAAGTCAAAGTTGGATAGGTATCAAACTTGAAGGGGCTGAAATTGTGAGGAACCAAACTTAAACACCACATACTTTTTTGTAGGATAATATATACGACACATAGACACACTTAAGGAGAGTGTGTGTGTTTTTGTGTGTGTGTGTCCTTTCTACCCTAAATGAAAGAGGGAAGTGGATTTCGCATGTATAATCTGAGATTTGAAAAGTGTTCATCACAATCTAAGCATCAAGTAAGTATCTATTTCATCCGTTGAAACTTCTTGGTTGGAGCCCTTGGTGGGTTTTGACAAATCAACCCTAAATTGGGTAAACTGTAAGTATTAGATGGCTGAATTCATGTTTGGATGCACAAATCCAGTGTCATTAACGATTTAATGATTTCAATTGGGGAAATTGAATGTTATAATCCATGTAATGGTAGATGTAGATTGTGGGTTATGATTTTATGTTATTAGATAATCTCTAACTAACATGTAGAAATGTGTGTTGTATGAATTTCATGTTGAAAAAGGTCGTGGTTGAAGATGATTATGTGGTTGGTGAGTCCATGTATTGGGAGCTTGTACAGTGTGCTTAGAATATTGTACGCACACCAAGTGTTTGTTGAAATGTCTAGGAGATGATAATGTGTGAAAATTGTATACATGAACTTAACAAATGTGAATGTAATGTCAGAATTGATGTAATTGTTAGTAAACTAACATAAAGAATGTGTTTTGATGAAATCCATGTAGGAGTGTAGTTTGATGGTATGTTTGGTAGAAGTATGCATTAGGAGTTTGTACCTTATGCTTAAATGGTGTGATGCACACCATGTATTCTGTTGATTTCTTAGTTGAAATCCAGAAGTAAATTTGTTGCTGATTGTAGATCACAAAAGCATTAGTATGTACGAGATGAATTATATATTTGTATGTGTCGACCTAATTGATCATATAGTTGTATTATCCTACAACATGTGAATGTGATGTTTATGGTGGTCTAGTACATTAATATGGATATATGTTTATAAGTAGAAAGTTTGTATGGTTGACAGTTGACTTTCCGGCAAGTCAATAAGGTAGAATAACATACTTAATATCCCAATCATGATTGTATAATTAGAAAGACTATGTGATGAATCCTATGTTTGTCTATGTGGTATATATGATGGTAAGTTGAAAATTTGCTTGATGCGAAAACAAATGTGGTTATGAATCTATGTCTTATGTCCAGTGGAAATTGACTAACGAATGTCAAGGTGATATTTGGTTGGGAATGATTGTTAATATGAATCATCATGTATGCTAATGATGTTGTACTCATGATGAAATGAAAGGATGTGGATCATGTCAAGATAGGTTCAAGCATGGAAGGTTAATGGATCAAGAAGAGGCAAAGAAACAAAGAAGAACATGTAGGACTTGAGGTAAGTGACTTATGAACTGAACTCTTAGTTTACCAAATGCATGTTTATGTATTAATTTTAGAATGGGAAACAAGAATGAAATGGTAACTTATAGTAAGACAAGTGAATGGATATTGTTAGTGAACAAGCATAGTTCACCATACGATAATGAAAGTGGTTAGACCAGAGGAAGAATTAGCAGAGGACATTTGCTCAGACTAGAGGATAGTTTAGACCAGAGGAAGAATGAGCAGAGGATGTTTCCTCAGACTAGCAGGGCTTGTTAGAATTCAGTTTTCTTTTATTTAACTTGTTTAACCATGTAAAGGGTTTGATGGTGTTCAACACTAGGTGTGCGGTACTTTGGAGCCGGGTGGAGGATCAAGCTATTCTGAAGAACTGAACACATTTGACCCTTTTTGTTATGAGGATGGTAATATAGATTAAGGTATGCAAGTAAGAAGGCATGGAAGTTAGAGGTGAGGATCCGGAATTTAGATTCGAACTTGCAAAAGGCGTTTGGTCATGATCATTGAGTATTGTTGAATGTTATTTCCACATTTTGAATATTTGCATGAAGTCACTTAATGAACTAATGAAATGGGTATGTGGTGGTTGCAGGTTGTCTAGTCTACCTCACAAGGAAACGAATGGTAGGAGATTGAGTGAGGAAACGGATTGTACGGGATCGAGATCACGTAACCTAATAAAGATGAGTCATGTTGAATATAATCAGAAACAATATAAGATGTGACACCTATAATATTTTGGAGATATGCTTTCCAAACATTTGAGAATGTTTTTATAAAGCTAGAAATTTTTTGGTTCGTATTTTCTACTGCGTATTTTCTGATAGAACGACTTAGGTGTTTCAAGTTGGTATCAGAGCCCTGGTTTGAGTGAAATCTTGTACAAGGAAGTAAGTACTTGAACTCAAACTTGTGTGTTGGATCAGTGGCCTCTTTTCGTCAGTTTAAGAACACTTATGTGTTTGCAGTTTATATGAAAGTTATTGTACAGCGGAATAGTAAATGTTCTAAGGTTAAATTATCACTTTTAACAGGAGTTATTACTCCCCCTTGACTGAGCAGTTTATGAGAATCAATAAGCAGTTGAAGTATAAAGTAATAAATACAAGTTATGATTCTCAGATGTGAAATGGATAATAAGTTTAAAAGCCTCGAAGGTTTTTCAATTAAATCAAAGTAAATCACACATTTTAAAATAGATGAACAAGCTCATCTATTTATAGACAAACATACAAGACTATTGTACTAAGTAATCTAAAATATTTAGCTAAGATATTATTCTTAGGATAATGTTTACAACAGGCTTTACATTGAAACTTTACCCAAGACTTTAACAAAACAATATAATACTAAACTACTGAAGTTGCTGGGTCGGTTAGAAGCTTCTGATATGAAAGTACTGATGAGTGACAAACTACTGATGAGTAGTTTGTCTTCAGTAGTTCTTCAGTGAAATGTCTGGTTAGACTTCAGAACTTTTGATGCTTTAACTCTTCAGCACTTTGCTATTTCTTTTTCAGCACTTGTGTCTTTGTTCTTCAGCAGTTCTATACTTAGGCAGAATATGATTTGGACTAAGGTTATCAAAAGGTGGTTTCTTCAATTCTCTTCGTCCCAACAATCTCCCCCTGGATTGATGAAGCCAAAACCTTATCCAATCTTTATTGTTCTTGATTCTTTCTCTCTTCTAGTATCCTCCAGATTTCTGCTGTCATCTTGGTAGTAAGAGTATCTTTTTGTTGCTCTGTAAGAGATCCTTGTTCAGGTGTAAGATGTTGAATGGTAAGAAGGTCCTTTGATGACAATATGCTCAACTCCTTTGAGTTCTTGTAGACCTTACTTGAACGATCTCTTCTGGTCACTAACACTGAGTTTGAATCAGTGAATGACCATTTGACCTGTCAAAGTCAGAGGCATAGGAAACCAAGCCAGTTTCCTGAGGTTGACCTGAGGATGATTGGGGAATGTTTTCAATTTCTGTGACTCTCAGGTGAGAATCCTTGCTAGCTTGGAGGTCAACACCACCTTGGAATGCAATGTTGGGTAGGTGATGTTCTGTAACAACTTTGGTATGAGTTTTGTCTTTAATGGATTGTTGCAGTTGATAAGCATAAGTAGCAGGATCTTTGAATTGTGTAAGCATGGGCTTTTCTTCTACATCAAAGTCACCATGAACTAACTGATTTCCTTCAAAGAGTACCATCTTGAAATCAGTCTTCACAATCTCCTATGCCTTTCTCTTTGTAGCTGGTCTTCTTAGTGCACCAGATGATCTCCTTATGATTGAAGTTTGTTGGGTTTCAGGAGTTTCAAATCTATCTGGATTTGCAGCTTTGCTGGCCTTGAACTTTTTGTAAGTGTCATAAAGTGTTTCTTCTTTCCATCTTGACACTGAGGCATTTGAACCAAAATTATTAGCTACAAGTTCTTCCACTATCTCAGCTCTTCTAGCTTTTCTCTCTTTTTCTGTTGCCAACCTATCAGCAATAAGTTGAGCTCTTCTTGTGAGTTCTTCTGTTGAGAGTCTATTCAGAGAGACTTGTTTTGCCTTGGAATTCTTTGTAATCATTTTGATCAGCTGTGCTCTTTTGTCTTCTTCAGCAGCAGCCTCAAGTGCTCTCTCTTCAGCTTCAAGTTCATCAAGTTTTTCTTGATACTTGACTAATTTTTCTTCAAAGCTCAGATCATCTCTAGCTTCTAGGCTGTTCCACACTTTGTCTTCCTTTGCCTTCTTTTGAGCCTCTTTTAAACTCTTCTCAAATAATTCTTTTGACATTGAGATGGGAGTAGGGTTTAAAACAGTTGTAGTTGTTGTTGTTGGCTTAGGAATAGAAGTTGGTTCTCTTTCAGTTGCCTTTGAAGACTGTCCTTGAATGGTTTTTGAAGTTAAAACTTCTGAAGGGTGAATGGTAGTCACAACTACTGAAGGATTGTCTTCAGCAGTTTGAGAAATCTTTTCAGTAGTTTCTTCTTGTGCCTTAGATGAACTGAACTCTTGAAGGATCTCCTTTCTTGGTCTTTTGGAAGTCTTTTCAGCATCAGGAGATTCTTCAACTATTGGTTCCTTAATCTTCTCCCCCTTTTTGGCTTCATCCACTTCTGGAAGCCTTAAGGAATGAGAAGTTGCAGCAGACAATGTTGCAAGCTGTTTTTGGGTCTCATCCATCTTTTTATTCAGCTCTGCAAGTCTTGAATTTATCAACCAAAACTGATTGTTGGCCTTCAACTTCCAAGCAGTTGTGAAGGATTTGAGTTGAGCAGTTAAGATTTCTTTCATCATCTGGAACAGGGGACCATCTGGGCTACATAGTTGGTTCAAGTCTATG
The DNA here is from genome assembly GCA_032199755.1 of Ambrosia artemisiifolia. NCBI lineage: Eukaryota > Viridiplantae > Streptophyta > Magnoliopsida > Asterales > Asteraceae > Ambrosia > Ambrosia artemisiifolia. The sequence continues at coordinate 28,573,068 of CM063513.1, forward strand.
CCAGTGAGCCCAGGGAATTGGGTAGGCTGTTTTTGTGAAGGGGGTGTTTTTGGGTGATCTTCAGATTTTTCTGAAGATGCCACTTTTGGGGAAATAGGGCTCAAGTGGTCTTTAACCTGATCTTTGGTGACCAGCTCTTTGAGCTTAGAGACCTTAGATTCAGGATCTTCATTATCAGCCGTCAATTCTTTTTATGGAATTTGTGACTCATCATCCAAGCTAATGGAATCATCTGAATCCCTGATAGTGTCCTCAATGAGGGAAGTATCAGTTATATCATGAGCTAGCTCCAAACTAGTCTTCTCGTGAACCTCTTTGTCTTGGAACTAAGGTTTTCCTACTTCAGGCAATAAGCCTTCATTAGTAGTTGCCAAATTTGAGTTCTTAGCAATGTTACTACTGTCCTCAGGTTCACCACTGGGTGATAAATGAGTAGTAGCAGCCTCAAAAGTACCAAGAGTTTCTAAGTTTGGGCTTAGATACTCTGGTCCATCCTCATCTCCCTGGTTAGGGCTAATAAGGTCCACATCCATGTCAAGTTCTGAAGGCATCTCCCCTGATTGATGTGTTGCTATGGGAGTGACATGTGTTGGATGGGATCCTTTTAGTCCTGAGAGAAGTTGGGCTATTTCTATGGTTGTATGGGAGGGTTCAGGTTCAGTAGTTGTAATGGGTTGGTGTTCAGTAGTTGGTATAGGTTCAGGTTCAGTAGTTTGGAAGGATTAGTCAGTAGTTACAGTCTTTTTAAGTCTTTTTCTTTGGAAAATGACTGTAACTGGTTTTCTTTTAGGTGGTGGAGATGGTGTGTGCTGAGAGGATGTTTCAGCCACATCCTTATCAAGTGCAGATTGCACATCAGTAGTTTCAGGGATCTCCACTTCCTGAATTACCTTTTTCTTTGGGTTGGTTAGTTTTTGTTTTTGCTGTTTTGGCTTTTTAGTTTTCGTTTTGGGTTTTGAAGATGTGGGTTCCTCAGGGATGGGTTGTTCTTCCCTTTGGTCATCTTCTGGCAAAAGTGCCGGTTTGTTGTGCCTTGAGAATACTTGTGAAGTCAGTGGATTTAAAGTTTTTGACTCACCCACAAGTACTCCCTCACCAAGTTCTTTGATTATGCATTGCATAACAAATCTTGGGTACAGTAAAAACTTCTTTTTATCATTTTGATGGTGTAGAACCAACTCATTGAAAAATAGAGAAGATGCGTTAAAAGATGTTTCATTAATGATTGAATGAAAAATAGGTTGAAAAGTTGAAGGCATCTGGTCATATGATCCAGTTTTAGGTCTTAAACACATGATAATATAATGAAATAACAGTTTATATTGTGGATCAAAAAATTTCTTATAAACTGTTGCTTGTGCTAAAGTACCTTGGTAACCACATTCAGTCATGGTTAGATGAATATCAGCAGTGGGAATGCTTTCAGGAGCATCAGAATCATTAAGGCCAAGCCTTATTCCCAGTGACTCTTGTGTGATTGCCATATGCTTCCCTTGGATGGTTGAGTTGAGGGAAATCACTTTATTGTTAACTGTCACCGCCTCTGCATTAGCCCAGAACTCATTGCGAGTTTCTACATGTATTGGAGGATCAATGGTGAAAGCTTGATAATATTGGGATTTGACGACAAGATCAATGATTTCATCGTATTGGGACCAGGCATCATCTTTCTCGTAGTAGCCTCTTTGATTGTGTCCCTGTTTTAGAACGAGAGCCATGGATGTTTGATCGAACAGTAATTTTAGGTTAGAGAGGGGGTTTTGGTTTTGCTTTGAGAGAGAAAGAGGGAATTATGCTTTTTGAATGGATAAGTGTTTGAAAAAGGTATTTATCAGAAGTTTTTAACCGACTAGGTCAAACTTCTGATGAGTGAAATGTCAATTTTACCCTTTTTAATGAAACTACTGATGAAGAAGGTTTCTTCATCAGTGGTGTTGGTCATCTCTTTAGTAGTTTGAAACAGCTGATGAGAATGACTTTCAAAACACTTGAATAACTTCTGATTATCATCAGTAGTTATTTCTTTTCTAAAAATATCCCATTTTGATGTTTTTCAAATTATCAGTAGTTTCTCTCTCTTAAAATTGTTCATCAGAGGTTTGTGACAGATAAGTATGTAAGTGAAATAAAATATGTGCAGAATTAAAAAGTGAAAACACTTACAGACTTTCTTCAAAGTTTAACATCCCAAGCATGGATACTAACCTCTGAAATGTTGTTGAATCAAGGGGTTTGGTGAAAATATCAGCTATTTGATTAGCAGTTGTAACATGTTTCACCTCAATCTTGCCTTTTTCATAGCAATCTCTTATGAAATGATACCTGATTTCAATATGTTTAGTCTTTGAGAACTGAACAGGATTTTGAATGATGCTAATGGCAGATTTACTGTCTACTAAGAGTGCAGTCTTGGTCTCTTTGATTCCATAATCAAGCAGTTGATATTGGAGCCATTGTATCTGTGATGTACAGCTTGCAGCAGCAATGTATTCAGCTTCAGCTGTTGAAGTTGCCACAGATGTTTGTTTCTTTGATTGCCAGGACACCAGACAGTTTGCCAATAATTGACAACCACCAGGTGTTGATTTTCTTGACATTTCGCACCCTGCATAGTCACTATCTGAAAAAGCTGTTAACTTGGTATTGCTTGAAGCTGGATACCAAATTCCTAAAGTAGGAGTTTCTTTCAGATATCTGAAGATTCTTTTGACTGCAATTAGGTGTGATTCTCTTGGTGCAGATTGGTATCTAGCATAGACACAAGTTGAGAACATAATATCTGGTCTAGAAGCAGTTAAATACAGAAGAGAACCTATCATACATTTATACATGGTTTGATCAATCTGTTTTCCTTGATCATCTGGTTCAACTTGTGTGATTGGTGTCATGGGAGTGGAACATGATTTACAGTCTTGTAAAGAAAATTTGTTTAATAATTCTTTAACATATTTTGATTGATGTATAAATGTTTCATTTGATTGTTGCTTGATTTGCAGTCCCAAAAAGTACTGCAATTCTCCCATTGTACTCATTTCAAATTTTGATTGCATGAGTTTCTTAAAATCTTCACATAGTTTTGAATTTGTTGAACCAAAAATGATATCATCAACATAAATCTGAACAAGTAAGACATGATTTCCAACATGTTTTATGAAAAGAGTTTTATCAATGGATCCCCTTGAGAAGTGATTCTTAAGTAAAAAGTTTGAAAGTGTTTCATACCAGGCTCTTGGAGCCTGTTTTAGCCCATAAAGAGCTTTGTCAAGTCTGTATACCCAGTCAGGATGAGAAGGATCCTCAAACCCTGGAGGTTGACAGACATACACTTCCTCTTTTATTTTTCCATACAAAAATGCACTCTTGACATCCATTTGATAAACTTTTATATGGTTGGAAATTGCATAAGCTAAAAATAACCTGATAGCTTCTAGTCTTGCAACTGGTGCAAAGGTTTCATCATAGTCAATCCCTTCCTCTTGAGAATAACCTTGTACCACCAATCTTGCCATCTGATTTGTTTCTAAAGACCCATCTTGTACTAATTGGTTGCTTGTTTGGAGGTAAGGGACAGATTTCCCAAACCTGTTGCTTCTTGAATTGAAGCAAGTCTTCTTGCATGGCTTGCACCCAATTATTGTCTTTGAGGAATTCTTGATATTTCTTTGGTTCCAACTGAGAAATGAATGCTGAGAAAAAGCAAAAGTGGGAAAGCTGGTTTCTTGTAAGTACCCCTGAAGCAATATCACCCATGATTTGATCCAATGGATGATCCTTGTGTTCAATCAATTGTTGTAGACCTGTACTAGAGAATGGCTCTACTGTTTCTTCAAATAAACCACTGAGATTGATAATATCTGGTTCAGCTGTTACTTGAGGTTCAGGAGTTTTAGGTTCAGCTGAATCAGTACTTTCAAGTTGTTCATCAGTAGTTCCTGAAGTAGAAGCTTTTGAAACTTCTGAAGGTTTAAAAGTTGATCTTCTGACTGTGTTTGGAGTCCATGGTGCAGGACTATCATCTTCAAATCCTTGAAAACCATTTTGAGGAGGTTTGGATGATTCAACAGTCTTTTTAGGTCCGAAATGAAAGTTGTCAAGGTCAAATAATTCAGCAGGATTTGCTGGAATAAGAGTGTGTTTTGATTCATTGAACTTGACATTCAGTGTTTCTTCAACTATCTTGGTTCTTGAATTGAATACTTTGTAAGCTTTTCTTAAAGGAGAGTAACCAAGAAAATAACTTGTATCAACTTTTGCAGCAAATTTTGAGATAGAGTCTTTGATGTTGAGGATAAAACATTGACATCCAAAAGTCCTGAAGAAGGAGATAAGGGGCTTTATGCCATGAAGAATTTCATAGGCAGTCTTGGTATGTCTCTTGTTGATAAGAACTCTATTCTGAACATAACAAGCTGTGTTGACTGCTTCAGCCCAAAAATACAAAGGTAGGCCTGAATCAGCTAACATTGTTCTGGCTGCTTCTATTAAAGTTCTGTTCTTCCTTTCTACCACACCATTTTGTTCAGGAGTTCTGGGAATGCTGAATTGTCTAACAATCCCTTTAGACAAACAGAATTCATCCAGAGTTTTGTTCCTGAACTCTGTCCCATTAGCACTCCTCATGACTTTGACAGAGAAAGGATATTGCTTCTCTACTTCTAAAATGAAGAACTTGATGATTTCAGCTGCCTCATCCTTGGAGTATAAGAAGAAGACCCATGTGAATCTTGAGTAGTCATCAATGATGACCAAGCAGTACTTCTTCTTACCAAGGCTCATAATCTTGACTAGTCCAAATAAGTCCATATGGAGTAGTTGAAGACATGCAGTTGTTTTTGATTCTTCAATAGACTTATAGGAGGACTTATGCTGTTTACCTTTAAGACAGGAAACACAGTGTTCTTTACACTGGTATTCCTTCAAAGGTAAACCTCTGACCAAGCCCATTTTAGTGACTTTATTGATGGTTTTAAAGTTCACATGGCCAAGTCTCCTGTGCCAGAGATCATTTTCTGAAGTTGATGCCTTTGAGAAGAAATAGGCAGTGTTGTTCAATACTTTGTCTTTTTCAATGTCCACTGCATAGACATTGCCACATCTTTTGGCAATCAGCAAAGTATGATCTTCAATAATCTTCTCTATCAACTTCTGGCCTTCTGGTGATATGATCTTGCATGTTGTCTTTGTGAAAAAGGAAGAATATCCTTTATCACACATTTGAGAGATACTCAGCAAGTTGTACTCAAGGTTTTCAACCAGATTGACCTTGTCAAACTGCATTTTGCTTGAGGATACATTGCCATATCCTAGCACATATCCCTTAGCAGTGTTCCCAAAGGACACGGATCCTTCTCTTTGACTGATAAAATTGTTTATCAGGTATCTGCATCCAGTCATGTGCATTGAGCCTCCACTATCAACATACCATATGCTATTCAAACCTCTGGAGACCCTCTGCACAGAATAGCAAATTAGTTAGATTTGGCAACCCAAGCCAATTTGGCTTTGGGTTTGCTCTTGAGAACAGGTGCAGCTTGTTGAGGACCAATTTTTGAAATCCATGTCTTTTTGGCAATGGATTTGTCATTAAGAACAATGGTGGGTTCTTTTTGGTGACCACCATCAACTTTTGTCATCAGAAGTATAACCAAATTTATCAAATCTTTAACTTCAGTAGTTTGTGAAACTACTGATGAGTTAGGTGTAACTTCTGAAGATGAACTTTGAGAAAAGGACTTTTGTTGAGATAAAGTCTTTTTCTGAGAAAGGTTTTTATTTGATTGTTGTTTGTTGGGAAAGAAAGTGTTTTCAAAATTTTGTTTTATTTGTTTTCCTACAATCAGTTGTTGATTTTTCTTATTGAGCTGATTTGCCTTTCTGTATCTACAAAGTTCAGTTATGTGGTTAAACAGACCACATATTTCACATGATTTTGCCTTCTCTTTCCTTTTAGATAAAGCAAGAGAGTTGGAAGGCAATTTACTAACAATATCAGTATTTTGAAATAGGTCATCAGTAGTTTTCAAGGTCTCAACTCCTGATGTAGATGAAACTACTGATGGCTTATTGTCAGTTGTTTTAACTTCTGCAGTACTTTCATTTTTGAGAAAGTTCTGATGGTAGGATGTGCATTCCTCCATATCAGAAGTTTGAATCAATTTCATCCCATCATTATCAGTTTTGTGGGTGAAATCTATTGGTGATTCAGTGTGGGTATACCCTATGCCAAACTTAACATTTGCTGCAGTTTGTTTGTTAAGCAGCATTTGGTACCCTTTACAAGACTCAACCCATTTTTCACAATCAACCTTAGTGTCAGCAAGCTCTTTTCTAACATTTCCTAGGTTGTCTATCATGGTTTTAATTTGTGCCTGGGTTTCTATGGATTTATCAGTCAATTTAGAAATTTCTTTATTTTTCAAAGCAATTTTTCTTTCTAAATCACACTTCATTTGGGTGTATTTTCTCTCCATATCATTTGTTTTGCCTTGTAAATGCACATTGGTTTCCCTTATTAAAGCAAAAGATTCTTTGCAAGATTTTGAGCAAAGATTTAATAGAGATTGTTGTGATACCTGAGTGAGTGCAGAATTGGAGGAGTATCCCTCAAAATCCATTAAGGCAAAGTTCTTTTTGCCATTGTCAGGTTCTCCCCAGTTGACATCATAGACTTTGTTGTCTACATCCTGACTGCATTCAGATGTGTCATAAGGAAGACTGCTCCAGTCAACATACCCTGATGTAAACAAGCTTTGTTGCTGAGGGGGTTGTTGAGTTTGTGCAGGTTGTTGAGCAGTTGGAAAAGGAGGCATCTGCTGCTGTTGGTGAGCAGGCATTTGAACATATTGTACTTGTGGCACATATCAAACTTGTGGAGCTTGTGCCTGTACAAAATGAGCACTCCCTTGAGTTCCATTATTCCTATTATAGGTGGGGTTAAATTGATTTCTAGACGTGGGTTGGTTGTAGCTAGAGCTTCTACACTCTCTAGCAAAGTGTCCCAACTTTTGACACTTATGACATCTCAGTTTAGATTTGTCAAAACCAACTTTTGTTGAGTTGTTTAGTCCTAGAAATTTCCTTCCTGACCTTTTGTAAAATTTGTTAGTTTTAATGCTTAACAAGGCCAGTTGGTGTAAGATATCCATTTCTTCTAAGTCATCACTGCTAAAATATTTTAAGTCATCCATGATAAAATACATGTTATCAGCTGTTTGACTTAGGTCTTCATTGTCATAAGCTGGGAAAGATCCATCTGATGAGATCCCAGCAGTTATGTCAATGTGGTCAAAAGATCCAAAATTATTAGAACAAGATGGTGAGTCATGTCCTAATAGGGTTGTGCTACCTGGAGTATAGTCATCAGCAGTTTTACCAGATTCTTGTAACTTTTTCTTTTGATTGATTTCTCTTTCAAAAGTTAGTAATTTTCCATGTAACCTAGTTAGGTTCAGGGTGTTAAAATCTGTACTTGATCTGAGAACTATAGAATAAGTTTCCCATTTTGAAGGCAAAGACCTTAAAAATCTATGTAACATAGATGCATTTGAATAGGTCTGATTGTTAATTTTTAACTCAGAGATGAGTGAAGAAAATCTTTCAAACTGTTGTGTTAAAGTTTCACCATCTATGTGAGTAAAAGTTTCATATTGTTGAGCCAGGATTTCTCTAGTGTTGGCTATCACCTCTTCAGTTCCTGCAAACTGTTCTTTTAGGCAATCCCACAGCTCTTTGGCACTTTCACAGTGTAAAAGTCCAGCATAAATTTCGTTTGGGAGAGCCATAGCCAACATAGAAAAAGCTTTTGCATCTAGCTCAAATTTTTGGAAATCTTCTTCAGTGTAGTCTTTTGGGTCTTTTGGTCTCTCAGTTTTTCCTTCTGGATCAGTAACAACTGGTCTGTGAGGTCCAAACATTACAGACCTCCAACAACCAGTGTTGGTTTGAGAAATTGTATGTGCCAACCTTCTTTGCCAGATGTTATATTCATTTCTGACCAGCATAGGAGGTTTATTGGCAGATCCAGTATTATAAGGGTCCATTTTTAAGAAGTTTGGATTTGTCAATACTTCTTTAAAGTGATGGATGAAAAAGTGAACCTTTTAATCCTTTATTGGATATCAATAAGAGCCTGTGTCTGATTCTCAATTTGTTAGATTGATATTTGATCAAATAAACCAGAGCTTTGATACCAATTGTTGGATCAGTGGCCTCTTTTCGTCAGTTTAAGAACACTTATGTGTTTGCAATTTATATCAAAGTTATTGTACAGCGGAATAGTAAATGTTCTAAGGTTAAATTATCACTTTTAACAGGAGTTATTACTCCCCCTTGACTGAGCAGTTTATGAGGATCAATAAGCAGTTGAAGTATAAAGTAATAAATACAAGTTATGATTCTCAGATGTGAAATGGATAATAAGTTTAAAAGCCTCGAAGGTTTTTCAATTAAATCAATGTAAATCACACATTTTAAAATAGATGAACAAGCTCATCTATTTATAGACAAACATACAAGAATGTTGTACTAAGTAATCTAATATATTTAGCTAAGATATTATTCTTAGGATAATGTTTACAACAGGCTTTACATTGAAACTTGATCCAAGACTTTAACAAAACAATATAATACTAAACTACTGAAGTTGCTGGGTCGGTTAGAAGCTTCTGATATGAAAGTACTAATGAGTGACAAACTACTGATGAGTAGTTTGTCTTCAGTAGTTCTTCAGTGAAATGCCTGGTTAGACTTCCGAACTTCTGATGCTTTTACTCTTCAGCACTTTGCTATTTCTTTTTCAGCACTTGTGTCTTTGTTCTTCAGCAGTTCTATACATAGGCAGAATATGATTTGGACTAAGGTTATCAAAAGGTGGTTTCTTCAATCCTCTTTGTCCCAACATGTGTGCTCTTGAAATCAGTGACCCGTACAATCCAATACTCGATCAAGGCCCAAAGGTAGAATTCAATATTAACTTACATGACATATTAAAAGCTAATTATGGTGTTCATGTTATGGTGAGATTTTGTGGATAATGAAGAGGTCTCAAGGACACGATTCAAGATAGATCGCAGAAATTGTGGATAAGATAGAATAATCACATGTACGTGATAATTAACTATTGGTACCGGTGGGAGGAAATCCCCAGGGATGGCAAAACTTAGAAGGAAAAATAACCATGTTGTTTAGGAAGGAAATTGAAAATGTAGCACGAAGCTCAAAACCAATCCCCAGGCATAAGGTAATGATTACATGAAGACAGGTGGATACCATGTGGACTGCACACCTGGCCATTGCACAAGAAGCATGAGATACACGTGAGACCAGGATAATCATCACAGGTATGCCTGGTAAATTAGAATGTAAGGGATCGTGTGGATAGATAGGTGGAATAAACGTTATTTAAAGGGGAAAAAGGGAAGTGGTTCCCTCAAAAGGTATTAAACCAAATGTATGTGAATTGTGCCTATAAAATAATTATGGCAATGAATAGATAAGTAACTAGACGTCAGTGGTGGGTTAAGGTTGAAGACTCTGAAGTGATAGAGAGCAGTTTGTAATGCAAGGAAGGGTAGGAATGAAAGGTTTGAATCCGTAGGTAAGCACGGGTCAAACATGTATGAATGAAAGGTTGGAATTAAAGGCTTGAATCCGTAGGTAAGCACGGATCAAGCCTATATGAATGAAAGGTTTGAATCCGTATGTACGCACGGATTAAACCTGTATGAATGAAAGGTTGGAATGAAAGGCTTGAATCTGTAGGTAAGCACGGATCAAGCCTATATGAATGAAAGGTTGGAATGAAAGGTTTGAATCCGTAGGTACGTACGGATTAAACCTGTATGAATGAAAGATTTGAACCCGTAGGTAAGCACGGATCAAACCTGTATGAATGAAAGGTTTGAATCCGTAGGTAAGCACGGATCAAATCTGTATGAATGAAAGGTTGGAATGAAAGGTTTGAATCCGTAGGTAAGCACAGATCAAACCTGTATGAATGAAAGGTTTAAATCCGTAAGTAAGCACGGATGATACCAATATGAATGAATGAAAGGTTGGAATGAAAAATCCGTAGGTACGCACGGATTAAATCTATATGAATGAAAGGTAGAAATGAAAGGGTTGAATCCGAAGGTAAGTGCGGATCAAGCCTATATGAAGGAAACATGTGAATGAAAGATTTGCATCCAGAGGTAAATACGGATTAAACCTATATAAATTAAAGATAGGAATTAAATATTTGAATCCATGTGTAAGTCCCTCCACTTACTCATTAGTCGGCTCATCCCTGATAATATGAAAATGTTTAATGACCTTAACGGGTCAAATTGGGTGGAATGTTGTAGAAATATAGAATAACCCATAGAACGGGTCATTCGGATAGGAATGAAGGGAGGGGGAATGTTCCATCTCTAGCTAAGGTAGATTGGAAAGTTGTACATACTTAGTGGCAATAACTTAGTTGGGGATACACTTGTCATGTGACCTACATGATACATGAATACATATTTCATATGTAGTTATTAGTCGGTATAGATGCTAACTAATTGTAGAAGCTAGTTAAGAATAAATGGACAATTTGACTTTACAAAACTCAAACAAGTCGAATTAGCAAGTGTAACGCAAGTACTAACAAGATTTCATGAATGGAATGAAACCAATTTTGAGTTATTGGTGTGGTAACTAAACGTAATTACATGTTGAGCATGTAGTAGATAATCTATGAGAACCAGGACAACTTATATACTAGGACCTGTGTGGATGATTCAATTTATCAAAAAAGGAAAAAAAAATTGCATGAAAAGATAGAATGGGGTTTTGTATGCATGCCTAAATGGAAAAGAAGTAAAACCCCTAATTTAAACTATAAATATAATGAGTAGATAAAGATAATGACCGAAGGTCATAAATTAGTAAGAAGCAGCAGTTGACTTTGAAAAGTCAAACTACTGAGATTTTGTGAAGTAACAAATAAAATGTAAAGATCATATGTAAGAATGTTAGATGTGTAACTTGATTTTGTATTGTAATGGGAGTTTTATCAAGGCATTTTAGATAGTTAGACATGCAAAGGAAAGAATTTTGCATGGACTATTGAAAGACAATTGTTATGAATTCAAAATATGTGTCTAACCAATGACTTCGTAGATACGAATGGTCGAATTTTGGATATGATGAAATCTACAAGATAGGTGATATGATGTTAACGAGTTTGAACTCGTCATGTGAATGAACTAAACCAAGCTAGGTATGGCATGGACTTATGAAGGAGCAGGTCAATCCGACATAAGGATAGTTGGTTAATGCTGTGAAAGGAAGGTTAGTAAATATGGAAAGTTTTGACTTTTAAGGGTCAAAATATAAATGAACAAAAAAAATAGACATGAATAGAATGGCTCTGAAATTACCATAAAGGCATGGGGTATATATATGGTAGATGTACTGGTTCAGTGTGACTATGGAATCATGTCTAACTCTCAAGTTAAGTGAGAATAAATGGGAATCAATTAGTAGGTATGTTGTGGAAGTGATAACCATTATTGAAGGTTTGTGATATACGTATGTATATAGTCTAACTAATTGCATGGTTGAAAGGACTTAGAAGGAATGCTAATAGTGGAATATTGTAGCAATCCCGTGATGAACGCCTTGTGACTAATGCGGGAATAAAAGACTAAGTAGGTCTTATGTGTTAAACATGGAAGTAATCGATTTATTATGATTAATAAATGTGTATAGGCCTCTTGTAATATAAGAGCGTAGGAACAAAACATACAAATATGCTTTGCCACGAGCAAGGTTATTTTATGGCCTATATGTGGGCTTGTGGCACGGTATGAAATTTCGAATGAAATGAATGAGTAAATAAATAAGTGGAGATGATGTTGGCTAAGGGTTTAGAATTATGCAAAAGTTTTAGCTTTGATAGGCTAGAATGAGCATCTCAGAGTAATAATGTCTGGGAACTTGGGAAAATGCATAGTGGATACATGTTATACAGTTCCACACCACATACTTAGGTGTGTGTTCTAATTATGCTAGTTGAATAAGTAAACAAACGAAGGCTAATGGTAGAATGAGTTTGGTAGTAATGAAAGTGGTTTCGGGGACGAAACCTTCTTTAAGTGGGGTAGACTTGTAACACCCCAAAAACCTAAACTATAATTAATTAGTATGTTTTAATGTGTTTTGGCATGAGGTAAAATAACTAAGTATCTAACCTAGTAGATATACAAGTTAAATAGAAATCAAATAAGGTTTGAGTCAAAGTTGGATAGGTATTAAACTTGAAGGGCTGAAATTGTGAGGAACCAAACTTAAACACCACCTACCTTTTTGTGGGATAATATATACGACACACACACTACAGGAGAGTGTGTATGTGTTTTTGTGTGTGTGCTTTCTACCCTAAATGAAAGAGGGAAGTGGATTTTGCATGTATAATCTGAGATTTGAAAAGTGTTCATCACAATCTAAGCACCAAGTACGTATCTATTTCATCTCATGAAACTTCTTGGTTGGAGCCCTTGGTGGGTTTTGACGAATCAACCCTAAATTGGGTAAATTGTAAGTATTAGATGGTTGAATTCATGTTTGGATGCACAAATCCAGTGTCATTAACAATTTAATGATTTCAATTGGGGAAATTGAATGTTATAATCCATGTAATGGTAGATGTAGATTGTGGGTTATGATTTTATGTTATTAGATAATCTCTAACTAACATGTAGAAATGTGTGTTGTATGAATTTCATGTTGAAAAAGGTCATGGTTGAAGATGATTATGTGGTTGGTTGAGTACATGTATTGGGAGCTTGTACAATGTGCTTAGAATATTGTACGCACACCAAGTGTTTGTTGAAATGTCTAGGAGATGATAATGTATGAAAAGTGTGTACATGAACTTAACAAATGTGAATGTAATGTGAGAATTGATGTATTTGTTTGTAAACTAACATAAAGAATGTGGTTGATGAAATCCATGTAGGAATGTAGTTTGATGGTATGTTTGGTAGAAGTATGCATTAGGAGTTTGTACCTTATGCTTAAATGGTGTGATGCACACCATGTATTCTATTGATTTCTTAGTTAAGATCCAGAAGTAAATTTGTTGCTAGTTGTAGATCAAAAAAGCATTAGTATGTATGAGATGAATTATATGTTTGTATGTGTCGACCTAAGTGATCATATAGTTGTATGTATCCTACAACATGTGAATGTGATGTTTATGGTGGTCTAGTACATTAATATAGATATATGTTTATAACTAGAAAGTTTGTATAGTTGACAGTTAACTTTCCGGCAAGCCAATAATGTAGAATAACATACTTAATATTCCAAGCATGATTGTACAATTAGAAAGACTATGTGATGCATCTTATGTTTGTCTATGTGGTGTATATGATGGTAAGTTGAAAATTTGCTTGATGTGATAACAAATGTGGTTATTAATCTATGTCTTATGTCTAATGGAAATTGACTAACGAATGTCAATGTGATATTTGGTTGGGAATGATTATTAGTATGAATGATCATGTATGCTAATGATGTTGTACACATGATAACATGAAAGGATGTGGATCATGTCAAGATAGGCTCAAGTATGGAAGGTTAATGAGCAGAGGATATTTGCTCACACCAGAGGATAGTTTAGACCAGAGGAAGAATGAGTAGAGGATATTTGCTCAGACCAGAGGATAGTTAGACCAGAGGAAGAATGAGCAAAGGATATTTTCTCAGACTAGAGGATAGTTTAGACCAGAGGAAGAATGAGCAGGGGATGTTTCCTCAGACTAGCAGGGTTTGTTAGAATTCAGTTTTCTTTTATTTAACTTGTTTAACCGTGTAAAGGGTTTGATGATGTTCAACCCTAGGTGTGCGCTACTTTGGAGCCGGGTGGAGGATCAAGCTATTCTGAAGAACCGAACACGCTTGACCCTTTTTGTTATGAGGATGGTAATATAGATTAAGGTATGTAAGTAAGAAGGCATGGAAGTTAGAGGTGAGGATCCGGAATTCAGATTCGAACTTGCAAAAGGCGTTTGGTCATGATCATTGAGTATTGTTGAATGTTTTTTCCACATTTTGAATATTTGCATGAAGTAACTTAATGAACTAATGAAACGGGTATATGGTGGTTAAAGGTTGTCTAGTCTACCTCACAAGGAAAGGAATGGTAGGAGATCGAGTAAGGAAACGGATTGTACGGGATCGCGATCACGTAACCTAATAAAGATGAGTCGTGTTGAATATAATCTGAAACAATATAAGATGTGACACCTATAATATTTTGGAGATATGCTTTCCAAATATTTGAGAATGTTTTTATAAAGCTAGAAATTTTCTGGTTCGTATTTTCCGCTGCGTATTTTCTGATAGAACGGCTTAGGTGTTTCACTAAGACTGGCGACCTATCATAAGATGTACGTAAGTATCCGAACTAATAACGCGTAGGTTAACTAGTCCCTAAATGTCCAGACCATAAGCATTGCATGTTTAAAAACATGTTCGAACCTTAACCGGACCACACAAGACAAGACTCGACATCTCATTGGTGACCCGACATCCTTCGTCTTAGTCAAATACAATTAACCAAGCAATCATCTGTAAACATGCACCTTATACGCATGACAGTCCATCAAATCTAGCATACAGTTCACATACTGCATATATGGGTCATAACACGTATTACCAGGGTCCTAGACATGCCACGGGGCCTTCAATATGTTCGAAGGTGTTAAGTCATCTTTTGGGGTTCCAAAATACACTTACAGCAGCAAAACACACGACTAGGCATCAAAACACATGACTAGGTATCAAACAGGCAACTAGAAAGGCTAGTAGACCCCGGGAGGGGCAACTAGAAGTCATTACAGGCGACTAGCAAGCTAGTCGTCCCCTAGACAAGCGACTAGCTTTTGCTAGTCGCTCCCAGCAGATCAGGTGGCTCTTTTCGCGCATTTAACCCTCAAATCAGATCCGAAACATGCAAAAACACCCAACATCAATCCGTAATCATCAAGTAACCTATCCTAAATTAAAACTCCCAATTTATCATCAGTCTAACACCCTAATTGCTAGCATTTCCCAAAATGGAGTAATATTATGGAAACATCACATCATTGCATGCATAACTTACCCTAAATGGCAAATAATCAGATTTCATCACATAATCACATTACAAATCATCATCCTACTATTACCACATCATTCTACGATAAACCCTAACATCATTTAATCATCATATCATCCTATAACATCCTAAATCTTCCTAATGCACTCAAACGAGTCAAAACGCATATTATTATGAAAACACATCAAACAACCTTCATAATCCAAGATAGACATCCTAATAACTCATTCATATCAACAAAACATTAAACACATAAGAATCCCCACCTTTTAATCATCAAAATCGTTCTTTGCATGAATCCTTCACATATAACCCATTTAAAGTATTAGACTTGTTTTAAAACTGTTTTTTCAAAGGTTTTCACGGACACAAACTTTACAAAATCAAGTCTGGACCTTTAGGGATCAAAACAACGACATGATAATAACTTAAGATGAATAACACACCTTAGATTTGCTTAGAAATGATGTTTAGAACTTGGAAATGGTACATTTAGGGCAAAAACGGGTTCCAGAGATTAAGTATAGTGTGAAAGAGGTTTGGGGCGAGTTAGGGTTTCACAAATGATGTTTTACAAGTCAAGTATGGTATTTATAGCTGTTGCTAGTTGTTTCAAACACAACAGGCGACTAGGGGCCTAGTCGCCCCCTACAGGTGGCTACTAGCTGCCCTAGTCGGCCCCTGCAGCTGATATTGTTTTTCGGCGCGTTAAACATTATTTCAACACATATTAATAGGTATTCGCATACCGACATGTTATACAATGATCATAAACACATATTACTTGATATCTAACCCGTTCACATTTGTTCACAATCCCCGGGACTCGAGACTCGCGTGTGTGCATCAAATCTGGTGATTCCACAAATCACCAATCCTTGTACACATGGTTATGGACCGACCCCTGATGATTCTTTGGATCATCGTAACGGATCCCGATGATTCCTCGAACCATCGCAATGACTCAACTGACCCAGTTAAGTGTAATGTATGCATGACTCGCTAAGGTAGACTTATATGTTTGACCAAAGTTAATAACCTTAGTTTGTCGGGTGTCACACATATATTAATTATAAACGTAATTATATAAAAGAAAAGAAAAGGATATATAAATGTAATGATAATTGTAACATTATGTTATGTTATTGTAAAGGTCTGGTTTTGATGAAAACAACTAGATGATCATACAAGTTGAACAATCCAGGTGTGGAAACCCTAGATTGTATACAAAATGATATGGATCGAATCATACAAGATCAATTACCTTTTCAATCACAATTTCATTAATAAACATTGTTAATCAAGCTTTACAGTTTAGGTTTACAGTGAAATAAACACTTTCAGAACTTTCTAGAAACACAGAGAGAACCTAGACTCAACACACACACCAAAATGACAAAAGTTATCAACTAAACAAAACTTTGAGTTTAAATAGGCCTGCACATTCAACCTCTCGACTAGGTCGAATGTGTACCTTCGACCTTCCACATAGCTCGAACAAAGAATCAGTCTTCAGCCTTCTTCCTTCGACCTTCATACCTTCATTCGACCCATATAATATCTTCTTTTGACCTCTCGTTTTCAACAAAAAGGCTTATATTGACAATCCAAAGCATTAGTCACATTTGGTGCAACTACAGTTATTTCCCTGTTCAAAAGAGAACTTCCTCGAGTTTAGAGAACCATGAGACTCCTACTATCTATTGGTTTTTCAATTTTTATTTTTACCAAACTGAATTTGATTTAACACAATTAAATCAGCATTAAAATTATACTTATATAAAACCAAAAACACAAGGGTAAACAAAGCATACAATAACTTTTTATTATTTTTTACATCTTTTAGTTAACAATTAAACATAAGTTTTGCTTTATAGAGAAAAAAAGTTTCAGGAAGTAGGATTATTCCAGTTCTCTTAGAGAGTTCAAATGAGAATAAAATGTCTTGTAAGAAGAAAAAAAACTACTTTAAACCAATAGAAATCTTCATTTAATAGTTGTATTTAATGTTAAACAAATTATTATTATTTTTAATCCCTAAACTAGATAGATAAATAAACGAAACTCTTAGTTCATTTCTAAAATATATTCTTTCAAAGCAAACATAATTTAGAGTGAAAGATAATTTCTATATGTGTAGGATATTGGTAGGATAAATTTTTATATGTGTAGCTAACACGTATGATAATCTGGACATGTATACGATAAATATATATAATTTCGATATATGTATGATGAATTTTGATATATGTTAGATAAAGTGTTAATGACTAATTAATTATGGGGTTTATTAATAATTAATGTACGAAAAGTTCAAATATAAAATATTTTACCTTTATGTCATTTATTCTGTTCTTCTTACATTAAGTTTCTTCTCTTTTTTCTCACTTGCTCCTCCTATATATATTCTGTTGTAGAAAACTTTAAATTTAAACTATATGAATATAACGTTTTAAGTAATTAGGTAGTATATTTACTAAGGTTTTAATTTTAATATTTTTGTATTCAGATTTTGATAGTTAAGTAAGACCACAACATGAGTTTTTTAATACTTGTTAAGTTTTTTCTATATTAAAAAATATTAACATAATAAAAGTGTATTCCTAAATGATAAATATGAAATAACTACCTTTCACGATATAAGCTTATTTCAAAAACAAAATACTTTATTTAAGCCCATATTAATTCTTATGCTAGGTGGTTAGAGTATAGCAAAAAAAACAATATATATTACTCTTGTGATGTATTTTGAACTTGGTTTTATCATTTTACAATTAAACGAGTAGTTAATGTGGACAAGTATTTTTGTAAAATCCCCGTAAATTGTGATTATAAGTGAAAATCATGAAAACCGGTAAGGTACTACTTTAGATATTTTCATAATTCATTATTTATGATGACATTTATTGTACTTTTGTTGATTATATGAATTTTTAGTTGCTTATCATTTGTTATTAATATGACCCGACCTGACTCGGTACGAACCAAAAAAATTATAATATAGTGATAGCCATAAAACACCTAAAAATTATATTTCCCGGGTCTGTTACTGTCCATTGGTGATCTGCAATTTTTTACACACAGAGCTAGGGGTGTTCAACGAATCTAGTAACGAATTTTCGAATTATTCGAAACAAATTTCTCAAATTTTGAATATTTTTACCTGAAATCGTATTGGATTCGTATTCGCTTAAAATTCAATTTATTCGATTCGTGTTCGATTCGAATAAGAAACTCAAATTTTAATCGAATTCGAATAAATTTGATTTAGTTCAAATTCACCATAAATAATTAATTTTTTTACTTTTAGTTTTAAAACTAATACAAAGTCATTATTTTTAACATATAAAATACAAATCTACAAACTTGATAAACAACGACATGTCAAAAACGGGAATAGTAAAAATAGTAGAGAGTATAGGTTGTTAGGGTTTCGTGATGTAAAAGGTAAATATGTAAAATATGGAAAAGTTGTAGAGACTATGGATTTTCATAGTTTGTCGAAAATTTAGAAGTTCTTTTTTTCAATGTGTATATTTGTGTATATAATAATGTGTATGTGTGTATATGTATTTAAAAAATATACCTTTACAATTTTTATTTGAATTTCGAATCAAAATTAAAATCATTTGTTAATGTAGTTGAAAAGTGAAATGATTGGCTCATAAAAGAAGTATTAATATACCATAAACTCTTCGTATTAATAATCATATTATGTCTTAAGCTCCTAGGATCTTGTTTTTAAGGTTTTGCAGAGGTTGAGGATGATTATTTTCATAGGGGATGGTTTAGAGGTGAATTAGGGTTGTGGTTATGAGAAATTTGGAGTTAAAAATCGATTTTATAAACAAATTGCGATTTTGGGCCTGTCAAACAGCCCCTCACGTCACGCAGTGGGGTTTGGGTTGTTTAGCCAATTGACGCGGCGTGTTCCAGTTGAGTGTGGAATGGTTTAAGCCTAAGGCTTGGACTGGTCCACTTATTCTTTTCTTTTTTTTATTACTATTTAGGCTTGCATATTACTAATAACACTTCAAAATATCAAACCCAATATTTTATGACCTGAGTTGCCTTATTGGTTCGTCGGGTGTCGGTTATAGACTCAATAACGCGTTTCGCATAAATATACGAAATTACACATAAGTTCACAAATAAATTCATGTAAGCACATAATTGCAAATAATATCAAACGAGTTATTCTACAATTTTTTGTTTTGTTATTTTACCAACGTTCATGGTGCAAGACTCGTGTATGGGATTCGCTAATTCCCTGAATTGTCGTTTATGCAGTTATTAACCTATAACAGTGGACCGTGCGACTCACTTAACTAACCCTAGTCATGTAAAATGCTACGAATATGTGTATAAGTTAACTAGAGTTTAGTTAAAGTATTAACCTGAAAATGCGGGAAATCACACAATAGACAAGCTTCATTTAAAATATGTATTTAATGTTATTGTAACGGTATATAGATAAATTTATAAAATTAATTAATATATTGTATTCCTCAAAATCTTCTACCTAAGTTAAACTAACAAGTTATTTTCAAAATATACACTTTCACACAAACCTAACTTTTGGTGAATGATAGTTTAGGATAAAGTTTTAAGATAAATGTAAGATAAATTTTGATATGCCTATAATAAAATTTGATATGTGTATAATAAATTTTGAAATTTGTATGATAAAGTGTTTTTCTTAATGAATTAGAGAGAGAATAGGTTAGGAATGACTTATAAAATATTTAAAGTTTTACCGTTATGTCCTTTGACATTCTATACTCAATTAAAGTTACTTCTTAACAGGGTTGTTCAAAAAAGTGTTGGCTCGTAGCTCACTCAAAAAAACTAGCGAAAAAAACTTGATTTTAAACAACCTAAACCAAGCCGGCTCATTTTGTAACCGAGTTGAGCTGAGTTTGAGCCAAGCTTAGCTGTGACACCCGGCAAACTCAGGTTAATAACTTGTATCAAACGCATAAGTGTACCTTAGCAAAATATTCATAAATCATACTTAACTGGGTTAGTTGAGTCAATTCGATGATTCGGGGAATCAACGGGAGTCATTACGATAATTTGTGGAATAATCGGGAGTCGTTACGATGATCTGGGTGATCATTGAGAGTCAGTTTATATCCATGTGTCCATGGGTTGGTGGTTTGGAGGATCAACGGATAATATGCACACACGCAAGTCTCGAGTCTCGGAAGTTGGTGAATTAACGTAAACGTGTTCGTTATCGGGTAATAAGTGTTTTACAATCATTATATAACTTGTTGATATGTGAATACGTGAATTAATGTGTTAAATTAGCAAACAACGCGCCAAAAACCAAACCTGCCCTGCAGGGGGCGACTATGACGATAGTGGCCTGGAATGGGCACGACTTGGGTTGGTTCATAGTCGTGTCCTGCAGGCCATAGTCGCCCAACATGCCTGGCACGACATCCTTAACCTCTGAAACCTGTTTTTGCCTTAAATCTACCATTTCCAACCTCAAAACATCATTTCCAAGCCAGATCTAAGGTGTGTTATTCATCCTAAGCTCTTATCATGTCATTATTTTGAACCCTAAAGTTCCAGAACTGATTTTATAATGTTTTAGCCTTTGAAAACCTTTGAAAAACAGTTCTAAACTAGATCTAATCTTTAAATGGGTTTCTAATGAAAGTTTCATGCTGGAAATGGTTTTTGACGATCTAAACATAGGGATTCTTGTGTATTTAATGCTTTAATGATATGAATGAGTTGTTAGGATGATTATCTAAGATTATGAAGGTTATTTGATGTGTTTTGTGAATAATATGAGGTTTGACCCGTTTGAGGGCATTAGAAGGATTTAGGATGATATATGTTGATTTGATGATAGATTGATGTTAGCGTTTATGCTAGAATGATAGAATAACATTTGATGTTTATGATATGATTATGTGATGAAATATGATTATTTGTCATTTAGGGTAAATTTTCATGCATTGATGTGACATATCCATAATATAATCTATTTTGGGAAACAATTGCAATTAGTGTGATAAACGGAAAATTATCTGGGGGATTCTTGATGGGAATGACTTGTTTAATATGTGGGGATTAATCGGGGCTATTACAATTTGATTCAGATCTAATTTGGAGGGTTTCGTGCGCAAAACGGACACTATCCTGCAGAGCAGCCGACTATGAATCATAGTCTCCTGGTCTGAGGCGACTAGGCTCCATAGTCATGTATTTTAGGGACGAATAAGAACCATCGTCATCTTTTTGATCCAAAGTCATGTGTTTGATCCATAGTTGCCTATTTTGATGCATAGTCGTGTGTTTTGATGCATAGTCGTGTGTTTTGATGTCGGAAGTGCGTTTTGGAATCCCATAACATGTTTTAACGCCTAATAACATATTATAAACCTCGTGGCATGTCTGGGAACCTCGTAACATGCATCATGACCTATACGTGCATTACGTGATCTATGTGTTTGAGTTTGTGAGTTGTTACTCGCATATAGTGCATATCTACACATGATTACTTGTTACTTGTATTTGATTAACACGGGAATATCGGGTCACCAACGGGATGTCGGGTCTTATCTTTTGGGTTTATGTCAAAAGATTAAATGCTTTTACAAACATTTAAAGTCAAGGTCTTGGACACTAGGGGTTATTGTACAAACATACCATCGGTCAAATGCTTATATACTATTCATGGTAGGTTTCCAATAGTCGAGGCTACCATAACAAGTCTGGTATTTTTATTGATTTGAAGAACGCAACCAAAGGTGAGTGTCACAGCCCCACATTTTACTGTTTTCATATTTGGGGGAGAAACGTACGTTACAAACTTTGCAAACTTTTAGACCAACGTATTACATTATATCACATGGGTACTAAGTGACATTACATCACTTAATGTCCTTCTAACTTCCGAACCATTAATATGTGGATACATAGCAGGGCAAGTGTGAATAGATCTATCTATTGGGCCCGACAACCCCCACTCGGGCGACTGGAGGTCGGACGGGTGCATATTTGTCCTATCTAACCTACAACACCGGGTGATGTCCGGTGGCGGGTATTAAGGCATTTCTAACATTCAGCAGTGGGTCACGATACTGTAGTATCATGTAACGATGTCTAGCTAGCATCATGTATAGATGTAAGGGTTCTTGGGTCTGGTTTTACGAACTTTACTTACTTTTGCAAACTTTAAACTTTGTGACTCACCGGCACTATATGTGTTGACTAACATTGGATGTTTTCTCAGGTCGCTAAGGTAGCTGCACATGGTTAGGATTAGGGGTGGCAAAATTGGTAGGTTGGGTTGGGTTGGTTGTTGGGTCAGGATGGGTTTGGGTCAAGATGGGTAGATTAAAAAAATAGGATAGGATGGGTTGGGTCAGGACGGCTTTGCGACTGGATGGTTTGGATTAGGATAGGTTCACATCAAAATAGATTAAAAATTTTTTTAAAAATTTAAAATTTAAAAAGTAAAAAAAAGTAAAAAAAAAAAAAAACAAAAATAAACTTAACAATAAAATTTTAAGGGATCCGACATATTTCATTTCTATCTGGGCCGGTTAACAAAGCGGACCGTTTCGACCCGATCGTGCTCGTTATCGGACTGTTTTGACTTGACCTGGCCCGTTAATGACCAGAACCGTTTCGACCCGACTGACCCGTTATCGATCCAGACCGGGGCCAGTAACGACCCAGAGTATTTCGACCCGAACGTGCCCGTTAGCGACCCGAACCGTTTCGACCTGACCCGATCCGTTAGCGACCAGGACCGTTTCGACCCGGCCGGGCCCGTTAACGACCAGAATTGTTTCGACTCTGCCGAGCCCATTAGCGATCCAGACGATTTCGACCCGATCGGGCTCGTCAACGACCTAGCCCATTAGCGACCGGACCATTTTGAACCGGTCGGGCCCGGTAGCGACCCAAACTGTTTCGACCAGAACGCGCCCGGTAACGACCCAGGCCTTCTCAACCTGACCTGTCCCGTAGCGACCCGGACCGTTTCGACCAGCCGGGCCCGGTAGCGACCCGGACTGTTTCGACTCGACCGGGCCAAACCATTTCAACCTAACTCGTCCCGTAGCGACCTGGATTGTTTCGAACCAGCCGGGCCCGGTAGCAACTCGAACCGTTTTGACCCGATCGGGCCCGGTAACAACCCAGACCGTTTTATCCTGACTCGTCCCGTAGTGACCCGGACCGTTTCTACCCGACCCGGCCCGATAACGACCGTTTCAACCTGACCCGTCCCGTAGTGACCTGGACCATTTCGACCCGGTAGCGACCCGAACCTTTCTACCCGACCGGGCCCGGTAACGACCTATACCGTTTCAACCTGACCTGTCCCGTAGCGACCCGGACTGTTTCAACCCGACCGGACCCAGTAACGACCCGGACCGTTCCGCCTTTACTGATCCCGTTAGCAACCTAGACCGTTTTGAACCATTCGGGCCCGTCAACGACAAGACCGTTTCGAGCCGATCGTGCCCGTCAACGACAAGACCATTTCGACCCGAACGAGCCGGTCAACAACCGAGACTGTTTCAACTCGTTCAAGCCCGCTTACAACTCGAACCGTTTCAATGAGATCGGTCTCATTAACGACCCGTGTTGTTTCGACCTGGTCGTCCGTTAACGACCCAAACAGTTTCGAACCGACCGGGGTTATCAACAAATGCAAAAGATATAATTTTTTGTTTTTAATGATATTTATTTCCATGAGGCATCGACGGTTTTGGTGTTGGGTGAGTTTTAATTCAGATTTGTATGGTTATCTAAAAATACTCATCCTGACTCATTTGCTTTTTTGACATACCCATCATGACCCACTTACTTATTTCCTACATTTAAAATTACCTATCCTAACCCCTTTGAAAATTATACTAAACCCATTTCAACCCACAAGGTCAAATTTTAAACCCAAAATAACCCAAACTAGATGGGTTGAAATTGCCAGGTCTTGTTAGGATGCACGGGGTCGCACAACATCCTGTTTTACTTATCCGCTACATAAACTTTATCTTTGAACTACTTTTCAACATTGGTGGATGAGAGTTGTTATGCATCTTCTGAACATGTTTTGGATTGTAACTTTTATAATTGTTGTGGTATTATGGTTGTCTTAACTTTTGGACGGTTTGGTTTACCTTTATTACGTCGTTTTTCTCTATCATTTAGTTGTCGTTTATTAAAACCATTGACTTGGATCCTAATATGTCACGCGCCTTACGGTAAAACCTCGCATGTGGAATTTGAGGGTGTGACATTAGCTTGGCTCATGGCTCGGCTCGTCGACTTGTTCTAGGCTCGTTTAACTTCGAGCTCATGCTCAAACCGATATGCCTCATTTAATTCAGAGCTCAAGCTCGAGCTCACCCTTACTCGACTCAACTCAACTCATTTACAATCCTAACTAGTGGCATTCCCGGTCGCGCGTTGCGCGAATGTCATTGCAATTTGTGTACGCGAGTTCATTTACTAAACCTTAAAAGCTCTTAACATATTAGCGTACACAAAAGATGTTAGCTGGTCTAAACATGTCGACTTAGCCGTTTTATAGTAAGCATTAAATACGTATACAAATGATGTTGAAGGTCGCACGTTTGTTTGCGCAAAAGTTGTTTACTGTCTTTAGACATGTTCACCATTTTGAAAGTTGCTGGCTTCCTGATCTAGTTTCCCATGTTGTCATGCCTTCCTTTCTTGGCGATGAGGATGTTAAATCCTGCATTTGACATGTTGATACAAAGATTTAGCGTTAAGCTCGTCGTGACCTTTTTTTTCTCTTAAGTTAGTATAGAATCTGTATTTGTAGTCAGATTCTGTTTCTTTGATTGTGTGTACATGTTGTGTAGTGTCATTAATTAATGTTTCGAATTTGCAAATATAACTTCCCAACCATTTTACCAACAAAAAATGGAAACATAGCTATAAAAGATAATATCATATTACACTGATAGTAAGAAAAATAGTAACAAAAATGTAAACTTACCCGTAAGCATACATTACACAAATAGTATTCACAATTCTTGAATGAATCTTGTATAGTTATGTTATCTGCCAAGTAGAAAGTGTAACCTGAATATCATTATCGCCAATGTAGAACACTACTTGGAAGCAAAACTTTAAACGAAAGTTCAAACAAAAAACGCACGCCTATACCTGCACAGGCAACCCTGATAACAAATGATGATGATCAACCAACCTATGCTGAACAAAGGGAAACGAATTGAGCGCTTACACGCCAAGTCAAGTAGAATAACTGGGCGACGAAACAGAAGGCGACCTGCATAATATACCAAAAAACACATACTCAATAATGCAAAATAGTAAGTAAAAAACACGCAAAACACATGAACTAAATCCAGCCATAATATAAGAAACATCATGCATCACACGAAGGGCAATCGTGTTTCCACTCGTGCTTTGCAAAGGAAGTTTAAGGCCAGTGTTGTGCGAAAGGCATTCGTGTTTCTACCCGCCCTTGACAACACTCGTAGGAGTACCTTGATAGTCCCTCTTTGATTGTATTTATGAAAGAACCTATTCAGCATCTCATACATGAACATGAATTTTAGAGCAATACTAGCAAAATTTTGAAATAAACACAAATGTCAATTAACAATCACAAAACGAAGAAACAGTACCATTTCTGAAGCGATTTGTAGGCGTTGTGTGAAGAGCTTCGAAGACCAAGGTATGATAATTCACAACACTTGTCATGAGAACTGTATAAAACTTGTCATGAGAATTGCATATCAACTATAGAGGATAAATTAGAGGAATTCACACAAAACAATGTCGAATACTATCAAAACACTGAGTCAGATACTAAAGCTAGAATTAATGATCTTAATGTACGTGGTAACCTTAGAGATGCTTTATCTTCATATAGTGCAAAACAAATAAATATTACATACCAACAATTTTACGAAAATACCCTCTACTATTAAACCAGGTTGTCTATTAATAGATACAAAAGATAGGATACTTAGCTTTAAATCCATCCAGGCATTAGTTCGATCCGTTAATCTCATTTCCTAGTACTTACCACCGTAAACCTTTGAGATTCAATATGAAAGAAACGGTCGGTTAAAAAAACACTAGATTCAGATTCAATATCTGGTACGAATTATGCTTTGTTTTAAGCTCGTATGAACGTATAAACAACCGGAAGTTGTGAAGGCATTAAGCAACTCTATAAATAAAATAAACAATAACTACAAGACACACAAAAAGACGAACAAATCAGATCAGGTAAAAAAATATAACAGAAAGTGATGAACGAATACCGTAATATAAGTCATCTTACAATGGGACAGCAAATTAAGCTGCCACTTTTATAATCAGATGAATCATATCTTCCATTTTCTTCTCCTTCAGAAAAGTCCGACTTGTTTAATAGCATAAAAAATGCTTATCAATAATGAGTAACTAAACTCAGAGAAATCCTAAGATGTAATAAACCGAAATCAATGAAAAAAAGAAATGCTTTGTCTGAAGGTGGAACGGAAACCCTAACATGAATCTGCCGAAGGAAAGCGTCTGATCTGGCGATATCGAAAATCACACTGTTTGTTCACGCAACCCGCGCACCTGATGTCGTCGTGTCTGTGACACCCGGCAAATTCAGGTTAACAACGTCGTCTAGATTAAAGTCTACCTTAGCGAGTCACGCGTATTCTGTACTTAACTGGGTTAGCTGAGTCGGGTTATGGTTCGGGAACTGTTACGTGAGTCTAGGGAATCATTAGATGTTGGCCTAGAGGATCGTTAGATGTCAGTCATTAACCAAGTGTACAAGGGGTGACGATTCGGAGAATCGTCAAAGCATAGGGAACATGCAAGTCTCGAGTCCCGGGGATTGGTGAACGAGTGTGAATGTGTTTATTTGCAAGTGTTATGTGTTTATAATCATTATGTGACTTGTCGGTATGTGAAAATGTGTTAACATATGTTAAAACGGGGTTTAACGCGCAAAATACTTGGAAACATACCCTGTAGGCGATTAGGGTGAGCTAATCACCTACAGGGTGGCGATTAGCACTCCCCAGGTGGCGAGTAGCTCACCCAAGGTGGCGAGTAGGGGGCTAATCGCCTAAGGGGGTGGCGATTAGCAGCCCTAATCGCCTGCAACTGGAGCCTAATCGCCTGCAACGTGGGTTACGACTAAAAACGACTATAAATACAATATTTGACCTCCTAAACTTCATAACATCAACCCTAGTCGCCCCACAACTCGTCCCAACACCCACACAACCTCTGGAACACGATTTTGGATCAAACAACTTGATTTCAAGCCTATTTCATCAATCAATCATAATCTAAGGTGTGGTTTTCATCCATGCAATCTTTTCTAATGTTTTTATTGAATCCCTAATGGTCCAGACCTGTTCATAAACACTTGTGCCTTCTGTAAATCGTTAATAATCATTATTGTGTGGATTCTAGATGCTATGCATGTTGTATGTGTATGTTTTAATTAAAAGATAGGATTTTTGAGATTCATGAAGGGTTGATAACATGATATTAGGGTAGTTACTGATCTATGATGATGGTTTGATATAGTAATCTGATTGATTGTTCATTAGGGTTGTGTTTACGCATGTTAGTGTGATGATTACATGATACTTGTGTTATGTTTTAGAAACATGATTGCATCCAGGACTGCTAGAACAAGGTTAAACGATGTATTTTGATCTAAACATGTTTGGGATACTTGTTTGGTTGATATTGGAGGTTTACACACGTTCTAGGGTTGATTTGGAGTGTTAAACGCGCGAAAAACCGAAACCGATGTGCAGGTGGCGATTAGCAGGCCTAATCGCCTAAGGGATAGGCGATTAGCAGGCTAATCGCCTACCAGAGTGGGCTAATCGCCTATCCCATAGGAAATTAGGGGCTAATCGCCTGCTATGATGTGTTTTTGCATGCTGCATGACCCTAATCGCCTGATAAGTTCTGAAATGCATGTCACATGACCCTAATCGCCTACAAACTCAAAAATTAGCATACCACATGACCCTAATCGCCTACTGTATAGGCGATTAGCATTCATAATTGCCTGTTGACCAACGTAATTGCTAGTTGACTTTTCCTAATCGCCTGTACTGCTGCAGTAAGTATATTTTAGCATTCCGAGACCCGTTTTGACACCTAGGAACATGCTAGGAACCCCGTAACATATCTAATAACTCGGTAACATGTGTTCGGGTCAATAATGTGTTAATTGAACTACGTGCTAGAACTTGTTGGACTTTAACGTATGTTAAGTGTGACTGCATGATTATGTGTTTATGAATACTAGTGTAACACGGGGAGCCTCGGGTCACCAATGGGATGTCGAGTCTTGTACGTTGGGTCATGTTAACAGTAAACGTGTTGTCAAACAAACTTGGTTAAGGTCTGGACATCTAGGGACTAACTAACCTACGGGTTATTAGTCTAAGAACTTGTAACTGTCATATGTTAGGTCGCCGCTTTACGGGGCTAGCATAGCTTGTTGACTTATTCTGTTATCTGAAGTAACGCAACCTAAGGTGGGTTTACGGCCCCACTTTACCTGGTTTTCACTTTTTGGGGGAGAAAACATGTGTTAAACAACTATTTGGTAACAACTGTCATACTATGGGTTTTCAAACGGTTTACTATACGATCTTTGGAAGTCCCGGGGGGAACCATGAATGTGCTGGTTTGCACAACGGGGAAATGTGAATAGCGCTATTGGGAGTGACCAACCCCACCCGTCGGCATGGAGCGCCGGGCGGGTGCATATTGTCTCAAACAGGAACAGGTTTACTATTCGGGCACAACATCTGGTTTGCGAGTTAGTAATGGTTTTCCAATCGTAGTGGTAATGGTACATGCGCCTAGCTAGCGTACTTGGTTTACAATTGTTATAGTATGGACAGGTTAAACTTGGAACTTTGATTACAAACCTGTAAACTCACCAGCATTTTTGTGCTGACGTAAACTCTTACATGTTTTCTCAGGTCGCTAAGGTAGCAAAGTGGAACTAGGGCGCACGCGTCTGCACGGCGTCTAGTTAGAGTTGCATGGTCTTTGAACATTAAACATTAAACATTTGATTTTATTTTGGTTATGTAACGATATTTAGCTTCCGCTGATGTTTGGGATTTTTAAACTATGTTTTTGAAATTCATTTAGTATTGTTTATTGTGATCATTGACTTGGATCCTGGTTTGTCATGCGCCTCGCGGTAAAACTCCGCAAGTGGATTTTGAGGGTGTGACAGATTGGTATCAGAGCCACTCCTGTGCCGTTCGGGATGGTGGGTGCATACCTCATCAGGGACGATGAGACTCTAACAGGGGGTGAATGTGACACCCCAGGAAAATCCCACATCAGTCGTGGCCAGGAGAGATCCTTGGTTCATAAGTAATGTCTTGCCTCTTAAATTACCAACGCGTTTTGGGGCTTAATGTTAGTGGATGAGAGGAGAACTCCACAGTTAAGCGTGCTCAGGTGGGAGAAATTCCAGGATGGGTGACCTCCTGGGAAGTCTCCACCGGGGCACCCAAAAACAAATCCGTGAGCTCTGGATGGGCAAAGCGGACAATATTGGTGGTGCGAGGGGCCTGATGTTACAGATTGGTATCAGAGCCAATGGTTATAGTGAACTAGGACTGCATGTAGAGTCTAGTCTATAACTGAGTCGCACACACTAGATGATCACATGGTACTAAACTTTATACTGGGTTACTTATAGACTTGTCGGGGTGTCTCTAAATCATCTTACCCTTCTGTGTTACATCATCCATTCTCTCTTACTGGGTTACTTGCTTACTAGACAGTGCGGTACATTGGGGTTAACTGTATACTCTTGAGATTGGTCCAAGACTCGGACATCTCCCTTTCCTACCCCAATAGAAACCCTTGTCATGAACTACCGTAGTATTACGGTGTATAGCTAAGAATCTATGTCCGGTGATTTGAACTTTGAACTAGGAGAACACTTGGAGGACCATGTAGAGCGGTTTATCATTTTGGGTGCACACAAAATCATAAACCGAAATGCATGAAAACCCTAGTGAGCTCTGGGTTCGAATGGATAGTCCTGGGTTGGATCTAGCTTTGATCTTATGAACGCTAGTGGCTATCATTGGCTGTGAAACTAAATTTTCTCGTCCTTTTTGCCAGAATCATGTCTGGAGCACGAGGAGGACGTGGAGGTGGCCGCGCTGGTGGGCGTGGTAATGGTGGTCGTGGGGGTGTGAACCTCACGCAGGATGACTTGAATAACTTGCTGCAGGCTGCCTTCCAGTT
Organism: Ambrosia artemisiifolia; assembly: GCA_032199755.1. Lineage (NCBI taxonomy): Eukaryota > Viridiplantae > Streptophyta > Magnoliopsida > Asterales > Asteraceae > Ambrosia > Ambrosia artemisiifolia. Next base: position 28,603,492 of record CM063513.1, read on the forward strand.
AGGGCACAATGGCGGTAAGTTGACCTAACCACTTCTATCTCATCGGTGAACTTTGTTTACATTTCCCGTGGTTTTCTTACGTGTTTCTTTACAGGTGGTCATGTTAATCCACCACCACCACCCATGTGCACCTACAAAATGTTTCGGGACTGCAAGCCCCATGAGTTTTCGGGTACTGAGGGTGCAGTAGGTTTGCTCAGGTGGTTGGAAAAAGTGGAGTCTGTTTTCCTGATGTGTAACTGTCTCCCGGAGGATCGAGTCAAGTATTCTGCTGGGTTACTCCAGGATGTTGCGTTGACCTGGTGGAACGATATCACCCAGACTATGGGTATAGGGGAGGCTTATGCTATGCCTTGGGAGAACTTTGTGCAACTGCTGAAGAGGGAGTACTGTCCCAGGGAGGAGATTCAGAAGCTGGAACACGAAGTGTGGAACCTCAAAATGTCTGGGTCGGAAATTGAGAAGTATACTGTGAGGCGGAACGAATTGGCCGTAACATATCTAATAACTCGGTAACATGTGTTCGGGTCAATAATGTGTTAATTGAACTACGTGCTAGAACTTGTTGGACTTTAACGTATGTTAAGTGTGACTGCATGATTATGTGTTTATGAATACTAGTGTAACACGGGGAGCCTCGGGTCACCAATGGGATGTCGAGTCTTGTACGTTGGGTCATGTTAACAGTAAACGTGTTGTCAAACAAACTTGGTTAAGGTCTGGACATCTAGGGACTAACTAACCTACGGGTTATTAGTCTAAGAACTTGTAACTGTCATATGTTAGGTCGCCGCTTTACGGGGCTAGCATAGCTTGTTGACTTATTCTGTTATCTGAAGTAACGCAACCTAAGGTGAGTTTACGGCCCCACTTTACCTGGTTTTCACTTTTTGGGGGAGAAAACATGTGTTAAACAACTATTTGGTAACAACTGTCATACTATGGGTTTTCAAACGGTTTACTATACGATCTTTGGAAGTCCCGGGGGGAACCATGAATGTGCTGGTTTGCACAACGGGGAAATGTGAATAGCGCTATTGGGAGTGACCAACCCCACCCGTCGGCATGGAGCGCCGGGCGGGTGCATATTGTCTCAAACAGGAACAGGTTTACTATTCGGGCACAACATCTGGTTTGCGAGTTAGTAATGGTTTTCCAATCGTAGTGGTAATGGTACATGTGCCTAGCTAGCGTACTTGGTTTACAATTGTTATAGTATGGACAGGTTAAACTTGGAACTTTGATTACAAACCTGTAAACTCACCAGCATTTTTGTGCTGACGTAAACTCTTACATGTTTTCTCAGGTCGCTAAGGTAGCAAAGTGGAACTGGGGCGCACGCGTCTGCACGGCGTCTAGTTAGAGTTGCATGGTCTTTGAACATTAAACATTTGATTTTATTTTGGTTATGTAACGATATTTAGCTTCCGCTGATGTTTGGGATTTTTAAACTATGTTTTTGAAATTCATTTAGTATTATTTATTGTGATCATTGACTTGGATCCTGGTTTGTCATGCGCCTCGCGGTAAAACTCCGCAAGTGGATTTTGAGGGTGTGACAGTGTCAACCTGCTTCAAAACCTCAAGAAAGTTTTTCGAACGGCGCGCATTGCGCGCCTTCATTTGCTACTTCTTAGCAGAAATTGTACAACACGTCCCTTTGTTTAAAAAACTGTTGTGAGATAACATTATACAAAAACATGCGTAAATGTTTTGAATAGGTACCATACAATAAAAATAAACGACAGGTTATAATAAGTAAATTTCTAACACATTGATTGTGGTGTAAGCGAAATATTCTAAACACTCGAAATGAAGCAAATGATGCACCTCCTGCAACTTAACACTCAGCTGCAACTTCTATTTCAGCGTGTTTGGTGTATAAATTGTCTACATGATATTATTCTTTCTTTCAGATTTTGCTTCAGCAACCTCTGTAGACAACATTAACCATCCTTAAATTCACAACAGTCCCTGTTTGGATATTCCAATAACGGAAGGAAGCAGTTGGCACCTTTGTTTTATTGATTTTGATAAGGGGGATATTGCCTCGCCATGCTCCGAAATGCAGCCTGCATTATGTAGAACCAACCAACACTATTCAGTTAGTAAAATATTAATACCATGAGTGACGGCTCAATCATTTTTAGGGCCTCACACAATATTAATTATAATTTAAGGCCTTTCCATAACATTTTGATGGCATCATGTGCCACATATAGTTGATGATAATACAACAATATAACAAATAATTTGTAGTTGATGAAATTAAACAAACAGTTTATGAATAAAGAAAACAAATAATTTGCAGTTGATGAAATTAAACCACCAGTTTATGAATAAAGAAAACGCAAACTTCAATATATAATTAAAATAAAATATCATTTGTGAGAGAAGAAAGTGACAAAAGAAGATGTTTGATCCCATCTAACATTGGGAGGGAAGAAGGCGGTGCCAATCAAAACGTCTTTAAAACAGGCTCCCAGAGCCAAAAAAAAAAAAGTTTAAAAAACGACACATTTTCACCTATACCTATTTTGACCTGCTCTCCAACCCGTTGACCAGTAGCCCATTAGCTGCCTGAGAATAAGAGTATACAATGTTCAGGTGTTTTACCAAAACATCTATACTTTTTTTAGAGAAGCATCATAGCAACTTCTAAGAAATTCGAAAGTACATTTAAACAATTTAACAAAGCTTCAACTTGCACCCGGATAAAGCAAAAGGTTCATTTTTAAACAGCAAAGTTCTAAAAGATCCTAGTCACTACCTCCTTTAGAAGTCATGTTTTTCTGTGTTGACCTACAAAATGTACACCTAAAACAATCAACCATAGTTTTCCACAAACACTAATACCACATTGAACTTTTTATATCAACACCATGTCTATACATTACATCGTTCAGCACATTGAAGATCTAATAAAACAACCTAAAACAATATACCATAAATTCGAATCAGAGTCGTAGGTAATTCACAACCACCTAGACCCACAAAATATAGATTTGAGTATCCATTTTCTAAAATATAGGTTTGAAAGACATCAGAACTAAAACCAGAAATAATCCACAATAAGTAGTCATTATCTATTGCTTACCGGTTTCAAAAACCATTCTTATGCCAATCCCATTACTATTTACCAGCTACCAACTCAGCAGTCTTTGAAGCCATTGAATAATAGCATTTGACCTTGGACACTTAGTTCATCATCATCATGTACAAAACAGAGACAAAAAATACAAACAACCTAGAAACAACTATTTGCAAAATCATAGGCAGGCCAAAAATAAAACTAAACCAGCAATTGATTCAAGAGACATGACTAAAATTCCTAGGATATAACTCAATGTCAAAACCAAAAACAAAAAAAAAACTTGAATAGGGTAATATGCAAAGGTTGAATCAGAAAACTGTTCTTGTAAGTTCCCCAATAAAAGTTCATGAAAACTTTTACTCTCTTAACAAAGCTAAAAAGTACACATAAACGTAAAGTAATGTTAGTTGTAACTTTTAATTACCTTAATTATCCTGAAGAATCAAGGTGTAAGACATGGACTCTTTGTTCTACTCTTTCAACCCAAGGTCCCACAATACCCAACCATGAAAACTGGTCAATGACATCGTCGATGATAGTGCAAAACGTCATCCAACAGCAATGGGGCACCATCCTCCATGAGGCGGTGGCAGACGATGGAGGATGATACGGTGGGATATACTGATGGCTATAGAGACGAAGGTGATGGTTTGTAGAAGGATAAAGATGAATAGAAACAGAGTGTGCAGAAGCAGAATGGAACATGTAGAAAGGTAAAAAGATGGATAGAGAGAGTGTGAAGAAAGATAATGTAAGAAGAATCCAGGCCAAAGGCATGTAAAGGTGAATACGTGTAATTGGCTGTCTTTGGATCAATATTTAAGTTATTATTATTAATTGGACAAAAAAAATGATGTATGACCACAAAAGATGAGAAGATGTCATTACACTTGGAAATCAAATGACCTAATTAACTCTCGAAACAAAAAGGCAAAAAAATAAAAATAAAATAAAAAACTATTCAATACTTAGACCTTTGCCGCCTGCTTCAAAAACCGAATCCCAGACCCTTGCCGTTACATCTCAATCGGAACCCCAACCTGCTTCTCTTGTCGCCTTCATCTACGTCTCTCTCTCTCTCCTCTCTCTAACTTTCTCTCTCTAACAGATCTGTTCCTCTGTCTCTCGATTAATCATAGGTGTGGGGGTGTGGCAGTAGGTAGGTGGTGATGGGATGGTAACGCCGCCGGGGAAGCGGTGGCCGGAAGCCTTCCTCAGCCCCTCTCTCTAATTTGTATGTGTGTAGGTGATTTATTGACTTTAAGAGAGAGAGTGTGTGTGTAAAAAAAGGTTTCTAAACACCTGTTGCAGAAGAAAGAAGAAGACACGTATCTGTTAAATATTGCAAATGAGTTAAATGCCCTTGTGCACATTTACTGTTCAAATTCACTTGTTCTTTAATATATTGTATGTAATTGTAATTCTAAAAAGATCATTCCCTAACAAAATATGTGTATATATGTTGCAAAAACGCAAATATAACGACAATAATTGTATAATACCTTAAATGTAAAGGTTAGTGGCAAGCCAACTACTAAATTTCTAAAACTACAAATCCCATCAACGTTGTAGTTTTAACTTTTACAACAACCAACATTCTAAATTGGTAAAAATGATCCCCTACATTTTAACTTATGAACAAAGCTATTGCTTTCTAACTTTTAGATCTCCAAACATTTGACATGTAACATATTCTATTAAAAAAAAATGTTGTGACTCTCTATCTTTGTAATTGTCACTTTAACCATCTCCAATTTTTTAAAGTTTCGAGCATACGCTAAAACGAACTTCTTATGTTAATTTTTAACTACATATTAAAGTAGGGGCAATTATAAAATATTTCTTGTTGTGTACATTTTGAGTTGGAGTAAGTTTTAACTTAAATTTTGTTTAGAGAAACATCGGGTCAAATGTAATATGTTTTCATTAGGCCGTAACCCATTCTACCTAAAAAAATGTTGTAACTCTCTAACTTTGTAATTTTCACTTTGACAATCTACGGTCTTCAAAAGTTTCAAGCTTACCCTAAAACTAACTTCTTATGTTCTAATTTTTAATTACAGGTTGACTTAAAGTAGGGGCAATTATAAAATGTTTCGTTTTATGTACATTTTGAATTGTACTAATTTTTGACATAAATTTTGCTTAGAGACACATTGGGGAAAATGTAATATGTTTTCAATAGGCAGTAAGCATTTGAGTTACCATAGGTTTCAACATAAATTTAGGTCAAAAATTAGTTTGGTTCATTGTAGTCAATAATATATGACGTTGTGTATTGTTTGGAAACAAGTCAGATCATATACAATACGTTTTTATTCAACGGTATCAATTCGGATAACTTTGTATTACAATGTGAATTGGTTCACAAACAAGTCGGGTTAATTGTAGTCATTACTTTATGATGTTGAGAACGACGTCACCGCAACACGTAGCGGGTACAAAAACTAGTTATATGCATTTTCAAAGAAAAAGAGTCACACATAAAATAGGTTATTAACGTGTTGTGTGTATATCCCTATATCTATACTATATTATAACGTACATAATAAAGACAAAATTTTACTTTACATTACTTTAAGAGTTTAATTAATATAACTTTTAAAACATTAGATAATATTCTTTAAAACATATTGTTAACTTTTAAACCAACTACCACACGATTTCTTAGACAACCATGACTTTTTGATATGTTACTATAAAAACAAGCATTCGGTTCTTTTGAATTTGAGTATTGTTTTGTTATAGTATTTTTTTTTCTAATTTAAAAAATTAACATGATATGTGGAAACAATTTTGTCTTCCCTTACTCATTACATGGACACCCTCTAGTTAATGTGTTTGTGTGTGTATTTGTGTGTATATATATACATAAGGAAGTGGCTAAAAAGTTCATTTTCCTAAAAAGCGTAAGAAGTCTATGTAGGCATTGTGTTTTAATTTTTAGAAAAAATATTTTATATTCTTTTGAAATTGTGTTATATAGAAAAACAATAAAACTAACAATTTAAACACAACAAATGTATTTGAAGTGTTAAATCAAAAACACCATGTAAAGAAATATAATTAGTGTGTTTTAAAATAGGTCTGGCAAATCGTGTAGACCCGACATGTTAAGATACGTACTTGTTAAGACACTAACACCAAACATGTATACACGAACACGAACAAGTTTATACATGGTTTAAACGATAAGACATAGTAATACCATTTTATACCAAGTTAACACGATAAGACACGATAATACCTGTTTATACCAGGTTAATACGGTAATACACGAACATGTTTTCCAAATCAGACACGTTAAATGAGTACCATCAAATATTAAAAGGTAGAATTCCACCTAATAAAAACGTACAACTCCAGTACTCCACCCCCACAACCTATATTTAAAAAAAAAATCCTAACATGTCTTAATGGGTACTAAACAGGTAAACCAGTATTTAACTTGTTTAGACAGAAAAATTAATAGGTATATTTCGTGTCTATCTGGTTGGGACACGAAACCTTTTATGGTCATATCTGTACTTGTTAAAATCGTATAGGTTCGTTTCGGGTATTCGTGTTCGTGTCTAAAATTGTAAGCCCTATTATAAAGATAATCACCGTGTTTTAAAATTTAATGCTTAGAATACAATTAATTGTGTTTAAATTATTGCTTTTATTGTTATTTTATATAACACGATGCCAAAATAATATAAAATATATTTTTTTCCTAAAATTCAATCTCATCCATTAATTGCCCTAATCTAATTGTCATGGTCACTTCTTACACTCTCTAGGAAAAACACACTTTCTAGGAAAAACACACTTTCATGCCTAACCCACCGTGTATGTATGTATATATATATATATATATATATATATATATGGTGGATCAAATGAGAAGTCTATTCATGCAATAACAAAAGAAATTTAATCTAAGCCCTAGATTTAGTTGATCAATGGTTCTTAATCAAGACGGGGTTGGTGTTACTTTAAATTAATTATTTAATGTAAAAGGGTATATTAGACATTTGGTGTATATTTCACATTAATGTTGTTCATGAATAGTCAAAGCTCATAATTTTTCACGATTTCCTCCTTTGACCGGATTAACTAATTTGACTGGATATTAATGTGAACTTAATCCTTTAACTAATTTTGCACATAATCTTACACAGTTTGATCCATAACTACATACCATCTTATGCATAATCCTTCACATTAATACCCCGCATTAATCCTACACAGTTTGATGTATGTGAAGGGTGTAAGTGTTAAATGTTGGATAAGGAATGTTAGTTTCCTTGTGGGCTGGTGTAAGTATGGTTGAATATGTAGGGTTACGTTGAAGTTGTGTAGATATGGTGTAGGTATTGTTGAATATGTGTATGGTCACTTTGGATACGTGTAGGGATGGTGTATGTATTGTTTAATATTTGACTGGATGAACTAGTTTAAGGTTCATTAATTTGAATAGCAAAATTATAGGAGAGACTCATTTAATGATTTGTATAAGTTACATTTTGTACCCTTTATTCTTTTTATTCTTAACTTTTAATTTGTTCTCATTTGAAGTCTCTGCTATATATAAATGGAGGATCATTCATTTAAGGAAAGACTCAAGAACCAAGTGTGAGCACAAAAGCCCTTCCACCAAAAAATTAAGAAAATAATAAAAAAAATTTATAACTCAAAAAATAAAAACACTAAAATTTTTATCTAGTGTTACTCTTTCAAAAAAAATAAAGTTAAAAAATGGCTTATATTACGATATGTTTGATGCACATGTGCATTTCGCTGTTAGATATATACTGACATGTACCATATGCACATGTGCATTTCACTATTAGAACATACTTTTGAATAAGTTATTAATTACCATAATTAAATAATCATTAAATGGATGCGATTTTAGATATAACAAGGCAAAATTTTTATTCAATGATCATTAAATGGATGCGAAGTGAGATATAAAATACACTCGAACTCGTTAATTGTTTAGTCATGCATATTATAACATAAATTAAAAATAAGACATGTGTGGGACAACAAGCATGAATAAACTTAAAACAACTCTATATAAGAACTAGAAATGGTTATGTGATTTAGGATTTCGAACCCTTTTTATTACATATACAAACGTGTACTGCATGCACATGTGTATTTCACTATTATAGTTAGGTTTTTTGAGGGGTTTAGCTTTAGGGTTTAGTTTTTAGGTGTGGTGAGAGTGGAGTTAGGTTTTTAGGTGGATGGGGTAGGAGGTTTAAGTTTTTAGGGGTGGGGGTTTTAGTTGCACATTTCACTGTTAGAGTTAGTTTTTTTTTTTGGGGGGGGGGGGGAGGTGGGGTAGGTTTTTTAGGGGTGGAGTGGGTGGGTTTAGGTTTTTAGGAGGGTGGAGGTGGGGGTTTTATGTTTTTTGTTTGTTTGTGTTCACACTAGTTCTCGAATTTTCTCACTAAAACTAGTTCTTGCATGAACCCTACCCTATATATATATATATATATATATATATATATATATAAACATCTGGATCAAATGAGAACTCCAAACATTATGTGATTTTAAAGTATGCCTTATATTTTAGAACAATTATAACATTACGTGATTTTGTTTACATTATGTGATTAATATTGACAATTATGCCCTGGCTTGAAGTACATGTATCATATCTTTGTTGCTTTCTAGCTTCCCATGAAGTTTTCCCTTGATTGATGAATATTTGATAAAGAAAAATAAATGCACGTTTTGTTTTTATGCAATTTAATTTATTAATATTTCTATAAAAAACTACAGTCAAACAATAATAAAAATATGTGAAACGAAATTACTTAAGTTGTATGTATAATGTTACTTGCATTGATCCAAATAAACTTGTCATTAATTAAATTTAATACTTTCACAATTAAATGTTACAAGATACCCTGAACTCCTGAAGTGCTATAAATTGGTTCCAAGTTTCTTTGAAGCAACACATCCATTGCATTTCACTAATAACAAATTGTCAAATACAATGGTTTCTACTCGTTTCACTGTCATTACAATTCTTTTGCTAAATCTTTCTTCCTCCTTATGTGTTGTCCTTGCTAGAAATAATACTTTCGCACAAAAAGGTTTTGCGTCTGCTTTGGCAACATGGTATGGCGATGAAACGGGTGCAGGAAGTGGTAATGAATGAAAATTTCTAAATTTTGCTCATTGTTTTCATTCTGATGTTCTTATTGTTTATAACATTTTCGATTTTAATTAGTTTTGTTGTTATGAACAGGAGCAGCTTGTGGATGGGAAAATGATGTGAAGGATAATCCATTGTCATCGATGATAGCAGCAGGAAATGCTAATATATTTTTGAAAGGAAAAGGATGTGGGCATTGTTTTCAGGCATGTACATGTCATACACTAATTGTTACAGAATTTATTTTCTAACCATAATATGTAACATTAATTAATAAAAGTTATACATGTACACGCAGATATTTTGTTCCCAACCACCATTCTGCTCTGGTAAACCAATTACGGTGACGATTAGCGATGAGTGTCCTGGGGCATGTAACAATGTCCCATTTCATTTTGATTTAAGCGGGTTTGCGTTTGGTGCCATGGCGAAACCTGGTCAAGATCATAATCTACGACAACTTGGCCAAGTAGATGTCAATTACCAAAGGTTAGTCGATGTTTAATAACTTCAAATTCTTTTAGAAGTGATTAATCTCAAAAGATCGTGATTACATGAGGGTTTTATCTTGACAATTTTACTTATAACGAAATTTATTGTAGTTATATTTAAAATAACATATATCATTGATAGAAATATATAACAATACTTTATGATTCCTAAAGTAATAAGTTGTGTGTATGTATGTAGAGTATCATGCAACTATGGAGGTACGAAGATCGCGTTTAAAGTCGATAGAAAATGTAACCCAAATTGGTTCGCCGTAGCACTAGAGTATGCAAATGGCGATGGTGGTTTTCAATATGTGGAGATAGCAGCAGGTGGCACTCAAAATTTTGTTGGTATGGATAACATTTGGGGCGCCGTTTGGAAAAGAGACATTGATCCATCATTTCGAGCTCCATATTCTTTCAGGCTCACCTCTGCTGATGGGAAAACCGTTGTAGCAAATAATGTGATTCCACAAAATTTTGCAAACGGTCATAAGTACTCATCATATGTAAATTTTTAGTAATTATGCAAGGTTATAGAGACCTTGGAGGCTTGACCGTTTTTAGAGTTGTAGTTATTTAAAAAGAACTTAATAAATGAATATGGAGAAGGATACTATTGCCGCCTCCATGCTTACAACAATCACATATCATAAAAAAATATACGGGAGACATTGATTCTAAACATTGTAAAAGTAGACAGAATAAACCTAAGCCTTTAATTTTTTTCAATCTTACATATATTAATTATAAAGGTAATTATATAAAAGAAAAGAAAACGATATATAAATGTTATGATAATTGTAACGTTATGTTATGTTATGTTATGTTATGTTATGTTATGTTATGTTATGTTATGTTATGTTATGTTATGTTATGTTATGTTATGTTATGTTATGTTATGTTATGTTATGTTATGTTATGTTATGTTATGTTATGTTATGTTATGTTATGTTATGTTATGTTATGTTATGTTATGTTATGTTATGTTATGTTATGTTATGTTATGTTATGTTATGTTATGTTATGTTATGTTATGTTATGTTATGTTATGTTATTCCCCTATTCAAAAGAGAACTTCCTCGAGTTTAGAGAACCATGAGAGCTCCTACTATCTATTGGTTTTTTTAATTTTCATTTTTACCAAACTGAATTTGATTTAACACAACTAAAGAAGCATTAGAATTACACGTATATAAAACCAAAAAACACAAGGGTAAACAAAGCATACAATAATTTTTTATTATTTTTTACATCTCATAGTTAACAATTAAACATAAGTTTTGCTTTAAAGAGAAAAAAAGGTTGGGGAAGTAGGATTATCCCAGTTCTCTTAGAGAGTTCAAATGAGAATAAAATGTCTTGTAAGAAGAAAAAAAAAACTAGTTTAAGCCAATAGAAATCTTTCATTTAATAGTTGTGTTTAATGTTAAATAAATTATTATTTTTTTGTAATCCCTAAACCAGATAGATAAATAAACGAAACTCTTAGTTCATTTCTAAAATATATTCTTTCAAAGAAAACATAATTTAGAGTGAAAGATAATTTCTATATGTGTAGGATATTGGTAGGATGAATTTTTATATGTGTAGCTAACACGTATGATAATCTAGATATGTGTACGATAAATATAGATAATTTCGATATATGTATGATGAATTTTGATATGTGTAAGATAAAGTGTTAATGACTAATTAATTATAGAGTTTAATAATAATTAATGTAAGATAAGTTCAAATATTTAATATTTTACCTTTATGTCATTCATTCTATTGTTCTTATATTAAATTTCTTCTCTTTCTTCTCACTTGATCCTCCTATATATATTCTATTGTAGCAATCTTTAAATTTACACTATACGAATATAATGTTTTAAGTAATTAGGTAGTATATTTACTATGGTTTTAATTTTTATATTTTTGTATTCAGATTTTGATAGTCAAGTATGACCACAGCATGAATTTTTCAATACTTGTTAAGTTTTTTCTATATTTAAAATATTAACATAATATAAGTGTATTCCTAAATAAAAATATTAAATAACTAGCTTACACGATTTAAGCTTATTTCAAAATCAAAATACTTTATTTAAGCCCATTAATTCTTATGCTAGTTGGTTAGATTATAGTAAAAAAAAAAAACAATATGTGTTACTTTTGTTATGTATTTTGAACTTGGTTTAATCATTTTACAATTAAACGAGTAGTTAATGTGGACAAGTAGTTATGTAAAATCCCCGTAAATTGTGATTTGTGATAAGTGAAAACCATGAAAACTGGTAAGCTACTACTTTAGATATTTTCATAATTCATTATTTATAATGATGTTTAACGTACTTTTGTTGATTATATGAATTTTAGGTTTCTTATCATTTGTTATTAATAAGACCCAGCCTGACTCGGTACGAACCAAAAAAAGTATAATATAGTGATAGCCATACAAAACCTAAAAAAATTATATTTCCTAGGTCTGTTACTGCCTATTCGTGATCCGCAATTTTTAACACACAGAGCTAGGGGTATTCAACGAATCAAATTACGATTTTTTGAATTATTCGAATCAAATTTCTCAAATTTTGAATTTTTTTACCTGAATTCATATTCGATTCGTACTCGCTTAAAATTCAATTTATTCAATTCGTGTTCGATTCGAATAAGAAACTCAAATTCGAATCGAATTCGATTTAGTTCAAGTTCACCATAAATAATTAAATTTTTTTAGTTTTAAAACTAATTCAAAGTCATTATTTTTAACATATAAAATACAAATCTACAAAGTTGATAAACAACAATAAGTCAAAAACGAGAATAGTAAAAATAGTAGAGAGTATAGGTTGTTAGAGTTTTATGATGTGTAAGTGCATATTGTGGCTATTGCTTTCGGATTGTACAAAGTTTGTCGAAGTTTTGAAGATGTTCAAAGTTTTGAAGTCCATTCGACCATGTTGGGGGTTCGAATAAAGAACTATATAGGGTCAAATGTAGCTTTGTTTAGGTCGAATGAAATAGTTTGTTTATGTTGGTCTTGGTTCGCACCCTCGTAGGGTCGAACGAGTCCATTCGCACCATGTGGTGGTCGAATGGAGTGTCTATATATATGTGTAGTTGAGTTTTCAACTCAACATTCGATTATTTTGTCAGGTGTGTTAGTGTGTGTGTTTCTAGGTGAGTCTAGAAGGTTCTTGAAAGTTGTATTTTTATTAATACTCTAAATTGTAAAGGTTTATCAAGTTTATATTAATGTAAATCGGAGTGAAAATGGATATTTACGTGTTCTGATCTTGATTATTATCATTTTGCATGCGAATAAGGGTTTCCGCACCTGATTTGCTCATACTTGTGTGAACTTTGTATTGTTTTGTCAAAAACTGATCATACAAAGTGGTATGAGAGCCATTGCTCAATCACACAACTGCAAATTGATACAAATCAATCAGATTTTTCATCAAAAACACCTAAAATTTTGCTGTTTTGCATGAACTTTCAAAGAACATGGGTTTTGATTGATTCGGACTAGTTTTTACGGTTAAAATTAAAAATTCTTTCACAAAAATTGATCTCCTGTCAATCCAATTCATAACCTGCTTAATTTCATTGAAATCCAACAACTTTTTGAAAATTCAGATCAAAATTGTTGATTTTTGAGGGAAAATTGATTTTTGAATAGGGTCGGGTCGAACCAGTTTGAGTGTAGGTCGAAGGAGTCAAGTCTAGGGTTGAATCAAATCTTTTTAGGTCGAATCAAGTGTTGTTAGAGGTCGAATCATAGTTTTTGTTGTTCATTCGAGTGTTGTTTGTTCATTCGAACTAGTCGTGAGGTCGAACCAAATTCTAGATTGTTAGTTACTCATTCGTGCTTGATATCCGAGGTCGAACCAATCCATATTTGTTCATTCGACCCCACGTAAGGTCGAACCAAGAGTCTGTTTTTCAAATTTTTCTAAGTGTTGGGATTTTATTCATCATGGACAATATTTGGGGACTACCTATAACACCGAGACCTGTTAAGACTGAACCACAGCCACAACAAACACTTATGAACCAGTGGGCCATTGCAGCTGATAGGGGGAACACAGAATCACAACAGAAAGCATATTCTCAACTCTCACAAGCTTTGACAACAGACTTACTTCATCATTTTGGACCGTGTTCTACTTCGATACAACTTTGGGATGAATTGAGGAGTAAAAATAATGGAAATGAGAAGACTAGGAGACTGAGAATTGAAGAATTAGAGAGAGAGTTTGAAAATTTTTGTTTTGTTGGGAATGAGACTTTGAAAGAACTTACTCCTAGATTCTTTCATTTGTTATCTGAATTATTGAACTATGAGATTGCTTATCCCATGAATGAAGTTGTAGAGAAGTTTGTAGATGCTTTGCCATCGTCTTGGAATCAACATGTTGAGGTATTGAAAGAGAAAGATTCTTTTTAATATTGTTCGATCAGTGAGCTCATTTAGAAGCTGGAGAATAAAGATATGGAAGAGAGACGGAAGGCAAAAAGATCTCAGATTCCACAGAATCCGGAACTTTATTATGCTACTTCATCATCTTCTTCTATTCCGAGTGGTGGTGTGAGTGTTGCACCACAAACTGCATTTGTATCAAGCGTTGAACCAAACAATGCAGCTAGTTACTATGGTGTGTCATCTGGACCATCTTACACACTAACTCAACCTCCATTGCAAGCTTCTAGTTATTACGGAACAACACCGGTAAACGTGACTCAACAAGCTACACCGGTTGTTAGTCAATCATCATAAAGCTCAAGTCCCATCGTGTAAGAAACTTCTAACATGAACAGTGTGACGGTCGATGTAGCCCAACAACATATTGCTTTGGTTTCAGCAATGGTTGCTTCGCATAAAGGACTTGTTGCTAGTCAGATTGGAAACAATAATCTGACAAATGAGGATTATGCCCAAATCGACAAGGAAAAATGGAGTTGATTGACATTCAATGGGAATTTGCATGTGTTATGAGAAAGGCAACAAAGTTTATTGAGAAAATAGGTAGAACTGATCTTGCGACTTCGCCAAACACTACTTATGGTTTCAACAAGGCGAAAGTGACGTGCTTTAATTGTGGAACCAAAGGACATTTTGCTCGAGAGTGTACCCAACCTAAACAACAAGGAAAGCGCAACCCATTCAATTCAAACTACCAAAACCGCCAATCACCAAACCAAGTTACTTTTCAAAACCAAAACAACAACTATCAAAATCAAAACAATTACCAAAATCAAAAAAATACCTCCCAAAATACCAACCAAAGACAAACATCTACACCTAACCAAACTCAAACAACACCAAACCGTGATAGAACTCTTGTACCCGTGAATACACCAAACACTCAAAAGCAAAATGAGAACCAAGCTTTGGTGATCCAACATGATGAAGGGTTTGATTGGAATACCATGAAAATGGGTGTTGAAGATGTTATTATTGGAAATGTTGCATGTTTAGCACAAGAAGTGGTAAGTGAGGAGTCAGTGATAGTTGAAGACTTGGAAAAGAAGGTGGTGATTGAAGAGTTAATTGAATTGATTGTTATTGAGAAGGTTGAGGAAACGGTTATTGAAGAAGCAGTTTCAGAGACGATTATTGATTCTGTTGCTGATATCTCTGAAGATCAAGAGTCTGTCTATTCTAATACTGAAAGCGAATCTAATTTAGAATCAAGTGTGAGTTCACTTGATAATGATGTTGAGCAACTTCTTGCTGAAGCGGATTTTCTGATGACAATGAAGTCTTGCATGGTGGATGACACTTTTACGAAAGTTAATTACTCCAAGTTCTTTGCAGGAAAGGAAGCTCATGTCGCTTTAATGGCCATGACAGATGCACCAAAACCGGTAAATGTGATAGGCTTGAAGACAAGATTAAGCACTTAAAGTATGAACTTGAGAGTGCTAAAACCGCCATTGAGTCTTATAGAAAAAGTGAGAGAGGTTTAAATAAAAGACTAGAAAGCTATAAGAAAGAAGTTTCAGAATTAACAAAAACACTTTCAAACAGACAGATTGCCATTAATAACTATATAAATGAAATTGAAGAAACAAAACTTGAAATGGCAAAATTAAAAGGTTTTTCTGAAAAAGTCAATAAGAAATTAGAGAGTTACAGCAATGTGGCCTATGTTTTAGATCACATTGTTGAGAAACCAGTTAAAGAAAACATTCAATCCAAGGCATATAAATCTGTTCCATCCCCAGTGTTATTTGAAAATCACATTCTTGATTATGTAACACCGAAGAGTTCAGTAAAGTCGGATTCCACATCAGATATTGAATCAAACACTTCTAGTGTTGGTGATCCAAATTCTGATGTGAGACCGATTTTGGGATTGAATGATGAAGGTGTTGTTGCTGTAACTGATGATTCAGACTCAGAGGATGAGGAATCTAGGATGAATTGTTAGGATCTGAGTTCTGGTTTGTTTTGATTTGTTTGATTAAGTGTGAATAAATGTATGAAGTATAAATGGAAAGTGCAGCGGAATAAACTATAAATCAAAACATGGAGAATAATTGTTTTTAACCGAAAGCTTTCATTAATTGAAAGATTACAATTGTACAACTAAAACTCCCCCTCAGCCTGATCACTCAGAGAATGTTTGTCTGAAAGAGAATGATGAGTGATGAATAGAACAGTACAAGTACTGTTCTATTTATAGACAGACTCAAACCTCTGATGATCAGTTGCTGACGTCACCTAGACAGTGACCTCTAACTGACTAACAAACTCTAACATCTGCTAAGCTATAACTACTGTTACATTGAAACTACTGATAATACAAAACTCTGTAAACTAAAACTCTGATGTCTTCTATCATCTGTTGAACCAAAGTGTTGTTGGTTCAACAGACCTTTGTTCTTAAGTTCTTTGATCAGCAGTTGTTCTTCATCAGACTTTTACCCTTCAGACCTTGTTCATCAGACCTTTCATCAACAGCAGTTATCTCTAACAGTTGATTCAAGCAGCAGCAGTAGTTAGGGATCAACAGACCTTTGGAGGAAGCTTTATTGTAACAACTGTTTTTTATTCTAGGATCAACACTTAGTATATTTTGGCTTTTTAGTCATCTGTTCTTCTCCAGGTCAGCAGACCCAACAATCTCCCCCTAGAACAGATGATGCCAAAACTCTGCTTTATTCTTGATCTTTATTCCTCATCAGACTTTCTCTTATTTGGCCTTTAAGTTGTAATTCAAAGCTTAGAGAGAAGAGGTCTTCAGCATCTCTTTCCAGTGTCAAATTCAAAAGGTTCTGGAGATCTTCAGCACTTAGGCCAGGTGCATCATCCATACTTAACTTCTGAACACTACCATCTGATCTGAGCAATGTCAATTCATGGGTCTCTTTGTCAGACTTCCATTTTAGAATTTTAGAATCAGAGGAGTGACTGGGATGCATCTTTATTTTTGATGAGTTAGGTGATGGAGGCCTGCCAATGTGTTCTCTGAACTTCTCTGTGACAGGGTCAGAGAAGTATCTGATTTGGTTTAAGAGACCCTCTTTTACATAAGTATCAGTAAACTGTCTTGATTCCTCTTCTGTCATTTCCTTCTGCTTCTTGAATTGTCTTCTAGCAGTAATGGAAAGATCAGAGGTTTCCAGCAAACTGTCTAGTGTAAAGGCCTATAGAGGTCTCTTAGGTGCATCATCATAGACTGGTTTTCTTGGTAGGTTAGGGTTGGTCTTTCTTTCTTGTTCCAATTTCTTGTATGTTTCAATCAATCTGATCTCAGACCATCTAGCAAAAGATCTCATCTCTCCATATTTGGCAGCTACAAGCTCTTGTCTCATTCTTTTGAACTTCAAGGCTCTAGCTTGATCTCTCCTTTTACTGAAATTAGGGGCAGAGGCCTTTGTAGGAGGATTCTTGGCCATGCTCTCAATTCTGATAAGTTCTTCTCTGAGAGCATGTGTGGTCCAGCCTGTGAATTGATTTTTGGTTGCTTTGTAAGCCTTGGTGGCCAAGATCTGTTCTAGCAATGAATCCCTAACCTCCATTTCCAAATCTCTGCTGAGAGGCATGGAAGACATGGAATTGCTCAAGGTCTTAGCAAAGTCTTCAATCCTTCGAACTTTGCTAAGCTCTGCTGAATGGATGCCCTGAGCAGTCCTGTCATCCTTCCCTTTACATTTCTCTTTGATGATAGCATCAGCCTGTTCACTCTTGAATTTTAGATAAGTGTCAATGTTGAGTGGAACTGGGAAGCCTTTAAGAGAAGGGAAGGTTCTGTCTGATGGCTGATCAGTATTATAGAAGGATTGAAGTTCCCCCTTGATTATATCCAACTCAAGGGGATACTTCTCAGCCAATGGTGTGATGGTTGGTGGTGGTCTGTGGGATCTGAATTGTGATGTGTGAGGTGAGAATGATGAAAGTGGAATGGCATTTACTGGTGTGGATTGTGTGATTCGGGTGTTAGGTGGTGTGGTGTGAATGTTTTCATCTTGTATAACAAAGGTGGATTTCCTTTTTCTGCTATACAAGATTTTTGGTAATGGTGAAGAGGTGGCAGTGGTTTGGTTAACATCTGTTGGTCCTTTTGTAGAACCAGCAGTTGTTTGGGTTTTTGGTTGTGTTGTGGTAGGTTTGGTTGTTGTTTGAGTTGTGGCTGGTTTAGTGGTTGATGGTGTGGTGATTGGTTTGGTTACTGGTTTGGTTGGAACAGATGTTTTGGTAGCAGTTGTTTTCGTTTCTGTGGTTTGGGTAGCAGAGGTTGTGGTGGCAGTGGATTTGGGAGCAGTGGTTGTGGCAACAGGTGTTTCAGCAGCAGAGGTTTCAGCAGATAGCTTGGAAGGTGGTTTCCTTGTATGTTTGGCTGGCATTTTGTTTCTTTTGGAGGAACTCACATCTTCCACTTCTTGCTGTTGTTCCTTTTTAAGCTGCACCAACAACTCTGCTTTAGCTTCCAAAGTGTCAGCCCTTTTCATTTTGTCTTGAGCAGCTTTATCAGCCTTTTCATTGGCTGAAGTATCAACTTCTTTTGCCTTGGTTGTTTGAGCTTGTTCAGCAACAGGGATTTGAACACTTGGTTGCTGTGGTTGTGGAGCTGATTTTGGAGACTCTGGTTTGTCAGCAGCTAGCTTACCCTTTTGAGAGGGTGGTGCACCAAATGGATTCAACTTTGGTAGCCTATCTCTACCACTCTCCCCCTTTTTGGCATCATCAGCAGTGAATTGATTGTCATTTTCATCCCTGAGAATGGTGGTAGGGGCAGAGCCAGTAGTCTTCAGCAGATATTCCTTGATCACCTTGATGTCAGCCTTTGTGTCATTGAACCTGGCATCCACCATGTTTCTGATCAATGCCATGTATGTTTCTTGTGTCTGATCTGCCAATTTTCTGTGAGCTATGATGATGGGGGAAACGGATTTCCATAGCTCATTGGCAATGTCAGAGGTGGATGGTTGACTCTTTGTAAAGTTGCCCAATGTCTCCAATATTGACTTGACATCAGTTTTGATGTCAGCAACAGAGGATTCAAGGTTTTGAACCTTAACCGTCAATTCTTGGAGTTTTGATTCATCACCTAAGTTAATAGGATCATCTGAATCCCTACCAGAGGTAGTTTTAGCTGGTTCAGTCCTAGGAGGTGAGTCCATGGAATGAGAACCTGTTGCCCCTTTTTCTTGGTACCGGGGACTTCCAACTGATTTTGGGGACACAATGGTGGCCTCATTAGTTGTTGCCTTCAAGGAAGTCTTATCTATGGAACCACTGTCCTGTTGTGAGACAATGGTCTCAACAGCAGTAGTGGCTGCTTCTCTTGAAACCTCACCAGAAGTTACATTGACTTCTGGGAGTATAACCTCCTCTTCTGTTTGTGGGAAAGCTGATTGACTTTTCTCAGCCCCAGTCACTTGTGGAGGTATACTCTCTGTGACAGGTGAAGGAGAGGAACTGGGGTTGTCCTGAGTTTTGTCAATAGCTTCAAACAGTGGTTGCATGGTTTGTGGGACATGTTGTGGTGATGTAGGTGGAGTAAGAAGCTGATTAGCCCTGGGAGATGGACTTGTAAACATATGGTCAAGTGACTCATATGCCTCAGTATGAGGTTCCCTTTGGCTTACAACAAGATCCTTTTGTGAGGATTCTTGAGGAGTTTGCTTGGGTTGAGATATCTCCAACTGTTGTGAGGAAGTAACAACAGTGCTTTCATGTTGCTTTGGTGATGCAACAGGGTTAGCTTCTGGTATCTCATCTTCCAGAAGTCCCTTTTTGGGTTGAGAGGTGGTTTTTGATGATGGGCGTTTTCTTTTGGTGGCTGGTGTGGGTTTCACAGCACTGGATGAAGTGCCATGATCACCAGGAGCAGTGGGCTCACCAACAGAGGTTTCAACAACAGTTGTTGTCTTTGTCCTCTTTGGTTGTGTTTTGGAAACTTTTGTCACTTTTGACACTTTTTCTTGGGTTGAAGAACCCAGCATTCTAGTGAAAGTTTCATCTGTTAAACTTTTCATTTTAAAAGACTTTCCCTTTTGAAAATCATTTTCTGGTAAAATCTTTTGCAGAATTACACTTAGGATTCTAGGGTAGAGTAGAAAAGCATTATTTGAGCCAGATTTTATGGCTTTCACATTTGAGACCAAGTCTAAAAACAATCCCTGAGACAGATTGAAGTCAGAATCTGACAACATTGCATATCCCAAGTATTGAATCCTCAATGGGATTTCATTGAAGGATGTAGTCTTGGCTGAAGCACAGAGAAGAAGGGTATGGAAGAAAAATTTCATGACTGGAGGAAAAAACTTTTTGTATAAGGTTGATCCAGTCATCTGTGCATCATACCCTCTTTCCTGGAACTCAGTGTGAAGCTCTGTTTTAGGAAAAGATTCCATACCTGATAAGTCATTTAATGAGAAGGTAGTGGAGATGATTTCAGGGGTTATGGCGATACTGGTGGCTCCAATTTTTGAAATTATGGACGTGGGCTTTTTGTCTTGATACAAGACTTCAGCACTTGCCCAGAATTCTTGGAGTGTTTCAAGGTAAATGGGAGCATCAGCAATAAGGATATTTTTGTATTTTGAGTTGTTTATTATGTCGATTGTGGAGTGGAATGGAACATTGTCTTCGGTTTTAACCAAATATGGAAGGAAATTATGGGTGGCTTTTGTTTGAAGATCCATTTTAATGGATTTTGATTATGAAAGTACTGAACTTGGATGGAGGATTTTGAGGAAGACAAAGGCGGTTTTCAGTATTTTGAATACAATGAGACAGTAAAACTGCTGTTGGGGGAAAAACAGGGTTTTATAGGCTCTGGTGAAACCGCTGATGTGGCAAAACTCTGCTTTTGACAGCAGACGTGGCAAACATCTGATGGTTGAAACATCTGGTGGCATACAGCTGTTTTGTTTAAACATCTGTTGCCAACCTCTGTTGTTTAACCAATAGACTGATGAAAACAGTTGTTTTATCTGATCAGATGTTTGAAACAGATTTTTCAACTATCAGTGGTTTGAATGAAACAGTGGTTGTTTTATCTGATCAGTGGTTTTAAACAGATTTTTCAACCAAGTGTCATTTTAAGCAAAATTTGATTTTTCTGAAAACATTTTAATGTTTTTATTGAAAACATTTTTGTTGTTTTAATCCATGTTTAGCATTCCAATTTGAGAGATCAGATTTGTGAAGGTAGATGTGTCTAAAGCTTTTGGCAACACATCTGCCAACTGATCCTCTGTTGGAACATGGTGCAGAGAAATCAAACCTTTTTCATAGCTATCTCTGACAAAATGATGTCTGATATCTATGTGCTTGGTGGTTGAATGAGAGACTGGATTCTTGATGATATTTTCAGCAGCTTGGCTATCCAACATGAGTGGAGTCCTTAGTGCAGTTATCCCAAAATCCAGTAGTTGATTTTGAAGCCACATGAGTTGGGCTGTACAGCTTGCAGCAGCAATGTATTCAGCCTCAGCTGTGGATGTTGAAACAGCTGCTTGCTTTTTGCTTTGCATTCCCTAGAAACTGGCACCCTCCAGAGGTGGACTTCCTTGTGGTGTGGCAGCCACCAAAATCACTATCTGAATAACCTGAAAGCTCAATGTTTCCATTAGCAGGATACCAGATACCAAGTGTGGGAGCACCTTTTAGGTATCTGAATATCCTTTTCACAGCAATAAGGTTAGACTTTCTAGGTGAAGCCTGGGATCTTGCACACACACAGGTTGCAAACATAATGTCTGGCCCGGATGCTGTTAAGTACAATAAAGACCCAATCATGCATCTATAGTGTGTTTGATCAACCAGTTCATCCTTGTCATCAATAGTGAGTGGCTTGACTGTGCTCATGGGTGTACTACATGGCTTACAATCATTCATCTCAAATTTTGTTAACAAGTTTTTCACATATTTGTTTTGATGAATGAATGTGCCATTTTGCAGTTGCTTTTCTTGGAGACCAAGAAAGCACTGAAATTCACCCATAGCACTCATTTCAAACTCTGCTGTCATGAGTTCCCTAAACTCCTCACACATTTTGTTACATGTGGATCCAAAAATGATGTCATCCACATATATTTGAACAATCATTAAATCTTTTCCTTTCCATTTTAAAAACAAGGTTTTATCAATTTTACCTCTTGTGAAACCAATGGATAAGAGAAAAGTGGAGAGAGTTTCATACCAGGCTCTTGGTGCTTGTTTTAGTCCATACAATGCTTTGTTAAGCTTGTAGACATGATCAGGATGGAATGTGTCTTCAAAACCAGGTGGTTGACATACATAGACCTCCTCCTGAATTTTGCCATATAGGAAGGCACATTTGATGTCCATCTGATACACCTTGATGTTGTGGTTGACAGCAAAGGCTAGGAAAAGTCTGATAGCTTCTAACCTTGCTACAGGGGCAAAGGTTTCATCATAGTCAATTCCTTCTTCTTGTCTGAAGCCTTGAACCACTAACCTGGCCTAGTTCTTCACAACTATACCCCTTTCATCAGTTTTGTTTTTGAAGACCCACTTTGTGCCAATTGGACAGACATCCTTAGGCAGTGGTACAAGTTCCCATACTTGTTGTCTTTTAAACTGAAGGAGTTCTTCTTGCATGGCTTCCACCCAACTGTTGTCTTTTAGTGCCTCTTGGTACTTGACAGGTTGTGAAAGGGATAGAAAACCTGCAAAAAGACAGATATTTGAAGATTGGCTCCTTGTGAGCACACCTTCTCTGATGTTGCCAATGATTTGATCTGGTGGATGAGCTCTTAGGTAGATTAGATCTCCCTTATATGGTATGATGGCATTTTGTGGTGAAGGACAGAGGTTTGGTGACTCTGTTGACATAACATCTGTTGGCATTTTTGAAGAGTCAACAGATGTTTGAAATGGAGGTGGAGGAATGGGTCCAAGTGGTGTAAAGTTGGACTGACTTTTGTCAACAGTTGTTTGACTATAGTCAACAGATGATTGACTTTTGTCAACAGATGATTGAGCAGTGGATTGGCTGGGTGAATCAGTGGTTTGGAGATAGGACTGGCCAACAGTGGCTGACTCAGCTGTGACAGAGTTTTGACAGTTGGTTTGAACTACTGCTTTCTCTGATGCAGGATAGACTTTGTAGTGATCTGGAATCACAACATCTATTCCGTAGTCTTGTTGTTGAGATTGTGGAGTACCTGTAGGGTTAGTTTTGACAGTAATATCTTCAAATTTGAATTTATCTAAATCAAACAACTCAGCAGGGTTTGCTGGGATTTTCAAAGATGAAAGTTCATTGAACTTCACATTCAGAGTTTCTTCTATTGTCTTGGTACTTTTGTTAAACACTTTATAGGCCTTGGCAGTAGAAGAATACCCTAGAAAATATCCACAATCTACTTTGGCTGCAAATTTTGAAATGGAATCTTTAAGATTTAAAATGAAACATGGGCAGCCAAAGACTTTGAAAACTGATATCAGTGGTTTGATTTTAAACAAAATTTCATAAGCAGTCTTTTGATGTCTAGGGTTGATTAAAACTCTGTTTTGAACATAGCAAGCAGTGTTTACAGCTTCTGCCCAAAAGGACAGAGGTAAACCAGAATCTGCTAGCATTGTTCTTGCAGCCTCAATGAGAGTCTTGTTCTTCCTTTCAACCACCCCATTCTGCTCTGGTGTTCTTGGGATACTGTACTGCCTTACAATCCCTTTTGACACACAGAAATCATCCAACTCCTTATTCTTAAATTCTGTTCCATTGTCACTTCCAAAGACTTTTACTGGCAAGTCATATTGTTTTTCAACTTTGGTGACAAAGTCCTTCAAAATACCTGCAGTCTCATCCTTAGAGTGTAAAAAGTAAGTCCATGTAAACCTAGAAAAATCATTAACTATGACAAGACAAAATCTTTTTCTTCTTAGACTCATGATTTTTACAGGGCCAAACAAGTCCATGTGCAACAATTGTAAACACTTACTAGTTTTGGACTCATCAATTGATTTGTAAGAGCTTTTATGTTGTTTTCCTTTTAGACAGGAAACACAGTGCTCATCACATTTAAATTCTTTTGATGGCAAACCTCTAACAAGGTTTTGTTTGGAGAGTGAGTTGATAGTTTGAAGGTTGGTGTGACCAAGTCTCCTATGCCATAATTCTGTCTCTTTGGTAGAGGTAGCGGAGAACAGACAGACATTTGCCATAGGATTATCCTTCAACATATCAACAACATACACATTGCCACTTCTATGAGCAACAAGTTGTGCTTTGCTCTCAGCAATGATGGTGTTAATCTTTTCAACAGCCTCTGGGCCAACAATCTTACAAGTTTGCTTAGTGAAGAATGACCCAAAGCCTTTGTCACTCATTTGAGACACACTAAGTAGATTAAATTTTGGATTGTCTATCAGATTAACATTTTCAAACTTAAGCCTCCCTGCTTTGACAGTACCAGAACCCAACACTTTACCTTTAGAATCATTACCAAAGGATATATCACCCCCTCCATGTGTAAGAAAGTCCAGAAGAAGGGCTCTACATCCAGTCATGTGCCTGGAGCCTCCACTATCTACATACCATAAACTGTCTAAACAAGCAGAAGCTCCCTGCACATCAGTAAAGATTTTAGTTTTGGTGAGTGTCCAAAGCCAAATTGGCTTTGGATGGGTCCTTAGCTGTCTCAGCCTTAAGTTGAGGAGAATGATCAGTGGTTTGAACTAGCTTTTGAACTAGGTTCAACAGCTGCAATTGACCATTTGCCAGTGCTTGTATGTCAACACTTGGTCCAGCAGATGTTTGATCATTTCCTATCAGATGCTGAAAACCATGAGGATGTCTGTTCACTTTTGGTTTTGAAGGCCTTTTGGGCTCTTCATAAACATGTGGCAGGCGATGACAAGTGGGTTGTCCATATCCTCTTGGTAATCTGTTAGCTGGTGGAACATCTGTTACCTGAACATCTCTGGGAGCAGAGTTTTTGTTCAGACTTTTGGTAACAGCTGTTTGGACAGATTCAAAAGTCTGTTTGGGTTTTCCTTTTGGAGTACTCACCACTTGACTTTCAAGAGTTTTAGCCTTATACTCTTTTATCTTTTCATCAAAATTTTTGAGATATGTAGATGCACGAAGTGCGAGTAGTGATTGGATCTACTAAGTTAACATATGTTAGGAAGTTGCTGATTGATTGAAAGTGGACTGAAGTGGGCGAATGTAGAAGTTTGTGGGCGAAGGTAGAGCAAATATGGGCGAAGGTAGACTGGACTTGATCAGAGAACACATTCTTACCAGTGTAATGGGCGAATGTGGAAGAAGTCCACATTCGACCATTCACAGTGGGCGAATGTGCAGACTGTATATATAGAAGTTGTGTATTTTTGAGAAGCAGAGAGTTTTAGTTTGAGTGTGTGTTCAGGTCAGGTTCCAGGTGTGATTGAGAAAGTGTTTAAGTGTTCTAGATTAACGTGTGTGTGATTGTAATTGAATATTTGAGAAAGTTAATCTATGAAAAAGCTTTGAAAATGATGTTAATTGTGTTTTGATTAGAGTTTTATCAGTTTGTTCAAAGCTAGGGTTTCCGCACCTGGTTTTGTGACTTGTATGATCAATTAATCCTGTTTTAGTCAAAATCTTTCGCTTACAAAGTGGTATCAGAGCTATACGGATCATACAACAACAAATTTGATAAACTCAGAGCTGATTTGGACCTATTTTTGATCAAAATACATCTGTTTTTGAATGAAAATGGTTTTTGAGTGTTTTTGATTGATTTGAAGTTGATTTTGTGGATAAAATCTAAAATTCCAAGAATTAAAGTTGTTCCAAATCAATTCCGAATCAAAACCTGATAAAGATCATTCAAATCCAAAAACTTTTGAAAATCAGAGATCAAAATAACCGTTTTTCAAATTGTAACCGTTTTTCAGATTGAAAATGGTCGAATGTGTGTCATAGTGGGCGAACCTGACTCATAGTGAGCGAATCTGTGTCAATTTTGGTCGAATCTGAGTAGTTTCTGGGCGAACCTGGAAATTTTTGGTTGAATTTTTCACTTTCGGGTAATATTTTCCACATTCGATTGATCGGGCGGGCGAACGTGGAATTATACTGGTCGAACCTGAGTCATTTCGGGCGAAAGTGGAAAAGGGTATTAGCTGATTTTACTTTCTGGTGAATTTCTACATTCGGGTGATCTGATTTTGGACGAACGTAGACAGAAAGGGACGAAAGTAAAGCAAAAAGGGGCGAACCTAGAAGTGTTTTTTTTTTTTTTTTTTTTGGAAAATTTTCTAAGTGTTGGAGTTTTCAAAGTTCGTGATCATGTGGAATTTTCCGACTACCCCGAGACCAGCAACGACACAACCACAACAGCAAGTGATGGACCCATGGACAGTGGCAGCACAAAAGACGAGCACACAGTCTTCGCAACCGATCAACTACATCGCGATGACTAGCTCGATGCCTCAAAGTGTGGCACCTCCAGCACCACAACCTAACTACTGGGGAGTAGCAGCAGCAGTGGTAAATACTCAAACCACAAATGCTATTTCCACACTGATTAATGACTTATCTTCAGGTAGCGGGAATCGGCCACCTAAGCTCATGGAGATGCAAGAATACAATCAGTGGCAGAAAAAGTTCAAGATTCACTTGGAAGGCATGGGAGTGGAGGGTGCAGAGGCATGGAGTATGATTGCTAGAGGTTACACACCACCAGTTTTGGAGAACACAGGTGAACCAGTTCCATTGGAGAGTATGTCTGAGGAGGAGAAAAAGAAGTTTGCTGTGGAGAAGAAAGCTTATTCCCAGTTGACACAGGCTATCACAAATGATCTACTGCATCAGTTTGGGACATGTACTACATCTAAGCAACTGTGGGATGTGCTTAAGATTAGGCATGATGGGAATGAGAAGACTAGAAGATTGAGGATGGAAGAGTTACGAAAGGAGTTTGAGAACTTTACTTATATTGGAAATGAAACTTTAAAAGAATTAACTCCTAGATATTGTCATTTGCTAACCGAATTGTCTAGTTATGGTATACAGATTCCTATGACAGATTTGGTGGACAAGTTTGCAGATGCTCTACCACCATACTGGGATCAGCATGTGGAAGTTCTCAAGGAGAAGGATGCATATAAATTCTGGACTATTAATGAGTTCGTCCAGAAGCTGGAGAACAAAGAGCTTGAAGAGAAGAGGAAAGCAAAAAGATCACAGATTCCTCAGAATCCTAGCTTATATTTTGGAGGCACTTCAGTTCCAGTCAGTAACTCAAGTTCAGGAGGATTAGTGGCACCACATGTTGCTTGCATTTCCAATGTTATGGAATCACCACAACCTACCATCAACTACATTGCACAAACCTCATCCTACTCACAACCATCATATACACCACCACTACCACAACAACAATACAACAATTCCTACATTTCACCGTTCTCTCCAATGCAGCAAGCAGCTTTCTATACTGCTAGCCAATCTCAACAACCACCTCAACAAACACAATACATGAACCCAATGAACCAAATTACTCAATCTAATCAACAACCAGTGGTTTTGGAGACTTCTAACTTGGGAAATGTGACGGTTGAAGTTGCTCAGCAGCACATTGCACTAGTCTCTGCAATGGTTTCATCTTACAATGGATTAGTTGCTAGTCAAATTGGGAATAACAATTTAACCAATGAAGACTATGCACAGATTGATAAAGAAGAGATGGAATTGATTTATATCCAGTGGGCTTTTGCGAGCATTATGAGAAGGGCAACAGAATTTATTGAGAAGACGGGTAGAACGGATTTGGGAACATCTCCTAACACAACCTACGGGTTCAATAAGGAGAAGGTTACTTGTTTTAATTGTGGAGGGAAAGGTCACTTCAAACGGGAATGCACCCAGCCACCAAAACAAGGTAATAGAAACCCATTCAATGCAAGCTACCAGAATCGTCAACAACAAAACCAAAACCAAGTTTCATACCAAAATAACAACAACTACCAAAATCGTCAAAACAACTCTAACAACAACCAAAACAGACAACCAAACACACCAAACCAGACTCAAAACCAATCACCTACCAACACTAACCGAACTGTCATACCGATCACTACACCAAATGAGACACAACAGAATACCAATCAGAATCAAGCATTGATGATTCAACAGGATGAATAGTTTGACTGGTCGGGTTTGCAAATAGGTGTTGTGGAGATCACAACTGTTGGAAATGTGGCTTGTGTTGCTTGCCAGGTTGATATTGAAGAGTCGGTGATAGTTGATGAGAAGAAAGAAACTGAGGTTGAAGTTGATGTGTCTGAGGCTGAAATGGAAGTGGAAAATGAATCTGTTGAGGTCAAGGCTGAGGATGCTAATCCTGGAGTGGTGATTGACACTGTTTCTGATGTTCCTGAGGAGTGTGAATCGGTTTATTCAGATTCAGACAGTGAATCGGATACAGAAGCAAGTGTTACATCTCTAGATGATGACATTGATCAGTTGCTAGCAGAAGCTGATTTTCTGATGACGAGGAAGTCGTGCATTGCTGATGATGCTTTCACCAAGATTGACTACTCCAAGTTTTTCGCTGGAAAGGAAGCTCATTTTGCTTTGATGGCCATGACTGATCCGCCAAAACCTGTAAGTTCTGAGTGTAGCACTGATATTACTAGTGATAAATATTGTGGTACGTGTGATAGATTGACAGAGGAGAACAAACAACTCTGTGTTCAACGTGATAGTGCTATCATGAACTGTCAATCTACTCGCAAAGAGTTGCATGCTTTTAACAAAGTATTAGATGGCTATAAAAAGGACATTTCCGACTTGAAAAACACTTTATCATTAAAACAACTTGCAATTAATAACTACATTAATGAAATTGAAAATACCAAGTTGGAAATGGCCGCCATCAAGTGTTTTGCTGAGAAAGTAAACAAAAAGTTGGAAAGTTATAAGCACATTGCTTACGTGGTAGACCACATCATTGATGATCAAACCACTAATTACAAGTCTGTGCCATCTCCGGTGCTTTTTGAAAACCATAATTGTCATCAAGTGACACCGGAGAGCTCAGTAAAATCAGACTCATCATCGGAAAATGAATCTAATACCTCGAGTATTGGTGATCCACATTCCGATGTGAGGCCGATTTTAGGCTTGAATGATGAGGGTGTAACTGCTGAGAGCGTTGATTCAGACTCTGAGAGTGATGATTCTGGTAATATTCAAAATGTTAATGCATGTGAAATTCCAAAAGAAAATCACATCATTACAAATGAACCAGTTTTACCATCTCAACTTGTGCATCCGATGGCAACTGCTCATCGTGAGAAAAAGTCTGAAAAGAATGTGGTTAAGAATGAACTTGAGAAAAAGGATGTTAAGAATGAACCGTGTGACAAACCAGTCAAGGTGTTTTATCGGATGGAAGGATCCGATAAGATCATCTCTGACGAGGAATTTCCAATCAAAAATGCTAACTATGCTAAAATTGATAAAATCTGGCAAGAAAGCACCATTTGGTTCCCAAAACATGAGAGAACAAATGAGATTCCACCTGCCATTTTAAAGAAATTGTTTTTGGATGTTCCTCAAGAACCAAAGGTTCATGTCACAGAGTTCATTAGACCCAAAAACAGAGCTAACAGTTTTCATGAACCTACTTACTCAAAAGGGCCACTCCCTGAGAGTTTGAGGAATCAACAGTATAATGATCAATATCCTGTTCGATCATTTGCTCAACCGAATGCTCCAAATGTTTTTGAAGAGTGCCGTGCATGCTTTAAATGCGGGGAACGAGGGCATTTACTTGCTCAGTGCCCGTATGTAAGGCATAAAAGGCACGAAGTTGAAGTGAGGAATTCCATGAGGAAACCGATTGATCATTATGTTCCACCACACAGACGAGTTGTTCCTCAGCAACAGCAGTTTTACAATCAAAACAATTTTTATCAAATGAGAAACAATCGTCCAGTTCAATATGATCGAAGAAATCGGATTGCTATGGAACAATCATGGAGAAAACCTGTGGTGAACACAACAAATGATAGGCAAAAGGTTCCACCGAAACCGATTGTCAAGTCAAATGTTGGACCTAAGTCTGTTAAATCAGATAAGGTAACCAAGAAAGTTTCTTTTGCAAACAATGTTCAGAAACCGACTGAGAATCCAAAGTCTCAGATTCGTATCTTAAAAAGATCTGAACAATCTTGGACATCCAATGGTTCTCCAGGTGCCTCAACTTCAAAAGTCAATGAGAAAAAGGAAAGTGTTTTGAACAATCCTAAAAAGATTGATCCAAAACAAATTGTTGATGAAAATGTTTGCTTGAAAAATGATATTCCAAGACCCAAGACTCAGGCTTGGGTCCCCCAAAAGAACTAAATGATTTACTTTTTGTGTGCAGGGAGCTTCAGCTGGCCCTATTAGCAGTCTTTGGATTGTTGATAGTGGAGCTTCAGGCCACATGACAGGGGATCTTGCATTGCTGTTCGATGTGAAGAATATCAATGGTGGATATGTCGCATTCGCGGGAAATAAAGGTGGATATATTACTATGGAGGGGAGCGTGAGTAATGGGATTGTGAGCTTTGAGAGAATATCATATGTCAAACAGATCGATTATAATCTGTTGAGCGTCAGTCAAATTTGTGATAAACAATTCACTGTGCATTTTGATGACAAATCCTGCTATATTCTCAAACCGGGCTTTAAAATTCCAAAGGAGTGGATAATGTTGAAGGCACCTCGCGTCAACAATCTCTATATTCTTGATATGTCCAAGGCGATGACATCACAGGGGCAAATAACATGTTTTCTATCCAAGGCGACCGAGAAGGAATCGATAATGTGGCACCAAAGAATGGGGCACATTCATCTAAGGAAAATGAATCAACTTGTGAGAAATGGGCTTGTCGATGGAGTAAACGTGAAACATGTCCATCTCAATGACAAGTGTGTAAGTTGTAAGAAGGGGAAGCAACACAAACAGTCCCACAAAGTGAAGAAAGTTAACTCTGTTGAGATGCCACTTGAGCGATTGCACATGGATCTATTTGGACAGGTCAAGCGCAAAAGTCATCTTGGGGAGCTTTATTGTTTAGTTGTCACTGACGACTACTCAAGATTTTCATGGGTGATGTGTTTGCAGAATAAAAGTGACACCTTTAACAACTTGAAAGTTCTGTTCACTCGATTGGAGAATCTCTACAACTTGAAGATAAAGAGAATTCGGAGTGATAATGGGACGGAGTTCAAAAATGCAAAGATGGATGAACTTTGTGAAAGCAAAGGGATACATCATGAATATTCGGCTCCGTACACCCCACAACAGAACGGTGTTGCTGAACGAAAGAATAGGACTCTAATTGAAGTGGCAAGAACAATGCTCGCAGACTCAAATCTTCCAGTAATGTTCTGGAATGAGGCGATTTATGCAGCAAATTATACACTCAATCGGGTTCTAACAGTGAAGAAGTTTGGAAAAACATCTTATGAACTGTTACACCGACGAAAGCCAAACTTAGAGTATCTAGAGCCTTTTGGGGCACCATGCACTATGTTGAATCCAAGCGAGAAGTTTAGTCCTAAAGCTGAAGAGGGATACTTTGTTGGATATGCAACCCCGCTCAAACGGGTATACAACAAGCGAACTCGTCGGGTGGAGGATTGGGCTAACGTGGAAGTTCAACGGTATACTCAAAATGTGCAAGGAACGGGTCCTGATTGGATGTTTGATTACAAACATTTCTTTGAATCATTCAATCTAGATAGCTTGGTTGAAGAAGCTGTTATCAGATTACTTTACGAGTGTGAAAACGCGGAGACTTCACCGTTGGTGCGTCCTATCACCGTGAACCCCCTACCAGCTTCTAATAATACCAATGCTCCTATACAAGAGGAAGAAGTGTTTCAGGAGGCTTCTACTTCATTAGACTCTTCAGAATCTGAAGATGAACAATTTGAAGAAGTTATTCTTGAGCATGCAGAAGAACCAGAGGCACCGCCAGTGAACCCAACTCCAACTCCAGATGTTGCTTCATCGTCTAACACGGGTCATGATCTGGATGCTGTAGAGAACTTGACTACTCAGACGGGAGTTACTGTACCTGAATATCCGGAATCTCGGATTCATCGTATTCACCCGCTGGAGCAAGTTATCGGTGATCCTGGAAGCAGTGTGATGACCAGAGGGCAGCTGCGAAGTGTTAACTCGCCAGAGAGTTTTGGTGCTTTAGCGTTATATGCCAAAATTCAACAATCTGGTAGTCAAAATGATTGGTCGTTTGCGTGTTATGTGTCGCAGGTAGAGCCAAGGACATACAAGGATGCTTTGAAGGAGGACGCCTGGGTTGAAGCTATGCAGGAGGAGTTATTACAATTCCAGAAATT
This sequence comes from Ambrosia artemisiifolia, assembly GCA_032199755.1. NCBI lineage: Eukaryota > Viridiplantae > Streptophyta > Magnoliopsida > Asterales > Asteraceae > Ambrosia > Ambrosia artemisiifolia. Next base: position 28,636,060 of record CM063513.1, read on the forward strand.
GGGAGTTTGGACGCTCACGGATTTGCCGCCGGGAAGAAAGAAGATTGGCACTAAATGGGTGTTTAAGTGCAAGAAGGATGATCGTGGGGTTATTGTTCGTAACAAAGCCAGATTGGTCGTGCAGGGATTCCATCAAATCGAAGGGATTGATTATAACGAAATCTATGCACCTGTAGCACGCATTGAAGCTATTCGGATGTTTCTTGCGTTTGCTTCCTATAAGAAGTTCAAAGTATATCAAATGGACGTCAAGAGCGCATTTCTGTACGGGAAAGTCAAGGAAGAGGTTTATGTCGGGCAGCCACCAGGCTTTGAGGACCCAATCCACCGGGATAAGGTCTACGTGCTTAACAAAGCTCTATATGGCTTGCACCAGGCTCCGAGACAGTGGTACGAGGAGCTAAGTACATACCTCATCACAAAAGGATTTAAGCGCGGACTCGTCGACTGCACCCTATTCACGAAGAAGTCAGGGGATGATTTGCTTCTGGTGCAGATTTACGTTGATGATATAATATTTGGTTCAACTAACGAGCTTTTATGCAGGGAGTTTGAAATTGTCATGCAGGAAAAGTTCGAAATGAGCGCAATGGGGGAGATGCAGTTTTTCCTAGGCTTGCAGGTGGACCAAAGACCCAACGGGATCTTCATTCACCAGACGAAATACGTATCCGATATCTTGAGCCGGTTCCAGATGGAGGATTCCAAGCCGATGGATACCCCGATTCAACCCAATCACGGGATTGGAGTGGACGCTAAGGGGGAGCTGACGGACCCATTTACATACAGAGCAATCATCGGATCTCTGATGTACTTGACGGCGTCTCGACCAGATATTATGTACGCAACGTGTCTCTGTGCCCGCTATCAATCGAAGCCGAAACAAAGTCATCTGACGGCGGTCAAACGTATCCTTAGATATCTGAAGGGTTGTCCCTCAAAAGGACTTTGGTACCCTAATGATGATGATTTTGATTTTATTGCTTTTAGTGATGCAGATTGGGGCGGCTGTGATAAAGATAGCAAATCTACTACAGCTGGTTGCCAGTTTTTAGGGAGCAGGTTAGTCACCTGGCAATGTAAGAAGCAGACTTCCGTGGCGCTGTCTACCTGTGAAGCCGAGTACATTGCAGCCTCGAGTTGCTGTTCGCAAGTGCTCTGGATCCAACAGCGGATGGTGGATTACGGTTTGCAGTTTCTTAAAACCCCTATATACTGTGACAACGAAGCCGCTATCGCATTAACTAAAAATACTGAAAATCATTCTAAAGCGAAACATATCCGGATCAAATACCATTTTATCCGTGATTGTTACGCAAAAGAATTGATAGATATGATCAAAATTCATACTGACTACCAACGTGCAGATTTGTTTACAAAAGCTTTTGACAGATCCCGCTTTGAATATCTTTTAAAAGTAAACAACATAAAGGAAAAACAGGACTAATCGGCACCTCGGTTTATCGCTTTTTAGTTTTAGTTTTTAATATTTTGCTAATTGGGAATTTCTCTTTGCTAATTGGGAATTTCTCTTTACTATCGTAATCCTCAAAGAAGTTGATGCTTTCGAGGGGATTGTTTAATCCTCAAAGAAGTTGATGCTTTCGAGTGGATTGTTTCTTTCAAATTTTCGTTTTTATTGTTTTTCAGAAAAATTAAAAACCCAAAAATATATCCTTTATTTTAGGGGGAGCCATTTTATCAGAAAAACCAAAAACATTGAAAAAGTCAAAAAGACCTAAAAATTAGAAAATCCAAAATGATTTCCTGGATAAAAAGAGGAAATGATAGTACATCAGTGGGGATCTGACACAGGCTAAAGAATTGTATAGTATAATGAGGCGTGTGTTGATTACGTGTGATATGCTGATAGGCTTCGTAGACGAAATATTGCGTGCATTAGTGATACAAACATAACGAACTACGCGTTCGTGGCTGAACACCTCATGGGCATATGGTCTTAGTACCGTAATTTCGTTTGATAGGATTGCCAAAATCTGAGGTTTCGGGTCGTTATGTTATGGTTATCCTGGATATTCTGATTAAACTTTTGTCGTATTGATTTACGGACCTAGTTTTATCAGAATATTTGCTAAAAGAGCTTAAATGCCAAAACCAAAAGTTACCGAATTGAGGAACTTTATGTTTTAATTGATCAAAGATCATTATTAAATCGTATTGACTTACTGATGCAAATCAGTGGTTAATATCAGCCTCAACCTAGTGTATATGCACATGTTACTCTGCTGCATTCGTTTGCTGACCTGTACACCTCTGTGCTATATACTTTGTAATTTTTACGGATAACTCTGGCATAATCACGCGTTACGACGAAGTTTTGTGCAATTACTTGATACGGGAGTATGTCGTGTGTGTGGGCACCACAACGTGTTAGTCTAATACACCTAACTAGTATCATTTTAAAGCATTGCGTAATAGTCTGCATGTGAGCTTACGTGGACCACAATATCAGCAATTGCCGTGTCACATACTGTTTCTAATGATAATATTAAACAAATAGATCAACGCTGTGATCAGATTTCTCAGAAAACTGATATGATCCTCTTACAGGATATCACAAAATGTTTACTGCTTTCATTTACTTTGATGCATTTTACTTTAATTGTCAAAAAGATACAAAATCCAAAAAGATTTTAGGTGTGTTCTGTTAAAATTTCAGAAAAACTAAAATTTTTGCATTTCTGCTTTATTTTTGATATCCGAGGATGCTTGATGGTCAATTTCTGAGATTTGATAACACCATCTGGGCTTTGTATCATTCAAAAAGTGAAAATATGAGTTTTTGAAGTTTAACAGATTGAAAAATGTTGAACGGGATTCGAATTCGTGATTTGGCAATATTTTCAGATTTTTCCATTTCACATTCGCCCCTTAATTGGGTCGAATGTGGAAAAATCTTCACCTTCGGGCTGTTTAGATTGGACGAATGTGGGATTTTATCACAAAATTCCACCTTCGGGTGAAACATTCCACCTTCGGGTGAACCTTTTCACTTTCGGGTCATTAACTTGGACCGAATGTGGAACTAACCCACATTCGACCATGTAAACGGGCGAAGGTGGCTCTTATATATAACTCTTTTCCAGGTTCGAACCTCATTCACAGTTTTTCAAAAATTTTCTTTCGATCCAACACCTTGTTGCTTTGATTTCCTTTGCTTGTGGCTTTTATTCCCTGATAATTACTGATTCTTTTGAGGCAAATTTCTCAGGTAATGGAGCCCAAATGAATCAGGAATCGTAGTTTTTATGAACGGACTTAGGGTTTCAAATTTAGGGTCATAGAGTGTTTGTTAATGCTTGTTTTTTATTGCTTTTCATTTCACATCAGTTTTAGGGGGAGAATATTCAACAAATTAGGTTATAACATCTGTTTAGGTGGTTAATTGATCGATTGAACATATTAAAACCTAATTTCGTTTAAAAACTGATGTAAAATGAATAATAAGAACAATTGGTCATGGACGAATGCTAATCGGTCATCTTAGGACTCATTGCAATCAAAATTACATGTTAAAAACAAAGATGAGAAAAATTTAAATTTTGGGGTTTTTGATGTTTCATCTTCGGTTCACCAAAATGGGCGAAGGTGGAGAATAATGGACGAAGGTGACTGTTAATGGGCGAATGTATTTTGTAATAAACAGATTTTCACATTCGACCAGAACATTGCACATTCGTACCTAAAAAATCCTACATTCGACCTATTTGAATGGGCGAATATGGAATTTGACAAAATCTTAAAATGTTTAAATTTTTGTCGTTTTCGTATTTTGACGTATTTGTCTGTTTTTGATGTGCAGATGGCTGAGCAAACTGAGAATATTGAGACTCCAGTAGAGAATGTTATTCCAGATCCAGTTCAGGAGAATGTTCAGGAGGCTGAAGCATCAGTTGCAAGCAGTTGGCCGTTTGAAAGATCTCATAACTGCTGTGCTTATCTTGGTGAAGTGGAAAAGAACACTGAGTTTACCGGGATCATTGAGTTCTTGAAAAGAAGCAGAGTTGTGCATGCTTTGGCTACTCCGACTATCATTTACAAGGATACTGTTGAAGACTTTTACAAGAACGCGAAGTATGACTTCTGGGAGAATCAGACAATCATCAAGAGCAAAATACAAGGAATGGAGATGTTTTTGACTGAGTCTGACATTAGAGAAGCACTTCAGATCAAGTTTGAAGTAAGTGAAGATCCTAGGGAATTGTCGTGGACTGAACAGAAAGCTTGCTTCCTGAGGATGAAGTACAAAGGACCGATCACCGATGGTTCTATGCACAAAGGGAAGCTAAGTGTGTAGTTCAAATACTTTGCACATGTCATTATCCATGTGTTTGGATGTGTGAGCGGTGGATATGACGTTATGAGAAGAAGTTTAAGCTCATTGATGGTTGCGTTAACTCTCAACAAACCATTCAATGTGTCTGGGATGATACTGGATCATATGCTTGAGATGCTTAAGGGTTTGAAGAAGAAAAAATTCATGTTATATCCTAGATTTCTTATGATGATCTTTGATCACAAGTATCCTGAATTGAAGAAGGATCCTACACATATTATTGGTCAAGATCATATGAACATCCGTACTTTAGTGAGGATGAAAGGTTACAAGGGTGTGCCTAATGAAGATAAGCCACCATACAGGAGATTGTTTGGAGCTCTAGCTAAACAGGATTACACTGATCCTGGAAAGAATAAGGCTAGACACACTGAGAGTGATTCAGACAATGACGATCCTTTAGTGTATGCAGATGCAAGCACGAAGAGAAAGAGACAGGTTGTCAATCCCGGAGCCAAAGGGAAGGGTAAGGGAAAGACAGACCAAGGAAGTTCTAAGCAACAGGTGGTGAGAAAGAAAACAACTGCTAAGAAGGGAACTAGTTTGGTGGATGAAGAGTCTGTTGATTCGGAGGAAACTGAGATAGATGAACAATGGGATTCTGATGAAGAAAATGTTAGGACCACCAAACGTAAGGCCACTATGGTTGGTGAGTCTGAATCTTTAAATAAGTCAATTGAAGAAGCAGAACAGAGTAAGAAGTCTGTTGATGTTGAAGATGAAGGTTTAGGTGTTGATATGGATGAATTGAATGCTGGAGAGACTGTTGTAGTGAACTTGCCAAAACCAAAACACAAATCAATGGCAAAGAAGTCAAGCACTAAACAGTTGAGGGAGAAAGAGATTGCCCAGCTAATGAAAGGAAAAAGATTACCCGATGCTGGTACATCATCAAAGCTGTCTTCACCAGTTACAAAGAAGCAGAAAAAGACAAAAGAGGCTGAGACATTTCCAGTTGATCAGTTTAATGTTGCACTGGATAATGTGTTAGATATGTTCAGAAAGCCTCAGAAGGAAAAAGCTAAAGAAGTTGAGCCATCCAAATCTAAAAAGGTCACTGTTGCTGATGATGTGATGAAGTAAGTGAACAAAAAGATGGATGAAATGATGAAGATGATTGTAGCTCAACAAGCTGAGATTGCCAAGTTCAAGCAGAATGAGGAGAAAATGCTTCAGATTGTAGTTGCTTAGAAGTCTAATCAAGATGAGATTGATGAGAAAGTTAAGAAGCTTGAAGCTAAGAATAAGAAGCTTGAGGGTAAATGTTCAAGGAACAAGAGTATGATAAAGGTGATCAAAGAGGATAACAAAGAACTAAAGGCTGAAAACAAACGCCCTAGTGATTTGTTAGACAATTTGTATAATGTAGCACCCAAGCTGAAAGAAGGTGAAGAAGATAAGGAAAAAGAGGAAGAACAAGTAGACTTTGAGCCTTCTGATTCGGAGAAAGAAAAAGATGATGATGAGGAAGATGAGGAGTCTGAGAAGAGTGATGATGAGGATTCAAAGAAAAGGGATAAAGATGATGATGATGATGCTGAAGGGTCTGGGAGTAAAGATGATGACAGTAGTGATAGTAGTGATGATGAAGGAGGAGATGACACAAGCAAATTCACATTTGAAAAGAGAACACCAAAGAAGAAGGATGCTGGAGAATCAAGTTCCAAAAAGAAGAAAGGTGAGAATGTAGATTCAGATGAAAGTATCTTTTGGAATGAGAAGGTGAGATCTCTTGGTGATGATGCGAAGAAAGTATACAGAGATATGTTAGAGAAAAGAGAATGGACGATAGAGTTCACAGGTCGTTTTGCTGAGATATTCCAGACTGATGACATGAGATATGAACTGGAATACAACGATCCTAATCTTGAAGAAGGTGAAGTACCTGCTACTGTGGCTAAGGAAAATCTTGATGGCCTTGCACAGAGTGTAGGGAAATCATTTGAGGAGTTTGTAGTGGATGAGTCGATTCCAAATATTCCTGAAAAGGATATTGGAAATCACTCAGATGATAAGAATACTCCAGAAATGGAAGAAGTGGAGATTGAAGACCAAACACTTCTGCTAAGAAGAAAGCAAAGAAAAGAAGTGAAGAATTTGTTGAGAAGGTGTTTGGAGCTGATAAGCAACAATCTTCAAGTCAAACGGATGAATTGAAGGCTTACTTGAAGAAGTTGAGGGAAATGGATGAGAACCGACCGAAGCCTGAAGCTCAAGGAAGTTTCTATAGATTCCATAATGCTAAGTTCAAAGGCAGAGCTCTCGGGTGGACTTATTTGGGTAGACTGAAGTGTTTAGCTGCTAAATGGGAATCAGGAATTCTGTATTTCAACAGATTCATTGATTTGCTAACTCTACCGTATTGGGCGGTCAGAGATCATTGTAGATTCCCAATGTCTGGTGCTTCAGTGAATAATACACATGTCGGTTGGTGTGCAGATAAGTTGATGTGGGAGAGTAGAACAAAGTGGAACAGGTTTAAGCCTAAAGAAAAGTACACAGGGATATTGATCCTAAAACTAAGTTGAAGAGGGTTACTTTGATATACAAAGCACCTGAAGTGATGAGAAAGATACCTTTGATGCCTATGCCGCAACATTTCAGTGCTGACTTTATATTCTGGTACTATGATTGGAGGAAGGCTGAAGCAGTGATTGTGTTGAGAGATGGGAAGGACAAATACAAGCATGTTCATGTATTTGATCCTATGTGGTTGATAAACTGTACGTTCGAAGACATCATCATGCTTTTCTACAATCCGATTCATCATGAGGCTAACGATGCTGAACAAGCAAAGAAGTATACTCAAGTTGTTGGAGTTTGTTTTGCGTATGATATAAACTCGGGGAGTAGCTTGGATGCTAAGCTTGGCAAAATGGTGAAGATGGCTAATGTGTCGAAACCAGTGAAGAGAAAGTTGGAGCGGAAATGACTAAAGAGCAAAAGAAACAGCTCAGAATTTACTTGTTGAATAAGGCAATGGACGAAGACAGAAAACGATCCAATCAATAGTCGAGGGGGAGTTTGTAGATGCACGAAGTGCGACTAGTGATTGGATCTACTAAGTTAACATATGTTAGGAAGTTGCTGATTGATTGAAAGTGGACTGAAGTGGGCGAATGTAGAAGTTTGTGGGCGAAGGTAGAGCAAATATGGGCGAAGGTAGACTGGACTTGATCAGAGAACACATTCGTACCTGTGTAATGGGCGAATGTGGAAGAAGTCCACATTCGACCATTCACAGTGGGCGAATGTGCAGACTGTATATATAGAAGTTGTGTATTTTTGAGAAGCAGAGAGTTTTAGTTTGAGTGTGTGTTCAGGTCAGGTTCCAGGTGTGATTGAGAAAGTGTTTAAGTGTTCTAGATTAACGTGTGTGTGATTGTAATTGAATATTTGAGAAAGTTAATCTATGAAAAAGCTTTGAAAATGATGTTAATTGTGTTTTGATTAGAGTTTTATCAGTTTGTTCAAAGCTAGGGTTTCCGCACCTGGTTTTGTGACTTGTATGATCAATTAATCCTGTTTTAGTCAAAATCTTTCGCTTACAAGATATAAGCACTCTTTTGTTTTGTGATTCTTTTTCTTGCAGATTGAACATTCATTTGTTTTAGAATCATCTAAACTTGTTGTTTTGTTGATGTCATATGCTTTTAGAAGAAAACAGTTTTTGGTGACATGGTTCTTCTTTTCACAAAAATCACAAAACAAGTTGTTTTTGGCTTTCCCTTTTTCTTTCTTCTTTTCAACAGATGTTTGATCATCTGTTGGAAGATCTATCAGAGGGATTACTTTGGCCTGTGGTGCCATTTTACCATCAGGGGTTTTGAAGGTCATTGGTTTGAAATTTTCAAGGACTTCACACTCATCTGACCATGTTAGTTTGAATTGATATTTCTCAATTTCATCAAATGAGGGTGTACCTTCCAACTTTTCAAGAATGATTTTCTTGCCATTGGGTTCAGTAACCTTGATTTCTTGACCTTTTGAATTGGTAGGGATGACTTCAACCAACTGGGGTTCCTTTTTGTCAGTGTTTTGTGAACTTTGGTCAGTGGTTTGAAATCCAAACCCAAATTTCACATGACTTTTAGATTGTTGGTTGACAATCATCTCAAAACCTTTTGATGATTCCACCCATTTCTGACATTCAACTTGGGTGGACTCAAGCTCCTTTTTACAACTATGATATTTTGTTATCATAGTCTGAAGCTGGTCCTTGGTTATACTTGCTTCATGTTTTAAACTGCTGATTTCAGACTCTTTTTCAGTTATTTTTTATTTTAACACTTTAGTGAGTTTTTCAAACTGAATTTCATAATCCAAAATTTTCTTTCTAAAGTTTTCATTCACCTCTTTTATCTTAGCAAATGCCACAATACATTTGTCTGAGCATAAGTCATTTAAGATTTGAGGAGATACCTTAGCAGCAGCCATCAAGGCACAGTTACACAGGCAGTCACAATCATCACTACCCCAGGGGTCTGAGAGATTCACAACCTCCACTTCAGATTCTTCAGCAGAAACAACTTCACCAACAACACCATCAGTCACATTTTCAGACAAAGACACCACATCCTCAGAATCAGTCTCTTCAACAATTGTTTCTAGTGCCATAAAACAAAAATCATTTTCAGAATTGGCAACTAAAGCAATGTTGTCATCTGTTATCTCATCTGGTAGACTGCTCCAATCAACAAAGCCCTAAGTAAAGAAACTCTGTTGACTTGGTTGACTGGTCTCTGCAGGAGCAGAGGGTGGAGTAACAGTCATTGGCACTGGTGCCTGAGTAACAGGTGTTTGGACATAGTGATACTGAGGAACAGTGGTTTGGACATAGTGCACAGGAACAGTGGTTTGGGTTTGTGCAAAGTGAGCAGTGTTTTGCACATTAGGTACATTAGGGATGGTTTGATAAGTGTTGGTCTGTGGTCTTTGGTTTGGATAAGTAATCATAGGAACTCCATTTTGACTCCTACATTCCCTAGCAAAGTGACCCATTCTATGACACTTGTAACACTTTATCTTTGATTTATCCAACCCCACCTTTGACCCACCATGTAAACCTGGGTACCTCCTGCCAGTTTTCTTATAGAAGTTATTGGTTCTAATACTGAGCAGGGCAACCTGATGTAAGATGTCCATTTCTTCTAGGTCCAAAGGGTCAATATATTGCAAGTCATTGTACACAAAAGATGAATTATCAGAAGCCTGGATATCACCACTAGCTGTGAAAGCACAGTTGTTTGGTGATGAGTAAGAATCATTGTTGAAACCAGTGGTTATGTCAATGTAATGATCATAACTCTGATCCTTACTACTTCCAGAACCTTCATCCTAACCCAACAGTGCGGTATTCCCAAATACATAGTCATCTGACACTTTGCCAGAGTCCTGGAGCTTCTTTTTCTGGTTATGCTCCCTTTCATAAGTCAGGAGCTTACCATGAAGCTGGGTCAGGGTCAGGTCTTTGAATCCGATGGAGTTTCTCATAACTATGGCTGTAGTGTCCCATTTGTCCTGAAGTGATCTAAGAAACCTATGATTCAGTGTTGAATTAGGAGAAGTTAGACCAACCAGTTTAAGTTCACTAATTAGACAGTTAAACCTTTCAAACTGTTGTGTTAACGACTCCCCTTTTATGTGACTAAACGTTTCATATTGTTGGTTAAGTATTTCACGGTTGTTTTCAATCACATCATCAGTTCCCCCGAATTGCTCTTTAAGAGCATCCCACAGTTCTTTAGCACTATTGCAGTGCAAGAGACCGGCATAGATATCATTCGGCAGTGCCATGGCTACTATGCTGAAAGCCTTGGCATCTAGCTCGATTTTTTGAAAATCTTGCTCTGAGTAGTTCTCAACACTCTTTGGTACTTGGATCTTTGGATCCTCGGCACTTGGTACCATTGGAACATGTGGTCCAAATACTACCGATTTCCAGCACCCTGTGTTCTGTTGTGCTAACACATGAGCCACCCGACGCTGCCAGATGTTGTATTCTGACCTGACAAGCATCGGAGGCTTGTTGTGTGTGCCAGTGTTGTGTGGATCTTGATTGAGTGAAGTCATTCTCTTGGTTTTTCAAAAACAAAGTCTGTTTACTAACTGTTGAAACGAAAATAAACTATTACTCTGTTTTAACCCGACAAACAAACGATATCAATAATTATGAGCTGATCTGTGTATTAAATTGATTGATTAGATCAGATTTAATTGACCAAGCTCTGATACCAATTGTTAGGATCTGAGTTCTGGTTTGTTTTGATTTGTTTGATTAAGTGTGAATAAATGTATGAAGTATAAATGGAAAGTGCAGCGGAATAAACTATAAATCAAAACATGGAGAATAATTGTTTTTAACCGAAAGCTTTCATTAATTGAAAGATTACAATTGTACAACTAAAACTCCCCCTCAGCCTGATCACTCAGAGAATGTTTGTCTGAAAGAGAATGACGAGTGATGAATAGAACAGTACAAGTACTGTTCTATTTATAGACAGACTCAAACCTCTGATGATCAGTTGCTGACGTCACCTAGACAGTGACCTCTAACTGACTAACAAACTCTAACATCTGCTAAGCTATAACTACTGTTACATTGAAACTACTGATAATACAAAACTTTGTAAACTAAAACTCTGATGTCTTCTGTCATCTGTTGAACCAAAGTGTTGTTGGTTCAACAGACCTTTGTTCTTAAGTTCTTTGATCAGCAGTTGTTCTTCATCAGACTTTTAACCTTCAGACCTTGTTCATCAGACCTTTCATCAACAGCAGTTATCTCTAACAGTTGATTCAAGCAGCAGCAGTAGTTAGGGATCAACAGACCTTTGGAGGAAGTTTTATTGTAACAACTGTTTTTATTCTAGGATCAACACTTAGTATATTTTGGCTTTTTAATCATATGTTCTTCTCCAGGTCAGCAGACCCAACATGAGTGTTGATATTCCATTGGAAAATCACATTCGAACCAATGAGGGTTACTTAACACCTAAGGTTTAACATCCTCCAAAAGTTGTTAAGAATCAGAATCAATCAGTTAGGAAATGTGAGAAAAATGAGTCGAGTGACAAACCGGTGAAAGTATTTTATCGGATGGAAGGATCCGATAAAATAATTTTTGATGATGAATATCCTATATAGTTCGCAAATTATTCTAAAATAGATAAAAATTGGCAAGAAAGTACAATTTGGTTTCCAAAATCTGAAAGGACCAATGACATGCCACCCGAATTGATTAAGCGATTGTATGGTGATAATTCAAAACCATCAAAGGTTCATGTTACTGAATTTGTCAAACAAAAGGACAAAGTTAATGGATTTATTTAACCGGCTTAATCAATGGAGCATACTCCTGAGAGTTTAAGGCGAAAGTGTATTAATGATCAATACCCGGTTAATTCATTCGCTAACTATCATGACAATTATTCATTTGAGGAGTACCGTGCCTGTTTTAAGTGTGGAGAGAGAGAGCATTTACTTGGTCACTGTCCATACGTAAGACGCAAAAGGCAAAAAGTTGAGAATATGCAACACTATAGAAATCTGAATGTTGGTTATCCTCATAGATAATTTTATCCTCAAAATCAATTTTATAACAAACCAATTTTTTATCAAAGTGGAAACCAACCGATTGTCTATGACAATCACAATTGGATTGCTATGGAGAAGAAGTGGAAGAAGCCAATGGTGAACACAGTGAATGATAAGCAAAAGGTTTACCCAAAACCGGTTGCTAAATCATCTACTGGACCTTCGTCTGTTAAATCAGACAAGGTACTCAGAAATGTTCCATCAAAGAATGTTTCTAAGAAAACTGAGGAGGTGAAACAACCTCAAATTAGAATCTTGAAACATTCGAAACAGTCTTGATCACCAAAAGGTTCTCCAGGTGCTTGACGTGCTTGTCGTGGTACACGTTAAATTTCCCAATTACAACTAAGATAGTGGTAAGAAGGGTATCGAACACAGGGAGTTTGTGGAAAATGTGAGAATTAAAGTTTTGCAATTAAACTACTATTTAACAATTAAGAAAAATAAAGATCAAAGATTGTTTGTTGGTTTGGATTTAGATTTGAGAAAATTAAACTAAATTGCTGAATTGAAATAAGATTGTGTTTATCAAATTAAGAAAGCAATGACCATCCCTGGATCCATTTCCCTTGAATCTTTATGCCAAAAGTCTAACTAGAAAGAGTTACATAGACATAACTCGTATTCGAACAAGTGTTGTGATAAAAGGGAACAAAGTACTCGGATTATAACAATGCGAGGTTGTTTCCCGATGACCAATTACTCAATTATCCAACCCAAATCCTTCCCGCAATATCCCGATTGTTAGCAACACCAAGAACATGCAATCAAGATGAGAAATTGATAAATTAAATAACTACTACAATCAAATGTTCAAACACCATAACAATTAAGCAAACATACCAAATTGTTATTCTAGAAATCACAAGACAAAAGCATAAAAAAGTTCAAAGGAAACTTCACCAAGGATGACCATCAAAGGTTTTAGCCAAGCATCATCAAACGGGTCATCATAATCTTCAATCTATTGTTCATATGAATCAAAGATAATAACCTAATGATTAGAAATGTTCTTCAACCTTGTTCTAGCCCCAAAATCGCCTCTAGGATGCTTAGAACCGTTCCCAATTCGAAGATAGTGAAAAGTCTTGCAATAACCACTCATTTAAGGAGGAAGTTACAAAAATCGTACAGGGGCCACCGTACCTTACGGTGCCACCGTAAGGTACGGTGGAATCAGAAAACTGACGGTAGATCAGGACTGAACACTGGTAGCCAAAAAATGCCCAGAAGCCACCGTACCTTACGGTGGCACCGTAAGGTACGGTGGAGGTCTTCAAAAAATTATTTTTTTCTTCTTTCCAATCCTCCTCGTCCCGATCCGTTCCAACCCGTTCCAAAGCTCGGATTTCTTCATTTTTAGCTCCTTTAAGCACCTACAACCAAAGCAACCGTAGTTATCCAATTCCAACCAATAACATGATAAAATGTGGGAAAAATAAGCGTTTTAACCATATAAAGGGTTGTTCCTTGAACCACCCGTCACATCCCCACACTTACCCATTGCTTGTCCCAAGCAATCTACTACAAGTCAATTTCACAAATAAACGATCATTTCGAAGTCAAGTTTAATGTGCAATCCTCGTACTAACCCATCCTCAACACCCAATCAACACACCCCTCACAATATCTCTCCTCTCGGTATCAAGTAAGCTTTAGCAATGATAAGCTAGACACACAAAAGGCAAACGGGTAGTTGCACAACCATAAGCTTGAACCTAAATCAATCATCCTCCTAACATGAATATGAGTATAAATCAAAGGGACTTAACGATTGTAACTTGGCTAAGTGTGAAGGTAGGGAATAGGATATATATATAAGTAGCGCAAACTTTACCCGGTCTTTTTATTACAAAACAAACACACACGAACAAAGAAACACCACTATATACAAACACATAACATAACTTTACTTGTTTTTTTCTTTTCTTTTTCTCTTTTTTTTTATTTTTTATTTTTATCATCATTTTTTCTTCTCTTTTTTTTTCTTTTCTTGCCAAACAAATTACATAAACAAACTAAAACATACTAAACTCAACACTTCAATAATACTATAACCACAAAAATAAACTAAGCGCAAAAGACCGGGTCAAGTTGGGTAAAATTTAGGAGCTAGTTTAAGGGTCATCAAATAATAGGCTTTAAGGCTCAAAAATGGGCAGCTAAATGTCCAAACCCCCGCCCCTCTCGCTACCGTGCTCATATATGTAATGTATGAGGTCCAACCCCCCAAAACCCACACTCGCACTCACATGACGAGGCTACCTAATGCCCTTATCATCTCTACACCCATGCCCAATTAAGGATTCAAGTTGTATTCAAGCACAAGTTCTAGTGCACCCCTACCCGTTGCCACTCTCTCAAAGAAGAATTTATTTATTTACATATGCGGCTTCAACTCTCACCAAGAAAAAGAAACGGGTATTAATGGTTGCCGGTGTGTCTAATGGTGTTAAATCAAGGTGTTCCAATTTTTACAACATTGCACTTGACCTCAAAAAATTTCAAAAATCTCCAAAAATTTCCTCCCATCCCCACACTTGGGATGCATTGTCCCAATGCATGGTTTTGGAGAGGAATGATCGCAAATTTCAACCAAAAGACCAATGCTTTTCAACTCCACCACAACTTTCTTTTTGGTATTTTTCATTTTTTTCATTTTTTTGGATTTTTTTTTTTAACACACCACCTACTCTCACAACCTAAACAAATCATCAACAATTCAATACACCACCCAACCACCCAAAACCAAAAGCACAAACAAAAACAAAAACAAACAAAATACAAAGCTATGTACAAGAAGCACGACCTGATCAGTAATAGCGCGGCTGAGGTGGCCCGAACACCGAAGTGAACAAGTCGTTCCATTCACCAAAACCAAACGCTCCATCACCGCTTCCTCATTGATCTGTGGGTTGTTGTTGCTGTTGCGGGTCAACCCATTGGGAATGGTGGATTGGTGGGGTCGGGTAGGAGATGCTTCCATCATATGGCGGAAGGGACCCATAATCCACCGGTTGTGGATTCGCAACAACGGGCCTACCCGCATGCCAGTCATCGTTCATGCGCCTATTCTGATCATCGATATATCTGTGGTTAATCTCCACTTGCTGAGAGTAAGCGTGTGCCCTGTTCCACATTTCCTGACGATCAAAGCCTTGCTTCATCGTCCTCTCCATACTAGCACTCATCATTGTTTGATGATCAAATAGGGTGCGTTCCGACCCCGACCAAGTGTCAAATATCGAGGCTGGGGGACGTTGGTTTTCAATCACCTGTTGCATTGGTCCCCCAAAAGCCCAATTCTCCTCATACGACCTCTCAGTAAAATCATAAAAGCTTCCACCATGCGCATGACCCGAACTTCCTTGACCCAAATCCATATGCTTACCCCGCGGCTCTTCCACATAATCCTCTTCTTCACTTGGTGGCTCATCCTCACTTTCAGGTTCGTCTTGCTCTCCTGGTAAGAGCTTCCTAGCATCCACCTTCAACGCTCTCCACCTCTGACCCTCAGATTTCAGCTTGTGATACCTATCTGACTCTGTGTATGTCCACCCTTTCCCAATGTCTTCAACTAAAAGGATTTGTACCTTTTAAGTCTTCCAACATCATCAGCTGTAATGGCCTTTTGTTGCATCATTAGGGCAGTAATGAGTCGACAGTAAGGAATAATCCGCCTCCCGACCGAATTCCGACACATCCAAACATGATTTAAAATTAAGTACCGGAGTGGGAATTTTGGAGACCCCTTCATCAAAGAGTAAAGGACTGGAATTTCTGGGAACCTCACCTCTTGCTTATCCGCCCTCCTTGGTATCACATTCACAATGATGATCGCTAATAACAACTTTGCTTCAATCTTCAAGTTTCTTCTATACAAAGTTCCATGATATGTCCCTGGAATGAACAAAGCATCCAACATTTCGGTCCACTTCGGGTGCTTATCGGGCTTATACAACAAATCATCTAGACTAGGGAGCATGTACTTGTTAGATGACAGACTATCAAACTTTGCCAACCTTCGAATTGCCTCAAAAGACATCTCCACCTCTATCCCGTTCACTTCACCGATTAGCTTCATCTTAGACGGTGAATCATATCTTGGACATCTCAATGTTGCCATCCACTCCTCAATCTCATCCAAATATAAATATTTACTATTTCCATCATAGCAATGCAATGCCTCCTCCCAACCCAAAGCCCGAAATGGATCAACCACATTAAATGGTGCAAATTGCACTTCTTTAACATCCCTCTCACAAATGAAAGCACCCCCTCTATCTTTCAGATTCTTCATTTGATCATGAAAAAGCATAGCTTGCCATTCTCTTGGTTTTTCGTTCAGAGGACCCGATTCCCACTTGGGTTTATCATGTATGTTTAGTTCCTCCACTGGCGTTGGTGTTTCATCCTCAGAATCTTCATCTCTACCCACATACTTCCTTCTTTTATATTGTTTCTCCGCCTGCTTGCCCTTTGCCTTTGAAGATGAACTCGCCCCATGAGCCGCACCAGTTTTTACCATTTTCCTATCTCAAACAAACACAATCAAAACAAACAAAACAAAATCAGTTTCATATGTTTAACACCTCCCCACACTTGCTTGTCATCATGGTAGTAGAGATTTTTGAACAAAAATACCGCCTTTGGTTTTACAAAAATTGGGCATGACGCCTCTACAATATTAGCATTACCAAAAGTTCACAATGTATGTTCTCAAAATTACTCTACTACCATATTATTATACAAAATAACAATATTTACACACTACATTCACTAACAAGCAAGTGGGTATGAACTAGTAAGAACAAGAACCTCTATTTCTCACAATGTGGCATCAAAATCAACAAATAAGAACACATACCTTTAAGTGGATGATGCTAGAACACAAGAAGAACAAAAAACTTGAAAACTCCAAAATTTTCGGATTTAGGGTTTCCTATTCGACCCACAAAAAGTGTTGTTCTTGCAATTTCCTTCCCAAAATCAGAAACTAGATGAAATTTAAGTCAAGATAGACTCAAAAACCACTTGATTTGGTTAAGAATTGAAGAAGTTATGAAAGATTTAAGCTGAAGAAGGGTTTGTGTTCTTGAGAGTTTGGAAAGAAGAAGATGAAGAAAAGAAGTGGTGTTTGGCTATGTGGTAACCGTAAAAGAGAAAGAGAAGGGAATTAAAATTTTTTTTTTATGTTACGTAACGCGAGGTGTATCTGAGCCCAGACCCCACCGTTTATTACGGTAGGGCCGTTGGGTACGGTGGAAATTTTGACAATTTTTTTCTGCCGTAAGGCAGTAGCAAACCAGCGTTGATTTTGGTTTTGCTTTCATTCCACCGTAAGGTACGGTGGAGCCGTCCCTTACGGTAGCCCCTGGAACCTTTTTTTTTTTTTAATTAAAAACTAGTAATTTTAAAAGCACAAAAATTACTCTACCCCCTCGAAAATCCCGTGTTGTCCTCAACACAATGTTAGAACCATTTCGTGACCCTAACGTCCCCACACTTGTTTCAAACACGGGTTTCGAAAACACACACACGAAAAATAAAATAAAATAAATGCTAACTATTTACACTACCAAACCTGGGCCTCTTAAAGTTGTACATCCTCTACCGGGCGCAAGAGATAGCCCGCCTTATCGACCTCCAAAGCATTGATGTCGTTTCCATCCAAGTATGGCTTTAAGCGATGCCCGTTAACCGTGAAGATCTTGTTTGTTTGCTCCTCTTCAATATCCACATCTCCAAACTTGCCAACTCGTCGTATGACATACGGACCCATCCATTTGCTCTTCAATTTACCCGCAAACATCTTTAACCTTGAGTTGTACAACCAAACCTTTTGACCCACTTCAAAGGTTTTTCTTCTCAACTTTGCATCGTGTATCCTCTTGAGTTTGTCTTTATAAGCCGATGCACATTCATAAGCCTCGTCTCGAATATCTTCAACTTCATTCAATTGTAACTTTCTCAACTTTCCCGCTTCATCATAATCGGCATTAACCGTGGTAATTGCCCAATGTGCTCGATGCGCCAATTCCAATGGTAAGTGACAACCCTTCCCATACACCAATCGATAAGGGGTTGTGCCAATAGGAGTCTTGTAAGCCGTCCGGTATGCCCACAAAGCATCATCAAACTTCCCCGACCAATCCTTTCTATCCACACGTACCGTCTTCATTAGAATTTCCTTGATTTGACGATTAGATACTTCAACTTGTCCACTTGTTTGTGGATGGTATGGAGTGGCAATCCGGTGATTTACTCCATATCTCTTCAAAAGCTTCCCAAAATTGAAATTTTTAAAGTGTGATCCACCATCACTAATAATTACTCTTGGGATACCAAACCGGGCAAAAATGTTGGATTGAACAAACTTACACACCACCGAATGATCATTAGTCCTTGTAACAATTGCTTCAATCCATTTTGACACATAATCAACCGCCACCAAGATATACAAAAACCCGTTTGAGTTAGGGAAAGGACCCGTGAAGTCGATGCCCCAAACATCGAAAATTTCAACAACCAAGATTGGTTGTAGAGGCATTTCATCCCTCTTTGAGATACTTCCCATCCTATGGCAATTGACACAATTCCGGGCAAACTCACAAGCATCTTTGAAAATTGTGGGCCAATAGAACCCACATGATAAAACCCGGTAACCGGTCTTGTGCCCACTAAAATGCCCTCCACAAGCGGATGAATGAGCATGAGTAAGAATTTCTTTTACTTCCGCTTCGGGCACACATCTTCGAATCACTTGATCGGGTCCAATCTTGAAAAGATCCAGTTCATCCCAAATGTATTGCTTCACTTGGACCATAAATTGTTGTCTTCTCTTCTTGGTCCAATGATCCGGAATGACCCCCGTGGCTAAGTAGTTAACATAGTGAGCAAACCACGGTGCATTAATAGATGAAACCGACATCAATTGCTCATCGGGAAATCTTTCGTTTATCTCCCCAAAGTCATCATTTTTATCCACCGGAATTCGGGACAAATGATCCGCCACTACGTTTTCACTTCCTTTCTTGTCCCGAATTTCCAAATCAAACTCTTGCAACAAAAGAACCCATCGAATCAAGCGTGGCTTGGCATCTTTCTTCTCCATCAAATAACGAACCGCACTATGATCCGAATATACCACCACCTTGCTCCCCCAAATATAAGAACGAAACTTATCCAAAGCATACACCACCGCAAGTAATTCTTTTTCGGTTGTGGTGTAATTGAGTTGCGCTTCGGATAAAGTTTTGCTTGCATAATATATCACCACCGGCTTCTTGTCAACTCTTTGACCCAAGACCGCTCCAATTGTTGTGTCGCTTGCATCACACATAATTTCAAATGGCTTCGACCAATCCGGCGGTTGCAAAATAGGGGCCTTCACCAAGTGTTCCTTCAAAACATTGAAAGCTTGCAAACATTCATTAGTAAAATCAAATGGAACATCCTTCAATAATAAATTACATAAAGGCTTTGTAATGACACTAAAACCTTTAATAAACCGTCTATAGAAACCGGCATGCCCCAAAAATGATCTTACCCCCTTGACATTTTTCGGTGGTGGCAATGATGAAATAACACGAATTTTTGCCTTGTCCACCTCCATCCCTCTTTCCGAAATCACATGTCCCAACACAATTCCCTCTTGCACCATGAAATGGCTTTTCTCCCAACTTAACACCAAATTTTTCTCAACACATCTTTTTAAAACTTTTTGTAATTCGTTGAGACAAGAATCAAAACTAGTGCCAAATATTGAGAAATCATCCATAAACACTTCTAGCGACTCTCCAACCATGTCCGAGAAAATACTCATCATACATCGTTGGAAAGTAGCCGGTGCATTGCACAAGCCAAATGGCATCCGCCTAAAGGCAAAAGTACCATATGGACAAGTGAAGGTGGTCTTGTGTTGGTCATCCGGGTGAATTGCAATTTGATTGTAACCCGAATACCCATCTAAGAAACAATAGTACTTTTGACCCGAAAGTTTTTCAATAATTTGGTCAGTAAAAGGGAGTGGGAAATGATCCTTAGAAGTGGCGGCATTCAATTTGCGGTAATCAATGCACACTCGCCACCCGGTAACGGGTCGAGTTGCTATTTGTTCACCACTTTCATCCTTGACTACTTGAATGCCGGACTTCTTAGGCACCACTTGAGTAGGACTTACCCAAGAGCTATCCGCAATCGGATAAATAATTCCCGCATCTAACCACTTAATTACCTCCTTTTTCACTACCTCCCTTAGATTAGGATTTAATCTCCTTTGTGCTTCTCTTGTGGGCTTAGCATCTTCATTGGTGATAATCTTGTGCATCACAATGGATGGACTAATTCCTTTGAGATCGGCAATTGTCCACCCAATAGCCCCCTTGTTCTCTTTCAACACCTTCAACAATGCTTGCTCTTGAGCCATTTCCAAATTAGAGGCAATAATGACCGGTAAGGTGTCATCATCCCCTAGAAAAGCATACTTCAAGTGGCTTGGCAAGTCTTTGAGTTCCAACTTTGGTGGCACCTCCAATGATGGTTTGGTGCCCGAATCAATTTCTACCGGTAAGCTCTCAAATTGATGAGTCCATGGTGGCCTTCCTTCCTTCAATGCCATGGCCTCCTGTTTCACTTCTTCAACCCTTATCGCACAAGCATGTACCTGTTCAGAAAAATCACACATACAAACATCCATGCTATCCTCTTCATACTCATAAGGGTTGCATCCATCAATCAAATCTGCCATGAAACACTCATCAACACCAATAGCATTAGAATTGTTAGTAAAAACATTCAAACGCATTTTCCGGTTTCCAAAAGTGATATCAACCGTGCCAAATCTACAATCAATTACCGCATGAGCGGTACTCAAAAATGGCCGACCCAAAATGACATTTTGTTGTTGTCTTGGGTCCGCGGTCGAATAGTCCAAAACTAAGAAATCAACCGGATAGTAAAACTCATCAATTTTCACAATAACATTTTTAACCATCCCTCGGGGCAACTTATGAGACAAGTCGGCTAGAACAACCGTTGTCTCCACCCGTGCCAATGGACCAAAATCATATTGGTCATATAAGCCCCCCGGTAAAATGCTCACCCCGGCTCCAAGATCTAGCAATGCCTTTGCCATTTTAAAATTACCAACTTGAATGTCTATCAAAGGCGTGCCCGGATCTTGGAGCTTAGGTGGAAGCTCCCCATTTAAAACCGCACTCACTTGCCCGGTAACATTTACCCGCTTAGGCACCTTTTTCTTTTCTTGCCTCTTTTGGGTGCACAATTCTTTTAAAAATTTAGCATAGGCGGGTATTTGTTTTATTGCATCAAGTAATGGAAGATTAATTTTTACTTGTTTAAACATGTCCCACATTTCTTCTTTTTGGGGACCTCTTGATGCAATAAAGTTTTTCTTACCCGGGTCAAGTAGAGCCGAAGGAAAAGGAATTTGATTCGGCTCACTTTCATTTTTCTCATTTTTATTTAACACATTTTTATCACTCTCACCCACTTCCGGTTTTTTCACACTTGACTCATTTTTTAAAACTGGTGAAATTTCTTCCTCATTACTCTCATTACCCGTTATGTCTTCAACCACCCCCTCAACAACATCCGAAGACATATTAGCTTTAAATTCCTTACCACTTCTCAACACACTCACTTGATTAACATTAACATTATTACCTCTTGATGAGCCATGGGACGGATTTACCTTGGTGTCACTAGGAAGTTGACCTTTGCTTTTCTTCAATTCCGCCACATCGGTTGCTAGTTGGCCCATTTGGGTTGTCAATGCTTGAATGCTCTTGTCACGAACTTCATCTTTTTGAATTCGAGCTTCATCAAGTTGGTTCCTCTTTTGCATATCTTGTTGCATAGCTCTAAGCATGTCCATGACTTCATTCCCACTTGATGAACTTTGACCCGAATTACCTTGACCCGTTGGTTGAAACTTCCCAAGATACCCTTGGTTACCTCCACCTCTATAATTGCCTTGATTGTATTGTTGACGAGGTGCAAAGTTACCATGAGACTCTTGAAAGTTCGGGTTCGATTGATTAGAAGCATTCCCATATCGAAAGTTGGGATGATTTCGTAACCCGGGGTGGTAAGTATTGGAGTTCATGTCATAATTTCTCCCACCCCCTTGGATAGCATTCACTTCTTCACTTGGTGCTTCTTGAGCACCCACTCCACAAACCTCCGCCGTGTGGCCTATTTCTTGACAAGTGTTGCAAACATTATACAATTGATTAGTAGTTTGCACATTACCACCTTCTACCGCATGCACTTGTGGTCTTTGGAGCACATGTCTTGCCCTTCTTGAAGATTGGGCCTTCCTTTTTGAAGTCACCGCCATTTGCTTTAAATATGCCCAATCATCTTGTTCAAAATTTGTACCAAAAGTACCATTGGTGATGGACATAAGATCTCGTGCATCCTCCGGTATCAAACCTTCATGAAAAGCATTTAACAATTCCCATAATTGGATACCATGGTGAGGGCAATTTCGTAGCATCATGTTGAACCTCTCAAATGCTTCATGAAACATCTCTCCCGCTTGTTGTTGACAACTCCTCAAACTTCGTCTTGCATCATTAGTCTTTTGAGATGTATAGAACTCATCCAAGAAAATTTGTTGCATGTCGGCCCATGTGAAGATTGATGCGGATGGTAAAGTGTGGAACCATGTTTTTGCCTTGTCTTCTAATGAGAATTGAAAAAGAACCAACTTCACATCATCCGGAGTAAATCCTTGACCCCCAATAGTGTTGCAAATAGAATCATAAGTCTCCAAATGAAAGTACGGTTCTTCCGTTGCTAGACCCTTGAATTTTGGAAGACTTTGCAATGCGGTTGTTCGAACTTCAAAAGTTCTCCCATCCGTATGATGAGGAATCACTATGGGTGAAGGATTATTGGTGATAATGGGTTTAAAATGAGCTTCAATTCCTCTCACGGCTTCCCGGTGAATTCTTCGAGGGGCACCCAATGGTGCTCTTGGTTGACCCATTTGTCCTTGCATAGGCCCTTGAGGTGCAAATTGTTGTGGATGTTGATATTGATGCCTGGGCGGTTGTTGTTGCATTGGCCTTTGAAATTGATTCGGCCCATATTGAGGAGGTACTTGTTGCAATGGCGAAGGACGTTGAAGTCGCGGTCCTTGTGGTCTTACATGTTGCACACCAACCGGTAAACTATCCGGGTTTTGAAATTGAAATTGTTGAATGGGTTGACTTTGTTGACCCACTCCTCCTTGACTTCCAACATATCCTCCATCATCCCCATAATAGAAACCCTCTTCGTTGTATCCACTATACTCTTCTTCATATACTTCATCATATCTACCCCCTTGAACTCCCGAATATTGAAAACCCGATTGGTTTGGTGGTTGGTAAGTAGAGGTATGAACAACGGTTGACCCATGTGGAATTTGTTGAGTTGAAGATGATTGACCCGTTGTTGGGAAGAAATGAGAGAATGGTGGAATTGTAGCGGATGGGCTAAGGGTGAAGGTTGATTGAACTTGGGTAGTGTCTGGTTGGGTGGTGTGAGTTGGTGGAATTTCATGAGATAAGGTTACATTTGGTGATGGTTGTGTAGAAGTTGGCATGAATGAGGTGATTGGCTGACCCGTTGTGGGTGGTATTTGGTTTTCTTGCATGATGTTTCTTGGTATGATGGGTGAAGTAGGTGAACCAAGAACTCGGTTTTCACGGACTAGTACTCGGTTTCGCCTCAAAGTTCTTTCAATTTCCGGATCAAACAATAGCGGTGATGACTCGTGAGAGCTTCTAGTATGCATACACTTGAAGTACCTGCACACTAAACACAACCAGTGTAAACCCGAAAATAACAAACAAAACTATCAATTAACACACGTTGCGCACTACTCCCCGGCAACGGCGCCAAAATTTGACGTGCTTGTCGTGGTACACGTTAAATTTCCCAATTACAACTAAGATAGTGGTAAGAAGGGTATCGAACACAGGGAGTTTGTGGAAAATGTGAGAATTAAAGTTTTGCAATTAAACTACTATTTAACAATTAAGAAAAATAAAGATCAAAGATTGTTTGTTGGTTTGGATTTAGATTTGAGAAAATTAAACTAAATTGCTGAATTGAAATAAGATTGTGTTTATCAAATTAAGATAGCAATGACCATCCCTGGATCCATTTCCCTTGAATCTTTATGCCAAAAGTCTAACTAGAAAGAGTTACATAGACATAACTCATATTCGAACAAGTGTTGTGATAAAAGGGAACAAAGTACTCGGATTATAACAATGCGAGGTTGTTTCCCGATGACCAATTACTCAATTATCCGACCCAAATCCTTCCCGCAATATCCCGATTGTTAGCAACACCAAGAACATGCAATCAAGATGAGAAATTGATAAATTAAATAACTACTACAATCAAATGTTCAAACACCATAACAATTAAGCAAACATACCAAATTGTTATTCTAGAAATCACAAGACAAAAGCATAAAAAAGTTCAAAGGAAACTTCACCAAGGATGACCATCAAAGGTTTTAGCCAAGCATCATCAAACGGGTCATCATAATCTTCAATCTATTGTTCATATGAATCAAAGATAATAACCTAATGATTAGAAATGTTCTTCAACCTTGTTCTAGCCCCAAAATCGCCTCTAGGATGCTTAGAACCGTTCCCAATTCGAAGATAGTGAAAAGTCTTGCAATAACCACTCATTTAAGGAGGAAGTTACAAAAATCGTACAGGGGCCACCGTACCTTACGGTGCCACCGTAAGGTACGGTGGAATCAGAAAACTGACGGTAGATCAGGACTGAACACTGGTAGCCAAAAAATGCCCAGAAGCCACCGTACCTTACGGTGGCACCGTAAGGTACGGTGGAGGTCTTCAAAAAATTATTTTTTTCTTCTTTCCAATCCTCCTCGTCCCGATCCGTTCCAACCCGTTCCAAAGCTCGGATTTCTTCATTTTTAGCTCCTTTAAGCACCTACAACCAAAGCAACCGTAGTTATCCAATTCCAACCAATAACATGATAAAATGTGGGAAAAATAAGCGTTTTAACCATATAAAGGGTTGTTCCTTGAACCACCCGTCAGTGCTTCAAGCTCAACTTCTACAGGTTCAGTGAAACAGGATTCTAAAACAACAGTTTTAGAGAAATCAAGTGTAGAAACGAAAGTTGTTTCTAAGAAAATTGATTCTTTTAATGTTCCAATTATTGACACTCAAAAACCCAAGACCACAAAGGCTTGGGTCCCTCGTAAGAACTAACCAATCTTTGATTGGTGCAGGGAGTTCCAGCTGGCCCTACTAGCAGTCTTTGGATTGTTGACAGTGGAGCTTCCGGGCACATGACTGGAGATATGACGCTCCTGTTCGACATTAAAAATATCAGTGGAGGATATTTGGCGTTTGCAGGAAATAAAGGTGGTTATATCACGAAGGAAGGGAGTGTGAGTAATGGGATTGTGAGTTTTGAAAAGATATCATATGTGAAACAGATAGATTACAATCTGTTAAGTGTTTCTCAGATTTGTGATAAGAAGTTTACAGTAAACTTTGATGACAAATCTTGCTACATACTGAAGTCTGGTTTAGAGATACCTAAGGAGTGGATTATGCTTAAGGCTCTGAGAGTGAACAACTTGTACATTATTGACATGAGCAAAGCTACCACCACTCAAGGTTAGGTTACATGCTTTCTGTCTAAGGCTACTGAGAAAGAATCAACTATGTGGCACAGAAGTATGGGGCATATTCACCTAAGGAAAATGAACAATTTGGTGAAAAATGGGCTAGTGGAAGGTGTGAATGTTAAACATTTTCATTTGAATGATAAATGTGTAAGTTGTAAGAAAGGAAAACAACACAAACATTCCCACAAACCGAAGAAAGTAAACTCTGTTAGCATTCCACTTGAGCATCTACACATGGATCTTTTTGGACCAGTGAAGTGTAAAAGAATCAACGGAGACCTTTATTGTGTTGTGGTTACCGATGACTATTCCATAATTTTGTGGGTGATGTGCATGCAACACAAGAGCGAAACGTTCAACAATTTGAAGATTCTGTTTACCCGGTTGGAGAACATTTATGGTTTGAAGATTAAACGAATCAGAAGTGACAACGGGACAGGGTTTAAGAATTCTATGATGGATGCATTGTGTGAGGAAAAGGGAATTCATCCTGAGTACAGTGCACCTTATACTCCACAACAGAATGGTGTTGCAGAACGAAAGAACAAGACTCTAATTGAAGCGGCTCAAACTATGCTTGCATATTCTAATCTTCCGATTTTGTTCTGGAACGAAGCTATTCATGCAGCATGTTATACCTTGAACCGTGTTAACAGTGAAGAAGTTTGGAAAGACTTCTTATGAGTTGCTTAATAGACGGAAGCCAAATTTAGAGGTTCTAGAACCATTCAGGGCACCATGTGTAACATTTCGCATTTAATAAATGTACGTTACGATTATTTGAATAAAACGTCAAGTTTCTTTATTATTTCGTCTTTTAAAAATTATTTTGTGACGCATTTTAGACCCCTAATACTATATTATATATATATAGTATATATATATAAGAAATAGTTGTAAAAAAATGTATGCTGGGGCCGGGATTCGAACCCGAGCCCTCAGCCGGCCCAACACCTTACACAAACAGTCCCAACCAACTAGGCTACACCACATATCTGATTTGATTCAACTCATTTTTAACTTAACAAACCCTTCAGAAGCCTCAGTTGACTTTCACGAGTCAAGTGCCGACACAATCCTTGCAAATTCGCTACTCAAACGCGTTAATCTGTTTATGGAAAGCATTTTACCGACACCCTAACTTGTTCCCTACGAAATTTGGCCATTAAAACTTCCCAATTTAATTATTATACGCGTATATTGTATTTATAGGTCAATAATTTCCAAATTTAACGAATACAAACGATTAGTATAAATTAGACCCTCTACCATAAGCTCAATGTACCGATATTCAATCCCCCACTCTCAATTGCTGTTAAAATTCGTGTGTCATTCAACAAATCCTTCGTATTTGACTTTTTCGTTTGACCCCTTAATCATAGTCGAACACCCTCTGTAAGTTTATTTTTTTTATTCGTTCTTGTTAATCGGCCATTGAACAGCAATAACCCCATGAATAATCGGGTTATTGCTTGTTCGAATTGAGTATTGAAAAATCTAGGGTTTATTCGATGAAATTGGGGATGATACACAGTCGGTACGCTTTAAAAGAAATTAAAAACAGAACAAAACAACCAATTGATCCTTAGATCAGATGGTTGTGGTACGTTGGTTTGATAAAGAACCGCCTCAGGTCCTGGGTTCGAGTCCGGGCCAAACACTTTTTTTTTAAAACAAATAAGGAAAAACAACCGAATACCTTGTGAATATTTCAAACCAATATCTCTCACACTCAGGGTCCAGACCAGTTGGTCTGGACTAGTGACTTAAGGCTTTGAACCGGCCAAGGGTCTGGGTTCGACCCTTGGCACAAACATTCTTTTTTTTTATTTATCCTTTATATGTACAATATGCCTTATTCTTTTATAAATGGTTTTAAAATACTAGAATTACTTTATAAATTCTATAAAAATTATGTTATGCTAATCTGATGATAGAGTTTAATACCCAACTTTTTCAAAAATTATTTATTTATTTTATATAATAAATATTACAAGTTTATTCAATTTTATTTATAAAATTCTATAAAAATATCAAAACGATTATATAAATTTCCACAAAAATTATTCTGAGTTTTTATAACATTAAGCTTTTCTGAAATGATTTTTATTTCTCAAAAATCATTTAGTTAATATTTTTAATCAATTTTTGTTAGTATTAATCATAAATAAATCATAATAAATTCATTTTTCAATATTTTTGTACCAAAATTTTATATAAATTATTTCTGATTATTTGGAACAGAAATATAATTTTTAGCTTCATAATTCTGTAAATTAAATTTTATAAAAATTATTTTCATACTTAAAACCTTATATTGTGACCATCTTTAAATTAAAATTTACAAAAAAGACTTTTGTTTATTTAATTATCAAATTTCTCTTATCCATTAAACTTTTTATTTATTAATCCAATGAATGTTTATCCCCAATTCGAAACCCTAGAAAATACTTGTAGATTAGATAGACTTAGACTTATTTGTTACCTTATACATAGGGTAATACTTGGCATCTTTGGGGCTACACTTATTCTATTTTCTTTTCGAGACTTAACACTTTGCTAAGGTGAGTTTACGTAACCATGTTTATGCAACTCTTTTCACGTGCAACATTATAAGCAATTCTACATACATGTCTAGTTGTAAACTTTAATGCCTCATGACTTAGACAACAACAACAGTTACAACAAGTTTCAACATTACATAATCATTAGCTATGGCCAAGCCGGCGATACTCAATAATAGATCTATTGGATTGACAATCCCACCTAGATTCGTTGACCATCTTGTATGGGGAGCGCGGGTGATTGTTATCGTTCAACATATATTAAGGTGAACCGTGGATGACGGGATGGACCTAAACTAGTCGGAGGTTTGATTATGTCGATTCAACATATCATGTTTATTCATGTAGACTTAAACTTACGATAGACATATGAATTGCTAAACTTTTATACTTAAACTATTTGCTTGACATGACTTATGTATTCTCACCAACTTCTAGTTGACCCCCCCCATTTTTCCAAACTCAACAGGAAATACTGATGCTTGAAGTCTAGAGCTAGCATGAGGAGATATTTGAATGTATTAAAGGATTATTTAAACTTGTGTACTACCATGAGCTACTGAACAATCATTCATACGTGGCACCTCGATGTTTCCGCCATCGGTTGGGGTGTTATAGATTGGTATCAGAGCCATGGTTATAGGGAATTAGGTTATTAGAAAAATAATCTAGTCTATAACCATAGGAATATAACCAGTATTTGCTCCTTTACTTGCTATTCTCTATCTCACTCCTACTTCTTATCCCTACTTAAATCCCTACAAGAAGATTGCTCTCCATCACTGGAACTACTCTTAGACTAATAGGACAAAATCCTCAGGTTTAGCCTGAACCACCTTAAAGATCCCGTCGAAGTTCTAGATTTTAATAACGAACATGTGCAATCTGGAACGGTGAACGCCTGTATCCTGAGTTTTCTGTCTAGGACTGGCATTGCGCATAAATCCCAATCAGACGAGGGACCCGGATGCCTACCTGGGAATTCTCGGGATGAGTGTTCACTTATAGGCTAAAGCATGTCTTCACTGTGTTATTAGAATCTAGAAGCTTTGATAAGTCAACGTTTTCGTTTATTCGTTTTAATTAATGAATAAATGATTACACTCACTTCCTTTAAAACTAAGCTCTAAAATCTCAAAATTTTATAACTTAAATCAATCCCATTTCATAATCATAAATGGATTTCACAGTCACACTTCGCCTTACCATCCTAGCCACTTAATACTTTCAACACCCTACCCAAATCATACTATTTCCTTTCTCAACATATTATATATTTTTAAACTATAACCTCATAACCTGAGTATACCCTAGCACAACATTAAAAAGATTTCTTGATATTGTCACATTTTCATAAACTATGGAAAATACATATTTTTGTCAAAAGATGTCCTCAAACTTAATTTCTAAATTCAAATGTTTATTCAATACCGTAACAAAGGATTTTCAGTATAACGTCACCTTGATCTATAAAACCTAATGTCGCGTTTAAAATCTCCAAATAACTTCAATATTTTAATCAAAGCTCACTTAGTTTATACTATTTAACGACTTTTGCTTTGTGTACAAAACCAATTTTGAAAAAAATAATAATAACAATAAAATCTTCTCATCCATAGGAACAATATTTAGTCTCCAAATACCCCATTAACAACTACTTATTTTCAACTTGTTCAAATTTTTACAATATTTGGCATATACCACAACCATGTTTTCTCATACACTTGATTCTAACCTTTGATCCAAACCCCACAATTTACACTACTACATAATCTCCTTACCATAAAATAAACTCTTTATCAACTATCCTCACATTCACTATCTCTCACAACCTTGATTCTGTTTCCAAGATTTTTCATCATTTTCTCAGGAACTAAATTCATATTCTTTACCTTCTTGAACATGAACTAGATACCCATGATAACCAAACTATTGAAACTTGATTGTGTGTTGCATCAAAACTTAATCCTTAGTTATACATGAGGATTCGATTATCTACTATATTTGAACATTTGATACTTGAAAGCATGGAACATGAACTATTTGCTATAGACACACCTAGAGTCATTAACCTTGTCTAGTGCAACTCTATTACAACTCACATACTATTCTTGATACTTGATGCATTTACAAACTTGCTTACGTGTACACATTATCAATTTGCAACTTATGTGTTAAACAATTGCAACATTTAATCAACAACTGGTAGAGGATGAAGTACTTGCTCAACAGTTAGTAGAGTACCAAATAACCTACTCAACGATTGGTAGAGGTCATCATGCCTACTCAACAGTCGGTAGAGGTCCTAACAACCTGCTCAACGACTGGTAGAGGCTATCGAACCTGCTCAACAATCGGTAGAGGTTCCTACTCACTGACTGGTAGAGGTCTTTTTTTTTTCCTGCTCAACAGTTGGACTCATTTTTGGATACATCATACATGTAATTTGATACAAAAACTTATTAGACTCATTGATACAAAGATTCAATCACAAGATTATTTCGTAATATTTACATGTGTGTTTAGAGTCATAGAAGGACACAAAACCCTAATGTAAGGTAAATTAGTGATTGCGGTCCGGAACGTAATCATGAATTTACAGGTACGTTAAGGTAGTGTGAAATTCTATCAAAGTTTTCGGTAGATACCCTATTATAAACCCTAGTTAATTAATGATTCATGGTCATTTAGTGCTCCATAGGACCCTTATCTCCGACCTATATGACTCAAAACCTTGATCACGTCACTCTTAAACTTTTACTACAAGCATCTTAGCCTGCACCAGATACCCACACCTCTTCTCAACAGACTCTCCAACTCCAACTTCGGGACGAAGTTCCTAAAAGTAGGGGAGACTGTAACATTTCGCATTTAATAAATGTACGTTACGATTATTTGAATAAAACGTCAAGTTTCTTTATTATTTCGTCTTTTAAAAATTATTTTGTGACGCATTTTAGACCCCTAATACTATATTATATATATATAGTATATATATATAAGAAATAGTTGTAAAAAAATGTATGCTGGGGCCGGGATTCGAACCCGAGCCCTCAGCCGGCCCAACACCTTACACAAACAGTCCCAACCAACTAGGCTACACCACATATCTGATTTGATTCAACTCATTTTTAACTTAACAAACCCTTCAGAAGCCTCAGTTGACTTTCACGAGTCAAGTGCCGACACAATCCTTGCAAATTCGCTACTCAAACGCGTTAATCTGTTTATGGAAAGCATTTTACCGACACCCTAACTTGTTCCCTACGAAATTTGGCCATTAAAACTTCCCAATTTAATTATTATACGCGTATATTGTATTTATAGGTCAATAATTTCCAAATTTAACGAATACAAACGATTAGTATAAATTAGACCCTCTACCATAAGCTCAATGTACCGATATTCAATCCCCCACTCTCAATTGCTGTTAAAATTCGTGTGTCATTCAACAAATCCTTCGTATTTGACTTTTTCGTTTGACCCCTTAATCATAGTCGAACACCCTCTGTAAGTTTATTTTTTTTATTCGTTCTTGTTAATCGGCCATTGAACAGCAATAACCCCATGAATAATCGGGTTATTGCTTGTTCGAATTGAGTATTGAAAAATCTAGGGTTTATTCGATGAAATTGGGGATGATACACAGTCGGTACGCTTTAAAAGAAATTAAAAACAGAACAAAACAACCAATTGATCCTTAGATCAGATGGTTGTGGTACGTTGGTTTGATAAAGAACCGCCTCAGGTCCTGGGTTCGAGTCCGGGCCAAACACTTTTTTTTTAAAACAAATAAGGAAAAACAACCGAATACCTTGTGAATATTTCAAACCAATATCTCTCACACTCAGGGTCCAGACCAGTTGGTCTGGACTAGTGACTTAAGGCTTTGAACCGGCCAAGGGTCTGGGTTCGACCCTTGGCACAAACATTCTTTTTTTTTATTTATCCTTTATATGTACAATATGCCTTATTCTTTTATAAATGGTTTTAAAATACTAGAATTACTTTATAAATTCTATAAAAATTATGTTATGCTAATCTGATGATAGAGTTTAATACCCAACTTTTTCAAAAATTATTTATTTATTTTATATAATAAATATTACAAGTTTATTCAATTTTATTTATAAAATTCTATAAAAATATCAAAACGATTATATAAATTTCCACAAAAATTATTCTGAGTTTTTATAACATTAAGCTTTTCTGAAATGATTTTTATTTCTCAAAAATCATTTAGTTAATATTTTTAATCAATTTTTGTTAGTATTAATCATAAATAAATCATAATAAATTCATTTTTCAATATTTTTGTACCAAAATTTTATATAAATTATTTCTGATTATTTGGAACAGAAATATAATTTTTAGCTTCATAATTCTGTAAATTTAATTTTATAAAAATTATTTTCATACTTAAAACCTTATATTGTGACCATCTTTAAATTAAAATTTACAAAAAAGACTTTTGTTTATTTAATTATCAAATTTCTCTTATCCATTAAACTTTTTATTTATTAATCCAATGAATGTTTATCCCCAATTCGAAACCCTAGAAAATACTTGTAGATTAGATAGACTTAGACTTATTTGTTACCTTATACATAGGGTAATACTTGGCATCTTTGGGGCTACACTTATTCTATTTTCTTTTCGAGACTTAACACTTTGCTAAGGTGAGTTTACGTAACCATGTTTATGCAACTCTTTTCACGTGCAACATTATAAGCAATTCTACATACATGTCTAGTTGTAAACTTTAATGCCTCATGACTTAGACAACAACAACAGTTACAACAAGTTTCAACATTACATAATCATTAGCTATGGCCAAGCCGGCGATACTCAATAATAGATCTATTGGATTGACAATCCCACCTAGATTCGTTGACCATCTTGTATGGGGAGCGCGGGTGATTGTTATCGTTCAACATATATTAAGGTGAACCGTGGATGACGGGATGGACCTAAACTAGTCGGAGGTTTGATTATGTCGATTCAACATATCATGTTTATTCATGTAGACTTAAACTTACGATAGACATATGAATTGCTAAACTTTTATACTTAAACTATTTGCTTGACATGACTTATGTATTCTCACCAACTTCTAGTTGACCCCCCCATTTTTCCAAACTCAACAGGAAATACTGATGCTTGAAGTCTAGAGCTAGCATGAGGAGATATTTGAATGTATTAAAGGATTATTTAAACTTGTGTACTACCATGAGCTACTGAACAATCATTCATACGTGGCACCTCGATGTTTCCGCCATCGGTTGGGGTGTTACACCATGTACGATGCTGAATCCTCTTAAGAAGTTTGGAGCGAAAGCTGAAGAAGGTCATTTTGTGGGATACGCGACACCGCTTAAACGCATGTTTAACAAAAGAACTCGACAAGTTGAAGAGTGGGCTAATGTGGATGTTCAACGCTACACTTAGAATGCTCCTGGAAATGGGCCCGATTGGATGTTTGACTACAATGAGTTATTTGAGTCATTCAATCTAGAAAGCTTGGTTGAAGAGGCTATTTTACGATTATTTTACGAGTGTGAGAACGGAGTAACTTCACCATTAATGCGTCCAATCACCGTAACTCCTCCGGCAGCTTCTAATGATGTCAATGCTCTTGTAGCATAGGAAGAAATTTTTCAAGAAGCTTCGACAACGTTTGAGTCGTCTGAGTCGGAAGACGATGATGAAGTTATAGTGAAGCAGTTTTGGATAACTCAACAGTATCACCTCCAGTGAACCCAAATCCAGATATTCCATATTCATTGAATACGAGAAATGATCTAGATACGGTGGAGAATTTAAATGTTCAAACGGTGATTTATGTTCCTGAACATCCGAAATCTTGGATTCATAGGGTTCGTCCGTTAGAACAAGTTATTGGTGATCCTGGAAGCAGTGTGATGACGCGAGGACAATTGAGGCGTGCATCATCGACTGAGAATATTGGAGCCCTTGCCCTATATACTTAAATTCAAAAATCAGGTGATCAAAATGATTGGTCTTTTGCTTGTTATGTTTCGCAGGTTGAGCCTCGGACTTACAAGGAAGCTTTGCTAGACGAATCATGGGTGGATGCGATGTAGCAAGAGTTACAACAATTCAAGAAGTTAGGAGTCTGGACGTTAACAGATCTACCACCAGACTAAAAGAAGATTTGCACCAACTGGGTTTTTAAGTGCAAGAAAGACGATAGAGGAGTGATTGTATGGAACAAAGCACAATTGGTAGTACAAGGCATTCGTCAAATGGAGGAAATTGACTACAACAAAGTCAATGCACCGGTTGCACGCATTGAAGCAATCCGAATGTTTCTTGCGTATGCATCATATATGAAATTTAAGGTGTATCAGATGGAAGTTAAGAGTGCTTTTCTCTATGGTGTGGTAAAGGAAGAAGTTTATGTTGGTATGAGGAGCTCAACACATATCTTCTATCCAAAGGATTCAAGAGAGGACTGGTTGACTGTACCCTATTCACGAAACGAACAGAGGGTGACTTGCTTCTAGTACAGATTTATGTTGTTGATATTATAATTGGTTCTACTAATGAATCTTTGTGCAGGGAATTCGAAAAGGTTATGCAGGAGAAATTTGAGATGAGCTCTGTGGGAGAAATGCAATTCTTTCTTGGATTGCAAGTGGATCAATTGCCGACAGGGTTTTTCATCCACCAGACAAAATACGTATCCGAAGTCTTGAGCCGATTCCGGATGGAGGATTCGAAGCCAATTGATACTACCACACAACCCAATCACGGGATTGGAGTTGATGCTAAGAGGGAGCTTACTGATCCCTTTACATATCGAGCCATCGTTGGATCTTTGATGTACTTAACCGCTTCCCGGCCGGATATAATGTTTGCAACATGTCTTTGTGCTCGTTTTCAGTCGAAGCCAAAACGGAGTCACCTTACTACAGTTAAACGAATCCTACATTATCTAAAGGGTTCTCCATCATGCGGGTTATGGTATCCTAATGATGATAACTTTGGCTTTATTGCCCTTAGTGATGCAGGTTATGCAGGCTATGATATTGACGCCAAATCCACAACTGCTGGATGTCAATTTCTGGGGAGCACGCTCGTGACCTGGCAATGCAAGAAACAAACTTCAGTTGCATTATCTTAGGGGTGTGAATTTCTGACACGACCTGAAAACACGACCCGAACCTAACACGAAATTAACGGGTTTGGGTTTAGTCTAAATGGGTTCGGGTCAGGTTCGGGTCAACCCGAGCGGGTTGGCAGGTTGACTCGTCTAACATATTTATACTATGTATTGTTTTTTTACAATATGTTTTATGTTATAAATTAAATTAGTTAGGTATTTTATGCTACACTTATAACTTAAAATAGAAATTGGTATTAGATTTAATAAATAAAACATAAATGTTTTATATATGTTTGTGTTTTGTTGTAGTAAAATTTTAATTTTCATAGATTACTTTGTGAAAAAATAAAAAAAATCAGGTTGAACGGGTCGGGTTCAGGTCAACCCGAGAACATTCAGGCCGGGTTCAGGTTCATATGTATGTCATAATTATCGGGTTCGGGTCGGGTTCATGTAAAATTTTTGGGTTCAGATCGGGTTGGACCTGCCAACCCACGAACCCGACCTGTTAAGCACCCCTACATTATCTACATGTGAAGTAGAATATGTGTCATCCTCGAGTTGCTGTTCACAAGTGCTTTGGATACAATAACAAATGCGCGACTACGGTTTGCAATTTCTTAGAACCCCCATTCATTGTGATAATGAAGCAGTTGTTGCACTCATTAAAGACACTATTAATCATTTTAAGGCTAAG
Source organism: Ambrosia artemisiifolia (assembly GCA_032199755.1). Classification (NCBI taxonomy): domain Eukaryota; kingdom Viridiplantae; phylum Streptophyta; class Magnoliopsida; order Asterales; family Asteraceae; genus Ambrosia; species Ambrosia artemisiifolia. The sequence goes on from CM063513.1 coordinate 28,672,106, forward strand.
CATATCCGGGTACGGTATCACTTTATTCGTGATTGCTATGCTAAAGGATTCATTGACATGGTCAAAATCCACACTGATTACCAAAGAGCTAATCTTTTTACCAAAGCTTTTGATAAATCAAGATTTGAATTTTTATTAAGAGCTAATGGTATAACTGAAAGGCAAGATTAGGCTCCTCATTTGTTTATCATATTTTTTTTTTAATCTTTTCAAAAATTAAAAATCCAAAAATATGTTTTCAATTTAGGGGGATCAGTTCTTTTAGAAAAACCAAAAACATTAAAAAAAATTGAAAAATCACAAAAATCAGAAAAACCAAAATGATTTTTCCTGGAGAAAAAGAGGAGATGATAGTACATCATTGAGGATCTATCACATGCTAAAGAATTGGAATGTATAAATAGGCATGTGATGATTTTGTGTGATGTGCTGGTAGGCTTCGTGGACTTATTAATGCGTGCCTTAGTGATACAAACATAACGAAATACTCGCTAGTGGTTGAACACCTCATGGGAATATGGTCTTAGTACTGTAGTTTCGTTTGATAGGGTTTCCAAAATCTGAGATTTCGGGTCGTTATGTTGTTTGTTATCCGGGGTATCTTGACTGATCTTTTGTCGTATTGATTTATGGACCTAGATTCAGTCAAGATATTTGCAAAAAGAGCAAATATGCCAAATCCTAAAGTTGCCGAATAAGGAACTTCACGTATGACAATGATCAAAGATTATTTAATGCATCACATCATATCTATCTTGTAAATAACGGATAAAAATAGCATAATCACGGGTTATGACGAAGCTTTGAGCAAATTCCTTGATACGGGAGTATGTTGTGTGTGTGGGAACCATAAGCTTTTAGTTTTAATACACCTAACGCGTATCATTTTAAAGCACTGCATAACGGTCTGCATGTGAGCTATGTGGATAACAATATCAGCAGTTGCCGAATCTCACATTGTCTTTAATGATAATATCTTAAAGATCCATGATGTGATTAGATTTCTCACAAACTCATATGATCCTCTTACCAGAAAATCACAAAAAGTTAGCTGCTTTATGTTTTTATTTCTTCATATATATAACTCAAAAAGATTTTTGGCATGTTATAGCATAAATTTCAGAAAATCCGAAATTTCTATTTTTTGTGTTATTTTCGATAACCGATGTTGGATGATGATTATTTTCTAAAGTTTGATGAACCAATCTGAGTTTTGTATCATTAAAATGAAAAATTTTGAAAGTTTGAATGTTTATAAGTTTGAAAATGACAAAACGTCAACCGAATCGGACATTTTGGGAAAAATCAGTTTTCATAACTTTCCATTCGACCCTATCGGGAGGTCAAAGGAAGTTTTTGATGTTGATTCGAACCCATGTATACGGTTGAATGTGAAACTTTAAGGTCGAATGAAAAGATTAAGGTCGAATGAATGTGGGACAACTTAATCTTTTTCATTCAAACCCACATTTTATCTCATTCAAACCCTACAAGGGTCGAACCAACTTATCCTATATATATGTTTCTTTTTCATTCGAACCATTCACTGTTCACTTTTTCTAACGATTCTCTGTAAGGCACTATTTTACATCTTGAATTTTGATCTTGTTTTATTGTTCCTGAACATCAAAGGATTCTATAACATTGATTTTTACAGGTAATGAACCACAAACAAGTTTGGATTTTGGATTTGAAGTTCGAAACCCTAAACGTTTAATTCTTTAATTTAAACAGATTGTTAATGCATTTCTATCTTTGACAAACCATTATCGATAGTTTTAGGGGGAGTAGGATTCAAAATATAGGAATATAACAAACAAATCAGTCAAGTCGATCATTAGAACCCTAGTTTTAAGGAAAACCATCGATTAATGGTTGATTGATAAAATTGATTGTTAATTAAGCCTATTCGAAGGCTTTAGATCATAATGCAATCAAAATGGATGGTTAAAATAGTTCAAATCAAAATTGCAAATTTGAAATAAGAACAGGTTCATTTGAACTCTTAGAGGTCGAATGAGAGTATTTCAAAGGTCGAATAAATTGATTTTTGTTCATTCGACATCATGGAATCTCATTAGAACCCACGAAGGGTCAAACCAAACATAAAATTTTTTGAAATTTTACATTTTGAATCCGAATTGACGTTTTTTTGCATTTCTTGTGTTTTTTTTTTCTGGCTAAATGGCAGAACAACAAGAACAGCAAGTCCCAAATGAGTTGAAATTCGAGACGAAACACAATTGTTGTGCGTAGGTTGGAGCCGTCGATGACAAATACGCTGAATTTCAAGGGATTGTTGAATTTCTCAGAAGATTGAGGATAGTGCACGCAATTGCCCATCCTTATCCTATCTACAAGGACCATCAAGTAGAATTCTGGGATAATGCAGCCTTGACATTCTGGGATGGAAAATCAGTAATTCATAGCAAGATTCAAGGCAAAGAGATACTTGTTGGTGAACAGGATTTCAGGGGAGTGTTACGCTTGACTGACAAAGACACTGATCCTGTCATTTTACCATGGTCTGTTCAGAGAGCTTGTTTTTTGAGGATGAAGTATAATGGACCTATTACAAATTGTCAGTTACACAAGGCGAATATTTCACCACCATTCAAGTATTTATTACATGTGATGCTACATGTATTTGGACCAGTTCGAGGTGGATTTGATGTGTTGAGAGATACTTTGAGTTCATTTGTCGTAGCTTTGATTCTGAACTAAGAGTTTAATGTTTCGGGGATGCTCTTTAGCCATATGAGGGAAGTGTTTGAAGAGTTAAAGACTGATAAGTTTCTCATGTACCCGAGATTCTTACAGATGATCTTTGACGAGAAGTACCCAGACTTAAGAAAGGATCCGGTACAAGTGGTTAATCAGGAACATATGAACATGACTACACTTAGTAGGATGAGAACTTATAAATGCAAGGCAGCGGATGAGAAGCCGCCTAATAGAAGATTGTTTGGACATCTCAGTACAGTTGCTTATACAGATCCTGGTAAGGATGTTGTTAGACGTCCGGATAGTAATTCTGATTCGGATAGTCCAGTTGTTCCTGTTGATAAGAGTGCAAAGAGAAAACGTCAAGTAAAAGATGTGGGTGCCAAGTCAAGGAAGAAAGGCAAAGAGAAGATTGTGGAACCAAAGACATAGAAGGTTGTCAAAAGCAAAGCAAAGTCAAAGAAAAAGACTTTATTGATTGATGAGGATTCAGAGGAGACAGAAGACGACGAGGAATGGGATTTTGAAAAAGAGTGTCACACCCTCAAATTCCACGTGCGGAGTTTTACCGCGAGGCGCGTGACACACCAGGATCTAAGACAGCGGTAATAATAAACGACAACTAAATGTAAAAGATACGTGAACCATTCATTAAGTCTTCAAAATGTAATCACAATAGCGGAAGCATAAACATCTTTATAACTCAAAAAGTAAAAGTTGTAAGTCTGATAATGTTCAAAACCATGCAAGTGAATTCTAGACGCCGTGAGACTCCGTGTACCTACAGACTGCTACTACCTTACGAACTGAGAAAACATGCTAAAAATGTCAGCACATAATGCTGGTGAGTTCACAAGTTTCTATGAAAACGACTCCAAAAGTTTCAAAGAATGCTCCTGACCATACTTGGCCATATGTATACTAGCCAGACAAATACCATGCTACTACTAGGATTGGAAAACCATTACTGGACACGAATACATGAATACAAGAATACATGAATACACCTACCCGAATACATGAATACAAGAATACCTGTTAGAGACAACATGCACCCGTCCGACCTCCAGTCGACGAGTGGGGCCGGTCACGCCCAATAGATCTATCCACATTTCCCCCATTGCGCTAACCCGCACATTCATGGTTTTCCACGGGACTTAACAAATAATATAGTAACCAAAAGACTACCTCAGTACGACAAAAGTTTTATGAATACGAATACGTAATATAACACATGTTTAATGAATGCGAATACGTAGCATGTTTCTGCCCCGAAAGCAAAACCAGTAAAAAGTAGGGCCGTGAAACTCACCTTAGATTGCATCTTCTATAAAAGGAATACTGACACAGTCTGATAACTAGTCCCTGATTGTCCAGATCACGACTAAGTATTTTTGGAAATGTATTTAAACGTTAACCCGACACACTAGACAGACCCGACATCCCGTTGGTGACCCATTACATAAATAACTCAAGTACATATAGTTTACACATAAGGCTCAAGCATAAAACACTTAGTTTGCATCAAAAATCGCATACAAGAAGTCGTAGGGTCGAATCAGTGATTTTCAGGGTTGGTTTGACCCATATGCGTCCTGGTTCGACCCATGTGATGTCCATTCGACCTATACACAAGTTCATTCGACCTAACATATGTGAATTCGATCGTAACACATGTTTATTCGACCTTAACACATGTTTATTTGAGCTAAAGGAAGTTCATTCGACCTTAGCCATGTTCATGCAACCTCATCCATATTCATTCGACCCTCCCAAAAGTTGGTTCGACCCCACGACTGGTTGAACCAACTCTAGTTCGACCTCGAGGCTGCCAAAGCTCACAAAACGCACCAAATCGCATCTAAATAGTCCGAAAACATCATGAAACATCATAAATCACAACAGTCAATTATCATTAACCTATCCCCACAAAACCCTACCAACTTTATCTCAAAATAAGTCCCTTTTACAACTTTCCCAAAATAGCAAATTATAGAGATGTCACATCAATGCATGCAATCTTTACCCAAAATAGAAACTTATCAAATCTACCTCATAAATAGATCATTATGCTCAGATTTTCATGTATATGAGAACCCCTAGTCATAACATTAACAATACTATTAAGAACAAACCCTAGATCTAGCATAAAACCCCCAAAATGGGCAAAACATCATCAATAACGAATTGTAACCTATAATAATCCTAAACCATCATCTAGAACAGTTATAAATCATCATTGTATCATTTACACCTCATTCAATCATCTGCACATCATTCAAACATCAAACAAATTCATAAATGTTCATAACACATAATTTATCATCATTAACACATGTATTTTTTTCATAAAAAAACTCATTATTAATGATAAGGTTTTGTTTAGAAAGAAGTTAGAAAGGTTTTTAGTCCTGAAAACGTGTTTGAATCAGATCTGGACCTTTGGGGTTTGAGAAAAAGGAATGAAAATTGATTAAAAAAGGTTTTAGATCAAGAACACACCTTGAATCTTCTCTTGTTTATGATATAGAAGGTATCTTTATCTTAGGATCTGAAAAACAAGGTCAAAAACTCCTTCCTACAAGTTTGAGGTTGAGAGATAGCACTTATGGCATTTTGGGTTTGTGACATGATGAAAAAGTTGCAAAGTGTGGTATTTATAGCTGTTGTTGGTTCGCACCCTTAAGGGGTCGATTGAGGAAAATCAATGGTCGAATAAGTGCTTAAATGACTGGTTTGAACCCCCTATGGGTCGAACCAGTTTCTCCATTTTCCAATATTTGTAATTTTGTCGTTTAAACGCGTTTTAACACATCCTAACACATGAACATGCAATCCTAACATATGTTAAGTATGTAAAATCATATAAACAACATTCAAACACGTATTTGCATATTTCACATCATATATGGGATCAATTCATGTTTATTACTTAATTCAACTCATGTATTTCACCAACGACAGGACTCAAGACTCATGTGTGCGTATGATAACCCCAATGATCTTCCGAATCAATGAACCCTAGACAATACGTAATGTAAACCGACTCAACTAACCCTGTTAAGTATGTTCGTTAAATGTTTTTTGCTAAGGTAGACTTATATGTTTGTAAAATATTAACCTGAATTTTCTGGGTGTCACAAAGAGGATCTGAATCCCAACGCCACTGGTGATTCTACTCCTGATCCACTTGAAAAGATTGTTGATGAACCGAGAACAAAGATTTCACAAAGGAAAATGAGAACCTAGTCTGTAATGATGATGATTTTGGTGGTTCTCCTACCGCTCCTATTGTTGCTTAACGGGGACATTTGAAGATGATGTCTAAATGGGAATCTACCAAAACAAAGAGAGATAAAGAATTGGATTTGTTGTTGAAAGGAAAGAAACTACCTGAAGCTTCTAGTCCAGCAGCAAAGAAGCAGAAAGTTGTGAAGGGGAAAGAGGCAACATCACAGCTTGATCCAGAGAATGTTTCATTATCATTGAAGAATGTGTTAGCAAGTATGAAGTCACGGGTTGCTAAACCATTAGCTGAATCAAGTTCTAGTTCTCAGTTGACAGTATCTGATGAAGTTATGGCAATGGTTAATAAGAAGCTTGGAAAGATAATGAAATCCTTTGATAAGCATGAAGCAGAGATTAAACAAATGAAGGAAAATGAGAAAGATATGCTACAAGTAGTGCTTGCTTCAAAGATAGACAGGATGAGTTGGAGAAGAAAGTTGAAAAGCTTGAAGATGAAATTGCATAGCTTAAGACATCCAACAGGAGGAATACAAAGAGAAATCTGTTAATAGAGCAAGAGAATTAGAAGTTAAGAAAGATTATTGATGACTTGTATGAAAAAGCGCCACAATTGAAGGGTGCTAAAGAAGAGGAAGAAGAACAAGTTGATTTCAGCGGAACAGATGATGATGATGAGGATGATAAAGATGATGATAATGATGACGATGATACTTCAGGTGGTGGAAGTACTAACAAAGAGAATGAAATCAATTCTAAGGATTCGGATGATGATGAAGATATTGATCAGTTTACATTTGAGAAGAGGCAAAAAGATAAAGAAGACAAAGAAGGCTCTAGTTCAAAAAAATCAGAAGGAATGTCGGATGCTGATAAGAAGTTGTATAAAAAGATGTCGAAGAGAGGTTATTGGACCATTGAGCTAACTGGTAAGTTCCCAGAGATCTTTGTAAATGATGATATAAGATATCAGATTGAATATAATGATCCAGAGTTGGAAGATGGGGAAGTTAGTGTAGCAATGACCAAGGTGACACTTGAAGGTCTTGCTAAGCAGGTTGGGAAGTCTCTAGAAGATATTCTGAACGAGAAAGAGATTCCTAGTATACAAGTGACTGAACCAGGGCAAAATTCTGATGATCAAGATGCTAATCTTTTTGATGAGGTTGAAATAGAAGACATATCACATGAAGAATACCCTGAGTACTACACTATGAAAGACAACATCAGTATTCCTGTTATTAATGAGAAGATTCTCAAAGAAGCTGAAAGACTACTGAGGAGAAGGGTAAGAAGATATTATATGAGGTATTTGAGAATGATGCCGAAAAAGATGAAGTTTTCAAGCAATCTGATACTTTAAAAGAGTTGCTGAGAAAATTAAGGGAAGATGAAGCTAATAGACCAATTCCGGGAGTTCAAGGTGAATTCTACAGATATCACAACAAATTATTTAAAGGGAGAGCTCTAGGCTGGAAATACTTTCCACAGCTGTAAGGGATGTTTGCAGACATAAACTTGGAAGAGCTTCTGCAAATAATGATGCAGTCGGATGGTTTGCTGAGAAGATGACTCGACAAAGTCAAACCAAGTGGGATATGTTTAGACCTCAATATCCGAAACGGATTGTTCATAAAGAGGTTTATCCGAAGAATGGTTTATCTTTGGTGACATTGAAATATGAACCACCTGTGGTCATGAAAAAGATACCTTTGATGCCGATCCAGCAACATTTCAGCAAAGACTTTGCATTTTGGTACTATGATTGGAGAACTGCTGAAGTTGTGATCGTATTGCATGACAAGAACCCGAAGTTGATGGGTGAGAAAATACGCGTGTTCGATCCTGTGTGGTTGAGTAATTGCTGGAAGGAAGATATCAACACGTTGTATTACAATCCTATTCATTTTGATGTGCAAGATTTAGAACAAGCTTGGAAGTTTTACAGAGTTGTTTGTTTTAGCTTTACTTGGAAAGTGTATGCTGGCTGTGACTATAAGAAGTTGTTGGGTAAAACATTGAAAGCTAGACAAGAACCTACGAAGCGCACATTTTCAAAAGGAGAATCAAGTATGGATGAAAGAGCTACGAAGAAGATCAAGATTAAGCTGAAGAATTCCTAAACAATCCGAGCAATAGCCAAGGGGGAGTTTGTAAGTGCATATTGTGTCTATCACTTTTGGATTGTACAAAGTTTGTCGAAGTTTTAAAGATGTTCAAAGTTTTGAAGTCCATTCGACCATGTCGGGGGTACGAATGAAGAACTATATAGGGTGGTCGAATGTAACTTTGTTTAGGTTGAATGAAATAGTTTGTTTATGTTGGTCTTGGTTCGCACCCTTGTAGGGTCGAACGAGTCCATTCGCACCCTGTGGTGGTCGAACGGAGTGTCTATATATATGTGTAGTTGAGTTTTCAACTCAACATTCGATCATTTTGTCAAGTCTGGTAGTGTGTGTGTTTCTAGGTGAGTCGAGAAGGTTCTTGAAAGTTGTAATTTTCATTAATATTGTAAATTGTAAAGGTTTATCAACTTTATATTAATGGAAATCGGATTGAAAATGGATCTTTACGTGTTCTGATCTTGATTATTATCATTTTGCATGCGAATTAGGATTTCCGCACCTGATTTGGTCATACTTGTGTGATCTTTGTATTGTTTAGTCAAAACATGATGTATAAGGTAAATATGTAAAATATGAAAAAGTTATAGAGACTACGGATTTTCGGAGTTTGACGAAAATGTAGAAGTTCTTTTTTTCAATGTGTATATCTGTGTATATAACAATGTGTATGTGTGTATATATATTTAAAAAAAATATAATGTACAGTTTTTATTTGAATTTCGAATAAAATTTAAAATCATTTGTTAATGTTGTTGAAAAGTGAAATGACTAACTCATTCTTCAAATGGACTTGATGTTTTGGTGATTATTATTTCATGGTCAGTTAATTGTAAAATAACGAAAAATGTATGATTGCTGACATTTAGGGTTTTTTTCTTTGTGGGGCTTGTATTTTGAGCTCTACAGATTCGGCCACGAAATCAGATACAGAAACTAGAGGTAGCATGCTGATTGAGCAAGATGCTCCACATAACAAGCAAATTGATCTAGAGAGAGTTCACTATGAATGGTTCATTGTATGGACACCTCTCTCGGTTTTTTCATGTCTCATGCCTTTCATTGGCCATGTTGGGATGGACAGAGTATGTAGTTATCCTAAATTTTGCCGAGACAAATTTCGTTTCTTTTCGTACATAAATTTTCTTTTAGGATATTCATGTACAATGTATTGGATTATTTGTTTTCATGATTTGTTGACTCTTTCTTCTAGCATACTTCATGGCTAGACATGCTTTAAGGTTGATGCGGTGGTTGTTTACATCCGGTCAGTGAGCGTGTTATGGCAGAGGGTTTATTCAACGAACAACATGATTTTTCATGGTTAACCTTCTACTTTTTTTTGTTGACATTTTTCTTTTTGCTAGCAATTATGTGTAATTAGGTGAAAATGGCACAATGTTTGGCTCCTTCCATGCAATGGCAGATGAGGTTAACAAAGAAGTGAAGAACACAATGTTACCAAACTCTATGACATCCAAAAACATTTTATTCTACTTTTTTCACGACAAGCAAGCAAGGAGCAATAAAAATCTCCAAAAAATTTAGAAGGGAAAATCACCAAAACAGCTCGTTGACCGTCTGATTTACGAGAATAGCCCCCTCCCGTCTCTTTGGAGAGACGGTTCACATTTCCCCAAGCCGTCTGAGACGTCAAGACGTCTCCATTTACTACGCCAAAATAGGCCTACGGCCACACTTTTTCAAAAACCGCCCTGCCACACTTTCATTAAAATGTGTGGCTAAAGGTCATTTTTCACATTTCAAAACCTTCCAGTTTATTTTTAGCCACACATTTTAATTATTCATGTGATCATTGTATAACAGTCCAAAACATTTAGCCACACTATAGGAAAAAACTGTGACATGTAGTAGCCACATTAATAAAGGTGTGACAAAATGTGATCTACGGCCACAGTATTTGTTTCATTTGATGAAAAAACACATCTGTTCATTAAAAGGTATGTTTTTTGTTTTAATTTTTTTCAAGCCCTAATTATTTCATTTCTTCTTAATTATTTTCTTCATTATTTGGTATTATCTCACCTTTGTTTCGTTTCAGCTTCTGAATTCTTATTTTTATCTTATTTGCAAGTCCTAATTGTGGTATTTTATATTACTTCTTTTGTTATTCATATTTTCCATCTACAAGTTTTTGTAGATATGGTTCAAATATTTTATTGATATTGATCATTTACATCATAATTTATTCATTTACATCATATTATTCTGGATAATTTTTTCGTTGCTATGGTACAAAATTGTTAAAATTTTTTGCCACTTAAGTCCAAAACTCAAACCTTTTACTTCTGGGTCCTTCTGTTTTATATTTTTTGCTACATTCGTCCCTGACACTAACCTAGTTAAATTATCTCGTTAAGTTTAAGGATATTTATGTCCTTTTTTCCTACCCATTTATTTTTAATATTTTTTTTAATAAGTGGGACCCACCTCCAACTCATCTTCTACCTCTAGACCAGTGGCGAAGCTTGAGAATTCCGACCGGGGGGTCGGAAGTCACTAGGGGGTCGGAAGCATAGTCACCTAAGTCGTGGTTTGCTCCGGTTTGGGTACGCGGTTCGGGTTCGCGATTCGCTAAATGGGACGAATTCGATACGGAGGGGATATGTTCATTTTGGTACGATCCGGTACGTTGTACCATTAGAACGAATTCGGCTATTAGGGGGTAGACATAAAAAAACAAATTCCAATGGTTTGCTGATTGCCTCCCCTCTAGTATCTCAATAACTTAGTTTGAGCTGAAAGAATATATGGTTATTTTGAGTGTTTAGTGTTGGATTTAGGCAGGGCTCAAGTGACCAACAAAATACACCTTCATTATTGAAACTAAATGGGCTATGTCGCTATGATCCGGTGGCAGAACCAGATTAATGTTTTAATTATTACTTTTATTGGCCTTTAATATTTATGATAGTACCTTATTCTTTGTTTTAATTTTATTTCATTTTACCACACTGGTCTACAAGTAATCATTTTTACATTATTCAACATCTTATGTAGTCCTTTTTATTTGTAGAAAATAACAAAAATTTATGATTAAATGGTTGAAGAAGTTATAAGCGCCAAATAAAATAAAAGTATACAATATATCTTAATATATAATAGTTAAAAAGTAAACAACCTAAAATGCTATATTAAACCATTGATTTTTTATTTAACATCTAAATCCATTAATAGTTAACATAAGTATATAAGTATACGATAAACAAATAAAAAGCTGACAAATAGTAAGTGATAATGGGGTATTGGTTGGAGAGTACAACACCCTAGGGAATAGGCTGGAAGTATTCAAGTAACAACTTCCCAGAAAAAAAAAATATATATTTAAATAATTAATATGTTTATTTTATGAAAAAGCCTGCAATCACCTTCTTCCTCATTTTGCCCTAATTAGAACCTCTCGTCACCGGAGAAAAAAACTCTTGCTATACATGTATTCACTCTTGCATCTTATTTTAACTATGGTCAGACCATCTGTCTCGGGGGGTCGAAATCGTATATACCAAAAAATTTCTTTACGGATACTATATAATCGAAACTTCGGAGCAAAAATTTGGGGGGGTCGGTCGCCCCTCCCCGCCCCTATGAAGCTGCGCCACTGCTCTAGACCACCTCCCATGCATCTCTCTTCAAACCCAAAACCAGATCCCCATCAACCACCACTCTGTTTCTCCATCTAAATATTAAATAGACCTTCAAAAGAATCAGAAACATGTGATTTAAGCTGCCAAAAAAATGTAAAACAGTTGGAACAAAATCTTAAAAAATACATTTAGAAGCCGCAGAAAGAACAAAAAGAAACACCACACCCAACATTCCAAAGATTAGATTATTATTATTTAGTATATAAAGATTTAAACTTTAGAGTTTTGTTCCAACTTTGATCTGACCTCACTTGTTTTGTTTCTTCAATCGAGGTCAATGCACCATGTTCAAATCTTAAACAGTGGACTGTCTTGGTGTATTGAAGAAACTATCTGTGAGTTTAGAGATTTCATGTTTGAGGTCATATCTGTTAATGTGTTCCTTCCTCTGGACCACCGTAGATCTCCCATTCCCTTGACACTCAAAACCTTCATCAGATCTCCCATTTCTAGAACTGGGTTTTCTTCTACAGACTTAGATTCAACAAACCCAGTTTCATTTTTTGAAACTAAGTCATCATTAACAAGTTCAAGAGTAGTAATGATGTTAACATCGGTGGTGCCGTGGCAGCGATAGGTTTAGGTGGAGGTGGTAGTTCATTGTGGAATGGTGATGGTAGTGGTGGTTTGAACCTGAGAGATGCAGGGGAGGGGAGAGTTAAAGGTTTTTTTGTATTTAAAGGCAAAAAAAAAGAAATAAACATTTTAAAATAAATAAAGTATACAAAATGTCCAAAATGCCCTTGACTTCCTAGGCAAAAAGTCAGAAATACCCTCCAACTTAACGTCAACATTTAACATGGTTAATGTCAGGGACGAATGTGGCAAAAAAATGTAAAACAGAAGGACCCAGATGTAAAAGGTTTTGGTTTTGGACTTTAGTGGCAAAAGTGACCAAACCTCAAGGACGATTTTGGCTATTAACTCATTGTTAATCTGTTATTCATGATGTTCTTTGATTATAGATTTGTTCTTCATGTTTAAGGTATGTTTTTTAAGGGGTGGTTATATTTAAACCCCCCACCCTTCTATTTTAACCCCCTCAAAGCGCCTCGCTTTGGCCTAAGCGAGGCGCTTTGAGCTAAATTCGAGACGGTCAGTACGAGAATCAGAAAAAGCTGATTTTTAAATTCCAAGCGCCTCGCTTAGGCCTAAGCGAGGCGCTTCAAGGGGGTAATTTATTTTGGTAGTTGTTTTGATATTTTGAGTTGGTTTTTTTTTTTTTTTAATTTAATAATTATAAAAAGTTAAAAAAATTTAAAAAACAAAGTAATAACCCTAATCATTGTCAACTTCAAAATTTCAACTTCACGTTCAGGTGCTTAATACTGGATTGATGATACCTTGTTCCACCCAAATCAAGGGATCTGCTTGGAGTCTAAAGCTTCATTAAACGCGGCTCGCTCAAGGGGCAGTCGACGAACATCATTCAAAATTTCAACTTCCCTTTCAGGTGCTTAAGTCCACCTTGAAGACTTGATTCGGTGCAATCAGACTCCGAATGCGGTATGCGCGTTTAATTTCATTAAACGCAGCTCGCTCAAGGGGCAGTCGACGAACATCATTCAAAATTTCAACTTCCCTTTCAGGTGCTTAAGTCCACCTTGAAGACTGGATTCGGTGCAATCAGACTCCGAATGCGGTATGCGCGTTAAATTTCATTAAATGCGGCAATCAAGGGATCCGCTTGGAGTCTAAAGCTTCGTGTGTCATCCTTGTGTTTTCAATACACAGGCAAGTCCTCGTCTCATCCACAAAACAAAACAATAATCTTGAAGTTTTTTAATATAGCCATTTTCCCCTGGGTTTACCAGGAATGGGTTGAAAGTGTGTGTTGCACCGGCTTGAGATATGAGTTTGATTAGCTTAAATCTCTCTGATCCATGGTATCCACTATCAGGTTGTCTTCATCGTTGACCGCTATCTGTCGGATAACAACTGAAAAAGTTGTAATTACAAGAAGATGATCAAGGATGCTACAACATAACTTGCACCGGCTTGAGATATGAGTTTGATTAGCTTGAATCTCTCTGATCCATGGTATCCACTTTTCAGGTTGTCTTCATCGTTGACCGCTATCTGTCGGATAACAACTGAAAAAGTTGTAATTACAAGAAGATGATCAAGGATGCTACAACATAACTTGCACCGGCTTGAGATATGAGTTTGATTAGCTTGAATCTCTCTGATCCATGGTATCCACTTTTCAGGTTGTCTTCATCGTTGACCGCTATCTGTCGGATAACAACTGAAAAAGTTGTAATTACAAGAAGATGATCAAAGATGCTACAACATAACTTGCACCGGCTTGAGATATGAGTTTGATTAGCTTAAATCTCTCTGATCCATGGTATCCACTTTCAGGTTGTCTTCATCGTTGACCGCTATCTGTCGGATAACAACTGAAAAAGTTGTAATTACAAGAAGATGATCAAGGATGCTACAACATAACTTGCACCGGCTTGAGATATGAGTTTGATTAGCTTGAATCTCTCTGATCCATGGTATCCACTTTTCAGGTTGTCTTCATCGTTGACCGCTATCTGTCGGATAACAACTGAAATGTTAGAAGAAGGTGATGAGATAGATAAAAAAGTTGTAATTACAAGAAGATGATCAAAGATGCTACAACATAACTTGCACCGGCTTGAGATATGAGTTTGATTAGCTTGAATCTCTCTGATCCATGGTATCCACTTTTCAGGTTGTCTTCATCGTTGATCGGTCAAAGTCTGTTAGCAATGATAATGAAATGATCGTTATCTCTCGGATAACAACTGAAAAGGTGTCTTCAATGATTCTAAAAAACTTGAAAGACTGGATTCGGTGCAATCAAAGTCTGTTAGCAATGATAACGAAATGATCGTTATCTCTCGGATAACAACTGAAAAGGTGTCTTCAATGATTCTAAAAAACTTGAAAGTAATTACAAGAAGATGATTTTACTGTCTAGTTCTTTTGGCCACACGTACTGTCTAGTGGTTGGAACAAGGTATGGATATGGAGAACATGGAATGAGATGGTTTCGATTTTCGTACAAAGATTCCATAAGTAAAAGTCAGTTGTTAAAAGTATCAAGACTATGAAATTAGTAAAACAACTTTACAGTTGTTTATCGGAGAGATAACTGTCAACGATGATCAAGGCAGCCTGATAAAGGCTGAACACGAGTGTAATCAAACAAGGTGCTATGAAAACCACCAACGATCAATTATAATATAGTCTGGAAGTCAAACATATCAATTAAACATGCAAAAATTATGTTTTGAAAAAATATGGGTATCGAATGTTTAGTCGGAGGACCACTTACAATGTATCATCAAAGTTATACAATCTGGATGTTTTTACTGGAAAACCAAAACGAGAAATAAACGAAGCGAAACGGAGAGATATAATTTTCTTGGCTTAGAAACAACTTAAAAGAAGCAAAAATGAATTAAAATTATTTTTTGGTGATTAACAGATAATTTTAAAGAATTAAAAGAAATTCAAGTTTTTAAAAAAAAAGGCCAAAGCGCCTCGCTTTGGTCAAAGCGAGGAGCTTGTGGTCTAATCAAACCATTCAAGCGCCTAGCTTTGGCCAAAGCTAGGCACCCAAGCGCCTAGGTTTGGCCAAAGCTAGGCACCCAAGCGCCTCGCTTTGACCAAAGCTAGGCGCTTTGGCCTTTTTTTTAAAAAACTTGAATTTCTTTTAATTCTTTAAAATTATCTGTTAATCACCAAAAAATAATTTTAATTCATTTTTGCTTCTTTTAAGTTGTTTCTAAGCCAAGAAAATTATATCTCTCCGTTTCGCTTCGTTTATTGCTCGTTTTGGTTTTCCAGTAAAAACATCCAGCTTTGTACAACTTTGATGAATCATTGTAAGTGGTCTTCCGACTAAACCTAACTCGCAACAATTGTTTTTAATTCATTTTTTAGTGTTTTTAATTACTTTTCGAGAAATGATAATTTTCAAATATTACAGAGGTGTTACTTTTCGAGAAATCGATGTCTTTTTTCAGAGGACCTCGACTCTTGAGATGTTGCAGGTGTTTGAAAAGTTTGAACTGAAATTGAACTGTTATTTGGAATGTTCCTGTTTTCATATATTGCAGATGAAGGTGTTACCAAGCATGTCAAGAAATGATAATTTTCAAATATTGCAAGCCAAATCATTGTACGATGTCTTTTTCAGAGGACCTCGACTCTTGAGATGTTGCAGGTGTTTGAAAAGTTTGAACTGAAATAACTTTTAATGCAAGCAAGTAAAATTCAGTTGTTTTACTAATTTCATAGTCTTGATACTTTAAACAATCGGATCGGCATTAACGCGGAAACCTTCGTTTTTGCAAAAACCTTCCTTCCTTCCTTATTATTATTATTTACATTATTATCGTAAAGCAAAAACGATAATAATGTAAATAATAATAATAATATGAATAGTGACCCTCTGGCAAACCTGCGTAAAGGACAATGAGATTGATAACTGGACAGGTTAGTCAGGTGTTTGTCAAAAAGGTAGAGCACACCACTAGAGCAAAAAGTTGTGTATATGAATAGTGACCCTCTGGCAAACTGGACAGGTTAGCCAGGTCTTTGTCAAAAAGGTAGAGCACACCACTAGAGCAAAAAGTTGTGTGTATGAATAGTGACCCTCTGGCAAACTGGACAGGTTAGCCAGGTGTTTGTCAAAAAGGTATAGCACACCACTAGAGCAAAAAGTTGTGTGTATGAATAGTGACCCTCTGGCAAACCTGCGTAAAGGACAGTGAGATTGATAACTGGACAGGTTAGCTAGGTGTTTGTCAAAAAGGTAGGCCACACCACTAGAGCAAAAAGTTGTGTGTAAGTTTTATTTAGCGTAAAAAGTTCATTGTACATATACCTCCTTATCTAAAAACAAATCACATCATTTGTATGAATAGTGACCCTCTGGCACACAACTTTCTTCAACCAAATCATTTCTTCAAGTTCATTTCACCAAAAAAAGCAAAACTCAAGAAAACAAAGATGAAACCGATTAATGTTCTAGTGGTGTGCCAGAGGGTCACTATTCATACGCAGGTTTGCCAGAGGGTCACTACTCATACAAATGATGTGATTTGTTTTTAGATAAGGAGGTATATGTACAATGATGGAAGAAGTTATCAATCTCACTTCTATTGTTTCGGGTTCCCTTTCATCGTTGACACATATCTCTCTGAGATGATAAAGGTAGATCATGGAAAGTTCAACTCAAGAAGTAAGATTGATACCTTCTCTATGGAAGTTGCTAAAATAGTTAAACAAAAGCTGAAATTGAACAGTTTTTTGGAATGTTTCTGATCATTACAGTAAAATTCATTAGCCAGCGTTTGTCAAAACGAACAACTAAAATAAACTTTTCATGCAAGCAAGTAAAATTTAGTTGTTGGACAGTGAGATTGATAACTGGACAGGTTAGCCAGACGTTTGTCAAAACGAACAATTAAAATAAACTTTTCATGCAAGCAAGTAAAATTCAGTTGTTGGACAGTGAGATTGATAACTGGACAGGTTAGCCAGACGTTTGTCAAAACGAACAATTAAAATAAACTTTTCATGCAAGCAAGTAAAATTCAGTTGTTGGACAGTGAGATTGATAACTGGACAGGTTAGCCAGACGTTTGTCAAACCAACAATTAAAATAAACTTTTCATGCAAGCAAGTAAAATTCAGTTGTTGGACAGTGAGATTGATAACTGGACAGGTTAGCCAGACGTTTGTCAAACGAACAATTAAAATAAACTTTTCATGCAAGCAAGTAAAATTCAGTTGTTGGACAGTGAGATTGATAACTGGACAGGTTAGCCAGACGTTTGTCAAACGAACAATTAAAATATACTTTTCATACAAGCAAGTAAAATTCAGGAAAAAGCTGACATTTTGTTCCTTGTTGCAGAAAGAAATCAACAGTCGGATCGACGATTTTGTTTACCCTCCCATTGACATAAAAAATGTTTTTTTGAAAAACGTCTAAATTAAAAAAAAATGTTAAACCTTAATCTCAAAAGACCAAAAAAAAAATAAAAAATTATCCGAAGCGCCTCGCTTAGGCCTAAGCGAGGCGCTTTGGGTCAAAAATCAGCTTTTTCTGACCTCGTACCGA
Source organism: Ambrosia artemisiifolia (assembly GCA_032199755.1). Taxonomy (NCBI): domain Eukaryota; kingdom Viridiplantae; phylum Streptophyta; class Magnoliopsida; order Asterales; family Asteraceae; genus Ambrosia; species Ambrosia artemisiifolia. Next base: position 28,689,973 of record CM063513.1, read on the forward strand.
GGTAGTTAAAAAGCAAAGAAAGCGCCTCGCTTAGGCCTAAGCGAGGCGCTTTCAAGGGGGTGAAAATAGAAGTGGGGGGGGGTGGAAATAGACCATGCCTTTTTAAGTCCTAATGTATTTTTATATTATTATTTTTATAAATAATGAATTTCATACATATTTTATTGTATATTTTATATATATATATATATGTGTGTGTGTGTGTGTATAGGGGCCGGTTATCGTAAAAAGTGACAAAAGTACGAAGTGTGTGAAGTCACGTAACATACAAAATTACATACCATACAAAATTAACCATCCATTAACATGATCTAAAGGACTCAATTATTTCTCACCCTTCTCACAAAACACACCCTTTGTACTCTAACCCTACCCTATATATATATATATATATAGGGTGAGGTTCCTGTACAAAGACCATACTTCGTGAGAAGTGTGAGAAGGATTAAAAATTGATATATAGGCATCATTTTTTGAACTTACTCATGATGTTTTGGATTGTTTTGCCTAGAAAAACACCAAACATAACAATTAAAAACCAAAAACAATGTATTTTAATCTTAAAACTTAAAACACCATGCTAAGAACATTAAGCAGTGTGTTTTAAGTGTTAAGTAGTGTGTTTTAGCTGCTTTTTAAATTTAATGACTATAATATATTGAATTTTGTTTTAGATTGTTGTGTTTGGTGTTTTTCAAGTTAAAGCAACCTAAAACATCATTCCTAAATCCAAAACATGATGCATACATGTCAATTCTTAATCCTTCTCACACTTCTCACGAAATATGTCATTTGTACAGGAACCTAAACCTATATATATATATATATATATATATATATATATATATATAAGTTTTATTATTAATTAACCATGTTCTGTTATTTGTTTAATCTATTATGTTTGATTATAGATTTTGTCTTCATATTCTTCACGTTGAAGGTATGTTTATCTTCTTGCATATTTTAATATTCATTATATATATATATATATATATATATATATATATATATATAATCCCAATTATCTTTTTATATAATTATATTAGAGTCTCATACTAATGTTGATCCTACTACATTTCTATTATTATTAAATCATCCCTAATTATCCTAATTTTGATTTTTTAATTTAGATTTTTGAAAATTTAGTAAACAAGAATATTCTGTAACCACCTTTAACTCGTTTTAAGTTGTTTCTATAATTAGGCTTTTTATATTAATGGTTTAACGCGTTTAAATTTTAAAATTTATGTTGACCTTCTTTAAAACCGAAATTATATCTTTTCAAAAATCACCAATTTTTTTTTGCTTTTCTTGACTATTTTATACATATATTCATCTTAATTAAATTAATTAATTGTAACAACCCGACCCAGGGGGTGTCGGTTGGGATGCAGTTGATACCAAAATTGCACAACGGAAGCAACGATGACTAATAATTATTGTTTAATACAATGTCTAATCCAAAATATAAATTACACATCTTAGATAAATAAATTGATATCTAATGCAGGGACGAGACGCGGCGGTCGTCGAAGCAGTTGATGAGTGTAATCCACTAGTTGTTCCATACTTCTACCAGCGCTATCTCTAATGCTCTAGTCCGCAACACTTATAGACCGAATCTTCTTTCATGATATCCTCTAATCCACATCTAACAAGCATATACCTCGCGTTGCCATCCATCTGTCTGCAGTACCTAAACACATGCTTAAAAGAGTTTGGGTCAGCAATTATGCTGGTGAGTCCGTGTAAGTAGTTAAGTAAATCCAAAACAAGTTTTCATTTCATAAACACGTTTCCTAGTTTACACAACACAACACATGGTGATGCACAAGCGACACCTCAAGCCTTAACACATAATCCATCTACTGCCATTATGGATTCACCTGGCAAAATATATGTCACAACGGCCCTGTAGACCTCAGTGGAGGGTTTTCCGGGCTTCCGGATCCACCGTGTGTGGGGGTTTCCCCAAATAGTACTACCCACATATTAAGTGGCCCAAATCCCCTGGGTTAATGAGTGTCAGTATGGTTATCTGGCAGCTAGTATCTTGTCGCATCAAACAGTTAAGTCACACAAACAAGCATATGTTCACCCCAAAATAGTAAAACACAAAACGGGGAAAAGTACACGGAACTCACCTCTTATTCCGCACAATATGTCAATGTCTTGGGTATGTACTCTTTATATGCAAAAGTCCTTTGGTTAATTGAGTTGACTGTCCTAGTCCAAGGTTGACCGAGTCAACTATATTGACTTGGGTTTTAACCCTCCATCTCCATAACAGTTCATTCTTTATCCCATATTCTGTTTCCAGTAATTACAAAAGCAACATCAACTATAACCTATCAATACTAACTATATTTTAATTAGTAATCTACTAATTATTAGAAAATAAGAAAGGTTAAGGAAACTCACCATCTTGTTAGAACTAGAGCCTGGTACCGTTATCACCACTCAAAATCTATGACCAGCCAATACATCATTTGACACCCATATCCACTACCATATGCTTCTCATGTTCATTCAGCTTCTATATATAACCGTTCCGCCATTATTGTTGTAACTTCTAACGGTCTATGGTCTTAATACCTACACCATTAACAACTAGTCTTGAACACAAACCTTTTTATCCTTTGCTGAAACATCCTCACACACAAATCAGAACCGTGATCTAAACAGGGACCACCATAAGACTCCCAATCCTCAGCTGATGTTGTCTACATGGTTCATGTGTCGTCGATTGGTGGCCGGTGCGGCGTCGCCTCCATGGTTCCCTTGTCAACGGTGGCCGGGAATTCCACCGGATCCTCCATCTAACCTTATCTTCTATATCTTTATCTCTCTTATCCAGTGTAGGGTTTCAGAAGGTGAAAGGGAAAGGGGTGGTGGTAGTTGTGTTGTTGGGAACGGTACCGTCGATTTTTCCGGGGTTGAGCCGGCTTCTCTCCGGAGCTCCATCCCTGTGTCTCCTCTCTTGCTCTGCCCTCTCTAATTCTCTCTTCTTTCTGTTCTTCTCTCTCTTTTGTGCGTATCCAAGAAGCAGGAGTAACAATATCATATGTGATGTGGTGTGGTGTGTTTATAATATGATGAGGTTGTGTTGTCATAATAACGGGAGGGCACGTATGCTCTCCTTGTGACTAAACACACTATGTGAGGGGACATGTGACCCTCTAATTAGGTGACACGTGTCCCTGTTTCACGGGTGTGGTTCGGGTTCGTTAATGGGTATCGACCCAGTTTCACGTCTATATATACGGGTTCGGGGTTTTGTTTCATGTATAATATTTTATGTTTTGATTCGACTTCGAGTTCGGCTTCCACTTACCATTGTTAATTATTGGTTTTATTAATCTTAAATGTGAAAAAATTATAGGCCCAAAAGTCGGGGTGTTACATTAATTAATTCTATCACATAATTGACTAAAACACACCAGTCAAATATTATTAATTAACGTGTTTAGATTTCATAATTTATATTGACCTCCTTTAAACCGAAATTATATCTTTTAAAAAATCACATTAAATTTTTTTGTTACTTTTGATTATTTGTATACATATATTCATCTAAATTAAAATTAAAAATTAATTAATTAGTTTTATCACATAATTGATTAAAATACATCAGTAAGATATTAATATTAATTAAATACATAAATTTTGTTTATGTGATTACCAATTACATTTTGTTTTCTTAATTTACAAACATTTCCAAAGTTATAACAATGTCAAATTAATTTATAGTTTTCTTTTTATAAATTATGACTTTTAGTTTAAACCTTTCGGCTATTTTTGGTAATTTGAAAGCTTAAAAAAATACCATTCAGATTATTTTTGATGTTTTTTTAATTTAACATATTCATATACGAAATTGGTTGACAACTTTAAATTCTAATATCAATTAAATTGATTTTGATAAAGTTTTGATACTTTGCTTATAAACACTCAAATTTTGACAGTGTAAGGTAATCGCCGTATTCCAATTATGGATATTTAAACAGCTTGATAATATCTTATTAAATCTTAAATCTTTATAATGTTTTAATATCTTGAATAATGGTATAATATCTTTATAATATATTAGGTAAAAGCTTTTATGGATGTTTTTATATGTTTATAACATTTTCATAATGTTTACAATTATAAAATATTACTCCCTCCGTCCCACTTTAAATGTCCTCATTTCCTTTTTTGTTTGTCCCATATTAAATGTCCCTTTCCAAAAATGGAAATGTAATTTCCAGTTTTGCCCATAAAAGACAAAACACAATCACCACTTTTGAGGACATTATTGTCATTTTACCACATACAAACAAAAAATTTCTTAAAATGTGTGTTTTTGGAAGTGGGACATTTAAAGTGGGACGGAGGGAGTATAATTTACTTATATCAAGAACATCATAGATAATGTTGAAACTATTTATAGAACATTACATATGCAAAATCTGCATGTATATGAATCACAACTTTTGAATTGCTGGATTTACCTGTTATAGGTTGTTTTATGATGGTTGGATCTATGTGTTATGAATATGTTAATTTTCTTAGGCATTATCAACATTATTTGATGTTTTGTAGAATAAACTTGACTGTGAAATCATATTTAATGTCTTGAAGGATTTAGAGATTGTAAATTTCGGTTAAACTTAAAAATATTTGAATATTATACATTCTATATAAGTATTTAGTTTCAAATTTTAATATCTATAATTTTACTTATAATTTTCTGTTAATATTATAAAGAATCAAAAATTTGAATTTAAGATAATAATAGTAGCAATTAGAATTAATTAATACATTTATTACATTTAAATTGAAATATTGAATGACTTGAATTTAAAAAAAAATCAAAATTTTGTATTTAAGTTAATAATGATAACAATTACGCCTAGTTATTACTTTTAAATTAGGGATTTTTTGATGTATTTACAATTAAACATTTAGTAATTTCAGTTAAAAATTTCTCAAATTAATTACAAGTAAATATTCAAAATTTAAATACTATAATTTGAAATTATAGTTTTCGGTTACACTTTAAAAATACTCGAATACTAAATGTTCTATTTAACTATTTAATTTCAAATTTCAACATATATAATTTAAAATTTTGAATCTTGGTTAATGTTATAAAAAATAAAAATTTGAATTTAAGATAATAATGGTAAATTTATACTTAACTAAAACATTTAATTCAAAATTTTGAATGATCTGTATCTTTTAAAAAATAAATTTTTGAATTTTAGTTAATTATGGTAATAGTTACACCTACTTTTCATCTTGAAAGTATAGATTTCCTCAGGTAGCACCTAACCTAAAACAATTAACAATGTATCTCCAATGTTAACGCCTACCTTAAACAATGTATAATTCTAATTTTAACATCTAACTTAAAACAATGTATAACTCTAATATTAATACCTAACCTAAAACAATGTAGACTAGGCATCAAAACACGCGATTAGGAATCAAACAGGCAATTAGGAATCCTAATCACCCTTGTTACAGGCGAGTAGCATGCTACTCGCCCCTGGACAGGCGAGTAGGAATCCTACTCGCCCCCTGCAGACTACGAGCTACTTTTCGCGCGTTTGTCTTTCCAAATCAGATCTGAAACATGTAAAAACACCCAACATCAATCCAAAATCATCAAGTAACATATTCTAAATGAAAATCCCTAATTTATCCGCAGTCTAACACCCTAATTGCAAGCATTTCCTAAAATGGAATAATTTTATGAAAACATCACATCAAAGCATGCATAACTTACCCTAAATGGCAAATAATCAGATTTAATCACATAATCACGTTGCAAATCATCATTCTACTGTTACTACAACATTCTAGCATAAACCCTAACATCATATAATCATCAAATCATATCATAACATCCTAAATCCTCCTAAATCACTCAAACGGGTCAAAACACATATATTATCATCAAAACACATCAACCAACCTTCAAACTCCTAGATAATCATCCTAACAACTCATCTATATCAGTAAAACATTAAAAACACAAGAATCTCAACGTTTTAATCATAAAAGTCCGTTCTTTGCATGAATCGTTAACATATGATTAATATAAAGGATTACACTTGTTTTAAAACTGTTTTTCAAAGGTTTTCAAAGACACAAACTTCACAAAATCAGGTCTGGACCTCTAGGGATCAAAATAACAACATGATATAAGTTTAGGATGGATAACACACCTTGGATTTTGCTAAAGAGGATGCTGTCCAGAGAGGTTTAGGGCGAGTTAGGGTTTCACAAATGATGTTTTGCAAGTCAAGTATGGTATTTATAGTTGTTTCTAGTCGTTCCTGATATTACACGCGAGTAGGAACTGCAACAGGCAACAGCAATAGGAAATTAGGAATCCTAATTGCCCCTGTTTCAAGCGAGTAGGAGCCTCCTCGCCCCTACATCAGGCGAGTAGCTCCCAACTCGTCCCTGCAGGTGGCAATTAGGATTCCTAATCGCCCCCCTGCAAGCTGATGTGGGTTTTCGGCGCGTTAAACACTATTTTAACACATATAAGCACATATTCACATATGGACAAGTTATATAATGATTATAAACACATAATGCATGATAACTAATACGTTCACATTCTTTCACCAATCCCTGGGACTCGAGACTTGCGTGGGTGCATTAAATCCGACGATTCTACAAACCACCAATCCTTGTACACATTGTTATGGACCGGCTCCCAATGATCCCTTGGATCATTGTAATGACTCCCGATGATTCCCAGAACCATCGAAACGACTCAACTGACCTAGTTAAGTGTAAAGTATGCATGACTCGCTAAGGTAGACTTACTAGTTTGACAAAAGTTACTAACCTGAGTTTGCCGGGTTTCACAGAATTGCCAACCCTATGTTTAGCTAATTCATTAATCATGTATAGGCAAGTCACTAATTATGTTCAAACCTGTAAATACGAATTCTATTTTCAACCCGAGCAGAATAGGGTACTAGAGTTATACGTTGTTTTAGGTTAGGTATCAGTATTAGTATGTTAGAGTTGTACATTTTTTTAGCCTTTAGGATAAGTGTTAATATTAGAGTTACATTGGAGTTATACATTGTTTTAGATTAGGTGTTAGCATTGGAGTTGTACATTGTTTTAGGTTAGGTATCAATATTAGAGTTATACACTGTTTTAGGTTAGAAGTTAACATTAGAATTATACAGTGTTTAAGCTTAGGCGTTAACATTGGAGATACATTGTTAATTGTTTAGGTTAGGTGTTTCATATGTAAAATTGATGTGTCTGTCACACCCCGACTTTTCCCCTCGTCGGTTGTGACGTTTGGTGCCTTTGACAACGCAGCGGAAAGATGCATCTAAGACTCTGGTTCCCTGAACGCCAATTCTAACCCTCTAGGATCCCCGATCCCAAACTGCCACCTACTCCAACCGTGCCATTACCAAAGTTTAAACCTGAAAGACATACTTAAAAAGTCAACATAAAGCTGGTGAGTTCATAAGTTTCGCAAAAATGTTACCAAATGTTACCAAGTTCCAAAAGTGTTACCATGTTCACCCTGTCAATACTATGCAAAATGTATACCAAAGTACGCTAGCTAGGCGTATGTTTTGTTACTACTACGATTGGAAACCATTACTGGACACGTCACAAGTTACCAATGTTACAGCCTGAATAACGTTACAAGCTACAAGGTCGAGACAATATGCACCCGCCCGGCTCCCAACCGACGAGTGGGGCAAGTCACGCCCAATAGATCTATCCACATTTCCCCCGTTGTGCTACCCCGCACATTCATGGTTTCCCCCGGGACTTAAAAGATCGTACAGTAACTCCAAATAATCCATAGTATGACAAAAGTTCTCAAAACATAGTTCAACGCATGTTTTTCCCCCAAAAGTAAAACCAGTTATAGTGGGGCCGGGAAACTCACGCAACCCGTTTCATTTTCCAAAACTTTGTTTCGCTTTAAATTCCTCAGTTTTTCATAAAAGAAGCATGTCTTCCCCCCGAAAACATTTACAAAAACAGTAAAGAGTGGGGTTATGAACTCACCTTAATGTCCATGCTAAGCTAGCAAACAAAGCCTGAAACCTCGACCGACTTCCTTGTGCCCTAATTACCAGCAAAGGACACCTTAACAGTCTATCACCCATAAGCCTAGCTTATTAATAGCTTAAAAGATAGTCTACTCGACTGCCTAGACTCGTGTGTACCAACACGAGTCTCAAAACGTTTTGTAACACCCCAACCAATGGCGGAAACATCGAGGTGTCACGTAGTGACGATTGCTCAATAGCTCATGGTATTAAAATGTAAATTTGAATACATTGAATATAGTTTAATACATTGAATAGAAATTCAAGTTACAAAGATTCTAGAGCGACAATTCTAACTAAAGTACAATAAAGTCAAAACTTAAATATAAATCCAAGGCTTAAAGGAAGCATCTCAAAATAACCTGAAACATGTACAAAATAATTTTTGTCAACACATATAATGTATTGGTGAGCATACCCTGTTTGAATACATATAATAGAAAAAGTGTTTAGCAATTCATGTGTTGTATATCGTTTGCAATTATGTATTAAGTAATATCAGTCAAAGCCAACCCTAATGATAAATGATTCAATGATTCCCACAGTTGATAATGATTCAATGATTCCCACAATTGATAATGATTCACACAACAATGACCAAGGTCTCTCAACAGAGTCACAAGGGGTATATACCATAGTACTATTCATTGAAATGTCAGGCCCTCAAAGGTTAATGATTTTGACAAGTCATAGACACACAAATTAACATAAAGCAAACACACATGAGAATTGCATTTAGTGAAATAATAACATTTAGTCATAGTGTACATGAATAGCCCCAAAAGAGTAAAACATGAAAAAAGGGAAAAGATATACTCACAGTTTTGCTAAGCGATAAATCCAACAAAGTTCGTCGCAAAAGGCTTAAGAATTCCGAAGAACTCAACCAATATGTTTAAGAATACTAATGAGGAAAATGACTTAAAAGTCTAAGGCATCTAAAATCTAGGGCATATGGGTTTGCTAGTCTTATGTAGGGAAGATGAAGTTTTATTATATCTTGAATTTAATAATAATTTTAAATAAAGTATATTATGATTTAAGATTTAATTCGTGACGAAGAAATTATAAAACTATGTTTCCACATATAGGAATATTTTCTATTTTATAGAAAAATATCCATAAAACATATTTTAATAATTTACATTTAACTAGATAATTAATTATATCCAATTAAATGTAATTAAACTAAAAATACAAGACATGATCCAAAAATGATATTTTTATGAAAAATAGTTATTTTATGATGTATAGTGATGAAAATAATTTTTCCATAATTTTTCTCAATTTATTTGTATTTAAAATAAATTTAATGAGTTTAAATCATGTTTAAATAATTAAAAAAATAGAAAAATTAATAAAACTAAATGTTTTCTGAACCAATAATTTTTATTTAGGTTCATGACCCTTAAAAATAATTTTCCAGAAAATTTGGGATCAAAATCATTAAAAAAAATTTAATCAATTAAATATGATTAAAACAATTTAAATTAATAAAATTATGAAAATTAGATATTTTCCATAAACGAAAGCATTTATTTTTATTAAATTTCCTATTTTTAATCATTTAAACACGATTTAAACTCATTAAATTTATTTAAATACAAATAAAATGAGGAAAATTATGGAAAAATTATTTTCACTATTATACATCAGAAAATAATTATTTTTCATAAAAATATAATTTTTGGATCATATCTTGTATTTTTAGTTTATTTACATTTAATTAGATATAATTAACTATTTAGTTAAATGTAAATTATTAAAATATGTTTTATGGATATTTTTCTATAAAATAGAAAATATTCCTATAAGTGGAAATATAGTATTACAATTTCTACATCACATATTTAATCTTAAGTCATGATACATTTTATTTAATAATTATTATTAACGTTGGGTTATCATAAAACTTCATCTTCCCTACATAAGCCTAGCAAACCCTAATGCCTTAGACCCTAGATACTTTAGACTCTTAGACTTTTCCTCATTATTATTCATATTCATTATAGGTTGAATTCCTCGGAATTCCCATTACTTAACTCACGACCGCTTAAGTTGGATTTAACGCACTTAGCAAAACTGTGAGTATATCTTTCGCCTTTTTCATGTTTTACACTTTTGGGGTGACTCATGTACGCTATTACTTCACTTACTTAATCATGTTTTATTCTATATTTACAATCGCAATTCTTGTATGTGTTTTACTTGTTGATTCGATGATAGCGTGTACCTATGACCTTAATCATTAACCCAGTGTGGGCCTAGCATAATAATGAATAGTATTAACTACTATGATTTACATCACTTGTGCCTCTGTTCTATGAGACCTTGTTCATTATTATGTGTAAACTATTTGTCCAGTCGCATACTATATTGGGCGACTACTATACATAACGGTCTAACACTTCGGTGTTAGGGATGCAATTATATTATACATAACGGTCTAACACTTCGGTGTTAGGGATGCAATTATATTATACATAACGGCCTAACACTTCGGTGTTAGGGATGCAATTATATTATACATAACGGCCTAACACTTCGGTGTTAGGGATGCAATTATATTATACATAACGGTCTAACACTTCGGTGTTAGGGATGCAATTATATTATACATAACGGTCTAACACTTCGGTGTTAGGGATGCAATTATACCATACATAACATCCCATTGTTCTAGGATGTCCATTCTATTCCAAAGGTTTGATTTTGGGTGGCATTTGTACAGCTTGAAAACCAAATTGTAGACAGTATAAAACGTGAATTGCGAAACACTTTTCTACCATACATAACCAAAACAGGGTATGCTCACCAATACAATTTTTGTATTGCCCAAATTATTTTGTACATGTTTCATGTTATTTTGAGATGCATTCTTTAAGCTTTCGGATTTATATTTAGATTTTGACTCATTGTATTTCAGTTTAGTTGACATTTAGATTTGTTGGATTTTATTTCATTGTAATAAACTATTTAATCAATGTATCCAAATTTACACTTTAGTCCATGAGCTACTGAACAATCGTCACTACGTGGCACCTCGATGATTCCGCAATCGGTTGGGGTGTTACACGTTTCAACTCGACGAACCGATCATGACTTACCTTAATTCACAAGTTACATACAACATAGTACCCAAGTTTCACAATTGTCACTATTCGTGTGTAAACCTTGTTGGACTGTAACTCCAAAACGTATAACTATCCTGAGTCGAGGATCATCTCGTAAATTATTTTAGAAAATACTCTTTGAGGGAAAACAAAGTTAGTTATTAAAACCGATCAATAACATTTGCTACTTTTTCCCAAACATTGTTTGAAAATCATCTTTATTGTCACAAATAACTAGTCCTTAGAAACATTCGATTTCGTATATAATGCACTTGTCCAAAACACTTAGAGAAATTTATTTATAGAAATGGCAGTTCGTTGCGTTTTGATTTTATAAAATTTCGGGCAGAGTTTCCTCTGTTTTTGTATAAACCAGACAACAATCGTTGTCTACAATTTACCGCAAAATCAACTTTCAAACACAATTCAACAAGTTCTTTTTATCCACAATTCCGATTCACAAGATTATACGTTTCGACACCTAAATATTATATAAATATATATATACACCAATATATATATATATATATATATATAATATAGTCCAATTACATTTAGTCCGATGTTCGATATCATAAGTGACGTCAAGTTAACCATTTACCAAATCATCCGATTATATAGTTACCGTTTATTATTATTCGGTACGTTCGCGAGTCAAAACTATTTCATCCATATTAATATATTTATAAATATATAATATTCATAAATATAGAATATTTAGAAATATACAATATTTATAAATACATAATATCTGCAAATAAATAAATAGTAAACTCGAATACAAGTTATACCGAATCACACGTGCGTAACCCAAAATCTGACCCGCGAGACGGTTGAACAGATCTGACCCGAGCCGACCATAACCGCGACTGAAACACAGACAGATGCCGATCTCGTACTGAATCTGACCCGAAGACCAAAACCACCATCAAGAACCAACACACCTGAACGAACTCACCCGGATTGAGACATGACTCGAGACCACCAAAGTCATCATCCTAAATCACACCCCAACTCGGGCTTGGATCTGACCCGATTCCCAAAACCACGGCCAAACCATATACAAACTGTGACTCGTGACCAAGGTTCATTCAAACCAAGCCAGCGTCGGACCTTCAATGTGAAACACAACCATAACCGATCAGAACCCGCTGAGCCATGACCCGAAACCAAGATCCAAACTTAACCAGCAACCCGACAGCCACCACCGTAACCCGTATCGGAACCAGACCCGAACCCGAACCATCTCAGCCACATGAACCACCAAACCATCGGAAACCTCCACCACCATACGACACAGGCTCTGAACCAAGTCCGACCACTCACCGAACCAAGCCCACCACCTCCGGCACCTACCACCACCTTCGTTAGCCACCAACACCCACCACCTGACAATAACCAGCTAACCTGAATCAAAACCATAACCCGAGCCCCAAATCCATCAGACCAAACAACCAGATGAGCCATAATCGAACCACCAAACCTGCACGTCCTACTGTAACCCTACCTTTGTCGTCACCTACCTCCGATTTGTCGCTACTGCTCACAGAATGCTCGTGGCTGGGCTCAAGTTGTCACGCCGCCGCCTCAGCTTATTTCTGGGGTTAAAACGTTCATGCCGCCACCACCGAAGATGGTGGTGGTTGGCCGGCGCTATCACAGGGAAGGAGAGAGGGGGCAGGTGCGAGTGAGAGTGAGAGGCGGGTTTAGAGAGAGAGTAGAGAGAGGGAGAGTGACGGCAGTTTGTTGTGTGGGAGGAAGAAAGATATGTTGGTTTTATAGGTAGGGTTTCCTAGGTGGGTTTCTACCGCGTATCGAACCCGTATAAACGTAAAACGTCTCGATTTCTATTTAGGCTCCATAATTAACTATAAAAGTTTGTCGGTTTCGTTCGAAATTAAAAATAATACTAAACCGAGCAAAAATATAAATATTTTCGTTACCCGATGCGTGCTTTCAGTTCGCGCGTTTAAATCGCGTTAATTATATCGGTCGCAGTTTTCATTGTTAAAACGATCAGTAAACTTCCGAAACTTTGTAATTAGCATTATTTATATAAAATAATTATTGCAATTAATAAAAACCACATCAATATAGATCGGAAGTTGCCGGTTGTCACATTCTCCCCATGTTACAGAAAGTTTGTCCTCAAAATTTAAGGTAGTATATGTCCGAAGAACCAATGGTAGCACAACAAAAGAGTCAATGGACGTGTCAGTACAAATGGCACAAGACAAAGTTTCCGAATCAACTGAATCCAAAGTGTAGACAATAACTTTGTCAACAAATACCATTGGCGCACCTCAAATGAAGCAACTGGTGCACCAACTTTCCCATTACACGCCGCAAGGTGTGTTTGGATTTAAATCAATAACAAACAGCTTAATGAAGGTGAGGCATGCCAATAAAGATCACACATTATTCCAAGTCGATTGAATATTCACCGCAAGGTGTTGTTTTAGTTCCCAACAATTTGTTTCAACCGAAGAGTCGACTTTAAAGAAACTCATCGACGAAGTATCTAAAGATTCATTGCCCACAATAGCCTGACACATCAAGACTAGAAAGCAAGCATTACGAGCAACGTAATGATAAACATATCATTAATGAAACGGTTGTTCGATGTGAAGCCCTACAATGGACCTTCACAAATTTAAAGAATCCAAACATACAGTGGTTGACACGTGTACCAAAGACGTGTCTAGTTCTGTGAAAAGAATAAGGAATCAACAAAAATTAGATTCCTTTACGGTTGAATGTTGAAGGCCACAAACACAAAAGAAGAGAGAAGTGAATCATACTCAAAAGATATAACTAGGTTCTAAAACAGGAACCTTAGAAGCTCAAGAAACAAGATCCTCAAGATCTTAAACTGGTTCAAGAAAAGCGAAGTCACAAATGACCCGAAAGGGGAGAATTGGCAATCACGTCCGCAACAACAAAAGAATGAATAGCACTTATCCATTATTTATATACATACAACACATAACAATATAGATACCCTCATGATAGAAACTCTTAGAATTATCAATTGCCTGTAAATTTGCGATAACGTGACGTCTGCGTTATTGAAAATTTACCTCACCAGATCATCCTATTAACCACCATCATGAGTATATCACAAGCACTCATTACATTCACATAATAGCACGTATATAGAACATAATATAATGTTTGTCGTGTGCGCCACCCTTCCAAGTGCTTCTCCCGACTGCATTCCAGCTTCGCAGCATCATCGGTAAAACGAGGTGCCTCATCAAGACGTTTCTCACCTAAGTCGACCTTGATGACATAGCATACTCCGAACCAGGGATGCAAGACCGCAAATGCTGCAACAATCCCTTCGCCAACTCGTCCAACAATCGTGACACGTGTGTGCGTTCCCAACACGTCCAAGCTTGAGTCGACAACCATTAGCTATACGTACTATATATACTTTTACGTAAATACACACAGTATACAAACAAGTAAATTGTTTCTCATACCAAGAAACAATGACTCAGCTACTCTATGTGAATAACCACTCAAATATCTAAAGCGATGACTCGCCAGTCACCAGTGAGGTATGCCTAACCACCACGTGTTATCATCCTTTCTATATACCATTATAGAAAATACTGACTTCCTATTCACATAAGAAAAATAAATGTTCCTTGCGCCGAAGGAATGTACGTTGAGCTAGTGTGATACACTAATAGTCATGCAACTGATTTGGCAACGGTTGGAATTCCAGTTCCTAGGCGTTCGTGCTAAGTATTATGTCTTAGATATTTCGGTCCCTATCTCAAAACAAACTCAGGTTAAAGCCTAGATATCTAATCAGACATCTAATTCGCTAAAACCTATGGCTCTGATACCAAACTGTCACACCCCGACTTTTTCCCTCGTCGGTTGTGACGTTTGGTGCCTTTGCCAACGCAGCGGAAAGATGCATCTAAGACTCTGGTTCCCTGAACGCCAATTCTAACCCTCTAGGATCCCCGATCCCAAACTGCCACCTACTCCAACCGTGCCATTACCAAAGTTTAAACCTGAAAGACATACTTAAAAAGTCAACATAAAGCTGGTGAGTTCATAAGGTTTGCAAAAATGTTACCAAGTTCCAAAAGTGTTACCATGTTCACCCTGTCAATACTATGCAAAATGTATACCAAAGTACGCTAGCTAGGCGTATGTTTTGTTACTACTACGATTGGAAACCATTACTGGACACGTCACAAGTTACCAATGTTACAGCCCGAATAACGTTACAAGCTACAAGGTCGAGACAATATGCACCCGCCCGGCTCCTAACCGACGAGTGAGGCAGGTCACGCCCAATAGATCTATCCACATTTCCCCCGTTGTGCTACCCCGCACATTCATGGTTTCCCCCGGGACTTAAAAGATCGTACAGTAACTCCAAATAACCCATACTATGACAAAAGTTCTCAAAACATAGTTCAACGCATGTTTTCTCCCCCAAAAGTAAAACCAGTTATAGTGGGGCCGGGAAACTCACGCAACCCGTTTCATTTTCCAAAACTTTGTTTCGCTTTAAATTCCTCAGTTTTTCATAAAAGAAGCATGTCTTCCCCCCGAAAACATTTACAAAAACAGTAAAGAGTGGGGTTATGAACTCACCTTAATGTCCATGCTAAGCTAGCAAACAAAGCCTGAAACCTCGACCGACTTCCTCGTGCCCTAATTACCAACAAAGGACACCTTAACAGTCTATCACCCATAAGCCTAGCTTATTAACAGCTTAAAAGATAGTCTACTCGACTGCCTAGACTCGTGTGTACCAACACGAGTATCAAAACGTTTCAATTCGACGAACCGATCATGACTTACCTTAATTTACAAGTTACATACAACATAGTACCCAAGTTTCACACTTGTCACTATTCGTGTGTAAACCTTGTTGGACTGTAACTCCGAAACGTACAACTATCCTGAGCTGAGGATCATCTCGTAAATTATTTTAGAAAATACTCTTTGAGGGAAAACAAAGTTAGTTATTAAAACCGATCAATAACATTTGCTACTTTTTCCCAAACATTGTTTGAAAATCATCTTTATTGTCACAAATAACTAGTCCTTAGAAACATTCGATTTCGTATATAATGCACTTGTCCAAAACACTTAGAGAAATTTATTTATAGAAATGGCAGTTCGTTGCGTTTTGATTTTATAAAATTTCGGGCAGATTTTCCTCTGTTTTTGTATAAACCAGACAACAATCGTTGTCTACAATTTTCCGCAAAATCAACTTTCATACACAATTCAACAAGTTCTTTTTATCCACAATTCCGATTCACGAGATTATATGTTTCGACACCTAAATATTATATAAATATATATATATATATACACACCAATATATATATATATATATATATAATATAGTCCGACAATATAGTCCAATTATATTTAGTCCGATGTTCGATATCATAAGTGACGTCAAGTTAACCATTTACCAAATCATCCAATTATATAGTTACCGTTTATTATTATTCGGTCCGTTCGCGAGTCAAAACTATTTCATCCATATTAATATATTTATAAATATATAATATTCATAAATATAGAATATTTAGAAATATACAATATTTATAAATACATAATATCTGCAAATAAATAAATAGTAAACTCGAATACAAGTTATACCGAATCACACGTGCGTAACCCAAAATCTGACCCGCGAGACGGTTGAACAGATCCGACCCAAGCCGACCATAACCGCGACTGAAACACGGACAGAACCCGATCTCGTACCGAATCTGACCCGAAGACCAAAACCACCATCAAGAACCAACACACCTGAACGCACTCACCCGGATTGAGACAAAACCCGAGACCACTAAAGTCATCATCCTAAATCACACCCCAACTCGGGCTTGGATCTGACCCGATTCCCAAAACCACGGCCAAACCATATACAAACTGTGACTCGTGACCAAGGTTCATTCAAACCAAGCCAGCGCCGGACCTTCAATGTGGAACACAACCATAACCGATCGGAACCCGCTGAGCCATGACCCGAAACCAAGATCCAAACTGAACCAGCAACCCGATAGCCACCACCGTAACCCGTATCGGAATCAGACCCGAACCCGAACCATCAGCCACATGAACCACCAAACCATCGGAAACCTCAACACCATACGACACAGGCTCTGAACCAAGTCCGACCACTCACCGAACCAAACCCACCACCTCCGGCACCTACCACCACCTTCGTTAGCCACCAACACCCACCACCTGACAATAACCAGCTAACCTGAATCAAAACCATAACCCGAGCCCCAAATCCATCAGACCAAACAACCAGATGAGCCATAATCGAACCACCAAACCTGCACGTCCTACTGTAACCCTACCTTTGTCGTCACCTACCTCCGATTTGTCGCTACTGCTCACAGAATGCTCGTGGCTGGGCTCAAGTTGTCACGCCGCCGCCTCAGCTTATTTCTGGGGTTAAAACGTTCATGCCGCCACCACCGAAGATGGTGGTGGTTGGCCGGCGCTATCACAGGGAAGGAGAGAGGGGGCAGGTGCGAGTGAGAGTGAGAGGCGGGTTTAGAGAGAGAGTAGAGAGAGGGAGAGTGACGGCAGTTTGTTGTGTGGGAGGAAGAAAGATATGTTGGTTTTATAGGTAGGGTTTCCTAGGTGGGTTTCTACCGCGTATCGAACCCGTATAAACGTAAAACGTCTCGATTTCTATTTAGGCTCCATAATTAACTATAAAAGTTTGTCGGTTTCGTTCGAAATTAAAAATAATACTAAACCGAGCAAAAATATAAATATTTTCGTTACCCGATGCGTGCTTTCAGTTCGCGCGTTTAAATCGCGTTAATTATATCGGTCGCAGTTTTCATTGTTAAAACGATCAGTAAACTTCCGAAACTTTGTAATTAGCATTATTTATATAAAATAATTATTGCAATTAATAAAAACCACATCAATATAGATCGGAAGTTGCCGGTTGTCACATTCTCCCCATGTTACAGAAAGTTTGTCCTCAAAATTTAAGGTAGTATATGTCCGAAGAACCAATGGTAGCACAACAAAAGAGTCAATGGACGTGTCAGTACAAATGGCACAAGACAAAGTTTCCGAATCAACTGAATCCAAAGTGTAGACAATAACTTTGTCAACAAATACCATTGGCGCACCTCAAATGAAGCAACTGGTGCACCAACTTTCCCATTACACGCCGCAAGGTGTGTTTGGATTTAAATCAATAACAAACAGCTTAATGAAGGTGAGGCATGCCAATAAAGATCACACATTATTCCAAGTCGATTGAATATTCACCGCAAGGTGTTGTTTTAGTTCCCAACAATTTGTTTCAACCGAAGAGTCGACTTTAAAGAAACTCATCGACGAAGTATCTAAAGATTCATTGCCCACAATGGCCTGACACATCAAGACTAGAAAGCAAGCATTACGAGCAACGTAATGATAAACATATCATTAATGAAACGGTTGTTCGATGTGAAGCCCTACAATGGACCTTCACAAATTTAAAGAATCCAAACATACAGTGGTTGACACGTGTACCAAAGACGTGTCTAGTTCTGTGAAAAGAATAAGGAATCAACAAAAATTAGATTCCTTTACGGTTGAATGTTGAAGGCCACAAACACAAAAGAAGAGAGAAGTGAATCATACTCAAAAGATATAACTAGGTTCTAAAACAGGAACCTTAGAAGCTCAAGAAACAAGATCCTCAAGATCTTAAACTGGTTCAAGAAAAGCGAAGTCACAAATGACCCGAAAGGGGAGAATTGGCAATCACGTCCGCAACAACAAAAGAATGAATAGCACTTATCCATTATTTATATACATACAACACATAACAATATAGATACCCTCATGATAGAAACTCTTAGAATTATCAATTGCCTGTAAATTTGCGATAACGTGACGTCTGCGTTATTGAAAATTTACCTCACCAGATCATCCTATTAACCACCATCATGAGTATATCACAAGCACTCATTACATTCACATAATAGCACGTATATAGAACATAATATAATGTTTGTCGTGTGCGCCACCCTTCCAAGTGCTTCTCCCGAATGCATTCCAGCTTCGCAGCATCATCGGTAAAACGAGGTGCCTCATCAAGACGTTTCTCACCTAAGTCGACCTTGATGACATAGCATACTCCGAACCAGGGATGCAAGACCGCAAATGCTGCAACAATCCCTTCGCCAACTCGTCCAACAATCGTGACACGTGTGTGCGTTCCCAACACGTCCAAGCTTGAGTCGACAACCATTAGCTATACGTACTATATATACTTTTACGTAAATACACACAGTATACAAACAAGTAAATTGTTTCTCATACCAAGAAACAATGACTCAGCTACTCTATGTGAATAACCACTCAAATATCTAAAGCGATGACTCGCCAGTCACCAGTGAGGTATGCCTAACCACCACGTGTTATCATCCTTTCTATATACCATTATAGAAAATACTGACTTCCTATTCACATAAGAAAAATAAATGTTCCTTGCGCCGAAGGAATGTACGTTGAGCTAGTGTGATACACTAATAGTCATGCAACTGATTTGGCAACGGTTGGAATTCCAGTTCCTAGGCGTTCGTGCTAAGTATTATGTCTTAGATATTTCGGTCCCTATCTCAAAACAAACTCAGGTTAAAGCCTAGATATCTAATCAGACATCTAATTCGCTAAAACCTATGGCTCTGATACCAAACTGTCACACCCCGACTTTTTCCCTCGTCGGTTGTGACGTTTGGTGCCTTTGCCAACGCAGCGGAAAGATGCATCTAAGACTCTGGTTCCCTGAACGCCAATTCTAACCCTCTAGGATCCCCGATCCCAAACTGCCACCTACTCCAACCGTGCCATTACCAAAGTTTAAACCTGAAAGACATACTTAAAAAGTCAACATAAAGCTGGTGAGTTCATAAGGTTTGCAAAAATGTTACCAAGTTCCAAAAGTGTTACCATGTTCACCCTGTCAATACTATGCAAAATGTATACCAAAGTACGCTAGCTAGGCGTATGTTTTGTTACTACTACGATTGGAAACCATTACTGGACACGTCACAAGTTACCAATGTTACAGCCCGAATAACGTTACAAGCTACAAGGTCGAGACAATATGCACCCGCCCGGCTCCTAACCGACGAGTGAGGCAGGTCACGCCCAATAGATCTATCCACATTTCCCCCGTTGTGCTACCCCGCACATTCATGGTTTCCCCCGGGACTTAAAAGATCGTACAGTAACTCCAAATAACCCATACTATGACAAAAGTTCTCAAAACATAGTTCAACGCATGTTTTCTCCCCCAAAAGTAAAACCAGTTATAGTGGGGCCGGGAAACTCACGCAACCCGTTTCATTTTCCAAAACTTTGTTTCGCTTTAAATTCCTCAGTTTTTCATAAAAGAAGCATGTCTTCCCCCCGAAAACATTTACAAAAACAGTAAAGAGTGGGGTTATGAACTCACCTTAATGTCCATGCTAAGCTAGCAAACAAAGCCTGAAACCTCGACCGACTTCCTCGTGCCCTAATTACCAACAAAGGACACCTTAACAGTCTATCACCCATAAGCCTAGCTTATTAACAGCTTAAAAGATAGTCTACTCGACTGCCTAGACTCGTGTGTACCAACACGAGTATCAAAACGTTTCAATTCGACGAACCGATCATGACTTACCTTAATTTACAAGTTACATACAACATAGTACCCAAGTTTCACACTTGTCACTATTCGTGTGTAAACCTTGTTGGACTGTAACTCCGAAACGTACAACTATCCTGAGCTGAGGATCATCTCGTAAATTATTTTAGAAAATACTCTTTGAGGGAAAACAAAGTTAGTTATTAAAATCGATCAATAACATTTGCTACTTTTTCCCAAACATTGTTTGAAAATCATCTTTATTGTCACAAATAACTAGTCCTTAGAAACATTCGATTTCGTATATAATGCACTTGTCCAAAACACTTAGAGAAATTTATTTATAGAAATGGCAGTTCGTTGCGTTTTGATTTTATAAAATTTCGGGCAGATTTTCCTCTGTTTTTGTATAAACCAGACAACAATCGTTGTCTACAATTTTCCGCAAAATCAACTTTCATACACAATTCAACAAGTTCTTTTTATCCACAATTCCGATTCACGAGATTATATGTTTCGACACGTAAATATTATATAAATATATATATATATATATACACACCAATATATATATATATATATAATATAGTCCGACAATATAGTCCAATTATATTTAGTCCGATGTTCGATATCATAAGTGACGTCAAGTTAACCATTTACCAAATCATCCAATTATATAGTTACCGTTTATTATTATTCGGTCCGTTCGCGAGTCAAAACTATTTCATCCATATTAATATATTTATAAATATATAATATTCATAAATATAGAATATTTAGAAATATACAATATTTATAAATACATAATATCTGCAAATAAATAAATAGTAAACTCGAATACAAGTTATACCGAATCACACGTGCGTAACCCAAAATCTGACCAGCGAGACGGTTGAACAGATCCGACCCAAGCCGACCATAACCGCGACTGAAACACGGACAGAACCCGATCTCGTACCGAATCTGACCCGAAGACCAAAACCACCATCAAGAACCAACACACCTGAACGCACTCACCCGGATTGAGACAAAACCCGAGACCACTAAAGTCATCATCCTAAATCACACCCCAACTCGGGCTTGGATCTGACCCGATTCCCAAAACCACGGCCAAACCATATACAAACTGTGACTCGTGACCAAGGTTCATTCAAACCAAGCCAGCGCCGGACCTTCAATGTGGAACACAACCATAACCGATCGGAACCCGCTGAGCCATGACCCGAAACCAAGATCCAAACTGAACCAGCAACCCGATAGCCACCACCGTAACCCGTATCGGAACCAGACCCGAACCCGAACCATCAGCCACATGAACCACCAAACCATCGGAAACCTCAACACCATACGACACAGGCTCTGAACCAAGTCCGACCACTCACCGAACCAAACCCACCACCTCCGGCACCTACCACCACCTTCGTTAGCCACCAACACCCACCACCTGACAATAACCAGCTAACCTGAATCAAAACCATAACCCGAGCCCCAAATCCATCAGACCAAACAACCAGATGAGCCATAATCGAACCACCAAACCTGCACGTCCTACTGTAACCCTACCTTTGTCATCACCTACCTCCGATTTGTCGCTACTGCTCACAGAATGCTCGTGGCTGGGCTCAAGTTGTCACGCCGCCGCCTCAGCTTATTTCTGGGGTTAAAACGTTCATGCCGCCACCACCGAAGATGGTGGTGGTTGGCCGGCGCTATCACAGGGAATGAGAGAGGGGGCAGGTGCGAGTGAGAGTGGGAGGCGGGTTTAGAGAGAGAGTAGAGAGAGGGAGAGTGACGGCAGTTTGTTGTGTGGGAGGAAGAAGGATATGTTGGTTTTATAGGTAGGGTTTCCTAGGTGGGTTTCTACCGCGTATCGAACCCGTATAAACGTAAAACGTCTCGATTTCTATTTAGGCTCCATAATTAACTATAAAAGTTTGTCGGTTTCGTTCGAAATTAAAAATAATACTAAACCGAGCAAAAATATAAATATTTTCGTTACCCGATGCTTGCTTTCAGTTCGCGCGTTTAAATCGCGTTAATTAAATCGGTCGCAGTTTTCATTGTTAAAACGATCAGTAAACTTCCGAAACTTTGTAATTAGCATTATTTATATAAAATAATTATTTCAATTAATAAAAACCACATCAGTATAGATCGGAAGTTGCCGGTTGTCACATTCTCCCCATGTTACAGAAATTTTGTCCTCAAAATTTAAGGTAGTATATGTCCGAAGAACCAATGGTAGCACAACAAAAGAGTCAATGGACGTGTCAGTACAAATGGCACAAGACAAAGTTTCCGAATCAACTGAATCCAAAGTGTAGACAATAACTTTGTCAACAAATACCATTGGCGCACCTCAAATGAAGCAACTGGTGCACCAACTTTCCCATTACACGCCGCAAGGTGTGTTTGGATTTAAATCAATAACAAACAGCTTAATGAAGGTGAGGCATGCCAATAAAGATTACACATTATTCCAAGTCGATTGAATATTCACCGCAAGGTGTTGTTTTAGTTCCCAACAATTTCTTTCAACCGAAGTGTCGACTTCAAAGAAACTCATCGACGAAGTATCTAAAGATTCATTGCCCACAATGGCCCGACACATCAAGACTAGAAAGCAAGCATTACGAGCAACGTAATGATAAACATATCATTAATGAAACGGTTGTTCGATGTGAAGCCCTACAATGGACCTTCACAAATTTAAAGAATCCAAACATACAATGGTTGACACGTGTACCAAAGACGTGTCTAGTTCTGTGAAAAGAATAAGGAATGAACAAAAATTAGATTCCTTTACGATTGAATGTTGAAGGCCACAAACACAAAAGAAGAGAGAAGTGAATCATACTCAAAAGATATAACTAGGTTCTAAAACAGGAACCTTAGAAGCTCAAGAATCAAGATCCTCAAGATCTTAAACTGGTTCAAGAAAAGCGAAGTCACAAATGACCCGAAAGGGGAGAATTGGCAATCACGTCCGCAACAACAAAAGAATGAATAGCACTTATCCATTATTTATATACATACAACACATAACAATATAGATACACTCATGATAGAAATTCTTAGAATTATCAATTGCCTGTAAATTTGCGATAACGTGACGTCTGCGTTATTGAAAATTTACCTCACCAGATCATCCTATTAACCACCATCATGAGTATATCACAAGCACTCATTACATTCACATAATAGCACGTATATAGAACATAATATAATGTTTGTCGTGTGCGCCACCCTTCCAAGTGCTTCTCCCGACTGCATTCCAGCTTCGCAGCATCATCGGTAAAACGAGGTGCCTCATCAAGACGTTTCTCACCCAAGTCGACCTTGATGACATAGCATACTCCGAACCAGGGATGCAAGACCGCAAATGCTGCAACAATCCCTTTGCCAACTCGTCCAACAATCGTGACACGTGTGTGCGTTCCCAACACGTCCAAGCTTGAGTCGACAACCATTAGCTATACGTACTATATATACTTTTACGTAAATACACACAGTATACAAACAAGTAAATTGTTTCTCATACCAAGAAACAATGACTCAGCTACTCTATGTGAATAACCACTCAAATATCTAAAGCGATGACTCGCCAGTCACCAGTGAGGTATGCCTAACCACCACGTGTTATCATCCTTTCTATATACCATTATAGAAAATACTGACTTCCTATTCACATAAGAAAAATAAATGTTCCTTGCGCCGAAGGAATGTACGTTGAGCTAGTGTGATACACTAATAGTCATGCAACTGATTTGGCAACGGTTGGAATTCCAGTTCCTAGGCGTTCGTGCTAAGTATTATGTCTTAGATATTTCGGTCCCTATCTCAAAACAAACTCAGGTTAAAGCCTAGATATCTAATCAGACATCTAATTCGCTAAAACCTATGGCTCTGATACCAAACTGTCACACCCCGACTTTTCCCCTCGTCGGTTGTGACGTTTGGTGCCTTTGCCAACGCAGCGGAAAGATGCATCTAAGACTCTGGTTCCCTGAACGCCAATTCTAACCCTCTAGGATCCCCGATCCCAAACTGCCACCTACTCCAACCGTGCCATTACCAAAGTTTAAACCTGAAAGACATACTTAAAAATGTGATCGAAAGAATTTAGCTAAAACAGGAATTTATGATCATACAAGTAACAAAACCAGGTGCGGAAACCCTAGTTATGAACAAACTGATAAAACTCGGATCAAAACACAGTAAACATCATTTTCAAAGCTTTTTCATAGATTAACATTCATAAAAACTTTTTACAATGAGTATCCTAGTTAATCTAATCAATCCAGACACTTTCACAAAATCACCTAGAACCTGACCTGAACACACAATTCCACTAAAACTCCCTCTAACTCAAAAACACACAAATTCTATTTATAATGTCTGCACATTCGCCCACTTGTGATGGTCGAATGTGGAATTCTTCCACATTCTCCCACACTAGGGTACGAATGCGTATCTTCAGTTCAGCTTCAATCTACCTTCGCCCTGATTAATCTACCTTCGCCCAATTCCTTCTACATTCGCCCACTTTTTCTACTTTCAACCCATCAGCACTTTCTAACATATGTTAATTATGTAGATCCAATCACTAGTCGCACTTCGTGCATCTACAAACTCCCCCTCGACTATTGATTGGATTGTTTTCTATCTTCATCCATCGCTTTGTTCAACAAATAAATCCTGAGCTGCTTCTTTTGCTCTTTTGTCATTTCAGGCTCCAACTTTCTTTTCATTGGTTTTGACACATTAGCCATCTTCACCATTTTACCAAGTTTAGCATCCAAGTTACTCCCTGAGTTTATGTCATACGCAAAACAAACTCCCACAACTTGAGTATACTTCTTCGCTTGTTCAGCATCGTTAGGTTCATGATGAATCGGATTGTAGAAAAGCATGATGATGTCTTCGAAAGTACAGTTAATTAACCACATAGGATCAAATACATGAACATGCTTGTATTTGTCCTTCCCATCTCTCAAAACAATCACTGCTTCAGCCTTCCTCCAATCGTAGTACCAAAATATAAAGTCAGCACTGAAATGTTGTGGCATAGACATCAAAGGTATCTTTCTCATCACTTCAGGTGCTTTGTAGATCAAAGTTACCCTCTTCAAACCAGTTCTAGAGTCAATATCCCTGTGAACTTTTCTTCTTGGATATTGAGGCTTGAATCTGTTCCACTTCGTTCTACTTTCCCAGACTAACTTATCTGCACACCAACCGACATGCGTATTATTCACTGAAGCACCAGACATTGGGAATCTGCAAAGATCTCTGACCGCCCAATACGGTAGAGTTAGCAAATCAATGAATCTGTAGAAATACAGAATTCCTGATTCCCACTTGGCAGCTAAACACTTCAGTCTACTCAAATAAGTCCACCCGAGAGCTCTGCCTTTGAACTTAGCATTATGAAATCTATAGAAACTTCCTTGAGCTTCAGGCTTTGGTCGGTTCTCATCCATCTCCTTCAACTTCTGCAAGTATGTCTTCAATTCATCAGATTGACTTGAAGATTGTTGCTTATCAGCACCAAACACCTTCTCAACAAACTCTTCACTTCTTTTCTTAGCTTTCTTCTTTGCCGAAGTGTTTGGAATCTCTGTGAAGTCAGGAAATATCACATTTTCATCATTCTGTCTGAAGTATTGTGGATATTCCTCATGTGTAATATCTTCAATCTCCACTTCATCCATCTCTGGAGTATTCTTATCATCTGAGTGATTTCCAATATCCTTTTCAGGAATATTTGGAATCGACTCATCCATCACAAACTCCTCAAATGATTTCCCTACTCTCTGTGCAAGACCATCAAGAATTTCTTTAGCCACAGTAGCAGGTACTTCACCCTCTTCTAGATCAGGATCGTTATACTCCAGCTCATATCTCATGTCATCAGTCTGGAAAATCTCAGCAAAACGACCTGTGAACTCTATCGTCCATTCTCTTTTCTCCAACATATCTCTGTATACTTTCTTTGCATCATCATTTAGAGATCTCACCTTTTCGTTCCAAAAGATACTTTCATCTGAATCTGTAGTTCCGCCTTTCTTCTTTTTAGAACTAGATTCTCCAGCATCCTTCTTCGGTGTTCTCTTCTCGAAAGTAAACTTGCTCGTATCATCTCCCCCTTCATCATCATCACTATCACTACTATCATCATCATTCTTACTCCCAGATCCCTCAGCATCATCATCATCATCTTTATCACTTTTCTTACTCTCCTCATCATCACTTTTCTCAGACTCCTCATCTTCCTCATCATCATCTTTTTCTTTCTCAGAATCAGAAGGCTCAAAGTCTACCCGTTCTTCCTCTTTTTCCTTATCTTCTTCACCTTCTTTCAGCTTGGGTGCTTCATTATACAAACTGTCTAACAAATCACTAAGGCGTTTGTTTTCAGCCTTTAGTTCTTTGTTATCCTCTTTGATCACCTTAATCATACTCCTGTTCTTTGAACATTTTCCTTCAAGCTTCTTATTATCAGCTTCCAGTTTCTTTACCTTCTGCTCAATCTCATCTTGATTGTTCTTTGAAGCAACCACTATCTGAAGCATTTTCTCTTCATTCTGCTTGAACTTAGCAATCTCTGCTTGTTGAGCTATAATCATTTTCATCATATCATCCATCTTTTTGTTCACTTGCTTCATCACATCATCAGCAACAGTGACTTTCTTAGACTTGGATGGCTCAACTTCTTTTGCTTTTTCCTTCTGAGGCTTCCTGAACATTATCCAGAGCAACATTAAACTGATCAACTGGTAATGTTTCAGCCTCTTTAGTCTTTTTCTGCTTCTTAGTAACTGGTGAAGACAACTTGGATGATGTACAAGCATCGGGTATCCTTTTTCCTTTCATTAGTTGGGATATCTCTTTCTCCCTCAACTGTTTAGTGCTCGACTTCTTTGCCATTGATTTGTGTTTCTGTTTTGGCAAATTCACTACAACAGTTTCTCCTGCTTCCAGCTCATCCATATCAACACCTAAACCTCCTTCTTCAACATCAACAGACTTCTTCTTCTGTTGTGCTTCTTCAATAGACTGGTTAAGAGATTCAGACTCACCAACCATAGTGGCCTTACGTTTGGTGGTCCTAACTCCTTCTTCATCCGAATCCCATTGTTCATCTACCTCTGTTTCCTCTGAATCAACAAAATCGTCATCAATCAAACTCGTTCCCTTCTTTGCAGTAGTTTTCTTCCTCACCACTTGTTGCTTGGAACTTCCCTGATCTGTCTTTGCCTTGCCCTTCCCTTTGGCTCCGGCATTGACAACCTGCCTCTTCCTCTTAGTGTTTGCATCTGCATACACCAAAGGATCGTCATTGTCCGAATCACTCTCAGTATGTCTAGCTTTATTCTTTCCAGGATCAGTGTAATCCTGTTTAGCTAGAGCTCCAAACAATCTCCTATATGGTGGCTTATCTTCATCAGGCACACCTTTATATCCTTTCATCCTCACCAAAGTACGGATGTTCATGTGATCTTGACCGATTACCATGGTTGGATCCTTCCTCAATTCAGGATATTTGTGGTCAAAAATCATCATCAGAAATCTTGGGTATAGCATGAATTGTTTCTTCTTCAAACCCTTTAGCATCTCAAGCATATGGTCTAATATCATCCCAGAAACATTGAATGGTTTGTTGAGAGTCAACGCAACCATCAATGAGCTCAAACTTCTTCTCATTACATCATAGCCACCGCTCACACATCCAAATACGTGAATAATGACATGTGCAAAGTATTTGAACTGCACACTCAGCTTCCCTTTATGCATGGAACCATCAGTGATCGGTCCTTTGTACTTCATCCTCAAGAAACAAGCTTTCTGTTCAGTCCACGACAATTCCCTGGGATCTTCACTGACTTCAAACTTAATCTGAAGTGCTTCTCTAATATCAGACTCCGTCAAGAACATCTCCATTCCCTGTATCTTGCTCTTGATAATTGTTTGATTCTCCCAGAAATCATACTTCGCATTCTTGTAAAAATCTTCAACAATGTCTTTGTAGATAATAGTCGGTGTAGCTAAAGCATGCACAATCCTGCTCCTCTTCAAGAACTCAATAATCCCGGTAAACTCTGTGTTCTTTTCTACATCACCAAGATACGCCCAGCAGTTGTGAGATCGTTCGAATGGCCAACTGCTTGGAACTGATGCCTCTGCCTCTTGAACAGGATCTGGAACGACATTCTCCACCTGAGTCTCAATATTTTCGGTTTGCTCAGCCATCTGCACATCAAAATCAGAAAAATACGTCAAAATGCGAAAACGACAAAAATTTAAAATTTTAAGATTTTCAGATTTCCACATTCGCCTCTTTTTATCAGGTCGAATGTAGATAATTTGGTACGAATGTGAAAAATTCAGGTCGAATGTGAAAATGTGTTTATTCAAAATTACGTTCGTCCATAAAAAGATACATTCGCCCGTTATTTTTCACTTTCGCCCGTTTTTATCAACCGAACGTGAAAACTTATAAACCCTAAATTTTAAAATTTTGTCAACTTGATTTTAAACATCTAATTTTGATTGCTATGTATTCTAATATGACCGATTAGCATTCGTGCACAACCAATTGTTCCTAAATTTCAGTTTACATCAGTTTTATTAAAGAATTAGGTTATAACTATTTCAATCAATCAATTATCCAACTAAACGATGTTATAACCCTAATTCCTTCATTATTCTCCCCCTAAAACTGATGTCAAATGAAATGCAATAAAAACAATCATCAACAAACATCCTAGAACCCTAGAATCTAAAACCCTAGGTTCGGTCTTAAAAACGACGATTCTGGTCTTTGTAATGCTCCAATACCTGTGAAATAGGTATGAAAATAATTAGGAAATACTCGGGAACAAAAGCCACAAGCCAAAGAAAATCCAGCAACAAGGTTTGGTTATCGAAGAAAAAATTTTGAAAACTGTGAATAAAGGTACGAACTTGAGATTAGCTTATATAAGAAGTCCACCTTCGCTCGTTATGGTGGTCGAATGTGGGTTTGTTCCACCTTCGGCCCAAACCAATGACCCGAAAGTGAAATTTTTCACCCGAAAGTGGAATTTGTGTGAAATTCCCACATTCGCCCAATTGAAAACGCCCGAAGGTGAAGATTTTTTCACATTCGACCCAATTAAGGGGCGAATGTGAAATGGAAAAATCTGAAAATTTTGCCAAATCACGAATTCGAATCTCGTTCAACATTTTTCAATCTGTTAAACTTCAAAAACTAATATTTTCACTTTTTGAAAGATACAAAGCCCAGATGGTGTTATCAAATCTCAGAAATTGACCATCAAGCACCGACGGTTATCAAAAATAAAGCAGAAATGCAAAAATTTTGGTTTTTCTGAAATTTTAGCAAAACACACCTAAAATCTTTTTGGATTTTGTATCTTTTTTACAATAAAAGTAAAAATGCATCAAAGTAAATGAAAGCAGTAAACATTTTGTGATATCCGGTAAGAGGATCATATCAGTTTACTGAGAAATCTGATCACAGCGTTGATCTATTTGTTTAATATTATCATTAGAAACAATATGTGACACGGCAATTGCTGATATTGTGGTCCACGTAAGCTCACATGCAGACTATTACGCAATGCTTTAAAATGATACGAGTTAGGTGTATTAGACTAACACGTTGTGGTGCCCACACACAGGACATACTCCCGTATCAAGTAATTACACAAAGCTTCGTCGTAACGCGTGATTATGCCAGAGTTATCCATAAAAGTTACAAAGTATATAGCACAGAGGTGTACAGGTCAGCAAACGAATGCAGCAGAGTAACATGTGCATATACACTAGGTTGAGGCTGATATCAACCACTGATGTGCATTAGTAAGTCGATACGATGTAATAATGATCTTTGATCAAATAAAACATAAAGTTCCTCAATTCGGTAACTTTCGGTTTTGGCATTTAAGCTCTTTTAGCAAATATTCTGATGAAACTAGGTCCGTAAATCAATACGACAAAAGTTTAATCAGAATATCCCGGATAACCATAACATAACAACCCGAAACCTCAGATTTTGGCAATCCTATCAAACGAAATTACGGTACTAAGACCATATGCCCATGAGGTGTTCAGCCACGAACGCGTAGTTCGTTATGTTTGTATCACTAATGCACGCAATATTTAGTCTACGAAGCCTATCAGCATATCACACGTAATCAACACATGCCTCATATTACTATACAATTCTTTAGCCTGTGTCAAATCCCCACTGATGTATTATCATTTCCTCTTTTTATCCAGGAAATCATTTTTGGTTTTTCTAATTTTTAGGTCTTTTTGAATTTTTCAATGTTTTTGGTTTTTCGGATAAAATGGCTCCCCCTAAAATAAAGAACATATTTTTGGGTTTTTTAATTTTTCTGAAAAACAATAAAAACGAAAATTTGAAACAATCCACTCGAAAGCATCAACTTCTTTGAGGATTAAACAATCCCCTCAAAAGCATCAACTTCTTTGAGGATTACGATAGTAAAGAGAAATTCCCAATTAGCAAAGAGAAATTCCCAATTAGCAAAAATCAGAAAAATAATAAAACTAAAAAGCGATAAACCGAGGTGCCGATTAGTCCTGTTTTTCCTTTATGTTGTTTACTTTTAAAAGATATTCAAAGCGGGATCTGTCAAAAGCTTTTGTAAACAAATCTGCACGTTGGTAGTCAGTGTGGATTTTGACCATATCTATCAATTCTTTAGCGTAACAATCACGGATAAAATGATATTTGATCCGGATATGTTTCGCTTTAGAATGATTTTCAGTATTTTTAGTTAATGCGATAGCGGCTTCGTTGTCACAGTGTATAGGGGTTTTAAGAAACTGCAAACCGTAATCCACCATCTGCTGTTGGATCCAGAGCACTTGCGAACAGCAACTCGAGGCTGCAATGTACTCGGCTTCACAGGTAGACAGCGCCACGAAAGTCTGCTTCTTACATTGCCAGGTGACTAACCTGCTCCCTAAAAACTGGCAACCAGCTGTAGTAGATTTGCTATCTTTGTCACAGCCGCCCCAATCTGCATCACTAAAAGCAATAAAATCAAAATCATCATCATTAGGGTACCAAAGTCCTTTTGAGGGACAACCCTTCAGATATCTAAGGATACGCTTGACCGCCGTCAGATGATTTTGTTTCGGCTTCGATTGATAGCGGGCACAGAGACATGTTGCGTACATAATATCTGGTCGAGACGCCGTCAAATACATCAGAGATCCGATGATTGCTCTGTATGTAAATGGGTCAGTCAGCTCCCCCTTAGCGTCCACTCCAATCCCGTGATTGGGTTGAATCGGGGTATCCGTCGGCTTGGAATCCTCCATCTGGAACCGGCTCAAGACTTCGGATACGTATTTCGTCTGGTGAATGAAGATCCCCGTGGGTCTTTCGTCCACCTGCAAGCCTAGGAAAAACTGCATCTCCCCCATTGCGCTCATCTCGAACTTTTCCTGCATGACAGTTTCGAACTCCCTGCATAAAAGCTCGTTAGTTGAACCAAATATTATATCATCAACGTAAATCTGCACCAGAAGCAAATCATCCCCTGATTTCTTCGTGAATAGGGTGCAGTCGACGAGTCCGCGCTTAAATCCTTTTGTGATGAGGTATGTACTTAGCTCCTCGTACCACTGTCTCGGAGCCTGGTGCAAGCCATATAAAGCTTTGTTCAGCACGTAGACCTTATCCCGGTGGATTGGGTCCTCAAAGCCTGGTGGCTGCCCGACATAAACCTCTTCCTTGACTTTCCCGTACAGAAATGCGCTCTTGACGTCCATTTGATAAACTTTGAACTTCTTATAGGAAGCAAACGTAAGAAACATCCGAATAGCTTCAATGCGTGCTACAGGTGCATAGATTTCGTTATAATCAATCCCTTCGATTTGATGGAATCCCTGCACGACCAATCTGGCTTTGTTACGAACAATAACCTCACGATCATCCTTCTTGCACTTAAACACCCATTTAGTGCCAATCTTCTTTCTTCCAGGTGGCAAATCCGTGAGCGTCCAAACTCCCAATTTCTGAAATTGTAATAACTCCTCCTGCATTGCCTCAACCCAGGCGTCCTCCCGCAAAGCGTCCTTGTATGTCCTTGGCTCTACCTGCGACACATAACACGCAAACGACCAATCATTTTGACTACCAGATTTTTGTATTTTGGCATATAACGCTAAAGCACCAAAACTTTCTGGCGAGTTAACACTTCGCAGCTGCCCTCTGGTCATCACACTGCTTCCAGGATCACCGATAACTTGCTCCATCAGGTGAATACGATGAATCCGAGATTCCGGATGTTCAGGTACAGTAACTCCCGTCTGAATAGTCAAGTTCTCTACAGCATCCAGATCATGACCCGTGTTAGACGATGAAGCAACATCTGGAGTTGGAGTTGGATTCACTGGCGGTGCCTCTGGTTCTTCTGCATGCTCAAGAATGACTTCTTCAAATTGTTCATCTTCAGATTCTGAAGAGTCTAATGAAGTAGAAGCCTCCTGAAACACTTCTTCCTCTTGTACAGGAGCATTGGTATCATTAGAAGCTGGTAGGGGGTTCACGGTGATCGGACGCACCAACGGTGAAGTCGCCGCGTTTTCACACTCGTAAAGTAATCTGATAACAGCTTCTTCAACCAAGCTATCTAGATTGAATGATTCAAAGAAGTCTTTGTAATCAAACATCCAATCGGGACCCATGCCTTGCACATTTTGAGTATACCGTTGAACTTCCACGTTAGCCCAATCCTCCACCCGACTAGTTCGCTTGTTGTATACCCGTTTGAGCGGGGTTGCATATCCAACAAAGTATCCCTCCTCAGCTTTAGGACTAAACTTCTCGCTTGGATTCAACATCGTGCATGGTGCCCCAAAAGGTTCTAGATACTCTAAGTTCGGCTTTCGTCGGTGTAACAACTCATAAGATGTTTTACCAAACTTCTTCACTGTTAGAACCCGATTGAGTGTATAATTTGCTGCATAAATCGCCTCGTTCCAGAACATTACTGGAAGATTTGAGTCTGCGAGCATTGTTCTAGCCGCTTCAATTAGAGTCCTATTCTTTCGTTCAGCAACACCGTTCTGTTGTGGGGTGTACGGAGCCGAATATTCATGATGAATTCCTTTGCTTTCACAAAGTTCATCCATCTTGGCGTTTTTGAACTCCGTCCCATTATCACTCCGAATCCTCTTTATCTTCAAGTTGTAGAGATTCTCCAATCGAGTGAACAGAACTTTCAGGTTGTTAAAGGTGTCACTTTTATTTTGCAAACACATCACCCATGAAAATCTTGAGTAGTCATCAGTGACAACGAAACAATAAAGCTCCCCAAGATGACTTTTGCGCTTGACTGGTCCGAATAGATCCATGTGCAATCGCTCAAGTGGCATCTCAACAGAATTAACTTTCTTCACTTTGTGGGATTGTCTGTGTTGCTTCCCTTTCTTACAACTCACACACTTGTCGTTCAGATGGAAATGTTTCACGTTTACTCCATCGACAAGCCCATTCCTCACAAGTTGATTCATTTTTCTCAGATGAATGTGCCCCATTCTTCGGTGCCACATTATCTTCAAGAATATAGAGATTGTTGACGCGGGGTGCCTTCAACACTATCCACTCCTTTGGAATTTGAAAACCCGGTTTGAGAATATAGCAGGATTTGTCATCAAAATGCACAGTGAATTGTTTATCACAAATTTGACTGACGCTCAACAGATTATAGTCGATCTGCTTCACATATGATATCCTCTCAAAGCTCACTATTCCATTACTCACACTCCCCTCCATAGTGATATATCCACCTTTATTTCCAGCGAATGCGACATATCCACCATTGATATTCTTCACGTCGAACAGCAACGCAAGATCCCCTGTCATGTGGCCTGAAGCTCCACTATCAACAATCCAAAGACTGCTAATAGGGCCAGCTGAAGCTCCCTGCACACATAAAGTAAATCAGTTAGTTCTTTCGGGGGACCCAAGCCTGAGTCTTGGGTCTTGGAATATCATTGTTCAAAGTAACATTCTCATTAACACTTTGTTTTGGACAATCTTTTTCGGATTGTTCAAAACAGTTTCCTTTTTCTCATTGGATTTTGAAGTTGAGGCACCTGGAGAACCATTGGGTGTCCAAGATTGTTCAGTTCTTTTTAAGATACGAATCTGAGATTTTTGGTTCTCAGTCGGTTTCTGAACATTGTTTGCAAAGGAAACTTTCTTGGTTACCTTATCTGATTTAACAGACTTAGGTCCAACATTTGACTTGACAATCGGTTTTGGTTGAACCTTTTGCCTGTCATTTGTTGTGTTCACCACTGGTTTTCTCCATGATTGTTCCATAGCAATCCGATTTCTGCGATCATATTGAACTGGACGATTGTTCCTCTTTTGACAAAAATTGTTTTGATTATAAAACTGTTGTTGTTGAGGAACAACACGTCTGTGTGGTGGAACATAATGATCAATCGGTTTCCTCATAGAATTCCTCACTTCAACTTCGTGCCTCTTATGCCTTACATACGGGCATTGAGCAAGTAAATGCCCTCTCTCCCCACATTTAAAGCATGCACGGTATTCCTCAAAAACATTTGGAGCATTCGGTTGAGCAAATGATCGAACAGGATATTGATCATTATACTGTTGATTCCTCAAACTCTCAGGGAGTGACCCTTTTGAGTAAGTAGGCTCATGAAAACCGTTAGCTCTGTTTTTGGGTCTAATGAACTCTGTGACATGGACCTTTGGTTCTTGAGGAACATCCAAAAACAATTTCTTTAAAATGGCAGGTGGAATTTCATTTGTTCTCTCATGTTTTGGGAACCAAATGGTGCTTTCTTGCCAGATTTTATCAATTTTAGCATAGTTAGCATTTTTGATTGGAAATTCCTCGTCAGAGATGATCTTATCGGACCCTTCCATCCGATAAAACACCTTGACTGGTTTGTCACACGGTTCATTCTTAACATCCTTTTTCTCAAATTCTTTTTTAACCACATTCTTTTCAGACTTTTTCTCACGATGAACATTTGCCATCGGATGCACGTGTTGAGATGGTGACACTGGTTCATTAGTAATGATGTGATTTTCTTTTGGAATCTAACATGCATTAACATTTTGAACATTACCAGTATCATCACTCTCAGAGTCTGAATCAACGCTCTCAGCAGTAACACCCTCATCATTCAAACCTAAAATCGGTCTCACATCAGAATGTGGATCACCAATACTCGAGGTATTAGATTCATTTTCCGATGATGAGTCTGATTTTACCGAGCTCTCCGGTGTCACTTGATGACAATTATGGTTTTCAAAAAGCACCGGAGATGGCACAGACTTGTAATTAGTGGTTTGATCATCAATGATGTGGTCTACCACATAAGCAATGTGCTTATAACTCTCCAACTTCTTGTTGACTTTTTCAGCAAAGCACTTAATGGCGGCCATTTCCAATTTAGTGTTCTCAATTTCATTTATATAGTTGTTAATTGCAAGTTGTTTTAATGAAAGAGTATTTTTCAAGTCGGAAATGTCCTTTTTATAGCCATCTAGTACTTTGTTGAAAGCATGCAACTCTTTGCGAGTAGATTGACAGTTCATGATAGCACTATCACGTTGAACTCGGAGTCGTTTGTTCTCCTCTGTCAATCTATCAGAAGTACCACAATATTTATCACTAGTAATATCAGTGCTACACTCAGAACTTACAGGTTTTGGCGGATCTGTCATGGCCATCAAAGCAAAATGAGCTTCCTTTCCAGCGAAAAACTTGGAATAGTCAATCTTGGTGAAAGCATCATCAGCAATGCACGACTTCCTCGTCTTCAGAAAATCAGCTTCTGCTAGCAACTGATCAATATCATCATCCAGAGATGTAACACTTGCTTCTGTATCCGATTCACTGTCTGAATCTGAGTAAACTGATTCACACTCCTCAGGAACATCAGAAACAGTGTCAATCACCACTCCAGGATTAGCATCCTCAGCCTTAACCTCAACAGGCTCATTCTCCACTTCCATTTCAGCCTCAGACACATCAACTTCAACCTCAGTTTCTTCCTTCTCACCAACTATCACCGACTCTTCAATATCAACCTGTTGGGCAACACAAGCCACATTGCCACCAGTTGTAATCTCCTCAACACCTATTTGCAATCCCGACCAATCAAACCGTTCATCCTGTTGAATCACCAATGCTTGATTCTGATTGGTGTTCTGTTGTGTCTCATTAGGTGTGGTAATCGGTATGACTGTTCGGTTAGTGTTGTTAGGTGATTGGTTTTGAGTCTGGTTTGGTGTGTTTGGTTGTCTGTTCTGGTTGTTGTTAGAGTTGTTTTGTCGGTTTTGGTAGTTATTTTGGTTTTAATAGTTGTTGTTACTTTGGTAAGAAACTTGGTTTTGGTTTTGTTGTTGACGGTTTTGGTAGCTTGCATTGAAAGGATTTCTGTTACCTTGTTTTGGTGGCTGGTTGCATTCCCGTTTGAAGTGACCTTTCCCTCCACAGTTAAAATAAGTAACCTTCTCCTTGTTAAACCCGTAGGTTGTGTTAGGAGAAGTTCCCAAATCTGTTCTACCCGTCTTCTCAATAAATTCTGTTGCTCTTCTCATAATACTCGCAAAAGCCCACTGGATATCAATCAATTCCATCTCTTCTTTATCAATCTGTGCATAGTCTTCATTGGTTAAGTTGTTGTTCCCAATTTGACTAGCAACCAACCCATTGTAAGATGAAACCATTGCAGAGCCTAGTGCAATGTGTTGCTGAGCAACTTCAACAGTCACATTTCCCAAGTTAGA
This sequence comes from Ambrosia artemisiifolia, assembly GCA_032199755.1. NCBI lineage: Eukaryota > Viridiplantae > Streptophyta > Magnoliopsida > Asterales > Asteraceae > Ambrosia > Ambrosia artemisiifolia. The sequence goes on from CM063513.1 coordinate 28,727,662, forward strand.
AGTCTCCAAAACCACCGGTTGTTGATTAGGTTGAGTAATTTGGTTCATTGGGTTCATGTATTGTGTTTGTTGAGGTGGTTGTTGAGATTTACTAGCAGTATAGAAAGCTGCTTGTTGCATTGGTGAGAATGGTGAAATGTAGGAATTGTTGTATTGTTGTTGTGGAGGTGATGGTGTGTATGATGGTTGTGAGTATGATGAAGTTTGTGCAATGTAGTTGATGGTAGGTTTTGGTGATTCCATAACATTGGAAATGCAAGCAACATGCGGTGCCACTAATCCCCCTGAACTTGAGTTACTAACTGGAACTGAAGTGCCTCCAAAATATAAGCTAGGATTCTGAGGAATCTGTGATCTTTTAGCTTTCCTCTTCTCTTCAAGCTCTTTGTTTTCCAGTTTCTGCACAAACTCATTAATAGTCCAGAATTTATATGCATCCTTCTCCTTGAGAACTTCCACATGCTGATCCCAGTATGGTGGTAGAGCATCTGCAAACTTGTCCACCAAATCTGTCATAGGAATCTGTATACCATAACTAGACAATTCAGTTAGCAAATGACAATATCTAGGAGTTAATTCTTTTAAAGTTTCATTTCCAATATAAGTAAAATTCTCAAACTCCTTTCGTAACTCTTCCATCCTCAAACTTCTAGTCTTCTCATTCCCATCATGCCTAATTTTAAGCACATCCCACAGTTGCTTAGATGTAGTGCATGTCTCAAACTGATGCAACAGATCGTTTGTGATCGCCTGAGTCAACTGGGAATAGGCTTTCTTCTCCACAGCAAACTTCTTTTTCTCCTCCTCAGACATACTCTCCAATGGAACTGGTTCACCGGTGTTCTCCAAAACTGGTGCTGTGTAACCTCTAGCAATCATACTCCATGCCTCTGCACCCTCCACTCCCATGCCTTCCAAGTGGATCTTGAACTTTTTCTGCCACTGATTATATTCTTGCATCTCCATGAGCTTAGGTGGCCGATTCCCACTACCTGAAGATAAGTCATTAATCAGTGTGTAAATAGCATTTGTGGTTTGAGTATTTACCACCGCTGCTGCTACTCCCCAGTAGTCAGGTTGTGGTGCTGGAGGTGCCACACTTTGAGGCATCGAGCTAGTCATCGCGATGTAATTAATCGGTTGCGAAGACTGTGTGCTCGTCTTTTGTGCTGCCACTGTCCATGGGTCCATCACTTGCTATTGTGGTTGTGTCGTTGCTGGTCTCGGGGTAGTCGGAAAATTCCACATGATGTTCACGTTCTTCGAATAATTCAACACTTAGAAAATTTTCAAAACCAGTTCTAGGTTCGCCCAGAAGTATCCTACGTTCGTCCCTTTTGTTCACCTTCGTCCAAAATGATTACACCCGAATGTAGAAAATGAACAGAATTTAGAATACCAAAATCTAAGTTCCACTTTCGTCCAAAAATGGCTACCTTCGACCACTCTTATTCCACTTTCGCCCGCCCGATGAATCGAAAGTGGAAATATCAGTCCGAATGTGGAAACTTCAAACAAAACTTTCCAGGTTCGCCCAGAAAAACTCTAAGTTCGACCAAAAATGACACACTTTCGCCCACTAATTTTCAGGTTCGCCCACTACAGTGTACTTTCGCCCATTTCAGATCTGAAAAACGGTTACACTTTGAAAAACGGTTATTTTGATCTCTGATTTTCAAAAGTTTATGGATTTGAATGATCTTTATCAGGTTTTGATTCGGAATTGATTTGGAACAACTTTAATTCTTGGAATTTTAGATTTTATCCACAAATTCAACTCTAAATCAATCAAAAACACTCAAAAACCATTTTTAGTCAAAAACAGATGTATTTTGATCAAATTCATGTCCAAATCAGCTCTGAGTTTATCAAATTTGTTGTTGTATGATCCTTATGGCTCTGATACCACTTTGTGATTGAAAGAATTTAGCTAAAACAGGAATATATGATCATACAAGTAACAAAACCAGGTGCGGAAACCCTAGTTATGAACAAACTGATAAAACTCGGATCAAAACACAGTAAACATCATTTTCAAAGCTTTTTCATAGATTAACATTCATAAAAACTTGTTACAATGAGTATCCTAGTTAATCTAATCAATCCAGACACTTTCACAAAATCACCTAGAACCTGACCTGAACACACACTTCAACTAAAACTCCCTCTAACTCAAAAACACACAAATTCTATTTATAATGTCTGCACATTCGCCCACTTGTGATGGTCGAATGTGGAATTCTTCCACATTCGCCCACACTAGGGTACGAATGTGTATCTTCAGTTCAGCTTCAATCTACCTTCGCCCTGATTAATCTACCTTCGCCCAATTCCTTCTACATTCGCCCACTTTTTCTACTTTCAACCCATCAGCACTTTCTAACATATGTTAATTATGTAGATCCAATCACTAGTCGCACTTCGTGCATCTACAAAAAAGTCAACATAAAGCTGGTGAGTTCATAAGTTTTGCAAAAATGTTACCAAATGTTACCAAGTTCCAAAAGTGTTACCATGTTCACCCTGTCAATACTATGCAAAATGTATACCAAAGTACGCTAGCTAGGCGTATGTTTTGTTACTACTACGATTGGAAACCATTACCGGACACGTCACAAGTTACCAATGTTACAGCCCGAATAACGTTACAAGCTACAAGGTCGAGACTGTTAGGATCTGAGTTTTGGATTGTTTTGATTAAGTATGAGATATGAATGAAGTATAAATGGAAAGTGCAGCGGAATAAGAATAAATCAAAACATAGAGTATAATTGTTTTTAATTGAATGCTTTCATTAAAAGGAAAGATTACAATTGTACAATTAACTCCCCCTCAGCCTGATCACTCAGAGAATGTTTGTCTAAAAGAGAATGACGAGTGATCAATAGAACAGTACAAGTACTGTTCTATTTATAGACAAGCACAAACCTCTGATGATCAGTTGCTGACGTCACGTAGAAAGCGACCCCTAACTGACTAACAAACTATAACAACTGTTAAGCTATTAACTACTGTTACATTGAAACAACTGATAATAAACTCTGTTAATCTAAAGCTCTGATGTCTTCTTAACATCTGTTGAACCAAAGTGCTGTTGGTTCAACAGACCTTTGCTCTTCAGATCTTTGAACAGCACTTGTTCTTCATCAGACTTTATCCATCAGACTTTATCCATCAGACTTTGTCAGCAGCAGTTGTCTTCTAACAGTTGTTAAGCAGCAGCAGTTTAGGAATCAACAGATCTTTGGAGGAAGCTTTATTGTAACAACTGTTCTTTATTCTTGATCAAACACTTAGTATATTTTGGCTTTCAATCATCTGTTCTTCTCCAGGTCAGCAGACCCAACAATCTCCCCCTAGAACAGATGATGCCAAAACTCTGCTTTATTCTTGATCTTTATTCCTCATCAGACTTTCTCTAATTTGCCCTTTCAGTTGTAGTTCAAAGCTCAGAGAGAAGAGGTCTTCAGCATCTCTATCCAGTGTCAAATTCAGAAGTGTCTGGAGATCTTCTGCACTTAGGCCAGGTGCATCATCCATACTTAACTTCTGAATACTACCATCTGACCTGATTAGTGTCAATTCATGGGTCTCTTTGTCAGACTTCCATTTTAGAATTTTAGAGTCAGAGGAGTGACTGGGATGCATCTTTATTTTGGATGAGTTGGGAGATGGAGGCCTGCCAATGAGTTCTCTGAACTTCTCTGTGACAGGGTCAGAGAAGAATCTGAGTTGGTTCAAGAGACCCTCTTTTACATAAGTTTCATTGAACTTTCTTGTATCCTCTTCAGACATTTCCTTCTGCTTCTTGTATTGTCTTTGAGCAGCAATAGAAAGATCAGAGGTTTCAAGTAAACTATCTAATGTAAAGGCCTGTGAGGGTTTCTTGGGAGCATCATCATACACTGGTTTTCTTGGTAGTTCAGGATTGGTCTTTCTTTCTTGTTCAAGTTTCTTGTATGTTTCAATTAACCTGACCTCTGACCATCTAGCAACAGATCTCATCTCTCCATACTTGGCTGCTACAAGCTCTTGTCTCATTCTCTTGAACTTCAAGGCTCTAGCTTGATCTCTCTCTTTACTGAAATCAGGGGCAGAGGCCTTAGCAGGAGGATTCTTGGCCATGCTCTCAATTCTAATCAATTCTTCCCTGAGAGCATGTGTGGTCCAGCCTGTGAATTGATTCTTTGTTGCTTTATAAGGCTTGGTTGCCAAGATCTGTTCTAGTAATGAATCCCTTACTTCCATTTCCAAGTGTCTGCTGAGAGGCATGGTAGACATGGAATTGCTCAGGGTCTTAGCATAATCTTCAATCCTTCTGAGTTTGCTAAGCTCTGCTGAATGGATGCCCTGAGCAGTCCTGTCATCCTTCCCTTTGCATTTCTCATTGATGATGGCATCAGCCTGTTCACCTTTGTATTTAAGATATGTGTCAATGTTAAGTGGAACAGGAAAGCCTTTGAGAGATGGGAAGGATCTTTCTGATGGCTGATCAGTATTGTAGAAGGATTGAAGTTCCCCCTTGATTAGATCCAACTCAAGGGGATACTTCTCAGCCAATGGAGTGATGGTTGGTGGTGGTCTATGGGATCTGAATTGACCAGTGTGTGGTGAGAAAGATGAAAGTGGAATGGCATTGACTGGTGTGGGTTGTGAGATTGGGGTGTTAGGTGGTGTGTTGTGGATGTTTTCATCTTGTATAACAAAGGTGGATTTCCTTTTTCTGCTATACAAGATTTTGGGTGAAGGTGAGGATGAGGCAGTTGTTTGGGAAACATCTGTTGGCCCTTTTGTGGAACCAGCAGTTGTTTGGGTTTTAGGTTGTGTTGAGGTAGGTTTGGGAGTTGGTTGAGTTGTGGCTGGTTTAGTGGTTGATGGTGTGGTGATTGGTTTGGTTACAGGTTTGGGTTGAGCAGATGTTTTAGCAGTAGTGGTTTTAGGTTCAGTGGTTTGGGTAGCAGAGGTTGTGGTGGCAGTGGTTTTAGGGGCAGTGGTGGTGGTAACAGATGTTTGTACAGCAGAGGTTTCAGCAGTTAGTTTGGAAGGTGGTTTTCTAGTGTGTTTGGCTGGCATTTTCTTTCTCTTTGAAGTGTTCACATCTTCCACTTCCTGCTGTTGTTCCTTTTTCAACTGTACTAACATCTCTGCCTTTACTTCCAAAGTATCAGCCCTTTTCCTTTTATCCTGAGCAGCTTTCTCAGCTTGTTCATTAGCTGAAGTGTCAACTTCTTTAGCCATTGATGCTTGAGCTGGTTCAGTGACAGGGATCTGAACATTTGGTTGTTGTGTTTGTGGAGCTGATTTGGGTGACTCTGGTTTGTCAGCAGTTGGCTTCTTCCCTTTTTGTGAGGGTGGTGCACCAAAAGGATCTAGCTTTGGCAGCCTATCTCTGCCACTCTCCCCCTTTTTGGCATCATCAGCTGTGAACTCATTGTCATTCTCATCTCTGAGGATGGTGGTAGGGGCAGAGCCAGTAGTCTTCAGCAGGTGTTCCTTGATCACTTTGATGTCAGCTTTAGTATCATTGAATCTTGCATCCACCATGTTTCTGATCAAGGACATGTAGGTTTCTTGGGTCTGATCTGCCAGTTTTCTGTGAGCTATGATGATGGGTGAAACTGATTTCCATAGCTCACTGGCAATATCAGAGGTTGAGGGTTGACTTTTTGTAAAGTTGTTCAATGTTTCCAATATTGACTTTATATCAGATTTGATGTCAGCAACAGAGGATTCAAGGTTTTGAACCTTTACCGTCAATTCTTGAAGTTTTGAATCATCACCTAAGTTAATAGGATCATCTGAATCCCTACCAGGGGTAGTTTTAGCTGGTTCAGTTCTAGGAGGTGAATCCATAGAATGAGAACCTGCTGCCCCTTTTTCTTGGTACTGGGGACTTCCAACTGTTTTAGGGGACACAATTGTGGCCTCATCAGTTGTTGCCTTCAAGGAAGTCTTATCAATCGAACCACTGTCCTGCTGTGAGACAATGGTCTCTACAGCAGTAGTAGCTGCTTCTCTTGAAACCTCATCAGAAGTAACATTGACTTCTGGGAGTATAACCTCCTCTTCTGTTTGTGGGATAGCTAATTGACTTTCCTCAGCCCCAGTCACTAGTGGTGGTATACTCTCAGTGATAGGTGATGGAGAGGAACTGGGGTTATCCTGAGTTTTGTCAATAGCTTCAAACAGGGGTTGCATTGTTTGTGGGACATGTGGTGGTGATGTATGTAGAGTAAGAAGCTGATTAGCTCTGGGAGATGGACTTGTAAACATATGATCAAGTGACTCATATTCCTCAGTATGAGGTTCCCTTTGGCTTACAACAAGATCCTTTTGTGAGGATTCTTGAGGAGTTTGCTTGGGTTGAGATATCTCCAACTGTTGTGAGGAAGTAACAACAGTGGTTTCATGTTGCTTTGGTGATGCAACAGGGTTAGCTTCTGGTATCTCATCTTCCAGAAGTCCCTTTTTGGTTTTGGTGGTTGTTTTGGAGGATGGACGTTTTCTTTTGGTGGCTGGTGTGGGTTTCACAGCACTGGATGAAGTGCCATGATCACCAGGAGCAGTGGGCTCACCAACAGAGGTTTCAACAACAGTTGTTGTCTTTGTCCTCTTTGGTTGTGTTTTTGAAACCTTTTGTACTTTTAATACTTTTTCTTGGGTTGAAGAACCCAACATTCTTGTAAAAGTTTCATCAGTTAAGCTTTTCATTTTAAAAGACTCTCCCTTTTGAAAATCTTTTTCAGGTAAAATCTTTTGTAGAATTACACTTAGAATTCTAGGGTAGAGCAGAAAAGCATTGTTTGAGCCAGATTTTATGGCTTTCACATTTGATACCAAGTCTAAGAACAATCCCTGAGACAGATTGAAGTCAGAATCTGACAACATTGCATATCCCAAGTATTGTATCCTCAATGGGATTTCATTGAAGGATGTAGTCTTGGCAGAGGCACAGAGGAGTAGGGTATGAAAGAAAAACTTCATGACTGGTGGGAAAAACTTTTTATATAATGTTGAACCAGTCATTTGTGCATCATACCCTCTCTCTAGAAACTCAGTGTGAAGCTCTGTTTTTGGAAAAGTGTCCATACCTGACAAGTCGTTTAGTGAGAAGGTAGTGGATATGATTTCAGGGGTTATGGCGATACTGGTGTCTCCAATTTTGGAAATTATGGAAGTTGGCTTTTTGTCTTGATATAAGACTTCAGCAGTCGCCCATAATTCTTGGAGTGTTTCCAGGTATATGGGGGCATCAGCAATAAGAACATTTTTATACTTTGAGTTATTGATGATGTCGATGGTGGAATGGAATGGTGTGTTGTCTTCGGTTTTTACCAAATAGGGAAGGAAATTATGAGTGGCTTTTGTTTGGAGTTCCATTTTAATGGATTTGGATTGTGAAAGTAATGAACTTTGTTTGAGGGTTATGAGGGAGACGAGAGCGGTTTTCAGTATTTTGAATACAATGAGACAGTAAAACTGATGTTGGGGAAAAGAACAGGGTTTTATAGGCTCTGGTGAAACTGCTGATGTGGAAAAACTCTGCTTTTGAGAGCAGACGTGGCAAACATCTGATGGTTGAAACATCTGGTGGCATACAGCTGTTTGTTAAACCTCTGTTGCCAACCTCTGTTGTTTAACCAAAAGACTGATGAAAACAGTTGTTTTATCTGATCAGATGTTTGAAACAGATTTTTCAACCAACAGTGGTTGTTTTATCTGATCAGATGTTTGAAACAGATTTTTCAACTAACAGTGGTTTTAATGAAACAGTGGTTGTTTTATCTGAGCAGTGGTTTAATACAGATTTTTCAACCAAAGTGTCATTTTAGCAAAATTTGATTTTCTGAAAACATTTTAATGTTTTTATTGAAAACATTTTTGTTGTTTTAATCCATGTTTAACATTCCAATTCGAGAGATCAGATTTCTGAAGGTAGATGTGTCTAAAGCTTTTGTCAGCACATCTGCCAACCGATCCTCTGTTGGAACATGGTGTAGAGAAATCAAACCTTTTTCATAGCTATCCCTGACAAAATGATGTCTGATATCTATGTGCTTGGTGGTTGAATGGGAGACTGGATTTTTGATGATATTTTCAGCAGCTTGGCAATCCAACATGAGTGGAGTCCTTAGTGCAGTTATCCCAAAATCCAGTAGTTGATTTTGAAGCCACATAAGTTGGGCTGTACGGCTTGCAGCAGCAATGTATTCAGCTTCAGCAGTGGATGTTGAAACAGCTGCTTGCTTTTTGCTTTGCCAAGAAACTAAGGCATTCCCTAGAAACTGGCACCCTCCTGAGGTGGACTTCCTTGTGGTATGGCAGCTAGCAAAATCACTATCTGAATAACCTGAAAGCTCAATGTTTCCATTAGCAGGATACCAGATACCAAGTGTGGGAGCACCTTTTAGGTATCTGAAAATCCTTTTCACAGCAATAAGGTTAGACTTTCTAGGAGAAGCCTGAGATCTAGCACATACACAGGTTGCAAACATAATGTCTGGCCTGGATGCTGTTAAGTACAATAAAGACCCAATCATGCATCTATAGTGTGTCTGGTCAACCAGTTCATCCTTTTCATCATCAGTGAGTGGCTTGACAGTGCTCATGGGTGTACTACATGGCTTACAATCATTCATCTCAAATTTTGTTAACAAGTTTTTCACATACTTGTTTTGATGAATGAAAGTGCCATTTTGCAGTTGCTTTACTTGAAGACCAAGAAAGCACTGAAGTTCACCCATAGCACTCATCTCAAACTCTGCTGTCATGAGTTCCCTAAACTCCTCACATATGTTATTACATGTGGATCCAAAAATGATGTCATCCACATATATTTGAACAATCATTAAATCTTTTCCTTTCCATTTTAAAAACAAGGTTTTATCAATTTTACCTCTTGTGAAACCAATGGATAAGAGAAAAGTGGAGAGAGTTTCATACCAGGCTCTTGGTGCTTGTTTCAGTCCATACAATGCTTTGTTAAGCTTGTAGACATGATCAGGATGGCATGTGTCTTCAAAACCAGGTGGTTGACATACATAGACTTCCTCCTGAATTTTGCCATATAGGAAGGCACACTTGATGTCCATCTGATACACCTTGATGTTGTGGTTGACAGCAAAGGCTAAGAAAAGTCTGATAGCTTCTAACCTTGCTACAGGGGCAAAGGTTTCATCATAATCAATTCCCTCTTCTTGTCTGAAGCCTTGGACCACTAACCTGGCTTTGTTCTTGACAACTATACCCCTTTCATCAGTTTTGTTTTTGAAGACCCACTTTGTGCCAATTGGACAGACATCCTTAGGCAGTGGTACAAGTTCCCATACTTGTTGTCTTTTGAACTGAAGGAGTTCTTCTTGCATGGCTTCTACCCAACTGTTGTCTTTCAGTGCCTCTTGGTACTTGACAGGTTGTGTAAGGGATAGAAAGCCTGCAAAAAGACAGATGTTTGAAGATTGGCTCCTTGTGAGCACACCTTCTCTGATGTTGCCAATGATTTGGTCTGGTGGATGAGCTCTTAGGTAGATTAGGTCTCCCTGATATGGTATGATGGCATTTTGTGGTGAAGGACAGAGGTTTGGAGACTCTGTTGACATAACATCTGTTGGCACTTTTGAAGAGTCAACAGATGTTTGGAATGGAGGTGGAGGAATGGGTCCAAGTGGTGTAAAGTTGGACTGACTTTTGTCAACAGATGATTGACTTTTGTCAACAGATGATTGAGCAGTGGATTGGATGGGTGAATCAGTGGTTTGAAGGTAAGACTGGCCAACAGTGGCTGACTCAGCTATGACAGAGTTTTGACAGTTGTTTTGAACCACTGCTTCCTCTGATGCAGGATAGACTTTGTAGTGGTCTGGAACCACAACATCTATTCTGTAGTCTTGTTGTGAAGATTGTGGGGTACCTGCAGGGTTAGTTTTGACAGCAATATCTTCAAATTTGAATTTATCTAAATCAAACAACTCAGCAGGGTTTGCTGGGATTTTCAAAGATGAAAGTTCATTGAACTTCACATTCAGAGTTTCTTCTATTGTTTTAGTCCTTGTGTTAAACACTTTGTAGGCCTTTGCAGTAGAAGAATACCCCAGAAAATATCCACAATCCACTTTGGCTGCAAATTTTGAAATGGAATCTTTAAGATTTAAAATGAAACATGGGCAGCCAAATACTTTGAAAAATGATATCAGTGGTTTGATTTTAAACAGAATTTCATAAGCAGTCTTTTGATGTCTAGGGTTGATTAAAACTCTGTTTTGAACATAGCAGGCAGTGTTTACAGCTTCTGCCCAAAAGGACAGAGGTAAACCAGAATCTGCTAGCATTGTTCTTGCAGCCTCAATGAGAGTCCTGTTCTTCCTTTCAACCACCCCATTCTGCTCTGGTGTTCTTGGGATACTGTACTGCCTTACAATCCCTTTTGACACACAGAAATCATCTAACTCCTTATTTTTGAACTCTGTTCCATTGTCACTTCTAAAGACTTTTACTGGCAAGTCATATTGTTTTTCAACTTTGGTGACAAAGTCCTTCAAAATACCTGCAGTCTCATCCTTAGAGTGTAAAAAGTAAGTCCATGTAAACCTAGAAAAATCATCAACTATGACAAGACAAAATCTTTTTCTTCTTAGACTCATGATTTTTACAGGGCCAAACAAGTCCATGTGCAACATTTGTAAACACTGACTAGTTTTGGACTCATCAATGGATTTGTAAGAGCTTTTATGTTGTTTACCTTTTAAACAGGAAACACAATGCTCATCACATTTGAATTCTTTTTATGGTAAACCTCTGACAAGGTTTTGTTTGGAGAGTGAGTTGATAGTTTGAAGGTTGGTGTGACCAAGTCTCCTATGCCACAATTCTGTCTCTTTGGTAGAGGCAGCTGAGAACAGACAGACATTTGCAGTAGGATTATCCTTCAACATATCAACTACATACACATTGCCACTTCTGTGAGCAACAAGTTGTGCTTTGCTCTCAGCAATGATGGTGTTAATCTTTTCAACAGCCTCTGGGCCAACAATCTTACAAGTTTGCTTAGTGAAGAATGACCCAAAGCCTTTGTCACTCATTTGAGATACACTAAGTAGATTAAATTTTAGATTGTCTATTAGATTAACATTTTCAAACTTAAGCCTCCCTGCTTTGACAGTACCAGAACCCAACACTTTACCTTTAGAATCATTACCAAAGGATATATCACCCCCTCCATGAGCAAGAAAGTCCAGAAGAAGGGCTCTACATCCAGTCATGTGCCTGGAGCCTCCACTATCTACATACCATAAACTGTCTAAACAAGCGGAAGCTTCCTGCACATCAGTAAGGATTTTAGTTTTGGTGAGTGTCCAAAGCCAAATTGGCTTTGGATGGGTCCTTAGCTGTCTCAGCCTTAAGTTGCGGAGAATGATCAGTGGTTTGGACTAGCTTTTGAACTAGGTTCAACAGCTGCAATTGACCATTTGCCAGTGCTTGTATGTCAACACTTGGTCCAGCAGATGTTTGATCATTTCCTATCAGTTGTTGAAAACCATGAGGGTGTCTGTTCACTTTTGGTTTTGAAGGCCTCTTGGGCTCTTCATAAACATGTGGCAGACGATGACAAGTGGGTTGTCCATATCCTCTTGGTAATCTGTTAGCAGGTGGAGCATCTGTTACCTGAACTTCTCTGGGAGCAGAGTTTTTGTTCAGACTTTTGGTAACAGATGTTTGAACTGATTCAAAAGTCTGTTTGGGTTTTCCTTTTGAAGTACTTACCACTTGACTTTCCAGAGTTTTAGCCTTATACTCTTTTATCTTTTCATCAAAATTTTTGAGATATAGGCACTCTTTTGTTTTGTGATTCTTTTTCTTGCAGATTGAACATTTTAGAATCATTTAAACTTGTTGTTTTGTTGATGTCATATGATTTTAGAAGAAAACAGTTTTTGGTGACATGGTTCTTCTTTTCACAAAAATCACAAAACAAGTTGTTCTTGGCTTTCCCCTTTTCTTTCTTCTTTTCAACAGATGTTTCATCATCCGTTGGAAGATTTACTAGAGGGATTACTTTGGCCTGTGGTGCCATTTTACCATCAGGGGTTTTGAAGGTCATTGGTTTGAAATTTTCAAGGACTTCACACTCATCTGACCATGTTGGTTTGAATTGATACTTCTCAATTTCATCAAATGAGGGTGTACCTTCCAACTTTTCAAGAATGATTTTCTTGTCATTGGGTTCAGTAACCTTGATTTCTTGACCTTTTGAGTTTGTATGGATGACCTCAACCAACTGTGGTTCCTTTTTGTCAGTAGTTTATGAAACTTGATCAGTGGTTTTAAAACCAAATCCAAATTTCACATGACTTTTAGATTGTTGGTTGACAATCATCTCAAAATCCTTAGATGATTCCACCCATTTCTTACATTCAACTTGGGTGGACTCAAGCTCCTTCTTACAACTATGATATTTTGTTATCATAGTCTGAAGCTGGTCTTTGGTTATGCTTGCTTCATGTTTTAAACTGCTGATTTCAGACTCTTTTTCAGATATTTTTGATTTTAACTCGTTTGTAAGTTTTTCAAACTGAATTTCAGAATCCAAAATTTTCTTTCTAAAGTTTTCATTCACCTCTTTTATCTTAGCAAATGCCACAATACATTTGTCTGAGCACAAGTCATTTAAGATTTGAGGAGATACCTTAGCAGCAGCCATCAAGGCACAGTTACACTGGCAGTCACAGTCATCACTACCCCAGGGGTCTGAGAGATTCACAACTTCCACTTCAGATTCTTCAGCTGAAACAAACTCACCAACAACACTATCAGTCACATTTTCAGACATAGATACCACCTCCTCAGAATCAGTCTTTTCAACTATTGTTTCTAGTGCCATAAAACAAAAATCCTTTTCAGTGTTAGCAACTAGATCAATGTTGTCATCTGTTATCTCATCTGGTAGACTGCTCCAGTCAACAAAGCCCTGAGTAAAGAAACTCTGTTGACCTGGTTGACTGGTCTCTGCAGGAGCAGAGGGTGGAGTAACAGTCATTTGCACAGGAGCCTGAGCAACAGGTGTTTGGACATAGTGATACTGAGGAACAGTGGTTTGGACATAATGCACAGGAACAGTGGTTTGGGTCTGTGCAAAGTGAGCAGTGTTTTGCACATTAGGTACATTAGGGATGGTTTGATAAGTGTTGGTCTGTGGTCTTTGATTTGGATAGGTAATCATAGGAACTCCATTTTGACTCCTACACTCCCTAGCAAAATGACCCATTCTATGACACTTGTAACACTTTATCTTTGATTTATCCAACCCAACCTTTGACCCACCATGTAAACCTGGGTACCTCCTGCCAGTTTTCTTATAGAAGTTATTGGTTCTAATACTGAGCAGGGCAACCTGATGTAAGATGTCCATTTCTTCTAGGTCCAAAGGGTCAATATATTGTAAGTCATTGTACACAAAAGATGAATTATCAGAAGCCTGGATATCACCACTGGCTGTGAAAGCACAGTTGTTTGGTGATGAGTAAGAATCATTATTGAAACCAGTTGTTATGTCAATGTAATGATCATAACTCTGATCCTTACTACTTCCAGAACCATCATCCTGACCCAACAGTGCAGTATTACCAAATACATAGTCATCTGACACTTTGCTAGAGTCCTGGAGCTTCTTTTTCTGGTTAAGCTCCCTTTCATAAGTCAGGAGCTTACCATGAAGCTGGGTCAGGGTTAGGTCTTTGAATCCGATAGAGTTTCTCATAACTATGGCTATATTGTCCCATTTGTCCTGAAGTGATCTAAGAAACCTATGATTCAGTGTTGAATTAGGAAAAGTTAGACCAACCAGTTTAAGTTCACTAATTAGACACTTAAACCTTTCAAACTGCTGTGTTAATGACTCCACTTTTATGTGACTAAACGTTTCATATTGTTGGTTAAGTATTTCACAGTTGTTTTCAATCACATCATCAGTTCCCCCGAATTGCTCTTTGAGAGCATCCCACAGTTCTTTAGCACTATTGCAGTGCAAGAGACCGGCATAGATATCGTTCGGCAGTGCCATGGCTACTATGCTGAAAGCTTTGGCATCTAGCTCGATTTTTTGAAAATCTTGCTCTGAGTAGTTCTCAACACTCTTTGGTACTTGGATCTTTGGATCCTCGGCACTCGGTACCATTGGAACATGTGGTCCAAATACTACCGATTTCCAGCACCCTGTGTTCTGTTGTGCTAACACATGAGCCACCCGACGCTGCCAGATGTTGTATTCTGACCTGACAAGCATCGGAGGCTTGTTGTGTGTGCCAGTGTTGTGTGGATCTTGATTGAGTGAAGTCATTCTTTTGGTTTTTCAAAAACAAAGTCTGTTTACTAACTGTTGAAATGAAAATAAACTATTACTCTGTTTTAACCCGACAAACAAACGATATCAATGATTATGAGCTGATCTGTGGATTAAATTGATTGATTAGATCAGATTTAATTGACCAAGCTCTGATACCAATTGTTAGGATCTGAGTTTTGGATTGTTTTCATTAAGTATGAGATATGAATGAAGTATAAATGGAAAGTGCAGCGGAATAAGAATAAATCAAAACATAGAGTATAATTGTTTTTAATTGAATGCTTTCATTAAAAGGAAAGATTACAATTGTACAATTAACTCCCCCTCAGCCTGATCACTCAGAGAATGTTTGTCTAAAAGAGAATGACGAGTGATCAATAGAACAGTACAAGTACTGTTCTATTTATAGACAAGCACAAACCTCTGATGATCAGTTGCTGACGTCACCTAGAAAGCGACCCCTAACTGACTAACAAACTATAACAACTGTTAAGCTATTAACTACTGTTACATTGAAACAACTGATAATAAACTCTGTTAATCTAAAGCTCTGATGTCTTCTTAACATCTGTTGAACCAAAGTGCTGTTGGTTCAACAGACCTTTGCTCTTCAGATCTTTGAACAGCACTTGTTCTTCATCAGACTTTATCCATCAGACTTTGTCAGCAGCAGTTGTCTTCTAACAGTTGTTAAGCAGCAGCAGTTTAGGAATCAACAGATCTTTGGAGGAAGCTTTATTGTAACAACTGTTCTTTATTCTTGATCAAACACTTGGTATATTTTGGCTTTCAATCATCTGTTCTTCTCCAGGTCAGCAGACCCAATATGCACCCGCCCGGCTCCCAACCGGCGAGTGGGGCAGGTCACGCCCAATAGATCTATCCACATTTCCCCCGTTGTGCTACCCCATAGTATGACCAAAGTTCTCAAAACATAGTTCAACGCATGTTTTCTCCCGCAAATGTAAAACCAGTTATAGTGGGGCCGGGAAACTCACGCAACCCGTTTCATTTTCCAAAACTTTGTTTCGCTTTAAATTCCTCAGTTTTTCATAAAAGAAGCATGTCTTCCCCCCGAAAACATTTACAAAAACAGTAAAGAGTGGGGTTATGAACTCACCTTAATGTCCATGCTAAGCTAGCAACAAAGCCTGAAACCTCGACCAACTTCCTCGTGCCCTAATTACCAACAAAGGACACCTTAACAGTCTATCACCCATAAGCCTAGCTTATTAACAGCTTAAAAGATAGTCTACTCGACTGCCTAGACTCGTGTGTACCAACACGAGTCTCAAAACGTTTCAACTCGACGAACCGATCATGACTTACCTTAATTCACAAGTTACATACAACATAGTACCCAAGTTTCACACTTGTCACTATTCGTGTGTAAACCTTGTTGGACTGTAACTCCGAAACGTATAACTATCCTGAGCCGAGGATCATCTCGTAAATTATTTTAGAAAATACTCTTTGAGGGAAAACAAAGTTAGTTATTAAAACCGATCAATAACATTTGCTACTTTTTCCCAAACATTGTTTGAAAATCATCTTTATTGTTACAAATAACTAGTCCTTAGAAACATTCGATTTCATATATAATGCACTTGTCCAAAACACTTAGAGAAATTTATTTATAGAAATGGCAGTTCGTTGCGTTTTGATTTTATAAAATTTTGGGCAGAGTTTCCTCTGTTTTTGTATAAACCAGACAACAATCGTTGTCTACAATTTTCCGCAAAATCAACTTTCAAACACAATTCAACAAGTTCTTTTTATCCACAATTCCGATTCACGAGATTATACGTTTCAACACCTAAATATTATATAAATATATATATATATATACACCAATATATATATATATAATATAGTCCGACAATATCGTCCAATTATATTTAGTCCGATGTTCGATATCATAAGTGACGTCAAGTTAACCATTTACCAAATCATCCGATTATATAGTTACCGTTTATTATTATTCGGTCCGTTCGCGAGTCAAAACTATTTCATCCATATTAATATATTTATAAATATATAATATTCATAAATATAGAATATTTACAAATATACAATATTTATAAATACATAATATCTGCAAATAAATAAGGGAAAATCACCAATATAGCCCGTTGACCGGGCATTTTGCACAAATAAACCTTGCACCCCTCTTAGGAAAGACGGGACACGGGTCCCAATGAGCCTGAACCGTCTCCCAAGGGGCTTCCCATTTCAGCCAACAGAGGACCGCCACGTGGCGTTGTTGATCCCGAGGCTGTCCCGTCTCTCTCCAGACGGGTCAGAGGTCAACCGTCTCTCTCCCCAGACGGGTCACACTTCCCCATGCCGTCTCAAGCCGTCTCGGGAACCGTCTGAACCGTCTGAAAATTGTATATAAATACCGGATTTCATTTAACAAAATTTGCACCAACCACCCTCTCCAAACCTTTCATCTTCCAAGATGTTTTTTTGTTTGCCAACCGAAGCCTACCGGCTTACGAAAATATTGTCCGATTACTTGGATTGTTGTTTCATCTGCGTACGGCTACTTGGATTGTTGTTGCATCTGCGCGTGGGTTAACCCGTGTAATTTGCATGTACAATGTGGTAGTCTATTTTATTTGCAAGAAGAGTTCTTTGTCTATGTAGCGCACATACACCATTCAAACAAAGTTCTTAGTTCTTAGCAAGTAAATTTAGGAAGTTTGTTGTAATAGTATAGTTTGTTTATCGTTATTGTAATAGTATAGTTTTTTTATTGTTATGGTTTGTTTATTGTTATTGTAATAATATTGTTATTGTAATATTAATGATTGTTATTGTAATAATATTGTTATTGTAATATTAATGAAATATTTACTTTGATATAAAAAAAAACATAAATAAACATTACAAAACATTAATAAAAAAAACATAAATAAAATGATTACAAATAAACTAGTTAAGATAGATAATCTCTCATCATTTGCCACGCGGACAAATGTTTAAATTCTTTTCCCTCCCTGTTTTTATACTGTCTTTGACTGTGTCTAATTGACGTGTCTTCGGGAAAGCCGGGGGGTACCAACTGAAGAGTCCGGTTGTGGTACCCATTGAAGATTTGACACTTCGTTGTCAAATCGTTCAATTTCCGGCTAAGAGAGTCCGTTGTCCGGTCAGACCCTCCAACCAGCCGGTTATACTCGTGTTGGATACGAAACCATTTGTTCGTTTGGTGGGTGCTCTCTTCAACGTGGCGCCAAGCTGATACGAGTGCAATCTCTTGTTCTTCTGTCCATCTTTGGGGTGCCATTTCTGTTAGACGGTGGTGGTGGTGGTTTGGATAGTGCTGCTACTGTTAGACGGTGGTGGTGGTTTGGATGGTCTGACGGGAGGGAGACGGGACACTGTATTTATAGGTGGTGACCTGGACAACCGAAGCGTCGGTCGAACCATCGGGACTCACCGGAGACGACGTCTTGGGACAGGGCGAGTCACCGTTGTAAAATGTGACCCGGCTTCAGACGGTTCCCGAAAGACGGTTCCCGAAACACTTCAGACAGTTCAGACGGTTCCCGAGACGACTTGAGACGGCATGGGGAAGTGTGACCCGTCTGGGGAGAGAGACGGTTGACCTCTGACCCGTCTGGAGAGAGACGGGACAGCCTCGGGATCAACAACGCCACGTGGCGGTCCTCTGTTGGCTGAAATGGGAAGCCCCTTGGGAGACGGTTCAGGCTCATTGGGAGCCGTGTCCCGTCTTTCCTAAGAGGGGTGCAAGGTTTATTTGTGCAAAATGCCCGGTCAACGGGCTATATTGGTGATTTTCCCAATAAATAAATAGTAAACTCGAATACAAGTTATACCGAATCACACGTGCGTAACCCAAAATCTGACTCGCGAGACGGTTGAACAGATTTGACCCGAGCCGACCATAACCGCGACTGAAACACGGACAGAACCCGATCTCGTACCGAATCTGACCCGAAGACCAAAACCACCATCAAGAACCAACACACCTGAACGAACTCACCCAGATTGAGACAAGACCCGACACCACCAAAGTCATCATCCTAAATCACACCCCAACTCGGGCTTGGATCTGACCCGATTCCCAAAACCACGGCCAAACCATATACAAACTGTGACTCGTGACCAAGGTTCATTCAAACCAAGCCAGCGCCGGACCTTCAATGTGGAACACAACCATAACCGATCGGAACCCGCTGAGCCATGACCCGAAACCAAGATCCAAACTGAACCAGCAACCCGACAGCCACCACCGTAACCCGTATCGGAACCAGACCCGAACCCGAACCATCTCAGCCACATGAACCACCAAACCATCTGAAACCTCAACCACCATACGACACAGGCTCCGAACCAAGTCCGACCACTCACCGAACCAAACCCACCACCTCCGGCACCTACCACCACCTTCGTTAGCCACCAACACCCACCACCTGACAATAACCAGCTAACCTGAATCAAAACCATAACCCGAGCCCCAAATCCATTAGACCAAACAACCAGATGAGCCATAATCGAACCACCAAACCTGCACGTCCTACTGTAACCCTACCTTTGTCGTCACCTACCTCTGATTTGTCGCTACTGCTCACAGAATGCTCGTGGCTGGGCTCAAGTTGTCACGCCGCCTCCTCAGCTTATTTCTGGGGTTAAAACGTTCATGCCGCCACCACCGAAGATGGTGGTGGTTGGCCGACGCTATCACAGGGAAGGAGAGAGAGGGCAGGTGCGAGTGAGAGTGAGAGGCGGGTTTAGAGAGAGAGTAGAGAGAGGGAGAGTGACGGCAGTTTATTGTGTGGGAGGAAGAAGGATATGTTGGTTTTATAGGTAGGGTTTCCTAGGTGGGTTTCTACCGCGTATCGAACCCGTATAAACGTAAAACGTCTCGATTTCTATTTAGGCTCCATAAGTAACTATAAAAGTTTGTCGGTTTCGTTTGAAATTAAAAACAATACTAAACCGAGCAAAAATATAAATATTTTCGTTACCCGATGCGTGCTTTCAGTTCGCGCGTTTAAATCGCGTTAATTAAATCGGTCGCAGTTCCCATTGTTAAAACGATCAGTAAACTTCCGAAACTTTATAATTAGCATTATTTATATAAAATAATTATTTCAATTAATAAAAACCACATCAGTATAGATCGGAAGTTGCCGGTTGTCACAGTGTCATATTAATTTCTCAACACCGGCACGCTTCTGGAGTATAATTTAGTGTGTGTGTATATATATATATATATATTCTAAATGGCTAAATCCTATATGACACTCATATAGTTATTCTCCCCCTTGAGAGTCTCGTTTAAGATGCCATGTGACATTACGTAATTTTAGTAAAAAAGAAGTTTAAAAATAAAATTGGATTTTTCTTTCTCATGTTTCCTACTATAATTTTTAAACATTAATATCTTTTATCTACAATTTTAAATTTACACCAAATTAACGAGCGTTTTATTATCTTTCCAACGAGTACCATAATGCTATATAAAAAATGGAGAAAACAAACGACTATTTTTTTGTGGGGTTTTGTTCATACAGGAAAAAAAACACGTGTTCAGGTAATTCATTAATCAAGTATAGGCAAGTCTCTAATTATGTTCAAACTAGTAAATATGAATTATATTTTCAACCAGAGCAGAATAGGTTAATAGGGTTATACATTGTTTTAGATTAGGTATCAATATTAATATGTTAGAGTTGTACATTTGTTTAGTCTTTAGGATATGTGTTAATATTAGAGTTACATTGGAGTTCTACATTGCTTTAAGTTAAGTGTTAGCATTGGAGTTGTACATTGTTTTAGGTTAGGTATTAATATTAGAGTTATACATTGTCTTAAATTAGATGTTAACATTAGAATTATACATTTCTTAAGGTTAGGCGTTAACATTGGAGATGCATTGTTAATTGTTTTAGGTTAGGTGCTACCTGAGGCTTTCCAGCATGTAATTGTAAAATGTATCAGTCTATTTCATATATAAAATTAGTGTGTCATATTAGATTCTTAACCACAGGACGCTTCCAGGATATAATCTAGTAATAATAATATTCTTAACTACTACTAATTACATCTTTACATATTTACACATTTACAATCAAAAGATGTTTTCTTGTGTAACCCACCATTCTAAGTTTCCTCTTTTTATTATTCTTCATAACACCAAACCCAATCAGTGAAGGAATTCTTGATTCTTAGTAGACATCTTCTTGACTGACTCATAAGTAGTGATCATTGTACTTGCGGAAATAGTTATTGAAGCCCATCTTGCCCCCAATCCTCGGTAACAAGCACTTAACCCCCCTTCTTTCACCAAATTCCTAATAGTTTGCACAATACTTGCCTTCCCATTACCCCCTCCACCTTCTAAAACTTGCACTCTTGTCTTGATAGTATCCAATGGCATTGTAACCAACGCCGAAAATCCGCTAGCTATTGTGGCACTTAGCCCTTGAACCGCCACAACCGACATTGAATCCTCTTTCTTCAAACCATACGAACTAACACCACCCCATATAGATCGATAAGCCATCGAGTAAGAAGCCCACCACACCGCATTCGATGGAGCATATGTCAAGACCGAAATACCAAACCCCTTGTACAATCCCCTAACACCATCTTTTTGAATAATTCTCTTGAAAGCATCAATGCCTCCATTATACATAACCAAATGACCACCTTTTCCACCTTGGACCATTAATCTCTGACTAACTACATCTATTGGTGTCCACACCAACTGCGAAGCCATGGCTGCACTTAACCCAGCCGCGGCATTCGCTATAGTAGCTGCTTTTACCTCCGAAACCCCCATTTTAACCGCGGTACAACCAAGATTACTCTTGGTCATTTCTAGAGCACCCATGTAAAGCGCTCTAGCTGGAATAGTACCCATTAGAGAAGTCCCATACCCTCTATATAACCCCTTGAAACCTTCGTGTCGTAGGATAGAAACCGCCATCTTGAAGCACGGTGTGTCTTTTACAAGTACTTGTTGCCGTGTTTTCAACACGGCAACAGGATATAACATGCTTGAAACACCGGAAAATAAAGCGGCACCAAGGAAGAAAAACTTGGATTTGTCAAGCATTTCCCAGTGAATGTCATGTACTTCGATCCTTGACTCTTCCTTCGCTAGTCCCATACTCATCTTTGTTAATTTTGCCGTCGGAAACGACCCAGTTTTCTAGCGTTGTGAGAGATATTATTGACTAGAGTAGGAAGAGTCAAAGATATCGTTAGTGATTTGGACTAATGAGAAATATTGTAACGGAGTAATGTCATTATAATAGAGAGAGGGGGCAAAGATATATTTCGCGGCCAAGCGTTTTGTTTTGGCCATTTGGTATTGAAGGGGTCAAGTTAACATTTCGAGGGCATAGGAGTCAATTTGAATGAACTTATTGTTTTTCTGTTTTTTCCCTCCTGAATATTTTGTTGGTTTTTATTATGGTAATAAACTAATAATAGGAAACCCGTGCATTGCTGGGAGATAATTTGCATTATCATACTCTATATTTAATTTATCAATCCTCGTGTAGTAGCGTTTTTGAGAATTTACGTATCCATCCGACCCTTAAAGATATGCTCTTTAGGCCTTATAAGTGAGTATTGGTCTTATAAATGTTATGGAATCGTATGGGTTAACAATTTAAGTTTTAAATAGATTATTATCAGGGCTAAACTTTTAAGTGCTAAATGGGTTTTCTATTTAAAAAAAACACACATACATATATAAGAATTTTACAACAACAAAAAAATTGTGCTCTTGATAAAAATGAGCCCGAGCCGCGTGGACTCCCCGGCTTGGCCCATAGTCGGGCAGGCTCTCGTGATATATTGCATAGTATGTATGTTGGTTTCCTTATTTTTTTAATATTTTAGAAAAGTTTGTTATGTTAGTTGTTTTTATTTTTATTATTTTTTTCTTGGTACTAACATCAATGTGGTTTATCTTTGTCATAAGTCGTACACATGTAACATATAAGTGATAATATCACATTAAAAACATGTGGAATGAATGTACATGTGTTGGTAATCATAAATATTCTAACAATCCAAATTATATGGTTTTTAATTAATTAAAGATCGAATTCCATGTATAAATAAATTTGAAATTTGGGGCAGAGGTTCAGTTGTGGCCTTAGGTGCTGTTTGTTTTTTCTGCAGGAAAATGTCTGCAGTCTGCGAACCACATCTGCAGACATCTGCAGGAGAAGAGGTGGACCAAAGGTCTGCAGTCTGTAAGAAGAAGACTGTTTGTTTGTTAATGTCTGCAGGCTGCTGAAATAAACTGAAATTTAAATAAATTGATTTTTACAGCAGTCTGGTGGTAGACGGCGGTGGTGGATAGTGGTGGACGGTGGTGGTGGTGGTGGACCGTGGTTGTTGGTGGTGATGGACTGTGGTGGTGGTAGACGGTGGTGGTGGTGGTGGTGGTGGTGGTGGGTGGTGGGTGATGGTGGTGGACCCTGGTGGTGGACCATGGTGGTGGTGGACGGTGGTGGTGGTGGGTGGTGGGTGGTGGGTGGCGGCGGTGGTGGACCGTGGTGGTGGTGGTGGAAGTTGGTGGACGGTGGTTGGTGGTGGTGGTGGACGGTGGTTGGTGGTGGTGGTGGACCGTGGTGGTGGTGGTGGGTGGTGGTGGGTGAGGAGAAGAGAAGTGGAGAAAACCTTTGAAGACCGTAGAAGACTTTGGAACAAGTCTGCACCAAGAAGAGGTCAGGAAGACCTTTTTGAGTGAAAGATCTTTCAAAAAAACAAACAATCTGCAAACCCCAAATGTCTGCGCGCGTCTGCGTGGTGCAGACAAAAGAGATCAGAAGTGCTTTTGAGCAAAAAACAAACATCACCTTAGGCTATCCTGCCCCTTCCCGTTTTCAAGCTCCGCCAGTATTTGAAATTTTTAATTACAAAAAGTTTGAATTATTTACCTATCATTTATTATTTTCATAAGTTATATTAACATTCATGAAATGTATGGGTGGAAAAAAAAATCAAAATTAGCAAATTTACTCTATGTCTTTTTATATCCATCTTAATGATTATGTAAATTACAACATTAATCATCTTTAATAATGTAACAAATAGATATAACATCATACTAATTGTTTATGGAGTATTCGATCCATGTTCCTTTTATAAATCCTTGTTTTTTATTTAGATAGGCAAATATCTCACTAGTGGGGCGTCTGCATGATACGACGGGGAACACAACCCTTAAAAATTGAGTCGAGCTAAGGCTAGCTTAAGCTTGACTTGCACCTCATACCGAGTTGGCTTGGGTTGACTCTAATTTAAAATCAAGCTGGAATCTTAAACTTGAGCTCGGCTTGATCAAAAATCGAGTTGGCTTGCTTAACTTGATTAGGTTAGACTTCGCAACTAATATATCATGAGGGTCAAACATATAAGTTATTCTTGTCAAAAGGCTAAAAATTAAGTTTACTTAGTTAGCCAAAGGACCAAGTATGTATATTACACAATTTATTAACTCTTGTAAGGGCTTATGCCAATGGACTCTTCCACAGGAAATCGATACCCATCTTTTAATCTCTATCAATGTTTTGCTTCAAACATAAGTTAATAATTCTGTCAAAAACAAATAATGAACTCTGATGTCTACATTTTTGTTTAACGAAGAAGAAGCTGAGCCAATTTGGTTGAATGCATGTTTATGTTTGCGTGAGATCCAGCCCGATGTTCAAATTGTCCTACCCATGTCGTACGTTGCCCAATGTGGGTTGAGTTACTTCTTGAGCCATCACCCGCAAGGCAACCACTACTTATGCTTATTATAATATATCTAATCACGTATTATAGTTTATGAGTTGTAAAAAATGATGAAGATTATAAAACAGTTATAAGATATACGAATTAACAATTTATGAAAAATTTAAGATTAATTACAGAGTTATAGTTGCTTAAACTATGTTAATAAGATGTACTATTGTTATATATATAGTAAAATTTGTGGACTTTCTAAACGTTTCTTTATATAAATAAAATATGAAATTTATTTGGTAATATAAACCTAGATACATATATAGCATTTACATAGATTTACTCTCATGTCATTTTATATCCATCTTAAAAATGATGTGAAATTACAACATTAATCATGTTCATCCTTAGTAACATATAGAGATAACATCATGATAATTGTTTATGGAGTATTCAATCCATGTTCCTTTTATAAATCCTTGTTTTTTATTTAGATAGGCAAATACCTCATAAGCATTGATAGCGTCCAAATCAGTTGGTTAGAAAAAAAAAATCGAAACTTAAGTATGATGGATAAATCTCAATCTTTGTAATTTAGCCGAATCTCACATTTCTATACGTTTACTCTAAATTTTGTTAAACCTATTGTATCTCATTCTCTATATCTCTGTCTTTAGCTACTTCACTCACATTCATTTATTTTATGACATGCTCATTATAAACATTTATAGACCATTTTTTTTTCTTAGTTACTCATAAACATTTATAGAGATAATGAATAGTCATTATTCGAAAAACTGTAAATTTTGAATATGAAGATGGGGATTCTGATAGAAATTCAATATAGAATAAATTTTCCAATTTTAGAGATGTAGACACAAACACAAATGCTTTAAAGATCACATAGACGTTAGAAAAGTGGAAATGATACCTAAGATTGCAATCATAAAAAAAAAATCAATGTGACATTCAAATATGTTTTGCCGCTGCAATTAAACGTTCATCGCTAGCAAGTTTAAGTGCCACCTCTTCGAATCGACATTATCGACAAATTTTCTAGAAAGACCTGTTTTGTGACACGTGTCTTTGGGAATATATATTTTTGCGGCTGATGTAGCATCATAAAGTTTCGAAACAAATTTCGGCCACATGTATACCCTAAATTATAACCAGATCTTTTTATAACAAATAGTCACTTTTTCTAAATTTCCTTATTTTAATTTGTATTCAAATCACCAAACAGTCATTTGACTCTTCATGCTAAAGTCCAACCATGTAAAGGTCAAGTCATGAAAACGCATTCAAGTCCCGGTCCAGTGCCAAATTAAAATATTGCATCTAATCTGTAATCACACAGTTTAAAATTTAAATATTGCACGTAACCACCTATTAAAGCATGGACAAAAATCGGTAAATTAAAAGTATGCAATCAGGGCCGGCTGAATGGTTATAGAAACCCAAGCTAGGGCTTGGGGCCACCCAAAATATTGGGCCCCCAATTTTTAGAAAAATGATTACATATTTATTACTGACTTTAAGATGAGATATGGGAGCTAGAAATTAGGTTCAATGATTCATTATTTCCAAGTGGTTTTGGGGGAACTCAATGGATAATTGCTTATTCCAAAGATTAAAGAATAACAAACCAAAATCAAATCATGCTCAACACTTCAATATTTTTATACACTTCAATTATTTAATTACCTGCTTGATGCTTCCATCTGTTCTATTTCAAACACGTAGATTAGACCTGCTTGATGCTTTAGTCTATATTTGTTGTGCAAATCTGCTTTAAACGGGTTAGTAACACTCGTTTGCTTCAATATTGGCTTAAGCAAAAATATGTTCTTCATTGCTTTAATCAGTTGAACTTGCTTCTGTGTTCTCCATCAATTTGTTAACTGACTATTTGAATAAGGAATAAAGTGATTACTTGAAAGTTAGATACTTGATTTGTTGATTAATAATTTGATTTAGGAATAAAGTAAACAGGGGTTTATATCAAAGAAATTTTTTAAAAGGCCCCAACATTTTAGCTCGCTTTAGGCCTCCGAAAATGTTGAGCCGACCCTGTATGCAATCATAAAGTATCACTGCCCCCTTCAATAAACTTAACCCTTTGGTTGATCCATGTATATTACGTGATGGAACAACGGAAGAACGCGTTGCTTACGTCCTTAAAAGGTTTGCGATTAAAGTGTGAGATAACAAATAAAGATAGTTAAGTAACAAAGTTGGACCCGAATCATGATAGTCCTTAAAACATATAACATAATGTTACGGACCCAAGCCGAACTCGCAAGACCCAATTGGATGAGCCCATCAGGCGTTAATGAAGTAGAAGGCCCATGCACCATGTTGGGTTATGTTCCTGGTCTACTCCACGTTGCTTGCACAACTTTTCTTCATGCATGTTTAGTTATTTTAAGTAGCTTGTTGCCCGCCTACCTACCATCCTTATGTAATTTACCCCTTTTTTGTCAATGGAATTTCGCATTATTAAAAAAAAAAAATCTATATTTCAATGATAATACAAACCAATATATTTTGTTCTTTTAAGTAGTTATTTTATCTTTCAAGTCATGGGTTACCATGAACTTATTAGTGGGTAGTTTCCCTTTTAATTAGTAGTAGTTGGTTTCACATGTAAGGCTATATAATAGCCATTTAATTTTCATTGAAAGGCATGAATGAAAAATTATGAAAAGAGAGTTATCTCAAATCTAGTATTCCGCTTATTTTTTTTTGAGGTTTACCCACTCTAAGGGTTATTTATCTAAGTTATACACATCAAGTGGTATCAGAGCAGCCTTGATCCCTCTACGGGCCTATGGATGCTCAAACTCTATCCAAAACCGAGTTCCATCAATGGAAGGAATCCTTTGCGAGACTCGAGTCCCGGTTTGAAGCCGTGTTCACCGAGCTTCGGTCAATCAGGTCTGCGTTTGAAGCTCGTCCCACCTTTACATCTCCACCACCAATGACCGCTCCCACGCCGCCACTGATTTCCGCCACAACACCACCTGCCTCACCACCAAAAACAACCTCGATAGCACCATCAAAACCCACACCATCAACACCTAACTTCCCCACACCTTCACTGCCTAACTCGCCACCACCGATAGAAGTTGTAGCCGAGGAGCGCGAATGGCGTCCACCATGGCACACAATTAAAACTGCCCCGAATGCCACCGAGAGAACCGAGTGGCGGCCACCGTGGAGCATGTTGTTCGAAACTATCCCGGCGTTCGCCTTGAGGACAAGGCAAATTCGAGTGGGGTGGATTGTTACGGACCCAAGCCAAACTCGCAAGACCCAATTGGATGAGCCCATCAGGCGTTAATGAAGTAGAAGGCCCATGCACCATGTTGGGTTATGTTCCTGGTCTACTCCAGGTTGCTTGCACAACTTTTCTTCATGCATGTTTAGTTATTTTAAGTAGTTATTTTATCTTTCAAGTCATGGGTTACCATGAACTTATTAGTGGGTAGTTTCCCTTTTAATTAGCAGTAGTTGGTTTCACATGTAAGGCTATATATTAGCCATTTAATTTTCATTGAAAGGCATGAATGAAAAATTATGAAAAGAGAGTTATCTCAAATCTAGTATTCCCCCTATTTTCTTTGAGGTTTACCCACCCTAAGGATTATTTATCTAAATGATACACATCACATAATTGTCTTGAAGCAAGCATTTAGAAAGCGGGGTATAGGACTATAGGACTTCATTATAAACAGAGAACAGTGAGAACAAATGGTGATATATTTCAAACAGTGATGATTTCAATTAGAGCAAACATACATCATTCGTAACGAGCCTCGCTTGCGGTGTGCATATATAATGTATATATGTGTGGCCCTGAGGGAGGGGGCGCAAAAGTAAAATTGCACTAATTTTAACGTTATTTTACTAAAAGACAATGTGGTGGTACTATTGAGTTGGGCTTGTCCCGATTGCTAAGTGTTATGTGTCTTACGTAATATTGAGTCGGGGTCTCACCGGAAGCAGATCTCCATTCCTATGGGGTAGAGGTAAAGTTGTCTACATTTTACCCTCCTCATATCTTTACTTTAACTTTGCTATTGATAGTATTAATTGATAGATGATGACGAAACATCATTCATAAAGTGGTGACCACATACCGTAGGCGAAGAAATCAGTTCAAAATAAGAAGACTTTAATACACATCCAAAGAATAACAAATTTTGTAAACTTGATATGATAAGTACTAATGCAACAAACATTAACATTAGATGGACGTAGGCCTGTAAACGAACCGAACGTTCATGAACTGTTTGTGAACTGTTCGGCGGGAAGTTCGTTTATGTTCGTTTATTTAAATAAATGAACAAACACGAACACAATTTTTTGTTCGTTTAATTAAACGAACAAACATGAACACAAATTTTGTTCGTTCATTTATGTTCATGAACGTTCGTTTATATTCGTTCATTAATGTTCGTTACAAAAGTGAGAACAAAAAGGAAGAAATCTCAATCCTTTATTCATTTGATCAAGGTTGTGGATGGGTGTGCCAGTTTTGTAATTAGTTTTACAATTTAACGCTTCTTTTTAATGAAACAATGATCATTTAGGGATTTTGGTGTGGGATGAGAAGGATTGAAACTAACCATTACATAGTCTTCATTCATTCCGACGAGTGATTTGTAGTGTATTTGCGTGGTTTGAGGTCTCAGGTCCGAAACCGGTTTGAAACATGGGTTTTTTTTTACAAACACATAATAAGTCACAACATGGCTTGGTGGTAGAGTGGTTTAAGGCGCGCTTTGAAAACAAACTAGTTAATAGTAAACCTAAGGTTGGCGCAACAATTGCAATGCCTCGACGTGGCCGAAAATGTTGTCGTATCGAGCCTCATAGTCCACATGAGTGAACTCGATAGCCAACTCTTGGTCGAAGTCCGGATCCTCCCTCAACGTGTTCACGTACAGGGTGGTCCAACAATCACACTTTATGTTGAGATCGGCCCACTTCCGCTGCAGGCTCTCGATGGTCCGGTCGTTGGTGCCGACGTGTTGGTTGAAGTCAGCTAACATGCTGTCCCAGAACCCTTCCAGGTGAGAGCCCGAGCCCGAGGCCCTCAAGCATTGTTGTAGAACCGAGTCGTTTGTGGTGTCTTTGTTGCACACTACCAACGCCATCTCTTCTTCCTCGGTCCAGCGACTCATCTTTGTGTGTGTTTGTTTGTTTATACTGTGGTAAATGTGAGTTTTAACCCCACGGTTTGTTGTGTTTATATACAATTTTTTAACTGTTCATTGTATTCAATTTACTGACCGTATGGTGGAACGGTTTCATTGTATTTAATTCGATTGACGGTTTCCAAAGTTAAAAATTGAATTTACTGACCGTTTGGTGGTGGGATGGTTGTAATAGTGTGAATAATTAGTATTAACCTTTAAACGTGTGAAATTAGAAAAAAAAATAAAAGTTTAGTCAAATTAAAATAAATAAATAAATAAATAAATAAAAGAATCAGTGGAGTGTGCCTCCAAAAAATTGTTTCAGTGAAGTATATCAGTGAAGTGATGTGGCAGTGCAAGATTTTAACTAATCAAACTTTTTTGAGTTAACTGATTTTAACCCATCCTGCACTGCCACATCACTTCACTGATTTACTTCACTGAAACACTTTTTCGGAAGTAGCACTTCACTGATTCTTTTATGTATTTTCATTTAAATATCTAAACTTTTTTTGTTTTTTAAATTTCACACGGTTTAAATTTTTAAGCTGGTTAATAAATAATTAATTTCATACTATTACAACCGTCCCACCAAACGGTCAGCAAAATTAAATTGTGAATTCTTGGAAACCGTTGATTGAATTGAATTGAATTCACCTAAATGATCAGTAAAATTTAATTTTAACAGTGCAACCGTTCCAAATTTTGTATATAAATAGATCAAATCGTGGGGTTAAAACTCACACTTTACCACGGTTTAAAAAAAAATATCCACAAAGATAAATCCCTGGACCGAGGAACAAGAGATAACGTTCGTGGTGTGTTACAAAGACGCCACAAACGACTCGGCTATACAACAACTCCCGAGGGACTCGGGCTCGGCCTACCCCTGGTGGAGTTCTGGGCCCGCGTGTTGAGCGACTTCAGCCAACATATTGGCATCAACGACAGGACCCTCGCAGACATCCAGCTGAAGTGGGCTGATCTCAACATTACTGTGAGAGCTGGACCACCCTCTACGAGCGCACGATGAGGGACGATCCGGAACTCGATCACGAGTTGGCTATCGAGTTCACTCATGTGGACTATGTGACTCGATAAGGCAACATTTTCGACCATGTCGAGGCATGACAATTGTTGCGACAGCCTTAAGTTTATTTTTCTTTGTTTTAATGTATTTTTATTTTATGTTTAATATTAATATGTTTTAATGAAATGTTCTTATTTATATTTTTTTATTTAATTAGATTTTAATGTATTTTTATACTTTAAAACAAACGGTTAAAATAATATTAAACAAACGGTTAACATAATTAAACAACATAAACAAACGGTTAAAATTATTATTTTAAATTAAAAAAAAGAAACACTTTACCCGCCCATTAGAAGGAACCAGGAAACATTTCACAGAACTACTACTAGTACTGGTGACGACGGTGTTACCGTACTAATAGTGGAGTACCCGTAACCATTTTTTGTGACGCCCGTCCCCCTAAAATGTCGTCCAACAGCGAAATTTTTACTTGACTAACACCTGTCATCTTGTGGTTTGGTGTGATGTGAACCTACAGTACCTCTGGATTTTTCGAGGCCGTCTAAGGAGGTTCGTGTGGGCTGGTAGTGCTTAGTTGTTATCGTCCTATTGGTTGGACGATTGGTTAGTTTAGGCTTTACTACTTCACAAACTGTGCAAGTCAATATCTATTTTGCTAAAAAGTTAGTTGACATGCTTATTTTCATGACTTTTCCTATATTTCTCTGTTCATTATGAAAGCCTTCAACAAAACTCTACAACACTACAACAAATCATGAAAGGACTGCAAAAAGATTTTTGGTTTTGGAGATTACTGATTATTATTTCAATGAAAGCGGTGAACAAAACTCCAACACGTTTTCTTCAATCTTTTTGCACAAAAACAATAATACTGATCAGATCCTTCGTTAAGTTGCTCACAACACGAAAATATAAAATCCCATTGCTTATCCAAATTTTGAGGGTAAATATACTTCACGACTCAAAGGACATTTTTTAACTCATCCTAGAATCATATTTGAGGTTCCTCTTTATAGTTTCCATCTGAATTCTTTTTGTTTAATGTGAGAAAACAGTGCTTGATGTTACAATAGATTATAAGACTCGGTATTTTTATCTCTTAATCAAAATTCTAGACTGTTAAACATTTTTAATAAAAAAAAAAAATTCAATGCAGATAAAACAATAACTATGAGAACACGATAACAAATCACGGTGGAAAAGGTTTGCACAATGCAATTGTGTAACATAATTATGGTGGTCGATCAGAATTTCGTCATTAAATATGAACAAAATTATTATAATAGATACAACAAAATGTAAAATTCAGTGTATTTGTAATATCTCCTGATGGTGTTTTAAATGTGTTACTTATATCATTCTATTTTCAAATGTCATATAGAGTAACTATTCGACAATTCTTTGAAGGTAACTTTTATTTATATTTCATAGATTGGTTTGCTAAATTATTCTCTCTCTAAATGCGTCAATAATATAATAAAAATTAAAATAATAGATATATCTATATATATATATAAAACAAAGGTGTTTTGCTGACGTGGCGTCCATTGGTTGATTCAACCCCCTCTTGAAATCGCCACGTGGCATCTTAATTTAAAGGTTTTGATGTTTTTAATTTTTTTGTTTTTTTAACTAATTAAAAAAATACAAAATTGAAACCCATTCTTATCACATAACCTTATCTCCTGTCTCATTATTCTCTCTTTTCGTTCTTCTTTTTCTCCTCCCAAAACCCTAAAAAACAACCCTAACCTAATACTCTCTCATCAGAAAGAAAAACAAGTCGACCGTCATCATCATCATCACACCTGCAAATCATAAATAATAATATTATTCTAAACCCCTCTCTCTTCTTCTCCTCTCAAACCCTCAACCATCATCATCATCATCATCACACCTGCAAATCATCCATTAAACCTCAATCAACGTACCGATCTAACCACATACTTCATCAATTCTTCATATACGTTCGTATGTGATCCTAATCGTGTTTTTTTTTTTTTTGGTTTCAGATGGTGTCTGACGCTAGCAAGAAGAAGGCTCTACAGAAAAAGGCGGCCGCCGCCTTCATTAAGCAAGCATCACCTATTTAAACCCC
Source organism: Ambrosia artemisiifolia (assembly GCA_032199755.1). Taxonomy (NCBI): domain Eukaryota; kingdom Viridiplantae; phylum Streptophyta; class Magnoliopsida; order Asterales; family Asteraceae; genus Ambrosia; species Ambrosia artemisiifolia. The sequence goes on from CM063513.1 coordinate 28,760,082, forward strand.
TCTTTAAACCCCTTATTCTCCATTCATTCCTTCTGCCTCTCTTCTCCTCACACAAACACCCTTTCAATCTCTTTTCTTTTTATAAACCATCAATGGAATTTTGGGGTAAGATTATTATTATTATTATTATTATTATTATTATTATTATTATTATTATAAAACAATCGATTAATTAATTTGAAATCTGTTTGTGTTTTCAGGTGTTGAGGTTAAACCTAATGAAACCCTTAAGGTTGAAGTTGACGACTTCAAGCTTCTTCATATCTCTCAGGTAACAATTTATTAATTAATTTGAAATCTGGCATGTTAATTTAAAGGTGTTTTATATATATATATATATATATATATATATAGATTTTATCGTACCAGATATTGAATAAGTAGCTTATAATCCCTGTGTTTGATAGTAGGGTTCGTTCTACAGACGTCAGATCTGTAAGTTGTGTTATATTGGGATGTTTGTTTAGTGTTTGGTTGTCGAAGGCGCACTCGAGGCGCAAAGGGTGAGCCTTAGTTAGGTCTAAGTGCGAGGCGCTTAAGCATTAAACAATGAGGGCTTTTTAAGGCGGGGCGTATAGTATAGAAGAAATAATATACAACTTTTAGGGGTTTAAGACATGCTTTAGGCTTATTTAGAGGTAGCTTAGGTTGATTACAATAGGTTTACTTCATGTTATTGGGTTAAGATTATCTAGCTGTAGATTACTAGGCTTAAAATTGGGTTGGAAGTTGTGTTGTGAGCTGTGAGTTATGACTGTGATAGTATATTAGTTGAAATAAAAGAAAAGGTTGTGGGATGTGTGATGATTCTTTTAATATTTTGAGACGCTTCATATAATATGTCATGTATCCTTTATCGATTCGGCTAGGTTTTTAGTGTTTCTTCATGTTGAAGTATTAGGTGTTAGCATTGGATTTATAGGCTGTTTTAGGTTAGGTATTGAATATTGATATTAGAGTTATGCATTTATTTACACTTTATGATAGGTGTAAGAGTTATACATTATTTTAGGTTGGTATTCGCATTACAGGTATAGATGGTAATGGGATTTAATGGTACCGTATTAGCTTAAGTAATTGCTAAAATACTTAATGGATATGATACTGTAATGGTCATGGTTGACTGTCGAATAGTTACTTGATGATTGTTATTGTAGGTATGCCATTGTTATTGATGTAGGCTTTGGTGACCGATGGTTGGTGGTGCTGAGGAATTGTAACTTGCGCCACATTTGCTTCATGGTTCAGGTCAGTGAACGCAAATGAGAATTATTGATCCGTATTATTAAATCATATTAAATTTTTCAACCCCGGGACCTTCCCGGGGTGATCGGCTAGTTGTATATAATTGTCGACTAGTAATAAATCCTCGCATAGTCGCATTGAGCACCTAAATATGTGAACTTAATGCTTTATAATAGATATAATGGACGTGTAAAACATTTAAAACACCATTAGATGATATTCCAAATACACTGAATTTTAAATTTTGTAATCTATGCACTACAATAAATTTGTTTATAGTTAGTGACTATAACTCATAGCAACATGTACCGCCATGCTCACAATTGCATTGCACAATCCTTCTCTACATTGACAAGTGTTCTATCCTCATATTGTGTTTATCATTGTTTTTATAAAGATTAAAAATGATCAACAAGCGTCGGCAAATACCATTTCTATACACTTGGAAATTATACTATATACCATATAATGATCATATAAGAGAACCCAAGGATAAACATCTAAGAATACTAGGTCCTGAATATCACAATAAACTGTTCTTACATATGAACCAAAACATACGTGAGGATAACCTACTTTTGAAGAGGAACCCTAACATGATGTTAGAAATGTGGTGAAATAAAGTCACTTAAAACTTTTTTACATGCTTGGTTTGCTGAGCACCTTGATAGAATATCTTTTTTTAAACATTATCTATTATATATATATTGGTTTAAGACTTAACACTTAGATAATTTCTTTGTTAAAAAAAACATATATATGTTTTTGTTTAATTTCATTATTTAACACCCCAACCCGATAATATATAACACAATAAAGCCTAATATTTAAATGTATAACAAGAATGGTTAAGAATCCTTACAATCAAATTTATAGCTCTAGGTGACGTAAGGTGGCAGAAATGTTTGGTGATGTATTGAGGTTGGCTGCCTCAAGAAAAGAATGAGAAGGAGAAAGAAATGTCGATAGGACAAGATAGATGAGTAGGGATGAGATGAGACGGCTTGCTATATATAGTGGTGAGAGACTGAAAGTAGCCTGTTACAAAATAAGCAAGCCAATGATCTATAGATCAGGTGCGGAAAGACGTGAGTTCTCCTTAGGAGACTAAGGTTTGATCCTCATTCGCATCAAATAGTGAGATAATGGTGCGCAATGATAGTGAGTAACTCATCAAGGGGGTTTGATCCTGAGCGTCACCCCCGTTTTCATCCGAGTGTTACTTTAGCGAGACAACTCGTGTGGAGGCAGTACAGTTTCTGGGGGAACATCACCAAGGATGACAAGCCGGCCCGGATCCGATAGAAACGGAGTTCGGCCAGCCTTGACGGGGTGACGACTTCGATCAGTATCGTGACAATAGGTCACTCATAAGAAAGTGAATTTCTGAAAGTCACCGTTAAAAAAAAGGAAATAAACAAAATGTCGATGTTCTTTGATTGCAAAACAGTTTTAATTGAAATCCCTTTTTAATCAAACTACCTTTTATATTTGATTATTCTAATATTGTAATTCTAAGTTTCACACCAACATTAATTTGTCATACGTTAATTATTTTAATTTTAATTATAAGAGTTTCACATCAACATTAATTTGTCATATTTATTTGCATTTAAAACAGTTTTAATTGAAACCCCTTTTTAATCAAACTCCCTTTTATATATATTTTTTTTGAAAGGGCAACTAAACAATACCGGGTACTTCGTATGCGACCCCCGAGTGTAGGGGTGAGCAAAGGTCCAAACCCGACCCGACCCGACCCGAAACCCGATTTATATAAAAATGCAGAACCGAAATCAAACCCTAATGTTATGTTCGGTCTTCGGTCCGGTCACTGTCGGTTCCCTCGGTACAAGAATCAAGACCCGAACCCGAATATTAATTGAAAGAAACCATCGATTTGATTCAATTAAGTTGTTTGCTAAGTTGTTTGCTAAGGAGTATGTGAGCTTAACTGAAAGAAACCATCGAAAGAAAGTAAGAAACCATCGAAAGAAAGTAAGAAACCCGAAGTATAGCATCAGGAACTCATCAACAAGACAACAACTCTTCAGGTAAAATTTCTTTTTGATTTTTGTAATTTTGTATGATGTATGCAGATTAGTTGTTGCTGATTTGAGTTATGAACTTATGGTAGATTGTTTGCTAATTAGATGGGTTGATTGTGCTTGATTGGTATGTATAATATGTTTGCACACCAAGTGTTCGATAGAATTCCTAAGTGAATAAGTAAAACATTTGTAAGAAAGAAATTAGAAAACCAAAAAATCATTCATAGATGTTACGTAGAATCAAAGTAAGAAACAAAAAAGAAAGTACGAAACAAAGTAAGAAACCAACATTCGAAACTCAAATTCATAAACAAACAAATTCATAAACTCAAATCCGCAATAAAAAAACACAATGTAGATACGAATAGCAAGACATAATATGAAATAAACTAGTCTCAATTAAAAACCAAAAACACAAAGCCTTCATCTTCATCTTGTCCATATCGCTACTCAACCCGCTCGCTCGTTAACATTATTTTCTGCAATATATATATATATATATATATATATATATATATATATATATATATATATATATATATAAGTTATATGATGAAACCAATACTATATTGTAAAAAGTTTATAATATTTCAATTACCAAGGCATTGCTGACTTTTTATAAGATGTTTTTGCAATGTTGCTATTCCGCATTTAGTCGGGTCAGCAAAATACACTATCGCACAGCTCTTGCATCTTGCCATTTTATTCCCGTCCGCATCACTAAACCTTTCAAACACCTCCCAAACTTCAGTCTTCGTAATTATTCTACGATCCATCTAAGTTTGTAAATAAAATTAACAAACTAAATAGATATTAGGAATTTTTGTAATATGTAAAGACTGTTTAATACATAGTGAAAATATTGATGCATGTTTAAATGATTATACAGCCCTCTTGTTCCTGCAGATCGACACACAGCAGCGTATAAGGTTGAAGTTTAGGTCATAGGGAATTAAAGGGTTTATATTAAGAATGTTTAATGTAGTTTTGGCGATTCTTTTGGATCGCCTAAACTAATATAGTTTAGGCGATTCTTTTGGATCGCCTAAACTAATAAGTTTCATTTTAGGGCCTAACTAGGCATTAAGTACACTTCTTCCTTGATTTAGCAACTAATAACTTAGTGTCTTAGTTAGGAGCTGATATGCGAGAATAAAGCTGAACTAATATTGAGATTTGGGAACTGATATGGCGATATGATCCTACCCTTAGAGTCAAAAGAGATGGCATGATGACTATAACTCTGATATGTATATTATGTCTGATATGAATATTATTTCCAGACTCATCATGATCAATTACAACAAATAAATGAATTAATATCGAAAATATATATGCAACTTTGTCTAATAATCTGCACAGTTTCATTGTGCAGCCCTGCACAGCTGACAGATTGAATGTTATTGGTGATATATATATATATATATACATATATATATATATATAATATATGCTATATGTTTAATAATATACAAGAAACAAGGTTACCGGGTAAACTGAAAGAAGTTTTTCTGATTTGCAGGTTCTGAACTTTCTGATTACAGGATGCACTTGCAGGTTGCAGAATGCAGATCGTCCAGACGACTCCAGATTTTAAAATAGGTCAAATAAGGTTTTAAATATGTTTATAATAAGGCTTGTGGTCCATTGTAAGCATTTAGATAGGCCCATGAATACTAAAATACAGCAGGTTTGTTTAAAGTTTGTGTTTTTTTTCGGTCCACCGGTTTTTCCAGGTTTCAATACGGTTTCGGACCGACCCGACCCGAGAACCGGGTGGATCAGAATTACTGGACCGATTCAAGAACCTAATTAGCAGACCCGGTTCGGTTTTATAGTATTTTAGGGTCGGTCTTCGGTTTTTTTTCGGTCCGGTCCGTTTTTGCTCACCCCTACCCGAGTGGTAAAGACAGGGGTACAGCTCGGCCCACCCCGGACGCACGAAGCCCCTAGCCCGCCCGACAGCCCGCTTCCAGGGAAAACCCGACCCACATACCCGCCCAAAGGCATGACAGTAGTGAACCGGTAAAACCTGGCGAGATCGGGACTCGAACTCATGACCATAGGCCATGAGTCATCCATCATTTCTCATTATGTCTTTCGTGGGAATCGAACCTGAGACCTCCAAGAGAGATCCCTGATCCATTCACCAACTGAGATACCCGTGAAGGACTCCCTTTTATATTTGATTATTATAATTCTAAGAGTTTCACACCAACATTAATTTTTGTCATACGTTGATAATTAATATAATTAATTATCATTGTTTTCTTATTTAACCACTAACTAAATACTACCTGAACTATCAATTGGTTAGTACTGCTAAATGGCTAGGTCAATAGGCAACCCAAGTCTATCAGTTCGGAGAAAAATTCGACGTCTAAAAGTCCACTGTGATAAAACCCATCTGGATCTGATTCAAACTTGAAACCAAAGGGCCTCAATATATTATTATATCGTTAATCTTTAAAATCATCTTCAATTAAATTTATACAATTCACGCTTGACTTTAAAGTAACTTTCAAAATACTAAGTGTAATAAGTGTAATAAGTGACTAAGCCTTTAGAAGTTGATGAACGACTGCGTCACAATGCAGACTTTTGGGACTTTACTATGGAACCTGTTTGTTTAGATTCATGTGACAATACATAGGGGCTGCGTTGGGGAGTATCGTACTGGCTTAGTGACGGACCGAAGGAGTTGTGTCGGGGGTCATCGTACTGGCTCAGTGATGGAACGAAGGAGCTGTGTCGAGGGGCATCGTACTTGAATTGTAAATAATAATAATAATAATAATAAAATAATAATAATCATGTGGGGAACACGACACCTGGTGTTTTCCGATAATGCAAAGGAGTAGTCTCTCGCACCGTCAGGTTTATCTTTTTCTTGTTTCTTCCTCCTTTGTTTTTTAACCTTCAATGTTGGTTGGCCACAAGTATTTTGATATTGTACAATTAGGGTCTTTTTGTTACTTTTTAGTGGGTTCAACACCGACATAATTTTTTACAACATTTTTTTTTCACATATGTGGGGTTTAAGACATCATTTTCTTTTTCACTTCATTTAATTCTTCTTCCAGGTTGATATTTTCACTGGTGGTCTTTGCTGGTCTAAATTCAAGCTTCCGCCAAAATGGGTCTATTGAATTGAGCCGAATTTTGTGAACTGCTAAAAATAAAAAAAATGTCAAAATTTTAGTGGTATACACGTAATAAGTAAGTAATATGCTTAGTACGTATACCTTTATTTTGATAATTTTTGAGGCAACAAGCGCATACTAACCACAACTCGTGTAAAGTTGGCAACCACATGTTGCATCAAATGACCTCAATATTTCTAACCTATAAAACTCGTTTTCTATGAGGTTAAGAGCAGGGTGGGAAACACTGAGGCGCAGGTTGTCAAGGAAAGATAGTTGCTTGTGGCTGTTCATTGTTTTCTTGTGGCTTTCTTCAAAAGTTTTCTTTATATGCGACTCTTGTTTTACTACAACATCATCGATATACTTTACTATTCTGATCAAGTTGTTGTTCGTACTTAGAAGATATCTCTTTAAATCAGCATGTTTGCTCTCGACTCTATTGGTTGTAGTTTGGTGAAAATTTATGTTTCTACTGGACCAGCCAGACACAAATTTTTCATGATATTGATCCAACCATTGATAATACAAATAATCAAAAACATCTGAGAATATAAAATACTTAGACTTAAATTATTTTTAATACATAAGTAATCTTACTTAGTTTTATTAAATAAATAAATAATGAAAACATACGTTTCCTGGATTCTTTGACGAGTGCTTTAAACATAATGTTGACGTTATACTGGCATATTTCAGGTGTAGGAGACCCGCATAACCCAGACCATGGACATGTAAATTCCTCCCAATCTTTGTGAGTAAACGATTTATCGCAGCGTTTTGTTAGCGTTTGGGAAAACTTTATCACATGCGTTCATAAGCGCCTGGTCTCTGTCAGTTAAAATATCATGCAGCTCCATACACTATTCCAACTTTATCACAGCCATATGAAGTTTTCTTCACGTTCCCTTGAAACAACGACACTAGTAGCACAAAATGACTGGTTTGTCGATGTTATACCGACAACTTGCACTAACGGTAAACGGTACATGTTGGTCTTGTAGGTTGCGCCGATCAACAAAACATGCGTGAACGCACGCCATATTTTAAAAGATAACGAATGTACAAAAAATGTCCTCTAGCGCATTTGTTGAAAGATCCTCCCGAATGTAGTACGTGTAGTTTTTAGAAACAGTTTCTGCATGGGTGATCCACCGTGTTGTTTTCCAACATTAGTATTCTGAATAGCATTGTGTATGTCTTTCAAAAATAACATGCACTCCGAGTACCGTCTCTTTACGGTTTTCCAGATTTTATGCGCCTCTATGTCCCGCGCTAACAACTCCTCCACCAATTTAAATTCGTTAGGAGAAAGTCTTCTTGCATACACGTGGCCTTCTAGATATTCGTCAGGAACGTGGTTATGTTCGGCGTTCCTTACACCTATCCTCCAAGCGTCATGCTTCCCGTCATAGAACCCGAGCCCTTGAACAAGGCAACCAATTTTTTGGCCGTCTGTTCTCCTCTGTGTGGCTATACTCTTGTGCTAGCCGCTGCGGTTACATACTAGCCAAACCTTCACGTCCAAATCATTAACTTTTTTGGATCGCCGGGTCCCAATGACGTAACCTTTATCTTTTTCCCTTTTCTTAACCGACGTAACCGACTCTTTTCGTGACATAAAATCCTAGTCAGTGTCATACGAAACTAAGATGTTACGTGGTTGCTCATCTGAAACATGCGAGTAGTGTAGTTGCTCTTCTAAATCTTGCGGGTTATGTGGTTGCTCGTACGAAGGTATTGCGGTACGTACACATATTCACCACCGTGTGTGACACTCGTCAATAACCAAGGTCAAGATACGTACACGCCTTACTTAACTACGTCATTTCATGTGCATATTAGACATTTTTAGCATTCGTTATACCATCCCGAGCCTAGCAAAGCCCGAACTATTGCAGAAACTCAATATGTTATCCGTTTACACATACAACACCCGATTAATCGATGACAATTGGCATCAAAAAATCAAGCCAATCACACGCTCAACAAAGAGCAACAGAACATCCAATTACTACGGACAAACAACATTTCATGTGACAATATCTAAGTAGGAAATTATTCAATTCCACTCAAAACCCGAACTATTCACTAGATGTTTTAGGAAATTAACACACACAAGTCATAGAACATCATCAGACATCTAATCAAGGTACAAACATATGTAAATACGAATTACAATCATCAACAACATATGTTTATGGACCCATAACACATTATAACTAATATATGTTCATGTCATTTTCTGATAAACGTATGTTATCATCAAGATTAGAATGAAATTATGTGTGTTATCATATAAGAAGTCGATTATAATCCAAGACAAACTAGTGATCTTTCCCAAAGCACAATACATACACATATATGTGTATACAATGACTAGACATACACATAATCAAACAAGACAAAAATCAACACTATAACACACATGTTTATTATGTATATATGTACACGGCTCACACAAGGGAAATAAAAAACAAACACAAATAGCCCTATACCTAAGCCTATATATATATATATGTATGTATGTATGTATGTATGTATGTACATGATGCGCCATCATTTACACATAATATGGCAAAATTGCGCTTAAATTGATCATTAAAGCTACTTAATCGTTCCTATTTGTGTTTCTTAGGAAACTGGAGCTCCTATCGAAAATAGGTGATTTCGGGTAAAAACAGCTAAAAATAGAGATTCCTGGAAATACGAGACACGAAGCATGTTCCAAGGTTGTGTAAAGACCTTCTCGGAGCTTAAATGATGATAAAACTAACACGGGGTTGACCAAGCACGCCCATGCTTAGTTATACGAGGGTCCCGCACGTTAGAAGATAAAGCAGCCAACTTGGGGAACAAGGAAACATGGTTTGTCAACTTCGGGACCTGGAGGACAGACAAGACATATTTTGCAGCAATAGGACGTACGTGGGGCAGGTGCACGGCCGTGCACCACTATCAAGCATGCATGTGCTTGACCTGGCAGCTCTATAAATAGCAAGCCCAACTTAATCATTATTTGTTCCTTCTTGTGCCTTGTAGTGCCATCTTGGGTCGATGTCCAAGCTTCTTGCAAAGTTCTTGGGGTCTTATGGGAGGCCTTAGGAGTTAGGGCCATCCTAACACCTCTCCAAGATTAGGATCCATCCTACCTTGGTTTCTTGACCGAGAATGGTACCGTAGGAGTAGTTTACATGCAATAAAAGTCGAGGGTCGTGAGGATCATCTTAGATACATTGGATCAAGGATGTCGAAGGCTTGTCTATGAGTTGAAGACCTCCATGTTCTTATGTTGATTATTTTTATGGTTGTATCCATCCAGTATTCCCCAAACCTATTCGTTTTGTTAGAGTTTCTGTATTATTAGTAGTTTATTTTTAGTTATTTGGTGTGTTTATCTTCTTAACTAATACTTGTTTGTTTATATTTTCTGACAGGTTCCATTAGTGGTTAACTTAAAAAAAACCCTTAAAATCAACCTAAAACTTAACTTGTAAAACAAGCTATCATGGGATTCGGACAGCTTCTGGTAGTCCAGAGCTAGATCCAAGGCAAGGAAACCGGTAGTGAGACAGATCCTTCAGGGTTCTGTTATCCCATCCGGGATCTAAGCAATGGCTTCTGAAGTGGACCAGGCCCTGGTGACAAGTTTCTGGTTCCATACCAGATGTGTGAGTGATTTTCTTGGCAAATGGAGGATTCCCTACGGGTGCACCAGTGATATTCGGATTGCACGCCTTTAGGATTATATTCCACCTTTGTTAAGGATTTCATTCACAACTCTTGGGGTTAAGGGTTGAAATTGTTAAGTCACTTAATTACTAAACCAAACTTATATTAACTGGACGCAATACATAATTAAGTTGTCACTTTTAAAGGGTAGGGACTCACAATGTGATTGAGTTCGGGCTGTGTCTGACCAGTTCGAGTTGGGTACAACTTAGGTCAGATCTAGGACGGGTTCATTTCGGGTTTGTCTGGTCTCGATTGTAGCTGGGTTGTTTGGTGATGGTGGCCGAGGACGGCTGTGGTGGTTCTGAGTACAGATTCGGGTGGTGGTTGGTAGTGACGGTTGTAAAGGGTGGTGTTAGAACCCGATCTGTGATGTTCGGATCAGGTCTGCTCAACCGAGTCAACCGTCACGATGGTCAAACCAGGTCATCGCGGTCAGTTCTGCTCAAACTCAGTCGACAATACGGTCAACATCGGTCAAACAGCTTGGTTCCGGTTAATCACATGGATCGAGACGCACATATGATTTTGGTATAATTAGAGTTCACATTTATTTTGCGTTATATTTAGAAAGGTTTACATGAATATAAAATAGTGTAAACTCGCGACGAACCGTATACGAAAATAAACAATAAACTTTTATATTAAAAGCGTGACTTCGTGTTATATTATCGGGCTAATTTGTTGCACTATATGTTTATATATTGTTATATATCTATATAAGTATAATTTATATAAAGTGTCGAAACGTACAAGTCTCGTTGATTTGGAATTGCGGATAAATGGAGTGTCGTCGTGTGTTGGAATTGATTTTTGGGAAATTTGTAGACAACTTGAGTTGTTTGGTTTATACAAAAACATAGGAAACTCTGCCAAAATTTTTATAAGATCCGAAGCGCAATGAATATGACATTGTTGTGCGTTTATAAATAACTTCTCCTTTCAAGTGTTTGACAAGAGTAATTTTATACAAAATCGCGACGTTTTGACGAAGATTATTTGTAACAATAATAGTCGATCCCGGAGAATAATTACAAAACAAATATATAGTCTTTGTCGAGCGTCAAGTATGACGAGTTTTCGAAAGCTTTCAGTAACTAAATAATGTTTGTTGTTCGGATTCAAAATATCTAAACGTTCGATCTTACCTGGGAACCTTTTTATAAAATGCGAAGTTTTGAAATCTCTAAAATACTCGAATTTTGGGGAAGAAGTAATAAGTGTTATTAATAGGTTTAATAACTATATTTGTATTTTCCCAAAGAGTATTTTCTAAAGTAATTATACAAGACAATTACGTCTATACGACTAACGAGGAGAGACACGGCTCAAGATAAGTTATGCGTTTCGTAGTATTAGTCCAATGTGGGTTACACGCGAATAGTAATAAGTGCGCAACTTGGGTACTAGGTTGTGTGTAACGCCTAATTAAGATAAGTCACGATCAGTTCGTCGAGTGCAACACTTAAAGACTCGGGTTTGTACACATGAGTCTAGATAGTTAGATAAACTATCTTTTAACCGGAAAATAAGCTAGGCTTTTATGTGATAGACTGTTAAGGTGTCCTTTGTTTGTAATTAGGGCACAAGGAAGTCGGTCAAGGCTTCGGTCTTTGTTTGCTAGCTAAGCAAGGAAATTAAAGTGAGTTTCACGGCCCCTTTTTTAACTTTTTTGTTTTGGGGGAAAGTTATGTTTGTCAAATGTTGTTACATGTCAAAATGTTTTTACATGTCAAAAGGCTTTTAAATGTTAAAATGTGCCAAGTGGCATGATGAGTACTTTGGTTTGTTGTTGTACACCACTCGGGGTGAGTACTCACTACTGTAACCATTTACTCGTGTGTTCTATGTGTGTGAAATCGAGAAGCAAAGGAATATTTGGATACTATTGGTGTTTGACAAGGCCCGCCCCTAATCTATAGCGTCGATTATGCAACTATGTATGCCAGGGGTGCACGTATTCCGAACTAAGTTGTCATTTTCCGAGAGAGACAACCACTCGCGGGGCATTGTTTGTCTTGGTTTTGTTATGGGCTTAAGGGATTGCTCGTCATAGTTTTCGTAGGAGCTAGCTACTCCTTACAATGACCACTACTTGTGTGTGTTCCGCACATGTTGTTGTTGTTAAAACGTTGTTGTTATGGAACTAAAACCTGTGAACTCACCAATATTTTTTATATTGACGTCTTTTTAAACATATCTTTCAGGTAACTAAGTGCTGAATAGGTATGAGGCTAGTACCGAGGAATATGGGATGTCTGACACTTGTCGGGGGTTTCACTTACATTTACCATTGGGTTGGGACATAGATAGATAAACCCCATGTTTGAACTTCATGTATGTTGTTTTGTGAAATGTTTATGACAAGGTACTATTTTTCGACATCTTAATCAATGATCTTTTCTAATTAAATATGGTTTGTGTTAATCTTGACCTTGATATGCTTTCGAGCGTTGCGCCACGCGGTGTACTCCCACCTAACTCAAACCCTAGGTATAAAAGGGTACACTTCTCTTCCTCCTCCTCATTTGATGTAGCCGCACCCCCCACTGTCTCTCTCTAAGAAAATCCTAGATCTCTATCTCTCTCCTCTCCTGCCCCTCTCGACTCTCCTTCTCTCCCGGTTCTCCCTCCCTTCTCCAGATTTCACTCACTCACCCCGTTTCCCCTCTGTTGTAACGGCGATCAGCCACCACCATCGTTGGTGGTGGCGGCGCGAAGTACTTAGGCTGAAAACGGGCTTTGTAGGTGACGAGTGGTGGTGTTTCTCGTGGGTTTAGATGACTAACGAGGCAAGCTACGGCTCAGGATAAGTTATATGTTTCGTAGTATTAGTCCAGTGTGGGTTACATGTGAATAGTAACAAGTGCGCAACTTGAGTACTAGGTTGTGTGTAACGCCTAATTAAGATAAGTCATGATCGGTTCGTCGAGTGTAACACTTAAAGACTCGGGTTTGTACACACGAGTCTAGATAGTTAGATAAACTATCTTTTAACCGGAAAATAAGCTAGGCTTATACGTGATAGACTGTTAAGGTTTCCATTGTTTGCAATTAGGGCACAAAGAAGTCGGTCAAGGCTTCGGGCTTTGTTTGCTAGCTAAGCAAGGAAATTAAGGTGAGTTTCACGACCCCTTTTTTACTGTTTTGTTTTGGGGGAAAGATATGTTTGTCAAATGTTGTTACGTGTCAAGATGTCTTTACATGTCAAAATGCTTTTAAATGTTAAAATGTTACAAGTGGCATGATGAGTACTTGCGTTTGTTGTTGTACACCACTCAAGGTGAGTCCTCACTAGTGTAACCATTTACTCATGTGTTGTGTGTGTGTGAAATCGAGAACCGAAGGAACATTTGGATAGTACTATTGGTTCTTGACAAAGCCCACCCTAATCGATAGCGTCGATTATGCAACTTTGTATGCCACGGGTGCACGTATTCTGAACTAAGTTGTCATTTTCCGAGATAGACAACTATTCGCGGGGCATTGCTTGTCTGGGTTTGGTTATGGGGTTAACGGATTGCTCGTCATAGTTTTTATAGGATCTAGCTACTCCTTACAATGGCCACTACTTGTGTTTGTTGCGCACATGTTGTTAAAATGTTGTTGTTATGGAACTAAAACCAGTGAACTCACCAATACTTTATATATTGACGTCTTTTTAAACATATCTTTTTAGGTAACTAAGTGCTGAATAGATATGAGGCTTGTACGGTGGAATATGGGATGTCAGACACTTGTCGGGGGTTTTCACCTACATTTACCATTGGTTTGGGACATAGACGGAAAAACCCCATGTTTGAACTTCATGTATGTTGTCTTGTGAAATGTTTAGGACAAGGTACTCTTTTTCGACATTTTAATAAATGATCTTTTCTAATTAATACGGTTTGTGTTAATCTTGACTTTGATATGCTTTCGAACGTTGCGCCACGTGTTTCTACCATTAGCGTGGTGTGACAACTTTTGACTTGTCAAACCCACTCCTCTTCTTCCCCAACACACGCACACCGTCGCAAACCCCTTGAAACCTCCAATTTCCACCATTTTTCTTCATTTTGGGCTTGAATCTTTATCATACGGTATGTATAATACCTCTTTAACAACTTTTATGTATTCTTAGGTCTAGATCTGTCAAGATTCTTTAGTTTTTTAGTAGAACCATTTCTTGAAGAAAACCTTAGATTTCTGGACTTTTTAGCCCAAATCTGAGCATGAAAGTTTAGGAAAATGATTAGGGTGGTGCTAGAAACGTAATGGGGTAAAATGTTTAGAGAATTTTTTTTTAAAATTTTACGGGAATTCTGACAGGTTTGAAACCCGTCACTTCAGACAGGTGCACGGTCGTGCTCACTAGTGAGCATGAGCCTGCTCATCTGGAAGACACTGTTTGAATTTCCGACGTTGACCAGTCAAAGCACGATCGTGCTCACTAGTGAACATGGGCGTTCTTAACCTGGAAAACCACTAGAAACTTTTAAGTTTCAATTTTAAACCATTTTTGCAGTTTAAAACCAGTTTTAGGGTGTTTTAGATAAAAACCAGTTTAAACAAATGAACAGTAGTTAACCAGACTTGCTGACTAAGCCACATGGCCGTGCACACCCTTATAGACGGGCGTGCAGCCACTGGTGCCCAGAACTGTTTATTTTTCTGCATTCTATGTTTTGAGAAACTGAACCTATTCTGTTGTGTGTTTGTAGGAAAATGGCACCCAGAAAGAGACCAACACGGCGTTCACCATCACTATCCTCGGGCTCCCACCACTCACACTAGTTGGGCGACTCACCGCCCCTGGAGATGCCTCGTCACCAAGTAGCTGAGGCTGATGGACTCGTCCTAGATGAGATCCACCCATGGTTGTACTTCAACCAACATGGTGACAAGCACAACGCCCACAGGCGTTTGCTCAGGATTATGCCGAGGCAGATTGGGGATTATCAGCCCGTTGACTTTGAGGCGGTGGCCTCTATAGGATTGTCTTCACGGTTCTATAACATACTGTCTCACAAGTGGACCCGATTCTTTTAGATCATAGAGCGCACCTACACGGAGCTCACCCTAGAGTTTGTGTCTTCATTCTCTTATACTCCACCTAAATGGTTGGACGACAAGATCACCGAGCGTTGCGTCAGGCTCAGGATGGGTAGGGTATGGTATAGGCTTACGCTTGTAGAATTTGGGATTATATTGGGATTGTATAGACAAAGGGATATTTACTCACCGATCTTCACCAAGATCCTTTTTGAGTGGCCAACCGGTATGCACCCTGCTGATTTTTGGGCTCAGATCTCTGATGTTCCACATATCCCTAGGAAACATAAAAGGTCGAGCTTTAGGGATCCACTGCACAGGTGGTTGCACATGTTCATTGCTAGCACTATTGGGTCCAGGAAGGACAGTAATGGGGGGGGGGGCTTAATCCGAGGGAGGTTTTCTACCTTTACAGTATCATCGAGGGTGCACACTGCAACCTCGCACCTATCCTAACTGAGTTCTTCACCCGCTGTCGGGGTACTATTGTCGCGAGCCATATCTTTGGTGGACCTTATATCACACGCTTGGCCACCAGTCTGGGGGTACTCCATCCTCAGGCTCTGGCCAATCTGACCATTATGAGACAGGTCCGCCCACTTGACACACCAGTGATGAAGAATGTTGGGGTGGTAGAAAGGGTAGCAGCCGTTCTTAGGCTAGTTAACAATAGGAGTCGTATGTGGGATGAAGAGGCTGCTTTCGAGGAGTAGTTTGGGGAGACATATGCAGCATCAGAGGTAGGAGGAGCTGAGTCATCTGCTGTAGTAGCAGCCAGAGCTGCATCACCATGGCCATCTTCAGCAGCAGTAGGAGCCGGAGCAGGTCGACAGAGCCGCCCATGGAGGAGCATCTTCCGCACTATCATGGAAAGGCTCGACACCCTATCTGCTGAGTTTACATCATTCCAGGCAGGTTTTACCCATCACATGGCCTCATGCACAGGTTCCAGCTCCCGCTCCCGGCCAGAGTCAGGTTCCAGCAAAATGATCCACCTCACACTTCAGATCATTGATTTTCAGCAGTTTATTCTGATAATGGTTTGTTTGTGACATTTGACTTGAGACACTATTTTCTTTTTATGTTCTTTTATTTTGGATGACGTTTTTATGGTTTATCTACATGCTAGATGCATGCATGGACACATTACACCGCCAGCGCTGGTGCGCTAGTACCATCCGTAGCTGTAGTTTTATTTTACTTGTTTCCTTTATCGTATTTTATTTTTCTTTTCTAGTTATTTAGGCAGGTTGAAGACAGTTTGTTAGGACAGAGCTAACTTTTGGGCGTTCTTGCTTTGAGGATGTGGGTTTTGCCCACACATTGTGGACTCGCTGCTATCAAGGGAGTACTAGTTTCTTTTGCCTCCTTTTTCCATTTCTATACTTCAAATTTTTGCAAAATTTTAAGTGTCGGGTGGATCATTTTGCTGCTTATTTATTTATCTAGTGGGTCATATTATTGTCATCATGCACTATCTGATACCCTCTTAGCTGCTTGATACCCGTAGCATCATTCATGGTCACTTAGGGCAAATTAGTAAAGTCTATTAGACTAGTCCGAGTGGACACTACTAGGCATCTCGCCGAACGGTTCACAAAAAAAGGATAGTTGAAATATGACAGTTTTATAAATCCAAAAGTCCACTTGATATATATAAATAAAAATAGAAAAATGGGATTGCATGGCAAGTAGAAAACAACCCAAAAATTATGCTTAAAATCTATATCTTATCCTACCTGCCTGTTCATGAGAGTTTCTTGAGCCTTATCGAGCACCACACTTACACACATATGTGTGTGTATATATATATATATCATTTATTACTCGTTTCATTTGCTTGAGGGATATCTGACCTTAGTCCGACACGGTTAGAACTTGTGAGTTATACATATTCTTGTTTTAAAATCGGTAGCTAGGTAAAAATGATAGAGGCATTTAGGAATCTCCCAAATAAGACATACCCTTAGAAAACCATCTTGAGTCTTAGCCTTTCGTTTCTTCACCCAATAAAATGAGTACCAACGGTAGTCATGAGAGCAGCTTCGAGTATTTTTGTCCATCTTCGAGGGTTCGAGACAACAAGCTAGGAAAAGGTGATGCCATCATTAGAAAGGAAAGAACAACCCAAGACGAAGCCAAGAGGGAGATCTTCTACAAAAAAAAAAGTAGGAGAGAGCCTAAAATAAAAAGTGAGCCCAAATAAATAGAGAGACCCAAATATAGAGCCCGAAAGCAATAAAAGTTCTACAAAGTTAAAAGTTTGATCTTTGACCAGTGAGACCTTAAAGAGTTGGAACTCTGAACTATCTCTCTTTCCCTCTCTCTTTCTCTCTCTGCTTTGTCTACTCTCTCTCTACATTCTCTCTATGATCTCTCATCTCTCTCTTGCCCCCTCGCTTTCTCAAAATGCATCCACTTGATGGCCATCTCTTGCTTGCTTCCACTTTGCTTAACCACGACTGCCTCCAAACTTTATACAAATTATTTTTTGACAAGACTGCTGGAGAAAGAAAACTGTGGTGTAGGATGGACCAGAATCCACTCTTATGTGGAGAATCAAAGAGTGCTGCCAAGAGAAGGCCTAAACGGTATGAAAGATGTGTCAAATGTGGAAATTGGACACATAAAGGCAGGTGCAGCAAAAACATGACTCACTCACAGTTCGAGTATATAATGCTGACCCAGGAGGGCGATATTCGATACAAAGCTGAGCGCCGCGTCAGGAAAGGATGCAATATTGACTACATTGTGAGGTGCGAGATAACGATGATGAAGGGCCGAGGAATAAACACCAAGCTCCTCTCAGAAATCATCGTTGAACAGGTCGCACTCCATTACAGCCCTCCTCCTCGACTCGCTGCCTCTCGTCTATGACTGACCACCACGGTTTGGTAACTCATTCCCCTTTGCATATAGTTAAAAAATCTAGTTTATTAGTCTTAGCACCCCTACACTACAACCCTTTTGAAAGTCCTCTTGATTTACCATAGTTTTTCGATTTAGAGACGAGGACTTAATTTGCATACAAGCCTATGACTTGTGTTGACTTCGGTCCAGACTTGAGTGTTCACCCCCAAAACTCACCATAAATATAAACCAGAGTGTTGAGTGAACATTGTGAGCAGGTATAGGTTAGAGCATAATCCAAGGGTTAAGTAGGCGTGTCATGCAGTTTTTATTTTTATTACATAAAATAAATAAGTGGATTGAGGATTTACATTTTGCTGTTTAACTTAGGTAGGTTTGATTGTTTGAGGACAAGCAATTGTCTAAGTGTGGGGTATTGTGATGTGCCATCATTTACACATATAAAAACATGCATAATTAGTTTCATAATAGGGCAAAATTTGGCTTAAATTGATAAGTAAATCTACTTAATCGTTCCTATTTGTGTTTCTCAGGAAATTGGAGCTCCCACCCGAAAATAGGCGATTTCGGGTAAAAACAGCTAAAACCAGAGATTCCTGGAAATACGAGACACGAAGCACGTTCCAAGGATGTGTAAAGACCTTCTCGAGGCTTAAATGATGATAAAACTGACCTGGGGTTGACTAAGCATGCCCATGTTTAGTTGTACGAGGGTCCTGCATGCTAGAAGACAAAGCAGCCAACTTGGGGAACAAGGAAATAGGGTTTGTCAATAAGCACGCCTATGCTCACCAAGTGGCATGCCCGTGCGCGACCTAAAGGACAGACAAGACAAATTTTGCAACAATAGGACGTACGTGGGGCAGGTGCACAGTCGTGCACCACTATCAAGCACGCCTGTGCTAGACCTGGCAACTATATAAAATCTACCTAAAACTTAATTTATAAAACAAGCTATCATGGGGTTCGTACGGCTTCTGGTAGTCCCGAGCTAGATCAGGGGCAAGAAAACCGGTAGTGAGACAGATCCTTTGGGCTTCTGATATCCAAACCGGTTTCTAAGCAATGGATTCTGAAGTGGACAAGATCCGGGTGACAAGTTTCTGGTTCCATACCAGTTGTATGAGTGATTTTCTTGGCAAAAGGAGGATTCCCTACGGATGCACCAGTGATCTTTGGATTACACACCCTTAGGATTATGTTCCACCTTTGTTAAGGATTTCACTCACAAGTCTTGGGAGTTAAGGGTTGAAATTGTTAAGTCACTTAATCACTAAACCCAACTTATATTTACTGGACGCAATAAATATTTAAGTTGTCACTTTTAAAGGTAAATAAAACAAGGATATTTTATCCAATGCTTGTTAGTACAAAGTCGTTAACTTCTTAGAGCGTCTCCCGTCACACAAGCTGATGGCATGTGAGATCCTTTGGTATGGAAAGCGAGAGTTAAGAGAGGTGGAAGGGATTCCCGGATGGAATTAAGCCTCTACATTAATTTAAAAAGGTAATTAGAGAACCCAATGCTTAAACGAGTGGCTTTGCGGTGGTTTGGGAAGTGCCTAAAAAGCAAGACTCAAGATTTTCAGTAAGTTACATGACTTGTGTGCGTTAGGTAACACTGCACTTGTCAACCAAGAGAAGACCGGCCTACGGGTCAGCAGTCCGAAGACATAGAGTTGCCAGAATGTCATCCCTTGTTTATTTCTTTTCCCATCTCCTAACTCTGAAGGGACCGTTCAAAACCCGTTCTCCTCACCAATAATTAAATTTATTACTACTTTTAATATACTTAGCCTACTTATTCGGAGTGTCCCCGAGACGTGCATGTTTCCTAAACCTACGATTTTTATCTTTATTATTTTAAAACCAAAACCTTTTCAAAAACTATTTTTCTTTTATAACCCCTCCATTTTATTTTCTTTCTCAAAACCCGATTAATTAAAGTGATGAAATGTAGAGTAGGGAAAAGTGTGTTCTTTGGAATATGATACTCGGGTTTTACTCTAGAAACCTATACTATACACGTCAGCTTCTCCGCCTATGTGTTGTTTTAGTTTCCAAGTAATTATCATTTACTTATAAATTTAAAATTTGTTAACGATTTAGTAAAAATTCATCTTTTCCCAAAACCAATGTTTGAAATTAAAACACCAAATTTTTTGGCATCGGGAAAAATGATATTTTTTCTAATTACTAAAACAAGACGTATCAATATACATCCGATCATACACAAGGAAGGAAAGTTTGGGAAACTACAAACACTATGACACAACACATGCTCTAGCCGATCCTTTGCATCCATATGTATATGTATGTGTGTATATATATATATATATGTGGTTACGTATATATGTATGGAAAGTACTAACCTAGAGCTAATGCATGTAATAAGTGAACAAATACACACTAACCTATCTACCAATGTAGACCCTTAACTACACTTAAACACATTTCAAGATAAGATTAGCTTCCATATATGTTTTGGCCATGTGTACAAATCGATCATTCATACACATATATGTATACGGTTATGGACAAAAGGAAAAGACAAGGAGGTGCACAAGTATACAAGACAAATTACCCTTTTGTTATACCAAAATTGACCTACTTTTCTATCATAATCATCTTCCATGGTTTAGAGGTTTGCCATAAGTGTCCTAATCTTGTCTCTTTGAGCTGAAAAGGAGAAAGAACGCATGATACCCATTCTTGATCAACTCTTATACCAAAATTGGTCCTTATCACTCACCATAAACACCTCCCAAAGATTGATCACCACCCTCAATTGTTTGATCTTCCATGTGGTCAATTTATCTAGGGAATGAACAAGGATTTTGTCAACTCTAAACACTCACATGGATTGCATCTTTTTCACCACTACAATCTAGGGGAGTTGACTTGCTTCTTTAACACAATGCACATATGTATCCTCTCTCTTCCTCTCTTCGCCAATCGAGTATAAAAGGAGACCCATGCTTGCACATCAACACACAGCATTAACTAATCCACTCTCCCTTTCCCTTCTTTCTTGGCTTCGGCACCTACAAAAAAACCCCACCTCTCCTTTTCCCTTCAGCCGAACCCGCAACCAAGCAATACCCGACCCCCAACCGATCACCATTAAGCTACATTGGAGTATAAAGGATCATGGGAATACTTGCAAGTATCACCGGTTCCTTACCAAGTTTGAGTTGTTAGGTATGACGCTAATCTTCTAAACACTTATAACTTCTTGTAACCTTCGGCCCTATCTAGTGCACCTAAATCATGTTTCCTTGTTCATGTGTAATCGGCCCACAACACCTTTAAAACATAGTAATGTGGAGTTAAAACCTTATTATATGTTAGTTTGGTTTTAATCACATACATACATACTCACACCTATGCATACATATCTCACATGTGTGCCAAAGATTGACATATATGTTTGTATGCACATAGCCGAGAGATATGTGTGTGTATGGGCTATGTGTTTTGTTACTCCACTCGTTTCCATGAACTTTCCCGATTGGTTCCGCATATGGTCACTTCTGAGTACAAGAGGGTTGAGAGGTATATCTGGGGACTCTCACTCAAGATCCGAAGCATGGTTACTGCTGCTGCATCGACATCAATTCAGACCACTGTCACTCTTGCACAAAGTCTTACCGATGATGTAGTGCGTATGAGCTCATTATCGCTGAAGGAGTCAGAGAAAGGTGGAAGTTTTGGTGAGAAACAAAAGTGGTCAAATTTCAAGAAGGGTAAGAATTCGGGGAATCAGCCTGACAAGAAGTCAGAGACGCTAAAAGCATTAGTTGCCACCACAGCTGAGACTCGCAAGCTGTACAATGGACTCATCTCCTCTGTGGTAAATGCAAGTATCACCACATGGGGTCCTATGACAGCATAAACTGTGACAAATGCAAGAGAAAAGGTCATCCTACTGCCCAGTGTAGCCAAACGACCCCCTAACTGATAGCGGTGTTTAAAGTTGGATTCTGATATTTCGAATTCGAATTCGAATATTTTACACTCCTACTAAGAGTGGAGGGAGTGGGGCGGGAGAGGAGGGCGGGAGAGGTGTCCACGGGTGGGAACACCGCCCCATGGTGACGTGGAGGAGGGGCGGGAGGGTGGGGCAGGGAGAGGAGGCCGGGCGTGGGGAAGAGGTGGAGAGCCATGTGTCCAATTTTTATTGGGCTAGGGGATGTTACCGTTGATTAATAAAAAAATAAAAAAATCTTACTATCCGTTGGGCAACGGTTAAAAGAAATTTTTTTTTGAAAAATCTTTATATATATATATATATATATATATATACAACCATATGCTCTTCTACCCAAAACCCACACTCTCCTATTTTTATAAAATCCTCTCCAAACTATCATTTTTTTAAAAATACTTGCAAGATGTCGGACCAAAGTTCAAGTTCGTCTGATGCGTTTGATGAATTCGCTTTGGACTCCTCATCCGACGACGGCGCGGAATTGATAATGGCTACCGTTCAGAAAGTGTTGATGCACTTTATGTGGACGTCACTGTCGAATAGACTAGGGTTGAGTCTAGGTATAGTGTTACATGAGATTGTGGTGATCCATAAGGGCATTTTATGGATCTGACGCAGTTGTAAAATATAGGACAAAACACAAGCCAAGTTCGACCATTACACACTGGGCGAATGTGGAAGGTTTCCACATTCGACCATCACAAATGGGCGAATGTGGAAATGCTCCACATTCGACCATTGTAAAGGGGCGAACCTGGAAACTGAGTTTTGGACTATAAATAGCAATCTCATGTGTTTGTATTCATTTGGTGATTTGAGTTTATGCTTTGAATGCTCTCAAGGGGGAGGTTATGCCCAACCTCCCCCCGGCCACGAGATAGACGTTTATCCTACTGATGACAGTGTCTGTAACCGTTTCTGTATTAATACGAATCTGTGATGACGTTGTTATCGCTATATTTCTGTCTCGTCTCGAACATCCCGTCTGAAACGAGTTGTTACGCGTAATCGATCCGCGAGTTCGGTCCGTAACCGGATTCTCAGTTGGTATCAGAGCCGTGGTACCGATTTGAACGATCTAACAGTCGTTTGAATCAATCACAGCTCGTTTTTCATGTTTTCAGACGTTAAATCCAGATTTTGATTGAAAGGTTGAAACCCTAGAAACCCTAGATTCTTAATTGAACCCAAAATCATGTGACTTTTCCATGTTTTTGTGAATTCGAGGGTTAGGTTTTCATTTCCGCACCTTTCTGAACAAGTTTCATCATCAAATTCAAAGGATTAGAGTGATTGTGGACTGATTCGAAGAAAATTTTGATCAAGAACACATGCAGTCTGCACATTCGCCCCTTTTAGAGAGTCGGGTGGGCGAATGTGAAATGTTACTGGGCGAAGGTAACATTTTTTGGACGAACGTGGAGAAGATTTGGGCGAACCTGGAATTGTGTTATGACAATTTTCACATTCGGGTGACAGATTCCACATTCGGTTCGTCAGGCGGGCGAACGTGGAATCATAGTGGACGAAAGTGGAATTTTTGGGCGAAAGTGGGAAGATTTAGTTGATATTCTACATTCTGGTTATTATTCTACCTTCGGGTCAATCAAAGTGGGCGAACGTAGAGGTACCAGGGGCGAATGTAGAATTTTAGTGCCTAAAAATTTCGAAATGGTATTTTTGAAGATTTTCGGCAGAATGGTGATGAGGTTTACCCAAAGTGGTGAAGAATTGATGATGATGAAACAGTTTTAATGTGGGGTAGTCATGAGAATCAACAAGTATGATAATCAGATTCAAATGACTATTTTGGGCCAGAAAACAGAACAGATTTTTATTCCGCATGAAGAGAACAGTCAACCCAGTTCCTGTATGTTTGAAGGAACTTGTTCTGAAGAGTTGTTAAGAAGAAGGAAATCAAGTCTGAGATTTCAATGTTCTGAAAGTAATGAGGTATCCTAGGAGGAGTCATGTGGCACGTAGGTTCAACGAAAGTTTCAAGTGCTGAAAACTTTTGATGGCTTGATCCACTCGTCTACGGCTTGTATTCTGCCGAACAGATGAAGTTACTCAAGAACATGATTGATTTATCATACGGGATCTCAGAGAAACTTGGTGAAGCATCAGTCAAGGGGGAGATTGTTGATGTAATGATGTGTCTGATACTTCAACAATCATTGACTGAAGATGCTAGGAAAAGAGATGAATGTGAAGAGAAGAATGTGTTAATGCAATCACAGTCAGCACAGATGAAGAATTTCATAGAGATACTAATGTTCGAGTGGATTGTTTTGCACATAGTCACATTTGAGATGTTTAATTGGATACTGACAGTTAGACTTCTCCAGTTGGTGTGAAGGGTGATGCAAAGGTTAAGTGCAGATATGAGACGTAAATTAGTGGTGGTATCTACGTGTTATGTTGAATATCTGATCGGTCAGTATGGAATCCTTCTAGTAGGAGTCTTATCAGGCTAGTTGGATTGCGCGTGATGTACTTGGTCAAGATGACATTCCTGGGTACTGATGCTACGAGACTGCAGTGCATTACTTTGTCGACTTCACATTGGCGTAACTAGGTGATCTGACGCAAATGATATACGTGGTCTAGCTGACTTCCTGCGTATTGATGTTGAGGGTCCGTAGTGCATTACTTGGTCGGTTCACGAAGGATGTTGTATTTCTAACTCAATGCAATGGTGCATGTATTGAGGGGGAGAACTGTGTTTCTGACTGTTGATGTGCAAGAGTTATTGTGGATTCGCCAGCAACGTCCAAGGGGGAGATTGTTGATGCACTTTATGTGGACGTCACTGTCGAATAGACTAGGGTTGAGTCTAGGTATAGTGTTACATGAGATTGTGGTGATCCATAAGGGCATTTTATGGATCTGACGCAGTTGTAAAATATAGGACAAAACACAAGCCAAGTTCGACCATTACACACTGGGCGAATGTGGAAGGTTTCCACATTCGACCATCACAAATGGGCGAATGTGGAAATGCTCCACATTCGACCATTGTAAAGGGGCGAACCTGGAAACTGAGTTTTGGACTATAAATAGCAATCTCATGTGTTTGTATTCATTTGGTGATTTGAGTTTATGCTTTGAATGCTCTCAAGGGGGAGGTTATGCCCAACCTCCCCCCGGCCACGAGATAGACGTTTATCCTACTGATGACAGTGTCTGTAACCGTTTCTGTATTAATACGAATCTGTGATGACGTTGTTATCGCTATATTTCTGTCTCGTCTCGAACATCCCGTCTGAAACGAGTTGTTACGCGTAATCGATCCGCGAGTTCGGTCCGTAACCGGATTCTCAGAAAGTCGTTCAAGTTATAGTGGATGACGAAGAGACCTCAGAACCCAAGCGTAGAAAGCCAAATACATCACAACCTTCGAGCGGATTTGGTTGATCATATTTGGAGTGTACCAAGACATTACCAATCCGACGATGATGATTAAAAACATGTTCGATGTATTTTTTAGTTTATGTATTTTTTTTAGTTGATGTATTTTTTTGTTTCATGTTTATTTATTTTTTAGTTTGTAGTTTATTATTAATTATAATGTTTTTAATTATGTTTTTATTAAAATTGGGTTTTTTTATTAGTTTATATAAAGAAAATTAAAAAGAAAATAAAATCCACATGTCACTCCCCCCCCCCCCTTTCACTCCCCCGCAATCCCCCCCCCCCCATGGGTCCAATAAGTGCCACATTACGCTTCACCCCCCACTTTCCCCACTCCACTCCCTATAGTCTAAGTGAGCCCTACCCGAGTTTCACACTCACATAACGAGCACGGAAGATCATCATCATCATCATACTCAGTTAATCTCACCTATAGCAAAGCTAAGGTAGGGTCTGAGGAGGGTAAGATGTAGACAGCCTTACTCTATCCCTAAGAATAGAGAGGCTGCTTCCAGTGAGACCCGCGCCTCGATGTGGTTTGGTATCAAGCCTTGGACATAAGGCACAGAACACTTAGCAATCAGGACAAACCCGATCGATGCATATACCCCTTTATCTTTTGGCTATCCACGCCACCACATGATGTATGATTAACCGTCCGTTGTTTTTAACGTTATTTATAAATCTCATATTTTTCTTTTCTTTTTTCGATTATAAAAGCAAACATTTTTGTTTTTCTCCTTTCTAAATAAAAAACGGTTGTCTTCAATTATCGTGTTAAGGAAGTTAACGGCAATAACAGGTGACGGGTGACCTAATCACCTCTATACAACCCCCACAAACCCTTACAAAAAAACAATCCAATATTTTCTTCATCACCAATCTAAACCCTATATTGTTTTTCTTTTTCAATCAAACAATGGAAGGAGGTCCAATCAACGGAGGAATGTTGTACCACGAGGTCCAAGAATCAAAGCTATGCGCTGTTCATTGCGTAAACACGGTGTTGCAGGGCCCTTTCTTCTCAGAATTCGATTTGGCGGCACTTGCTTCAGATCTTGATCGCAGAGAGCATCAGATGATGCTTGAAGGCTCTGCTGGTTCTGGAGAAAATGCTTTCTTGACAGAGGAATCGTTTAATGTGTCCATGGATGGTGATTTTAGTATCCAGGTTAGTTTCATTTGGATATTATTTTGTGATTTTGTATTTTTAATTATTGTTTTGGTTATTGTAAACGTTTATATATAGAAATTATTGCAAGCCACATGAAAAGATGAACTTCCTTTTCCTTGTTGAATCATGAATGTGTATGTCGACAGTTTCAAATTTTAAAGGGGTGTTTAGGGTTTCATGGTATATATGTATGTTCTTTAAGTGTTTCTGTTCCTGGAATCTATTTAGCTTGGCATGTTTTTTAAGCTTGTTTTGTAATGAGGCGCTTAAGATGAAGAAGATGTGAAATGAAAGTCTTTAAGCAATACCTTGGTTTTAAAAAGCGCGCCTCTCAGGTGCAGGGCTTGTCGCTTTTACCTATGTATGGCGCACGTTGTACCGATAACCCTCGCTTTTCCTGGCTCTGGTTGCTTTTTCTCCGGAATTAGGCCATGGTTTGAATGATCAGGAGAGGCTGAACTCATGAAATTGACACATCCGTGTAGATGAACCTTCGATAAACAGATGAAAATCAT
Source organism: Ambrosia artemisiifolia (assembly GCA_032199755.1). Taxonomy (NCBI): domain Eukaryota; kingdom Viridiplantae; phylum Streptophyta; class Magnoliopsida; order Asterales; family Asteraceae; genus Ambrosia; species Ambrosia artemisiifolia. The sequence continues at coordinate 28,787,252 of CM063513.1, forward strand.
GGAGAAAAAGAGAGATGACAGACAGAGAGATAAAAATTACAGAGAAAGAATAGCGCATGGCTGTTTAGGATTTATGCTTAGAAAATAGATATTGCAGGGGAGAAGTAGAGTGACAGCCCTTTAGGTCTGCTTAGGGTTTAGAGAAATAGAAATTGCAGGGAAATGGAAGGTCACAAGATTTTAGGTTAAGAAAATTAGATATCAGTTTATTAGTCATTTGCTTCTTCTATTTTTTTCTATTAATTAAATTCATTTTCATGCTTAATGTTAAAGGTTTTATTAAATTTGTTTTATTTCCTTTTTTGTGTCTTGAATTTTATTTATTGTACCTATAGCTTGTTGTATATTTAAATATTAAACATATAAAAATGCCTTGCGCTTCGCGTATGAAAAGTGGTGTGCTTTTGGGCTTTGCTCTCTGGTTTTAGACCCATTCGCCTTGGTGCGCTTCTTGCTTTTTAAAACCTTGTTGATCAGATGGACATTTGTTATTCTAGTGGAATTAGTTCTTTACGATCAAGGATTATGTTCTTTTATCTATTCTTTTGAGTTAGAAAGTTGAGGCTAGGAGGTTATGAGGGGCTTGTTTGACATTTTCCAGCGAACTATGTGTGTAATTGATATGTGATGTTAAGAAAACCGAAATTGAAATGTGATGTTAAGAAAACAGAAATTGAAATGTGATGTTAAGAAAAACAGAAATTGAGATGTGATGTTCAGAGTTGGTTTATTATGTTTAACCAACCACCAGAATTATTCATGAAAGCAAACAATCTGAAGTTCAAAAGCTAAGGAAGTTGGTTTAACAGGGTCCTGGTTTGCTAAGGAATATGTACTGTAGTGTAGGAATTGTTACATGCAGTCTTATTTAGAGATCATCTTAAAACAAGTTTCATTAGAAGAATTTTTGTTTTTAAGGAGGCTAGGCCAAGGCAAAATGAAGCGAACATAGAAATATGGATTTGGGGTGTACAAGACACTTGTAGCGAAAGTGAAATATGTATACTAGTTATTGAGTGTGAACAGGTACCATTCAAGTACATGGATCTATTTGTGAACTGTTATTTTGAAGAGACTGGAACAAAATACTATTTTCTGGCATTCTTTAAAAGATAGAAGTTAAATTGGTTCTATGGATGATTGGTGATTGTTGACACTTGCTAAAACATATAGGTTTTAGTGTTTTACATTGAAAAAATGAAGCGTACATAGAAAAAAGGATTTGGGGGTATACAGGACACTGGTAGCGAAAGCGAAATATATATTAGTTATTGACTGTTAACAGGTACTAGCTTTCTAACAGGCAAGTATATGGATCTGTTTGTGAATTGTAAATTTGAAGAGGCTGGAAGAAAATACTATTTTCTGGCATTCTTTGAAACATAGAAGTTAAATTGGTTCTGTGGATAATGGTGATTGGTGACACTTGCTAAAACATATAGGTTTTAGCGTTTCTTACAAAGTTTTAGTGTTTTAGTATTAATAGCCTTATACAAGCTCGTTATCAATGCTTGAGATACTGAGATAGGCAGAGGGAACATGTAAGGTATGTGTGGGAGTTTCTGCTGGACAGGATTTTTGCGGTGATTGAAGGTCCTTTTAGGTATGCGCTGATGATAAAAGTAATGAATGCCAAAAATGTGAAATATAATATTGAAACAAGAAAAACTGATGCAAATTTGAGTAAGTTGCAAAAAAGTTGCAATAAGGTCATGGAACCTGAAAAGAATTAACCCAAAATTATGCTTCTTGGAAACTCCAATAACTTGGCTAACGAGTGAAAACTATGTAACCATATAGTCGCATGGAGATTTATCCCAAGAAAGGCTACTAATATTCTACATTTTACCCGATATGTGTCGTACCATGGGCCAGCTCTACAAAGTATATATTATAGTCTATGATTTTGGTATAGGGCATCCTGTTAGCTAATATTATATATTTGCTTATGAATGTTATTGCTAAGAAAAAAATGTTAATTTCCGGCCTTTATTTTGTTTGTATTATTTTTATGTATATTTATCTTTTACTGAGAAATAAATTTCTGTTTTGATCTCTTAAAAATTAAAATAAAAGTAACTTGGTTTTTGGACCTCCTTGTTTGTATCGTTTCTTTGTGCTCTATTTTGTGTTCCTGTATACTATGTGTATATTAAGATACTATTCACTCATATCACATTCCTTTTGGTGCATATCTTCACCAAAAGTGGAATGGTGCTCCTTTGCAGTCTTCTTGCTATGTCCTTTTAAGTGACTTATTAGAGTAATTCCTTTAGGGCTTGTCATTGGGTTCGAGTCTTGATATAGATCCAATATGATTCATTGATATCACAAAATTATTGATCCATTAGGTCACCGTTATAAAGGTGCGTCAATTTTTGGGTCCATGTACCATCTGTTTGAGTCCATTTAGATATTAAAAGCCAAGTGTTTTTTTTCCTAAAACTTGTCAATACTAACGTTTTGCCTTCATTTTACTCCAATTCCCCCCTCGGCACCTTACTCCCCTTCTCTTTATTCCTTTGTATTTGTTTTGGCTGATTTGTTTTCTAGTTGTCTTAGAAAATTATTGTCAGTTAACAATACGTTTTTTTGAGTTCCATAATGTTTTTATAAAGCCATATTTTTATAAAAGATCAATTGCCTTGTTATGCCACACTTTCATATGTGTAGCTATAATTTTTAGAAGATGAATAGTTTATTATGTATTCTTCAGATGATAACTTTTCTATATTGTTATTACCATCCCTTGAGAATAAAAGAATTACTCCATGACATTTTATAAACAAGCTACTAAGGAAATTTGCTTATGATGAAGGCCAAACATTTTGAAATGTGACATGTTACACCTTACACCATTATATCTGGAAGACAAATGTTGCTTTATTGGTATGGAAAATCTTAGAATGTGTCAAAAAGTTGATACTTAAGAGTTCAAATCATTTCATGATGTCATTTTTTTAAGTATATCTAATTTTCTGATGATCATTATTTTTAAAGATGAGTGACCTTCACATTATCATGGTAATTATTTAAGGTTAATCATGTGAATGTTTCACGTGACTGATTTTTGTAAAAATAAAATAAAATTAGAATATGGTATGATTTATGACTTTAAAAATATATATGACTCTACTTATAAAGTTAACTTAACATTATATTAATGTTGTGAAACATTTGCCTTTATGTGTGCTTGAGCCTTGAAGTTTCTTTGTTTGTAAGGTGCTTTAACACACTGTTGCTAAATCTATATCATCACTGAGATAGTATTTAGCTTGTGGGCGGTTAGGATATAGTTACTAGCTAGGGTATGAAGGGGTAAGAAAGAGTTGGAGTGATGGGAAAATCTAGTTTAAACTAAGTAAAAAGAATTTAAGGAAAGACAGCAAGACTTAAAGGAATACAATATGATTGGATATTGTGTGGTGTTGCAACTTCTTTGGAGCTAAAACTATCAAAATTATATTTTCTTTTTGTATATTATGGTACATAAACTGGCTAAATATGTGTGTGTATATGTATATTATCATGGCTTAATCAATTGTTAAATAAAATTCTAATATATTATATTAGAATCTCTATGAACCCTAATGCTTTTGAACATAGAAACTAACAAATAAGAGGTTTCATAAGGTTTTGATCTAATTTTGTCGGGGTGGAAAACTGCTTTGTGGTGGCAATTTGGGTGGGTGAGGCCGGTTTGGTTTGAAACAGGTACCTATTAATATGGGTTGAGATGGGTCGGATTTAGTGTGGTTAAGACCCTTGAAACACTTCTCCAATTTAGTTTCTTTCAGTAAATAAGTATGCCAATCATCATTATAAAAGCAAAAGCAGTATTCTTGGCATACTTATTTAAATCTTTGGCAAAATAATGTAGGAGGTAAAATTGAAGATAAGACTTTTTAGACTGGATTTGACGCTTTCACCTGTATTTCCACCTTTACTCTAACGTACTTAAAGCATGTATGCTATCGTTCAGAAAAGAAAAATACTTGGTTCATTATAGGTTGATTTGCAAGTTTGCCAGTTTCCTAACATATGTTATTGGAGCGTAAATTATTACTTAATTGAACACAAATCTTAATAAATAAATGTTTGCAGGTGCTACAGAAGGCATTAGAGGTGTGGGACCTACAGGTCATTCCCCTCCACAGTCCAGTAGCCGAACCAGCGCAGGTGGACCCGGAACTCGAAAACGCGTTTATATGTCATTTGCAAGACCACTGGTTCTGCATCAGAAAAGTCAATGGTGAATGGTACAACTTTGACAGTTTATATGCAGCCCCTGAACATCTATCAAAGTTCTATCTTTCCGCCTATCTTGACACATTAAAAGGCTTCGGGTGGAGTATCTTTTTGGTCCGGGGTAACTTCCCAAAAGAGTGCCCAATGACATCCGGTGAAACTACAAATGGTTTCGGTCAGTGGCTGCTGCCAGAAGACGCCGAGCGTATTATAAAGTCCTGCAATTCCGGGCAGCGGCAGCAACACCAACAACAGCAGCAGCAGTTGCAGCCACCTAGAACTCCGCCAATGGAAGAAGATGATGACTTAAATGCTGCAATAGCCGCTAGTTTAAGGGACACCGCTGGTGAAGTTGGGACCTCTGGAAATGATCATGATGATGATCTGGAGGCTGCTATAGCCGCTAGCTTGAAGGATTCTTCACCAGCAGTGGTAAACAAAGATACTAATGCTGCAACTGCACCACCGGCAGCAGCCACCTTCACTGATACTACACCGCCAGCGACTCCCGTCACCGGTGGTGAAGACGCTGCCTCGGAAAATGAAAGTAAGGTGAGTACCTTACAAGATAAGTGACATGGTGAACATGTGAATTACATGTGCTTTGTTTTCTGGGAAAAGACCCTCTGCTTTTACTGTAAAGACTTGTCAATTTGTTTTACTTGTATTTCATGGATTTGTCAATTGTAAACACTTTGGGTTAACAAAATAAGACACTTTATAACAAACAAAATTTTAAAAAATAAATGTATTTTTTTATTTCTGTGAACTTTATTTTCATACATGATTTTTTAATCATTACAAATAAAACTTGATACCTAATTTGATAGCTTGGAAGGTTAACAGGTTCAGGATCCAAAACCGGTTTATACATTTATTATTTGAGTTCACCAATCTGTTATTGGTAGGGTTGCAAACGAGCCGAGCTTTATCGAGCCGAGCTTGAGCCTAAAACAGGCCTCGTTGATTTATCGAGCCCTAGCTCGAGCCTAGAATGTAAAGTTCGTTAGTTGAGCCATAGTGTAATAATAGTTTTATCAAATATTACATAATACTTGCCCCTCATTTTAAGTTGGTTAGTAAACGAGCCGGAGCTTCATTTATCAAGCTCACTAACCTATTATTTTTATATGATATGTTAATTAATAGATAATAAACGAGCGAGCTCGAGCTTGAGAAATTACCAACGAGCCGAGGCCAAGCTCTTATAAGTTAATCGAGCTCGGGCTTGGCTCGACTGTTTGCACCCTTTGTTGTAGGTTTATGAATGTCTACTAAACCAGTGAAAACCGAACTACCAGTTTGTTATAGGTTTAAGAATGTTTGTATTGAAACCAATGAAAACCGAACTAAACTGGTTAATAACCAGTTTTAAACCGAGCCTGATTACTTTTCTTAAAAACCGTTTTCAAATGCGAACAGGTTTGTACCAATCCGGGTTTTACTTCTTTCAACCTGTTTTAAAACGAACCAGTTTGGTCACCTTGGTTTTCAATTGTTGAGTTAGGTTGACCATTTACACATTCTCAAATATTCTTGATTCATTAATGTAAAGTCTGCTGCAAATTGCATACAATATACGAGTAATAATAGTAACAACTGTAACAATAACAACAACAATGATGTTGTTCCGAGTGCAACATTACCAGCACGAGTTTGAGTACAAGGTGTTGATGGTATGAAAAAGATTATACTCAGTGTAGCTAATACATGCTTCCTTTTCTCTCTCTTATGCTCGTAAACTGAGGTGTAGAATCTTTGATACCGAGCTTGAAACATGCTAATTGCTAAATAGAGCTTCTCAAGAGCTACCCTTTATGCTGGCATATTTTTTTATTGGTAACCTAGTTCGTGTGTTTCGGTTTCTATTCAACATTTAGCATGTTAGAGCATTTACAATAGGTTCTCCATCACTGCTTGAATACTGGGGATGAGTGTTTAATTACATATTTTTTTCTTTAATTCCAATTTAAATTCCTCCTTGTTTTAGATTAACCAAGTAAATTACAACTTCAAAGTAATTAAGTAAATTACATAGTAGTTAATAGATGTGTACGAAAACCGGGTTGCCCCAAAGTGGTTTCGGTTCACAAGTCGGCTTTCATCATGGGCTCAAACCGGTTTGTCCCAAAGCAGCTTATTAGTTTATAAATGGATTTTAAGTTTAAAAGTCTGAACCTATCCGAATCGGTTTGGCCGGCTTAGTTTTTTTTCATCATGGGCTTAAACCGGTTTCCTAACCGGGTTTTTGATACCTCCATAAGTTCAAAACCGGTTCTTTTATCAGCCCCAAACCGAATCGGCCAATGAAATCTCAAACCACCGGGTTGGGTTGGGGTTCAAACCAGTTTGGCACAAACAGTCTTTTTTTGTTTATTCTTTTTCTTTTTTCTTGTTGTGTGTGGTTGTGTAGGTTGCCAAACCGGTTTTTTACTCCTTTAGTAGTTAAAGTTGATCAATACAAAACGTGTGTTATAGTTGTTTAGAAACTACAAAGTTAGAGTCATGATTAATTATCTTTGACATGTTATCTTCAAGATGTTATATTCAAAATTCAAATTCAAACCAATATATAATCAGCAGTTACTATGTAATCTACTCTAGACACGAGTGAATGATATCAATGTTTTATCGTAGACTTAGGAGCATGGTTGTAAAAATCCTGCTTAGGCGCCCATTACTCAACGAATAATCACACCGCCTAGGCTGAGTACTCGCAACTTCTCAGTCAACCGAGTTGGTACCGCCTAGCGATTTTTGCAACCATGCTTAGGAGGTTAACTTTAGAAGGCTGTCACCTAAAGTGAAGGATCCAAAAGTTGATGTACTTAGTTAAAGCTACTAAACCATCTAAAGTGTAAACAACCTACATTACCAATTTATGATAGCAATACTCCTAAACGCTTACATTAATATTCTTTACCGTGTAGACTTATAATGAAAGAAGCCAAATGTAACCAACTCCTGGTCGGTGTTTACTGGCTTGACATTTGCACCAAGTATATACAATGCAATAACCATTTATACGTATAAGTAGCAAATATCATCGTCAAATTTTTACACAACACAATAGGACAGTTGTTTATTTCTTCATGGAGACTAACCCCAAGTAAGTTGTTCTTTTTCTAGTTTGCTCTATTCTGTTTGGCCTCAGTTTTAGACCAGATCAAACTCGAAGACGATTATCAAGTATCGGGTCAATTCTGGTCCACTAGTTCAATAGCTTTCTACTTTAATCA